>CM061263.1:22792500-24042500 GCA_030848825.1 Tadarida brasiliensis
AAATATCCAAAAGTGGAATCACTGGTTCATAAGGCAGAAATGCAAATTAAAACCACAATGAGCTATCACCTCACACCTGTCAGATAGGCTATTATCAATAAATTCACTAATTACAGGTGTTGGCAAGGATGTAGAGAAAAGGGAACCCCTCATGCACTGCTGGTGGGAATGTAGATTGGTGCAGCCACAATGGAAAACAAGCAGTATGGAAGTTCCTCAAAACATTACAAAATGGAACTGACCACATTTCTTTAAGAGTATTTTAAGAGATTATTCTTCAAATCTCTTCAAACTGTGAGAAAGCAAAATTGCTTGTGTCAGGAGACATTTTTAGAACAATTGTATTCCTCTCTAGCTAAGAACAGCTAAGACTTGAACCAGATGCCTCTCAGCTAAGCTAGAGGGACAAGAGTATCTGTTGGAATGTTATCAGCCTTGGGCTCTTTCTGTGTCAGGAACCCTGGAGGGTATGATTGTCCTTACTTACAGGCCAGGAGTTTTCATAGCACTCAGGGAGATGCGTAATAATATGCTGCTGTTCACTGTGGTATAGTCAGCAAGTTGTGTGCCTACTCTGTGGCTCCTGCAGACTGTTGAACAATCTCTCTACAACCTCTTTTTCTCTTTTTAAATCCATCAACTGACTGGTCAGAAGGTCATTTCACCTACCTATTATCTAGAGACTCATGTTAATGGTTTTCCCAAATGCACCCCTACAGGCTGTAAGGGAAAGGCATAATGGTCTATATACCTTTCTGACCTAAGTAGTAGTTAAAGGGATAAAATAAAGGCAGTCTTGAAAATGGGCAGAGCTGCCCGACTGGTGTGGACCAGTGGCTGAGCATTGATCCATGCACCAAGAGGTCGCTGGTTCGATTCCGGGTCAGGGCACATGCCCAGGTTGTGGGCCAAATCCCCAGTGTGGGACATGCAGGAGGCAGCCAATCAATGTTCTCTTTCATCGATGTTTGTCTCTCTTCCTCTCCCTTCCTCTCTCTAGAATCAATAAAGAAAAAAAAAAAAAGAAAATGGGCAGAGCTCCAAACCTGGATCTTGATCTCTTTCTGTCTCTCTCTCTCTCTCTCCCCTTTTCTCTCCTTCTCTCTCCCTCTCTCCCTCCTTCCCCTTCCTTCCTTCCTTTCTTTCCTTTCTTCATTTTTTAAAATTCTCATCACCCGCCCAGCAGATGTGGCTCAGTGGATTGAGCGTTGTCCCATGAACTAAGAGGTCCCGGTTCGATTCTGGGTAAGGGCACATGTCAGGTTTCGGGCTTGATTCCCAGTAGGGGGTGTGCGAAGCAGCTGATTGATGCTTCTCTCTCACACCAATGTTTCTATCTCTCTCTCTAAAACATCAATAAAAACATTTTTAACAAATTCTCATCACCCTGGGAAATAAGCTACTGCTAAAGAGTTGGTGATCTGAACCATCTTTTGTAAAACTTTTCAAAGTTTCTGATTTTGTGTGTGTGTGTGCTATCTTGAAAAAGTAATAATATCCATAATAAAAATACTTATGAAAAGACACCAAAGGGCCCAGTCGGTGTGGCTCAGTGGATTGAGTGTTGTCCCATGGACTGAGAGGTCCTGGTTTGATTCTTGGTCAGGGCACATACCCAGGTTTCAAACTTGATCCCCAGTAGCGGGTGTGCAGGAGGCAGCCGATGGATGTTTCTCTCTCACATCGATGTTTCTATCTCTCTCTCCCTTCCTTTCTCTCTAAAAAAATAAAATAAAAAACAACAACAAAAAAAAACACCACCAAAGGGTAAGTTACAAAGTCTCTTTCTTGCCTCAGACTTTAGTCCCAGAGGCAGTCATTGTTATCTGTTTCTTCTGAATCTTTCCAGAGCTATCTACCAGCATATCTTTGTGTTTGTGTGTGTATACGTTTATACACACACAAACACACATATGTGTATATCTACATATGTGCGTTTGTGTAGGTGTTCTTTTGTTTTGCTTTTTACATAAATGAATTCACTGCTCTGTGTCTTTAACCAGCATTGTTTCTTAGAGTATAATCTCCATCATCATGCATAGATCTACCTTAGTTTTTAAATAGTTATTTAATATTTCATTATATGGATGTGCCCCTATTTATTTAACTAGTCTTCAATTAGTGGTCATTGGTGGACTCTCCTTTTAAAACTTTTTTTTTTTTTGTAGTTAAATCTTAATAATTCTAAGATTACTTACATAAAAGATGTGCAAATATCTGGGTAGGTTCTCTTCTATTTTAAGGAATTTTGAATTCCATTTGTTTTGTAACCCATTTTCAGAATCGTCCTACAATGACCGTATTTTAAATAGCAGCCTCAAGGTACTGATCCTGATTTTGTTTTTAGTTGGTAGGGAATGCCTTTCTGGGGAGGGGGTTGATAATGGTATTTATGAGTAGAGGTCCCTGGAAAAGGAAGCAGACATGTTTCTTTCAAATATATTTTTTTTATTTTTCAATTACAGTTGACATCAATATTGTATTAGTTTTAGGTGTACAACATAGTTATTAGACATTTATATAACTTACGAAGTGATCACCCGATATGATAAGTCTAGTATGCATCTAACACCATACATAGTTATCACAGTATTATTGAC
This sequence comes from Tadarida brasiliensis, assembly GCA_030848825.1. Classification (NCBI taxonomy): domain Eukaryota; kingdom Metazoa; phylum Chordata; class Mammalia; order Chiroptera; family Molossidae; genus Tadarida; species Tadarida brasiliensis. The sequence continues at coordinate 22,795,101 of CM061263.1, forward strand.
TATATTCCCTAAACTGTACTTCACATCCCTAACTGTTTTTATAACTGGCAATTTGCATATCTCAATCCCTTCTCCTTTTTCACCTAACCCCCAACCCCCTCCTGATAACCATCAAGATGTTCTCTGTATCTATGAGTTTGTTTCTGTTTTGTTTGTTCATTTTTTTTTGTTTTTTAGATTCCACATATAAGTGAAATCATATGGCATTTGTCTTTCTCTTATTTCATTTAGCATAATACCCTCTAGGTCCATCCATGTTGTTGCAAATGGCAAGATTTTATTTTTTTATGGCTGAATAATATTACATTGTTTATATGTATCACCTCTTCTTTATCCATTCATTTTATGATGGACATTTAGGTTGCTTCCATATCTTGGCTATTATAAATAATTCTGCAATGAACATAGGGATGCTTTGTCTTGTTTTGGGTTTCTTTGGATAAATACTCAGCAGTGGTTTTGCTAGGTCCTTCTTTGTCTCTTGGTATAGCCTTTGTTTTAAAGTCTGTTTTGTCTGATGTCAGTATTGCTACCCCAGTTTTTTTCATTTCCATTTGCATGGAATATCTTTTTCCATCCCTTTACTTTCAGTCTGTGTGTGTCTTTTGATTTGAAGTGGCCCTCTTGTAGGCAGCATATGTATGGGTCTTGTTTTCTTATCCATTCAGCCACCTCATGTCTTTTGATTGGAACATTTAATTCATTTACATTTAAAGTAATATTGATAGGTATATATTTATTGCCATTTTATTATTCATATTATTGATCTTTTAAATTTTTTTCTTCTTCTTAAAGAAGGCCCTTTAACATTTCTTTTAATACTGGTTTGGTGGTGATGAATTCCTTGAACTTTTCCTTGTCTGGGAAGCTCTTTATCTGTCCTTAGATTCTAAATGATAGCTTTGCTGGCTAGAGTAATCTTGGGTGTATGTTCTTGTGTTTCATCACTTTGAGTATTTCCTGCCAATCCCTTCTGGCCTGCAAAGTTTCTGTTGAGCAATCAGCTGACAATCTTATGGGAGCTTCCTTGCAGGTAACTAACTACTTTTCTCTTGCTGCTTTTAAGATTCTCTCTTTGTCTTTAACCTTTGGCTTTTTAATTATGTTGAGTCTTGCTGTGGGCCTCTTTGGGTTAACTTATTTGGGACTCTGTGCTTTCTGGACTTGTATGTTTATTTCCTTCGCCAGGTTAGGGAAGCTTCCTTCCTTCCTTCCTTCCTTCCTTCCTTCCTTCCTTCCTTCCTTCCTTCCTTCTTTCCTTCCTTCCTTCCTTCCTTCCTTTCTCCTACCTAAGGATATTTTTTCCATTGATTTATAGAGAGAGTGGAAGTGAGGGAGGGAGAAGGAGGGAGAGAGAGAAACATCGATGTGAGAGAGACACACTGATTGGTTGCCTCTTGCATGTGCCCTGACTAGGGACAGGGATCGAACCTGCAACCCAGGTATGTGCCCTTAACTCATTACCCTTTGATCTGCGGGCTGATGCTCTAACCACTGAGCTACACTGGCCAGGGCTGTCATTATTTTTTCAAATAGGTTTTCAATTTCTTGCTCTCTCTCTTCTCCTTCTGGTACCCCTATGATGCAAATGTTCATACACTTCATGTGGTCCCAGAGGCCCCTTAACTATTCTGATTTTTTAAATTTCTGTTTTTCTTTTTGCTATTCTGAGTGGGTGTTTTCTGCTACCTTGTCTTCCAAATCACTGATTTGACCCTCTGCTCATCTAATCTACTGTTGATTCCCTTTAATGTATTCTTTATTTCAGTTATTGTATTCTTCATTTCTGACTGGTTCTTTTTTATGTTTTTTATCTCCATTTTTATGTTTCCTAGATCTTTGTTAAAGTTCTCACAGAGTTCATTTACTCTTCCCTTAAGTTCATTGAGCATTCTTATAACCAGTGTTTTGATCTTTGTGTCTGGTAGATTGCTTGTCTCCATTTTGTTTAGTTTTTTTCTGGACTTTTGTTCTGTTCTTTTATTTGGAACATATTTTCTTTTTGTGTTTTCATTTTGGCTGCCTCTCTGTGTTTGTTTCTATGTATTAGGCAGATCTTCTACATCTTCCAGTCATGCAGGGGGCCTTAAGTAGTAAGTGTCCTGTGGGGCCCTGTAGCATAGTATCTATCCCTGGTCACTCGAACCAGGTACACCAGGTATGTCCCTTGTGGGTTTTGTGTGCCCTCCTGTTGTAGTTGAGCCACGATTGCCACTGGCAGGTCAGTGGGAGGGACTGGCCTGAGGCTGATTGCCTGTGAGTCCTGGAAGCTGGCCTGTTTTTCAAAGTCTGTCATTGAAGCCTGGCATTTCTTTCTAACAGAGTCACCAAAAGCCAGTTTTTAAATAGTTCTCCAGTTTATATTTCAGGGAAGCTGGACATTTTTCTGTGTTTTATTATTTTTTTTTCTGAAGCCATGGAACCCCGGCTTGCTAGTTTTAAAGGCTTGATTGTTAATACCTCTAAAAGTCATGAACCAAAGAATGAAAAACTAATTGTGTACATTTACATTTTTTATTTATCAATTTGAGAGAGAGAGAGAGAAAGGGAGAGAGAGAAACATTGATTGTTGTTCCACTTATTTATGCATTCATTGGTTGATTCTTGTATGTGCCCTGACCAGAGGTCAAACCTGCAACCTTGGCATATTGGAACAACGCTCTAACCAACTAAGCTACTCGGTCAGGACCTAATTGTGTACATTTTATACTACAAGTTTCTTTTTAGTTTTTTAGTGTTTGGTTATTTTTGGTAACAAACTTATGTTGTGCTATGCTTTATTTTAGTGATTTTATTTGTATTCTGGGGTTATTAAACATTTAACTCAAAATAGTTAATACACTCATGCATATGTTAAATTATAGATTTTTTTTACCTGAAATTAAGAAAAATAAGTTAATTTAAAAAATAAAATGAAGTTTCTCTTAACTTTTAGGCAGTCTCTCAAAAGATTAAAAATTAATGTATATCAAGAAACAAATGTATACACCTTTATTTGGGGGGAAGGATTTCTGCTATTATACTGTAATAAGAGCAGCAGCCATCCACAGCCTTACATATTATTGAAGCAACAATGTTTCTTTTTAGTTAAAGCAGTTAGCAGTGGATAAGACCTATTAGATTATCTGGTTTACCGTTTATCACAGAGTGGTCACACTTGTTGAACCTAATATTTATTCAGATCAGATAAGTTTGCTTCAGATTCTGTTATATCTTGGCTTTTACATTCTGTCACCTTGGCTCTGCACATAATTAAAATAATTGTGCAAGATCCTATGTTTGGAAAACCTAAAAACATGACATGAATATATGAATCTTGCTTTATTTGAGGGTAAAAATGGCAATATACGGCTATTTCACAAGTTGTGCCCTGTGTCCTAAAAGAAATAGAGAGATAACTTACTCATTTTAGTGGTAGTTCTCAAGAAAAATCACCTGAGTTGGGGATGGAGAAGATTCTACAAGTATTGTATAATTGAGAAGAGGACCTGAAAATAAGAATAAGAATGGTTTTTGAATTTTTATCTGTTGATTTGATTCAGGTTTTCAGCTTGACGTAGGAATGTGCAATGTCATAAGGGAACTGAAGTAACAGAGTAAAAGTTTTCTGGTGAAACGGAATACATGAAAACAATTTTCTGGTGAAAATTGTAAAAAAAATTTTATATAGTTGGCATATTATAATATATAACATTAAATTTTTTTGCTAATTTTTTCATGTAATGCTCATCCCTGAAGTTCTTAGTGGTAGTTTTTTCCACTCAATCTGTGATAAATATGAAAGCAGCCAAAGGAAACACATAATCACCAAGTCATAACGAGACAGCATTTGAAAAAGAATTATAACAACATCCTGAGGATGAGCTGGTTCTGTTCAGTTTGGGCCAGGAGTAGAAAGAAGAGAAAGAGAAAGATCATAGAAGTTCATATTTACTTGTTGTAACTTGGAAGTGAGAAAGAAACTCCTGAAGGTGAGGGTATTGGAATGAACTTCTTTCAAGTTTGGGAGGAATTACATACTATATTCTTTGTTTAAGGGGCTCAGATTAAAGCATAGTCAAAAGAGGAAAAAGATTTGTCAACAACAGAGAACAGGATTCAGTGCTTTAAAAGCATTCTTTAGTTAACGCTGCTTCTCTTCCTTTCTCTGCCATCCTTGTTCTTCACCCCTCCCACCTGCTGGAATTGTTCGTTTAATGGAGGTTCACAAGGATGTTTTGTTGGTGATGCCTGGCTCGGCATTGTGCAGGTTTTATGTTCCTGAAAACGCTTAGGGGAAATGGATTAAATAAGAATTTTTTAAAAAGACAGTTCCTTCTAAAAGAGAAAACATCCTTGATGTGACATCTTACCCGAAATAGAAGTTTAATGTGCTTTTAGTGGAGAATGTCCTGTCTATGTATATTAATAGAAAACATAAAAATAAGTAATTTTAAAATTTATTAAAAAATTTTTTTTAATTCATTGATGGATTTGAGAGGGAGAGAAACACTGATTTGTTGTTCTACTTATTTATGCATTTATTGGTTGTTTCTTGTATGTACCCTGACCAGGAATCAAACCTGCAACCTTGGCATATCGGGACGACACTCTGACCAGCTGAGCAACCCAGCCAGGGCAAAATAAGTAATTGTTAAAAAAAGCTATGGCATTAAATAATTATCACTCCAAATGTATAGATCCTTGGCATATAGAATTGAAGGAACAGTTCCCTAATCAGTGGGAATTTACTTCTGGCTTTACTTTTCTTTGTTTTTATTTCAATGTACTTGAAAAAATATATATTTTCTGGAAATAAGACTCTTTCCAGAAGCAAATCTGACTTGAAAAGGGTGGCCTGGGGAAGTAGTCTTACCTCTGTTGGTTGTTGTTGCAGCTTACTTTCCTTTTACTTTGATTATCAAGTTATGATATAACTAGACAGGAAAGTGTGGAGGAAACACTATGTCCTGTCTCTTTAACCCCAGTGCAGACAGTGCTAGGATGTTGTCTTCCTGACTGGGAATATGTAAGGAATGGAAGAGCCCTAAACTCAGTGACTGGCATTGGTAAAGAATCCATATTTCATTATTAGACATCTAGATGTATCTGGATGAATTTGAATGCTGTTAACAATATGTGGGAAAGTAGATTAATCCACAGTTTCCTCTGTTTAATCATGTAAAGATGAATATGTAAATGTGGATATTAGATGCCATCTTTCCTGATTTTGCTGCTAAATTCATTATCATACCTTTAAAATAAGATTGCTGTTAACATATTTCTGTTTCAATTGATGTCACTTGCATTTTGCTGGTGTCTATTCATGAAACCTTGAAGGAAGACTGGAGTTTTTCCCCATCTCTTTACCCTAGCCCTGATGATTTTACTTCTTCTTACATTCAACCCTTCCTCTCAATTCCTACGTAGCCACCCTGGTTTTGGCTGCCTGCACTATTGGAAATTTCCTTCTAGATCTCCTTCTACTTATTCTTACACTGTGCCCAGTCTCAGTTAGTTCATTGACATTGACATTGGGTTCCCTAAGCTTTAGAAATCAGAAATGGTCTCTACTGTTTATCATCCAGGTGTGTGGGAAGCTCCTTTAACTTCAACTTAAGCTTTGAGATCATCAGGGGGGATCTCACTGATGCTAATAAACAGGGATGTCCTTTTCCCTGATAAAGTGAGGGGAGTGGAGCAAGGGCTGTGCTTACAAAGTTTGATTGACAGAAGAGATGCCATTCTCTTCCCTAATTGGCACTGACAAGAAAGATGTAGGGTAGTGACATCCAGCTTGGAGGTCTACTGGGAGGTTTGAGTCTCTCTGTTGAAGGCCTACAGGATGAATAGAAACTCTTTAGCTATTTTTCATGCCCTTTGACAGCCTGGCACCTGATGTCTTCTCCAAGTTTGTTTTCCATTAATTACTTATAAGAGTGTCCTGCCCTGGCCGGTTTGGCTCAGCGGTTAGAGCGTCGGCCTGCGGTCCAGAGAGACCCGGGTTCGGTTCCCGCTAAGGGCATGTACTTCGGTTGCAGTTTGTCCCCGGCCCTGGTTGGTCGTGCGGGTGGCAGCCACTCGATGTGTCACCTTCGCATCGATGTTTCTCTCTCTCTCTCTTCCTCTCTCTCCCTCCCACTCTATCTGAACAAAAAATGAAAAGGTGTCCTTGGGTGAGGATAAAAAAAAAAAGAGTGTCCTGCTGCAGCTAAAGTGTTCTTCTTGTTTTCTGAATACAAACATTCCTACTTCCATACCATTGATTGTGATGCTTAGGATGCTCCTTCTCCTTTAAATCATACACTCTTTTCAGTATTCCCCCAAAACATTTCTTTGTGATCACTACTACCATAATACATACTGTCTGAACGTTCCTTAATGTTCCGTTGCTTTCTAATATCATTTTTGTTTAATCAGTAAAAATTTACCGAGAGTCTATTATGTGTCAAGCAGTATGCTGGGGATTTAACTGAAACAATTTTCTTGTCCTTAGGAGTTTACATTTTAATGAGAGGAACAAATTTGCCAACAAGTGCAGTTGAGTAAGATTGGATAGGATTCAGAGTCAAGTAAATTGACTTGCGTTATGGAGGAGTGGTCAGGGAAGATTTTCTATAGGAAAACAATGTTCAGAACGAAAATCTCCAAACATTTTATGGCAGCGTGTTTTGATCCACGCCATTGTAATATTTAAAGCTATTTTTTTTCTTGTTCTTAATGTTGCCTTTTGTAAACATTTATATCCCTAATGATTACTATCATCTTAATAGTAGCTTTCCAAATGTTAAGAAAAAACTCTCAGCTCCCCTTTTAGACAGAATAAACATAATTTCCACAAAGGTGCCACAGCTCTATAATGAATTATTTGAAATTTTTATACTGTTGAGTCCAAAAGAACACATAGATAAGCTGATCCAAAAAACCCAAATTACTAGGATTTTGTTACAACCAGATTCCGACTCAGTGGTGTGGGGCAGGACCTGAGGTTTTATATTTCTAAGAAGCTTCCTGGTAATGCTGAAGTTGCTTATAGATTGAATATGTTTTGAGTGACAGGGTTTTAGAGACTGTTAAGGGACAAAGAATTAAGATAAAAACAAGTAAATCTTTGTGTTTCTTCTATTAAGAGGGATGGATCCTGAAGTCTGTAGATTCTGTTAACTCTCATGAATATAAATCAACTAATTAACCAGCGGGGGTGGGCTCATCTCCCCACACTCAGAGACAGTGAATCTTGCCAGTGATCTGTCTAGAAAGCTTCCGTTGTTTACCCACCACCACCACTCCCTGGAGAATGAGTCTCCTTCATGTCATAGGGAACGATGATAAGGTGTGCTCCCACCTAACTGAGGCTGATACGATTCCCTAAAGCCCTCCAGGCACTGAGTAATAGGAAAACCCATCTTTGGCAGAAGGAAGTGTTCCTTTTGGCATTCTGCCTCCATCCAACTGGTTTGTTTAACATTGGGCTCCAGGAATGGCATCTGAGGCAAGTCTTTATCCTACAGGAACTGGTAGAAAAATTCATCATGAGCTTTTAAGATTCCCGTTAGAAATTCTCATAACTTGTGGGAGTCTTGGCTATTGAGTGACCTCCCCATGACCTTCTAAAGGGACATGCCATGCCCTGGCCACTTTGGCTCAGCGGTTAGAGCGTTGGCCCGCAGACAAAAGAGTTGCGGATTCGATTCCAGTCAAGGGCACTTACCTCGGTTGCTGTTGGGTTGCTTTTTGGTCCCTGGCCCTGGTTGGGGTCATGCAGAAGGCAACCAGTCAACGATGTTTCAGTTTCTCTCTACCCCTCTCTTTCTCTCCCTCCCCTTCCCACTCTATCTGAAGATAAATGGAAAAATATCCTCAGGTGAGGATTAAAATAAATAAATAGATAGATAGATAGATAGATAGATAGATAGATAGATAGATAGATAGATGGATGATAGATAGGCATGCCAGAATGAAATGCAACTCTCTTTATTCTCCCTGAGTGTTTCCCTGATGATTTTCTGTGGATTTTTTTTACTGACTTCTGGTCTTCAGATATTCATGAGACTACAGACAGGAAAGCAGTTCCTACAGGCAGTTTATTCCTGAGTCTTTAGAACCAAAGCTAGAAAGTATTATTTCTGTCATCTTCCTGGGGAACTTTGCTATGGAATTCCCCCACCAATTGGATTGCAACAATGGCTTTTAGATTCAAGAGATCCATCTCAATACAAAGTGGGAAATGATGATGTCAGGCTGGTGAGGAGGAGTTGGTAAGTGGCCTGGTACAGTGGTTTCAAACTTTAGCATGTATTACCTAGCGGCCCTGCACCCCTAGAGTTTCTGAATCAGCAGATCTGGAACAGAGCCCAAGAATTTGTAACATCCTCTCTCCTTCCCATGCCTTATGATGTGGTTACATAAAGGCAATTGGTTATAATTAGGGAGGTGAGCACATGTTCACATTAGCACATGCATTGTTGATTGTGAGGGCCATCATTACTGTCCAATCCTTGTAGGATTATTAGCTAGACAAAACAAACAGACTCATGGAAGCAGCACCTCTTCTAATGTTCCTTTGTGGCAACCCAGCCCATGTCCTATGATGCCTCTTGGTTTGTACTAGTAGAGACCTGATATTGTAAGAGTAAGGATATATTGAATCATAGGATGGGGGCGGCTGGGAAACTTGCTTCTCATTCACCTTCTAATCATGAAAATACAGGTTTTCCAAGATGATTTTAAAATGAAAGTGAATATGTGTTATTGTTTTTTAAATATGTGTTTTTGACACCTGGGATGGAGAAAGGGAAGGGGAAGTTTGACTGATCTGCCTATTTCCATCCTTCTAAATCCCTCAGATGTACCTTGCTTACATCACATGAATAACGTGGTTGATTTTGTATGGTTTTGGTAGTATTCCTTGTTTTTAAAGCTGACTAATGCTATACTTTCTATTGAAGCAGTTCTGGAGCATCCCAGGAGGTACACAATGATCTGGACCTTGGTCTTGGTGACCTTCCTTCGGATGAGGAGGAAGTCATCAACAGTTCTGATGAAGACGATGTCAGCTCTGGTTCTAGCAAAGGGGATCCTGACCTGCTGGGAGATAAACAGGTAGATGTTGGTATTTAATTATGTCTATTTTTGTGTTTATTGGTCTCATGACACTCAGAAATAATATGTTAGACACAAAATCTATCTGTAAGTCTTGGTAAGATGGAGAGCTGCTGGAAACCCAAGTGTCCTCCCTAAAGCCCCCATACAAACTCTGCTTGCCGGCACTCACACTGGGCTCTGGTGTTGGGACAGTGGCTCAAGGGGGTTGCCAGAGACACACAGGGAGAGATTGAGTTGTGTGTCTTCAGGGTGAGGGCTGGAGGGATGGCTGCTATTGTCTCTGAGTTGAGCACTCCTGCTGCACAGCGGACAGGTGCCATCTGTCAGTGTTGAGCCCTCCCTCTACACAGAGAAATCTGAACCTACATTAACCTGGTGAACTCCACTAGCTCCACTGAAGACTACCTGAGACCCCACCCCACCCAACTTATTCATGGCACCAGGCTCTTTCCTTGGCAACCAGCCTGGGCTTGAATTACGGTTTTTCTTGAAAAACTCTCGAGGGATTCTGGTTAAGTTGGAGGGGGAGATGCAGGGTGCGGTGCCAGAGGCATATAGGGAGCCGCTGAGTTGTATCGCTTCAGGGCAAGAGCTAGAGTGACGTCTGCCATTGTCCCTGTGTTGAGCCATTTCCCCATGTGGTCAAACCTGATTATGCATTAGCCTAGTGAATTCTAGTGGCTCCATCCTGACAACTGCCTAAGACCCTATCAGACTGCAAAAGTCTGCAGGCCCCAGGCTGATGGCTTCTGGCTTCAGTGTACCATGAGACTTTTGCTGAGTGGCCCAAGGCTCAGCATTGGTGCCAAATATGAATCTGTATTAACCTGGTGAATACTACTCACCCAACCCTGGTGACTTCCTGAGGCCCTTCGTCACCCAACTCTTGTACTGACCAAGGTTCTTGCAGTGGTTGAGCCCTATAGGCAGCTGGCAGCACATCTTATGGTGCCTTGGGCCTTTTGCTTATATGCCGCAAGCCCAGTGCTGGTGGCTGCTGGCCTTGGATCACAGCATGGCCTCTCCCACACACGTCCAGGCCCAGCACAGCCAGCTACCAACTGCAGATTGTTTTGTAGCTTCTAACAGGTAGCCCTGGGCCAATCACAGTCAGTGTCTGACATTGACGTGCACCAGAGGCCTCCAGAGGCCCTAGAACCAGCACACCCAGAGGTCGGCTTCAGACCACAACAGAGCACCACTCAATTAGCTCCATAAGAGGCACACCCAAAGGGTAATACTGGTAGGCACCAGAACCCACTGGAGTGAATCCCACTGCATGGGGTTAGCCCCCACAGCAGCTTGTAAACTGTGGTCATGCCCAGTAGTCAGAAACACTCAGCCTAAGGGTCAGTTTCACCCACTGACGTCCCAGCAGCAGTGAAGTCTCAACTATAACAAGAAGGTACATACAACCTACACAAGGGACACTCTTGGAGCACTCGGCTGAGGTGATGCACCACTGGACCCCACAGGACACCTACTACATAAGGCCACCGTGCCAACATGGGAGATGTAACAGATTTACCTAATACATAGAAACAAATACAGAGAGGTAGCCAAAATGGGGAAGCAAAGGAACATGTCCCAAATAAAAGAACAGGAAAAATCTCCAGGTAAAGAACTAAATTAAATGGAGGCAAAGCAGTCTGCCAGATACCGAGTTCAAAACACTGGTTATAAGGATGTTCAAGGAACTTAGAACTTCAACAAAGAGAGAGTAAGCATAAAAAAGGACATTGAAACCATACAATTGATATTTTTGAGCATTTCATCCCAGAAGTGAAGAATACAATAACTGAAATGAAGATTAGAGAGAATATACAGTAGATTAGGAGAAGCAGATCAGATCAGCAATTTGGAAGACAAAGTAGCAGAAAACACCCATTCAGACCAGGAGAAAGAAAGAAGAATTTTTAAAAATGTGGATAGGCCCTGGCCAGTTCGGCTCAGCAGTTAGAGTGTTGGCCTGTGGACCAAAGGGTCACGGATTAGATTCCTGGTCAAGGGCACGTACCTGGGTTGCAGTTTCAATCCCTGGCCCTGGTTGGGGTCATTCAGGAGGCAACCAATTGATGTGTCTCTCTCACATCGATGTTTCTCTCTCTCTCCCTCCCTCCCTCCCTCCCTCCCTCCCTCCCTCCCTCCCATTCTGTCTAAAAATCAATGGGAAAATATCCTCGGGTGAGGATTAACCAAAAAAAAAAAATGTGGATACTTTGTGGGACCAACATTTGCATCATAAGGGTTCCAGAGGAGAAGAGAGAGAGCAAATGATTGAGAACCTACTTGAAAAACCAATGACTGAAAATTTTCCTAACCTGGGGAAAGCAGTAGACATACTTATCCTGGAAGCACAGAGTCCCAATCAAGATGAACCCAAAGACGCCCATACCAAGACACATCATAATTAAAATGGCAAAGGTTAAAAATTTTAAAGCAGCAAAAGAAAGACACTTAGTTACCTACAAGGGAGCTTCCATAAGATTGTCAGCTGATTTCTCAATAGAAACTTTTTAGGCCACAGGGATTGACACAAAATATCTCAAGTGATAAAGAGTAAGGACCGCCCTGGCCGGTTTGGCTCAGCAGTTAGAGCGTTGGCCTGCGGTCCAGAGAGACCCGGGTTCAGTTCCCGCTAAGGGCACGTATCTCGGTTGCAGTTTGTCCCTGGCCCTGGTTGGGTCGTGCGGGAGGCAGCCACTCGATGTGCCCCTTTCACGTCGATGTTTCTCTCTCTCTTTCTCTCCCTCCCACTCTATCTGAAAAAAAAATGGAAAAACGTCCTCCGGTGAGGATAAAAAAAAAAAAAAAAAGAGTAAGGACCTAGAACCAAGACTACTCTACACAGCAAGGGTATCAGTTAAAATGGAAGGAGAGACACTCTGTCCTCATTCTCCCCAGCGTTCTGGTCTCTAGATCACTCACAAGGATCATTCAAAATGAAAAAGAGTGATGTTAAAATTAAAGAAAAGTCTGGCCAGTGTGGCTCAGCGGTTGAGCGTCGACCCATGCACGAGGAGGTTGTCGGTTTGATTCTCAGTCATGCAGGAGGTGGGCAATCCATGTTCTTTCTCATCGATGTTTCTGTCTCTCACTCCCTCTCCCTTCCTCTCTCTCTAAAAATCAATAAAGAAAAAAAAATTGAAGAGAGATAAAGAACTTCCCAGACAAGAAAAAACTAGAGGAGTTCATTACCACCAAATTAGTATTAAAAGGACTTCTTTAAGAAGAAGAAGGGGGTGGGGAAGGGAACATAAATATGAATAATAAAATGGCAATAACTACATACCTGTCAACAATCACTTTAAATGTAAATGGATTAAATGCTCCAACCAAAACACAGGGTGGTCAGAAACCACAGGAGAGTCACCATTTCAGTAAAAGCACCCATAACAGTAAAAAATAAATAAAACTTAGCCCGGCCGGTGTGGCTCAGTAGATTGAGCATTATCCCATGGACTGAGAGGTCCTGGTTTGATTCCTGGTCAGGGCACATGCCCAGGTTGTGGGCTCGATTCCCAGTAGGGGGAGTGCGGAGGCAGCCAATTGATGCTTCTCTCTCACATCAATGTTTACATCTCTCTCTCCCTTCCTCTCTCTCTAAAATAAATAAATAATAATAATAAATCAATAAAAAGTAAATAAATAAAACCTAAAAAAGACATGAGTCAGGGGACCAGGGCCAGACCTGGCCAAAGAGAAATAAGCCAATCAGAGAAAGACAAATACCACATGATCTCACTTATTTGCAGAATATAATGAACAAAATAAGCTGATGAACAAAATAGACCCAGAGACATAGAAAGGAGTACGGTTCAGACTGACAAACCTTAGAGGAGGGGTCTGGGGGAGAGGGATGAGATAAACCAAAGAACTTATATGCAATATGCATAACCAGTGGACATAGGCAACAATGATGTGGGGGGGAGCAGGATCAGGAGGAGGGTGTCTGGCGGGGGGGGGGTCGGAGAAACATCTGTAACAAAAATAAATTAATTAAAAAAAAAAAAGACAAAAGATATAAGGTGGCTGAATGGAAAAGAAAAGAAGACCCAAACTTATGCTCCCTACAAGAGAACCACTACAAAGACTATAAGAGAGACAAAGGAGGATATTACGTAATGATAAAGGGATCTATCCAATAAAAGTATATAACTTTTGTAAACCTTTATGCAGCCAATATAGAAATACCTAAATATATAAAGCAGATATTGATGGACATAAAGGGAAAGATCAACAGTAATGTAGTCATTGTAGGAGACTTTAATACCTTATTGACATCAATAGATAGATCTTCCAAACAGAAAATTAATAAGGAAACAGTGGCTTTATTTATTTTTTTAAATATGTTTTTATTGATTTTTTAGAGAGAGAGAAACATCAGTGTGAGAGAGAAACATCAATTGGCTGCCTCCTGCACACCCCCTACTGGGGATCGAGCCCACAACCTGGGCATGTGTCTGACCAGGAATCGAACTGGTATCTCTCAGTCCATGGGACAAAGCTCAGTTCACTGAGCCATACTGGCCAGGTGAAACTAGCTTTAAATGACACATTAGACTAGATGGAGTCAGTTGATATTTTTGAGCTTTTCACTCTAAAGCAACAGAATGTACATTCTTTGCAGGTGCACATGGCGCATTTTCCAGGATAGATCACATATTAGGCCACAAAATAAGTCTGAATAAATTTAAGAAGCTCTAAGTCATATCAAGCATTTTCTCCAACCACAATGGTATGAAACTAGAAATCAGTTACAAGAAGGAAACTGAAAAACTCACAATCACGTGGAGGCTAAGTAATGATTACTAAACAATGAATGGGTTAACAGTAATTAAAGAAGAAATCAAAGAATATCTTGAGACAAGTGAAATGAAAACACAGCAACCCCAAATTTGTGGGACACAGGGAAAGCAGTCCTAAAAGGGCAATTCATAGCAATATAGGCCTACCTCAAAACAAGAAAAATGTCAAATAAACAATCTAAACAGACACCTAAATGAACTAGAAAAAGAACAAAAAAGCCCAAAGTGAGTAGAAGGAAGAAAATAAAAAAGATCAGAGTTGAAATAAATGAAATAGAGTCTAAACAATACAAAAGATCAATGAAACCAAGAGATGGTTCTTCAATATACATGAAACAAGATTGGCCTATGTGTTGATAGTTTTTTAAGATGTATCACAGTACATGAGGGTTCATTATATTGTTTCTCTAGTTTGATATAATTATCTGTTTTATTTTGAGTCATTATTTGTTTTATAAAGACATAATTCCAGTAATAAAGTAGTATATCATCAGTATCCCCAGAATGTGCTGAGATGTTACAGCAAGATGGAATTTGAAAGGATCCACATATCCACAAGCATTATCAAACCATGGAGAAAATCCATGTCTCCTAACTCCTATACCATAATTTACCGATCTGTTATGCTTCCTGTTTAATATATTTTGGCTTTGTTTAAATTCATTTTCAGCCTTTTATGAACAGTGCATGTTGTATAATTGTCTCGATTTAAATCCCAGCTCAATCACCTATGACACCTATGATCTGGATATTCTTGGGCGAATTATTTAACCTCTTGTAGGCTGAAGTGCCACATTTTATGAAAGTGAGAATAGTTCTTATCTCATAGAATTGTGAGGACTAAATGATTTGATATGTGTAAAGTCTTAGAACACTGTCCAGTACATGGTTAGAACTCAGTGATTACAGTCAAATCTCAGTTCTCGAACGTCTCCATCTTCAACAGTTCACTTCTCAACCTGACAACTCTTTCATGCTGATGCCTATATGATCAGTCATGCGTCTCTCAGGTGACAGAAGAAAGAATGTGTGGGTATTAGTCTGTTTACCGCTAAACCTCACATTGTTAATATCTCAGGAAATTGTGCTGTGAATATTTTTGTGGTTTTTTTGCTTTTGTTGATGCTTATTATTAATACATCTTCATTTTTTACAGTACAGTTAATTTCCTTTTTGTTAAATTTTCATTTATTTTTCATGTCCTTTTTGTTTTTAAAGTGTTTATAGATTAAACAGTACATTAGACATGTACTGTATATAATAAAGGTTAAAAATGTTCTTTTTCTAGTTCATTTAGGTATAAGGAATTATTTGGAGGTCTAGAAAGGATTAATTCAATTTATATTATTTCTAATGGGAAAAATGATTCGGTTTTCAAACAGCCTTCCAGAACAAATTAAGTTTGAGAACTGACGTTCCCTGTATTTATTTTTTATAAGACTTTATTTCTGTGCTGTAAGTATTGAATCATGGAGTTGGGAGTAACCACTAGAAATTACTTAGCATTAAGGCAGGTGAATTTGTAAGACACCTTAAGACAAATGAATGACTGTTCTTAATCCCTACTGCATTGCTCAGCAATGTGGGATAGATCTATCAAGTAATTTCTCCTCTGCTTTATTGGTATCTGTCTTGCTCTAATTAAAAAAAATTTTTTTTTCTTTATTTGATTTTAGAGAGAGAGAAAGGGAGAGGGAGAGAGAGATAGAAACATTGATGAGAGAGAACATCAATTGGCTGCCTACTGCATGCCCCCCACTGGGGATCGGGCCCACAACCTGGCCATCTGCCCTGACCAGGAATCCAACTGACAACCTCTTGGTGCATGGGTCGACGCTCAACCACTGAGCCATACCAGCCGGGCTGTCTTGCTCTAATTTAAAAACTCATTTTTCTTGTAGCTTCTTCATAGATGTAAATTCAACAAATATTTAAATGTATACAAAGTGTCAGATACTGTCGGTATGTTCTAGACATGAAGCAGAGCTCATGTTCCCTGTTCTTGAAGAGCTTACATACTAATGGGGCAAGAGTAGTAAAAAAATGCATGAACAGTAAGAACTTCAGAGTTTTCATGCTATGAAGGGTATAAACACAGTAATGTGCTAGAACTGAGGAGACTACTTAGGGTAAAAGCCTTTAAAAAGGTGATATTTGACTGAGGCGTACGTGACTGGCAGGAGTCAAAGCCTGCAGAGTTTAGGAAGAGCTTTCAAAAGCTTTCTCTCTCTAAGGAAGGAATGTAATTAAATCAATCTTGACTCTTTTTAATAAACTGCAGATTCTTTCTTTTCCTGACAAATGCTGTTTTCTGTTGGTTGGTTTTTTCATATCTCTTGCTCAAATCAAACAATTCCCAATTTCTCCCCAAACTTAAAGTATGGTCACCAAAATTGGTTTCCACATTCTACTAGGGATCTCACTGATACCTGGTAAAAAGGAAGGATTAATCTCTAACCTTTTTGTGTTATGCCTCTTCCCAACACATCCTGTCATAACATTGCCTGGTTGACTCTTCTGCTTTGTGGTCATTGGAGATTTCCAGGGTTCCTTTCTTTGTGTTAGTGCCTGCCTATCCCTTCCCTTCCAATATTTATATTATTGTGTTTTTTGTCTTTAGTTGTGCCACATACAATATCTCTGTTAAATCTTTTTCTGTTTTTAAAATGACATTATTTCTTCAGTTACTCATGAACATTTCATAGTTTTTTCACCTGATGCTCGTGTGTTCATAATTTCCCTCCTATAAAATAGTCAACCACTCTGATGAGCTTACTCTCTATCTTTCCATCTGAGACAGCAATGGCCATAATAAAATAGACTATCTTTCCCTTTCTAGGCAGTTATTGATCCACCTAAGCATAGCCTGGTGAATGCTTTTAAGTAATTTGCTTCTGTAGTGGTTTAGAAGAACATGGTCTTTGGAGCCAGATTGCCTGGGTTCTTACCACTAACCAGCTCTGTATTCTTGAGCAATTTACTTAACTTCTCTATGCCTTTTATTTCTCATCTGTAACAAGTGGAGGAAGTAGGGTGGACACTTGTCCTTATTTTCTAAGATTGTTGTGATGATTAAATGATTATACACTTTTTAAAATAGTGTCTGGCCCTGGCCGGTTTGGCTCAGCGGTTAGAGCGTCGGCCTGCGGTCCGGAGAGACCCGGATTCGGTTCCCGCTAAGGGCATGTACTTCGGTTGCAGTTTGTCCCCGGCCCTGGTTGGTCGTGCGGGTGGCAGCCACTCGATGTGGCCCTTTCACGTCGATGTTTTTCTCTCTCTCTCTTCCTCTCTCTCCCTCCTACTCTGTCTGAACAAAAAATGAAAAAAAAAAATAAAAAAAAATAAAATAGTGTCTGAAACAAAGTGAATGCTCAATAGATTTTAGCTATTATTTGCTTACTATATGAAAATAAGCAAGCAAAATGGTATCTGAAATCAAGCTTTATATAACCAAATAAATATATATTGCCTTTTCTTATCTTAGATCAGTAAATCTGAAACATGTTTACAGGAAAGGCAGTATTGTGTTCTAATAGAAAAACATGAAATTTGGCATCCTAAGACCCATGGTTGAGTCCTAACTCTGCCACTTATCAGCTATGTGAGCTTGATCAAATAATTTAAAAAGTCAGTTAATTTATTTACATCAGTATCATTTTACAGTGGATTTCAGGTGACAATAAAAATTTTTCTGTAATAGAAAAGGTCAAAATATATAGTTAAAGAAATTAAGGTGTTAATAAACAGCACTGGAATTCCTGGATAACCACATGCAGAAGAATGAAGTTAGACCCTTTCCTCTCACCATACACAAAAATTACTCAAAATGGATCATAATAGACATAAATGTGATAGCTAAAAATATAAAACTCTTAGAAGAAAATACAGAAATAACTCTTCATGACCTTAGATTAGACAGAGTCTTCTTAGCTACAACAAAAGTATGTGATAAGAGGAAAAAAGTTGGACTTTATTAAAATTAAAAACTTTGGTGCTACACACAATACCATCAAGAGAATGAAAAGACAACCCACAGAATAAGAGAAAATAGAGGGTGGGGCAAAAGTAGGTTTGCAGTTGTGAATATGCGAAACACAAGAGTTTATTCTTATATTATTATTTGTTAATTATTGTAGTATTTTCCATATAAACAACGTGCAAACCTACTTTTGTCATGCCCTGTATTAGTAAATATCTCTGGTTAAGTACTGGTATACAGAATGTGTGAAGAACTCTTACAACTCAACAATAAAAAAAAATGAGCCAATTTAAAATGGGCTAAGGATCTGAATAGACATTTCTCCAAAGAAGATATACAGATGGCCATAATAGGATACTCAACATCCTTAGCCATCGGGGAATGCTAGGCAAAACCTCAGTGAGCTACCACTTCACACCTATTAGGATGATTATAAGATAAAAAAGACAGACAATAACAAATGTTGGTGAGGATGTGGAGAAATTGAAACTCTTATACCCAGTTGGTAAGAATGTCAAATAATACAGCCACTTTGTAAAACAGTCTAGCAGTTCCTCAAAAGGTTAAATGTACAGTCACCATATAACCCAGCAAATATCATGATAAATGAAAACACGTGTCCATACAAAAACTTGTGCAGGAATGTTCATAGGAACATTACTCATAATAGCCCAAAAGTGGAAAGAATTCATATGTTCATCTACTAATAAATGGATCCATCAACTGATGAATGAAATATTACTCAGCAATAAAAAATGTGCTGATACATGCTACAACATGGATGAACCTTAAAAACAGGCTAAGTGAAACAAGTCAGTCACAAAAGATTACATGTTGAGAGAGAGGAAGGGAGAGGAAGAGAGATAGAAACGTCACTAAGAGAGAACATCCATCAGCTGCCTCCTGCATGACCCCACTGGGGATCAGCCTACAACCTGGGCATGTGCCCTGACTGGGAATCTAACCAGTGACTTCCTGGTGTAGGGGTTGATGCTCAACCACTGAGCCACAGCGGTCAGGCAGCTTTTTAGTACAACTTGTGAGTAGTCTGGCAGAGGCCTTTTAAAAATTCTATTAAAAAGTAACAGGTAAATGTCCCTGAACTTTATTTGCAGTGAACAAATATGAAAAGAGAACACATTTCAGAATTTCCAAAGCTGGGCTGTTATCAAGAGATAGGAACATAAAACTGGTTTTCAGATCAAAGGCTGTGTTTTGGAATTCATTTGACTTATTTTATAACCTTGAGAAAATAGTTTCATTTGTGGCTAATGTTTCAACTTCCATAGCAATGTACTTCTTTTGGGAGATGCAGTTATTTCACAGGTAGTGTGCTTTGAAATGCAATGTAATTTAAGTGAGGACTTTCATTAACTGGAAAGTTGAGATGCCAAATATGGCTTCTCTTGAGGTTTCACAGTGGGGCGTATTTATCCATCATTGTTTACGTTGGGTCAGAATCAACATTGTTCTTGCAAGTTGGCGATAGTGTAGAGCTTTTTTTATTTTAGTTTGTTTTATCTATCTTTGACTTTGTCTGCTTTGAAAAGTATTGTTATCCCTTGAATCATTTCTAATAGTTACTGTCTTCTTTTTAGCTCTGTAGTTTTCCTAATTTGAAAGGTAAAATAGACAATAGAATTCATAGACTTCTAGACTTTTAGAATTACAAAAGACTTTGTCATCTAATCCAACCCCCTACAGTTTTACATGATGAACTATCTATAATGAGCTTTTAGTTGTTTGAGTTTACATTTTCGGAGTGCCATCATAAAGGATGAGTTGGAATACAACAGACAGAAATCTTTGGAGGAGAAGGAGAGGTGGTGAAGAGGGAAGGAAAGGTGTAAAGAGATGGGCATGTAAGGACAGGGCACAGTTGGAGTTACATGGTGGTTCCAATTTGGCTGGAGTTGAGAGAACACAGTGTGGAGGAGTAGGAATGAGACTAATGAAGATAACTAGACACATTTGGTCTTTGTTGCCCATAGGTGATAGGGAGCTTGATAATGTGGTTCAACCTGAGAACTAATTTGTTTATATTTGCATTTTAGAACTGTTATTCTGGTGGCAGTGTAGGGAATGAATTGCAGTGGGGTAAATCTAGAGCCAAGGAAACCACTTAGGTTACTGTGATAGTGAAAGCAATAAATAAGGAGGCAGTATGGGAGAGGAAAGGATCAATTAAGCTTTAAAGATATATTCAGAAGGACAGATTGACAGAACTTGGTGCCTCAGTTGTGATCATAGAAGGTGGAGGTTTCTGGCTTTGATGAGCCTGTATGTACTTGATGGCTTATTTAAAGAGTGACTGAGGTCATTAGATGCTTTTATTCTTTGTAAATCTTTCACAGAATTACACACCACTGCTTGATTATGCTCTTTCTCTTCTTCAAGATGTCAGCATGTTTCAATGTTGTCCTTATAGATATTTGTATATTTGTATACTTGGAGGTTAAGGCTATTTCTTACTTATTTTTTTTTATATCCTCACCCGAGGACATTTTTGCATTTATCCTCAAATAGAGCGGGAGGGAGAGAGGGAGGAAGAGAGAGAGAGAAACATCGACGTGAGAGAGGCACACGACTGGTTGCCACCCACACGACCCCAACCGGGGCCGGGGACAAACTGCAACCGAGGTACGTGCCCTTAGCGGGAACCGAACTCGGGCCTCTCTGGTCCACGGGCCGATGCTCTAACTGCTGAGCCAAACCGGCCAGGGCTATTTCTTACTTATCTTTAATTCCCTCTTTTAATACCCACTTTCATGCCCCATCTCAGTCCTACAGAGTGAAAATTTGCAAGTTACCTGAGAATATGACATTTAAGAGCTTCCTCGTTGTTCTAATGATCAGTAATGTTTTCAGACTTAGCTGTAGAGCAGTGAATCAGCTGGCAGTGGAGCTGTTTTCTCCTACTAACCTTGCTATTAGTCAGTTACTAAGTTCAGATTTTAAAATGATGGAGGAAAGACGGTCCTGGCTCCTTCTTTTTAAAAATTATCTAAAAATAACAAGGAGGATAAGAAATATAAATTCTGCATTTAGTGATGAGTAAGGGCTACCATTCCTACCAGCAATGTATAAAAGGTTTTAGTTTCTCCACATTTTCACCAATAGTGATTTTTTTCTGATTTTTTATTGTAGCCATTCTGTGGGTGTGAGTGCTATCTCAGTGTGGGTTTAATTTGTATTTCTCTGATGACTAATTATGTTGAACGTCTTTTATATACTTATTGGCTGTTGTTACATCTTCTTTAGTGAAATGTCTATTCATATCTTTTACCCATTTTTAACTGAGTTTTATTATAAGTTTTTTATGTATTCTGGATATAGACTCATGATTTGCAAATCTTTTCTCCCCACCTGTGACTTACTTTTATTTTCTTTATGGTATTTTTTGAAACATAACAGTTTTAAACTTATGAAGTTATTAATTTTATCAATTTTTTTCTTTTATGGATCATGATTTTGGCGTTATATTTAAGAACTGTTAGCCTGCCCTGGCTGGTTTGGCTCAGTGGTTAGAGCGTCGGCCTGCGGACCAAAGAGTTGTTGGTTCGATTCTGGTCAAGGGCATGTACCTCGGTTGTGCAGGAGGCAACCAGTCTATGTGTCCCTCTCACGTAGATGTTTCTCTTTCTCTCTCCCTCTCTCTCCCTCCCTCCCACTCTATCTGAAGATAAATAGAAAAATATCCTCACGTGAGGATTAAAAAAAAAAAAAAAGAACTGTTAGCCTAAACCTAGGTCAGAAAGATTTTCTTTGATGTTTTATTCTAGAAGTTTTAATGTTTTAGCTCTTAATATTTAAGTCTATGATAGATTTTAGTTAATTTTTATAAATGGTGTCGAGTACTAATTCATCTTTTTGCTGGTGGATATCTACTTGTTCCAGCAATTTTCAACCATTTGTTGAAAAAACTACCTTTTCTTCCATTGAATTGCCTTGACAACTTTGTCAAAAATTCATTGACCATAAATATAAAGGTGTATTTCTCTCAGTTTCTTTTCATTGATTTACATGTCTGTCTTCATGCTGGTACCCATCATTTTCCCCCAATGTTTACAGTCTCAGTTTCTAGAAAAGAAGCACATACTTCATAGTTACCAGCCCCAGTGCTGCCTCTGGATCACCGCCACCCTCTAGCTCACTGACCACACCTGAGATCTGAGATACTTAATGTTTAAATTTTAGGATTTTAAAGTTGCAAGTTTAACACTGATTTTACAGATAAGGAATGTCAGGCCCCTCACAGTTGTTTTTCTAAGTTAAAGTATTTTTGTCCCCTGCTATAACAGAAGCATGACATCTGCTTGGGAATTCTTTCTAATCCAGGCTCTGGCAGAGCAGGATTCTGAAAAGGAAAAAAAAAAGTTCAAAGTACAGATGTAACAAAAGGCGAGTGATAAAAAGAGGAAAGGAAATATAGGGTAGATGCCAAAAATAAAGGATACCTACTTGAAACATTTGTATAGAGCTGGTATACATATTATTTATTTATTTTTTATCCTCACCTGAGGACATTTTTGCATTTATCTTCAGATAGAGTGGGAGAGAGGGAGGAAGAGAGAGAGAGAAACATCGATGTGAGAGAGACACATTGAGTGGTTGCCACCCACACAAACCCAGCTGGGGTCAGGGACAAACTGCAACCGAGGTACGTGCCCTTAGCAGAAACCAAACCGGGGACTCTCTGGTCCGCAGGCTGACACTCTACCTGCTGAGCCAACCCAGCCAGGGCGCTGGTATACATTTTAGGTGGCTCTATTAAACAAATGCTTTAGCATCTATTGTGTACCTGGTTTCTGTATAGATACTGCTAAAACCACCTCTTGACCTTTAAGGGACCTTATTATCCTTTAAAAATGGAGAATGCAGAGTCAAGGCTTCAGTTCTTTCAATGGTTTAGGTTTCTCTTTTTTATTTTTAATGCATTTCTTTTGACTTTTTAATTTTAAAAAGATACATTTTATAAAATATTAAACTTTCTAACTACAGATAATATAGAGCAACCTACCTGGCCAGTGTAGCTCAGTGGACTGAGTGTCGTCCAATGGACTGAGAGAGGTCCAGGTTCCATTCCCAGTCAGGGCACATGCCTCGGCTGCAGGCTCGATCCCCAGTAGGGGGTGTGCAGGAGGCAGCTGATCGATGTTTCTCTCTCACATTGATGTTTCTATCTCTCTCTTTCTCCCTCTCTCTCTAAAAAATCAGTTAAAAAATAAAAAGAAGCAACAACAACAAAAATATAAAGCAACCCATTATAATAGTTAGAAAAGCATTGATTTGCCACGTTTTTCAAAATAACAAGTGTGTGTGTGTGTGTGTGTGTGTGAGAGAGAGAGAGAGAGAGAGAGAGTGTACATGGGTATGTGTACAGTCATGGTTATTAGTGAGTGTTTGATAATGTAGTCTGCGAGAGTAAGCTGTGCTTATGACTGCTTCCTGAGGAATGTTAGGTATGTGTAGTTTAAAAGGCCAGTGATTGCCCCGGCTAGTGTGGCTCTTTTGATTGGGCATCGTCCCTTGCATCGAAAGGTCGCTGGTTTGATTCCTAGTCAGGGCACTGGTTGGCTCCCTAGTCAGGGCGCGTACCCAGGTTGTGGGTTTGATCCCTGCTCAGGGTGCTCACAGGAGTGTTTTTCACATCGATGTTTCTCTCTCCCTCTCCCTTCCTCTCTCTCTAAAATCAATGAAGGAAAATTATTTTAAAAAAATCACTAAAATGTAATTTTCAGAAGAGCTTCATTCATTGTTAAACTGCATCTATTTTTATATCTTGGTTCTGAAACTGAAATTCAGGAAGCAGGTAAAAACAACTTTTTTTCCAGATAAGGAACTAAGATAGTCCTTTGACTCATCACAATGATACTCAGGTAAACAGACAGATGTGCTAGCTTGATTCATAATTTCAATTTAGAAAAAGAATACCACTTCATTACCATTATATATTTTTTAATAATGAGAAGTCACTAATGTTATTTTTTTTCTGTGTCATCTTGTTAGTGAATGACTACTGGACTGTCATGGTGACTTTCTGTCCTTATTGTGACAGTGCCTTGCTCAGCGTCACTTTGGGCAGCACAAAATAACTGGGTCCTGGTATTGCCAATGCTGGCACTTATACAAAGAGTCCTTTCCTTCTAAAACAGGATCTAATGTTTCTTCAACAGAAGCATTAGCATTTTCCCTTTTTTTTTTTTGTTAATCATCACCCAAGGATATTTTCCTATTGATTTTTAGATAGACTAGAAGGGAGGGAAGGAGATAGAGAGAGATACTTCGATTTGTTGCCTCCCACATGGCCCTGAATGGCCGGGGATTGAACCTGCAACCCTGTTATGTGCCCTTGACCAGGAATCAAACCTGCAACCCTTTGGTCCTGGGGCCGACCCTCTAACCTCTGAGCCAAACCATCCAGGGCAGCACGTTTTCCTTTTAATGACCAGAGTCAAAATTTTCACCTTAGGTGTAATATCAAAAATGTTACAATTGCTTGTTCCCTGTTGACTTTCTTTTACCCTTCACCATGGAACTGCACTGTGTAAGCCTTTCACCAGGATAGAAATGGAGAGAAATTCCTCCTTTTTTCTAATAACCAAAAGTCAAAGCCAGCTCTATTAGTTTTTACATGAAAACAAGTCTAAATCCCTAAATATATAGACCTTCTTCTTAATCACCTTCCGCCCCCCCCCACAAAGTGAACATTTTTTCTTCCTGCTAGAGTATTTAATTTACACACAAAGCAGTGCATATTTAAAGAATTTCATTTCAGCTCTTTATTTAAAAAATTTTTTTTCTTGTTATTGAATTTATTGGGGTGACACTGGTTTCAGGTGCATCATTTCCTTTAGAATAAAACTAACTTGAAAGAGCATATTTCTAAAAGGGATTTTAAGTCAGTTGAAGAGATCCTGTGGCTGAAATGTTGGCATGTGCTTGGTAGAGACTGTGAAAAAGAGCCCTTTTCAGACTGCACTTAAACTGTTTGACTTTGTGGCTTTACTTAGGGTAAAGTGCTCTTATACATTCCTGTTGGATATTCACGAAATCTCGCATTGCTAGTGTGCACCCCAAGAAGAATGTTCATGTGATATCTGTGGGGGTCATTTCCCCTGCAGAAGGTGACTTTCTATTTTGAACCTCCGAGGGCTGTGCTGCACCAAGGCTCAGGGGCTATGATGGAAGAGGATTACTAATTTCTCTCAACTTCCCCTGTATCCTGGTTTAATAACCTCATCTAATTCTGTACGTTTGTCATTTGAGATGTTATAGTGTCTGAAATGTGTTCTAATCAGAAACCTGTAAGTATCAGAGCTGAATTTATATCTGACTAGCTCCAAGCTGATCTTCATTATCCATTTATGAATTCATGCTTTCTTAATGCACTCTTTTCCACAGGATGAAGATACTGGAATAAAAAGTAAAGTCCATTATATTGCCAAGGAGATCATGAGCTCAGAGAAAGTGTAGGTATCTAGTTTTTAATTCAGAAGACTATTTGTTTCTCCATTGACTGATTTAAAACATTTCTTTCATTGCTATTTTTTACAGGTTTGTGGATGTGTTAAAACTTTTGCATATTGTAAGTATCTGCTAATATTTTCTTGAAGTCTAATACTGTCCTCTTTTATATCTTTTCCTAGCCACCAAAATTTTCAACATAACTTAAATATTCTTAAATTAATATACATATACATGTATATGCTTTCTAATACATGGTTATATTTTTAAAATTCACATAAATATGTGAATATAGAATTATTCTAAAATGTATGTATCTCATATATATGTGTGATATATCCAAATGATTTCTGAAAAATAGAGGGCCTTTGTATCTGTATCTCCAAAGTCTTCAAACTTTCTATCTTCATGATAGTTTTTAAAGTGATAATATTACTTCCTGGATATTTGCAGAAATCTGCTATCAGTAGAATTTTGTATTACCAATGTACAAAGAATGTCATGGTCAGTTCTGTTCTTCTACCTGAATAAGCTCATAGAAAGGGACTTAAAGTAGATATTTTTACAACTAACTTTACAGTTCTATTTTCAGTTTTTATAATTGTCAACTTGAACGAACCTGTTGGGAAACAATTATATGTGTCTGGCTGCATATTCATTTTTCTAATGCACTCCTTTGTACCTGCAAGTTCTTACAAGTTTCATTTCACCTTGGCAGCTAAAGTGCTTTTAGTATTACTTTATTCCAATTGTGTTTTGGCAAGATATAAAAACTTAACAGAAGAAGGGGATAAGGTAGAGGAAACAATGAAAAAAAGAAATTGAAGTGAAATTTCACTTAGATGGTGTAATTATTAACATCATCCTAAACTTAATTACTGAGAAATTGTAGGCTCACAAACTATATACGAATTTATGTCTCTACAAAAAGTATCATTTTCAGTGTTCCTTTTAATAGGTACACATGAACATGAAAAGTAGATTTCACTTAAGGGTGATTCACATTCACCAAATGATTCCCTTATGCTCTATACTTGGTACAATAGAAGCATGGAGGCCTAATTCCGTGTGAAAAAGTCTCTTGCTTTGGAAACATTTTCTAAAATACTTCTTAACAATACTCATTTGTTTTTGTGAAATTATTTCCCTGTGACTAGTTTCTCACAGAACTCTTAACTCTATTGGTAAGTTTCCTTTGTAATTCATTAAAAAAAAATTATAACAATATTTGGTCACCCAGACACATTTGCAGAGTTTCAAGCATATTGTCATTACAAATAAACAACAAGCTTGATAAATAAATGGCTTTTCAAAGTCAACTACATGTACATTTGCTGCTGTGACCTGAACCTCTCTATTGTATAGACAATTATAGGGGAAAAGAAAAAGCTAAACTGCTATTTTCTGGAAAATTCGTAACATGTCTGTAGCATGAACAAATTGTACCTATTTGAAATATTTTGTGATAAATATGTTTAAATAGAACCTCTCCAAGGAAATTTTAAGCATCTACAAGTTAATTGGTAGAGGCAAAAAGTGCTTCGGAGTCAGAAAGTCTTGAATTTGAGCTTCAGTGCACTATTTCAGCTCCTCTGGCATGGAACAGGTGGTGAGGATTTCACTGTGAACAGCACAGAGTCCCTGCCCTCATGGTGCTGAGAGTCTAATGTAGTGCTTCTCACACTGTTGTGGTGAGGGACTGGATTTTTAAATTTCCAATCCGGCCCTGGCCAGTTTGGCTCAGTGGTTAGAGTGTCGGTCCATGGACCAAAGAGTCTCAGGTTTGATTCCGGTCAAGGGCATGTACCTTGGTTGCGGTTTGGTCCCTGGTCCTGGTTGGGGTCATGTGGAGAGGCAACTAATTGATGTGTCTCTCTCACATCAATATTTCTCTCTCTCTCTCTCTCCCATTCTATCTGAAGATAAATGGAAAAATATCCTAGGGTGAGGATTAAAAAAAAAAAAATAAATAAATAAATAAATAAATTAAATTAAATTAAATTTCCAATCTGTGGTGGACCAAAACTTTTGTAAAATACATTTAAAATGTCATGCCCATGTCAAATTGATATAAACGTTTTCGATTCCTTATTCTCACTTTCAGACTGATACCTTTGCAGACCAATAACAATAAGCATTGGCTTGGTAGATTCTGTTTCTTACCAGCTATGTGGATTTTAGAAAGTAGTTTAACCTTTTGGGTCTAGCTTTCCTCATTTGTAAAATGGGGATAAAATTACCCATCTCTCAGGTTGTGAGGAATCAGATGGAATGAGATATGTGAAAGAGCCCAGCGTTGCACAAGGCATACAGTATATTCTCAAGTTGCCTTTCTATTATTACCCTCTTCTTCTCCATCTTCCCCTTTAAGAGCATCAGTGGATGGGAAGCATTCATTCTATTGCCATGCAGTTGACTTTTTACATTTTCTAGTATCTTTTTTTTCTGTACTAAAATTTCATTTTAATGAAGGAAGTTCTGATTCTGTTAGGTAGGGAAGCAATTAAAAGCTTTACCAGTTTATTTATTTGGTTATTTGAAAATATATGTTCTGTTCCTACCTCTATATTTTTGGAACAAATCATAAGCCCTGTAAAAATGGATAATCAGACCAATTTTCCATATAATTTCAGATCTGATCTGATAAATGGCTTTGGGCTTTTCCTTGCTGATGTTGAACAGAGTGAGTCATCCATAACCCACCTTAACTTGAACATTTTCAAAACCTCCTAAGCCTTTAATGTCAGGGTGAGAATAGATCATCTGCCTACCTCATGTTAACATTCTGTCTGATGTGTGCAAATGTTAACTCAGCAGAACCCAACGTTAATGGATGTCTTACCAACAGGACATTAACCAGGTGTGAGCCATTACTAGGAGGGGCTTGTTACCAGGATAATGTGGGTGAAGCGAAGAGTATCTTGTTTCATTCCAATATCCCTACCAAGCTATTAAAGCTTATATTTACTCCTCTACCAAAAGTACCCCACAATGGTTGCATAGGGACTCTTTAACCTGAGTTCTGTTATCTGATTTCTTCTAAATGAATTAATTTCTGTTTTATGATAGAATATGACTGATGTAAAATATGTAAATGACATGCTTTAGACAATCCAGTGGGTATTTTTTGAAAATCAACCAGCTATCCATGTGGCTTGGAAGAAGCTATTTTAGTTATACATAATTTCCTGTCAATAGCTTTCCATATTAGAGACTAGAATAGTATTAATAGATCTTTCTGTGATGACAGAAATGTTTAGTATCTGCATTGTCCAATATGGCAGCCATATCTAAAAAAGTTTAATATATCACTGTAGCTTACTAATACTTCTTTGTTAATTTGCTAAATAACTAGGTGAACTAGCTCATAGAAAAAAAATTTTTAATCTAAACTAATGGATCTCATCATTTAAGTCATTACATTGGGAGATAATAGACTTGGGCAGAGGGCACACCATTTAAACTATACTTAAGATTTTAAGAGCCAGTGTACTCAGTTGAGGGCTTTGATTCATTTACTTATATTTGTGAAAAAATATGGCACCTTGCAGAGGCAGTGGCAAGACTTTACAATGTTTTACCATGAGCTCCTGGACCTTGATCTGGATTTTTTTTTGTTTTTTAAACATCAAATGTGTGTATTCTCTCTAAGTCAATACCCTGGTGAGTCCAAAGAGAAAGGAGATTCCTAAAACTCATGTTTCCCTTTTCAAAATGGTAATGCCATTCATATAGCTGCAAAAGCCAGAAAACTAGAACTTGTTCTGTGTTTCTCCATCTTACTCACTTCTCTAGCCAGTCCATAGCAAACCTGCTAATTCTTTTTTTTTTTTAACTGATTCTTAGGGAGGGAGGGGGAGAGAGAAAGAGAGAGAAAGAGGGAGGGAAAGAGAGAGAGAAAGAGAGAGAGATATCACACGCCCTGACCAGGAATCAAACCCGAAACCTGCTAGTGCACAGAATGACACTCCAGCCAACCGAACCACACTAGCTAGGGCACAGACCTGCTGATTCTACTTTCTCTTTACTGTCACTAAGTTATCTCTTAACTCAACAACCATCCCAGCCTTCTAATTGGGCTTCCTTTTTCCATTCTTGCCTTCTTTCCAATATGTTCCTTATATGATTTTTTCCATATAAAATTTTAAGTGATTTTCTTAAAATATATATGTTAGAGCATTTCACTTCCCTGCTTAAAATC
This sequence comes from Tadarida brasiliensis, assembly GCA_030848825.1. Taxonomy (NCBI): domain Eukaryota; kingdom Metazoa; phylum Chordata; class Mammalia; order Chiroptera; family Molossidae; genus Tadarida; species Tadarida brasiliensis. Next base: position 22,824,640 of record CM061263.1, read on the forward strand.
CTTTAAGTGATTCCCACTGCATTAAAAATAAAGTCAAAGCTACTTACCAAGGCCTGTAAATAGGACAGCCATATGTCCTTGTCTGCTTTTTATGGTCCTGGTTATTGTCTTGGCATAATATTATTAATAGAACTCCTTTTCACTGTCAAAAATGATCTGGTTTGGACAGTTAATTATGACCCAGCCTATAAGGTGCTGTGTGATTTGACCTCTGGTAATAAAATTAGACGTTGTAGAGGGTGGCATTCTCTTACTCATTGACCATGTTCTGACCTCCTTTCAGTTTTTAGTTTAGTGCTTAAGGTTATTCCTGCTCAGAGTTTTTGCTAATGCTGCTCCTAGAATGTTTCTTCTTCCTTCATTTTGATCGTAGCTAGTTCTTTCTTTATCCTTCCAGTCTGGGTTTAATGTGACCTCCTCAGAGAGCTCTTCTTTGACCATCCTTTTCTCTTTAACTCCCCTTGTTTGTTTTCTTTTTGGCAGTTAATATATAATTTGTATATTTGTTCATTTACTTGTTTATTTTTGGTTTCCTCTACTAAAATGTATACAAGGTGAGAATAGGGATCATATATTTTTCATACCTACCATTGTTCTTCACTTGAAGGCCCTTTGTAAATATTTGTTGAATGAATGAATGTGACTAATTGGTTAGTGGTTAAGGATTCTGCCTCTGCCATATGTGCTCTTAAGACAAATTAGTGAAGCCCCCCCTTTTTTCTTCTTCTGGAAAATGGGAATAATACTTAAATAAGGTTGGTGTGATGATTAAACGAGATCCTCTAAAATAAATGGAAAGCAATTACTTTTAGCTGCAGGCTAAGTAGAGACCTTAATTATAAAGTACTCTGTTATTCAGAGCTTATTTATAAACATTTAAATCCATACAATTTATTTTTGATGTTATCAAATAAGCTTTTAATTAAATTAATGAAATTAGACTATGTTCATGAAAGATAATCTACTAGGTTTCTTTTAAAAACTATTTTTAGAGAGAGGAAGGGGGGAGAGAGAGAGAGAGAAATAGATTGGTTGTTCCACTTATTTTATGCATTTATTGGTTGATTCTTATATATGCCCTAACTGAGGCTTAAACCCACAACCTTGGCATATTGGGACTATGCTCTAATTGAGCCCTGGCCAGGGCTCTACTAGGTTTCTTTCTCCATTAGAAAGTAAGCTCTGTGGAGGCAGGGATTTTTATCTGTTTTGTTTATTGTTATCCCAGTAAATTAACATGTTGAAAGAATGATAGAAAACGGATGAATAATACTTGGTTTGGTAAAACTCTAATTGTGTTCATTTTCCCCTTTTGTGGCAGATATCCAATCTAAAGGTTGCTGTTATATTGTATATAAATGAACATTTTAGAGACAAAACACCTTAGACATCTAATATAATTAAGTCCAAATGTACAATGTTTCTGTTATCTTATTTGCTTTCTTGTGGGAGACTGATTTAATAAACATCTCTATAAATTTATTTCATGAATGTCGAAGTTGCCTGATTTAAAATATCTTGTTAAAGGGAGTGATCAGAGAAACTTTGCGGTCTTTTGGACAAAGATGGATTGGTTAAGTACTAGTTAAGTGATACTAGTAATGAAGCATCTGTGACATTAATTTCTTAAGTTGGAGGATACATTACTTTGAAAATTTGAGAGGCTGTCAATAAGTCCATAGAGTTAGAGCAAAGCTTCTTAGACATCCAGATGTGTATTATTAGTAAACAGAATATATCTTTTTTTAAAATGCATTATAAAAAGAATAATAGAAGGCTCCCTCATAGAAGCCTGTGGTTTTTCCCATTCTAAAATCACCCTGTTCTACTGAATATACCCTATTTTTTGAGTCTTGTGAACCATTTAATTATTACTTATTCTTTAGTTGTAAAGAATTATCCTTAAGTGTCTACTGACATGGCTTCGAGCCCTTCACTTTTGAGCAGCCTCCTTTGTGTGAGGACTGTCCTCCATTGAATAAAGTTCATTGTTAAGAGCACCTTTGTCTTGCTGCTGAGATTTTTGTTTCCCCACCTTGTTTGTATTTCCTTCACTTTATAGGCCACTGTTTCAGAGCTTTCTTTCCCAGCTTCCAGGAACTTGCAGATCATAAATGATGTTCATGTGTTCATTTAAATTAACCAAATCTCCTTTCATTAAATAAATGGCCTTCTATTGAAGTACTCTCTATGTGCTTTTCAACATGCTATGTTATATAAATTATTTTAATCTTCATAACAACCTTATAAAATTGATGTTATTTTTTATTTTTTTAAATGAAGAAAGTAAGCTAACTGCCAAAAGTAATCCACTACTAAATGGCAAAGCCAGACTTTAACTCTGGTCTCTCTCAGCCCTTGTACTTAGTGGATTGTTCAGAATTGATTAAAAATTGTTTCCTGAAATCTCTACCATGCTGGATAGGGTATAAGTATATCTCTCAGCATGGTAGCTTGTTTTCAGAATTCTTTCAGTTGGCCTAGGAAACCAGAGAAATTCTAGTTTTTCATCTTTTAAGGATGAGAATGAAGGTAGATATTGGTCTTTAAGGATATATTATGATGATGACTTGTTGATGCGATTAAGGGGGTTGGAGATTTGAAATGAAGGATTGTTCTCAGCCATGTTTTATAGTTTTACGTTGATGATTATGCACAATATCACTAGGCCTGAGCATATAGAGAGGTAAAAGTACTTTCATTGGGCAAATATTTTTATTTTAAAACAAAGTGGAATTGTTAATATGGGGACTTTCCTCCTCTGCTTTTACTTCATATTTTTACACTCATTTCTGCATATTTATCAAAGCTGTTTGACCCTAGCAGCTGCTTTGCTTTTGCTTAATATGAAGTGATTTTTAATGCCCTTCATGAAGGCAGGGAGCCCTGCAGAGCTCCCTGTCTGTCCATATGTCCATTTGGTCTTTGTAATTCATTGTATTATAGCAATGGTTAAGTAATGCCCTAAGGTCAGGAAGCACAGTCAGGACAGCTGGTAATTAAGTCACTACTTCTCTTTGACACTGGAGATGTAAAGCCTAACCCAAGGAACAAGGCCATCTGTTTTGTGCTTCATTGCTTTAGATGTTCATACTTGATTTTATTTGCACTGATTTTTGCTTAGGTCTTACCCAAGTGACCAGAGCTGGTAAAGCTAGTGTGTTCATACTTCAAAGGAACTGAGGTTTTTTTTTTTTTTTAAGTTTTAAAAGAACTGATCTAGTTCTTATTTGTAGGTTTTCTGGGGATTATTAAAAAAATATTATGCTATGCTTTATAATTCAGAAGCCTATTTCTATTTCTAAAAATTCCAAATTGAACAAGCATTTGGTTATTGTGCCCAGAAACTAGAGTAGGTGGTTCGGTGGGTTTTGTGTTAGCATACACTGAAGTTATGTAGTTGACATCAGTAAACTCTGTTGCCTGTCTAATAGTTTCACACTCTTAAGTCCCATCACCCCTTTTATTTTAATTACCCAGCCTTTTCAGTGTGATAAAGTATATTCTGGATCTAATTTTTGAAGTGCCAGTCCTGTGGTCTTACATCCTCACTGATTTAGTCAAGGAGGTGTTGGTGAATTTAGATTCTTCTGCCCCAAAATAGCTTTACTTCTGGCTCCTAAGTGTCATCACACTTTCCTAAATTATCTCGGATGTTAGCATTTAGAAAAATAACCAGACACATGTTGTAATCATCCTTTTTATTTTTATTTAAAAAAAGATGTTTCCTCCTTTCAGTGGTACTAGTTCTAGAAATGGTTGAGGTTCATGAAGAGCTGAAAAGTTAAAAATTCTGCGTGTCATTCCTGTGTGAACAACTAGCACTGAGACCATAACATGTTACTTTCAGGGTATGGTGACCCAAGAGATGAGGAAATGAGATTGGGGCCAGGGCTGCCATGCGTAGTTATGAAGGCCATGATTTGTGAGTAAGGACTTTGGTGTGAGTTGGATTGGCCTGGAGTGAGGGGTGCTTCGCTCTTTTCCATTTTCAAAAAGGCACCATGAAGACCATTGATAGCCCTGGTAGTACTTGGTTAGAATATCTAACTTTCTGAGTCTTAGGGATAATTTCTAATAGCTGGATATAAATTCTCTAAATCCCTATAGTTTTTATTAAATGTCCTTCTTTTGCTCTTTTAATTGTTAGTTTTCTGTTTTATTCTTACATGCTACTCATAAATTTAAAAAAAATATGTTATGGGCCATTAGTTCATCCAGAGCTGCCTGCACCATCCACTGGAGCAGTGGGAAAAGGCACGTTTCGCCTGGTAATGTGACAGGGGCCTCCAACAGAGGCAGCCGTCACTGGTCAGCCCAGTGTGGATTTGGCTGGTCTCTGTTAAATGTGTCTTAAATAAACAAGTTTCCTTTTTGGCAATGGTGGCAGACGTGTGGAATGCAGAGTCTGGCGAAAGCTGTGTCAAACAGGGCCCTTAATCTACTTAGCAGCTCATGTCTACTATCACTGTCGTGACTGAGGAAATACCTTCCAACTGGAAAATAAAAGTCATCCTGCTGCCAAGGGACAAACATATTCATCATTTAATCTACTAGCAAAAAGGCCAGTGCTTATTGCTTTGCTGAACAAGGAACTCGTGTCTAAATTATATTAATTGTTAAACTGGTTTAAAAAAAACACAAAACTATAGAAGATGTTGAACTGTTGTGCTTTGAATACATTTACAATTGAGGAAGTTATTTGGGATATATAGGTATATTCTATTCTGTATGATGGAAAAATCTAATGACTTTCAAAAGTGTTAAGTAGTCTTATTTTCTCATAGTAAATGTGAGTGCTGATAGAAACAAGCTGTTAGGAGGTGGAATTTGGCTGATACCCATTTCGTTTCTGGAGCTGTTGTGTGTGGTTTTCTGAATTGGAGTTTATACAACTTACGAATTCTTATTTTGTATTACAGTAATTAGTTGTAAAAGTAGTTCTTTAGTTACTTGTGTAAGTAGATGGTTCCTTTGGGCTAATAAGACTATTGGGCAGATAAAGATGTCCCAGGTACTAAGGTGGAAGTTAAGGGTTTTTGTGTGTGTGTGTGTGTGTGTTTTTAACATTTGTTGAGCAAAAGAGGATGTGACTTGTGTTAAATAGCCATACCTTAGGAAAGGGATCCTTTCATGTACTTTTAATACATAGGAGGTTTTTGTCCTTCACAAGAAGCAGAAGAAATACTTATGGTTATATTTGTATGTTGGAGGCAGGTGTTAAAGGGCTCAGGGGAGAAATCAGTATCTTTTTTGTTTATTTGATTTGCCCAGTGAATCCCTGAAGGGAAAGCAGTTGGAAATAAAGGTAAAGGAAGGTAAAGCCTGATAGAGAGTCTGTTTTACTAACCATTGCTTTAGAGTTTTAATTAAACCTATTGTTTCTAAGAGGAACAATATTTGTTTTTGAATCCTCAGGATTGTGGAACAGATTCCACTATTGTTTTACTTATATCTTGAGGCCTACCCTCCCAGGATAGTGAAATCTAGACAAATACCAGTCTCTTACCCCACCCTTTCCAAATCCTTGACATGATAGGGTGGGGTGGGGTGGGGTGGGGTGGACCTGTCTTAAAATAGGGTTTAAATAGTTTGTATGGAAAAATTGATGAAAAAGAATATGTGAATTTTTTTTTAAGTGTAAATCTTGGTGAATTAATGGGAAGGTTGAATAGAGGGAAGGGAGAGGTGAAGGCCCACAATTAAAATGTTCTGTTGATTCTCTGTACCAAACACATTGTAGAAAGCTTTAGGTGCAATATCTAATGAAAGTTTAACAACTCATGTAACAGATAAGAGGGAGAAATGGGTGAAAGAGGTCAAAAGGTAAAACGAAAAAGAATATACGGTATGCTTATGAGGAACACCAGAAAATGGCTTACTATTGTCTAGTAATTTGTTATTCCCGCCAAAAAAATTCTTTCAAAGAGGAAAAGCAACCTTTATTTGAATGTAAACTGTATATATACTGAAACCAAAGCCAGACTTCAAATTCTAAAGCTTACCTGCTAGATAATACACAAGTTATACCTAGGTGAAGTACTAAATTTAACAAATCATCTATTATCCTAAATGGGACAGAATTTAGAAGGTGGAAAAAAAAAAGATTGTCCCGAGACCCCTCTCAGAAATTTTCATCTGTGTCTCAGTAGCTAAAATTAGATAGGTACATGGTCATCCCTAGCTGAAAAGGAATCTGAAGAGAAAGCATTTTTTTAAAAATATTTTTTATTGATTTCAGAGAGAGATAAAAACATCAGAGAGAGAGAAACATCCATTGGCTGCCTCCTACACGCCACGCCCCCCGCTGGTGACCGAACCTGCAACCCCGACATGTGCCCTGACCAGGAGTTGAACTGGTATTCTCCTGGTGCATGGGATGACGCTGCACCAACTGAGCCACACTGGCCGAGTGAGAAAGCATTTTTCAGCTGGGCATATTGTCCTTCCCTCCCTGAAAAACAAAAACAAAAACAAAAGCAACCTAGAAAGAACATAACATTACATTCATAGTTAAGAGACTGTCACTGGATTTCTTCAGAAACTTTACTTTTCTGCTTCAACCATACTTAGATTTCCCTCTTATATACTATACTGGAGAGTTTGTGTTTTAACCAGTGAATGAAAAATATCCAATAAAATGAAACCTTTCTGCAAGAAAATCATTTTGTTCAAATGACTTTGGTACAGATGAAATGAGTTGTTGTTTGGCTTTATTTTTAATTATGAAAAATATGAGGAAAATGAAGCTAGCTCAAGAAAACACAGTAAATCAGGAGTGAGGGCTTAGTTCCAGTATTCTCTGATTACCCGGAATATGCCACCCTCCACGTATCTCATCTAGAACGCTCCAGTTGTTGGGAAGTGATTACTGAAAGTAGACAAAGGGATTCTTTCAGAATACAATTATTGAAGATTTCCTGAGGGCTTTTAAAATAAATAAATTGTGTTCATATTGCAGTATTGGAATAATTTTAGACTACTTAGAGTTGCAATACAATTTCTAGACATGCTCTTAGTATAACTGCTAAGTTTGGAGAGCAAACCAAAAGATTTAAGAGCAGTATCACACAGTCTGCTTTAAAACCAAATATCTACCCCAGTCACTTTGTATTTTTTTTAAAGGTTTGGCCTGGCCTGTATGGCTCAGTGATTGAGCATCAACCCATGCACCAAGAGGTTGCCTGTTCGATTCCGGGTCAAGGCACATGCCTGGCTTGATGGGGGGGGCATACAAGAGGCAGCTGGTTGATGTTTCTATCTCTCCCTCTCCCTTCCTCTCTCTCTCTAAAAATCAATAAAAACATATTTTTTTTTGTTTTGTTTTGTTTTTTGTTTGTTCGTTTTTGTCCTCACCCGAGGACATTTTTTCATTTTTTGTTCAGATAGAGTGGGAGGGAGAGAGAGGGAGAGAGAGAGAGAGAGAGAGAAACATCGACGTGAAAGGGACACATCGAGTGGCTGCACCCGCACGACCAACCAGGGCCGGGGACAAACTGCAACCGAAGTACATGCCCTTAGCGGGAACCGAACCCAGGTCTCTCCGGACCGCAGGCCGATGCTCTAACCGCTGAGCCAAACCGGCCAGGGCTAAAAACATATTTTTTAAAAAAAGTTTTGTCTAGGTAAGTAGGATAGAAGGAAGTGGGTACTTCTCAACTTGGAATTCTATAAGGGGAGCACAGTTTTTGCAGTTTATGTTGTTTTAGGGTATACAGTGACTAAGGAAACAAGTTTTTTGTTTTGTTTTTTATCAAGTTATATGTGTATGTATATTGTTTTTCTCTTCTGAACTGTAATAGGATTTCCGGGATGCTGTAGCCCATGCTTCCAGACAACTTGGGAAACCAGTGATTGAGGACCGGATCCTAAATCAGATCCTGTACTACTTGCCTCAGCTGTATGAGCTCAACCGGGATCTCCTGAAGGAACTGGAAGAGAGAATGTTGAACTGGTAAAAATGGACTGACTAGCTTTCCTAGGGTTTCAATTTTAGATGAAGCCATAAACAAGAAGGGCCCATAATCAGCCAATTTAACTTTTTATAGGTGACTTTTGATAATCAAGATTTTGAGATTGAGGGAGTTTAGTTGATATTTTCACACTGGAAAACATTTTTTAATGTTATCTATCTTTCCTGGAGCTTCAAGTCATGAAACTCCCTTTGCATTTTGGAAAAGAGGCCATTCACTGAGGTATATTGATGATTTGTGTGGTTGGTTTAGAAAATTTACATGTCTGACATCACTGTAGATGCTGTAGATTTCAGAACAGGTAAAGGATACCAAAAAGCCAACAGCTTCCATTGGGTGTAGACAGTAAGTAGAAACTTTGGTGACCGATTTGGAAATATGTAGAAAGTTTGGCCTAAGGGATTGAATTTATTGTTGAAGTCCATAGGGAACTCAAGATGATTTGAATAACAAAACAGTATCACATACTTTCATGATCACAATTTCCCTCTAAACTCTTTATATATAATCCAGAAAAACACTGCTGCCTATTTTGGAAATATGCCTCTGCTTGTTGGGAAAATATGCTAGATAAGCAACTAATACTTAGCTACAGTTTAAGTATAAAATAATGGAGAGTTAAGGACTGAGGAATGACCAAAAAGTAGTTTTAAAGTCATGGTAGAAAGCAAATATATTTAAAGAGCTCCTGTACATACTGCATTCTTACAAAATTTATCTTAAAAATAATCTGATATGACATAAGATGTGCATCTTTATGCAAACATCTGGAGGCTTAAATATCTTTTTTGCTTGTACTAAAGTTTTCCCAAGTTTAGATCTGTAGATGTTCTGTGTTAAAATATTAAGCATTCCTAAGAGACAGACTAACTTAAGAGACAACTAGAACAACAATTATGGCAAAAGCTATATTTATTACTAACAAAATTTTTCTAATCCTTGGATAAGATATTTTCTGCTTATTGAAACATTTTTCTTTTAGGGTTTTCTGAATCAAGACATATTCTTTGGTGTTAGTAGACTTTCTGAAATAACATTTATTTATTTATTTATTTATTTATTTATTTATTTATTTATTTATTTATTTATTTTAATCCTCACCCGAGGACATTTTCCCATTTTTTGTTCAGATAGAGTGGGAGGGAGAGAGAGTGAGAGAGAGAGAAATATCGACGTGAAAGGGACACATCGAGTGGCTGCCACCCACACGACCCAACCAGGGCCGGGGACAAACTGCAACCGAGGTACGTGCCCTTAGCGGGAACCGAACCCGGGTCTCTCTGGACCATAGGCCGACGCTCTAACCACTGAGCAAAACCGGCCAGTGCTGAAATAACATTTATTTTTATATTGGTTTTTTTGAAAAAAATTTTTTTTTAATTTTCTGTCACCATTTATCCTCTCTATGCCCTCTTCTACCTCCACCTACTCCCCTCCTCCCTCAATCACCACAGTTGTCCATGGCCATGAGTTCTCTCTCTTTTTTTTCTTTTTTGCTCAATCCCTCCACCCCTCTCCACCACACCCCTCACCACCAGAGCTGTCTGCCTGCGCTCTATCTATGAGTCTGTCTCTATTTTTCGTGGTAGTTCAGTTTGTTCATTAAATTGCACATATGAGTGAAATCATATGGTACTTGTCTGACTAGCTTATTTCACTTAATTTTTCTGCATCTATTGAGACGATCATGTGGTTTTTATACTTCAATTTGTTTATGTGGTATATCACATTTATTGTTTTGCAGATATTGTACCAACCTTACATCCCTGGAATAAATCCCACTTGATCATGGTGTATGATTTTTTAATGTATTGCTGAGTTTGGTTTGCTAATATTTTGTTGAGGATTGAGTGTTCATCAGGGATGTTGGCCTATAATTTTTTTTTCATGTTTTTATCTGGTTTTAGAATTAGGATAATGATGGCCTTGTAAAATGAGCTTGGGAGTATTCCCTCCTCTTGAATTTTTTTGGAATAGTTTGAGAGGATAGGTGTTAGCTCTTCTTTGAATATTTGGTGAAATTAACCTATGAACCCTGGTCTGGAGCTTTTGTTTCTTGGGTTTTTTTAATTTTTTTATTACTGCTTCAGTTTCACTAGTTGTGATCTGTCTATTCAGATTCTCTGATTCTTCATGATTGAATTTTGGAAGATTGTATATTTCTAGGAATTTATCCACTTCTAGATTGTCGAATTTGTTGGTATTTAGTTGTTCATAATATTTTCTTACAATCTTTTGTATTTCTTTAGTGTCAGTTGACACGTCTCCCCTTTCATTTCTAATTTTATTTATTTGGGTCCTCTCTCTTTTTTTCTTGATAATCTGGTTAAAGGTTTCTCAGTCGTATCTTTTCAAAGAACCAGCTCTTGGTTTCATTGATATTTTATGTTGTTTATTTAGACTCTATTTCATTTATTTCATCTCTGATCTTTATTATTTTCTTTCTACTACTCACTTTGGGCTTTTTTTGTTCTTTTTCTAGTTCATTTAGGTGTACGTAAGTTTAGATTATTTATTTGAGATTTTTTCTTTTTTTGAGGTAGGCCTGTATAGCTATGAATCACCTTCTGACAACTGCTTTCCTTGTGTCCCACAGATTTTGGGTTGTTGTGTTCTCATTTTCATTTGTTTCAAGGTATCTTTTGATTTCTTCCTTGATCTTATTGTTAACCCATTCATTACTTAGTAACATGTTATTTAGCAGCCATATCTTTGTTTTTCAGTTTTCTTCTTGTGATTGATTTTCAAGTTTCATAGCATTATCTTAGAAAAGATGCTTGACATGATTTCAATCTTCTTAAATTTATTGAGACTTGTTTTGTGTCCTAACTTGAGATCTATCCTAGATATATTAGCTTTTAATAACAATTGATAAAATATTTCATTTCTGCATTCAACAAGTTTTGAATACATACTGTATGCTAGTTAGCAGTTTAAGCATGCTGGGCATATCATAGCACACAAAACATACAAGCCTCTTGCTCTCATGGAGCAAACATTTTAGTAGGGGAAGAACAGACAAACATACAAAAAATATATTAGATAAAAGCAGTTTATGATCTGCATGTATGTAAAAATAGGATCATGTGTTAGTGTGTGAAAATGGATGGCCAAGGCCCTCTAAGAAGGCAGAGCATTGAAACTGACATCTAAACAAAAGGGAGGAACCAGCCTAGGTTCCATATTTCCAGGCATGTGGAACCATTAGAAAAGTTTTTGAAAGTGGTTATGGACTTTCTATGCCAGAAGAATATGAAGAAGGTCAGTGTGTTTGGAGAGCAATGAGAAGGAGGAAGAAAAAAGTAAGATGGGTCAGAAAAGTAGGAGCAGTGGCACCTGTGGTGCTTTGTAAGCCCAGAGAAGGAGTTTGTTTTTTTTGCTAAGAGCCAAGGAGGCCATTGGAAGTCACATGATGTGATATATGTTTTTAGAGTCTCTAGATGCACAGAAGAATGAGGTGGTAGAAGCAGGGAGACTATCTTGCTGGCAGAGTCCAGGCAAGATGTGATGGTGGCAATGGAAATGGTGAGGAGCAGGTAGGCATTTGGGGGTGTGTCTCACAGAAAGAGAAAAGAGATAAGCTGATGGCTTGACTATGGGACTCTGCTCATTGGATATGTTTTAGATATATTAATGACTCTATACTTTTGTATATCTCTTCTCTATCTTTAGGACGGAACAACAAAGAATTGCTGATATCTTTGTAAAGAAGGGGCCATATCTAAAAATGTATTCCACGTACATCAAAGAATTTGATAAGAATATAGCTTTGCTGGACGAGCAGTGCAAGAAAAACCCAAGTTTTGCTGCTGTTGTTAGAGAATTTGAGGTATTTTTGCTACCATCTAATGTTGAACTTTTGTTTGTTTGCTTGCTTTTAAAGTTTCAATAATTTGTAGTCATTGAAAATGAATCCTGCAAACAAAAGATATTAAAATATAATCCATTCAAAATCAAAGAGGGAGTTGAACAAATTAAACAGTGAGAATTCAAATAGTGTCTGCAAGATTTAATTTTAGAAATCTGTTATTGCACATTGGAATACTTTAATGAGTCTCTCTGTTGTGTGTGTGGTAAAATACACATAAAATGTAACTTATCTTAACCATTTTTAAATGTACATGTGGTAGAGTTAAGTACATTTACTTTGTTATTCAACCAACCTCCAGAACTGTTTTCATCATGCAAAACTGAAACTATACCCATTGAACAACAACTAACTCCCCATTCTCTGCTTCCCCCAGCCCCTGGCATCCACCATTCTACTTTCTGTCTCTATGAATCTGACTACTCTGCCGAACATTTCTTATTTTTAACTCAGCTTTCCCTTTATTCTTCTAACAACTAATCTATAATCGTGGATGGGAAGTAGAGTTTGTTTTTCTTTAGACAAATAAATAACACAGTTTTAGTGGCAATGTTAAGAAAAATGAATAATATGTTTATTGCCAGAGCTTTGTGTTTTGTCTCAAAGCTGTAAAGATACAAGCCTGATTTCATTGGTCATAAAATAATATAATGCCTTTTTTTTTTTTTTTTTTACTTTTTTCTTTATTGATTTCAGAGAGAGGAAGGGAGAGGGAGAGAGAGATAGAAACATCGATGAGAGAGAACATCGATTGGCCACCTCCTGCATGCCCCCTGCTGGGGATCGGGCCCACAACCTGGGCATGTTCCCTGACCGGGAATCGAACCGGCGACCTCTGGGTCCATGGGTTGACGCTCAACAACTGAGCCACACCAGCTGGACTGTAATGCATCTTTTTAAAAAATTAATTTTTAACTAAAATTTTACTTAAGTCCCCTACCCCAATTTTGGGTAAAATTACTATGTATTTTAGTCATTATTTCTCTGTTTTGTAGTGAATTCCAGACATACAAAACTAGAAAAGTTTTAGATGTGTTACGATATTGCTGATTTCACCCCAGCTGGGTAGCTCACTCAGTTGGTTGGAATTTAGTCCCGATACACCAAGGTTGTAGGTTTGATCCCCAGCCAGGGCACATACAAAAATTAACCAATGCTTGTTATGAGCATTGATAAGTGGAACAAGAGATATCTTTCTCTCTCTCACTCTTCCTCTCTCTATGTAAAATCTATATATATATATGAAGCTCCTCGGGGAAAAAGAAGATAATGCTGATTTCTAATTTGTACAGTAGTCAAGAGAATAACCAGATCACACGTTAATTTTTAGTCTGTAAAATGGTTACCAAAAACAGTTTGCCAGAAAGCAATTCACATGAAAACCAACCATCCCCTTTTCTTTCTCACTTCTAATTTACTTTGCAGGTTTCAAACAGCATTGTAAGACAATGCAGTTTTTTAAAAACTAAAGCCCTGTAGAAGTACATTAAATTTATTTTAAATTAATACCATGTGTCTTTTGAAAAAAAGAAATAATTAAACTTTAAAATTGTTTGTAGTCTTTTTTTCCATTTATTTATTTATTTATTTATTTATTTACCTCTCTGCTAATGTCTTCATGCTATTAAGAACAGAAGTGTGATGTACATTGTTATGGAACTGATAACTGACCCAGGTTTTCATCAGGTCCAGTGAGTTGTTCTGGCAGCAAAAGAAAACAAGACAGGTGAAAGTTAGCTGTCTTTTTTTTTAATCCTCACCTGAGGACATTTTTGCATTTATCTTCAGATAGGGAGAGAGGGAGGGAGAGAGAGAGAAAAACACATCGAGTGGTTGCCATCCACACGACCCCAACCGGGGCCAGGGACAAACTGCAACCGAGGTACGTGCCCTTAGTGGGAACCAAATCAGGGACTCTCTGGTCTGCAGGCCGATGCTCTAACCACTGAGCCAAACCGGCCAGGGCGAAAGTTAGCTGTCTTGATTAATGATGCTTGTCTGATAGATGCTTTCTTAACATGCATTATCATCATAATTTCATAATTATTTTGTGTACCAGACCCTGGAGGTGCATATTTAGAAAAAGATAAAACAGTCTGAACATATCTGAAAAAACTTCCCCACTCACCTGAACTGTATAAGAAGCCCAAGACATCTTCAGATAAGGGACATTTTCACTTGGCCATTTTGATGCCACCTCACAATAAATACCTGTGTTAGAAAATGGGGGTGGGGCTTCAGAATGGACAGAAATGTCTGTTGTCCGTACCCAGGAAAAGAGCTTTAAAGGCAGAATCTAATGCCCTGGTGGTCAAGTCAAAATGGTTCTGGATCAGATGTTTCTATATCCACTGTGATTTGGAGTCTGTCTCTTATAGCCCGTCATCTGAGAAAGAGTTTTACATTCTGCAGACTTATTAGAGAAAAGATGCTTAACAAGGCTGCTTTTCAGGTTATCTTTAATTTTTGCAATTCTCTCCACTGCCACCCATTGTTATTGTGAGTATATTGATAGACTCTGACTATTATTTGAATTCAATTCCCAGTAGTTTTATTTCTGCCACCTTATTTTGGGGGCTGTGCATTTTTTTCTTGGTCGAGGGGTTTATGTTTATGAATACATTGGCAAATGCTCTTCTTAGTGGCAGCTGCTGAGTGGGATGGGCTCTAATTGGCCTAAAATGCAGATTGCAGCCACCACCCTCTGTTAGAGGGCCATGAACAAGTTTTCCTTATGAGTCAGTGATTTGAGAGGTTTACGTATGGGAGCAGAGGGTGGGTTACGTGTTGAATTGGTTATGGTTTCATTCTCAGCATTGCAGATATGCCTTGAAATAAAAGGAGTTTCTCAGTGAATATCCTTCCAGAGCTGCTGGCTATTTAATATTTGGCTTCCTCGGCACCTGAATCTGGGTCCCCTGCTTCTTAGAAAATTGCTTGTGTTTATGTTGGATGCGTTTTCCTTTCAGATGAGCCCACGCTGTGCTAATCTGGCCCTCAAGCACTACCTGCTCAAGCCAGTTCAGAGGATCCCCCAGTACAAGCTGCTGCTAACAGGTGGGCATCTCTGGCAGTTTACCTCTCTTTTTCTATCACTGCAGTAACCCCTTTACCCAGTATGTGGATTTATAGATTGCTTAGAACCCTGCATGTACATAGCCTACATCTAACTTGTTTTAGTTCTTCGGTCATCTCTGTGCACATTCTCTGCTTTGGGCATTTATACATGTTAATTCCTTTTGCTCAGAACTTCTTTTACTATCCCAGCCCTACAACCCTGCATCATTTTACCTAAATAATATTATTAACCCCAAGAAGGTACTTTCCCAGCCCCTCAACGATGAGGTTTAGAGGGTCACTCCCGTAAATATATATATCTCAACTATCATGGTCTTAGGCACTTCAGAGGGTTGTTATAAGGATTGACTAATGAGCTATGTTCTTAGAATAGTGCTTTGGTCATAGTGTATTCTAAGTAAGCACTAGCTTCTACTGTAGTACTTAATAATCACCGTCATCATCATTATCATCATCCTATGGCTAGTCATTGTTGTCTATATCTTCTGCTTAACTGTAAGCTTCAAGATTACAGGGCTGTGGCCCGGCCAGGTGTGGCTCAGTGGTTGAGTATCGACCCATGCACCAAGAGGTTACCGGTTCGATTCCCGGTCAGGGCACATGCCCAGGTTGTGGGCCAAATCCCCAGTAGGGGGCATGCAGGAGGCAGCCATTGATGTTTCTGTCTCTCTCTTCCTTTCCCTTCCTCTTTCTCTAACATCAATAAAGAAAAAGAAAAAAAGATTATAGGACTGTGTTTGTCTTGTTTCCACTCTAATAGTAAAAAGGAAAAAAAAAGGAAGAAAAATATTTTAAAAGCTGTGATTTAAGTGAAAGCATAATTGTGCTCAGGACATTATAGTCATTGACTCTTTAAATCTTCACCATAGTCATGCATATATCTCAATATATTATTTACATAGATAAAATAAAAGGCTTTGCGATTGAGTGGTTTGGTATCACAAAACAGTATAGTCTCAGTACCCAGCATAGCATCCAACACATACGACTAGGTCATCTGGAGTATTTGCTGAAATGTATTGCATGTGCAGTGACTTAATATACATACATAATGTGCCTTAAGAATTGCATCAAAATGGGTAAGAACACTGAAATGCCACAGCTCTAAATTCAGATCTGTTGTCATTTTTGTTGTTGTTATTTTCCTTTTTTTCTTTCTCTCTCTCTCTTTTTTTTCCCCCTTGGTTTTATCTGTTGTAATTTTATGAAAATAGATTTTGAAGTTCTTGGTTCCTATCAGTTATTTTAAGAAATAGAGTGCATGCTTTTATCCTTAATCTAATCTCTTTCTCTTTAAACCAAGGGCTGTACTGAATGAAGTAGGTGAATCCTGGAAAGCCAGGATTTCCCAGTTTCCCTTTAGGCAAAAGCTTTAGGCCTTCCAAGCTTGCCTACAGAAGAACAAACTGCTGATAAGGAAAGCCAGCCTTTCAGCCCCAGGACTTGCTACCCTGGATGTTTCTGCTTAATTTGAATTTTTGACTGTGAATTGGACTCTGGATTTTTCTCTGGAATGACATAAGGAAAACCAAATAATTTGAGGATATCCTGTCCATCTGTACTTTTCTTTCCTCTGCTTTTGGACGAGATTTAGAATACACAGGACAAAAGGAAGTACCCATGCATGTGTTGTGTTTTTGCTAGATAAATTCAGTGCTGTATCATAAATGAGCTATTGAATGGCTTAGGCTATTTCTACAGCTGTCGAATGAAGTACTGTTTTTAGTGGCAAAAGACAACTGTAGTTTTAAAAGCTATGATTTGCGAGAGGTATGGAGCAAGGTTATGAAATTTTCATGTAAAAATATTTTTCCCACATTATGACTGATCTAAGTAAAAAAAGTCACACATTTATTTAATTTAGGTTCATGCTAAGTTTGATTTTAATTGATCAATGGTGAAATAGGAAAAGCAAGTTTAAAAATCCTCTTTAAGAGAACAGATATTAGTTGTTTTATCATCAATATAATGTGAACTTGGGGTCATTTTCAGTTTTAAGCTGTCTCTTGTTTAATCTTAAAGCTGTTTTCCTCTTAAGTTGGAAAATCTTCATTATTTAAATGATGCACATTACCTTATAATATAATAAACCCTCAGTAATTGTGGATTCATTGAAGGGTAAAGGTGATAATGGCTTGTTCAGGGTTGAAAAGTCAGGACTACAGTTAAAGAAATAACATAGACTTTGTAAAGAAATAATATAGATTTCATATTCTTTATCCTATGCCTCTTCTTCCATTGATTCAAATCTTTCTCTTCCACCAAGCCTGACCTGAAGTTCTCTGTTCCCTTTGAAGCTGCCTCTGGTTACTCCAGTTAGTATTAGTGCAATGTGATTTAGTAAATATTTATTTGATGTCTTGTGAATTTGGTGATATTCATACGACTTGAATAATGACTTCTTAATTTAATTATAAAGTTTTTGAAGTCAAAGAATGAATCTTTTACTAATAATTTAGTGCACCCCAATATATCTGGGTCAGTTTTGGATACGTTAGAAGCTGTTCAGGAAATAATTTTGTTTGGTTTCAAGCTAGGTTTAAAACATCCTTTTAATGAAAATATCTTTAGCCTAAAGGACAACTTTGAGATAGAAAATTTCAGAGAGTTCTCTTCTAAATGGAAGATACACCCAGAGAGGTGAAATGTCCTGCCTGAGGCAATACAAATAGTATTAGTTGAAGCACCTATGATCATATAATCCTAAGGAAATACAGGAGTTGATACTAAGGGTTTGTTTAATTTTTATTTAAAATTCCGGTTTCCAATACTCATCTTTTGTGATATTCTAATTGCTCCCTACTTTTGCACGATATTTCTGCTGTCCCATCTATGCACTTAAAAGATTTTTAGAAATTGGATTTTAAATCTAAAATTTGCATCCATTTAAACATGTTAATTAACTCAGTCCTCATCTTTGGATAAATAAGCTCAATGATTTAATCCTCCGAACAGCCTTGTGAGGTAAGTACTTTTATTTCCATTTTAGAGTGTGGAGTAATTCCAGGTGCACAGAATATATGGAGCAGAGAGGAGAACTGAGACTATTTGAGGCAACCCCTGACAACTTTGATTTATTAATGAGTTTAAGGCAGAGAAGGGGAAGGATTCCTGCCTGACTCAGTGTAAGTAGATCTGTGACTGCTTGGTTTCTTGGGAGGAGAAGATTGAGAAATACAGAGATGAAGCAGATAAGATAGGATAGTTTCCTTTGGAATCTTTTCTAGAAAAAGGTGAGTGGAAATTCCCAGACACAGCAGTCCTGCCCATACAGTTCAAACAACCATCCTATTGTCTTGCATGTTTTCTTCAGGACATGATTTGGGTTTTATTATTGGGTATTTTACTTAGGCTTCCTATTTCTTCATTGTAGTAATAACTTCCAACTAATTTCTTGGTAGTATTTTTAAAAAGTCAATTCAAAATAAGGTCAAAGAAAAAGCCTATGTTGTATAATGGAATGCTTCGGATTAGAATTCTAAAAACAACAAAAAAAGTGAATTTAAGCAGAAAAATTTATGAATTTTACCTTTATATTGGCTACTCAAGGCTAGTTGATCTAGCCAAATCTTTGAAATTCGTGAAGCCCAGAACCTATTTGGAGTTAGGAGAAACGGGAATCTTAGGGCAACAGTGAGGAAGCAATGAAAGAAAATGGACAGATACTGTTATAGGAGCAGCATTAATTTATTACCACTGCTTATTTCCTTCCTCCTCATCTCTTTATTATCCTAATTCAGTGTCTGGCATAGATTTTAGCACATTAACTCAATAAACTGAAAGACTTAGGGAAACAAACATCGTTCCTGTTTGTAAGGTTGAGAAGCCCTGTGCAGTGATGCCAATGACTGTTTAATGGATGGATGGATGAATGAATTAATTGCTTTTAAGAATAAAAACAATCATCCAGTTATGCAGGCACAAAATTGTGGAAAGGACTCTGAAATACTTCCCTTTCCTCATCTTTCCTCCCTTGTAGGATCTGCTGACCAGTTTTCCTCTGCCTCTGCTTCCTGCTCTTTCCATTTCCCTTGTTATGCTCCAGGCCAGGCCTTTCTAAAGTCATGCCAGATTGTGGCAATATCTTCCTAATGGTCATGCTACCTCTTATCACTCCCCTAGGTAGCCTGACACATCCTAACGTCATTTCTCTTCCAAGGACACCAGGGGTATTTTTCCCCACACCAAGCAATTCTCTTTGATACCAGCTATGTTTCCTACCATTTAATTCAATTCTGACACTATCCACCTGAAGATAGTATCAGATCCTACAGATTAAGGGCTCAAACCCACAAGACATCCCCTTTCCCCAAACTTCAGATGCCAATTGCATGTTCCAGGTTGTCACTATTTCTGACCAACCAATTGTAAATCCAGCTCCCCACGAACCCCTCCTGGGGTTTCATAATTTGCTAGAATGGCTCACTGAACTCAGGGAATCTTGACGTTTACCAGTTTGTTACAAAAGCTTGTGATAAAGGATACAGATGAAAATCCAGGTGGAAGAGATACATAGGGAAGGTGTCTGGGAAGGGTCGCAGAACTTCCATGCCCTTTCCAGACACGCTGCTCTCCTAGCAGATATCTCCACATGTTCAGCAACCTGGAAGCTCACCAAACCCTGTACTTTGGGATGTTTATGGAGGCCTCATCCTGCAGACATGATCCATTATTAACTCCACTGCCACTCTTTCTCCCCTTCCTATAGGATGGAGAGTGGGGCTGAAAGTTCCAAATGTCTAATCATGGCTGGATCCTTCTGGTGACCAGCTTCATCTAGGAGCAATTCAGTAGCCCATCAAGAGTCACCTCATTAGATCAAAAGACATTCCTATCACCTAGGAAATTCCAAGGGATTTAGGAGCTCTGTGTCAGAAGTAGGGTCAAAAGCCTATGTTAGAAAAACCGGTGTTCCCAGTGCTCTTCTCACTAATTACTAAGTTACAAGGCTTTTAGGAGCTCTGTGCCAGGAACTGGGAGGAGAGACCAATATATATATATATATATATATATATATATATATATATATATATATATATATATTATTTTGCAGACATACTTTTATTCTGCTTATTAGGAAAATTGAAAACATACTTATCCTACCATAATGATGGATACATGTCATTATGCATCTGTCCAAACCCATAGAATATACAATACCAAGAGCGAACCCTAACGTACACTATGGATTTGGGTGATTATGAAGTGTCCATGTAGGATCATCCATTGTAACCAATCTACCGCTCTAGTTGGGGTTGTTGATGGTGGGTAGGCTATCTATGCATGTGTGGGGACAGGAGGCATATGGGAAATCTCTATGCCTTTCAGTTTTGCTGTGAACTTAAAACCGCTGTAAAGATAAATCCCTATTTTAGAATAGAAAAAACAAAATAAGACTTAACTTATCCATAGTATAAAGTCTGCAGTTTATAACCCCAAATTGCCCAAACTTTATTTTCCTTTGCTCTAGTAGGTTTCGTAGTTTCTCTTGAAACCTGTCCTTCAGAGCCAGATTCTGTCCTTCATTAATCAATCACTAACTCACTGAACCAATATATATTTATATGGGCTGACCCTGAGCTGGACACCTGTATACACTGGCAAATAGACAGTGGTGATTCGTGTCCTGGTGGAGCTTGCAGTACTCCTCTTTGGGGCCACGCTCAACCATTCAGGCTCCCACCAAGCTCTTACTCTTTTCAATTCCTAAAAATTATATTGATCTTGTCACTTGTTTAAATGAGTATATTTTGAGGATTTATTTTTGTAAGGGTCACGTTTTTTTCTATCAAGGCATCTTTTGTGCCTATTAAAAATATGTAATTATTATTAAAAACAACAACAATAAAATTCTTGATTTTCTATCATCCAGAAATGACTATCATATCTATTTAGATTTTTTTGTCTCTATATTATATGTGTTATAAATTTTTTCAATAAAAAATCCTTTGACTTGTGGAAAGTTACTACATTGGTGTTGAAACAGGTTGAATCAGTGAGGATCATGGTGGAGAAAATATAATGAAAAATATAATTTAAAAATTCCTCTGAAATATCTTCTCTACTTATATATTTAAGGAAAAAACACTCCTTTGAACTTGATTAAATATGGATCAGGTAGTTTCTTTGATCTTGTTCAAAATATTTATGTTATATTATAAGAGACTTTAACAACATATTATATTACTTTTCCTGTAATCTTTGCCTTTAGTCTGGGGTGGTATTAATTCCCTCTAGGTTTTAGAAATCTAGGATTTCTCATGTTGGTAGAAAATACAGTATTAAAAACATCTGTCCTAGTGTTCTGAAGTTATAAATTTGAAGTATGAATAGGCTAATAAGCAGATGGGTAAAAAGATCAGGATCAAATTAGTGCATGACTTTTAGAAAAACCGTACTGAAAAACAAAACTTCTGGGCAAGTATTTGTTTTAAAACCCAGGGCTAATTGTTTACATCACAAGTCATTCTAACACTTTCTGTACGACAGAACTTGATGAGAGGTGGGGCTGTACTGGACACCAGCCAAGGAATTTAGTTTCTGGGGAGCCCAAAGACCCTGATATAATGCAGTTCCATCTGTGTAAAATGGGAGGATGATAATATCCAGAATTTTCGTTGTAATGACCTCAGCTCTTGTTCTGTTGCAATTCATTTTTTTTTTTTTTTTTATCCTCACCTGAGGACATTTTCCCATTTTTTGTTCAGACAGAGTGGGAGGGAGAGAGAGAGAGAAACATCGACGTGAAAGGGACACATCGAGTGGCTGCCTCCTGCACAGCCCTGGTTGGGTCAGGGCCAGGGACAAACTGCAACCGAGGTACGCGCCCCTAGCGGGAACCGAACCTGGATCTCTCTGGACCGCAGGCCGACGCTATAACTGCTGAGCCAAACTGGCCATGGCAGCAATTCATTTTTAATTGTAGTTGTGAACAAGGTCTTTTTTTTTTTATTAATTTGTTTTTGTTACACATGTTTCTCCTTTTTCCCTCATTGACACCCTCCTCCCCATCCCCCCCACCCCATCCCCAGCTTTGTTTTCTATGTCCATTGGTCATGCATACATGCATATAAGTTCTGTGGTTTATCTCCCCCCCCAAACCCCCTCCTTTGAGGTTTGTCAGTCTATACCCTACCTCTATGTCTCTGGGTCAATTTTGTTCATCAGTTTGTTTAGTTCATTATATTCCACAAATAAATGAGATCATGTGATATTTGTCTTTCTCTGCTTGGCTTGTTTCGCTTGGCATAATACTCTCCAGGTCCTTCCATGTCATCTTAAAGGATAAGAGATCTTTCTTTCTTACAGCTGCATAGTATTCCATTCTGTACATGTACCACAGCTTTTTTATCCACTCATCTTCTGATGGACACAGGTTGTTTCCAGATCTTAGCTATTATAAATAGTGCTGCTATGAACATAGGGGCACATATATTCTTTCTGATTGGTGTTTCAGGTTTCTTAGGGTATATTCCTAGAAGTGGGATCACTGGGTCAAATGGCAGTTCAATTTTTAACTTTTTGAGGTAATACCATAGTGTTTTCCACAGTGGCTGCACCAGTCTGCATTCCCACCAGCAGTGTACTAGAGTCCCCTTTTCTCCACACCCTTGCCAACACTTGTTGTTTGATGATTTGTTGATGGAGGCCATTCTGACAGGTGTGAGGTGATACCTCATAGTTGTTTTAATTTGCATCTCTCTGTTGATTAGTGATGCTGAGCATTTTTTAATATGTCTCTTGGCCATTTGTATGTCCTGTTTGGAGAGGTGTCTATTTAGGTCCTCTGCCCATTTTTTAATTGGGTTCTTTGTCTTCCTTTTGTTGAGTTGTATGAGCACTCTATATATTTTGGAAATTAACCACTTATCTGATGCATCATTGGCGATTGTGGTCTCCCATATAGTGGGATCCCTTTCTGTTTTGATGGTTGTTTCTTTTGCTGTGCAGAAGCTTTTTAGTTTGATGTGGTCCCATGTGTTCTTTTTTTTTTTTTTATCCTCACCCGAGGACATCTTTTTTTGCATTTATCTTCAGATAGAGCGGAAAGGAGAGAGGGAGGAAGAGAGAGAGAGAAACATCGATGTGAGAGAGACACATCGAGTGGTTGCCACCCACATGACCCCAGCTGGGGCCAGGGACAAACTGCAACCAAGGTACGTGCCCTTAGTGGGAACTGAACCCAGGCCTCTCTGGTCCGCAGGCCGACACTCTAACCGCTGAGCCAAACCGACCAGGGCCCATGTGTTCATTTTTTCCTTTGTTTCTCTTGCCTTAGGTGTTGTATCAGTGAAAATTCTGCTGTGTATGATGTCTGAAATTTTGTTGTCTGCATTTTCTTCTAGAATTTTTATGGATTCACGAGTTACTTTTAAGTCTTTTATCCATTTTGAGTTTATTCTTGTGTATGGTGTAAGTTGGTGGTCTTGCTTCATTTTTTTGCAAGTAGCTGTCCAATTTTCCCAACACCATTTATTGAAGAGACTGTCTTCACTCCACTGTATGCTCTTGCCACCTTTGTCAAATATTAATTGAGCATATTGTCTTCGGTCAATTTCTGGGTTCTCTATTCTGTTCCATTGATCGATCTGCCTGTTCTTGTGCCAGTACCAGGCTGTTTTGATTACAGTGGCTTTGTAGTATAATCTGATATCTGGTCATGTGATCCCTCCTACTTTGTTCTTCTTTTTCAAGATTGCTGTGGCTATTCAGGGTCTTTTTTGGTTCCATATAACTTTTGGAGTGTTTGTTCTAGTTCTGTGAAATATGTCATTGGTATTTTGATGGGGATTGCATTGAATCTATAGATTGCTTTGGGTAGTATGGACATTTTAATGATGTTAATTCTTCCAATCCATGAACAAGATATATGCTTCCACTTTTTTATATCTTCCTCTATTCTTTTTTCAATGACCTGTAGTTTTCTGCAAAGAGGTCCTTTACTTCATTGCTTAAGTTTATTCCTAGGTATCTTAATTTTTTTGCTGTGATGGTAAATGGGATTGTTTTTTTTAGTTTCTCTTTCTGTGATTTCATCATTGGTGTATAAGAATGCCGTTGATTTCTTGACGTTAATTTTGTATCCTGCTACTTTGCCAAATTCATTTATTAAGTCTAGTAGATTTTTGATGGAGTCTTTAGGGTTTTCTATGTACAATATCATATCATCTGCAAATAATGACAGTTTCACTTCCTCCTTTCCAATTTGGATCCCCTTTATTTTTATTTCATGTGTAATTGCTGTGGCTAAGACTTCCAGTGCTATGTTAAATAAAAGTGGTGAAAGTGGGCATCCCTGTCTTGTTCCTGTTCTTAAAGGAAATACTTTTAGTTTTTGCCCATTGATTATGATGTTGGCTGTAGGTTTTTTATATATGGCCTTTACTATGTTGAGATATGATCCCTCTATTCCCACATTGCTGAGTGTTTTTATTAGAAATGGGTGCTGGATTTTGTCAAATGCTTTTTCAGCATCTATTGATATGATCATGTGGTTTTTATCTTTCATTTTGTTTATGTGATGTATCACATTTACTGATTTGCGAACATTGTACCATCCTTGCATGCCTGGGATGAAACCCACTTGGTCATGATGAATAATTTTTTTGATGTATTGCTGGATCCGATTTGCTAATATTTTGTTAAGGATTTTGGCATCTGTGTTCATCAGGGATATTGGCCTGTAGTTTTCTTTCTTTGTAGTGTCTTTATCCAGTTTTGGAATTAGGATTATGCTGGCCTCATAAAATGAGTTTGGAAGTGTTCCATCTTCTTGGGTTTTTTGGAATAGTTTGAGGAGAATGGGTATTAGATCTTCTTTGAATGTTCGGTAAAACTCCCCCGTGAAGCTATCTGGGCCTGGGCTTTTGTTTGCTGGGAGTTTCTTAATTACATCTTCAATTTCCTTAATTGTTATTGGTCTGTTCAAGGTTTCTGTCTCTTCCTGGTTCAGTTTTGAGAGGCTGTGTGTTTTTAGAAATTTGTCCATTTCTCTTAGATTGTCCAATTTGTTGGTGTATAATTGTTCATTGTATGTTTTGATGATCCTTTGTATTTCTGTGGTGTCAGTTGTTACTTCTCCTCTTTCATTTCTGATTTTGTTTATTTGGTTTCTCTCTTTTTGTTTCTTGGTGAGTCTGGCTAAAGGTCTATCGATCTTGTTTATCTTTTCAAAGAACCAGCTTTTTGTTTCATTGATCTTTTGATTTGTTTTTTTAGTCTCTTTGTCGTTTATTTCTGCTCTGACCTTTACTATTTCCTTCCTCCTACTAGCTCTGGTTTTTTTGTGTGTGTGTGTTTTGTTTGCTTTATAGTTCTTTAAGTTGTAGAGTTAGAAAGTAAATTAGGAATTTTTCTTGTTTCTTGAGGTAGGCCTGTAGTGCTGTGAACTTCCCTCTCAGGACTGCTTTTGCTGTGTCCCATAGATTTTGTGTTGTTGTGTGTTCATTTTCATTGGTTTCCAGGAAGTCTTTAATTTCTTTCTTGATCTTGTTAGTAACCCATTCGTTGTTTAATAACATGCTATTTAGCCTCCAAGTGTTTGAATGTTTTTGTGTGTTTTTATTGTAATTGAGTTCTAGTTTCATGCCACTGTGATCTGAGAAGATGCTTGATATGATTTCAATCTTCTTGAATTTGTAGAGACTTGCTTTGTGTCCTAACATGTGGTCTATCTTTGAGAATGACCCATGTGCACTTGAGAAGAATGTATATTCTGCAGCTTTGGGGTGAAATGTTCTGTAAATATCAATGAAGTCCAACTGATGTAGTTTGTCTTGTAAGGACTCTGTATCCTTGTTAATTTTTTGTCTAGAATATCTATCCAGTGGTGTCAGTGGCATGTTAAAGTCACCCACTAGGATTGTGTTGCTATTGATCTCTCCCTTGAAGTCCTCCAGAAGTTTTTAAATATATTTTGGTGCTCCCGTATTTGGTGCGTATATGTTTACTAGGGTTATATCCTCTTGTTGGATTGATCCTTTCAATATTATGTAGTGACCTTCTCTGTCTCTTATTATGGCCCTTGTTTTGAAGTCCTATCTTGTCAGATATGAGTATTGCTACACCAGCTTTTTTTCCATTTCTATTTGCTTGGAAAAATTTTTTCCATACCTTCACATTCATCCTGTGTGAATGTTTTGTTGTGAGGTGGGTCTCTTATAGACAGCATATATATGGGTCGTGTTTTCTTATCCAATCAGCTACCCTATGTCTTTTGATTGGAGCATTTAAGCCATTTACATTTAAGTTAATTATTGATAGATAGTTATTAGTTGCCATTTTAATTTTATGCCTGTATTCCTCTCTCTCTCTCTCTCTCTCTCTCTCTCTCTCTGTTTCTTCTTCTTCTTACAACAGTCCCTTCAGCATTTCTTGCAGTGCTGGTTTGGTGGTGGTAAATTCCTTTAGTTTTTTTTTAATCCTTGAAGCTCTTTATTTCTCCTTCAATTTTGAATGATAGCCTTGCTGGATAGAGTAGTCTTGGATTCAGACCCTTGCCTTGCATTACTTTGTACACTTCATGCCACTCTCTTCTGGCCTGCATCGTTTCTATTGAGATATCAGCTGACAGTCTAATGGGAGCTCCCTTGTAGGTAACTTTCTGTCTCTCTCTTCTTTTAAGATTCTTTCTTTGTCTTTAATGTTTGCCATTTTTATTATGATGTGTCTAGCTGTGGGTCTTCTGGGGTTCATCTTGCTTGGGACTCTCTGTGTTTCCTGGACTTGTGTGACTTTTTCCTTCACCAGTTTAGGGAAATTTTCTGTCATTATTTCTTCAGACAAGTTCTCTATTCCTTTCTCTGATTCTTCTCCTTCCGGTATCCCGATAATGCGAATCTTGTTATGTTTTTTATTCTCCCACAGCTCCCTTAAACTTTCTCCTTCTTTTTAAAGTTTTTTTCCATTTGCTTCTCTATTTGGGTGTTTTCTTTGCATTGTCTTCTAAGTTGCTGATTCGGTCTTCAGCTTTTTCTAATCTACTATTGAACCCTTCTAAGGTATTTTTCATAACAGCTATGTCATTCTCTGTTTCTTCTTGATTTTTATGCATAGCTTCTACCTCTTTTTTTAAGCTTAAGTAGTTCCCAGTGAGCTCTTCATAATTCTTACTAAGTTGCTTGTAGTTCTCACCAAATTGTTTGAGCACCCTTAAAATCATTGCTTTGAATTCTTTATCTGACAAGTTGCTGTCTTCCATTTCCTGTAGTTCTTTTTCTGGTGATTCCTCTTTTTCTTTCCTTTGGGTGTTGTTTCTTTGTCTCCCCATTTTAGCTGTCTGGTAGATCTGGACCTGGTGAGGGATGTTTGGATGTGTAGGCAGCTCACTGTATATCAAATAAGGCTACTGTGCCTCCCAGACTGTTTTGTTGCATGTCGCCTCTTGCCTGCTGTGGATCCTGGAGGACTGACTACTAGGGGCTGGTATTGGTGTGTCCTGGTAGGTGCTGCTGCTGGATCAGGTGGGCCCCTCTGGAGCTGTGTTCTCAGCTGGTCTCTGGTGCCACCTGTAGCTGTATAGCTCAGGCCCTGTTGGAGCTGCGCTCCCTGCCCTTACCGTGGGCAGCTGTGTTGCACAGGCCTTACTGGAGCCCTGGCTCCCTACCGATCTTGTGGGCAGCTGGGTTGTACAGGACCCTTTCGAGCCCCCCGCTTCCCGCTGATCCCGTGGGGAGCTAGATCGCACAGTGCCTTCTGGAGACCTGGCTCCAAGCCTATCTTGTGGGCAGCTGGGTTGCACAGGCATCTCTGGTGCCCCAGCACCCCGCAGGTCCTGAGGGCAGCTGGATCACTCAGGCCCTTTGGAGACCTGGCTCCACGCCTATTTTGTGGGCAGCTGGGTTGCACAGTCCTCTCTGGTGCCCCAGCACCACGCAGGTCCAGCGGCTGGCGGCTGGGGAGTGCTGCTGCCCCATGGGAGTGCTGCTCAGCCTTTGCTGTAGTTTTGGGGGATGGGTCTCAGCTGCTGATCTGTGCTTCTGTTGCCTGGGGATGGATGTCTGCTCTCCAGCCTCTGTTGCTGGGGGCATATCTAGATTCTGATCAGGCTGCTACTGTGGGGGATGGTGCTGGGCTCCGGCTGTTTGCGGCTTCTGCAACCAGCACCTTGGCAGCTCCACTGCTGTGCACTGCTCTGTGTTGACACAGGGTGTACACTGGTCTGATGGTGCCAGGTGCACTGGTGGGCTCAGGTTGCTGGGCCGTAGCTGCTCCCACTGCCTCCTCCCAGGGAAGACCTAGGATCTTCCAGAATGGTGGGACC
Organism: Tadarida brasiliensis; assembly: GCA_030848825.1. Taxonomy (NCBI): domain Eukaryota; kingdom Metazoa; phylum Chordata; class Mammalia; order Chiroptera; family Molossidae; genus Tadarida; species Tadarida brasiliensis. Next base: position 22,852,820 of record CM061263.1, read on the forward strand.
TCCCCAAGGTGCAGGGAGAAGCACCCTGAAGAGCTGCTTACCGTGGTAGCCGGCTACTCCCGTCCACAGCACAGGAACCTTCTGCTCCGCGTCTCTGCACTGCACAAGTTTGGTCGTCCACCTTCACGTCCACTCACACTCTCTCACACACTAGTTCACTCTCTCACACACTAGTTCACTCTCTCACACACTAGTTCACTCTCTCACACACTCACTCTCCCTCTGGTCCTGCCCGCCGCCATCTTCCTTGTTGAACAAGGTATTTTGAGAGATGGTATTTAATAAATTACATCCATAATTTTAATACTATGAAAAGATTTTATTGTGATATAAGAGGCAAGCATGTTTTATCTGCCTGTTCTATTAAATTATAGCTTTTATTTATTTATTTTAAATTTTTAATTGTTTTAATTTTTTTTCTTTATTGATTTTAGAGAGAGGAAAGGAGAGAGAGATATATATAGAAACATGGATGAGAGAGAACATCGATTGGCTGCTTCCTGCATGCCCCCCACTGGGGATCGGGCCCACAACCTGGGCATGTGCCCTGACCGGGAATCGAACTTGCAACCTCTTGGTGCATGGGTCGATGTTCAACAACTGAGCCACACCGACTGGGCAGATTATAGCTTTTAAATGTAATCTCAGCCCTGGCTGGTTTGGCTCAGCGGTTAGAGCCTCGGCCTGAAGTCCAGAGAGACCTGGGTTCAGTTCCCGCTAAGGGCACATAACTCGGTTGCAGTTTGTCCCCGGCCCCGGTTGGGGTCATGTGGGTGGCAGCCAGTCGATGTGTCTCTCTCACATCTATGTTTCTCTCTCTCTCTCTTCCTCCCTCTCTCCCTCTTGCTCTATCTGAAGATGAATGCAAAAATGTCCTCGGGTGAGGATAAAAAAAAAAAATACATGGTTTTTATGGGGACAAAGTCACCAGTATCATTGATAATACGTACTGTGGTTTGTTGCCTACATTCATAATGAAAGGAAATTCTGTATTTCACTTAGAGGCTAGTGAAAATGTTTGTTTTTGCCTATCCCAAGTTTGGAGACCCCCAGAATTCTACCCACAAACTTTACTGCGGAGCCGTTCTCTTCCTGATTCTTAGTATAGATTTGACCCAGATTCCCTGTAATAGCCAGATGCCATTATTGCTGGGACTTGCCTTGCCAGAGATCTAACACGCTGACTGTTGCTGGAGTTTCCCTCTTAGTGTTTCTCAGAATCATGGCTCATGTCAGGAACTGTTCCAGTTGGACAAAACACTGAAATTTGGTCAAACTTGAATTCACCTTGGTGCTTATATTTATTCTTCACTTGGTTGATCTTTGGGTAGTAAAATATACTTATTTCCCTAAATCTATATTTGCTCTTTGTTGACAGTCAGGGTAGTAGGAACCCAATATGGTTAAGAGCTTCTTTAAGTGGGACTTGATTGTGCCAAGGTCGTTTCTGTACATTTGAGATTCTCACTTGATAAACTGGCAGCCTTAACCATTGGAAAATGTGTCCACACGGAATAGCATTTGTTTAAACCAAGTTAAAATAATGGACATTTGCATTTTTTGGGAGATTCTGGATATTCCTAGCCAGTCTGTCCTGCTAAAAAGGGACCAAGGAGAGATTCTGTCCGTTGTAAGAACTGCTCCAAAAGTTTGCCATAGGGTGAGCCTGGAGACAGGTTTGGTTCTGGAGTCCTGTGGGCATGCCTTCTCAGAACCAGACTTATCAAAGTCAGGATAGCCTCATATGGTTATGCCTTCCCAGCTGAGATCCAAGTCCAGCCTGCACTCTACTTACCATATTGGGGTGCCCTGCTGAGGGGCTATGTCAGCCCAGGAAAAGCAGCCTTTTCTAATTCACAGAAAGCATTGCCTGCTTTCCAAGCCATGAATCTGTGAGCCTAGGAGCCCAGAATGGTCACTTTTCTTACTTTAGATAAGCACCATACATGTATAAGAGGAAGCCCTGGGCCACATAGTAGGGATCAGAACTGAACTAAGGAGTTAGAGAATTAGAATAGGTGCCAGAGCACTTTTTATTTTATTTTTATTTTTATTTTTTAAACAATGTTTAATGTTTAAACATTAAAAATCATTTTTAATGATTTTTATTGATTTTTAGAGAGAGAGAGAAACATCAATTGGTGGCCTCCTGTGAGTGCGTGGACCGTGGATTGAACCCACAACCTGGATATGTGCCCTGACCAAGAATAGAACCAGTGACCTTTTGGTGCATGGGACGACGTTCAACCAACTGAGCCACAGTGGCCAGGGCCAGAGCACTCAAAATGTCATCTCAAGTGCTTAGTAAAATATGAAGCAAAAAATGGTAACCCTGATTAGAGTGTCATTGTAGTCCATCATACATTTAGGAAACATTGAATATGCACCAGACCTTGTTCCAGGTGCTGGGAATACAACAATAATTAATTCAGGCTTCTTGTCCTCATGAAGCCCACAGTTTAGCTTTTGTGCATAAAATGATGCTTAACACTATAGAACCATTAACTTAGCTTCTAGCACATTGCCAATGCTCCATATTCTCATTAAGGTTACTTAGAATTTTGGAATTTTATAGATACATATAAAAAAGATTTTGTTCATAGAAATGAATAGAATACATTATTAAAGAATATTCTGGGAAGGAAACATGAGTCAATACAAATTCTAAAATTTCAACAACTAAAGATAAATGATACCATTGCAAGAATAAACCTGTTGATTAAAAAATAATAGTAGTGCCCTGGCCATTGTGGCTCAGTTGGTTGGAATGTTGTTCTGTACACCAAAAAGTGGCAGGTTCAATTCCCAGTCAGGGCATATACCCAGGTTGTAGGTTTGATTCCCAGTTGGGTCGTGTGCAGGAGGCAACCGATCGATATTTCTCTCTCACATCGATATCTCTCTCTCTCTCCCCCTTCCTCTATCTAAAATTAATTTAAAAAATAGTTATTCTATCTTTGGAATAGGGAGGTACTGGAAATAGACCTGGTTGTTGATAAAAATCGAATGTGTGACAAAGTGGGAAGTGTAAGGCAATAGAATAAGAAAGGATTGTTTATTGAATAACCTGTTAAAATTTGAAAAATTAAGATTCATATATCAATTGATACACTAAAAATAAAACCAAAACTAAATATAAATAGGCAGAGCACAGAGGCTTTTTAGGGCAGTGAAAATACTCTGTAAGATACTATAGTGATGGATAATTGTCATTTATATATTTGTCCAAACCTGTACAATGTACACACCAAGAATGGACCATAATGTAAACTATGGACTCTGGGTGATAGTGATATATCAATGGAGGTTCATCATTTATAATAAATGTACCCCTCTGGTTGGGAGGGGGGTGTTGGTAATGGGGAAGCTACGCATGTGGGGGAGCAGGAGGTATATAGACAATCTCTGTACCTTTCCATCAGTTTTCTGGTGAATGTAAAACCGCTCTAGAAAAATAGAGTCTTAGTTTTTAAAAACTAAATATAAAGCATTAAACTACAGGAAAAAATAAACTTGGTTAGTTATTAAAGATAGCCAGAGGAAGAGAGATGATTTTCTAAGTCAAGAAAAATGAATTATAAAGGAAAGTATTGACTGACACCTTTCAACTCTTTTTTAAAATTATTATTATTTTTTTAAATTAATTTATTTTTCTTATAGATGTTTCTCCCTTTTCTCCCCAGACACCCTCCTCCCTTCAACTCTTAAATAAAAACATTATAAAGGTTTAAAATATAGTAAAAATAAAAAGATAACCAGTACATCAGAAAACATGTTTGTACTAAATATGAAAAAATTATTCTTTCACTAAGGATATTTTTTAAATATTGTATAACTCTATTTTTTTTCTTTATTGATTTTAGAGAGAGAGGAAGGGAGAGAGAGAGAGAGATAGAAACATTGATGAGAGAGAACATCGATTGGCCACCTCCTGCATGCCCCCCACTGGGGATTGGCCCACAACCTGGGCATGTGCCCTGACCAGGAAACGAACTGGTGACCTCTTGGTGCATGGTTCGATGCCCAACCACTGAGCCACATCGGCCAGGCTCAATAATAATATTAAAACTCCTATAGTTATTGAAACTAAAAATGTGAGCAAAAATTTCACTCAGAAAATGTATATATAGTAAATATACAGTGGCATATCTAATATCCTCTGGATCATAAATATTAATTAAAACAAGTTATCAGTTTCCCCTACTACATTAGCAGTAAAAGACTGTAATACACAAAAATGGCAATCATTTAGTAAAACAACTGTTCTCATATATTAATAATAATATTTTAAATTGGTATATCCCTTTAAGGAAAGGTTTTACATGATATATCATGTATTTTTTAAAAAGAAAAGATTTTATTTCCATTGATCCCAAGGAAATAACTGATCAATGTTACTTGTAATTAACATAATCACACAATTTATTATTCAAACCTGTTACCTTTCAAGAGTGCAAGGGCTGCTATTTATAGTAATGCCTGGACAACAGGTGTACATCAGAATCATTATGGGCAAATTAGGATCTATGACCATCTATTTAAGAAAGCCAAAACAAGGCAATTTAAAAATGAATTAAAAGTCTAATAGGAGAATACCTAAGTACTGTACAATATATTCCTATGATGGAATGTTATTCAGCTGTTCATGGGGGTGGGGGATGTGTGGGCTATAAAGTATTATATATTATTAAAATTGAGTAAAATTAAGCATTTATAAAAACAGAAGGAAATACTTTTAATTAAATACTTTTAAAATTATAATATTTTAGAGAGATTTTCATGGTTTGAGTTTTCTCCATTATTTAATTTTCCAAATTTCCTATAATGCATCTTAGAATAAAATATATATATATATGCTTTACGACACTTCAGAATGAGAATCATTACAGTTTTTTTTCCTCTGGTCCAGCCTACTTACTTTATGTATGAGGATGCTGACATAGAAATGCTACAGGGCAGAGTGCCTCTGCTAGATATGGCTGGACTAAGAAAGTAAGAATCTGTCTTCTTGCCCCCAATAAGGGCTCTTGACTACTTCACCAAGCTGCCTTGAACATGGCAGTATGTCTTACAGCTTGACAATTGATCTTTATTTGGGGTATTTAAAATAATCAGCACTTCATTTCACAAGTCAGGATAATTTTAGATTGCTTCTTTTTAAATTTGAAATTGGCAGGCAGTCTTATTTGACTAGACTTATAATTCTGTATGTGTTGCTGATACTATTACATATTTAGGGAGGAAAGAAGAAATCTGAATAATACAAAGTAAGACATGTCCTCAGATTCAAAAGAATTTACTTTGGAATGTTACCCGTCCTATATGCTCATTTCCTCTGTGCTCTGCCATTCCCATTTCACAGGAATCTGTCTGGGTATTGTTGAATTAAAAAGTCCCAGATTCCCACAGATGACTCATTTTTTAGGAAAGGTTAGCTGTACTTCTGAATAGCTTTCTGCTTTAAGTTAATTATTAATTAAGGGCCCTTATATAGAAAACTTAGACATCTAACAAGATACAGTGTTTGTTGGGTCCTCACTCTTTTCACTCTGGGCCTCAGAAATGAGAACAAAATTAACTTGTATGTCCCCTGAGGCTGCATTTGGTGATGGTGGGAGTTAATTAACTTTTATTAATCAACGGTGCCACCTGGTGGCCAGAAAGTACATTTTGTGGAGCCTATGCGTGCTGCACCAACCTTTATTTCTTTGATGGAAATAACCTCAGTAAAATTTGAGGCATTTTTATTAGAAAAGTTTTGAAAAATGCTTAATGTGGTTTGGCAGAAGCAGGAAAGTCATAGACTACTACATGTCTAACATGACAAATTGAATTGACTACTCTGCTGTGCTCATCTTTAAAAAATGAAACTCCTGTAGGATACCAGGTTCTAAATGGTATGGGATAAACAGTTTCCTATGAGCAATACAGGCGTGTCTGTCTGGTCTCCTTTCCTGGGTTTCACCTGGGTTATAACAGTCACTGGGGCAGTTGGTGGTTTCAGTGCTCCTCCCATCTGACTCAGGGTGGTCAGTCTTGTTCTTCTCGTTGTGCAGTTAAGGCACTGAATGATTCTTCACTCAGGGGGATCATGGTCTTGTCTTCCTTGAAAAGGTGAAAGTTTTCACAAGGATGTATTACAACAAGGTGCCCTGAAAATATGGATGGATGGATGGATGGATGGATGGATGGATGGATGGATATGTTGGAAAGTTGAATTTCTAAAATTTAATTTTAGAATATTGAATTTTGAAAGTTGAATTTTTAAAAAAGATTTTTAAATTGATTTTTAGAGAGAAAGGAAGGGAGAGAGAGAGAGAGAGAAAGAGAGAGAGAGAGAGAGAGAGAGAGAGAGAGAGAGAGAGAGAGAAACATTGCTGTGAGAGTGAAACATCCATCAGCTGCCTCCTGTACGCCCCCTACCAGGGATACAGCCTGAAATTCAGGCATGTGCCCTGACCGGGAATCAAACCAGCAATCTTTTGGTGCACCGAATGACACCCAATCAACTAAGCCATACCAGCCAGGGCTGAAAGTTGAATTTTAAGGTTAAAAAAAAATTGGCAAGGAAAGTAAGCCTAACTAACTCCATTACCTCCTTGATTAATAGCATGATTTCGCGCCCAACCAGTGTGGCTCAGTTTGAGCCTCATCCCATAGACTGAGAGGTCCTGGTTCCATTCCCAGTCAGGGCACATGCCCAGGTTGTGGGCTTGATCCCCAGTAGGGGGCGTGCAGGAGTCAGCAGATCAATGTTTCTCTCTCACATTGATTCTATTTTTCTCTTCCTTCCTCTCTCTCTAAAAAATCAATAAAATCACATTTTTAAAAAATGACATGATTTTGCAACATCTTAGTGTGGTGGGTTTTCTCTTCAGCCAATTTGAGTGTTTCCACTCTGTTCCTGAAAGTTCAGGTTGGCGAACAGCAGCTGAGCTTGAGTACAAGGAAAGAAAATGCAGTTCAGAAGTGTATCAGGCTCAGCACAGTGATTCTGAGGTCAGGATTTCCTATTACAGACATCTTCCAGTAAGCTCTCTTCGTTTAGAGAAATGTCTCAGTTGTGTATTTAAGAACAAGCATTGAAGACAAACTAGGAACTTGCCGTGAATCTGATACTTTGGTAAATCTGCTTTCCTTTCCACACTCTTCAGCGACCTAGAGGCTCTAAAGGACTATCACTTTTTTTTTTTTAATCCTCACCTGAGGACATTTTTCCATTTTTTGTTCAGATAGTGTGAGAGGGAGAGAGAGGAAGAGAGAGAGAGAGAGGGAAATATCGACGTGAAAGGGACACATCGAGTGGCTGCCTCCCGCACGACCCAACCAGGGCCGGGGACAAACTGCAACCGAGGTACGTGCCCTTAGCGGGAACCGAACCTGGGTTTCTCTGGACCACAGGCCGACACTCTTAACCGTTGAGCCAAACTGGCCAGGGCAGGACTATCACTTTTGATTAATGAGATAGCCTAGACGTTGAGAACTTCTAAGAAGGTGACTAAATTTTTTCCCCCAACCCTGTCACTCTCATGGAAAAGTTAAATATTTAGATTCACCAAACATGGCTTATACATGGAATTTATTCTGAGTGGAGTCAGAATGAAATTAAGTTAATTTTCATCTCCATGTAAAACTAAGTGTAATGTATAATCAATGTATATTGTTAATTTTTGTTGTTTTCTTATCAGTTTGACTGTAAGCATACTCTCCAACTTCTGTATTCAGGTTACTTTAAGATCTAAATTGCTAGTGATGGTCTCTGGCAAGATAGAACCTATACCATGGTGCATGGAAGCTTAATGTCTTCATACACAATGTCTCTGCCAGTGCTGGATATTTATGATATGCATGTCTAGACACACAAGTTCTTGGATCACTGTCTCAAAGATGTACAGTTTCAGCACTTGGGTGTGTGTGTTTATGTCATGTAGTGAGTTACAAAAGCTGGCACTAACACCCAAGTTTCTCTTTGTGCCTTTCAGCATGATTTCATAAATCCATTAGATGAAATTTTATATTCTGTAATATTGTTTTGTTTTGTTTTTTATCCTCACCCGAGGACATTTCCACATTTCATCTTGAGATATAGAGTGGGAGGGGAGAAGGAGGAAGAGAGAGAGAGAGAAACATCGACGTGAGAGAGACACATCGAGTGGCTGCCACCCACACGACCCCAACAGGGGCCAGGAACAAACTGCAACCGAGGTACGTGCCCCTAGCGGGAGCCAAACCCAGGACCCTCTGGTCCGCGGGCCGACGCTCTAACCGCTGAGCAAAACCGGCCAGGGCATATTCCGTAATATTGTTAATGGAGATTGAGTCTGTTAAAAATGCATTCAGTCTCCTAACATGCCTTTCTTCTTTTCATTTTCTCAACTCCCACTGTCATTAGGATTGGTTTCACCTTTATTGCTTTTTACCTAAACTAAGACAGTTGTGTCTGGAAAAAATCTTTTTTTTTTTTTTTTTTTTTTATTCTAAGTATTTCTTGTTCCTTGTATGCAAAGGCCCTGGCTAAGTACTTTGAGAGATAGAAAGATGAATCAGATGTAGGGACTGCTCACAAGGAGCTCTCAGTCAAATGAAAACAAAAATGATTGAAGGCATAAAATCAGTAACTGTCATATAATGTATTATCCAAAGGGAGAGAATATTTCTTTTAAATGGAAGTATGGTAGGAGAGGAGGAATTTGAGATGAGCTGAAGAATATGAGGAGAATTTTTATATGCAGAGACAGAGGAAGGATTCAGAAAAAGGGACCATTAGAGACAAAAAGTATGGAGCCAGAGAACACATGGGAAGTGTTTAAGGAATTGTGCAGAATCAAACTCTGGTAAGAACAGAGGGCCTGTGTTGGGCAGTAGCAAGAGAGAAAATAAAAAAGTCGATAGGGACCGTGTAGTGGGGGACTTGAAATTCCAGGGAATGGAATTTGTTTTATTTTATAGGTAATGGGAAGCCATCCAACATTTTTCAACAGAGAAGAAAGTGTTACCTTGAAATCCTGTTACATTCCTTTGTATTAAAAATTCATTAACTATAACCAATTGCTTTAATTTTTCCCATATTATAAGAACCTGTATACCATGTTGCTCATTTACAGATCATCTTCATCTAGGTCAGGTTTCTTAACTGCAGCCGAATTGACATTTTGGGTCAGATAATTCTTTGTTGTAGGACTGCCTTGTGCATTTGTAGGATATTTAGCAGCATCCCTGGTCTTTCACCAATAGATGCCCTTCCCCCAGTTGTGACAATCAGAAATATCTCTAGATGTTTCCAAATGACCCCTAGGAGGCAAATTCACCCCTATTTGAGAGTCACTGGTCTAGTGTATTGCATTCCCCTGGAGTTCTGGCATTGTTAAACTCTTAGATGGACAAACCTAAGAGTCCCTTCGACATTCAGTTGTGTACTAGACATACATCTGATCTTGAGATTAAGGTGTTTCCTGTGTGTTGGAGTAAAAGACCTGCACTAGGCATCGGGAGACCTGGATTCCAGTCCTGGCTCTGCCACAAAGAGGTCGTGTAACTGGGATGAAACCCTGTAATCAGTAACCTGATGCCTCATCTCTGAAATGACTGATGTGACCTTTCAGGCTCTTTTCAGCTCTGGTTCTGTGTCCTGATTTCAAATTGTTCTCAGGGCTTTATTCTTTCACACATTTAGAAAGTTAGCACAAATTGAACTAGCATGTATATTAACCAATAAGAATGACTAAGTATTGAATAAAAAAGACAAGTGTTTTTCTCCTTACTGCTTTATTGTACTAAATATTATCATTTCCCCCCCATTTCTAGATTATTTAAAAAATCTTTTAGAAGACTCTGGAGATTACAGAGATACTCAAGGTAAATAACTTCTGTGGTCTTATATGTTGCAGACATTTTTATATTCTGTTTATTTGGATCTAGAAATTAAAAATATAACAAAACTCTGTCTTATTCATAAGAAGTCTTTTTTAAAATAACACTATTTTGGTTAAAACAGAACTAGATAAAGTGGTACAGTGGAGCCGGATGCAGGTAATAGTGTAGGGACAGTGCGGCACATGGTCAGCTGGCCATGGGAGCCAGCCTCCTGAGAGGCACCCAGCCTGCTGGGTCAGGGGGCTCCATCCTCCTGTGCTCAGTCACCCTTGCCAGATGTAAATTCACCTCTAGATGTCCACTGCTTTCAAAGCCAGGATTTGACCGGTTAATCTGCAAGGTCCTTTCAAGCTTGAACATCATGAGTCCAGGAGGTGACCAAACTAAACAAATCAGGGATAACGTCTGAAATAGCATTTTGTTCTGGGACTGTTTAATGGTGGGCATTAGCCTTACCGCCCTCCAGCCCTCATGGCCTGTGGTACTTAAGGAGAGTAGTCCATTATAATACAATGGACTCATTGATAGTCATGAGATAATCCAGTGTGTGTGTTTCTCTCCTTCACACACACACACACACACACACACACACACACACACACACACACACAAAAGGATTACTTCTGTTCAGGATAGTGGTGTTTCTTTTTGTTTATCCCCATACTACCGCTTTCAAATGTCATAGGTATATCCCTCGTTCTAATCTGCAGAAACACATTAAACAAGTCCATGTCCATCCCATTAATTTTATGAATTTTGATCATATTCTTGTACATCCTTCACATTTTCAGATTACAAAACAAAGGTTTTTAATCCATTTCTTAGAGGCTGTTATTCATTCTCTTAATTATTTTACTTCTCCACTAACATCTTCTATTTGCAAGTATTATGCTTTTAAAGGTGCTTTTTTTTTTTATCCTCACCCGAGGACATTTTTCCATTTTTTGTTCAGAGAGTGGGAGGGAGAGAGAGGAAGAGAGAGAGAGAGAGAGAGAGAGAGAGAGAGACAGAGAGAGACAGAGAGAGACATCGACGTGAAAGGGACACATCGAGTGGCTGCCTCCCACATGACCCAACCAGGGCCGGAGACAAACTGCAACTGAGGGACGTGCCCTTAGCGGGAACCGAACCCGGGTCTCTCTCCACCTCAGGTCAACGCTCTAACCACTGAGCCAAACCGGCCAGGGCAGGTCCTTTTTTTTTTTTTTTTTTTTTTAAGGAAAAGTTTGGAGTGGGGGATATGATATGCTTCTTGTCTTTGGTGAACATACCTAGTTGAAGAAAAAAGCCTGCCGAGCAGACAGCAAACAAAGCAGATAGTATGCACTGAAGTAAAGTTAGGATGCACTGAACAGTACAAAATCATTTGGAAGAGGGAGAAGTGTGTGAACACTGAAGAGGCAGAGCTTTGCGTAGAGAGAAGTGTGACTGGAGATGAGTTGAAGGGTAGGCAGAGTAAGGGTGGGCATTGCAGATCAGAATCTATCTCATGAAGATTTTAGCAAATAGGGCCTCAAGAAAATTTTAAACAGATTTTAGCAAATAGGGCCTCAAGAAAACATCTGTTCCAGGGCCTCTGCCCTCAAGTATTGTGAATTATTAGCTCCATCCTACAGATAAAACAAAAACAGGACCAGAGATTAAAGAGCTTGTTTGAAGGAAATTACACAGGAGCAAAAACTGAATTAGAATAAGCAGTGAACAGTGAGGTGCATGTATGGCCAGAGACACGGTAATAATATGGTGAGCAGCAGTAAATGGGATTGCTCAAGGGTGAGGGAAAATGAGACAAGTACACCTTTGGAAGGCAGGCAGAAGAGTTAAAGGAACAGTGTCACCAGGGCCTTTTAAAGGGATGACATGGGGGAGTAGAATTGCAGAATGGATGGCAGAATGCAGAGTTTGGAATCCAGGTGACTAGACAGCAGCAGCTTTATCGTTTCATCCAAAAGCTTCTCTCCCTGCCCACTTACAGTTCAAGTAGGCCAGAAAGCAGGGAATGTGCCCAGGGCCATCTCTTGAATATCTGCTGTGATGAGTGCCAGGTGCCGTACATTCTGCTATATGGTTGAGGTCTCTAAAAGGCAATACTGCTTTTCTTTAATAATGGTGAATAATAATACATGTATATTTAAAGAACATAGAAATCCCCAGGATTGGTATCAGAAAGAGAATCTCTTGGTAGGTTATAGTAGCTGGACCAAAAATCCTAAACCCCTTTCCAGAAATTGATCATTTTTTTTTTTTGGTCCTTTTGTTGATGATTACTGCCCCTGCCACACCAGCCTCAGGAGGGCATGTTCCCTCTTTAACACTGCCAGTTTTTCTCAGTGGGAGCGCTACTGTTGTATTGTATGAGAAACCTTCTTTATGTAGGTTTTTAATTAGTACAGGATGTTTAACATCCCTGGCTCCTACCCATTAAAGGCCAGAAGACCTTCCCAGTCATGTGACAACCAAAAATTGTCTTTACACATGTCCAAATGTCCCTTGGGGAACACTATTGTCTTGGGTTGAGAACAACTGTAGCCCAAAAGGAGACAAAGTTCAGACATTTTTTTATAGCTAGTTACAAAGATAATAGGACTGGAACACTCAGAAATACTTTGCTAAAGGCAAGGGGTTAATAAAACGATTAAATACAGATGAAGCTAAATAACTCAGTTTACAAAATAATGCATGTAATTTCCTAAGGTCTAGTATGCTTGTATGTGACATTTCTTCCCTCTAGGGATCAGATTAAGAGAAGGTAGCTGAGCTCTGACCCTCTTGCATAGTTGCTTCTTGTAGTTCTAGTTTCCTATCCTAGGAGCCTTCTCTCCCCAAGGCAGTTTATATTGGAATGGTCCTTAGCTTTCAGGTGAAATCTTATCCTTATCTTTGTAGACTTCAACAGGATAATCAGATCTCAAAACAACCCTGACATTCATACACTGATCCACATGGTCTATAATGTCTCTTTAGTCTTTCATTTTTCCCCCCCATAAGTACTCTATTTTGCCTGTTTCATGTCCTCATTGAACCTCATCATCCATATTTCTGCCTACTCATAGTTACTCGAGATCCTCCAGTGGTTGGTTGCTATGAACTAGTCATCTTGTCGCCTGGAATTGCTTAATGTTGCAATTCATTGGTAATGACCAAATGCCCCTTGTATTCCTACATGTTTTAGATGCCCTTGCTGTTGTGATAGAAGTAGCCAACCATGCCAATGACACCATGAAACAAGGAGTAAGTATCTGCTTTCAGTGGCTGTGTACTATTGAACCTGGGAGCTGGGGCCTTCATCTGCTCTGCATCCTCTTTTTGTAGGACAATTTCCAAAAACTTATGCAAATCCAGTACAGCTTAAATGGACACCATGAAATAGTGCAGCCTGGACGGGTGAGTGTTTTAGACTGCCTTTTGCAAATTTAATACAATGATTTTAAGCACAGTTTGTAGCTAGTTTTCATTTCAGTTATGAAAATAGGTTATATGTTACTGTTACTCTTCATTGACCCAGTCTGGATCACCTAAATTCATTCTACCCATTCAAAACATTCATGACTTTAAGTCACTGTGACAAGAAGTCCGATTCAATTAGGAGAATGGCAAGGGACCCCACAGAGTATCTGATTGAATAGGATCATTTTATTGTGTAATACTGGCTGACCTCACACAACTTTAAAGACAGTTTTATTAAAATCGTTCATGTAAGAGAGGATTATGAGGGGAAGGAGAAAACTGGTATTCAGTTGCTCCTAATAGAGCACAAAAATGGCCTAGGGAATGAATTCAGGAAAATTACGAAATGCAATTGTCAGATGTTGGCTATGCCTGGGGATAAAATACCCGCTGGGTCAATTACATTTCAGACCACATAGTACCCCTGGGACCAATATTGGATTTATGAAACAGCAGCCTTGTCCAATTCCTAAATGACTTAGAGGGTTTAGAAAGAAACCATGACTTTAAAAAGTCACAAGGAAACTATGTCTGCCTAGCCCCCACAGGAAGAAAAAAAAAAAATCTTTGGAAAGAAAGTTGAAAAGGAAACTGTATGGGTATTGTTGTTGTGCTGTGATGGTAGGACTAAATGGGTGTTTGTTTGGATGAGCCAGGTTTTCCTCAAGGAAGGGACTCTGATGAAGCTCTCTCGGAAAGACATGCAGCCCCGAGTGTTTTTCCTGGTAAGTGGCTGTGTGTGTTTCTGATGAGCCCCAGGCAGGTGTAGTTGCTTAATAAAAGGAGACATTTGTACATTAGCACATTCAAATAGCAGTGTTAGTGGGATCTTTGACTGGCTCTATTGCTTCTTTGAATTTCAAGTATAGAAAACAAAAATGCATAACCAGAAAATTATTTTCTTTTTGAATTTAGTTTATTTCATTTTTAATTTGTAAAATTGATTTAATCTATTGTTTAGACAGATTGTAATCCCTTAGTGGAATTTAAAATTCAGAAACCATTAACTCTGTCTATAGAACTTGGAAAGAAAGCACATTTTTTAGAAATTGCCTTTTTAATAATTTTTTTTTAAATAGGTTTTTTTTTTCTTTATTGATTTTAGAGAAAGAGGAAGGGAGAGGGAGATAGAAACATCAATGAGAGAGAACATTGATTGGCTTCTTCCTGCATGCCCCCCACTGGGGATTTAGCCCACAACCTGGGCATGTGCCCTGACTGGGAATTGAACCCTTGACCTCTTGGTGCATGGGTCAGTGCTCAACCACTGAGCCACACAGGCTGGGCTTTAATAATGTTTTAATAAAACATTCTGGGTGGTTCCAGTTTCTATAAGTAGAACATAAGTATTTATTCAGAGAGTTTTTAATAAAGAAATAATATTTTTCCTTTATTCCTGTGTCTTATCAATAACTTTGTAGCTGAAATTTGTTCCTTTACTTCATCCTATGAAATGTTTCCACTTTCAGTTTAATGATGCCCTGTTGTATACCACACCGGTGCAGTCTGGGATGTATAAACTGAACAACATGCTCTCATTGGCTGGAATGAAGGTCTGTGCCTCTATTAGAAGATTTTTTTAACCTAAATATATTTAGAGAAAAATCCCTAAGATAATCATCTTTAATTTTTTTTCTTCTCCATGTGTTACTGTTCATTTATTCATTCATGTTATCATTTGTTTACTCATATTAATTTATTCATAAGATATTTATTGAGAACTACTATAAACAACATTGGCAATAGGTTTAGTGGAAAATATAAAGATAAATGGGAGCATAATTCTTTTTGTCTCTGCCCCTACTCTAGTCTCCCCGGGAACTCAGCAACTAGTAGGGAAGATAATACACTATGTGTAAACACTTAAAAAATAGACAGTCATAAATGTCACTATAAAGACACAGTTAAAGTTTTTGGTTGGGAATTAAGAAAACAAAGAATGTGAAGCTTTTGGTGGGACATGTTGGAAGGATTGATGGCAGCTAGGAAGGAGGGAGAATGGGAGAAGTCTTTTTGGAGGAAGAGCCCAGAATAGGTCCCATTTGGCCATCCTGAGATGTGGGGAAAGGCATTCTAGGGAGAGGGAATAATGTGAGCAAAGGCCTGAAGGTGGGAAAGTTGGGCCTGTGTGTACGTAGGTATTTGAATTCATCTGTAGCAGAGAGTAGATGAGGGAGAGCAGTGGCAGAGAAAGCTGGAAAGGAAGGTTGGTGGTGGATGTCAGCATCTGGGACACTGGTCAGCTTTAGCTATGCTTCAGAGATGAGATTTTCAATAGGATGGGTTTGCTCAAATTGTTTTGTTTTCTTTCAGGTCAAAAAACCCACCCAAGAAGCATATCAGAATGAACTAAAGATTGAGAGTGTAGAACGTTCCTTCATTCTCTCAGCCAGGTAAATTTAAAAACTCTGTATAGAAGAGCATTTGCCAGTATAATAGGGTCAGCCGTCTCCAGCATTTTTTTACATTTAGGTGAACTACTAGACTTCTCTTTTCCTCTTCTTTTCTTTCTGAATCCCAGGCAGTCCTCTCATGGTTTACCATGTAGATAAAATATCTGAGAGCTAATGTAACAGTGCTTAAAGCAGAAGGATAAAAATGTTCCTCTGAATATGCTGAAAAATGCATTGCTGATCATTTTTTTTAAGTGACTATTTCAAATCTTTTCAGAACATATTTTTAAAAACAAAGAAGGTGAAGGGATTAGCCAGATAACATATATACATAAGCCATAGACACAGACAACAATGTGGTGATGGCCAGAGGGAAATGTGGGGGAAATGAGGACATCAGTAATAGTGTCAACAATAAAAATAAAGTAAAAATAAATAAAAACATCTAGTGCTTCGAACCTTTTACTAGGAAGTTTTCACATAACATTGAAAGAACATAACAAATCTATAAGGTAAGTGTCATCGCATTAAAAATGAGAAAGACTCAGTTATAGAAAAATGGGTCTTAGGGATACATAGCTGGCAAAGTCAGGATACAAATAGAAGTTTTTTGCTTTTATGTCTGTTGTTATTTATGGTACCAGATTGCCTTAAACTAGAACCTGCAGTGACTTGTGTATAAATCAGGCTATAATACTATAATGTAATTAAAGCCCTGAAAAAACCTGAAGCTGTATGAGTCATAAACATACATTGTTGAGTTATTGGCCAAGTGGCAGAAGCAGGTGTTCGGCGGGATTTGACAGGTGGAGGGAGAGACAACAGCCACAGCACACTCTTCTGCTGGATCTGGACAGTGAGTCTGGGCGGCTCTCAAACCTTTGATGTAATAAAAATGGTAGCAAGTACTTTGGTAGCATTTACTTTGTGCCAGGCACTATCCTAAGCACTTTCTGTGTATTAATTCATTAAATCTTCACAACAACCTTTCAAGGTAAGTGACCACTATTACTCCCATTTAATGGTGAGAAAAGCCACCCAGCTATAAAGTTATCAGGGCCAGGATTTGGACCCAGGCAGCCTGCTCACAGCTGTGTCCAGACCGCTAAAATCAACTAGGGTCTTAGTACAGCTAGAGTTGTAACTGGAACCATTTATTTCTCTGCATCAGGCATGGTGCTAAATGTTTTATATTTATTTTCTCTTTTAATTGTTATAATTAGTGGGGTAGGTACTGTCTTGACCTTCCATATAAGAAAAATGGAGGTTAAAAAACATGTCCAAGTTTATACAACTAGTAATCAGTGGAGCTGAAATTTGAATATAGGTGTAATCTAACATTAAATGTATGCTTTTAACCATAATAATATTTCCTATGTCCATATGTCAAGGACTCAGACCAGAACCAGAGGAGCACAAGAGCAGCTAGCTCCCTGGGTCATGTTACTTTGCTGAAAGGGAATGGCCACTGCTGCCTGACACCAGACCTCAGGATGACAGGAGAAGATAAATACCTGTTTTCAGGGTTTGTCAAATGCTTCGAAGTGCCCAGCCAGAGCTGTAACCTCCCTCCCCCCTCCCTCCCTCCCTCCCTCCCTCCCTCCCTCCCTCCCTTCCTTCCTTCCTTCCTTCCTTCCTTCCTTCCTTCCTTCCTTCCTTCCTTCTCTTAGAGTTTGCACGAAAGTACAAAGAACATCAAGTCCCTGTACATCAGGCTCCTTGCAAATACTTAAACTTGGTTCTTAAAATCAAGAAAGTTATCTTCAAAGATCCAAAGAGGAAATGCCTATAGGAAAGTCAAGTTTTTAATTGCACTTAAGTTTTCTAACTAAAAATGTGCTTTGGTAAAACCAAAATTCTATTTTATTAAAGATTAAATAATTCAGGAAATGATGGTAAATCTTTCTTTGGTTTCCTATCAGGTAAATATCTGGATATCCATGTTTTCCCAGATTGACCTCCTAGACTTTAGGAAGGTCATTGGATTTTTCAGTATGATGGGAAACCATCTGAGGGTTTTAAGCTAAGAAATGATATGGTTTAATTTGTATTTTTAAAAGAGCAAACTGGAGATCAGAGTAGAAGTTGGAAGACCAGATAAGAGGCTGTAGATGATGATGTCTTGGACTAGAGTGATAAGAAGTGGTCAGAATCAAGTATAGCCAATAGGATTGCTGATGGATTGGATGTGGGATTATGCAGAAGAAATGATAAAAGTGGAAAGTTCTTGATAAAGGAAGAATAAGTTTCCAAGGGAGGAATAAGGTGGCATGGGTGAAGGGGAACTAATGCATATTGAATACCATGCTCTCCTTCTGAGTCCCCCCAACCACAATGACGCAGGTACTGTGTAACATGTAAAAAGGGATTAAGAAGGCCTCTTGTGATCTGGTTCTTGTCTTCCTCACCCATTCACTCTTCCTGTACCTATCCTCATGACAGACTGGCATGCTTATCAGCATGGATCTGCTTATGATTCTCCATGCACACCAGCCTACTTCACATCCTTCTGCCTTGCACGGGTGGCTACCTCCTCCTGGAATTCATTACTTTGTTCAATAAGTAATATGGAGTCTCTGCCCTGGGCCAGGCATCTGCGACACAGTGGAGAATTAAAAGAGCCCTTCCTACCTTCAAGCTTATAGTCCATTAGGGAAGATATACACTTAGCAGACATTAACACAATCAGTAACTATTGTGATTAAGCAGTACACAGGAAAACTACCAGGAGATAAGAGGCTGTAAAACAAGAGACCTTGGACTAGGTTTGGCAGAGAATGGGCAATCAGGTTTAGCTTTCCTGAAGACCTACTGTATCTATATAATTATGAAGGGTAACTAGGAGTTAGATAGCTAGGCAAAGAGGAAAGGAAGAGGCTCCTGGTCATTAGGAGCAATATGTATGAAGGTCCTAAGGTGGAAAGGAGCATGGTAAAGAACCGAAAGGCCAGTGTGGCATGAACAGAGAGAACAAGAGGGAGAGTTACCCAAGGTAAGCCTGGAGGGACAGGGAGATAGATTTTGCAGGACCATCTTGTGGATCTGGGTCTTTAGCCTAAGATCTATAGGAAACCACTGAAAGGTTTACACAAGGGAGTGATGTGATCAGACTGGCATTTTCAAAGGAGTATCTGGTTGCTGTATGGAGAATGGTTTGGGAGGGGAACTAAAGAAGATGGCTAATTGGACACAGGATGAGAGAGAGATTGAGAGTGAGCTCCAGCTTGTCCGTTGTACTGTGATAGGGAACATCGAGAGAGGAGCAGCTTTGGGGGAGAGACCAGGAATTTAGTTTCAGATGTGCACGTTGAATGTGAGGTGCCTATGAATCATCTAAGTGGAGCCATCAAGGAGACAATTCATGTAAGGATATGAATGTCAGAAGGAAGCTGAACTGGAGGCATATATTTGGGAATCATAAGCTTAGAGATGATAACCACAGCTGGGAGAATGAATTAAGGTACACAGAGAGACTAAAGAGTTCCGGGTCAAACTTCTGTAATTCTTCCACTTCTATCTTAGTCATCACCTCTACAAAGCCTTCCCTGCTGCCTACAGAAGGTAATTTACTACTTCTGTGTTATTTATCTACTTACATTATTATATCATATGGTAATTGCTTGTTTCTGTGTCTCTCCTCAATTACATGTAAGCCCTTATAAGTGAGGTGTATTTTGTTTGCTCAGTTCATGGCTTAGTAGCTGGCTCTTAGTAGGCTCCCAGTAAATGTTACTCAAATGAATTCAATTGAAGTAATGTGGCCTTTGGACCTCAGAGTAGCATGTCCAGTTAACACAAGTACATGTAGTAAATGGTGTAATAAGGTCTAACACACCAGCAATCCCTTCTATTGGAGTGTTTTTCCCTTTGGAAATTCATCCCAATCATTGGAAAATGGTGCTTATTAAATATAAATTGGCTTTCTGGTAATGTGCACATTCCATAAAGAAAGGAATACTTGGTTTAACTGTTTCTTGATCCGAGGAAGATGCTGATTCTTCTGCTAACCATGCTACGAAAGGAGAGCTAGAATATCTTCACTCTATGCTGCAACAAATGTGTGTGGTCTGTGAGAAATGTGTTATCAAGAGCTGGTAAACATTGTTTTGGCAGAAACCCACACAAGAGAGAGCCAGAAACCCACACAAGAGAGAGGACAGCATATGTGACATGATTTACACAATCGAATCACATTCCACATGCTCTCAGGGCTCCAGAAAAATCAGACGGCAATTCTCAAATTAGCCATCTGCTTCTTGGTTTTCTGTTACCTCCTCCAGTGAAAAAGTGGGGAGGGAGAGAGCAAGGAAGGGATGATAATATTTTATGAATGTTTGCTTGGAATCCTGAGCATATGTTTTTATAGTGTAGTTCTTCAGAGAACATGAATAGAGGCCAGAAATGACACTGTGGTGAAGGGTTCAACCCTTAGTTACATTTGGGTCTGATACCAACTTATTTAGTATAGTCTGTTATCTAAAGCCAATTATTTAAAATTTTGAACCCTTACTTTCCTTATCTGTAAATGGTGATGGTGGGTGGTGATGTTGGTTTGGGGGTATCCAATATATATTTCATGGGGTGCTCTAAGGAAGAGATATGATGACATTTACAAATGGTAGAATAGTAGAGGTAACTGAGGCAGGTTTTGTTTTGTTTGGAGAGATGGGGGCCTCTTTCTATTTTATTTTGTTAATTGGTATGTAATAAAACCTTGAGAAACATCCTAGTTTAAAATTTTTATTTGTAAACTGGATTTTTACCTTTTAATAGCCGTATGAGGACAAATTCTAAATGGCACTTAAGTTATTTAGTAAGAAGGTACATTTCTAAGAATGATTATTGTGGGGAAGAAGAGTGGTTTTCTAGTATCTCCTTGACCTGCTCTGAGTTCATTGAAATACAAGATATGCCTATTCGTACCATTATTTTTTTGTAGAATTTTTCATTTAAAAAATATAATTTAAGAGTTCAAAAACCGCAGCCATACACACGTTTTCAGTGTCTTACTCAGTGTGACATATAACTTTCTTCTATTTTTTTATATAAACTTTTATTAATAAAATATTTTGGAGTAAAAATTCAAATATACTTAAAATTAGAGTGAATAATATAATGAAACTGCATGTTCATCACCCAGACTCAAAAACAATCAAGAAGATTCTGCCACAAGTTTTCCTATTTTAAAAGTATTTTAAAACAAATTTCAGGGGTCAGGTCATTTCACTCTTAAACATTCAGTGTGCCTCTCTAAGAAAAATACACATTGTCTTACAAAGTCATTCCCTTTAGTATGATGGGCTTGATTTTATTATGATAGAGTTTTAAATTTATAATTAGATTCTCTCTTTGTCTCTTCACACGCACGCGCGCGCACACACACACACACATACACATTCTACACATTCTAAAATGTGCCTCTCACTCTTGGGTATGCAAAACAAAATGTGCTGATACCAGTGATAATCTGAAATTACCAGAGTTTTGGGGGGAGGAGGTGTACAAAAGCAGAACAAGACTGCCTTTTTCTGAATAGGTTTTCCCCCTATTTGGCCCATTTCCATCTAGATTTGAATCATAGCTCCTGATGAACTGAGGGTAGGAACAGAAAATGTGATGAGCTAAATACAGGTAGAGGCACCCTAATAACTACAGGCTATTTCCCTTATTCACCACTCCTTAAACATCTGTTTATGATACCAAAAATATGTTTCCTTAACCCACTGCCCTTTCTAGACCATTTTAGTAATAGTTACTAATCCAAAAATATTTAGTATTCTGTGGTATAAATTTGAGTTTGAAACTTGGTTCCTTGGAATATTTTTTAATTCTAGGATTATATCTGAGGAAACTCCATGGTTATATGAATAATCGTAATTTTTAATTGTGTGACTAGCCTGTAACCAAACAAAAATACTTCCAAAGTTAGGAAACTTCAAAAGCCATTCAGTATAAAGCAGTACTTTTGGAAAGGAAAAAAGCATTGTGTTTGCTAAAATGCCATGTGTTCTCTAATGCCTGCTCCGATTATTTGTGCACATAAACCTCAGAGTTGCTGCCTGTGACTGGCATTGTTGGAGGGTGGTGGGATCTGTTGCCATGGGAGAAGGAAAAGAAGTAAGGAAAAGGCAAAGAATAAAAGCTGACATCTGGTTGATGGAGCCTTCTTTTGCCCCCAACAGTTCTGCCACAGAAAGGGATGAATGGCTAGAAGCGATTTCCAGGTCAATAGAAGAGTATGCCAAGAAAAGAATCACATTCTGTCCTAGTAGGAGTCTGGATGAGGTATTGTTTTTTCCTCCTCCTTTTTAAAAAAAAATGCATTTTACTTTCTATCTTAAAAAAACCTTTCCCAGGGGTTTAGAAAAGCAACATGTGTTTCACAGAAGGATTGGAGGTATGTTTGTGATTTCAGAGCTAAATTTTTATTCTGTCAATGTCGCACTGCAAGTCTATGATAGCATGTAGCACATTCATATTTTTTCTAGTTATAAAACCTCATTGTATAAAATTTAGAAAATACAGTATAGTTTAAGGAAACTAATCAGCTGTCATTGCACTATACCACAGGAATCTTTTAAAATTAATTATGCACTAGAGGATTGGTAGAATGTAGCTAATCTTAATATCTTGAGAGCATGAAAAATATAATAGCCCATATTTCATCCCATATTCTTAATGTACCATCAAGCTACTCCTGCTGAAGAAAAGGCTTGATTCTGTGGCAGTCAATGTGCTTGAGATAATAAGAAGCCATTCTTCCACAGGCTGACTCAGAAAATAAAGAGGAAGTGAGTCCCCTTGGATCAAAGGCTCCCATCTGGATTCCTGATACCAGAGCCACAATGTGTATGATCTGCACAAGTGAATTTACCCTGACCTGGAGACGACACCACTGCCGGGCCTGTGGAAAGGTTGGAGAGGATAACACAATCTCCATTGTGATTTTTAATAGCTCTAGGCTGTACATAGTGAGGAAGCATATTTCCCCTTGTAAACCATTGGGTGGGGGATAACTGAAGTATAGGTGGTATTTTCTCTAAATATTTAGGCATGGGGCAATCTTGTTAGGGAACTTATTCCCTCCTACCTCAAGGTTACTTTAGAATGTCAATAATAGACAATTTTCATTTTTTAAAAAACATACAGATTCACAATTAAATTGACCCCCTCATTTACAGATAATTATTTGAACTGCATTTATCTGGTACTAAGTATATAGTAAGTCCTCACTTAACATCATTGATAGGTTCTGTGACTTTGACGACTTACAATGAAACCAATTTTACTGTAAGCTAATTGACATAAGCCAGAGTTAAGTTCCTGTGGTATCACATCAATGTTATGATGAAATTACATTATTCAAGGACCTGCTGTATTTAACAGGGGAAACTTTCAGTGTTGAGGTTATCATTGGTGATGTTTCTAAGTCTTCATGACTTCATTAGTAAAATGATCACAGTAACAATGACATCAGTGAGTGACTGTAATTAAATGAGTTCTTATTTAGAGAGCATTTAATATAGGGCCAGACACTTGGGAGAGGTGTAGCAGAGGTGGTCGTGGTTACAGCAGTGATGAGGACAATGACAACGATGATAATACAGCTAACACAGGACTCATTGCACTCCAGGCACTGTTTAAACATTTTGCACACATTTACTCTTTAGTATATTATTTTTTGTAGTAAATATTCAGTAATAATCTGTGGCCTCTGTATCTTCCAGTGTGGTATTGGGTGTGAGTTCATTACATGCCTGAACTCCATAGAGTTGTTATTAAGATTCAATGATTATAAAAAAGGTTTTGAAAAGTAGACAGCACTATAAATTGTAACATACCTGATGGATTGGATACAGATTATTCTAAATTAAATAATTCCAATGTGTTTACAGATTGTATGCCAAGCTTGCTCATCAAATAAGTATGGCTTAGATTACCTGAAAAATCAACCAGCAAGAGTATGTGAACATTGTTTCCAAGAACTGCAGAAATTAGGTAATATATAAGTAAAGACTTCACCCAAAATTCCTTTAATTCCCAGATGCTTTCAAACAGCCTTCTGAAAGAATCATCTTAGACACATTAGCAATATGATTGGTGATACTCATCTCAAAATATTGAGTATTTTGCTTTCTTAGTTAAGCTCTCTTAACTCATATTTAGTGGTGTTTCCAAGAGAGGTTGGACTGAAGTTTATTTTTACTCTGAACACAGTTTTGCTTAGAATACTACTTGTAGAAATGTATTTATAGGATGAAATGCTTAAAACAGTTACAAAGGAACTTTAACTCTCAAATAATTTTGAAGTTTCCAGTTTCTCAGTTGTGCTCATTACAAATCATTTTTATCTCTCTGTAGAGTAATTCTTTATGGAAATATACCGAGTGTCACTTTGATAGCCTGATTTTAATCATTTGGACTGATTTAGTGAGGTTTTATTGTACATCTAAATGTGTAGCTTTTCACCAAATACAAAATGATAAATCCTGTCTCCCCACTCATTCGCAGGTATCCATCCCTGCAGTTAAGATGAATGCAGCTAGCAGGACTGTTCAGGTCTATCTTTGGGAGGAGATCTTTAAATTCCTGAAACCTTTAGGTTCTACATTTTAAAAAGATTATCTTTGATTTCCATGAAGAATAGCTTTTCATCAGCAAATGAGAATATATAAGTGAATAAAACTAGATGACATGCTATTTCAGAATCTGCATATTTTGTTTGTTATTGTCTGTGTACATTTTTTCCAAGAAGACATATATATCTAATTATTCCTTTGCCAGCCTTTATGTTCTTCCATTTGTTCTCTGGGTTTATAATATTGGCTGCAAACATTCAAAATTCAGTTTCGAATCCTCTTCCCTCATCATTCACATGCATCTGGTCAGTAAATCTTGTCAAATTTATCTTTGAAAACCTGTCTTTCTCTTGATGTCTTCATCTCATAAGAATGCCTTTATGATCTTTCATCTGGACTACTGCAATACTTTCTAGCTGGTTTTCTTGCTGGAAATCCTTCCTCCATCCTACAGCCATATTTATTTTTCTAAATTTACTCTGCTCATGTCACTCTCGAGCCTAAAAGATCTTTCATTTCCCACTGCCTACACAACAGTCCAGGTTCCTTAGAACTGCCCTTTTATTTCCAGCCTCATTATTCTCCAAGTAGATTATCTAATTTCATCTCTCTCTGCTTTTGCTTATGCTGACCTCTGTTCATGGAGCATTCTTCCTCCTCTTTTTGGCTTGGCAAACTGTTACTTATACCTTAATGGTCAACTTAAGCATCTCATTCTCCCCCCAGCTTTTCCTGAACCTGTACAGTCAAAATTAATTGCTTGGTCATCTTGCCTAATAGCCCCTTTTCTAGCACTTTGTTCCTTGCAATATTATTTGGTCATGTATCTAGATACTAATGATGTTAGTTTGTTTTTAAGTCAGGAGTGAAGTTTATTTTTTTTGTTTATTATTTTTATTTTTTATTGTTTAGAGAGAAGAGGGGAGAGGGGGAGAGAGATGGAAACATCGATGAGAGAGAACATCAGCTGGCCACCCTCCTGCATGCCCCCCATTAGGAATTTGGCCCACAACCTGGGCATGTGCCCTGACCGGGAATTGAACTGGTGACCTCTTGGTGCATGGGTCGACGCTCAACCACTGAGCCACACCAGCTGGGAATGTCAGGAGTGAAGTTCAAAAATTTTTTTAAGTTGGTAGTACAGTAACATGTTTCAGAATTTTAAAGACACAAAAGGATAATCCTTTCACATGATTTAGTGTCGAAAAAGTGTAAAATCATAGACAGTGGAAAGTCTTCCTCCCATTCAACTTCTGGCCATCCATATTCTATTCCCAGGGCCATCAGTGTCACCAGTTTCTTGAGTATACTTCCATGGATATTTTAGGCAGTAATGTTTATTGATCTGAATTAAATTGAATTGCAGAATGGTTACCATTGGCTGTATAAGTGTACCTGATTTCTTTTAGATCACCAGCACTCTCCTAAGATTGGATCTCCCGGAAATCACAAATCTTCAAGTGCCTTATCATCAGTCTTACAAAGTATTCCATCAGGGAGGAAACAGAAAAAAATCCCAGCTGCTCTCAAAGAAGTAAGTGTTTCCATTAAACTTGCAACCTGATAGAGGCTGAATTATTCATACTCATATAATAGATTGTTTTTCATTCATAAAGGAAGATGTCATTTCCCACAACTATTAAGACATGCATTTTAATATTGATGATGATGTGTGGCCGATGCCTCATTATCTTGCTTCGTCTCCCATATGACCTGAGTCATTTAGAAAATGGCTGTCAAAAGGTTTGCAGAACATTTTACAGCAATGATAAAAAGTAAAGATAATTTGGACATGTGCATTTTTTAAATTACTTTGAAGAGACCCCTTACCAGAGGGAAGAAGTCTGCAGAATATCTGTATGCATTGGTTGGTTATATACAGCTGATGTCACTTATAGTAGGTTGTCTTTCCTTTAAACTTAAAAGAAATATTTAACAAGTGATAATAGCCTACACAGACCTGCCATTGGCATAATGCACAGGCATTACGGGTGTCCTATTCCAGTTCCTCAAATTCAAGTGTTCAGTCAGCCAGTTGTCAAGATCAAAAGCACTGCCTTCTGGCCACTTGCATTTTGATTAGTTTATTAATTTTTTCCACCTGTGCTAGTTTTGTGGCCAGTAGAGTCTTAAATTTTATTCCCTTGTTTGGTTACTATGTGAAAACAACACATTTATTATCTCGGAGGTCCAGGCATAGCTTAGCCAGGATCTCTGCATGGCTACAATCATAATGTTGGCCATTGTTGAATTCTCATCTGGAGACTGACTAGGGAAGAGTTTACTTCCATCCTCACGCAGGTTGTTTGTAGAATTCATTTCCTTGCAGTTATAAGACTGAGGGCCCTGGCTTCTTATTTGCTTTTATTAGAGGTTGCCTTCAGCTCCTTGCTACACAGGCCTCCCAAAAGGCTGCTTACTTTTTCAAAGCCAGAATGGGAGATAGTACCTAGTGCTGTCTGCTGGCAAGGCAGAGTCTAATATAATGTAACAATCAGGGCAGTGACATCCCATCACCTTCACCATATACTGTTGGTTAGGACAAGTCACAGGTCCTGCCCACATTCAAGGAGAGGAGAGTGTACAACAGCGTGACTTTCAGAGGCAGGGGTCACGGGAGCCACTTAAGAGTCTGTTCACCATACCATTAATAAGGCAATTTGTAAACTTAGCTACTGTTCCTGTGTTATAAAAAGGAGAGAGAGAAAAGTTTCAACTGCCAAATTATAATAACTAAAAGCTTACTATTTTTTGCCTAGAGATTAAAACATTTTCAGCCTTTTATGAAATAAACTTCTTTCAAACCAAAATTTGGATGGGGAGCAGAAGCTGATCCTTAAAATCACCATTTATAGCAGAATTCTCTATTTACTTTCCTGTTGTTACATTTTTTTTAGTTATTTCAGGGACAAAGGTGAAGTTTTAAGTAATTTTCCCTAATTACCAGAATTAAGAAGAGCAGTAAACCACATACAGTCTCCAAAATGCAGCTTTTAAAAAGCCCTTTTCACCTTTGGAATTATTTTTCTTCTGGCAACCCAGAAAACACAGGTAAACCCATAAGGAAACACAGACATGCAAACCAGGTAGAATTCTAGAACTGCTTTCAAAAGGAAGGGTTTTTATGCTTATGATAATGGCAAATATTCCACTTGTACAGTAGCACACTTTTCAAATAAACAATTTAATTCTGAAACATTATTATTATGGTTATTGCTTTTAGACCAATGAGCAAAAGCAATTACAAAATTTAAAATTTTTTGTTTGAACACCACCACTAAACTGTATATGGGATTTGCTTATCTAGGTATCAGCAAACACAGAAGATTCTTCTATGAGTGGCTATTTGTACAGATCAAAGGGCCATAAAAAACCTTGGAAGCATTTTTGGTTTGTCATAAAAAATAAAGTGCTATATACATATGCTGCAAGTGAGGTAAGATCTGAAATCTAAAAATGCGTAATTTGGGGTCTTGTTTTATAATGCCAACTGGAAATAGATGCAATGTTTAATCTATTTGTTTTGTGTATTTTTTTTGTTTTGCTTTGCTTTTAGAGGGGGAGATGTTGTTGCCATTAGTTTTGTGTGTGTGTGTGTGTGTGTGTTTGTTTTAATCCTTACCCAAGGATATTTTTCTGTTTATCTTCAGATAGAGTGGGAGAGAGAGAGAGGGAGAGAAAGGGAGAGAGAGAGAAACATCAGTGTGAGAGGGACACATCCACTGGTTGCCTCCCACACAAACCTGACCAGGGCCAGGGACAAACCGCAACCCAGGTACGTGCCCTTGGCCGAAATCGAACCCATGACTCATTGGTCAGGGGGCCCACGCTCTACCGCTGAGCCAAACTGGCCAGGGAGCCATGAGTTTTTTTAATTCTCACCTGAGGATATATATATATATTTTATCATTGATTTGAGAGAGAAAAACATCGATGTGAGAGATAAACATCAATCAATTGCCTCTGGTATGTGCCCCGACCAGGGATTGAACCTGCAACCTTTACGTTTACAGTACAATGCTCCAACCAACTGAGCAACCCAGCCAAGGCATGTTGCCATTAATTATAATGTGAAGAGTGTTCTGTTTTGTCTAGAGAGCTCTTATTCAAAATTATTAGGAATTCTCCATTGTATTAAAATGTAAGTTTTTTTGGTGTTGTGTGACTGTCTACTTCACTGAAGGCGGAGGTTCTTATCCTTCCTGCCAAGCTCTGTTGGATGACATCCTCTTGACTATCCCCAGATTGTATTGATCAGGCCTCAGCGTAGATAATCTAGATTTCCTTTGGGTTATAAATAGTTTCTGACTGTTTGCTCTAATACTACCCTTTTCTCCTATCTGATCACCATGTGTTCCAACATCTATGAAAACCACTGCTCTATGGTCCAAGCTTTTTCTTAGTAGGACTGGGGTATATCACTTGCCTTTGTGAACTTTGTTTTCTGCATACATAAAATGAAACTAATATAATTATCTACCTCCTGTGGTTGTAGGGAAATATATGAAATTCAGTGGATGGGAACACATTGAAAACTGTCTAGCAGTTTGTCTGGCTCCTACAGTAGGTGGGGAGGCAGGGAGTGGCTCAGTAAATATTGTTGAATAAATGAAAACTGAATAAGTTGCTTGAATTATCATTGTTTTATACATGTGTATATGAAATGAGAGCTATATACATCAGGAGTTCACAGAACTGAATTTTGTACCAATTTTAAAACTCATCAGCCTCTATCTTTTTAAATTAGGATGTGGCAGCTTTGGAGAGTCAACCTTTATTAGGATTCACTGTCACTCAAGTCAAAGATGAGAATTCAGAGTCTAGAGTATTTCAGTTACTGCACAAAAACATGGTATTTTATGTATTCAAAGCAGATGATGCTCACTCAGCTCAGAAGTAAGTAATTTAGACATATTTTTTTTTATACATGGAAGTTTGAGTTGTTATTTTAAATGACTGATTGTAAGTTAACCTACTTTGGGGACAACTAAGAATTTAAATCAGGATCCAAATTAGAAAGATTTAAGATATTATTCAAACTCTTTAGAATTGTTTCTAAAGACAGGCAAGAGTATCTGGAATATTTTCAGGAGGCAGAGGGGGAAGAAAAATAGGTAGTTCTGTCCAAAATATTTTGTGTACACATGACCTCTGAGGAAGCAGCATGGTGCTGCTCTGCCGAGAGGAAGGGAGCTGAGGTATTTGACCTCTCCTTCAATGAGGGTAAGGATCTTCTCTTGAAACATTCCAGGATTTGGCAGTCCAATGATTCCATTGTGCTGGGGAACAGCAGGAGTTTAAACAGCTGCTTGCTAACTTCTTTGGGAAAAAGGTCAAACACATTAAGAAGCTCCCATGCTGTTCCCAGTGACTGAGTAGAAAAAACAGATATCATTTTATTTTATCTATTTTATTTAATTCAAAATAGATATCATTTTAGATGGTAAAGCCTGAAACAGTCTCTTCAAAAATTACAAGAATAGTTAGACGTCATGACAGAGAAGAGTATCTCAGTGAAATCAAGGTCCTTTCTGAACAAAACAGTTCAGTTCACCTCTCTTTCGTTTGATTTTTATTTTGGCCTCATAAAATACACATTTCTGTTTCACTAAGAAGTACTCATGTTTTCTGAATAGACTAAAAATGTACATGCAGATAAAAAAAGAAAGCTTTAAGTAAGCAAGGCTTATCATTTCTTAAGGCAGTAAGAATTAATGTCATATGCTACTTTTACTATTTAAACTGATTTCAAATGTTCCTAGTAAGTTCAGAAGCAATCACACTACTAGGGAGGTAGAAAGACACCGCCTACAAGTGTCTTCTGAATAATTGCCACTATATGTATTATCAGATAAAACTTTGAGACAAAAGGATTTTGGAAAGACTTCTGTGAAACTGAGTCACTTTTCTTTTGCAAGCAAAATGTTGATTGCCTGGAAGTAGACTTGATCTTAGATTGGCTTTCACTGAAACTTTTAGAACAGAACAGATCTAGACTATGGATGCCCAAGGAATCTCTGGTTAAGGGAGAAGGAGACAGGGACAGAGCTTGTGACCTTAAAAGCAGAAAAAGGGTTGAAATAAAGGCCTTTAAAGATATATCCACTTTCAAAAAAATAAATAAATAAATAAAACAAAAGATATATCCACTTTCAAAACCAGTTAAATGGGATCATCAGGACTTCATAGAGCTTTTACATGAAATGGGCCTTTCCTCATGCCTCATAGAAATTAAGAGTTGCACTTTTCAAGCCAGATTTTTTGGCCAAACTACCAAATAAAAGATAGTTCCATACTTACAGAATTCTAGTTTACTATAGGAAAGATCTTTATAATAATTTTTTTTGTTTTTTATCCTCACCCAAGGACCCTTTTTTTTTTTTTTTTGCATTCATCTTCAGATAGAATGGAAAGGAGAGAGGGAGAAAGAGAGAAAGAGAAACATCGATATGAGAGAGACACATTGACTGGTTGCCACCCACACGACCCCAGGGACAAACTACAACCAAGGTACCATGCCCTTAGCAGGAACCGAACCTGGTCTCTCTGGTCCACAGGCCAACGCTCCAACCGCTGAGCCAAACCGACCAGGGCTATAGGAGAGATCTTAAATATATTGTTAAGGTAACTAGATTCATAGGCACAGCTATTTATCTGTATTAACATGACATTGGATAATTGCATTTTACAAATCTAATAAATTTCTCTTATTAATAGGTGGATAGAAGCATTTCAGGAAGGCACAATATTGTAGCAGTATTGGTTTCATCTCTTCTGTGATTCTGAAAGGGTGGACTTTCATCAGAATGGAGTAAATGCAATATAAAAATGTAATATAAATGAACACTGCCAAGATAAATCTAACCGAAATCTTCATCGAATATAAGAAATTATTTTGTTAGGTATAAGGTAATTTTTTAAATGTTTTTTTTTTATGTATGTTATTTATTAAAGTTTTGATGTTTACTTAAGTCAGAATTATTTCTGAAATTCACACTGAATTCTAAAGTACCTTTTCTTTAGAAACTAGAAAATGTATCTTAATACTGTATGCTGTATTAACTGCGACATAGTCCACACTGTTTTCTCAATGTGTTTTACAGTGTTACATTGTAATAACCATTTCACTAGTGCTAAGTCTTTGTAAATAAAAACACACACATCAAGGAGCAAGTTTCATGTAGTGGTTGTAGAAATTATGATTATAAAACTGCTTAAGACAGAAATGCATGTCTTTAAATCAATAAACTAAGATGAATTTTTATCTTTTTATGGAAAAACACATGGCCAACTTCTACCTCAGTAACTGTGAAATGAAATACCAGTAAGTTATCTCAAGCATTTCTACTATAATGTACCTCTTTTGGCATGAGATAATGTTACATCATAAAGGAATTATAGCAGAGGAATAGAATCTGAATTTTTATTTAACTGAATATAAGTAGGAAAGAAGATGTTTCATTTGCAGAGGAACACAAATAATTAACTCTATAGCCTTTACGTTAATTAAGTCTAATCTTTTTTTTTAAAGCTACCAGTTCTACACAAATATAAGTGTATTGTTTTTTATAAAGGCAAGATATGGCAAGCATTATATTACGTAATGTCCCTTGCTATTGTAAATGTTCTGAGCCTAAGTCAATAGTAGTATTTGTATTTAAAAAGAATATTACATTTCTTTTGTGCTTTAAAAAATGAACTGGAATTACCATATCAAAAAAAAGCACACATTCTAAGCCAGTATTAACTGAAATTGTATACTATTCTTTTTTTAAAAAAGTTTTTTTTACTACCACTTTATGTTATGTCCTCCCTGGTAAATTTTTTAAAGTCTGTTATTTCTTTAACCAACTGCCATTGCACCTCATTAGAAAAGATTTATATTCATAATTCTGGTGCACTTATTGTTTAAAATAGGAACTACTTTGTAAATAAAATTGATTTGTAGAGGAAAAATGAAATTAACACTGATTAAAGCCATTCCTGATGTTCATAACAACATTTAGTGACTGAGCTTAATTAAGCTAAATGTAAATTATCCTAAAAGGCAAGGTTATTCATAGAATATTTCATTAAATGGCACAAGAATTTTTCTTTTTTTTACATAAAAGATTTCCTAATTCACTGTGATATTTATGATTGCCAAGAAAATTACAGTGCCTTTCTGAAGCCTTTTGAATGTATTTTTTCTTGCAGCACCAGAGTCCCTGTTAAATCTAGAGTTGGCTGCTATAGTAATTTCCGGCTATTGCTTGCTATAGAATTATTTTAAATGCTGTTGCAACCTCACACAATCCTCACATGCTACCTCCCCAGTCTTTCTGCTCCTGTAGGTAAACAAATACTTCTTTGCAGCTCATTAATTTTCATCAAAGTAGCACAAATAAGGCTTCCATGTTAAAATCCCTGCAGTGTTTTAGTATATCCTTTTTGGAGAATAAGCTTATACCTTATAAAGTATCTCCTTCTGCTTCATTGGGTCAAGCACTTTGCAAAACAGTAAGTTATTTGGAGTTCTTTCCCCCTCCTCTTAAGCTCTCAACCTTCTGACTACAAGGTTTGATTTAAACCTCAGAATCTTAAAAAATAGCAGGCAGGCTATTCTATCTTCAACAGTTGGCTGAATCAAGAACCAATTATAAATCCAAATAGAAGAAACATTGCACAGACTTCTGATAATTTTCCTAATTACACGAGAAACTCATGTATGATTGCACTAGCTATTGGCTTAACCCCATGGAGGGTTTTGAAAAATGTAAAAAACAGCCTTTTGAGGAAACTATCAGATTACAAACCCCCCCTTGCCATAAAGATGTTTTAAATGTGGAATCGTATTACATTTCCTTTCCCCCTTATCAATCCTCATAAGTTACTAAAGCTGATCAAATATTTATTGAAGCTGGCTCATTCAGTGTCAACCAAGAAACCTAATTATATATATTTTGTTGTAAAGCTACTTTGAAAATATCTCTTGATAGCTAATTTTTTAGAGAAAAAAATATATTGGGTGCATTCTATAAATGAGGAGACAGTATAAATAGTACTTAGATCCCTAAAATACTGTATTTATTACACTGATTGATACATGTGCTTCAATAAGAGATGCCAGGTTGAACTAGGGGAAGGCTGGCATTCTTAGTGCATGTCCCCAACCAGTGTTCCTCCTTTATCTGTGGCCGCTGTAAATGCAGAGGACCCACGGGAGTCCTAGGAAAATGAGATTGATTATTTTTGGGATCATTCCACATTTCTGGTCCTCTCTCCCGCCTTTTTTCCTCTGTTCTGTAATATACCCAGTATCTTTCTATATAGTCTTTTGCTCAAGATACTTAATTCCTCCTTCAATCAAATGCAATTGATTCTTTGAGTATGTAGTAGCATTTCTTAAAATGAGATCATCAGAGCAACCTTTAATATAAAGATGTAATGAAACAGCTAAGTGAAGAACACAACATTAAAGTGTTTTGTTATCCAAATGTATATTTTATATATCCAGAAATAGGGAAAGCCAGGTATTTAGTAATTTAGTTAAAATGTAAATGTTATCACAACATATGTTGATATGTCTTGGAGTGTGCTTTCATTGTACTGTTTTTGAAGTTTGAGATTCAGTGTAGTCACATGTAATCACTGGGATTTCCAGAAGTAAATCCTATTTCTCTTATTGTACTGTACACTCCTTGAAGGCAGATGCTATGTCTAATGTATCAATTTCTCACAAAATACCTACCCTATGTCTTTTCAGAGATAATATTTGTTGAATATTGTTTGAATATTTGTTTTTTCTACAAGTGAGGACAGGATTCTTGTCATCTACATCTCAACTACAGCCCCCAAAATGCCCTCCTTATAACTCAGATCTTAGACCTACACATTCCACCATCCTGCAAGGCCACATTTGCAACTGTCTGTTAGACATCTACACAAGAGTCTTTCTTAAGCATTTTAAACTTTACATCACTAAAACTCAATTCACTTTCTTTTCATTCAAATCTGTTTATTTTCTTCTGTAATGGAAAAACATCATTCTAGGCTCCAGAATCTGACTCCAAGTCTCAACAGGGCCCTCTGTAATTGCTCTTGTATCCTTTCCATCTTCATTGCCCTTCTGTTGTTGCACAGACCCTGGCTCAGGTCCTTGTTACCTCTTCCCAACAATTGGAATAACTTTTCTTCTAATTCCAATGTCTTCCTTGCATGGTCCCAATTTAAACACTGCCAGAGCTATCTTCTAAAGCATAGCTCTAGTTGCATGCCTGATTTTCAGCTTCCATTGGCTTCCCAGCGGCTTGGCATAGAACACTTTTCCTGAAGTATCAGATACTCCAGCTAACCGCAACCCAACCTTTCTCTGTTCACTATTTTTTGTTTGTTTTCTCACCCTCTCCTCCACCCCCATCTCTGCCTATTTATCCAAGACTTCTCTGTGAAGTTGATCCTAGTCCTTCTTTTCCCTATTCCTTCTCCCCTATGTCTTCAGACTAGATCTAGTTTTTCCTTCCTTTATGTTCCCATAGCCCTTAGCTTGTAAACAGACTTTCTTATGGTACTTAGCACAGTCTATCCTTGAGAACAGCAACTGTATCTTGTTCATTTGAAATTCTCCCTCAGCATCTGGCAGAGTGCCTTGTATGCAGGGGATAGTCAGGAGCCTATGCCACTTTTAAAGTTATTTGCTAAAGGAAAATCTCACCTACAACTTTTTCCCCCTTTAAGAGATAATTTCTAGTAGTTTTTTTTTTTTTTTTTTTAAGATAAAGGTGGTAGTAAATTTTTTAAAAACCTCAATATGTCAAATTCCTTTTTTTTTTTTTTTTTTTTTTTTTTGCTGGGGGCAGAGGTTTGAAGGGGGCAGTCTTTTCTTTTATATAAGTTTGTCTTAGCATCTTAAGAACCAATCTTGAAATGTTACTGTTTTTTTAAATGACTTATGAATTTCTAGAAATACTTTTTACTTAAAGTGATAATAGTCTGTATTGTCAATATAGATATAGATCCTTTATAAATCAAATGTTAGCATTGTAAATAATGTTAATATGTATTATATTTATACAAAATAAATTTGTCTACTTTTGGTGTGATGATGTCTTTTAAGTTATAATTTTTTATATTATTTTTCTTTCGTTCTCTTTAAACCTTAATTTTTTCAGAGTCACATTTAAAGATGAACCACACTGTCCTGTTTTCCTGAAGCATAATTAGGGGATGCTCTTCTTCACCCACAAATGATATTCCCCAAATGGCTTCTACTTCCACATTTTAAAAAGTCAACTTACTATAACGTAAATGAATTAATTGGATGATAAGGGGTAACCACAAGCATCTCACTATAAGCACTCATATTATGCACTGAGAGTAGAGGAAAGGTCTCAGATTGCCTTTTTCCATTGGTGAATGTTTTCTTAGCTTTCACTTTTTGATTTTGTTTTTGTTGTTAATCCTCATTGATTTTTAGGTAGAGTGGAAGGGAGGGAGGGAGAGAGTGAAACATTGATGGGCTTCCTCCTGCAGGCTCCCTACAGGGGATTGGGCCTGAAACTCTGGCATGTGCCCTTGACCAGGAATCGAACCTCCTTGTGCACAGGACAACACCCAACCAACTGAGCCACAGGGGCCAAACCATAACACAGTACTCTGCACACAGGACAGCTCTTCCCACCACACCCTGGTGCCACAGGCAGTCAGTGTCAGAATGTGATGTTCCATCAATACCTCTTCATTTCACAAATTTTTGTTGACCATCAGGCACTATGGTCCTATGGGCTTGGGAATACATGGATGAACAAATCAGACAAAAACCAGCCTTCAGGAATCTTACATTCTAAGTGATTATATCCTTGCAGCACTTAGCAATTATACCTATTTACTTTCAAGAGCTGATAAGTAAAACTTTGCCTTACTGTACGGGATTCTACCCCAGTTTGTGGTTTCATTGAAGGGAATTTTAAATACCTTACTGAGATTTACCCAGACTTGTTAGTCTTCTAATAAACATTAGAGTACAAGAGCCTACAACAGAGCCCAGTTTCCCACAAGTTAGAAACAGAACAGCCTAAAATTGATAGATTATTTCATTACTCGAACCTGAAACGTTGTTTCAAAACCTTTAACGACTGCTTTTGGATGTACAAGTCCCCGACCTGGACGCACAGCGATGGTGGGGCAGTCTCCCTCCTCGCCGCCAGGAGGCAGTGGATTTCGAGAGGCTCGGTTCTTTCATCCCTCCACCCAGGGAACGTCACGACCTCTCGCCTGTTCTCCACACGACTCGCGCAAGCGCGGACGGGATCGCGTACCGCGGAGCAGAGAGGGAGTGAGGTCACGAACTCTGACCCCCCCAAATACACAAACTCAGAAAGCTCCCTGCCCCCACTTTTCTTTCCCTCCCCCTTCATCCTTCTCCAAGCTGTCTCCACCCGGAGCCCCCCTGTAGCCGCCGCAGCGGGACCGGCCGGACCACGCCCGGTGCAGGACGTAGCTCGGCGGAGAAGCCGGTAAGAAGTACCGGGTGTGGGGAAAAGGGGGGCGGGGGTGTCGTCTTCTCCCAACTGCCAACCGGCGCACCCCCCGAGCCCCGTAACAGCCCCCGGCTTCGGCCGGCGGGGCTGGCCCTCCCGGCAGTTCCGCGGCGGGCTGCTCGGTTGGGTGGGAGCCGGAGAGTGGCCGGAGCGGCGGGGCCGAGTGCGCGGGGCTCCGAGGAAGGCCGAGGCCGTAGCTGGGGCCGGGAGCCCGAAGTCCGGAGCCCGGAGCGGCGCAGGGCGGCGGGGCTCTGCAGGGAGTCCGCGAGCGGCTCGGCGCGCACGGCAGCGTCTCCCGTGGTGCCTCTGACCTTTCAACTACAGGAAAAGCTTCCGCCTGGGCGCCGCCGCCACTTCCCCCGCCTCTGGGAGCCGCGCACCCCGGGGTCCATGGCCGCTGGCACTCGGGAGAGACCGGCCCTCGCCCCGAGTGGCCCGAGCCGAGGCCTGAGTCGCTTTCGCCGAGGGCCCCTTACTAGTTCTCGTGCTTACACGGGAGGGACGGAATAACGCCCTCAACTTTCACAACAAGTGGGCGCGAGTAGCCGCTGCCTTCGGAGAGAAGTAAAATGGAACGACCCAGGTGCTCGCTGCGCTTGGGCATGGCCAGGCTTCCAGTAGCTCTTTTGTTAAGACGCTCTGCCTTCAGCTTCTGCAGATACCGTTTTATGAATTGCAGATGTTGCCAGGTTGTCTTCACTAAGTAGGTCAGTCTGTTTAAAAAGAAATAGCTGGAAAGGAAAGGCAAAATGAATTGAAAGTAAGGCCTTTAGAATTTTTGTGCCTCTGAAGTGTTAAGTAGGCCTTCGACTTTGAGGTTTTTGAACAATACTGTGTGGTTCGTTGGTTGGTACATGCTGATTGTTTTTAAATTTTGCTTATATGTGCTGTTGCGAGATCTAAAAGGTATTTCTATTTTTATAAAAAACAAAAAACAAAAAGGAACACATAAAATATAAAGAATGCCATCATTCCTTGCAAGGGTATTTCAGTATTCTTTAGGAAGGGTTTTGAGGGAGACACAAATCAAAGTCAGCAAACATTCCCAAAATACTGTTTGCACACACACAGTGTAATTCTTACCCTTGGGGAATAGAAAAGACAAAAGGAAAAAAAAACATGGGCTAAAGGATTAACAGTATAAATGTAATTATTGACCGTTTTTTCCGTTATAGGACCTTCTGCAACCTCAAAACACTTTATGAAAGTCATAGACTTGCCTTCCAGAAAAATGCACCGTTACATAAAAATTTTGCATGAAATAATTAGAAGTTTACAGAAGTCTGGATCCTAGTTAACAACCTTAGTATACACTGTAAATGCTGGACCGACCTAGAAAGATTGGATTAAAAAACACGTTTGAACTGAGTCTTAAAGGTCAGATGGAATTTAAATGAGGGAGGAGGAGCTTGGAATGGTTTATTAGGAGAGAGACCCCTCTTGAGAGTGATAGCAGATAAAATAAGATGAAGAAGTCAGACTATAAAGAAACTCTCCTTTGTGTCCACAGTGCCGGGCATGTTATAGGGGCTTAGTAAAT
The DNA here is from genome assembly GCA_030848825.1 of Tadarida brasiliensis. Lineage (NCBI taxonomy): Eukaryota > Metazoa > Chordata > Mammalia > Chiroptera > Molossidae > Tadarida > Tadarida brasiliensis. The sequence continues at coordinate 22,891,170 of CM061263.1, forward strand.
ATTGAAATAAAGACTGGAAGGGCTGAAACTTGATTCTTTGACCATTAAAGAGACACTGATGGTTCTGAAGCAGGAAACAAAGGATGTGGTTTAGTTCTGTAAGCATCCTGAGATATTGCTGCTTGTCAAAGTTGCTGACAAAAGGATGGTTTTTGCCTTTTTGGGACTTAAAATAGATGTAAAGATGGTTCTTGCCTTCTATGGCCTATCATATACATAGAGTTGCATATATTTAAATATATATTCAGGAAACTCAGTTCTGGCAGTAGCTGGAATTTTAGCCGAAAGGTTCTTAACTTGAAGGCCTAGGACTGGCCACAGAAGGTTTTATGCACCCCTTGAAATACATCATTTATAGTATAAGTAAATGTGAACTTGTGTTTTCTGGTGAGGGAAATCTGAACTTCCACAGATTTTCAGAGATGTTTGACCCACCCCACCAGGGGGGAAAAAAGAAAAACACCATTTTATATCTTATTTTCAAAAAATTTTTTGACTACACTGCACAGGATGAAGTACGGTTTTTTGCATCATGACTCAGCGCACACACACACAGATTAAAGTGAAATCAAGTCTTTGGCACACAGACTGTTCTTACTCTCACTATACCTGATGCACTAATTTCTACTCTATTTTCCTTTTATTTTAAAAATAAGATACTCAGGCTTAAATTAATTTTCCCATCCATATGTGGCTCACAACACAAAGTTTGCAAAATACTGCTTTGGATGACAACAGCCTACATTCAGTTGATGGGAGTGGGACTAGTGGGGAAAGAATGGGGGGAGAGCAGATGTTGGGAAAAGAAAATGATCTGTATCTGATGTAGTCAAAGAGCACAAACTTAAAATTTTGAATCTGAATGGAAGTATGGCACCACTGATACTATTTTCTGTGGGGAAGGTATATAGAGTTGGGATCACAGTAAATATTAAAAAAAAATCAGGGCCAGAAATAAAAAAGAACTGTGTGTCTCGTGTGTGTTTATTAGTGTAGAGTAGTAAAGGCAACATCCTTATGCTTTTTGCTTTGTCCCTAAGGCTGATAAAAATACTTATCCTTCAATGCCTACCTCACATGTTTCTTCTGTAAGGTTTCAGACCCTTCCTCTCCAGTGTGGTGGTGGTCTAAGCTCCTCTTGCTCATGAGCATTTTGTTCATTCGGCTGACTTTCAGGGACTACTTTATAAGAGACTGTTAGCCATTGATAAAGATACTTTCACTAACATTGAATTTTTACAACAATTTTTTGAAGATTTTATTAAATCCATTTCATTTATGAGGAAACAGCCTCAAGTTAAATGATATGTAGTCATTTGGTAAGTAGTAAAAATGGGATTGGAACTCCGATTTGACTTGAGGTCCAGGACACTCTACTACCTATATAAACTCTCTCCCTCTAGTTTCTTTTTCTCTTTTTCACTTTCTCCTAGATTGCTTCGTAGCATTTAATACATGGTAATTTTGAAAAATCATTAGGAGACAAGCTCCATGGGGCAGAGATCTTTATTGTCTTACTTACTGTCAAGTCCTAAAGTCTCAGAGTGCCTGATAATGTTTCAGTAAATACTTGTTGAGTTCAGATGTGAATACTAGGCACTGTTAAATACTAGAGGTTCATTGAAAAAAGTGAGTTCATTGAAAAATTACAGTTCTTATCCTTGGAAGTCTATTGGAGATAGCTATCTGTGCAAATAAGGGCAGGTGCTTTAGAAAATAAATGGGCACAAGATACAGTGGACCACAGATGCTTACTTTTCTGATTACAGTAGTTGATATTCAAAAGGCATAAAGAAGAATATAAGTGGCCTGTAAATCTCCACCTAGAAAAGTCACCACCATTAACATTTGAAAATGTTTATTTTTAGTTCTTGTGTGTTTTACATAGTTAAAATCTATTGTAAATAAAATTTTACTTCTTGATCTTTGCATTTAGTTTGTCATAATCATTTTTTCTTCATCATTAAACATTTTTCTAATACATGATTTTATTTTTTTTCTTCATTGATTTTTAGAGAGAGAGAAAGGGGGAGAGAGAGAGAAAAAGAGAAACATTGATGAGAGAGAACATCAGTTGGCCACCTCCAGCATGTCCCCCACTGGGGATTGGACCCATAATCTGGGCACGTGTTCTGACTGAGGATCAAACTGGCAACCTCTTGGTACATGGGTCGATGCTCAACCACTGAGCCACACCAGCCGGGCCTGATACATGATTTTAATGAGAATATTTTTTGCACAAATCTTTGCCCTTTGTGTTTGCTAAAATGTCACCTCAATAAGCCATCTCTGATCTTTTATTAAAAATTGCAACTCTCTTAGCCGGGCTGGTTCACTCAGTGATTAGAGCACCGGCCTGTGGACCAAAGAGTTGCAGGTTCCATTCTGGTCAAGGGCACATAACCTTGGTTGCGGTTCAATCCCCGGCCCTGGTTGGGGTCATGCTGGAGGCAGCCAATCGATGTCTCTCTCTCTCTCTCTCTCTCTCTCTCTCTCTCTCTCTCACCCTCCCTCCCTCCCACTATATCTGAAAATCAATGGAAAAATATACTCAGGTGAAGATTAAAAAATAATATTAATGAAAATTGCAACTCTCCTTATAGACACAGACAACAGGGGTGCAGGGTGGGGGTAGTAAAGGGTAGAGAGAGCCAAATATATGGTGACAGAAGATGATTTGGCTGGGTGGTGGGCACACAGTACAATATACAGATCATATATCATAGTAATCTACACTAAAACTTACATAATCTTATTAACCAATGTCACCCCAATAAATTTAGCTAAAAAATTGCAACCCCCCTTTCAGTATTTTCTGTCACTAGTTCCCACTCTGTTTTTCTCCATTCCACTTTACACCATTTATTATTGTATATTTATTTATTTGTTCTCTGTTTCACCCCACCAAAATATAAACTTCACAAGGGGAAGTTTGTTTGTTTTAATACTCCTGTATTGCTAACACTTAGAAAAATGCCTGGCCCATAGTAATCACTCAAGTTTTTGTTGAATGGAAGAATATTGAATGAATTATTGGGTCAATGAGTATGAACATTTTTAAGGCTTTTGATACACATTGGAAGTTACTTTTCTAGGAAGATTTAACATTTTAGACTTCAATTAACCATGTAAATCATGCCTTTTTGCTTCAGTTGTTGGAGTTAAAATTGTAAAACAAGCATATGTTGATCTAGTGATTCTGTAGCGTTTGTGGTAGAGAGAAACCATTAGCAAAAACATGTAAGCATGAAGCAACATGCTAAATTCAAGTAGTGTGTATAGCTAGAATGTGTGGTTTAACAAATAACACTGCAAATCCTATAGATAAAGGGAAGCCTTTCCCAAATATTGAGAGATGAAATAATATTAAATATGTGTTAGGTCAGTCTGGCAGTAAAATATTAAAGTAGCACTTATGTGAGTGTTACTGGACTTGAGGTCAAGAAACTTGGAGACTGGATTGGTTATAGTTTGAGTTGTCCTCATGGACACTGAAGTCATCCATGTTGATGTCAGGAAAGGGATAGCACTGTCAAAATTGTCAATGAAAATAATATTGAAACAAATTAATGAGTGATGATAAAGTCATTAGAAACTATTGTGTAATTGGTTTACATGAATCTCAAAGAGTTTTTGGTGTATGATAAGCAGTCCTCTTCAGAGGACTACAACATTAGCAGTATCTTTGAGACCTGTATAAAGTATTATATCATAGCTGCTATACATATATATATACACATGTACACACAAGATACATAATTTCATACTCATTTGCCTATTTTTAAAATATTTTGTCAAGAATAATAATTCCTTTTAAATTTAATTTTCTTTAGAAAACATAACTGTATATCTGTTTTCCCTGTTACTGAAGTCCCTTTCATGAGCCACCTAATTTTTTAGCTTTCCTTTAAAGCTGGGAGTAAAATCTGGACTGGTAACTCAAAACTTACTTGATTCTTTTCAGATTATCAGTAGACCTTCCCCATTGAGAAGATTCTGAATATCAGTACATTAGGGTAACTCATAACCCCTAATATCTTTTGTTTCATGAAAAAATATAGCAACCTTCAGGCCTTAAGACAGGACCTCAGGTTTTTAATATTAAGGATTGCAAGGCTGCCTTGCCCTCACTTCTTATGCCTCTTTTACCAACTGAAAAAGAAAACAAAAAATATTTTTGGTGTGTTTATGGTATACTTGAAAAAATTCATCAAAATTAATTTTATTTTGTGAATTCTCTAGAAACTTTTGAAGTTATTTAAAACAACATAGCTATAAAACTGAATTTGACATTTACTAAAGAACTCACAAAGCAAGAAATTAGGAGGACCTTGATTTGAAAGTAGCCAAAAGTAGATCTCTTGATAGAGTATCTTATAAATAATAAGGGATTTTTTTTTCCTTCTTGAGATTTCTTCAGCTGACAGCAGAAAATTGGAGTCAATGCTGAATTAAACTTTTTGAGTAGCTTAGTAGTAGTGTTCATTGGACTTCTGGTTGAAGAGTTCCGTGTATCAGTAGTAGAAACAAATTGGAGTGGTGGCCTAGCCTAGCTCATGATTTTATCAGTAGGCATGTCTGTGCTAGTCCCATTTTTTGGTAAATAGGCCTTCTAAAAATACAGAAACTGTCAATCATATTAACCTTTCTTTCCCTCTTCCTGCCCCACCTACACTGATTAATCCAAGAGATGAGCACACAATCTAAGTGAGGCCAATCTGAATCCATTACCAAGATTTAAAAATTAGAATTTGAGAAGACGATTTTTCCTTTCCTGGTGCTTTACTGCAAAGTCGGAAATAAGAAGCCACATAGGGAATAGCTGAGGTAGGGAGATTCCTGACAGCATCAGAAATCCTAGCTCCAATTTTTCCCAAGTCATCTCTGCTGTGGTCCTAGCAGTGTATATTCCCCTGTCCCCCAGGCTGCCTCCCTTTTTTGCTTAAAGTAGCAGTAGTTGAGCTAATGTACTCTCCTAGATACCTGCTTTCATGCCAAATACCTGTATCATTCTTACCAGTTTTCATCATTTTCCCTCTTTGCTACTATTTTTGTCTGTTGAAGTGAATAATACTAACTATCCTGTGGGAATTTCTGAATTTTAGTACAACTTAGTAAGCTTGGATAGGATTTGCAATTTAGATCGTCTGCCTCTTTTTGTAAATGGTAAAAGTTTTCTGAAATGAACAAGGTTTTATAGTATATTTTAATTCTTTTATGGATCTTTTTATATCTAAATATGTATAGTATTCCTGGATGGTTTAATAAGTAAGTAATGATGAAAATAGGATTATAGAGAGAGCGGGCTGCTGGTCAAGATGGCAGCGTAGGTAAATGCAGTACTCATTCTCCCACAACCACATCAAAAATACAGCTAAACTACAGAACAACCATCATTCAGAAACACCTGAAATGGAGCTGAATGGAAGTCCTACATCTAAGAATATAAACAAGAAGCCACATCAAGACTGGTAGGAAGAGTGGAAACACAAAACAGGCTGGTCCCACACCTATGTGTGGTGGATAAAAATCAGTAGGGATATCTCGGCTACAGAGGTCCCCCTTGAGGATCAATGGGCCCCAGTCACACACCAGGCCCTCCAGCCCAGGGTTTCAGTGCCAAGAAGAGAAATCCCCACAACTTCTGGCTATAAAAACCAGCAGGGATTAAGGCTGAGTGAGGTAGAGGGCAGCTGGAGTCCCAGGCATTTCTCTTAAAGGGCCCATGCATGGCCTTACTGGACTCACTCCCTCTGAGCTCCAGCACTGGACAGTGCTTGAAAAGAACCAAGGATATATGGGGAGGAACTGAAGTGTCTGGCCTCAGAGCGAGAGCTGGGGGGTCAGCTTTCTCCCAGACAGAAGTGCTGGCATAGACCATTGTTTCTTTTCTGCACCCTTGCCCCACAGAGCTGACAGGCAGGCATCATATTGGAGTCTCCATAAACCTGGCTAACACTGTTCACCCTGCCCTGGTGATTTCCCTGAGACTCCTCAACCCCACCCATCCAAACCATTTCCAGTGCCTTTTCAATACAACTGGCCTCTCTTGCCTCATGCTTCAGACTTTTAAAAAATCGCCCTGGCAGGTTTGGCTCAGCAGTTAGAGTGTCGGCCTGCAGACGAATGAGTCATGGGTTCAATTCCAGTCAAGGGCACGTACCTCATTTGCGGTTCATCCCCGACCCTAGTCGGGTCGTGCGGGAGGTAACCAATCAGTGTGTCTCTTACATCAATGTTTCTTTCTCTCTCTCCCTCTCCCTCTCCCCCTCCCACTCTATCTGAAAATAAATGGAAAAATATCCTCAGGTGAGGATTTAAAAAACAAAAACAAAAAACTCTCAAACAAGCAGCTTGTGGCCTCAGTGTGCCCTGTACCTCTTGCTAAGTGGCCCCAGGCCCGGCACTAGTGGCAGCTGGCCTTGGTTTGTACCTTGGCCTCTCCTGGGCATTTCCAAGCCCAACACAAGCAGCAGCCATCTACAGATCGCTTTGTAGCTCATGCTGGGTGGCCCTGAGTACAACCACAGGTGGTGGTTGACCTTGGCCTGCACCTCCTGGGAGACCCCAGAGCCAGCACACCCAGTGGACAGCTTTAGACCACGTTGAAGCACCACCCAACCACCTCCACAAGTGATACACTCAAAGGGTGGACTCAGTGGCCACCAGAGCCTTGCTGAAATAAGTCCTGCATTGTGGGGTGGGCCCCAGCACAGCTGATCCGCCATGATGGTCACAGCCAGTTCTTGTAGCCTATCGGCCTGGTGGGTAAATCCCTCCCATTGACATGCCAATAGCAATCAAGGTTCAACTACAACAAGAGGTTCTACACAGCCCACATGGGGTGTGAGGGGGTCATACCTGGAGTTCCCAGTTCGAGTGAATGGGAAGTCTGTGCCACTGGACCCTTCAGGACACCTGCTACATTAGGCCACTTGACCAAGCCAGGGAGACGTAGCAGCTATACCTAATACATAGAAACAAATACATGGAGGCTGCCAAAATGAGGAGACAAAGAAATACGTTTCAAATGAAAGAACAACAAAACTCCAGAAAAAGAACTAAACAAAATGGGGACAAGCAAACTACTGGTTATAAGGAATCTCAATGAACTTAGTGGAAGAGTAGATGAACTTAGAACTTCAACCGCATAAAAAGGAACATGAAAACCATAAAAAAGAACCAGTCAGAAACTAAGGATACACTAACTGAAATGAAGATTAATTTACAGGGAATCAACAGTAGAGTAGATGAAACCAAGAATCAAAATAACTATTTGGAATATAAGGAAGCAAAAAACAGAGTGGGAACAGAAAAGAGATAAAAAGAAAAAATGAGAATAGTGTAAGGAGCCATTGGGACAACTTCCAGTATACAAGCATTTGCATCATGGGAGTGCCAGAAGGAGAAAAGAGAGCAAGAAATTGAAAACTGATTTGAAAAAATAACAACAGAAAACTTTCCAATATTGGTGAAGGAAATATACATACAAGTCCAGAAAGCACAGAGTCTCAAACAAGATGAACCCAAAGAGGCCCACACTAACACACATCATAATTAAAATGCAAAAGGGTAAAGACAAAGAAAGAATATTTAAAGCAGCAAGAAAAATCAGTTACCTACAAGGGAGCTCCTATAAGACTGTCAGCTGGTTTCTCAACAGAAACTTTGCAGGCCAGAAGATATTGGCAAGAAATATTTAAAATACAACCAAGAGTACACCACCCAGCAAAACTGTCATTTGGAATTGAAGGACATATAAAGAACTTGCCAGACAAGAAAAAGCTAAAGGAGTTTATCACCACTAAACCAGTATTACGTGAAATGTTAAAGGGTCTTTAAGAAGAAGAAAAGAAAAAAGATTAAAAAATATGAACAATAAAATGGCAGTAAATTCATATCTTTCAGCAGTTGAATCTAAAAACAAAATAAATGAACAAGCAGAACAGAAACAGTCTTATCGATAAAGAGAACATTTTGATGTTTGTCAGATGAGAGGTGGGTAGGGGAGTTGGGTAAAAAAGGTGAAGGGATTAAGAAGTACAGATTAGTAGTAAGAAAATAGTCATGGGGATGTGAAGTACAGCATAGGAAATATAGTCAATGATATTCCAATAACTGTATGGTGTCAGATGGGTACAAGATTTATTAGGATTAACACTTAGGAAGTTTTAGAATGTCTAATCACCAGAGTGTACACCTGAAACTAATATAATATTGTATGTCAACTGTAATTGAAAAATAAAAAATGACTTAAGTTAATGAGTTGGCTTGACAAACAGCTAACAGACTTTACAAGTAGGATATAATAAATAGTTTAAGGTCACAATGGAAGCTATGTTTGGCTAGAAAGGGGTCCAAAGTCCAAAATGTTGGTCTTAGTCCACCTTTATGGTCCATTATGTTTCCCAGATTCCTCTTGTTTCTGTTTTTGCTCCACACAAATTGAGATATTTGATCACTAAAGTAAATAGTCCAAAAAACTTTACCTGAGCATTCTTTTGCTAAATAGTTGGGATTCTATGGATCTATAAAACAATATGACATAAGGGCTCTAGACAACTGCAGTAGTGCAGAGGGTTTATATAGAGAGAAGTAGAAAATTGCTGTCTTGGATTGCAAAATGGAATCCATCAAATATATGTATGTTTATATTTTTAGAGGAAGGTATGTAGCTTTAGTCAGATTCTTAAAGAAGTTTGTAAGTCCAAAAAAGGTGATTAATCTATTGCAGTTTTCTGCTCTTTTCTTCCTAAACAGAAAAATAAAATCTGAATATCCTTAAATTCAGTACTCAGAAATACTCTTCCAACAATATTAACATTAAAATCCATTAGCATTGTGTTACCTGTAGCATTGCTAATGACAAAGTACACAGTTAAGCATGAACCTAGACATACTTGCATACACACCTATGTGCATCGCACAGTAATTAAACTCTTAAAGGAATTAACATTTATTCAGTGAAAAATAAGTCTTCATCTCATCTCTGTTCCCAGATTTTCAGTTCTTCCTGAAGGTAGTCATTCTAACCATTTTCTTATGTGTTCTTCCAGGTAGTTTTCCCTCTCCCTAGGTAACATTTTAAAGCTTGCTTTACATAGATCTTGCACATTTCTTACTAGACTTATTACTAAGTGCTATGGACTGAATTGTCCCTTCCCCCCCATTTATAGAAGTTCTGACCACAGTACCTCAAAATGTGACTGTATTTACATATGAAGCCTTTAAAGAGGTAATTGAACTACAATGAGGTCGTTAGGATGGGCCTTAATCCAATATGACTGTTGTCTCTATAAGAAGAGATTATAACACAGATACAAACAGAGGGTGGATGTTTGAAGATACAGGAAGAAGATGGCCATCTACAAGCCAAGGAAATAGGTCTCAGAAGAAACCAATCCTGCCAACTCAGACTCAGACTTAGAGTCTCCAGAGTTGTGAGAAAATTCATTTTTGAATTTTGAAAGTAGTTTGTGCTACTTTGTTATGTCAGCCCTAGTAAACCAGTACAAATTTTGGTACTGGGAAGTCGGGTGCTTTATATCAAATACCTAAAAATTTGGACCTGGGAAATGGGTAGAGGATGAAAAATTTTGAGATGCATGCTAGAAAAAGCCTGGGTTGCCTTAAAGATATTGGTAGAAATATAGATGGCAAAGGCCATTCTAGTGAGTGTTCATAAAGAAAAGAGGAGAGCTGTAGAAAGAGCTGCTGTCATCTTAGAGAGTTGTACACATATCATAAATAGAGTGTTGCTAGACATATAAACATTAAAGGTGCTTCTGAGGAGGAGGTCTCAGATGAAAAGGAATATGTTACTGGAGGAAGGGGAACCTTGTAAAGTGGCAAAAAATCTTGGCTGTGTTGTGGTCTAGTGTTTTGTATAAAGTGGAACTTGTAAGTGATAAACTCAGATATTGATCGGAGGAAATTTCTAAGCAAAGTGTTGAAGTTATAGCCTGATTTCACTCTGCTGCTTATAGTAAAATGTGAGAGGCGATAAATTGAAGAAGTTATTGTTAAGAAATAGAGAACCAGAACTTGAAGATTTGGAAAATACTCAGCTTACCCATATTGCAAAAAAAGAGAAAGCACGTTCTGGAGAGACTACCCAGGGTGTAACTGGACAACCATTTGCTAAGGAAATTATGGGCATGTGATGTATAGATCCAGTCAGCCATCTCAACAGAAGCTAGGAATAGGGATGGTTTATCCAGGATTGATCTGTAGAGGACTCTTGGATGGCTTGCACTGCGATGAATTGCTGGGGCAAAAATATTTTTGAGAATTTTCTGCCATCCTTGGACTGAAGAGGACACAGATGAGATGAAATGAAGGAAGGCTCTTGGACTTCTTGGATTCTACTGGATGGGCAATAGAACTATTCAGTTTCGAGCATGTATTATCCTTCAAGAAAAGGGAAGAATTACTTCAAAGATGGGTCAGAATTTTGCAGGGCTGCCACTGCTACCATGGGCCCAGAACACAAGGCCAGGGGTGCAGCACTGTCTCCTTGGTTGGTTCTAGAGAGGTTGAAGCCACTGCTTTTTGTCTAGTGATAATTGGATATTCAAGCTAAATATTGAACATTGTTTTTAGCACAACCAATTGAAGCATTTAAAATGTTAATAAAAGTTATCAAAGGAAAAGCAATTCCGATACTTTGGCAATTAATATTAATTATAATTATAGAATATTAGTGAATTTATGACAAACAATATATAATATAAACCCAGAAATAAATTTTATATTCTTGACTTCCTCATAAAGAGAAAAATCAAAAGTTAAAGTCAACTCATTAATCTTATAGGCTCTCAAATCCATTTGAAGACAGCTTTACATTAAATTCAAATTAACCTTAATATATAAGAAGTTATCACTAATGAAGAACAGTCATTAGTGAAATGATTCTAGAGGAATCTTCCATCCTTCTGAATGAATGCAATTATTTTGTCAGTTTTTACAATAATTGTTTTTTAATCCTCACCCGAGGATATTTTTCTGTTTATCTTCAGGTAGAGTGGGAGGCAGGGAGAGGGAGAGAGAGAAACATTGATGTGAGAGGGACACATCGATTGGTTGCCTCTCACACCACCCCGACTAGGGGTCGGGGACAAACCGCAACCAAGGTACGTGCCCTTGACCGGAATTGAACCCAAGACTCTGTTCTGCGGGCCGACTTTGTAACTGCTGAGCTAAACTGGCCAGGACCAGTTTTTGCAATATTTGATAAAAGTGTATTAAATGGCTACAGTGAAGTGTTTGTTTACAGATGGATTGTCTTTGTTTAAATTAAGAAACTATCTTTGTAAAGTGAAATTGTTTGTTTGAGTAGTGTTTTTAAGTAGACATTTTCAAAATATATAAAAGCAGAGAAAAGAATTTTATGAACTGTGTAAACTTCACCAGCCTTCAGTAACTGTCAGTGCATGGCCCGTTCTGTTTTATTTATTCCCCCCAACCCCCACCCACCTAACTGGATTGCTTTGAAGAAAATCCTAACTAGCATACGATTTCATTTCTAAATTCTTCAGTAAATGTTTTAATGGGTATAATTATTAAAAGGCATCTTTTTATTTTTGGCAGGACATTTTGGCAATTAGATCATGGCAACCATAGAAGAAATTGCACATCAAATTATTGAACAACAGATGGGAGAGGTATGTTTCGTTCACAGTTCATTCACTGATTCATCAAATGTATATGCTAGGTTCTGGAGTACAGAGGTAAAAGATAACCCCTACTTAGCTTGAATCTAGTGAGAGATAGTTGAATAATCAGACATATGGAAAGTGCTATGATAGATCATTGTATAGGGTGCCACGGCAGCATAGACGAAAACAGTTGAAGGTTGTGGAGGAGTGTGGGGACCTGGTCAGAAAATATTTTTGGAGGGTATAAAATTTGAGGGCAGTCTTAATGGACCAGTGGGAGCAGATTCATGTCAATAGACAGATCTTCATTTTTAAAACAGTTATGTCCTACTTCTTAGTAAGAGAGACCATAATCCAGAGGTTTTCAAAGTATCATCTAGGGATAATAAGAAAATTAACAGGTATCATCTAGGGATCTTTCAGAGAATTAGCAAGGTCAAAACCATTTTCATAATGGTACTAAAATGTTATTTGCCTTTTTACTATCACTCTATCTCAGTATATAGCAGAATTTTCCCGAGACTACTTAACGTGATATTGTATGGTGAAATGTGTCACCATTTAAAAGGTGTACATAACTCAGTCAACCAGTGTTTCCCAAATGACCAATGCATGATGTTACAAAATAACTCATTATTATTATTATTATTATTATTATTTTTATCCTCACCCAAGGACATTTTTTCATTTTTTGTTCGGATAGAGTGGGAGGGAGAGAGAGAGAAACATCCACGTGAAAGGGACACATCGAGTGGCTGCCACCCGCACGACCAACCAGGGCCGGGGACAAACTGCAACCGAGGTACATGCCCTTAGCGGGAACCGAACCCGGTCTCTCTGGACCGCAGGCCGATGCTCTAACTGCTAAGCCAAACCGGCCAGGGCCAAAATAACTCATTATTAAAGGCTCCATGCAAATTGAAGACAGACCAATGGATTTTAATATAGTTTTTGATTCCACATTACAACAAACCTTTAAAAAGCTACCACTTGTCAAGTTTTGGTGTAGTATCAAAGAATAGTTTCTACAGTGTGAAGAGGGTTAATATTAAGATATTCCTGTTCCTTTCTTTCAGTCAATAAATGTAAGACTGGAGTTTCTTTTTTCTTTCTTTCTATATTTTAATGAAAATAACATTGCAATAGATATGAGAGTCTAGCTTCTGTTAAGTGAGACAATAACCAGTTTTAAAAAATACGTCAGTGCCATTGTCCCTACTAAATTTTTGTTTGTTTGGAAAATATACATATTTTTCATAAAACATATTATGTCACTTATGTTAATATTTAATGAGTTATTTTTATATTTTTTTTTCTCTCTTGTTTTTTTTTTCTTTATTGCTTTTAGAGAGATGGGAAGGGAGAGGGAGAGAGAGACAGAAACATCGATGAGAGAGAACATCGATTGGCTGCCTCCTGCATGCCCCCCACTGGGGATTGGGCCTACAACCTGGGTATATGCCCTGACCAGGAATCGAACCGGTGACCTCTTGGTGCATGGGTCAACACTCAACCACTGAGCCACACCAGCTGGGCTAATGAGTTATTTTTAAATTATTAATAAATATTTCTTAAAATTCTCTGTTTGAATTCCTAATATGATAAATGTCATAGATATAACTCACATAAACAAAAGTTCTTTGGGACTCTCTGAAATTTTTAGAGTGGAACAGGATCCTGAGACCTGGAAACTTTCCATACTCTATTTACTTAATCTATTTACTGTTCTTTATTGAAGACCATTTGGATTGCTTCAGTTTCCATTTATAATTACTATGCTGTAGCAAACATCCTTTTACTCATCTAAACAAAGTGTGTCAACCCAGTGACAGTTGCACCATGTATGCACCTAATGCTCTTTTCTCTAAGAAGTAAGTGTGAGCCATTAGACTTTCATTCAATTCACAATGACTATTACTGATAGAAATAATCCAAAAAACAAATGAGCCATAAAACAGCTTAAACTGTACATGGTAAAATGTGTTATAGATGAACTGATTCAAAGTCACATCTTAAGGTATCACTGAAAAAATTTAAATTTTTGGGATGATGGAGACTCGACTTGGTAGAAATAATCTACGTAAAGTAAAATTGGCAACAGTTAAAACTGCACCTAGAAAGATAGGACATGGTAGAAATGATGGTCAAAAAAGAAAACTCAAATTGGCAGCAGCTATAATCAATACAGTCTGCTCTGGACAAAGACTGATTAGTAATTCAGACTTTGTTGTAAATTTTGCATAGAAAATAATCTTGATGAAAATATTTCAGGGAAATGGGAAAAGGTGGAAATAAACCAACTCTGCTGTTTAAAAATTGAATCAAGGAATTAAATTGACTTAATGAGTACACTCTGTAAAATGTTTGCTCAACAACAACAAAAATCCTCAATACTGGCCTCTTTATTTATGAACTTGCTTTTCCAAGCCAAAGTAGTTCTCAGTAGATGGCAATTTTGTCCTCCAAATTCCTCAGGCCAAAATTTTATAGTCATCCTTGACTCTTCTTATATTCCACTTCCAGTCTATCAGCTCATCTTGTCACCTTTCCCTTCATAAAATATCCCAAATTCGATTGTCTCCCACCTCCCCAGCATGGCTACTACCTTGTTCTCAACCAGAATTGCTGCACATATATAATACCCAGATATTGCCAGTATCTGTGCAATAACATCCTTTCTGGTCTCCCTTAGTTCTGCTCTTGAACATTCACAGTCTGGTCTTCACACTAAATCTAGAATGATCCTTTTTGGAAAAGATCCTGGCACTCCTTTGTTCCATAAACCCTTCAGTGTATCTCCATTTCACACTGTAAGAAATCCAGACCTTTTATGGCCTAGGAAACCTCATATAATCTGGCCCCTGCTGTCACTCAGATCCCATCTTCTACCATAATCCCTCTCTCCCACTTTGTTTCACTTACACAGCTCTCTTGCTGTGCTTCTTGCCTCGTGTGTGTCTAACTCACTTCTGCCCCATGGCCTTCTTTTATGTTGTTTCCTCTACCTGGGATGCACTTCCCCTAGCTATTCCTAAACCTTGGTCTGTTACTTCGCTTAGGTCTGTGCAAAAATGTTACCTCCTCATGGCTCTCATTCCATCAGTGACTGTCACCTTACCCTGCTTTATTTTTCTTCATAGCACTTAATACCACCTGACAATGTTCTATGCTTACTTGGTTTTTATCTGCCTTTTCTAACTAAAATAAAGCTTTGTGAGAACAAAGATTTTGTTTTGTTTATTGCTCTATCCCAGGACCCAGAACAAACAGTGCTTCGCAAATAGAGTACACCCAATATATGTTTGTCTAAATGGAAGGTGGAAGGGAAGAGGGAGGAAGGAATCAAAATAGTGAGGTCTAAATGTTCTTACCATTATACCTTCATTTATTTGTACATTTGTTTATTTCTGTAAGATAGGATTTCATGGAAGTGGAATTGCTCATTTAAAGGGTGTGTGTATATGTGTATTATATTGAATAGATAAAGGGTGTCCCAAAAAAAAGTATACACAAAAAAAGTGTAATTATAAAGCCAGTGTTTATTAAAATATATTTCATTTTCAAAATGTAATAGAATCTACAGTCACCCTACATATATTTTTGGGGGGACACCCTATATGTAATGGGTATGCTTTTCTAGCATTGTCTGAAGGTGTGACAAAGTTGTGTTCTTTGAGAAAAAAAATCAAGTTGATTTGATTATTAATTTTATATGATTGTGTTAGGTTGTTACAGAGCAGCAAACTGACCAGAAAATCCAGATTGTGACAGCACTTGATCATAACACACAAGGCAAGCAGTTCATTCTGACAAATCACGATGGTTCTACTCCAAGCAAAGTGATTCTGGCTAGGCAAGATTCCACGCCAGGCAAAGTTGTTCTCACAACTCCAGATGCAGCAGGTGTCAACCAGTTATTTTTTACAACTCCTGATCTGTCTGCACAATACCTCCAGGTAAATAACTACAGTATCTTTTCAACTTACACTTGAAAAGAATTAAAAAGCATGTCATAAGTATAAATCCTGACATTAAGACTTTCGATCCTGCACATTCTGTAGGAAAAGAAAGTCTTGCATAAAATTACGTGCTGTGCCGATTATGGTGACTATCCTCTCCTATAGGCCATTATGGTTTTCCTTACACGTACACACATACACACACACACACACACACACACACACATTTTTTTTTTTTTATCCTCACCCGAGGACATTTTTCCATTTTTTGTTCAGATAGAGCGGGAGGGAGAGAGAGGAAGAGAGAGAGAGGGAAAAACATCGATGTGAAAGGGACACATCGAGTGGCTGCCTCCCGCACGACCCAACCAGGGCCGAGGACAAACTACAACCAAGGTACGTGCCCTTAGCAGGAACTGAACCTGGGTCTTTCTGGACCGCAGGCCAACACTAACCGCTGAGCCAAACTGGCCAGGGCATACACATATATTTTGAGGGCTCTTAGTTGCATGCAGTGAGCTCCACTCTGGCTAGTTAGGCAGGAAGGGATTTAATGAAGAATAAGAGAGCTCAAAGAATTGTTGGAAAGGTCTGAGGAAACAATTCTAGGTTAGGTTTCCAAAATAACCACTGGAGCACACTTGAGATCTTACTTCTAAGAGAACCTGCTGCTTCTGCATGGTTAGGAACTACCAGATTAGGAGCATCTTCTATAGCTGCAGTTTCCAGGATCAAGCTGACTGTGCTTTGAACAAGCAGCTTCCAAATCAAGAAGTTGATATCACAGCTGCTGTCATTGTCAATTAGCCTCTTCTGTTGTCATTTACACCTTGGTTGATATAGCAAGCCATCTACCCCAAGTTCTGCTTTAATATTCGAGCTCAGTAGTATAGATTAACTTTATAATGTATTAGTGTTAACTTTGCTAGTTATATATTATACTTCAAGAGCCAGTTTGGGCCTTTGCACACTGCATCCCTGTGGTTATGTAGATATTCTTACTGCTGGCTGCTGTAATTGAATACGAATACAGTGCCTTTAGAAAGATTTTGGGGGAGTGCCCACTTCAAATTGGATTCCATATTTTTTTATGAAAAACTGTTCAAAGACAGTTCTTTTTAGGGTTGACAATCTCCTAATTAATAAAATACAAAATCTTGCCTATATATCCTGATGGATTCTATTCTCTCAGTTACATCATTTTTAGAAACTGCTAAGGTAGAAAATGGATGGGATTTATAAAAAGTTATCAACAAGACAGCAGTCACTAAAAAAATTTATAACATGATGAATACTGTAATTTTTCTATTAACAGATATGATTTTTAAAGAAGTTTTACATTTATAGAAATATTAAGCAGTTTATATACAGAGTTCCCATATAACCTCCAAACACAGTTTCTCTTATTAACATTTTGCATTAGTATGACAAATTTGTCATAATTAATGAACTAATATTGATACATTATTAACTAAATTTAAATAGATATTTTTAGCTTTCCCTAATTTTCACCTAATGTTCTTTTTAGATTCAGAACACCACATTGCATTTATTACCATGTCTCCTTAGATTCCTCTTTCCTGTGACAGAGTCTCATACTTGTATTTGATGACCTTGGTAGTTTTGAAGTATACTGGTCAGATATATTGTAGGTTGCCCAACTCTGAGACTTTGGTTGATATTTTTCTCATGTTAGACTGTGGTTGTGGATTTGGGGGAGGAGGATCATAGAGGTTAAGTGCCATTTTCTTTTCTTTTTATTTTTTATGATTTTTGTTTGTTTGTTTGTTAATTTTTACCCAAGAATATTTTCCCATTGATTTTTAAATAGAGTGGAAGGGAGGGAGGGAGAGAGAGAGAGAAACACATCGTTGTGAGAGAGACACATTGATTGGTTGGTTGCCTCCCACACAACCCTGACCGGGGCTGGGGATTGAACCTACAACCCAGGTATATGCCCTTGACTGGAAATTGAACCCACAACCCTTTGGTCCGTGGGCTGATGCTCTAACCACTGAGCAAAACCAGCCAGAGCTTAAGTGCCATTTTCATCACATCATATCAAGGGTACTTACTATCATCATGCTTTATGACTGGTGACATTGGCTTAAGAAATATGTGTCTGGTTTTTTACTTAAAAAAAACAACATTTTGTATTATAAAAATAAAGATAATATTGGTACTTTGACTACATTATGGATTATTGCTAAGGGCAATGAAAGAGAAACAAATACAGGATGGAATTCCCTGGGCCAAGAAGATTTGATTTCTGGTCTAGTGACTTAAGATTGCATGTGGAGTCCAGCTGGTGTGGCTCAGTGGTTGAGTCAACACATGCACCAAGAGGTGGCCGGTTTGGTTCCCAGTCTGGGCATATGCACAGGTTGTGGGCCAAATCTCCAGTGGGGGGTCATGCAGGAGGCCAGTTGATGTTGTCCCTCATTGATGTTTCTGTCTCTCTCTCTCTCCCTCTCTCTAAAATCAATAAAGAAAACAAAATTTAAAAAATGATTGCATGCGGACAAGTCCCTTACCCTCTCAATATTTCTTCTACTCTTAGAAATAGCAGATAAAATATTAACACCATTTGCAGTAGATGGTGCTATCAAGGAAAAGAATGGTACTTGTCTTAGGTGCTTTCAAAGGACATCTAATAATGTCAGAATTTGTGTGTGTGTGTATGTGTGTGTGTTTTAAAGGTTTTATTGAAGACTGATTTTTATGGTGATATAAAATTATACCACTATAACATAATAAAGGACAGCTATTTTAAGGACTGTTTAAAGTTTTTAAAATCAGAATTACTCCTGAAGACATTCACACCCTGAAGAGAAGAAAAAGTCAAAGTAGAGGATTACTTTATGAATTGTTTTAAAGCAGGGGGAAGGTGATCACTAAATGCAATATTACATTTTTTGGATTGAATTAATTTGTTCACCTTTCAAAAGATTGAAAGAAAGTGATGAAAAAGTTGAAGAATAAACCTACAAGCAAAAACTAGTATTTATCAGCATTAGCTATATTTAGTGATGAGCCCTTTATATACTCTAAAGAGGCTTAGTAATTTACCCAAGGCCATTCCACCTAGTCCTACTAACTTGCTATTATTTGTCAGACTCCAGAGTTCCTGCTCCTAACCACTACACCTAACCCAAACCTGAGACAACTCATTAATGAAAAGTTTATACCTTTGTCTATCAATTATATTTCCATAATTATAAGTTAATACATCAACAAAATTAGTTTTTAAAATTTAGAGTTATTTTTATGCTATTATAGCATATTTTAGTCATATTCCATGTGGAAAGGTTCTAAGCTGTTTAAAGGCATATGTCATAATAGGATTGATAACTGCTGCAATAATTTGACATTTCCATGTGAATTAAATACTTAATGTGTGAGATGCATTAAAAACTACTTATGTAGCCCTGGCCAGTTTTGCTCAGTGGTTAGAGCATTGGCTCACAGACTGAAGTGTCTCAGGTTTGATTCCCGGTTAAGGGCACATACCTGGGTTGCAGGTTTGATCCCTGGCCCCAGCTGAAGTCATGTGGGAGGCAACCAATCAGTGTGTCTCTCTCACATTGATGTTTCTCTCTTTCTCCCTCTCCTGTCCTCCCTTTTACTCTCTCTGAAAATCAATGGAAAAATATCCTGGGGTGAGGATTAAGGAAAAAAGAAAAACTACTTGTGTAATTAAGTTTTTAACAGTCGTTGACTTTAATGAAATTGTTATGGAACACATCGAAAAGGTATTCTTACTGTCTTTGCTTCTTATAACTTTGAAATTTTTACCTATATGTTAAGAAAATTACTAATTTAATTGTTATATGCATAATGATAGTAAAAAGTTTCAGAATAACTTAGAAAGAAAGCAAAATGTAAGACTGGTTGAATGTTCTTTTAATTTTTTTTATATGAGAATATTATTGAATAATAACAAATTATTGTGTTTTGTTTTGGGGGATTTTCTTTAGCTCTTAACAGATAATTCTTCTTCAGACCAAGGACCAAATAAGATATTTTATCTTTGCGTAGTATGTGGAGACAAAGCATCAGGTAACATTAAAAATATCTTCCTATATATGTTGTGTTGTTCAGGTAACTACCCCATACTATCATGAAAGTAAAAAAAAAAAAAAAATAAAGGAGCATGTAGTTTTTATGGTTCATATTAGCCTATGAAATTTAACTGATTTTTTTCCCCAGAGTTTTTTCTCCATAAAGATTTTTCTCTTCAGTGTAGTTTAATTTGATCTTGCAGTGACATAAAATATGTATTTCAGAGAATATTGAAAGACAGTTAATCTTTTGAAAGTGTAAACAAAGTGTGGGAATTTTTTTGAATGTGACACCAGTTTTGTCAAAGAATTGCTTAAAAATGAATTGTGATCCTTAGTAATATAAAACATTAAGTTGTTAACCTACCTGTTGAGCCCTGTTCTCATTCTAAGAATACAGAGTAACTTGAATTATTGAGATGGAAAAAGCTCTGGTTAACCTTTATTTAATGCTTTGCTCCAAACCTATTACTAGTACTCAGGGTTATGTCATTTTAGTTCTGGCCATTGTTATCTCATGCCAGAAATACAATCCCAAGTTCTTTCATATGTACTATTGACAAGCACCAGTGGGATGTAGTTTAAGGGCCCATTTTGTTTTCTTTAATCTATTCTATAGCTTAATTACAAAAATCTCCACTAGAGCTTTACTTAGAGTGTGTTCAATTTGTTAATGGATGTTGTGCCAAAGAAGTGGTTTGTGAAATGATAGGTTAATCAGAGTGCAATAGATGTTTCCAGAGATTTAAAAAGTGGAACCCATAGTGAGGAGTTATATATAATATCAAATACTAACTGATATTGGATACTTCTTTTGAAGCATAGTTTTCAGATTAAAATATACAGTATATAATAGAACTATAATTTGTAAGTGATATCAGAAGTGAAAATAGTTATGTTAAATCATGGTGTTATGAGTGATTTTGTTAATCTTCTCTTTCCTCAATTTTCCATACCATTGTTAAGGTTACTTTATAAAATTAAAAATAAACAAACAAAAAAAACCCACCTCATATTCTTCTATATATCTTATCAGAGAATATGGTTGTTTCATTTTCTGTTTGGTAACTCCGAAATTATTTTTAATGTCGTAAACTCAAAAATCTCAGTTTCATCTCATATATGTTGTTTAAAGTGAAGAAATGAGCTTATTTCATTTCTGTTCTAAAATATGTGACTTCTAAACATTTTGTCTCTAGGGCGTCATTATGGAGCAGTAACTTGTGAAGGCTGCAAAGGATTTTTTAAAAGAAGCATCCGAAAAAATTTAGTTTACTCATGCCGAGGATCTAAGGACTGTATTATCAATAAACACCATCGAAACCGCTGTCAATACTGCAGGTTACAGAGATGTATTGCGTTTGGAATGAAACAAGACTGTATGTATTAGCTTTAAAGGAGAAAATTAAGGATTCAGGCAAACTCTAGAAGTATGTTAAAATTAGCACATTAAAATATGTAAATTTTATATACTTTTTAATTTACAGTTTTTCAACTAAAAATATAGAAATATGTACACGTGTATTTTTAATTCACTCAACAACTGTTTATTTAGTGTGCCTGTATGCCATTTGTGTATTTCTAGTTTGAACATGGTAAAAACCCACACAACCAAGTTTACTTTTTGATAGCTAGTATTGCTTGAACTCTCACTATGCCTAACTGTATACCATATGAGCTTTCTTATTCTCACAGCAAAATTCTGTGCAGTAGACACTACTGTTACCTATTTTACATTTGAGTAAACAAACTTAGTAACTTCAAGGTCACACAAGTAATAAGTGGCAAAACTTGGATTTGAATATTGGTATCTTTTTTCTCAGAAAATGTACATATAACAACTGTACTATCTCCTAAGTATCATGAAATAAAATTCCTATAAAGTAAGTGAAATATATTACCTACATTTTATAAATGAAGGCTAAGCAGTTGAATTACTTCTCAAAAATCCCCCTGCCCTTAACTAAAAAAAATAAATAAACACACACACACACACATATATATATAAAAACTGGTTTTTTGTGGCTCTTTACTAGTACTGTTTTCAGATGGTTAAATATGATTCCATTTTATAAAACTTTCATACAGATAGTAGGTAAGGGACTCCTAACTTCAGTTTGTCCTTCTTGAGAGTGAGCTTTAAAAAAAAAAAAAAAAGAATTCCTCTACATTTCCACCACAGCAATGACAGGAAGAGGAAAGAGAATGAGAGATGCAAAATGGCCACTTTTGCTAATTACTGTTACAGTTTACTAAAGCAACTTTGCTGAATTTATAAATCATTTCTAAAGATTGATTGTTGGTTATCTTTGGAGTTCAGTTATGGTAACCATGTCTCTCATTAGCATCACTACTGACCCAGAGCTTATATTTGTAATTGCCTATAAATTCTGCATTGTGACATAGTCTCCCACATTTTTGTAGCTGTTCAGTGTGAAAGAAAACCCATTGAAGTATCACGAGAAAAATCTTCCAACTGTGCTGCTTCAACAGAAAAAATCTACATTCGAAAAGACCTTCGAAGCCCATTAGCTGCAACTCCAACTTTTGTAACAGATAGTGAAACTGCAAGGTATAGTAAAAACAATAAACAAAATATATTAAATAGCAGATCATTTGTTTTTCTTCCCACTGAAACTACAGCTAAAATTTGTCCTTATTTGTTACAGGTCAGCAGGACTGTTAGATTCAGGAATGTTTGTGAATATTCATCAGTCTGGAATAAAAACTGAGTCAGCTGTGCTGATGACACCAGTTAAGGTGTGTTTGTGCAATTAATTTAAAGATTAAACATTTTTAAACTTTTAAAATGGTTTCCTGTATCTCCATCAATTTAGTTAATTGATTTGGTCTTAAATATTCACTATTACAAGTTGCTGTTTTTAAATATAAATGATCAACTGTTTGGTAGTGTCAGATAACAAAACTAAAACAATTTAGTAACGAGTTGGATGTCCTTTATTCAAGGGAAAACAATCCATGCATTGGGGGAGTACAGTGCCTCATAAGCAGTAGAACACACTTCCCCTGGGGATTTTGGGCAAGAGTGAGTTTTACGGAGCTTTAGAAGCAGCAACAAGGAAACAGGGCATGATTGGCTTCAATACCAGGGATTTCCCTTTAAGGCCGGCGGGTCCTGTTTTCTGGGTGAGGTAAGCTAGCAAAGCTGAGTTTGTTAGTTCGAGGATTGTGACTGGCGTATGTTAGGTTTCCTTGATAGATTTTCCTGTAAGTACAGGTTGACTTAGTTTAGATTTGTGACATAGGCAGCTACTATAGTGCCCTCCATTTTGTGGATTCCAATACTATAGGAATTAACTTTATCAGTAGAAATGCTTACTATTCCACAATGACAATTATAGCTTTAATGTGAAAGTGACAAACATTTATAACTCTTCTAGTTCTTTTTTGTTTTGTTTTTTTTTTTTAATCCTCACCCGAGGACATTTTTCCATTTTTTGTTCAGATAGAGTGGGAGGGAGAGAGAGGAAGATACAGAGAGAGAGAAACATCGACGTGAAAGGGACACATCGAGTGGCTGCCTCCCGCACGACCCAACCAGTGCTGGGGACAAACTGCAACCGAGGTACATGCCCTTAGCGGGAACCGAACCCGGGTCTCTCTGGACCGCAGGCCGACGCTCTAACCGCTGAGCCAAACCGGCCAGGGCAGTTTTTTTCATCTTAAAATAAAAGTCCTTATAAATAGATATTTGTAATAAGTGAAAATTTTTAATATTCCTATTATATTTCAGTACAGATTTTATAGTGTCAAGAGAAATTCCTAACACACCTGACTCAAATCATTGACTTAAGAGTAAGGAATAGGATTGCAAGAGCTCTCACATTATGTATCCAAGTCATCTGGGTTCTGTTAGAGATTTGGAGCAGCTCTTTTTTGAGCAAGGGGTCTAAAAGAAAAATTTGTTTATTTAGATTGAGCATATAAAATTTCTGTAGTCTTCAGAAACCCCTTATAAGAACCAAAAAAAATTTTCTCCTGAAGACTCATATCTGAAAACAGATTTTAGGGAGCCTGTGACATGTTTCTCTCAGCTTGTGATGTGATCTGGTTTTATATACCCTGTAAGATTACTCATCGTATTTATGGCCAGATTTGTTATATATTTGTTGCTTGATACTTTAAGGCATTCTTAATACTTGTGCTCTTGAGTCTTAATTTCAGCTGCCACCTGCTAGCTGCATACCTTGGGCAAGTTATTTGACCTCTCAATGTCTCATTTTCCTTTTTCATCTGTAAAACAGGGATAATGAGAGTGTCTGCCTTTTAGGTTGGGCTTTAGCATGTCGCTATTAAGTGGGAAGATTTGGCCTCCTATCATATATTTTGGAATTATGAGATTTCACTTAGCCATGTCTGCATGATTCAAGGTTAGATTGGTAGTTAGAATTTCACTGATATATTAACTCTTTTGGGAACAGAAGATAATTAGTTTTGTTGAGAAATTGCTATTTGTCCAGATACTGTGCAGTCTATATCTTTATATTAAATTATAATAACAACCTTGTGTGGTGAATTTCTGACAAATGATTTCCGAGCTATCAAGTGACAGGATGAGGTCTTTCCACATTGCCTAAGAGTGGCAAAACTTAAAAACCTAGTTACATAGACATGTTATGAAGTGGAAGAGAATATATAAGTGTTTAAGTTTTAGTTGACAATTAAAACACCTAAAAACATGAAATTCTTTTACTCATATAAGAAGGCTGGAGCAGAGTGGTCAGGAACATGGACTTTCCCATCAGACCTGACTTCCCACCCTGCTTCCCCTGTTTACTGCTGGAGTGACAACGGATAATTCTTCTTGTCAGCAATAAAGGGATGATGATTCCTATTTCATAGGGTTGTCAGGATTAAATAAATTATACAAGTAGTAATCATGTAAGAATTCAGTAACCGATGGGTTACTCAGGAAATGATTCTGGGACTATTCATTAATTTGGGAGAACATAAAAATTGTTTCATTCTACTTATTCACCAAGATTAATTTCACATAAATTAAAGAATTGCCATAAAAAATGAAACATCACAGAAACATGTATCTTCTTAGGATTAATAATACTAAAAACAAAAACCATAAAGGAAGAAGCAAAATTATCATTAAGGGATCTTGTCAATACACCATACAGGGCAACTGAAGGCCTCTCAGGTTAAGATGAAGAATGACTAATGGATTGAAACACAGCAAATATATAAAAATCTATGAATTAAAAAATATACTCAACTCATCTGTCACCATTAGAGTTGCTAGGACATTGACTTATTGCTCTGAAAATTGGTAAGAGAATCAAGCACTTTGCTTTTGCTGTACAGATTATATTTCTGGGTAGTTAGAGTTTAAGGAAAGTTGTTTTTAATAAAATATAGCTAATTAATATATAAATAATATACAAATATATACATCATTAACAAAAGTAAAAGCTGAAGACAAATGGGAAAATATGTAATGTGTAAAAAAAGCCCAATATCTTAAATATGTAAAAAGATGTGTCAACTACACACACTTCCTGGTATTTAATATGCAGTAGCTGGTAAAAGTTGGTGTCCTGGGAAGCCTGTTCAATAATACATAAGTTTTTTCCCCTCTTTTCACTGTTAATAATTTTATTACATTTTATGTAACTTTATAATTTTTATATTACATTTTGGAAATTATAACAATATCAGAATTTTAATATTATAAAAAGGATCTACTTTAAAAGCCTTTTTTTAAAATTCTCACCCGAGGATATGTTTTTATTGATTTTAGAGAGAGAAGAAGGGAGAAAGAGAGAAACATCACTGTGAGAAACATCAATTGGTTGCTTCCCGTATGTGCCCCTACTGGCTATCCAATCCACAACCTAGATATGTGCCCTCCTGGGAATCAAACCTGTGTAACCTTTTTGTGTACGAGATGAAGCTCCAACCAAATGAGCCACCCAGCCAGGGTAATTGAATAGCCTTTTAACAGAGGAAGTGACTGTGACACAGATAGATGAACATTTAGTGCCATTTTTGGTTTGAAGTAACTTTTGTAACATTCGTTTAAACATAGGAAATGTATCTGATGTTTTTAAACATGTATTTCTCTCAAGAAGTTTCTAAATGCTCAGAGCTCTTTCATTTTACTTAAGTTTCATCTTTCTTTTTTATTTTTATATATGTTTTTATTGATTTTTCAGAGAGGAAGGGAGAGAGAGAAACATCAGTATGAGAGGGAAACATCAATCGGCTGCCTCCACGCCCCCTACTGGGGATCATGCCTGAACCTGGCATGTGCCCTGACCCGGAATCAAAGTGGGACCTCGAATTCCATGCTCAGTCCACCAAGCCACACCTCCTGGGCTAGAGTTCTTTTGGCATTTCATAATCTAGTAATTGGGTATTTCAGATTTAAAAGTTTACAGATACCAACTTGCAGAATTTTAATATCTTTTTTTTTTTTTTTAAGGGTGAATCATGTCAGGGAGATTTAAGTACATTGGCCAGTGTGGTTACATCATTAGCAAATCTTGGAAAAACTAAAGATATTTTTCAAAATAGTAATAAAATGTCTATGATTGAAGGCTTAAGCAATGGTGATACCTCCTTGTATGAATTTAATCAAGAAATGCATTCCAACGGTGATGTTTCAAGGTAATGTCTGTTTTGATCTTAACTGTCCTTTAATATTTCTTAAAACATTTTTATGTTGAATACTATTTTTAGAAGTTTCAGAAAACAAGTATTTCTATTAGACTTAGAAAATTTAAGGCATAGTAAGTTTTAACTGAAAAACTGCATTCAATGTAAAATGTTTTCCAGCAGGTAACCTTCTAAATAATGAGCAGTAAGTGAAAAAAATTCAGAATTTTCTTTTCCAATAAAGATAATCATTTGGGTCTGAAATTTCAGATAATTTAGTTGCCAGATTTTATCTTCTGTGTAGAGTTAAACATTTATCTTTATTAGGCAGTCATGTTCCCCATCAATTTTTAGTGATGAAATAGATTTAAAGACTTAGTTAAATCAACTACAGTTTTAAAGTTACACTTCAGGAAACTCATATCAGAATTCTGTTTTTCATTCTCTCAATATTAAAACTTAGGATGTAAAAACCAGATTTCTTCAGGCTTTTTTAATACTCTGTCTATCATCTAAAATATTGAAGAAACTGTGTTTAAGAGTCTCATTAAGTATTTTGTTGAACAAGAACTTATAAGTAACTCTAGAAGGCATCTCATTTAAAAATATGGGGAGTTATTTTGAATAATTATTTGCTAACGTTAGTTAATTATTTGCCATCTTAATCTCAAATTCTTCAAGTTTAGATGTAGCTATGTAACCACAAGTTTAAAAATATTCTCTGAATTTTTAAATAAAATTAAAACCTAACTTTGTGTTGTGTAGAACACAGTAAAGTCAATATAAGTTCTAGCCCTTGTTCTTTCTAAATAGCTGCTATATATAAAATAAATGAGCTGATATCCTATAGTAATAAGTGTATAACTTGTAAAAGCATATTTTCATACCAAAGTAGAAGGGTTTTTCTCACCCTTACATAAGATTTTTTTTTTTTAAAAGACTGGTTCTCTGGTAATAATACATTAATGTATTTTTTTCATACTATACATATGAAGTCTAATTTGTTGCTTTTGGAGAGTCATAGATATCACTGAAATAGAGTCTTCAGTGCTACACCAAAGTTTTATTTTCTAAACAGCTTTTTAGACCTAAATCTTAATTCCAGAATTTTATGTAGAATTTTAATTTTATTGTGGAGATTGGCCAAGCTCACAGCTTCTGATGTCTCCTTATAGGGCATTTGACACTCTTGCAAAAGCATTGAATCCTGGAGAGAGCACAACCTGTCAGAGCTCAGTAGAGGGCATGGAAGGAAGCGTACACCTAATTGCTGGAGACTCGAACATAAATTACATCGAAAAAGAGGGGCCACTTCTCAGCGATTCACATGTAGCTTTCAGGGTATTTCCATATATATATTTTATAATTTTTATGTTGTATTATCCATTTTGATTTTAATCTTTCTTTCAAAAATCAAAGTATATTTGTTGTGCTTTTTAAAGTCAGAAATACCCCTGATAGAACTCAAAAAAGCAGCTAAAACATACATCTGCCTATATAAAATAATGGCTTAATAAATCCTGTTTTTAAGTTATAGTTATATTAATTAATGGGTTTAAGTCTATAAAAGTTAGCATTTAGAAAATTTATACATACTTTGTTTCTTTTTTTAACTTTAAATATTGGCATTCATGATGTGTCACCTGCACTGGTTTTGTTCAATGTCTAGCTACTGTTACTTTAGCGTGAACCAGTATCTGAGACTCAGAAACTCTGCCCTTACCATAGTAACTACAGAGAACTCCATTTATTATGGATTGCCCCAGTTAGCTAGCTCTCAGAATTATTTTAAGAAGGTAAATGTTATTTAATACATTTTAACTTTGGTTTTTAACTTTTTACACTTTAACAATTTTGGAGAAGATACAATTGTAATTTCTTTTGTGCTCCTCTAATATACATAAATTTATGATGGAAACAATACATTTAGAATTCTAGAAACAATACTTATAGAACCTTAGGAAATAAGTTTATAATATTTGATTTGTCATTCAAATGTTTGTCATTCAGCTATAGGTATGCTGGCCATTGAGGCCCTAATTAAGACCCAACTGTTTTGACCCCTCCATTTTAACTACTCTCTATCTTTGCTCTGCCAGCTGTGAGTACTGTTAGCAAATCACATGCAGAGTGATTGTGGAAGTATGTAGGATGTTTAGGAATACATAGTAGTCCTGGAATCCCTGAATAATTGCTCAGAACTTTACTACAGATTATACATTTCCATGGGTTTCTTATGAAAATATACAGTTATCAAATAGATATGTGTGTCACTGGCAGAAATGAGCACAAATCTAATACTGGCCAGAATAACATGTGATAAAGTTTGTATTTGTGAACTTTGATTACTTGGTAGAAATAGCCACAGAGAAAACACACAGTGACTTAAATAATAATCACTCTGATTTGATAGTCAATAAAACATATCAGTGAAACCAATCTTTCTGTAAAATTGTACAAAGATAACATGGAAAAATTAGAAAAGTTTTATTTGCGCTGTGCAAGAAAACTTTATGAGGGCTATAATTAGAGGCAATGGGAATAATCGGTGTCATCCTAAAAAATAGGGGTGGAACAAAGCAAAACTGAATTTTCCCATTGCTCTTTCTTATTCTAAGTAAAAGATATTTTTTATTTGTTTTATTTTCAGCCTTTGGATTTAAATGAGAAGGAAGGGTAAAAGATGTAGGAAGAGGACCCATTGCAAGGAAAAATACTCGAGAATACTTCTATAGAGAGTAATAGTCGTCCACCTTTTTTATTGTTGAAGTTGGTCCTCATAGTTTTTTTTTCTTTCAGATATTTGTTTTGGACAGATGATTAGGCAAATAGAACTTTTTCTTTTCTTTTTTGAAAATATGTTTTAATTGATTTTTTTTAGAGAGAGAGGAAGGAAGAGAGAAATAGAAACATCGATGTGAGAGAGAGAAACATCAATTGGCTGCCTCCTGCATGCCCCCTACTGGGGACTGAGCCCATAACCCAGGCATGTGCCCTGACCAGGAATACAAGTAGGATCTCTCAGTCCATGGAACGATGCTCAATCCCCTGAGCCACACTGGCTGGGTGAACTTTTTCTTTTTTCCATTGCATCTTTAACCTGCTATACTCTGGATGTTCTCAGAATCAGCACTGTAAAGATTCTTGCTCTCATGAAAAAAACAGCTCCTTCTTTCCCTGATTTTTGTTTACAGCTTCTATGAAATCAAGGGTTTCACTCTCCAGTGACTTCCCAGCCTGGTACTTTCATGGTTCTTTCATTGAGGTTTTATGGTCATGACTTTCAAAACCTGACTTCTGTAATCAAAAAATCAATTCTCTCTTAATTGCTGAGCTAAAAATAGTATTTTCCCCCCTTTCTTGCACTTTTACATATAATGAGTCTAGTTTGCAGCATGCTTTCACACACATTATTTCATTTGAGCCTCACCACAGTTTGTTGAGAAGGTTCAGGTTTTTGTCATTTTGAGAATGAGAAAAGAGACTTGGAGATTTTTATTGTCCTGTTGAAAGCAACCCAGACATTAAGGAAATAATAGTCTAATCATACATTTCGATTCTGAAGAATCTAGGACAGTAGAAATAGTTAACATTTCTACTAAACTTCAGAGTTTTTGGTGTAATTTCATATACTTTATCTCACTTGATTATTACAATTTCCTCATACAAATAATCAAGGTTGATAGTATTCCCATTTGGAAATAAGTGTATGAGACAGAGGTAGGTGATTTCCCAAACTGTTCTTTGAAATTTATTATCTCAATGTTAGAATCACAGTCCTACTCACCACATTTGCTGTGAGGGATTCATTGTGATTTACCCCATCCTCATTCCCTGACTGAATCCTAACCATTCTGTTGTTAGAATTTCTCCTTTTCTCTTCATTTTCATTGCCATATTTTCAGGCCTTTTAAAGTTTCTTAAATTGTTATAGTAATATCTTTACTTCCAATCTCTCTTCTTCATCTTGTCCTGTGCACTGATTACAGAAGTATAATTATTAAAAATCAATCCAGTTATGTTACTCTGCTACCTGAAAACCTTCAATAACTTCCCATTGCCCATGTGAGATAAAGTCCATGACCTTTTAGGACCCTCAACATTCTGATTCAGTTGCCCATCATTTCTCAGACATACCATTCCCTTTCTTAGCCTTTTCTATAGCTCATTCACTTTCCATTTTATTTCTCTATTGAGACTACAGCATACAGCACTTAGCTTACTGGCTCACAGTGAACTCTCAATAAATGGTTGCTGAATTAATATGTGATCCAGGTCACACAACTAGTTATTAAGTTGGGAACAGAATCAAGATTTTCTAACTCAAGTCAAATGATGTTTTTAAAAGCTGTATTATTTATCCTAGTATGAGAATTACAGAAACTGCTAGAATGGTAATTGCAGACAATAACTTCTAAAGTAGGGTGCCGAGCTCTGGCCGGGTGTAGTAGTTAGAATGTCAGCCTGCGTACTGGAGGGACTCAGGTTAGATTCCTGGTCAAGGGCATGTACCTGGGTTGTAGGTTCAATCCCCAGGCCCAGTCAAGGTGCATGCAGGAGGCAACCAATCAATGTGTCTCTCTCACATCAATGTTTCTCTCTCTCTCCCCCTCTCCCACTCCCTCCCTTCTGTTCTCTAAAAAAATCAATGGAAAAAATATCCTTGGATGAGGATTAACTAAATAAATAAATAGAGTAGGTAGCCTAGTTTAGTCATCTCTCATATTAAATGTATATAATTTGAAAATGTGTATAATTCAATTTATAAACTTTAAAGTCCACAGACATTTTTTGGAAACTTTAATATCTTTGTAGTAGAAACTTACCTTCTCTTTGTAGAGGAAGAAATCTTTGTATTTGCTATCTATAGATTTAAAAAAATTTTTTCTTCTTCTTTTTACTGAGTTTTAGAGAGGAAGAGAGAGAGAGAGAAACATTGATGAGAGAGAACATCGATTGGCCACCTCCTGCATGTCCCCCACTGGGGATTTGGCCCACAACCTAGGCATGTGCCCTAACCAGGAATCAAACTGGCAACCTCTTTGTGCATGGGTCAATGCTCAACTACTGAGCCATACTGGCCGGGCTGTCTTTGCTATCTAAAAGATTTGTTTCCTTAACCAGCATTGGCTTTCTGATTCATAATGCTAAAAGGCGTGTCTTGCTTTAAGAAAATTAAGTATTTGCCCTGGCTGGTTTGTTGGCCAGTGGACCAAAGGTTCAGTTCCCGGTCTAGGGCATGTACCTGGGTTGCAGGTTCGATCCCCAGTCGGGGTTGTGAGGGAGGAAACCAATCAATGTGTCTCTCTCACATCGATAATTTTTTTCTCTCTCCCTCCCTCCCTTCCACTTCATCCAAAAAAAATCAATGGGAAAATATCCTTGGGTGAGGATTAACAAAATAAAAGAAAAAAAAAATTAAATATTAGAACTGGTAAATTGAGACCTTTTCTTTCTTTATAAAATAATACAGCATGGTAGTCTTTTAAATAATGAGTTCCTCTAGTGTAGATTGCAAGTGATTTCAATTTTATGACTAAATCAACAAAGTTTTTTTTAACATTACCACCACTTTTGTGTAAATCAGGGTGTACCTATATCCTTTTACCCTTGTATCCACTTTTTACATGGTATAAATATTTTATTTCTTTAAAAGCCATTTAAAACTATTTAGCAAAGAGTATTCTTTGTTGCTATTTGCCTTTTACTTACTCCTCCCTCTTACTTACTCCTTCCTCCTAAAACTAGTAATCTTTGGAAATTCCCAAGTTTTTTAGGTATTTTTTCCTCCATTCACCTTGAGAAATTCTGAAAAGGTATGATAGTCTCAGTTTGTTTTTTATATTCTTATGTGTAGAAACAGTTGCATCCTAATAATTACATTTAAGATGCTTAATATCTGCTTGCCTACAGTTCTCTTAAGAATTATCTTAAATAATGGTATTTTAATTGCTCCAATAAACATTCCTCAAACATGTAGAAAATTACCTTCTAATACATGGATTTCAACTGTTAATTGCCCTGTTATTTTATTACTTGCCACCATTTATAAAGAGGTAAACTGTTATTTTTAACATGGCGAATATTTATTTTAATGTGGCTAATACTGAACAAGGGTAGTTAATATTTTTTACATTTTTATATAACATTTCTGGAGAACTTCTATATTGTTTTGACAAAAGTCTTTTGATCTGTTTGGCATCATAGACACCTTTGAGAATCTGTTGAAAGCTATATATCCATTCCCCAGAAAAATCCATATGTGCACATCTAGCTACCCCTCCCCAGGTTAGCCACTGCTATTAACTATGTGTTGTGTTTCCTTCTCTCTCTCTCTCCCTCTCTCCCTCTCTCTCTCTCTCTCTCTCTCTCTCTCTCTCTCTCTCTCTATATATATATATATATATATATATATATATATATATATACACACACACAGATATAGATATATAGATATAGATATATAGAGATATATAGATATAGATATATGTATATATCTATATCTATATATATAGATATAGATATATAAAAGTTGGGTCATCTACATACTGTTTTGCAGTTTTTTCCACCTAGATATCTGTCAGATGTTTTTTTCTGTGCCATTACATCTCAATTTATCTTACTAATTTTAATGCCTACAAGGTACTCTATGGCATGAATTATTCTTTTCTTTAGTAAGGGGAATTTGAGTATTTCTAGCATTTATCTGTTAGGAGTAATACTATAATGTACGTCCTTATACATGCTTTTTTTGTGCATGTATGCAAGTATTTTTCTGGAATAGAGACTTAGAAGTGTCATTATTAGGTCACAAGATGTACTCACTTTTATTTATTTATTTTTTCATTTATTTTTTTTAATCCTCACCCGAGGATATTTTTCTATTTATCTTCAGATAGAGTGGGAAGGAGGGAGAGAGAAGAAAAGAGAGAGAGAGAGAAACATCGATGAAGAGGGACACATCGAGTGGTTGCCACCCACACGACCCCAACCGGGGCCGGGGACAAACTGCATCCAAGGTCTGTGCCCTTAGCCGGAACTGAACCCGGGTCTCTCTGTACCGTGGGCTGATGCTCTAACCGCTGAGCCAAACCGGCCAGGGCTCATGGTTGGATATTTATTAAGTAGGATTCTGCTTCGTTAGAAACTATGATCTACTCATTTATTCTAATAATAAATTCTATTTTTAGCTATAAAATCCAATGACTTAGATTATTTCAAGATTTGCCTTTTGGTGAATCTATTAGACTCATGTAATATGTTTACATTTAACGTTTTCAAAGAAATGACAATTTAAAACTGTTGGTCATGAGATAATTTACCTAAATCCCTGTTCATGATAGCTCACTATGCCTTCTCCTATGCCTGAGTACCTGAATGTGCACTACATCGGGGAGTCTGCCTCCAGACTGCTGTTCTTATCGATGCACTGGGCACTTTCTATTCCTTCCTTCCAGGCTTTAGGGTAAGTGTTTTGAAGTCTTAAATATAAATGTGATTTTGTAGCACAAATGTACGTTAAACAACAACTTTTTTTACTTTTGGAGGATCTGCATTAAAGGAAAAAATTGGTATAACAACTTTAAGTTTTGTCATTTATATTAGAAATCATGGCAGCTAGTATTCTCTGTATATTATATTTATGTGGAAGACTGTCCATATTTCATGATTTGACTAAGTTAACATTGTGAATGGGATATATGCGGTGGAACTGATAAATCATGGCCAGCATTTGTAATAGCCCGTCTCTGAATGACTTAAAGATAGGGAGCCTATAGGGATGTCCTTGGGGTTGTTGTTTCCTTTCCACCACCAGTGTTCATCTCAAGCATTTTAATAAGGAGGTGAAACTTGTAAACAGTGAATATGTTTAAAAATAGAAATAATTGTTTTCCATTCATGTGGTTGAGAAAAGGGAAGAAAATATAAACCCCATAGTACTACTATGATAATTTAGAAGTTTGGTGTTTTCTACTGAATAGCACATTTGTATTTTGTTCTAAAGTAATCAGATGTTAATGGAAATAGTCTTACTATAAGAAACAGTTCTAAAGTAATCAGATGTTAATGGAAATAGTCTACTATAAGAAACCCAAGCTTTACCTAAAGTTTGCCAAATTTATTTAGATTGCTTTAAAGTAACTGGTTTGAAGAAGCAAAGAGACCATGGAAAAAAATGTTAAGCCCATAGTTAGATAAGTATTCTAGTTACAGGACCCTACTCACCAATATGATTTCGTAAATATACAACTAAGAAACAGCTGAAACATAACTTTAAAAGGCATACATAGAACTCCACTGTAATTTGGTTTATTAATCATCGGATATACCATGCATTAATACCATGTGTTAAATAGAGTACTTAAATAATATAATTACATAGACTAAGAGCCTTATTTATAATGGTTAATCTTTAAAACATTGTTAGCCTCTTCTCTCAAAATAACATTTAACTTTCAGAATTTCTCCACTCTGTTTTTTAAGAAAAATTAAATACTATGTAAATTTACACATTAGCAGTTTATGTATTTTAAAGCATTAAATGTAGTTCCCTAAGCTGTAATTGGCACACTTATGCCTTGAAAAGTAACCTGGTACTGTTTTTCATAATAGAATATCAATTATTATAGCAAAACAACAAAAGGAAGGATTTGAGGGGTAGTGATTTGAACTCCTTGAATTATTTGATCTTAAGTACTTCTGTTAAATTAAGTGTGGTTATCCTGTGGAAATGATCCAAATGTTGAAGAAACCAAAAATAAGGCCTGAGGTTTCTGATTATAACATAGTATAATTTTATAGTGGCATTCACATTTCCCGGTGATCTCTATTGAAAATTGGGTCCAATGTAACAGCCACAGGATTCTTGGCAATTAGAATTAGCTATTAGTGTGCTGCTGTGTAAGCTCTGTTTATTATCACTAAATAATAAAGTTTGAATTAATCAGATGGATGAGGACTAAGTACTTGTGTTGGTATTTCTATAAAATACATTATTATTATAAGTGGAACTGCTGAATCTAAAAGGGTGTATCTATGTACCTTTTAGTTTTTTACTATGTACTACCAAATTGTCCTCCAAAAAGATGTTGAGACAGTTTACACCCACATCAGCAATGTACAAGAATGAATGCTTATTTTCTTACACCCTCTTTAATTCTAGATTTTATTCATCTTTTCTGATAAATGAAAATAGTATCGTTATCTTTTATTTTGTTTGAAATCAAAATTTTAATCATTTTTATATGGAGATTTAAAAATACTGGTTTTCTTTTCATTTAAACTTTATTCAAATTTTTTTGGTTTTTAAAATTTTTTTATTGATTTGAGAGAGAGAGAGAAACATTAATCAGCTGCCTGCTGCATGCACCCCGGCCGGGGATCAAGCCTGCAACCTAGGCATGTACCCTGACTCGGAAGTGAACCGGAGACCTTTTGGTGCACAGGACAGTGCTCAACAAATGGAACTACACTGGCCAGGGCTAAACTTTACTTTGAAATAAATGTTAAATGGCCAGTTTTTTATGGCACCCAATTCTTCTCAGATACTGAATGGAACAGAGTGATCAGCCTGGAGTAAAAATTTCACCTGAAAAATTCCCAGTGAGAAAAATTATTTTCTATAACTCTTAAGTTGGCAACATAAGCTTTTGTTTGAGTATATTAAATTCTTAAATGTATGTCATAAAGAAGGTTATGGGTTTTAATATGATAAATTATTTCTGTTAAATATGCTGATTATCCTAATTTTAAAGATTTATTAGGAAGAAAAAAATTTAAGTACCCTTCATCAGGATGTACATATTTCCTATCAGGATGTTCTTGCCAATTTAAATCTCTTTGGAGAAAGGAAATCTTATATTTTCATTAATTTATATATAATAAGTATATATAGGTTTTAGTTTAAAGATTGTTTGATAGGAAAAGGGTCCATGCCCACGGCTTTTCTAACTGTCTTTTCTAAATTCTTACTTCTCCCTGTTCTATATCCCCTGAAATCAGAAATCATTTGCTGAATTTCTTCTATATGCCATCTACTGTGCTGTTGACAGAGATAAAGAAATGAATAAGCCTTCAGTAAGGTTTTAATGTAGTATAGGAGACAGACTCCTAAACCCAAAATTAGAATACCATGAAATAAGTATAAAATATAAGTGAATATATGACACCGAAGGAGGAATGATGAACTCTCTTGGGAGAGGAATGTGGTAAGAGAATGTTTTTTTTTTGTTTTTTTTTTAAAAAGAGCTCTGAGCTATAGGTTAAGGGATAACAAGGAATTAACCAGTAAAAGGATATTTAACAAGGGAGGAGGAGTAATGTCAGAGGAATCACAGCTTCAGAGGTTCCCCTGGTATCTTCCTTGAAGTTACAAGTTGAACAGCTATAATTCAACAAAGGATTCCCTGCTCAACACACAAGCCCATCTGAGAGATCCACGCATTAAAACTTCTGAAGCATTATTCATCATGGCCAAGACATGGAAACAACTGAAGTGTCCTTCGATAGATGACTGGTTAAAGAAGATGTGATATTAATACATATATACAATGGAATACTACTCAGCCATAAGAAAAGATGAAATACTGCCATTTGTGACAGCATGGATGGATCTTGAAAATATTATGCTAAGGGAAATAAGGCAGACAGAAAAGTCAAGAACCATATGATTTCACTAATGTGGGATATAAAATTTAAAACAACAAATGAACAAACAAGACCAACCAACAAACAAAAACTCATAAACACAGACTATATAGTATGGTGGTTACTGGGAACAAGGGAGGAAGGGGTAGTAAAGGGTAAAGGGGGTCAAATAAATGGGGATGGAAGGAGACTTGACTTTGGGTGGTGATCACACAATGCAATAGACAGATGATGTATTACAGAATTGTACACTTCAGACCTATATAATTTTATTAGCCAATGTCACTCCAGTAAATTTAATCAAAAGAAAAAGTTAGTAAACTGCTGATTCATAAAAAGACCATAGTTTGAAATAAAATGTTTAGAAAAAGTTTTTTTTAAAAAAAGGCAGGATAGTATTTATTAATTCATTCAACAGTTTTAATTGAGTACCTACTACATGCTGGTTCTCACCTCAACAAGTGTGGCCCTTGTTCTTCCTTCCTGGATTAGATTTTTAATCTGCCTCTAGATTTTTAAAAAGTTCTTCCCTGTTTTTCTCTACTCAAACGACTTAAATGTCAAGCCCTTAGTAAGGCCTTCCCCAACTACCTTACCGGAACACAACCCCCCTCTCCCCATTTTCTAATGCAGTGTCCTATTTTATAGTAATCTAGAATTTTTATTACCTGAAACTAACAATGTATGTATAACCATATATATATGTGTGTTATATTTCTATAAAATATTTAAAATGATACATTCATTATGTTGTCCTTCTGTTTCATGAAGGTGCAGACTTAATCCATCTTGTTTATTGCTGTTTCTCCAGTGCTTTGAACAGTGCCTGGCTTTTATGCTTTATGTCATGGCCTGTTCACATAATTCTCACATGTGTGTCTCATAATAACTGAGCCAGATATAGGATCTAGAGTGTCTTTGCTTTTTATATAGCTAAACAGCCTGAGACTTAGGAAGCTTATTTGCCTGATTTCAAATGGATAATAATAAGTGGATGATCTAGCTTTTAAAACCCTGGTGTCTTGACTCCTAATACTTTTTCTATTCTCTCATGCTGCTGAGATTTCTTATTTAGAAATTCAGGAAAGAACTTTTGACCTTTTTTATCCTCCTTATTTCTAGTAAAATCCTTGGTATCTCATTTATAGAAATAATAACATCTCATCTGAAACATACTTAAACAAGAAACTATTTCTCCCAGGAAATTGGTTGCTTACCTATCATCAAATAATTCTAATTGCCTGCTTTTTAAAAAAGAGTATTCACCTGAATTTAAAGCAAACTAAAACTTGGGAAAGGTGTTTTTTTTTTAAATGCATGCTTTTGCTTTAAATTTTTTTGGAACAATCTTTATGCTATCTGTTTCCATGAAATGTGGGATTAAAGCCCCAACTTCTGTAGTTTGAAACTGTTCTTATAAACTGGCTGATTGATTAATGAGCTAGCTGACTAAATTTCTAAGCCTTCCTCATCAAGTGCTGTCAGGTATACCGAACACAGAATTGATCAAGACTGTGCCCAGTTCATCTTTCTAGAGTAATTGTACTTCAGTAGTATATTTTACTTTAAAATATATGAGTCAGTTGTAAAGTTTATAAAATATATTTTAATAATATTTTATTTGTGTATGTATGTCTCTAATAGGCAAGAAAACAGCATATCATTGGTGAAAGCTTATTGGAATGAACTTTTTACTCTTGGTCTTGCCCAGTGCTGGCAAGTAATGAATGTGGCAACGATATTAGCAACATTTGTCAATTGCCTTCATAGTAGCCTTCAACAAGGTAAAAAGCATCTTATTTATTTCCTTTTCCAGGATATAAGAGGGAATGTCAGTTTTATAAAGTGTTACTATTAAAGTTACATATCTGATGATAATATCTTAGATATCAACATCCTTTTTACTTTAGATAATTTTTACATTTTGATAATTTCATTGATCATTGAAAAAATAATTATTTTTATTATTTTTAAATCCTCACCTGAGGATACTTTTTCCATTTACCTTCAGACAGAGTGGGAGGGAGGGAAGGAAGGAGAGAGGGAGAGAGAGAGGGAGAAAGAAACATTGATGTGAGAGAGACACATCAATTGGTTGCCCCTCATTTGACCCCGACCAGGACCAGGGACCGAACTGCAACTGAGGTACACGTCCTTGACTGGAATTGATCCCGTGACTCTTTGGTCTGCTGGCTGATGCTCTAACCACTGAGCCAAACTGGCCAGGACAAAAATATTTTTGATTATTTAAATTTTTATGTTGCTGATCTGGGTAGAGTTGCACCTGGTTTGGTGGTGCTTGTCTCATATCAACCAGGGACAAAGTAACTCCTTCTTTATCCCAGCTTGCTTTGGTTT
Source organism: Tadarida brasiliensis (assembly GCA_030848825.1). Lineage (NCBI taxonomy): Eukaryota > Metazoa > Chordata > Mammalia > Chiroptera > Molossidae > Tadarida > Tadarida brasiliensis. The sequence goes on from CM061263.1 coordinate 22,930,479, forward strand.
GTGCCCATGCCTGGTTCATGCCCTGGACACAGGGGGGGGGGGGAATTAAATTTAAAAAATTTTTAAAGTACAACAAAATTGAAACAAGTATATTTAAGTTTGGCTGGCTGTTTTGAATTTTTGTACTTTGGTATAGGTACCAAGGAATCCCAGGGTTAGCTTATGTAGAAGTGATTATTTTAAAATGTATTCTTGCAACCAATTTTTAAAAATATGTTTTCATTGATTTTTTAGAGAGAGAGGAAGGGAGAGAGAGAGAAACATCTTTGTGAGAGAGATACATCTATAGGCTGCCTCCTGCACGCCCCCTACTGGATGAGCCTGAAACCTGGGCATGTGCCCTGACGGGGAATCAAACCAGGACCGACCTCTCAGTTGATGAGATGATGCTCAATCCACGGAGCCCACCGGCCAGGCTCTTCCAACCAATTTTTAAACTACCTTTTTTCATTGTAACCCTTTGAATTCCAAGATTTTTTTTTGTCAATTCACCAGGGTGTATTTTCTTATTTAAAAAGTACTGAAGAATCACAGAACAGTCCTCACTCTCTTTTTTCCTTTTCTTGATTCCAAGGTAATTACAACTCTCATTTATTTAAGGAGACAAGCAGTCACTGATTTGTAAATATCTAACTTCAGAATGGCATGTGTTGGACCAAAAATGTGCCCCATCCTCAAATAGAAACTGCCACTTGAATTTAGGAATAATTTTTATAAATTGGAAATTATGTTTTATTTCCTTACCATATTCCATTTATTATTATTTTATATGATTTTTAAATGATCTGCTTCCTCCTCCTATTTAAGGGAGGAGAAGTCACCTTAAAATCTCACCAACAGTAGATTAGAAAGCAGCACCGCATTCCCGTTTTCTTTGTGAACTCCTAATCTTGATTCATTTCTCATAAGTTTGTAATGCATTATACAGTACAGCCTATCTTCACTAAAGCTGTAGTTGACTAATCAGATGTGTTTTAAACATACCCTTCCACAGTAAATTAAAATATTTATCGTAAAAGTTTATTTTACTCAATTTTTCTTTGGCTTTGGCAGAGTTTTTTGCTAAATATTTGTATTTTAGTAGTGTTGGTAACTTTTTAAAATCTGGGTGATTTTGCTCATTTTATAAATTCAATATAAGCTTAAATAAAATCCTGTTACCAAAATTTGAATTTTTTGAACTTCTGTTGACCAGTTTTTCAGATGATTATCTTTACAGCTTATCTTCTCAAAGGTATATCTTGAAAGGAAACATTACATTTAGGGGTTTTTGTACTAACAGCTTGTTTTTTTTTCTTGAATGAACAGCATCCAAAGATCATTAATTAGTTTCATCTATACTTGCAGAGATACTGAATTTTAAACATTTATAGATCGGTTATATTTAAAGCTGGAAATTGGGGAGAAGGAAATATGGTGGATTAAAATAGTCATTTGAACAGAAAACCAGCTTTTGATTGCTTGTTTGTTTTTCATTAAAGATAAAATGTCAACAGAAAGAAGAAAATTATTGATGGAGCACATCTTCAAACTCCAGGAGTTTTGCAACAGCATGGTTAAGCTCTGCATTGATGGATATGAATATGCCTACCTAAAGGCAATAGTACTCTTCAGTCCAGGTATATAAATATTGACTTCTTATTTAAAATACGAATTTTGAGGTTGTGGAGAAATCGGAACCCTCATACCCTTTGGTGGGAATATAAAGTGATGCAGTTAAAGTGGAAACAAGTGTTCATCAACAAGTGAATAAATAAACAAAATGTTGTATGTGCATACAATGGGATATCATTCAGCTATAAAATTAAGCTCTGACACATGCTACAACATGGATGAAACTTGAAAAAAGTATGTTAGGTGAAAGAAGCCAGTCACAAAAGACTACATATTATATGATTCCATTTATGTGAGATGTGTAGAATAGGCTAATTTTACAGGCATATAAAGTAGATTAGTAATTACCAGGGACTGAGTAAGGAGAGGAAAGAAGAGGGATTGACTATGAATGGGTACAGAGTTCTTTTGGAGTGACAAAAATGTTCTAAAATTAGATTGTGGTGATAGTTGCACAATTCTGTCAATAATCTAAAACAAGGGAACTATACACTTTAAATTGGTGAATTTTATGAATGTTAAACATTTACCTGGGTATGAAAAGGAAAGTTGAAATCAGTGAAGTGATATCATCGATCTGTGGTTCTGTTGTCACATCAACATCTGAATTCTTAGGTATACTTTGCTAGGCAACATTAAAAGGCAGAATGAACCCTGGCTGGTTTGGCTCAGTGGTTAAAGCATTGGCCTGTGGACTGAAGGGTCCTGGGTTCGATTCCCAGTCAAGGGCATGTACCTGGGTTACAGGTTTGATTCCTGGCCCCTAACCAGGGCTGTGTGGGAGGCAACCAATTGATGTGTCTCTCTTACATCAGTGTTTTTCTCTCTGTCTCTCTCTGCTCCCCTCCTTTCCTCCCACTCTATTAAAAAAAAAAAAAATCAATGGAAAAATATCCTCGGGTGAGGATTAACAAAAAATAAAATAATAAAAAGAAAAGGCAGCCCTGGCCGGTTTGGCTCAGCGGTTAGAGCATTGGCCTGTGGATCAGAGAGTCCCGGGTTCGGTTCCCGCTAAGGGCACGTACCTCAGTTGCAGTTTGTCCCCGGCCCTGGTTGGGGTCATGTGGGTGGCAACCACTCGATGTGTCTCTCTCACGTCGATGTTTCTCTCTCTGTCTTCCTCCCTCCCTCCCTCCCACTCCATCTGAAGATAAATGCAAGAAATGTCCTCAGGTGAGGATAAAAAAAAAAAAAGAAAAGGCAGAATGAGAAATGAGTGTTGTGTTAATGTGGTAAATTTCCAAACATCTTATTAGAGTTACCAACAAATAGAATAATGAGTCTCTTATTTTCCTGCTGGTTTCTCAGTTTCACATGTAGTATAGTGCCAGTAAGCTCAATGATCAATTACTGAATAAGAAAAATTGACTGTTCTCTTAGGCACTGTATTTTTCATTTTGGCATGTATTTCTGTTCCTGTGCATCAGAATAAAATTATCTTGGGAAGCTTGCTTCTTACCCCAAAGGTATTAGTAAGATAATTAAAGCTTTTTTTGTATTGTTTCTTATGTTTCACATAAGGTAATAACATGTATCTCCATTTTTATTACAACCAATTTGCTGTTTTCATTTTCCTTAAAATTGAATGAACATAGATTGAAGTTAGAGGTATGATGTAGTTTTATTTTACTAAGTATTCCCAATATTTTCTCTCTTTTTAAACTTACTCTTCTTGTTGAAAGTATTACAGATGTCCCATCTTTCCCCTCTCCCATTCAACCCCTCCTCCCTGAATCATCCTCTCCCCCCGCCATTGTCTGTGTCCATTGACTATCCATATGTGTATGTAAGTTCTTTGGTTTATCTCTTCCCACCCCCACCCCCTCACTGAGGTTCATCAGTCACTTCCTTGCTTCCGTGTCTCTGGATCTATTTTGTTCGTCTGTTTATTTTGTTCATTTGATTCCACATATAAGTGAGATTATGTGATATTTGTCTTTCTCTGACTGGCTTATTTCATTTAGATTAATACTCTCCAGGTCCCTCCATGCTATCTCAAAGGATAAGGATCCTTCTTTTTTACAGCTGTATAGTGTTCCGTAGTGTAAATGTACCACAGCTTTATATCTACTCATCTACTGGTGGACACTTGGGCTGTTGCTAGATCTTAGCTATTGTAAATAGCGCTGCTATGAACATAGGGGTGCATATATTCTTTCTGATTGGTGTTTCAGGCTTCTTAGGCCAAATTCCTAGAAGTGGTATCACTGGGTCAAATGGCAGTTGCATTTTTAATTTTTTGGGGAAACTCCATGTGGTTTTGCAGAGTGGCTGCACCAGTCTGCAGTCCCACCAGCAGTGTACTAGGGTGCCCTTTTCTCCACACCCTCGCCAGCACTTACTATTTATTGATTTGTTGATGGTAGCCATTCCTGGCAAGTGTGAGGTGATACCTCATTGTCGTTTTAATTTGCATCTCTCTGATGATTAGTGACGCTGAGCATTTTTTCATATTTCTCTTGGCCATTTGTATGTCCTCTTTGGAGAAGTGTCTATTTGGGTCCTCTGCCGATTTTTTTGTTTTCCTTTTGTTGAGTTGTATGAATACTTTATATATTTTGGAGATTGTCATTGATACATCAGATAGGGGTTTAATTTCCAAAATACGTAAAGTACTCCCAATATTTTCTGTTCATTATTTTATTCTCTTCAGACAGCACAGAGCTTTCCATATTTTTAAATATTTAAGTGAGGCATACTTTTTATGAAGTTCTTTTAATAATTCTATATTTCTGAAATTTTATAGTGACCATTGAAATGTTTATAGATTATTTTATATTTCTATATTATAATTTTTCTAATACAGATGATGTTCATAGTTAGTACCTTTTTACCTAACAACAGTGGGATTTTTTAAAATAAAAAATATAATATAGAAAATAATCTGCAAATATGTCACTGGATTAAAAATGTCTTTTTAATTAAGCTAAGTCATTTTCTTTTTTTATTCCTATTAAAAGAAAAATTAGCAAAATTCCTTCTACTACTTTGGGATAAATTAAAATATTATCTATTTTACTAGAACCCATTGGTCTCATTTTTTTATTTGATATTAGAATATGTATATGAGATAAAATAGTTTTAAGGGTTTAAAGTACAGTGCCTGGTGTTTAGTAATATTTATGGAAAGAGCCACACATATGATGAGGCTTCATTTTTTACTGAACTGTTCTTTTTTTTATTCTTCACCCGAGGATATTTTTCTACTTATTATCAGATAGAGTGGGAGGAAGGGAGAGAGAGAGAGAGACAGAGAGAACATAGATGTAATAGAGCCACATTGACTGGTTGCCTCCCGCACAACCTGACCAGGGCCGGGGACGAACCGCAACCAAGGTACGTGCCCTTGACTGGAATCGAACCTGCAACTCATTGGTCCGTGGGCTGATGCTCTAACCGCTGAGCCAAACCGGCCAGGGCAACTAAACTGTTCCCCCTCCCCCCCCCCCCTTTTTTTTTTTTTTTTTTTTTTTTTTTTTTTTTTGCATTTATCTTCAGATAGGGTGGGAGGGAGAGAGGGAGGAAGAGACAGAGAAACATCTATGTGAGAGAGACACATCGAGTGGCTGCCACCCACAAGACCCCAACCGGGGCTGGGGACAAACTGCAACCGAGGTACGTGCCCTTAGCGGGAATCGAGCCTGGGTCTCTCTGGACCGCGGGCCGACGCTCCAACCGCTGAGCCAAACCGGCCAGGGCCCCCCTCCCCTTTTATCTCCACCCTAGATGCCTTATTAAATGAAATTCAGAAGTAAGGTAACAATATATTCTTTCATGTTACAGATCATCCAGGCCTAGAAAACATGGAACAGATTGAGAAATTTCAAGAAAAGGCTTATGTGGAATTTCAAGATTATATAACCAAAACATACCCAGATGACACCTACAGGTATCTAGAAGTTAAATACTATTTAATTAAATTCATATAAAAGCTTTTTTGTGCATCTGTTATGTCATTATTTTCTATTCCAAGAGTAATTAAAATGTTCTAGTAAACCTTAACCTTTGAAATAGCTAATGCTATTAAAAGCAATTTTCATTATTGCAAGTGCTTTACATGTAATATTTCATCCAGTTCTTATATTTTATATAGATTTTAGCACACAGAGGTTGAGTAACTTACTCAGGGTCACACAATAAATAGCAGAGACTGACTGAACCTAGGTAGTCTGACAATAGTGCCCAAACTCTTTATTTTCTTTAGATAAAATAATGGATTTTATTAGTAAAAGGGAGAAAATGAATGAAAAAAAACAAACAAAAAACAGCCATTAGACTTTTATAATTAACTTTGAAATTTGGCTTATGATATTTCTACCAACATATTTCTTGCCAGTGTCCTTTGGAAATAAAATTTTTATAAGATCAATTTTTGAAGAGGGACAGTATTGTAACGTAGTTAAACATGTGGCCATCAGAGCCAGAGTATGTAGGTTTGACTCCTGACCTTAACCTTATTAGCTGTATGACATTGGGCAAGTATTTTAACTTGTTTCAGTTTCTTTACCTGTAAAATGGAGATAAAACTCAGTTAATATATGTAAAGAGCTTAGAGTGCCTGTTTCGTAGCAAGGGCTATATAAATGTGTTTACTAACATTACTGTTATTTTTTAAATGTTTCTATTGATTTTAGAGAGAGAGGAAGGAAGAGAGAGAGAGAGAAACATCAATGAGGAAAAAACATGGATTGCCTGCCTCCTGCATGCCCCCTACTGGGGATCAAGCCTGCAACCCAGGCATGTGCCCTGACCAGGAATCGAACCAGTGACCTTTCAGTTCAACGCTCAACCAATTAAGCCACACGGGCAAGGGCTTAACATTATTATTTAACATACTTCAAGCTAGTAAAAGAACATTTAACATATAATGTCTTACACATATTAAATAATAAATTTATAAGCCAGTTCCATCATGAAAATCAGCCTTAGTTTATGTAACCAGTTTTCTTATCCTACTTCCTACCAGTTCTCTGGATGCAACTCAGCTGGTGGGAACAAAAAGAACTGAGTAATTTGAGGAGTAGAATACATGGCTGTAGGAAGATCACTTAATCCTGGGGCTGCTGGTTTCATTTGGTCTCAAGCGTTGGAGTGCAAGGCCTTAGACTAGAGGAAGGATAAACATACCACACGCATTTTGGAAAGGTGGTTCTTTTGTTGTTGGTTTTGTCATGATTGTTTTTCAATTTTTTTTTTAAGTTTCTAAAGTTGTTTTATGTCTCATTATAAAATAAAGACAGTATTTAAATTTTTTCTCCTTTAGACATACAGCTGTTGCTGACTTCTGTCCCATCAGGTTCCAGGTGCTTTGATCTCTGGAATTGTGAATTTCTTACATTCCTAGTTACTTAAAAATAATAAATTATCTTTGGATAGCAGTTTTCAGTGTACAATGTATTTTCACAACAAGACATTATCCTGCCAAACATTAAGAACCTCACTGCACAGAAACTGGCAGAGATCATTTTGTTAATTTCCACAGAAACACTGTGAGAGAGGCGGGGAGTAAGTAAGTGGCTTACACACATTCACATAGCTAGGGGGCAACTGAACCAAAATTTGAATCCAGTGGTCTTGATTCCATAGTCTGTGCTTTTCCCAGTAATAACAACTATTGCCTGTTTTACCATTCCCAGTAGTTTGTTGTAAAGCAAAACCAATAAAGCTATTATCATTAAACCTTGTGTTCCCTGATAACACAAAATATTGCTGTTCTTACAACTTCAGATGATCTCCTAAGCCACTCTTAAGCATATAGCTTGAACCATGGTTTAATAGCATAGCATTTAAGAGCAAGGCTTTACTATGAAGCCTGTCAGACTACACTTATGTCCAGTTGATTGTTATACACTCTGAAGCTTGAATACCAAGGTTTCTATTTTAACTTTTGAAAATTTGATCTTTATTAAATTAGGCCACAAACAATATACATGCAGAAATTGCTTATATTTTTCTAGAAAATATCTCTTTGATTTATAACCTTGTGCCCCCCACCATCTTTTGTTCTTTTTAGGTTATCCAGACTACTACTCAGATTGCCAGCTTTGAGATTGATGAATGCTACCATCACTGAAGAATTGTTTTTCAAAGGTCTCATTGGCAATGTACGAATTGACAGTGTTATCCCACATATTTTAAAAATGGAACCTGCAGATTATAACTCACAAATAATTGGTCACAGCATTTGAAAGCTGAGAGCTCAGTGCAAACTATTGTTCTTTCTCAGAACACAAGACACCAAATGGAACTCATTGTTTTCAGGGCACCTGGAAATTTTGACTTTAAAGAATAACCAAAAACCAAAATATTTTTATTTTTACTTTCTTAAGAAGAATTTTCAAAGTAACTGGGCAGGTAGCAGGAATTAGGATTCCCCTTCCTGTCTTATTTAAGTGAATAAGAAATACTATGAATTTATTCTTGGTTAAGATGATTCCTAAAGCCGTCACCTTTTAACTATCTAAACTAAGATCTCTCACTATATCTTATTTTATTTGGTAACACAAATAAATTAGTCTTTTTTTTTTTTCCCAGAATTGTGTTCTATTCATGTTTAACTTCATTATGAACTAGTACAAACACTTAATTGTCAGAAATCTCTGAGGATATCCTTGTATTTTACTCTTCTATAATATAATGTTTTAATTACTGTCAAAAGATTATTTTATGCTCAGTGGTATAATGGTAACATTAGAACCAGAGGAAATAATAACTGAATATATATATTTTTTGTCTTTTGTAAATATTATGGCACCTGTGGCATATATCACTCTCATTGCTGGCAATGAGACAGGTCATTTGTGATCTTAAGAGATGACTTTTTTAGTGGTGTATGTTATTAGTTTACAAGCACTTTTTATTTATGTATGTAGCAGAAAATTGTTTTGAGAATAAGATAGGGTTGATGTTTTAATATTTTTTATTTACTGCAGTGTTTTAAAAGTAGTAGAGAGTGATTGAGCTCAGAATGTTTCAGTATTGCAAAGTAGATCTTTAAAATGTTGTTCTTCCATTCCACAAAAAGCATCTGTCCTCTCCCTCTTTTCTAATCTGCATTATCTAGTTTCCTAACCCTTCCATGGATGTTAGCCAGTTTCTTTTAGGTCATTAGAAATACACTCTGTTAAATAATGGATTTATCATAGCCAATCTGTGTTTTCAAGGTGAGTGAAACAATTATTTTAAAGCAATTGATAAGTTTTAAAATTTTAATTTTTTTAATATATAAAGGAATATACACTGATTTTTCATGTAAAGAGGAGAGGGCTATTTTAGTATGAGCATCAGCCTAAAGCCTTGTTATTGCTACAACAAAAGCATTTTAAACTCCTTGGATGTCTTCCACAGTAATGTTTTCCATAGCAAACCTGATACTGTTAAATATTTCTTTGCTCTGATGTCATGATTAATTATTTTGGTATGTCTGTTTGTTGTTGTTTTTCAACAACAAATGTGGAGATTTCATTGTACTCAGAGTACATCTTTTACAAAGATTTTTGCAGTAGAAGAGAAGCTGAATTTTGGGGGAGGCTGTGGATTTTACTAATTACTACTTTATAGTAAATCAAAAGTTAAAAGTATCAACTTACAATCTTTACTGACTTAATTAAGGGAAACATTTTTTCCCCTATTTAAAACATGATTTTTGTCACTAGGTTTACTTATAATATCAGCTAGGAAAAACTACATTTACTGTGAAATACACAAATGGGAAAATCAGTAGGTTTATAAACCCAAAGAAGTAAGCCAAGGATTTAGAAATAATGTACTAATGGTCAATTAACACACGTTTCTTGCAGGTATTTTTCTTGATTAAATTTGTAGTTATATTTGGAAGTGTTTTTTAAACTATATTAAAATGTGACCTGCATTACAAATTTCTGTTTCCGGACAGTATATTTGACTTCAGAGTTCTATTTGTTGACTAGTTATTCTTTTGTTTGTTAAATTGTTAAGAAATCTTTAGTAAGATTTATTAAAGTACTTCCAGGAAGGGAAAACTATGGAAAACATTTCCGTAGTGATTATTTTAGGATTATTATAATTCAGTTTGAATACTTCTAGGTAATTACAGATTATTGATTAATTTATTTTTTTATCTCCTGAGATCTCAGTAAAATGAAAGTAAAGTGTAACCATATAAAGAAAAAACAAAAGAGAAGGAATCAGAGGATAAGAGAGTTCAATAAATTTTTGGAAAACGAAGTCCAAGTGGAGAAAGACTGACTTAGCAGAGCCAGAATCAAGGAACCTCTAATCTGAGTGCCTGCAAAAGGCAATGCAGTGAGAAAGAAGCCAGCATACCTTATAGTATCCAGAAAAGATGCTCAGTATCTGGAGGACCCAGGTGCTGATATTCAGAGATGGTGCATGGGACATAAAAAAGAAAGGATTGATTGCAAGTCTGTATACAGAATCATTGAACTGTCCTTCTCTATACTTACTTAAGTATAGTAAGGTGACCACTTGATGTGTTTCTGCCTTTTTGAGCAGGGCGCCAGAGGTTAATGCCCTTAAAAAACTAACTGGAAGATCATAGGATTTACAGGATACCAGGAATGATAGTAGGCTTGGGTTATATATAGGTTTGAAAATATGGATTAAGTTAAAGTCTGCATTCTAAATGTGAGCTTCCTAATTGTGTTCCCAGAATGCTGGCCATAAGGTATAGGCTTAAAAATGCTAGGATATTTTTCTTCAGAGAAATTAATTGCCTCCACAGAAATGATCTCCAGACACTCACTTTTGGTTGTGCTTAGATAAGAAGCCTGATTGCCACTTTATCACTTTCGTGATAAAGAAGACAGGTGGGTGAGAGGTGTAGAAGAAGTGTGTATGGTCAAAAAAGCAATAGATCCTTGTGGTAGAACTGTTCAGTATCTCTCTCTCTCTCTCTCTCTCTCTCTCCCTCTCTCCCTCTCTCTCTCTCTCTTTTATTAATTTATTTTTGTTACAGATGTTTCTATGTTCAGTATCTTGACTGGTGGCATACAGGAACTTACATGTGATAAAACTGTATGGAACCAAACACGCACACACACGAGTACAAGTAAAACTGGGGACATCTGAATAAGATCAGTGGATTGCATCAATGTCAGTACCCTGGTTGTGATGATATAGTTTTGCAAAATGTTATACCATTAAGAGAAACTGAGAGAAGTATAGACAGGATAGGATCTCTCTGTATTACCTTACAACTGCATGTGACTATAACTATCTCAATTAAAAATTTCAAGGAAAATAACTGTAAGGATGTTAAGAAATTAATACTTAGGCGATGCTCATTAACAGCTGCTAAAATCACAAAAAGTGAAACAAGCAGATACCATGTGTGCTTCCTGATGGAAGAATATCATCACCTATAAAATATACTTAACAACAACAACAACAACAAAAAACCATCAATCTGGTCAAGCACCTACGTTTAATTACTAATATACAGGAAATACAGGGGATATAAGAACACAGGGACACAATCAACAAAATCCAGACTGGGGGAAACTACAGGAGAAACAGCCAGTTTCTTCATCAAATAAGAAAAAAAGCAGGGGGTGGAGAATGGGGGAAACCTACAGACTGAAAGAAATTTAAATGAAAATCAACCAGTTATAGTATTGGTTGGAAAAAAATGTAAAAGTATGATGAGACAGATGGAGAAATTTGAACCCTCTGAATATTTAATATTAAGGAATTATTAATGTGAAATGATCATATGTTTACATTTTAAAGAGTTCTTAAATATATAGAAATATTTCAGATGGAATTGTTTTAAAATAGGAAAACAGCCCTGGCTGGTTTGGCTCAGCCGTTAAGAGTGTAGGCCCGTGGTCTGGAGAGACCCGGGTTCAGTTCCCACTAAAGGCATGTACCTCGGTTGCAGTTTGTCCCCGGCCCTGGTTGGGGTTGTGTGGGTGGCAGCCAGTCGATGTGTCTCTCTCACATCCATGTTTCTTCGCTCTCTCTCTTCCTCCCTCTCTATGAATGCAAAAAGTGTCCTCAGGTGAGGATTAAATATAAATAAAAATTAAAATAGGAAAACAAAAAAGTGTATGAAAGTCACAATACAACATAAACAAATTCGACATGATTTTGTGCAATTGATAGAGTCTAAGAAAATTTGACCCTGATATTTACAAGTTTTTCCTTTGGGGTTGAAGATTTAATGGCATAAAATTAAATCCCTTCCCTGGATCTAGTCATATTACTTGATCCTTTCAAGAAATACTGTATTTCAGTTTTAAAGTCATAGACAAATATGAAAGCTTGCAGTTACGATAAGTGTAAATCTTATAAACCTTGATCTTTTGAAAGAAATTATATGTTGACTAGAGTCTGGAAGAGCAAAGGATGAGAAGAGGTGAAGGAAGTGAGGTGCTAAATTTCTCATCTCATAGTTGAGGATCAAGAGAAAATGTTCCAAATTGATGGGTTAAGGAATATATAGGTTTTAAAGCATATTATTTAAAATAGCCACTGGGAAATTGGAAATAGTGTTCATTTAATGTCTTTAATTACTTAAAATTTTAAATATCATACAGTGGGGTCTGATGTGCAGGACAAGATGTGATGGGGTGGGAGGCTTGGGGTGTTTGGTGGTGACCAGCTGGTGTCCCTGCCAGCAAAGGCCCAGTGACAGGCATCCCCACAGAGGTGGAGATGGCCTACATCCAGGACAGCTTCCTGACTGATGACATACTTCATGAGATGCTGCTGCTGGTGGAGTTCTGCAAGGGTGCCCCTGACCTCGTGACGTTCCAGGGCTTCTACCTGGACAAGCTGAAGATCTCCCTGGCCAGCAGGACGCCCAGGGACCAGGATCTGGGTCACGTGCTGGAGCAGGTTTACAGCATCCTCAAGCAAGGGAGCTGAGGGCACTGGCTTCTGAGGACCTGGGAGGCCACCTGGTCAGACTCTGAGCTCCTGTCCCATTCCTGGCAGTTCTGGGTGAGGGGAAACATTTAGGGGCTTCATTTGTGACTGTTGCTCTGTTCCTGTGTGACAGTATATATACTTTTTTATTACTTTTCTAATTTTTAATACTTGAATTTTGAATTTTAACCTTGCAACTAAAATCACCAAATCCTTGAGAGCAGGTACTTAATCATATACTTTTCTATTCTCGCCTTTCCTACACAATGCTAGTACCTGTACTCAATATCATTATGTGCTCAATACCGACTTTCTTAATGGTATTTTATTTCTAAAGAATCTTGGCACTAGAAAGGATTTTGAAGTAGTCTGAGGCAATCATTTGCAATGAGGAAACGGGGGTCCCCAAAGGAGGAACCTCCACCTGGGGAAGTCTGGTCTAGGTGACTTTTCCACCACATGCCTCCTTATAAATGCAACTCCTGAGAACTGGTAAAAGTTCATTGCACCTTTGCTTCCCAAGGAAACCTAAGGGCACCTTCGGAGATAGGGAAGTGGCCGCGCCTGAGGCGCTTCTCTCTGCGCATGCGCAGGACGTGGGAACCTTGTGCGGTAGGCTCCCTGCAGCTGAGTGCTCGCTTCCTCCGGGTGCATTTTGAACGGCGCACCCGGAAGGCCGGGCCTGCGGACAAGATGGAGTACCTGCAGGTGTTGAAGCGCGGACTGCAGCAGGTCAGCGGCCACGGCGGCCTCCGGGGCTATCTACGAATGCTCTTCAGGTAGGCGGCCAGAGCCATGCGCCTGGCCTGTGGGTTAGACTTCCGCTGGCTGGGTTGTTGGAATGGGACGCGGGCTTGGGTCACCTTGGAGAAACCGCAGCTCTGGTCAAGGACAACCGGCCGGTCCAATCTCTGCCTCCCTTCCCCCGGGCCGAAACCCCTTTCCAGGGGTCTCCCAGACACAGGACCAAAGCCAGCCTAGAGACGGAGCTGTGACGTGCAGGCGAGGGCATCAGGGCTGCATCGCTGCCCTGCTTCCTGGAGAGTACTGAACATTGCCACTCTGTGTGCCCTTGGGAACGTGTTTTTGCCCCCTTTTTGGCCTTAAGTTTTATCTTCTGTAAGGCGTTGAACACGGTGATCGTAATGGTCTCTCTAGTCCTGACATTCGTTGAATCCGGCTAGCGGCATCGTTCCGGGAAGCCAATTGGAGACCTAGAATCGAATGAAAGCCCGGACATTCATATCTTTTTAAGATGGAATACTTTGGCTTCCTGGTTTCCTGAAGGTGTTTGCTAACTCCAGTGCCTCTTGATTGTAGATAAAAGTAGTCTTGTGATTTGCATCCATATATTTAGTGTAGTTTAACTGTGTCAGTTGGGTCAGTTTATCTTTTCTTGTGCTCTCTACGTGGTACAAGGGGTAACATGAGCAGGTATTCTAGAGCTCTACCCGAAAGCTGATTCTTCGACACTGGGTAGTGTGAGCCTGGAGATGAAGGCTGGAAGTCTACAACTAGTGACCATCCCCAAGCATCTCCTCATTTTTTAAATTGATGCAGCAGCCTTTGTTTCTTAAAGTTGATGTTCTCCCTGTATTTACATTTGTGTTTTGATCAAAGAATCATTCAAAAATATATGATTTCTTTTGGATATTCACAGGGCAAATGATGTGAGAGTTGGTACATTAGTTGGGGAAGACAAATATGGAAACAAATACTATGAAGACAAGAAGCAGTTTTTTGGTGAGTGCAGTATTTTTTTATATGAATAACAGGAGTGAGTTTAAGATTTGATTTGACTCTGTTTTCCATAATATACAAGGAACTTCTGTAATGAATGTATAAACCTACATATATGTATTTTTTATTTCGTGGGATTATGTTAATAAATGGGAATATTTTTACATAAAAACCATGGGGATTTTTTTCATATTAGTTAGTTGGATGTATCTACAATATTCTTTTTTGTTTGGATAATTGTTTTTTTTTTTTTTTTTTATCCTCACCTGAGGACATTTTTTCATTTTTTGTCCAGATAGAGTGGGAGGGAGAGAGAGGAAGAGAGAGAGAGAGAGAAACATCAACATGAAAGGGACACATCGAGCGGCCACCACCCGCACGACCAACCAGGGCCGGGGACAAACTGCAACCGAAGTACATGCCCTTAGCGGGAACCGAACCCGGGTCTCTCTGGACCGCAGGCCGACGCTCTAACCGCTGAGCCAAACCGGCCAGGGCTGTGTTTTTTTTATTAAAAATTTTTTTCACAACATTCTTTTTAGTAGCAATACAATATTCCACTGTATGGAAGAACCATTATTTTTTCAAACAATTTATTATTGATAGACATTTAGATTGCCTTCAACTATTTTTTTACTAGAAACAATGGTTCGGTGAACTTGCTTGTAACTACTTGTTTATTCTAAGAATAAATTTATGGAAGTGGAATTGCTGAGTCTGAGTGTACATAATTAAAATTTTGATATATTTATTGGAAGATTGTTAAGGCCCAGCTTTATTATCATGGCCTAACTCTGTGAAACCTTACCTGAGGTTTCCTCCATCTGCCATCGTTGCACATTGGATTATAGTTTACTTTTAGTTATTTATTCTCAAGATTGATCTCTCTAATAGAAGAAGCAAATCTCGATTGAAATCTATATTTCTTTAAGTGGATATGGTCATGTTTAAATTGCATTAGTTGATATTTGTTGATGATATGTTTACATAGGAAAACTCTATAAAGTAAATGCAGATTATCTTTGCTTAATGGTTTAAAATCTATTATAGAGATGAATTTATATTCCCTGTTTGTGGGGTAGGGCAGTGAGGAAGTGGTAGAAGGAATTAATATTTATTATGCACTTACATGTCTGATGCTGAAGTAAGTGTATGTGTGTGATATTTAATTTTCATGGCAACCTCAAGATGTAGGTATAGTCATCTACTTTTAATAGACAAAGAAACTGACTGAGGCTCATAAAATTTGCTGAATATTCACTGGTAATAAGTGACAAATTCTTGATTGGAATCCAGGTCTTTGTCCATCTTAAGGACCCAACAGTAACAGTCTTGTAAATTGTGGTTAGGCCTCCAACTACTCTATAGAAATGTGTTAAAGAATGTAGCCATATTATTTTGATGACATGAACTGTCCTGCTTATCTAACCATCATGTATACGGTTTGCTTATTATGTATAATCAATTTCTGGTGGTCATTAAAAAATACTTATATGGAAACATATAATTCAAGTATGATTGCTGTGAATACATGTCTTCTGCCCCATTCTCAGGAGGAGCACTTTCTCCTAAATACCCTGATCGCCTGGGAACACATTCCCTTACCCTCTCTACTGCTTTCTTGGCATGAGTGGAAACAAGGGTCACTGTGGAAAAGGTCTGAGCCCCACCCACAGAGTAGGTCTTAGTCTCTCTGCAGGGATTTTGCTGTGGCAGCTGCTAGGCTGTTGATAGAAGCTTGCCATACACTTTCTGGAGCTTGCCTTCACTATTATACCCAGGGTGCTATTTCTTGAACATATCTCTTTTGTAAGAGCACATAAAAGTCTTATCTTAATAAAAAGGTCTTCTTTGATGTTATGCAATCATGGTTGTTGTTTTTTTTAACGTTGTCTTTATTTACTCACATTTTCCAAATGTTGATCTTTCCACTCAGGCCGTCACCGATGGGTTATATATACTACTGAAATGAATGGAAAAAACACATACTGGGATGTGGATGGAAGCATGGTGCCCCCTGAATGGTAAGCTAAGTCAACATTCTATTTTTTTTTGGGGGGGGGGGGGCTTGGCAGTGTTTGTTTTATTACACAAATATTTATTGCATAGCTTATTTATTTATAAGGCAATGGTATTCTGAAAGCATCAGTATCAGTTATATATTTCATAGTTTTAGTGGGTCAGGAATTTAGACAAGACACAACCTGGATGGCTTATCTCTGCTCCAGGATATCAGGCCTCAAGTGGAAGATTCAAAGACTGGATACCAGAATCATCTGAAGACTTGCCCTCAGTGTCTGGAAGTTGGTGTTGGCTGTCAGCTGGAGACGTAGCTGGGGCTTCCTCAGCCAAGTGCTCTGAGAGAGGGAAAGAGAGAAGGAGAGAGAGAGAGAGAGAGAGAGAGAGAGAGAGAGAGAGAGAGAGGCAGGCAGAAACCATATTGCTTTGTCTGACTTAGTCTTAGAAATCATCCAGTATTAATTTCACATTACATTGGTCAAGGCAATTAGAAAATGCTACCCAGGTTTAATGGGAGAGAACATAGACCCTGTCTCTTGATGGAGGTGTGACAACATTACATTATATGTTGGGAAATATAGTAGTGTGGCTGTTTGGGGGGGGGGGGGGACAATATTCCACAGTATCACCTGGATATGGGTGAAGGGAAAGGCAAAAATAATTCTACCTCTGATCTTATTTGGCAGTTTGACCTTAAGCAAGTTCCTTAACCTCCCTGGGGCTTAGTTTTCTCACCTGTAAAATGAGAGCCCCCAAGTTCCTTAGATCTCTAAAAACTATGATTTTTATAATCATTTTGAAATGAAATTCTGTATGCTTTCACTTGAATTACCAAATTTTATATTGAATATTTCAAAACAAAGTACTGATCTCTATTCCATAGGTTGCTGAAATAATACCATTTCGTTGATATATAGTAAACTCTGGAGATCCTTGCCAGTTAGTCTAGAAAGTTTCACCAAAAAAACTAGAAGTAAGTATATCAGGTTATCTGACACTTTATTTTAGTTGAACTTGATCATCAGAAATAGTTTTTGGCTCTGGTAAATAGCAACTGGGATAATCTCAGAGTATTCACTTCCATTGTAAAGGCTCAGTTAGAAATCCAGGCATATAACATAGGGGAGTGAAGTGTGAGACAGTAGAGAATAGTGGGGACTATAATGAACTGAAAAGCACTCACTCCACCAGAGACAGCAGCAGCCCTATTTACCTGTCCTCAACGCCATCAGGTGAGAATTTGGCCAGGGGTTTCCAGATATGATTTTTCAAGAGAAAGTGGAAATCTGTATTTTGTGAGATTTCTTGTGGTTTTTTTTTTATATATTAAAGTATTTGTCAATTTAAATATAGCTCTATCTGATACATAATGGAATGTTCTCTATCTGTTCTGTCCAGTCGGGGAACCTCTGCCACATGTGGCCCTTTGAAATGTGGCTAATGTGACTAAGGAAGTGAATTTTTTATTTAAATTAAATGGGCTACTTAATTGGAGAATCGTTGTTTGTTTGTTTTTTAATATTGTGTGAGCTAAGCAAACATGTTTATAAGGTTTCACCTAAAACCAGTTTTCAACCTCTGGTCTACTTGGACCAATTAGGAGCATTGACCCATATCATTGATGTGGTTTGAAAACCATGGGATTGGATTATATATTTTTATTTAAAAAAAAAAATTTTTTTTTCCCTTTATTGATTTTAGAGAGAGAGGAAGGGAGAGGGTGAGAGAGATAGAAACATCGATGAGAAAGAACATCAGCTGGCCGCCTCCTGCATGCCCCCCACTGGGGATCCGGCTCACAACCTGGGCATGTGCCCTGATCCGGAATTAAACCGGCGTCCTCCTCGTGCATGGGTCGTCACGGTTCAACCACTGAGACACACCGGCCAGACTGGATTATGTCTTTATACTAAAATTCATTGCTCTTAACAGTAGCACTGCTGCTACATTTGAGGCTGGGTTTTTTTGCTCTTTTTAATGGGAAATAATAACCTATGGTTCTTTTAAGTTCTGAGGAGCTGTGATTTTAGATTTAGAGCTGTCTGCCTTCTCCAGAGGGGCATTCTGTATGTTGGGTGCACTATTTAAGACCAAGGTCTCAAAGTGGAATTTTGGTGTTAGGAGGTGAGGTATCCCAGTTTATATTTGTTTGGTTGATTGTTTTTTGGGTGGGATTGGTCCTGGGAGGATGTAGAAGGCAGGTGAGCTGTCTTGTTCACATTGATGTATCTCCTTCAAAGCACTCATCTAACATTGGTGCTCAGGGTCTGTATTTTGGGAGTCGAGGGTAGGGGAGGGAACCGATTTAAATTATGTGAGATGAAACAAATTTAAAATTATAAAATAGTAAAAGCCCTGAAAAGATAAAAGTACTATTCAGCCAAGCAAGCCCTTTCATACGATCTGACTTCACATGAAAAAGAAGCTGACAGCTGTAGAAGACATCGCTCCAGCAGGTGCCTGAGGGTAATTGAGGATACAGAGCTGATTTCTTTGTGGAGTGGAGCCTCCTCTAGGAGCTGAGTACCTTCGATGACCCTTGTTTGTAAGGGAAGTTGGAAGGCCTGTGATGAGTCTTTGTAGGAAGCCATGATGTGGGACAAGCTCAACTGTTTGTTTCTCGGACTCTCTTTTGCTGAGTGGCATGTATTGTGGAATTTTAAATCTGTGGGTTCTTCCCTGAATAAGTTTGATTCATGAATAAGTTTGAGGTAGGGCTGATTTATTAGAAAGCTAGGTATTATCTTACACATAGAATAATGAGTAGCAAATACAATGTATCATCTTTATGCATTCAAACAACTATTTATTTATTGCATATCTGTCAGGTGCAAAGAACTATGGCAGGCACAGGGGATACAACAGTTAATAAGACAAAGTTCTGGTTCTCTTGAGGGGAGACAGAAAAACAAGTATGTATTTTAGGCAACAATAAACACAAGGAAGATAACGTGAAGCTGCATTCATAAAAGGATAAAGAGCATGGGAGGGTCAGGTGTCTATTTTATACTGGGGTTAGTAAAGACTTTGTCGAGGAAATGATATTTGAAGAGGGGAGGGAAAAGTGGGGTCACTACCTTTATGACTACTACTGTGGTACAAGCCACAGGTATCTCTTGCCTGGACTTCTGCCACAGCCTCCCAACTGGTCTGATTACGTTCCTGCAGAACTCTACTATTCTTTACATACTAAGTGATTAGAGTGGTTATTTAAAAATGTAAGATCACATCCAATCTCTGCTCAGGACTATCCATTGACTTTTCATGATAAAATTAAAACCCTACTCCTTACGTGGTCTGTAAGACCTTACGTGATCTCGGCCCTGCCAGGCTTTCCGTGCACTGCCCTGTTCCCTGCCCTGCTGACCCTTGACTTGGCCACATTGGCCTCTCACTTTTCCTTGTACAGTGAGCGCACTTCCCTCTCAGGCACTTTGCGCTGCTTCCCCAGATGCTGTGTCGCTCATGCTTCACTTGATTCAAGTGACTGCGCTGGTGGCTTCTCGGACTATCCTGTGTAAGAGTCCTGTTCTGCTCTCACACTGTGTCCCCTTACACTGCTCTAGTGTTTTCCTTGGTAGCACTTATCTCTGCCTGGTGTTTTATTAGGTATTATTTAATTTATTGTTTTCCCAACTACCTTGCTTCTTGATGATAAGACCTTTTGTTCATTGTTGTGTTGCTAAAGACTAAAACAGCGTCTAGCACATAGTAGTTGCTCAATAAATTTTTTGTTGCATGAATGTGGATATACTCTTTTACTTGAAACAACCATTATTTTGCTTTTTGAATGCAATAATTTTTTTCACTTCTAGCTGATCGAAAAACGGTGTGTCTGTCACTCTTTGTAGCTTTTATATGAATTTAAAGCTAGATTTACCTCCAAATTCCATTCTGACTTCCACCTGTCCCTTTTATTATTATTTTTGTTTATTTTTTTTATCTTTATTGATTTTACAGAGAGAGAGGGAGAGACAGAAACATCGATGAGAGAGAACATCGATTGGGCGCCTCCTGCATGCCCCCCACTGGGGACCTGGCCCACAACCCAGGCATGTGCCCCTACCAGGAACTGAACTGGCGACCTCTTGGTGCATGGGTCGACGCTCAACCACTGAGCCACACCAGCTGGGCCCACCTGTCCCTTTTAATACTTTGTCCCACTGAATCATTTGTTTTAGTCTTTTAAAATATTTTTCACCTAAATAAATTGCCATTTCTCGGTGGCAGGGAATAATTTTCTTCCTCTTGGTGTATCTGTTTAATCTAGTCATTTCCAGGTAGTAGATGTCCTGTGAAATACTCTTTGAACTGAATTAAAGTGAGTGTTGCTCAGTACAGTGGGTTGCAAGATTCTTTTCAAAATAGATTCTTCCTAATATTTACTTTTATAACCTTTCTCTGTTAAAATGTGTTAATTATAAGCAGAAAACAGGATTGTTTGGATTTTCAAAATTCAGCTATTGTTGAACCCATCTTACTCACTATTCAGTGCTTTATTTAAGATTGAATCTAATATTTTACAAACATGTGTTGGAAAATTTCATACCTGGGGTGTGGAAATGAACAATGTATTACTGAACTGCTCTTCATATATATCTGTAATTTTTCTTTATTGATTTTAGAGAGGAAGGGAGAGAGAGATGGAAACATCGATGAGAGAGAACATCAATTGGCCACCTCCTGCATGCCCCCCACTGGGGATCTGGCCCACAACCTGGGCATGTGCTCCAACCGGGAATCAAACTGGTGACCTCTTGGTGCATGGGTCAACACTCAACCACTGAGTCACACTGGCCGGGCTATTACTGAACTGTTCTTGATTCCAATTTCCAGAAGAAATCTTCATTTTGTTCACAGGTTGTCAGTGTATAGTGCCTGCTAGAGGTAGTCAAATGTAGAAAACTTTTGAGGTTTCTAGATAAAACAAACAAATGAAAGCTAAGTTTGAACCTTTTCTATGTAAGTGTAGTGAAAGATGTTGCATTGTGGAATTGACTTAGAAAACATTTCCATTAAGGAGGACTGAGAGAAACAGTCTTCCGCTAAAACATTTGAATACTTTAGAGAGAGTGATTTTTTTTTTTTATGATGGCTTAAGAGAGATGAAATGGGGTTAGAAGTAGACAGAACCTATTTATAGTATCAAAAAAAATGACAGATGACTTGGACAGGGTTTTAAAATCATCTCTAGTTGGTTTGAATTAGAAGGATTTTTCTTTTTTAAATCCTCACCCGAGGATATTTTTCCATTTATCTTCAGATTGAATGGGGGGAGGGGGAGGGAGAGAGAGACATTGATGTGAGAGAGACACATCGATTGGTTTCCTCCTGCATGACCCCGACCAAGGCCAGGGACTGAACTGTAACTGAGGTACGTGCCCTGGACTGGAATCGAACCTGCAATTCCCCGGTTTGTGGGCTGACATTCCAGCTGCTGAGCCAAACCAGCCAGGGCGGATTTTTCTTTTTAATAGCTTTCTTTCTTCCTGTAAAGTAGTACGTTTCCATTACAGAAATTTCAGAAAATTACAAAGTAAATAAAAGTAATCGGTTATCCTACTGCACTGAGACAAACCACTGTTAACATTAAATATATATTCTTGTGATCTCTTTTTCAATGTATATGTATCCTTTTGTTTTTGTTTTTAATGTAAGTGGGCTATTTGAAGAGGTAGGTGGGTTTTAATGTTAGCTCCACCTTGGGTAAGTTACTTAAGCTCTTGGTGTCCCAGGCTCCATTGGGAAGCTGTGTTCAAGCTTCAGTTCTGTAACTCACGTACGCTCTGTGGGACCTTGTGAAAGTCATCGCAATTCTGCTTCCTCAGTTTAAGAGTGTGGAACATTAAGTAAGTGACTAAGTGATATGTGTGAGAATGTTTCATAAACTAAAGTGGGATAGAGGAATAGAATTTTAGTATGATGAGTATTTTTACCTTAAAATACAATCAAGTTTTTCTTCAGTCTTTCATATTTATTTTTTGAAAAACTGAAAGATCTATGGCATTTCTGGGCTGAGTGAAAACATCTGAAACATGAACAGTATGGTCAGAAACCTGTCTTGCTCCTAAATTAATAATGTACATTTTCCAAGGAGAAGAAAGATTCAAAACTGCCTATATTTTTGTTGTTGTTCACTGTTATTTGGTAATGTTTAATTTCTGAGAATTTGCTGAAAAGGAAAATTAAACTTTTTTATTATTCTTATTAATACTAATCTTAAAGATTGTTTTTATTTGCCGTGATTTTTAAAATTCCTTCATTTTACCCTTTGAATGCACCCAAACTGAGGGGCTATTTAAGTAAAGTAGTATATTTTGAAAAAGAAAGGGCTAGTCTTCCTTCCCTGTTCCCTGACACACTCACTTTCCCTTATACTGAAAATAGGGTCAACCACTTGTGGGATTTTTCCCATTTGAGTTGTGTTTTAACTGTGATTTAATATCTTTGTTTCCAGTTATTTTGACACAACCTCGGTATATTTGAGTACTGAGTTTCTCCAAAAATGTATTGTATTTTCATTATAAATATTTATCGCTTTGGTATTTATAACTTTTTGCCTTTCTGCCAGTCTCCTCATTCGTAGTCTACATTATTCTGCATTTTGCCCTGGCCGGCCGGTTTGGCTCAGTGGTTAGAGCATCACCCCGCGGATCAGAGAGACCTGGTTCAATTCTGGTCAAGAGCACATACCTCAGTTGTAGTTCCGGTCAGGGTCATGCGGGAGGCAACCAGTCGATATGTCTCTCTCACATCGATGTTTCTGTCTCTCCCTCCCTCCCTGCCTCCCTCCCACTCTATCTTAAGACCAATGGAAAGATATCCTCGGGTGGGGATTAACAAAAAAAGAACGTAAACTGGAAGTGGCTGCCGCGCAGTCTCCTGGGCAGTGCTGCTGGGCCGCCGGTGTCTTTAACTACCAGGAATAAAAGTGACCTGGCTGAAAACCTGTTTTGCAAAAACTCTTTGGTGTGGAAATCTAAAACTTGTGATTTCCTTAGCCTTTATTTAATACTAATTGTAACAGAAGGGTTATGCTAGCCTAGCAGATAACATTTTCTTGTTTCTGATAGCTCCTTACACTGCCACAATGAGAATACGTTGTTTACTCATCCCCTGACTCTTCCCAGTAGCCTTATACTGGATAAACATTTTCAGATTTTATGTATTATCAGTTACTGTGAGCAGATATTCTTGAACATACATAGCATTATACATTTTTCTTATTAGCTTTAGTCTTAATTATTTTACTGAAACCGCCTGCTCTTGCCCTTTTCTCTATAGCTAGACAGTCTTTTTTTTTTTTCTTGGAGCTGCAATTTATGCCTGTGTCCTCATTCCCTGTTTTCATAGGGTCATGTCTATCTCATGAGCTCTGAGCCTTGGGGGATGTGGGGTGAATTCTCGCTCTCCTTCCTTTCCCATATTAACTCAGCTTGGCTTTCTGCTCAGTTCTACTCTTTGTCCCTTGGACATTGATTCTTCCTTTCTCGGTCATTAGAGAGACACTCTTCTGTGTGCTCCAAGGAAAGCACCCAGTTTCCTCCTTTAGGCCAGATCTCTGGCACCTCCCAGCAAATACCCTTTGAAATTAAATGGTCAAATGCTTAAGGCATATATACTTGTGAACTTTGGGCTGTGATTTAATATTTTTAAGGTAACAAATGTTAGATTCTCCAGTGTTCAGGCTTAAGCTTGAATTTCAGGTGCTTGCAGAGACCCTCTTCCTCTTCCTCTTCCTCTTCCTCTTCCTCTTCCTCTTCCTCAGCATTGGGGTCAGACTAGAGCTTCGTGAGCTGGAGCAGCCTGAGCACACGGAGGCTCCAGAGCCAGCTCTGGCATCTCACAGTGGTGCTGTAGCCCATCAGTCTCATAATATATTTTGACATCTACAGTTAGGATACATATTCTGTCAATAGTGTCATAATTTAATTGGCAGCATTTTTCTTTGTTAGAGATGCATAAATTAATGGTGTATCTTAAAGTTGGTGGTGTCCTAGATTTGTTGAGATACAGTAAGGATACTAGCAATAGCTGGAGTTTGTTGAGTACCTACTATGCACAGGAATTTTTCTAGGTGCTTTAGGTGTCTTATCTCATTTAATCCATGTACCATCCTTAGGAAATAGATGTTCAGATGAAAAAACGAAGGCACAGAAAAGTTCAGCTAGTTAGTGATGGGGCTAAGATTTGAACTCAAGCAACAAAATAGCCCCAGAGCTGCCCTCTGCACCCTCCTCCCACCACACTGCACTGCCTCTTGGTAACTGTCTTCTCTCCCCTCTTCAAGGCACCGTTGGCTTCACTGTATGACCGATGATCCTCCAACAGTGAAACCACCTATTGCTCGTAAGTTCATCTGGACAAACCATAAATTCAACCTGAGTGGCACTCCACAGCAGTATGTCCCGTATTCCACCACTAGAAAGAAGATTCAGGAGTGGGTCCCACCTTCAACACCTTACAAGTAAAGACGATGAAAAACAATTTAAACATGTAAAATATGGACTTTTCATGTAATCGCACTTTTACTGCTGGTAACATAATTAAAATTATTTGATTAAACAATGTCTTTTGTGGGGTTTTTTGCCCTTAATTTGTCATTTTTCGTTGTAAAATAGAGGCTTAAAAACATGGGTAATTGAAGTAGACTTCTGTTGGGGTGGCTGCTGGCGTAGTTTCCCCTTGCCCAGGGGTCGTGTCTGCTTGGTGACCCTGCCTCTCTACCATAGCTGATGGACAGGGCAAGACCTAACGCTGAGCTGCCCAGGGACTGTCTCGGAGAGTGTGGAACGAATGAGAGACAGGTGAGTGATCAGGGCTGGATGGCTTTATGGCAGCTTTCTGAGGAGAAGGTTTTCAGAGATTTCCTATTTCCTGAGCTTTGGTTCTTTCACGGTTTATTTGGGGGTGTGAACCATCCCAGGATCCATCCCCTATATTCTTATTTCTTTAAGCTAACTAGGGTCACCCATTTTTTGTTGTTTGCAAACAAAAGAACTTTAATATTCAGATTAGCTCCCGAAAATTGGGTTGTAGGCAGAAGACCTTCAGGGTCGTGAGGGGTTTTTGGCATTGGTGTGTCTGGGTGGGACGAAAGGCAGTGCCATATCCCTGTGTTCGGGGCAGAAAGCCAGCAGCTTCAGCAATCAAGTGATCAGGATTCATGAGCCCCCCGAGGACAAGGTCCTTAGATACTGCTTAGCAGCCACCATGGAACAATATAATGGAGATGGGGAAAGGATGCAAGGGTTACAGAGTCAGGTAATTGCTTTCAAGGGCACTGCACACCTTAAAGGAGGGAATGAACCTTGATTTCCAAATCTAAACTCTGGGCGATTATCTGACTTAGCTAACCTCAAGTTTCTTATATGAAAATTAAGGGATAGAGTGGGTTCCTGATTGTTGGTCTAGGGATATCCGGAAGGAGCCGGAAAGTCCTTAATTGCACTTGAACGTCACCTAGGGCAATTTTTAAGCTCCACAGGCTCAAGCTATTAAACCAGCATCTCTCAGGGTTCCAACCCAATGATTCCATTGCACTGAACTACCAAGACTGAACTACTGAGCTAAAGAAAACACACCAGACTAGCTCTGAAAGTCTCTCAGTCATAGGGAACTAGTTTCCTCACAGCCTCACTGCTGAGTATCCCCCACTTAGCTGAATTTGCTGCCCTCAGGAGATACTGTGTTCCGTGTGCTATTTTGGGCAGCTGTCCGCGATTCACTGATGGACCAGCGCAGAGCAGGACCAAACACTGAAAGCTGGCCGGTGCTAGATTGAGATTTCATATGCTCTGTCCATCTACCACTTCAGTAACTTCTCTGCCAGGGCCTGAAGCATTGCTTTCTAATGCCATTAGGAATAGATTGGCAAAGGAAACCTGTGAGCGCTGAGAAGTTCTGTCCTGGCTTGCTGGTCTTTCTGGGTCAGGCATGTTGGAGGTTCACCTGTTAGAAAAATGGGTGTGTTCATGGGAGAAGGTGGAAAGGTAGCGATTAGGAAATGTCCGATCTGCACCGTCTTTTACTGTGGTTAGGTACTCGTACAGTCAGGCATGAAGGCAACAGGTAACTGCCTGAGGTTTTAACCTGATTTTCTTTTTAAAGCCAACTTGATAGGTCTAGGTAACAGACACTTGAATCAAGCTAGAAGGTTGCTGCTTCTCAATTCCCAGACCCGAGTTCTTTCTCAGGACCAGAACCCTTGATTTAAGGGCTGTGCTATAACAATAGCTACTTCTTTGGGTGATATGTACTTGGAAACGAGAAATATCCAAAGTTTTAGGGATCAGTGGATACTTGATCTAAGTTAGCGTGAACTTTGTGGTCAGAATAGAGATCATGGGAGGGAGATTGTAAGTGTGAGACACTGAACTCCTCTCCGTTCCCCACCCCTGGTTCATTTCCTCAGTTCCTAAGTGTAGAGAGGATGCACATTCTTTGCAGAATCTCAACATTGGCCCCCTGACCTGAGGAGTAGGTGTTCCTGTGGTAGAAGAGCCGAGGGGAAGCTATTGGAGCATTCTTTTCCTACCAAAACTATAAGCAAAAAAGCAGTAAGGCTCTGGGAGTAATTACAGAAACTAGTACAACCGTCAAAGGGCAGAAAGATACAAACGTGGTAATCTGCCATATCCCCAAGTGTTGAGTGTACTTCTGTTTGACCAGTGAGAAAGATTGATGGGTCTTGGAGAACGACGGTGGACTCTCCTTTAACACTGAATCTTGAGGAAATCCAAATGACAGCTGCTGTTCCTCAAGTGGTCTCTACTGGAGCAACTCAGTACAGCCTCGGGCACTTGATATGTCACTATTGGTCTAACCACTGCATTTTTATCCATTTTAGCCTGCAGAGTCCACTAGCAGTTTGTTTTCCCCTGGCAGGGACAGAAATAGCTTTACAAATCTGTCCCACAGATGTCAACTCCAGCCATTTGCTACACGAGGACATTTAATGCATCACCAAACCCTAGGATGTCACATTAGCACATTGTTGACACAGAGCAGGAGAGACCAGATACACTAATGCCTTGGTAAGACTCATGTGTTCAAAGCATGAACTCTGAATCTCATGGAAGTATAGGCATTTGACTGCGTGGCAATATCTATCCCCAGGGACGCAGTGGTCCCGTGCGTTGAGATAGCCCCTCCAGTGGTAAGGACAATGGCTGCATCGTGCCTGTTCCACAGCTAAGAAAAGCACAGCACTTTGTGGTAGAGAGCACACAGCACACAGGTGTTTTGCACTTATTTATCTTCTAGGTGACCTGAGAAGCTGTCAGCGCAAAACAGTCTCTAGAGGAGGCCCGGGCTGCCATCCAAGCAGCTCTGCTCCTCAGCCCTCTCAAAGTATCTGGGAGACTGGGAGACTTGGTGAAGTCAGAAATCAGTCCCCCAGAAAAATCACAATGGAAGCCCACAGGATTGGGGAGCAGTGCCATGAACCCCTTCAGGAAGATGACTGTTTTCCTTTTCAGAAGCAGCTCTGATTTGCTACTGGTATGTTGGAGACCATGGAACACAAGGTACTGTCTAATCTACCTGCTCATAAAGTTGACCATTTTCAGTAACACCCCATCACCTCGTCGATGGGGCCAGAGCAGGCCACGAAGGCACTTAGCTTGTGTGAGCAGATTTCTTCCCATTCTGTGCTTTCAACTACACGATTCCCACACCTTGCCCCTGCCAGTCTGTCCCTTCGCCTTCGTGGAGAGTTGTCGGCCAATTAGCTGAGAATGAAAAAAGTCAGGCCTGGTTGATAGATGTTGAACAAGATGCACTACCAGCGGGAAGCGCCCTGCTGTGGACCACACCCCCTCTCAGCAGCTGTCTTGAAGGACAGCAGAGGGCAGGATTTCAGCAGGAATCGGGCAGGATTTCCAGCGATGCCTTTTATCGCGTATTTTGACTGGAAGGAAACATGACCTGAGTCCGGCTCTGTAACCAGTCACTGGGTATATGTCAAAGACTTGAAAACAGCAACATTGAACATTGGTGTGAAGGTTTGGGGAAGGGCTTTGCAATGAACCTTGAGGACTGGACCTAGAATCCACAGAGATTTAGAACAAAGCAGCCAGGCAGGCGCTACAGGGTCATCTCCTGAGCACAAGTTCTTGTCTCGGCATCGGCTTCTGGGGGACACAACGTTAAACATCTGCGGCGCAGCCTCGTGACAGCAAGCCCATTTCACTTCTTCCGTTGGAGGGGAAGCTTGATTTGTTTTTGTGGAAAATGGTGTTATTCTGAATTTAGATCTGTTTTCCTTGCCTGTCACACCGTGGCCAACACCAACATTCATGGACTTAGATGCCTTCTGTGTTGTCATACATTAGACAGTGCCCTGGCCAGCAAACCCACTTCCCGGAAGAGGCAATGAACTCGCGTCTGCGGGAATCCCTGCTGGTGTTCCCGACGTGCCCGGCTACCTCTCGGAAGTCATCTCTCTCATTTTCCCCCAACACCTATCAAATGTCAGTAATACCAACCTTCTTTTTTTAAAATTAAATGTATTGGGGTAACATTGGTTAATAACATTAGATAAGTTTTAGGTATACAATATTATAATCCTCTATATTGCATTGTGTGCTCACCACCCGAAGTCTAGTCTCCTTCCCTCACCATGTATTTGACCCCCTTTACCCTCTTCATCCTCCCCCTGCCCACTTCCCCTTTGGTAACCACCATACTGTTGTCTGTGTCTATGAGTTTGTTTATTTGTTGCTTTCTGTTTTATATCCCACATATCAGTGAAACCATATGGTTCTTGTCCGTTGCTGTCTGACTTATGTCACTTAGCATGATGCCCTGGAGCTCCACCCATGATGTCGCAAATGGCAGTATGTCATCGTCCGTTATGGCCGAGTAGTATTCCGCTGTATATATGCACTGCATCTTCTTCCATTCGTCGGTGGAAGGACACTTAGGTTGTTTCCATATCTTGGCTATTGTGAATATGCTGCAGAGAACATTAGGGGTACATATATCTTTGTAAACTATGTTTTCAATTTTGGGGGGTAGATACCCAGAAAATAGACTTCTGGGTCATATGGTAGCTCTATTCTTAAATTTTTTAGGAACCTCCGTACTGTTTTCCATAGTGGCTGTACCAATTTACATCCCCACCAGCAGTGTATGAGGGTTTCTTTTCCTCCATCTCCTTCCCAACACTTGTTAGTTCTTGTCTTGTTGAGAGCAGCCATTCTAATAGGTGTGGGGTGGTATTTCACTGTGGTTTTGATTGCCATTTCTTTAAACATCCAGGTCCATTCTTGTTTCGGGGCCTTTGCACTTTGCTGTTCCTTCTGCCTGAAATAGTAATATCTTTGTGTAGCTCTCTCTTTTGTATCACTGATGTCTCACTTTATCAATATCACCTCCTCAGCAATTTCTGTGTCCCTGTAAAGTATCTCGCTTGAAACTTCCTATTATTTAAAAAATGTATTTATATAAATTTGTTTTATTGTCTGCATAGTACTTAGTGTTCTTTTTTTGAGAAAAAGCATGAACAAAATTATCCCAGTAAATAATCTGTGTGTTCAGTATTTACTGGACAGCTACTCTCCACCTGAAGTAAAACGGTTTGGTTAGATTTAATAATTTCGCTGGAGATGAGATAATGACGCAGCAGCAGCCTGAACAGCAAATTCTGAAATTTCAGGAAGTAAAAGCCCTTGTGGGGAATAACATTAAAGCATGCAAACAGTTATAAATAGGAAACTAAAAATGTTTCATTGAGCAATGAGGAGACAGAAAAAAGTGCACAGATTGCCATGATGTGCTGTGTTTCCAAAAAGATTAGTGGTTATTTCGAGGGCTTGTAATCACTTTTGTGATCAGCTGGCAAAGGACCCCTAGGCTTGCATCTCATGTCTCTATTATGGAGAAATCCTATTTATAACATCTCCTTAAATAAAAGTTCATTCATACACTGGTGCCAAGTGTCCGTGGGTATGAAATGCAGTTGCATCATCGGTGCACAGTAATCAAGCCCCATTCGTCAGCTCTGGCTCCAGGAAGGTCATATTCCTCAGACTTTTGGAAATACTGGGATTACGGAAGTGGACATGTAGTAGTAGATTGTTTAATAAATGCATTGGGACAGAACTGGTCTTAGACAATTGTTTCCCAGACTGATACCTGGTATTGACCAGCCCTCCTGGCTCAGAGCTAAGAGAGTACACAGGGCCCCTGTGTTGCACGTTTCAGCTACGTGACTACAGTGTGAATGGTGTTCCCTGGAGCTGTGGAGCACGTGAGCTCTGGGTTACCCACCAGGCTCTGTCAGGGAGAGAATCTAGTTCCTGCAGAGTGGACGTCTGGACATATCTGTTGTTTGTGCTTGCCCACATCCCCTTTTCTTTCTTAGATTCATAGAATCCTGACTTCTCTTGGGGATCACCCTTCCCCTACTTTCAACCACATGGGTCAGTGGGTTTGCACCTGTTCTCTAATTCTCAGGGTAATGTATCCCACTGGCTTCCCTGATTGGCTCAGGAATGAATAAGTGACCCCAAACAGGCCAATGAAACTCAAGCCCAGGACTTGAGTTGGGCATACTGGGAAAATAGAATTCCTGATCTGTAAGACTTGAAGCTGGAGGACAGACGCCAGGTGTGGCTGGGAGGCACCACGCCAAGGAAGGCGGCCTGAAAGTGAAGCCAATGCACAGGGAAATGGAACCAAGAGAAGGGACAAGACGGAGTCCTGCTTATAGTGTGAACACCTGGCTCTCAAGGGGCCTGAAGCTAGAATTCACTTAGACTTTTCAGTTATATAAACCAATACATTTTCCTGACATTTTTTTCTTCTGGGCCTAAATTGACTTAGGCTTCTGAATGTCCTCACTCAGATAACATCCTTGTGAATGTATTACTTCTCCCCTGTAGTAATGAAATTTGTTATTGCTCTGCACCATCTCTTTTATGAGAGGCGACCTTGATCATGAATTTCTGATGCCTAAATAGGGACATATTATAGACCAGTGGTGCTTGTTAGGATTTATTGGTGTAACTAATATGTATCCTTATCTGAGAATCTTACACTTGTGTTGACATGGATACATACGTTCCAAGAAGCCTCTGCGCCTGCATGTGAGGGTAAACCTAGGTCTCTGTACAGTCCCCGTATACGACGGCTCTCCTGGGTGACTCCAGTTGCAGCGAGGCCTGCAGATTTGCAGAGTTAGCTGCACATAGCCTGACTTAGAACTCTGAGCCACAGTGAAGTTGCTTTAAAAATTGGCAATCATTTTTATGTCATTAAATAAGGCTAAGCAGCAACGCCCAATCTTAGGTGATTTATGATACTCTTCAAAGCAATGGAAAGATGGTGAAAAATTATGTGCCAGAAAATCTGCATCCTCCCTTGAAATTTAAATTCTAAATTGCCATGAAAAACTGTTTTTACACTAATGAAAAGCTATCTCTTTGCAGGCAGGATTAAGAAATTTGCAGTGTTAAGAGTTTGCTCTAAAGCAACACAAATCACTAGAACCATGTACTCTGACTTGACCTAGATGGAAGAAACAAAAACTTACTCATGGAAGAAGCAGTTGGCCATATAAAAGCCATCCACACAAAATATACACATCTCACAAGTATCATCTCAGCTAACAGAGCAATATTCAACCAGGGTTTCGAAAGGTGCCCCCTAAAGACAGGGCTGTCATCGGAATCTGGGAGGCATCTATAGTTTGAAAAAGCATATACAACATTAAAACATAATTTTGCATTGGTAAAATGAATAAAACGATCCATCATAGTATTCTCATAATGCAAACTACGAGAAATAAAATCAGTGCAATTCTGGGCTGTTAGGACATATGAGTTAAAAATCAGATTGAAAAATAAAAAAGAAAGAAGAAAAAAAAAAGATTGAAAATTGGGATCAACTGCTAACAGGTACAGGTTTGGGGGGTGATGGAAATGCTCTGGAATCAGCCTGCGACGACGGTTGTACAACACTGAATGCACTAAAAACTACTGAGTTATACACTTAAAAATAGTTTGAATGGTGAATTTTATGCCATGTGACTTTTACCTTAGTTTTAGTTTTTAAAAAAGGATTAAGAAACTCGGTTCTAATGGGTTGGCAGTAACCCCGTGTCCTCAGCATGAAAGAAAGTGGCATTTGCCCCACTACAGCTCCTCCTAAAAACAGGGCTGTCTCCTGGGCAAGCACCGTATGATTTTTCCGTCTTTGGGCAACTGGGCTTAACACTGATTGATTGAGCCTCTTTGTACAAACTCCATTACCCCAAGGTAACAGCAGTGCGGCTCGAGGGTGGATAGGGTGTGGAGTAAAGGTCTGGGCGTGGGTGGACAGAGGGAGGGAGGGAGAAGGACGGGGGTGCCATGTTCCCGAGCATTGGAAGACCACACGAAAGTTGGACAGCAAACAGGGAGGGCTGGGAGGCTGATCTGACCAGGATGTCCTGACATTGGCTTTCGATACCTCTGGCTTGGCATTTCCTCTGAGACCAAATGTGGCCACAGTTGTGGAGGCTGAAAGAATCTAGAAATCATGAGAATTCAAATTCCACACAGGGCCAAAGGAGGGGTGGTGAATGACCCCTTACCAAACCATCTCCAGACCCAGAGGCATTAAAATGCCCCGTGTGTCTGCGATGGGACTGATCTTACCCAGACCTCGTCTGCCCCGCCTGCAAGGATTGTGCTGTGACCACAGGTTTTTCCAGACTCAGCAGGGATGCTCCTCACATAACAACAAAACCATCTTACATTTGTTTAGCACTTTTGAAATACTGTTTTTTCATATATCTTGATACATAACCTAAATTCATAAATACATCTTTACGCAGTGAGGACAATAATCTAGCTGGAAACGCCATTGAATCTCATACTCAGTTACTGCTTTCCTTGATCTGATACCTAATGCAAGTTGCAGCTGTTGCTGAGAAAGTAAAAAACAATTCAACTATCTCCAACCCTAGCAACAAATGAAGCTGTTGGTTCACAACTTCGAAGTTAGAAGGTTTTCATCTTATGCAAGTGAATAGCATCGTGAGATGTGTTGAAGGAGGACAGGATGGACGTGAGCAAAGAGAAACTGAGAAAAACAGCCGGGATGCGTCTGCACCCCAGCGGCCTGTCGATGGAGGCGGGAAAGGGAGGGGCAGGAATACCATAATGGGCCCCTTTCCTTTCTATGTTGGGCCTCTGAAAATGCACTGGACCCATTAATGAATTTATTCTCGGATTATATCGAGGGAGGGGAGGAGGGAGGGAGGGAAAAAGCCAAGCTCCAGATGTGAGCCTTGATTTGTGAATGGCCTCTCATCTTAATCCCTCTAAACAGGAAATCATAACGTCCGCCTGAGGTCTCTCTCAGATCTGGGTCAATTTAAGCATAATCTCTCCCTCTCCTCTAACCCTCAGCCCCTTCTCCTGCTTCCATCTCCTAACACAGTAAACACATCCTCGCTCCCCACACCCACACACACATTTGTTCTGTACGTGTGTTTTGCTTTACTCCACCGTTGACGCTCCCATCGAACAGGAAGGTCGTTTCCAGGGCTTCCTTCCCAAGGTGCTGCACTGAGGGCCAAGAGCGGAGGGAAGGGCAGGGAGAGGAGGAGCAGCTGGTCCCCTCATTAAAGTGGTTTTACTACAAGTCTGTCTGGGGAATGCAGCGGGGGGAGAGGGTTAGGTGAGCGAGGGCTTTCCCCTTTTGCTGATTAATACTCTATTCCCAGTTACTGCTTGACAGCATAGCCCTCGCTCATTGAATAGTAACGCACCATAGAACTGTATACTTTGTAACATGCAGCAGTAAGACCCAGCCTACCGAGGACCTACTTATCAAGTTTTCCTCTTTAAAACGTTTGTTTGAAGGCATTTTGGTGAATTTTAACGATGCTGCCTTCTCTTTGGCTCTCCCTGATCCAGCCCAAGTCCCCAGCCCTCTCCTCCACCACCTAACACCTCGTGTTTGCTCACAAAGATGCTGACCCAGGAATCGGGGAGGTTGGAGAGAACAAGTCTCCCCAGTGTGGGATGGCAGCTTCCCTTGTGGAGGAGGAGCGATGGTGGTTTTCTTCCATTTTCTTTTCTGATGGAGAGGAGATTCAGGGTGATGGGCGTAATTTGAAATAGCTGGTTTAGCGGAGTGCTAGGAAGGGGCTGGGGAAACAGCTCACAGTGCGCTTGTCTTCCTTGAGAAATCCAAGATCTCAGCTGCGCCTGGGGGCTGGGGTGGAGCCCCCACAGTGCCTAGAGGTGCTTCAGAGAGTGGTCCCCTCAGCAGAGCCTCTTCCCCTTGGAAGGGAGGAGCAGAAGTCACCTGAGCCCTGGGTCCTGGGCTGGCTGCTCAGTACCTTTACTGGTCTGCAGGGTGCGTCCGTCCAGGCTGTTGCTTGGAACTTCTCATCACATTCCTGACGAGGTCCCCATGTCTGTCACCCCCTCCAAGGCAGGGGAGCAACATCGATGCTGGACAGGAAAGACCAGTGGCATAATTCCAACAGAATCCTGTATTTGCCCCTCCTGTCCTTTAATCTTTTATCCAACGGAGGAAGCTTTCCCCTCGACCTAGATGAAGTTTCAGCAGATTCCACGTTTTTTGGTTTATTCTTTTATAATAAACACAGCTATAGTAACTTTAGGTCTCAAACACCTTCTCAATTTAGGAATTAAATTGCACAGTCCAAACGCTTACATTGTTTCTAGCCACTAGGTTGTTTTAGGCCACAAAGTTGGGGCAGCTTGTGCAGTAACAGATAACGCAGTAATTTATAACTGAATGGAGGGCCAAAGCAGACCAAATTCCCCACCCGCCCTAGACGGCCATCCAAATGAGTCTTACAGTTTTCTGGTGAGGTCCCATTTACACAATTAGTGAGTATTTAGGTAATCTCAGAAATCATGGTTCAATTCCTATCCCTCAGTTTCCCCTCCCTCTCTGCTCCACAGGTGAATTCCTTTCTTTTAGTACAATTGCATTCGACACATACTTATTGAAATCCACAATATGGATATGGTATCATGTTTGATGTTATAAGGCAAACCAGAGATGTATAAAGTATGGTCCTTGACTTCAGGCTATCTCTACCTCGCTCTATATCTATCTCTCTATCAATCAATCATATAGATTGATAGATGGATAGATGGTATAATAGATGGAATCAATAGACAGATAGATACATACATATGTATGTATATAAAAACACACACACACACATGCACACACACAGATAAAGATATCCCAGTGGGAGTGGAGAGGGAGAAGAGGCTAAAATATGCAATGGAGAAATTTTTTTAAAAAGCATATCTTCCCCAGCCCTCTGCATCAACACACTTTCTTTCAGTTCCTCAAACCAGCCCTGTCCCTTCCTCCCTAGGGCCTTGGGACATACTCTTCCGCCTGCAACAGATTGTTTTCCCATCATCATCTCAGATAACTCCCTGAGTCCCAGATGGGGTTAGGCTCTCCACTATTCTCACAGCACCCCGTATCCTAGATGGTACCCCTTAAAGTTGTAATTAAACAACCAATGTAAAATTAGATGCTCAGTCAGTGTCTTCTGCCTTCCCCGGATGCAGCCCCACAGAGGAAACCCGTGTCTCGGTTGTCAGTATAGTCCCAGAACCTGCAACAATGCCCTGCACAGAGTAGGTCCTCAATAAATATGTTTGAATGGATTAAGAAAGGTGGCATTTAGGGTTTTTTCTCTTCCTCCTCTTCTCCCTTTCCTCTTCCTTCCAGCCTAGCGCTCGTCTTTCCATGTCTTACTTATCCTAGTGATCTTTCTCTTAGATCTGCGCACTTTCCTGTGGTCTGCCAGGACCAGCCATGCACTGAGAGGCCTCCCGTTTGTTCTCTGTACGTCTCACTCTGGGGGACGTAATCTAGGGGCTGCAAATAATTCCTTCAGAGACATTATTTGGGGTTTGGGAGGAGCTTGCCACTCAGAGATTTTTGGACAGGAGCGTCAACGACACCTGGCACTTGTTCGAAGTGCAGTCTAAGCCCCGCTCCCGGGTCAGACTCCCCCTTTTAACGAGATGCTCCGGTGCGGGTGCGCATCAAGAGGTGCCGTTACACAGCTTGTCTCCTAGGATTCCACGGGTGGGGAAGAAAGCACGCTCAGCCACGTGACATATCAGCTGTGTCCTCTTCAAAGAAGTGGGGTGGCGTTAGGAGTGCCAGAGGTGTGTTGAAATGTAACGAAAGAAAGATCAAAGAACCCGCAGGACTCAGTAGGGGAACCTTCAGAGCATGATGCTGATCTGTGAAAGGAAGGGGGGGGGAGAAGTGTTGGCTGGGCAGCGGCTCAGACTGCAGTGTGTTTCTCACAGAGACCTGGCCCACCCCGTGGGGAGATCGGCGCACAGACTGCATGGCCCAGAGTCTGCACTGGGCAGAAATGGCCGGTCCTTGGGACCCTGCTGTGCTCAGCCAGTGGCAGAGGCTGCCCAGGAAGAGCCTGGCCTCTGCATGGAAGCCAAGGCAGAGCCAGAAGGTGCTACCCGCTGAGGCTGTCTGCTCACTGCACTCCTTGAAGCTAAAAAGTAAGTTCTTTTTTTTAAGGGAGACCCTAGTGGTATATGCCCATGGCTGCCACATGTGACATCTGGAGGTAATTTTGCAAGAAATCTATGAAAGCTAGTAAATGTATGGAGAGCAGATTTAAGAAATTACCACATTAAAGGAAGCCTGACTTATGTGCTTTTCCAGGACTGTTTATGTGGTACTGATTCTCCAGGGAACAACCTCCCCGAGGGCTCCTGGAAGACAAGGTCCAGGGAACACGTTCCCTCAGGGAGCCCAGGGAGAGCCCGTGTGAACCAATGAGGTGTCCCTGTTTACAAGATGCAGAGGTCGGGGTCTGAGATCACCCTCTGCCAGCTCAGTAAGCCCCAGGCTCCCCAGGGGCAGATCTGATCCTGACTGGCAGCCTCAGAGCCAGAGAAAATAAAAAGCCAGAGCAGACGGAGCAGGAAGGGCAGAGGTCTGGGGAGGGGCATGCAAAGCCCTGCGGTCAACCAGGGACGTCTCCACACGCTGATTTTCACTTTCATGTCCCTTCCTCACTCATGCACATCGGCAAGGACAGCCACCCACATGCACAAAGTCACACACAATGAAAACAGCGACACCTGCCAAAATCACACCCACCCTCACGTGCACTTCAAAAAGCCACACGCACACATACTTCTACCTGACACGAGCTCCTGTGTCCACATCCTGCCATTTCAGCAACCACGGTGCACCTGGTACCAAGTGTAGGTCACAGGCAAGAGGCTGTAACATCCACACACGTAAACCCCAAACAACACACAGGAACAACACTAATCAGACATTCAAAAACACAGTGACTTTATGGCAACTTAAAACCAACAAGCCTCTGGACCTGCTCGACATGCCTTGAAAGATATTTCCCTTGGCTACAGATGCCCACTGAGACCCTGCAGGAACTGGGGCAGGGGCAGAGGGCCGAGTGCGGTAACCCGGAGGACTTAGCACCCCTGCCTCCTGCAGGAGGGAACTGAAGCTCGCAGGCCCCATGCTGGGGAGAGAGCGCTTGCATCTGGAAAGGGGGTTACACATTTCTACAGAGGAGTGGAGTGGAGGGAGCAGGAATCCAAACTCTGCTTGCTTAGGTTTGAATCCCAGCTTTGCCACTTTCTACCTATATGACCTTGGGCAAGTTAGTCAGTCTCGCTGTGTCTCATTTCCTCATCTATAAAATGAGGATAAACACAGCATTTCAGAAAAGGTTGCTGTAGGAATACACCAGTGCTGAGAATAGGCCTGGGGCGTCACAAGAGCCAAGTGTTGGTGCTTGTTCTTCTCCTGGGAGTTCTCTAGCCCTGGGGCTTCCACAACCTCCCTGGTTCTCTCTTATAAGGGTCCCTACACAGACACCCCCCCCCCCCCCCCCCCGCAGTTGTAGGTCCCTTCACTGGGCAGGACAGCACTCACCAGGATCTCTTCATCCTTCCTCCCCTTCCCAGTTAAGGTTTTTTCACATGGATTTGTGGAGAGGGTGGAGGGGTTGTGTGTCTGCAGGGATCTGAGACCAGGCAGCAAATCTGTAGAGTCCTGCAGGGCTGGTCTGTCTTGCCGACCATGCTGTCTGGGCTGGGAATGAGGGCTTTCCCCAGGGCAAGGGCAGGGGACGCTGCAAGTTCCCACCCAGGACCTTCTGGTGGGTTGTTGGAAGAGGCATGCTTCTCCATTGGTCTGGAGATAGATTTATCTATCTATCTATCTATCTATCTGTCTGTCTGTCTGTCTGTCTGTCTGTCTATCTCATCTTT
Organism: Tadarida brasiliensis; assembly: GCA_030848825.1. Classification (NCBI taxonomy): domain Eukaryota; kingdom Metazoa; phylum Chordata; class Mammalia; order Chiroptera; family Molossidae; genus Tadarida; species Tadarida brasiliensis. The sequence goes on from CM061263.1 coordinate 22,969,004, forward strand.
CAAGACTCAGCTCCACCACATCCCTTCCAGTGTGAATTTTTCCCCAAAGAAAAGAGAACCGTTATTCCTCCAAGGCAGAAATGTGCAAAGGACTGTTGTCTCTTCTCTCTCACTCCGACACAGCCAAAGACTCATCCCTTCACACCCATGACAATTAATTTCCCCTGGAGTCCACTCTGTGTTCAGCGGGCTCCCAGGTGAACTGAAATCCAGAGCTATTCTCATCTGGTTGCCCTGGGAGTTTCAGCGCTCTCAGTACAACCTGTTCCTCCATCCTCCCCACTCCCTCCCACCCTCCCTCCCTCGCCTGGCTGCGACCTTCTCAGCCCCCCTCCCTCCCCTGCTCCGGGCCCCAGCTGCGCCCTCCGGAGAGACACCCGCTGCCGCGGTACCGGGGAGGGGGGGCGGGAGGAAGAGGAGAGGAGGGCAGGGGAGGGGAGGAGGCGGGGGAGCGCGCAGGGTGGAGGCCGGGCGCCGCCGCGCAGCCAGAGGGGCGGCTGAAGGTTGCATCTGTTGGAGGGAGGTTTTTGGCTGCTTGGTAACGGGCGGCCAGAACCGAGAGAACCGCAGAGAGCCGGGCAGCGGCTTCTTGACGTCAGGACCAAGCGAGGGGACCGCGCCAGCCACCCCGGCCCGCCCCACTGTGCGCCCGGCCGACGGCGGGAGAGGAGCCGGACGCGAGGCTCTCGCGGGGTGAGGGCGGGGGGGTCGGGGGAGCGACAGGGGCGCAGCATGCCCCCGGCCCCAGGGCCATGGAGATCTCCCCGGTGCCGCTGGAGAACGGCGGGGCCATGACCGTCAGGGGAGGAGATGAGGCCCGGGCAGGCTGCGGACAAGCCACAGGGGGAGAGCCGCAGTGCCCCTCGACGGCTGGGCTCAGCGTTGGACCCAAAGAGCCGGCGCCGAGGGGATGCGGCGCGCAGAGGAGCGCGGAGCCGGGAGGACGGCCTTTGCCACCGCTGCCCCAGGAGCCGCCGCAGCCCAGACAGCCTCCACCGGGGGACGAGGAAGGAGAAGGCGACCCCGCCCAGGGCATGGCGGAGGACCGGGTGCCGAGCGCCGCGGCCCTGCACCACCAGCGCGTCCTCATCAACATCTCCGGGCTGCGCTTCGAGACGCAGCTGGGCACCCTGGCGCAGTTCCCCAACACCCTCCTGGGGGACCCGGCCAAGCGCCTGCGCTACTTCGACCCCTTGAGGAACGAGTACTTCTTCGACCGCAACCGGCCCAGCTTCGACGGCATCCTGTACTACTACCAGTCGGGCGGCCGGCTGCGGAGGCCGGTCAACGTCTCCCTGGACGTGTTCGCAGACGAGATTCGCTTCTACCAGCTCGGGGACGAGGCTATGGAGCGCTTCCGCGAGGACGAGGGGTTCATTAAAGAGGAGGAGAAGCCCCTGCCCCGCAACGAGTTCCAGCGCCAGGTGTGGCTCATCTTCGAATACCCAGAGAGCTCGGGCTCCGCACGGGCCATCGCCATCGTCTCGGTCTTGGTCATCCTCATCTCCATCATCACCTTCTGCCTGGAGACCTTGCCTGAGTTCAGGGATGAACGAGAGCTGCTCCGCCATCCCCCGGTGCCCCAGCCGCCTGCCGGGCCGGCCCCAGGGCTCAACGGCAGCGGCGCCGCGGCGCCTGGCCCCACGGTGGCGCCGCTCCTGCCCAGGACCCTGGCCGACCCCTTCTTCATTATAGAGACCACGTGCGTCATCTGGTTCACCTTTGAGCTGCTCGTTCGTTTCTTCGCCTGCCCCAGCAAGACAGAGTTCTCTCGGAACATCATGAATGTCATCGACGTGGTGGCCATCTTCCCCTACTTCATCACCTTGGGCACCGAGCTGGTAGAGCAGCAGCCGGGGGGCGGAGGAGGCGGGGGCCAGAATGGGCAGCAGGCCATGTCCCTGGCCATCCTCCGGGTGATCCGCCTGGTCCGGGTGTTCCGCATCTTCAAGCTCTCGCGCCACTCCAAGGGGCTGCAGATCCTAGGCAAGACCTTGCAGGCCTCCATGCGGGAGCTGGGCCTGCTCATCTTCTTCCTCTTCATCGGAGTCATCCTCTTCTCCAGCGCCGTCTACTTCGCAGAGGCCGACAACCAGAACACCCATTTCTCCAGCATCCCAGATGCTTTCTGGTGGGCAGTAGTTACCATGACCACGGTGGGCTACGGGGACATGAGGCCAGTCACTGTTGGGGGCAAGATCGTGGGCTCACTGTGTGCCATCGCTGGGGTCCTCACCATCGCCCTGCCGGTGCCCGTCATTGTCTCCAACTTCAACTACTTCTACCACCGGGAGACAGACCACCGGGAGACCACAGACCACGAGGAACAGGCAGCCCTTAAGGAGGGGCAGGGCAGCCAGAGCCAGGGGACGGGGCTGGACAGCAGAGGCCAGCGGAAGGCCAGCTGGAACAAGGGGTCCTTCTGCAAGGGGTCCCTGGAGAATGCTGAGGGAACCCGAAGGGGCAGCTGCCCCCTGGAGAAGTGTAACCTCAAGGCCAAGAGCAACGTGGACTTGCGGCGGTCCCTGTATGCCCTCTGCCTGGACTCCAGCCGGGAGACAGATTTGTAAGGGGGGGACCCAGGCTGGCTAGTGGGGCTAGCACAGGCCTCCTGAACCTGGACATCTGCATTATACCACAGAGTATTTCAAACCCATCCTATATTTCACATCTGTCCTTCTTCCTTTCATTGCTTCCCTCCCTCCTTCTTTCCCTGGGTCCCCCCATTTTTCCTCTTCTTTCCATGCCACCAAGGGTCGCCTATTTTTAAAAAGTACCACATTCCATGACGTAAGAGCCGTTAAAATGGTGAGCGCTGCGAGATGGATGTATTTGTGGCCAGTTTCCTATACCCACCAGAGGAGTAACCCAAACAAAAGGGACTTTAAATAGCCCAGATCCCAAGAGATTTTATAACCGCCCCATCCCTGTTCCAAATTTGCTTTACATATGATTATATTTGTGTATAGGGGAAATATTTTTATGGCTGGTGAGTGGATTTTTGTACTGTAGCTCAGATGGAGATATTTCGGATATATTTTCTGGACATATGTTGTCTTTATGGAAGAGAGAGTTACTGTGATGTTTTTCTGTGAAACTTATATTAGAGCCAGAGACCCTGGTTACAGGGTCTGGTTCCTGTGTCTGTACGCCTCTCTCTTTTCTGGGATGTGGTATCGGTGCTTTGCATCTAGGGCAGAGAATGTTCTGGAAGAAAGGCAAGTCTGAATTTTCCTGTGCGCCTTAAACAATTCTTGTAACTTTCTTCAAAAAGCATGTTAATGATGTTGGAGGAAGGCTTCTTATAATTCATTCTCTTCGTTTTTAACCCAGGAAATAAAATGTTACTTGGTTGAGGCAAGTGTTAGTTTTTCTACAGCTGATGCTTTTTTTTTGAAATTAAAGAAAATACAGTCTGTCACTTGCTGTTTCTGGTTTTGAAGTCAGAGCAAATGTCATGTTGACTGGGGTAGAAAACAGGTAACGCTAATGATCTGCTCATCAACTTTTTTTTTTTTTTTTTGCTGGGTCCTCTCTGATAGAGGAGTGAATTCTGTTCCTCTCAGGCCATTGAGGACACGGACACCCCTGTAACATGTTGGTATTAGACCCAGCCATCAGCATGGAGTGGGATGGAGCTAAAGGCAGAGAGTGATCGGGTCCCTCAGCTGCTGTGGTTTCCGAACTCTCCGTGGCCTGCAGGTTGTAAGCCCTCCTTACCACGGCTCCCAGCACCTCTGAGAAACAGGCCTGTTCGCAGACATGAAGCCCGTTCACAGAACGAGGCTCTGGTGTAAAAGCCACGGAGGGACGGAGAGAACAGCACCTGTTCTACTCTCCCTGCCAACCATGGTGGCCGGAGGAGAACACACTGCCCTTTGGTGTGAGCCAGCCAGAGGCCAAATGGCAGGATTTGCTTGCCCACACTGAAGGCCGGTTTCTGCCTTGTCTGGAGTGATCTCGAAACTCAGAATGAATCTCTCTGTGTCCTTCTCACTGGAAAAACATCACAGTAGGTGTAACACTGGCTGCCGTTTCTTTCTGGGGTTAGCTGTTCCCTAGGGGCTCTGCATTCCTGTGGCAGCTTTTTCTGCTGAATTAGCCAAAGACTGGGTGTTTTACAAGGTCGCCAGGGTGGGCTGGAGGTCCACACCCCCCCCCCCCCACCCAGCAGCAGCGAGCTTGATGGCTCGTTGTGAGGGTGCCTCCAGGTCTCCAGAGGCTGAGGGAGGATCTGCTGAACTGCTGTCTGGGAACTGTGGATTTAAATAAGATGCCAGCACAGTAATCAAGCCAGTGCCTGTGACAGACGAGTCATTTCCAGTCAGTTAGCAGCCAGTCGGGGAAGGAAACAGACAGACTGAGCAGGCAGGGCTCTGCTGTTTCCATTGCACGTGGGGGCAAAGGCAGAAGGATAGAGGCACTTTATTTATTTATAACTTACAATCTGGCCAAAGCTCAGCTCCACAGTCTCACCTCCAAGCCCTGTCTGGATTTAAAGCTAATGTGTGGAGTTGAGCACACACCTCGTGATTGGGACTGGGCCACCCAATCCCAGGCTCAACCCTCCCTTAAAGGCAACAGAGAAGTTACCACCTTGGCTTTGCAGATCAGTTCCTTTAGGCTTAAGCAACAAAGAGGGTGGTGCCCAGGTCTTGGATGTGTCCCGGTGCCCGACAGCCTGCACGGTTAAGCACCCAGTAAATGGCTGCAAGCTTACATGTCCTCAGGGGTGCAGTGGCAGAAAGGGGAGAGTGAGTCTCCTGTTTTGTGTGAAAGGAGGGGACCCGGAGGGACCCCTGGAGTTGGGTGTCTGGTCCCCTGCTACTGCCTGTGATCCCTGTGGCATCTGTCCTGGGGCACTGGGAGGGGCACCCACCGGCAGTGCAAGCATTTCGGTCTCCTGGTCTTCTCGGCGCACCTGTTGCTGTGGTTGTGGGAACACCTCCACTGCTTCACTCGACACTGTGGTTCACCTGTTCACGTGCTTGGCGGGAGGAACCTGAATGTCAACGCTCTCAGGGCGCCTGAGGTACAGCCTCCCCACCCCCCCCGCCCCCCGTCCCCTCCCAACCTCCCTTTCTCTGCTATCATTGATTTCCCACCACCTTTACCTTCCTGAGGAGATTAGATCCACTGGCCTCAGCCAAGCTTTTTATCCAGATGTTGCCTCTTGGCCCCCACAGCAAGAAACCACCCCCGGGTTCATTGTGTCCCCCCGAGGGCAACCACAGCACAGAGAGCTGGCTGTGCTTGGTCTGCCCTGGTGCAAGGACAGCTTCCCCCCGGCAGGGCATCTGCCCCCTTCTCACTACCTGCTTTTTGCCTCCTTGACTGCTGAACCCTAAGCAATGACAGACTCAGAAAAAAATATTTGTCTTCACATGCTTTAAAAGCCCCAACGCCTTGATCCACCCCGGAGACACTCCCTGAGGGGAACATGAAGCAGCGCCAGCCCTTGGGGAATCTTTTCTAGTTATTCTAGAGTTAAAGACATAAGCGCTTCCAGGCTTGGGTGTATGGAGCGAAGTATTTCTCTTGGTGCAGGGACACCTTGCTCCAAGTCCCCTCCAGAAGTGGCAGGCTGAGCCCGTGGAGTGGGACTTGGGTGATCTCACGTCTCTGCTCTGGCGTGGATCTCGGCAGCACACACGTGGGCCCAGCAGCTCACATCTGCTCAGCAGCAACCTGGGTCCAGCCCTCCTTGGTGAGCTGGGGATACTGGAACACCAGTTAGAACGTGGTGCCTGCCTTCACATGCTTCCCTGTCCCAGCGGGGAAGCGATCAGGGTGCAACAGAGACAAATCACCAAAGACTGTGTGATCGAGTGCCTTGCGGGAAGAGGGGGGGGGCTGCGAAATGAAAGTTACAGGTAGGGGCGGGAGGGAGAGGAGGAATGGAGTAGGAAAGGGAAGCTTCTAGAGACCTTGAAGGGGCTGGGAAGAGGGGAGGGCACTGGGGAAGAGGGACATGGGAATAGTGGGCTAGAGGAGAGTGGCTGCCCTGTCCCATCACCATCTTCCGGGATGCGGTCTGGAGAAGGCTGGGGCTGCTCCCCAGGACCACAGTAGGGGTTCCAATTTCACCAGTGGCAGGGGACGCAGAGATTGTTTAGGGTCAAGGTTGGCAAAACTTCTGAAAAGGCCCAGGTAGTAAATACTACAGTCTTTGTAGGCCATGAGGCTAAAGTGAGGCTGTTATTGTAGGCACTTATATAACTATTTAAAATGCAGTCATTTAAAAATGTCAAAACCAGCCTTCGCTTGAGAGCTACACATCCCTGTCACATCTGTTTACCAGTCACGCAGAGGCTGCCCCTGGGCATCCACTTATGCCTGTGAGCCCTGACCTGGCTCCTGATTAGATTTTACTCCACTGAACTTGCATTTCTAGCAAATGCCAACCTCTGGCGTGAGGAGGGGTCTCATGCTGGCATTTCCTAGACCAGGGACAAACTTTAGAAAGGATGTATCTTACTTCTGCCTCCTGATGAAAAGTAGGTTTTTCAGGTGGCCATGGGATAGGCTGGTCAATTTCTAGGGAGGAAGAAGAAAATGCCAAACTGAAATTCTGTCTGGGACTCTGGGCAGTGGGTCTTCCCCAAGTTGGTGGTGGTACCGGGCCCAGACTTCCAGAGGATGGGCCTCCTTCTCCTTCTGACCCTCAGTCTTTTCTTGGACATGGGATCACACATGGAGTCTTGAGGATGCTTTTCTCTGCCCCTCTTCTGGCTCTTCTCTGGCTGTCGAGATGGGCCTTGGGCTGGTGAGGCCTCTGTGTGCGCATGTATAGGAGTGTGCATGGCGGGGAGGAAGGGGTGGCCCAGCCTGGAGTGAATCAACTACAGACCACAGGCCTCCAGACAGAGCAAGATGCTTGTTACCTTCTTTTAACTGGCATTTTTTTTCAATGTCCAACTTTGCACCATGCAATGTTTCAGCTGGAAGGAATCTTATAAGTAATCTAGTCTGTCCCACTTCTTTTACAGAGGAGCAAACCGAGGCCCAGAGAGGAGGGGTTATATCCAAGGTCATGCCCCCAGTTAAAGTAATCTAAGCCTGGACTTTGCCGCCGACTCCCAGGCTGGATTTCTCTCTGCATTGCACTCTGCTCCTTCTGCATGAAAGTCTCCCAGTTCCCACCGAGCTGCCCTCTGCCCTGCCTCCCGAGGCACATCCCTGCCACATCAGTTCATCTGCATCCAGTCTGCCCACGAAGGCTGCCTCCTGGCTCTGCAGGCGTGCTGTGAAGCCCCAATCTGCCTCCTCCAATTTGAGTCTCTCAATTCAACCTGCGTGTACTGCGTAAGCCGAGCCTGTGCAGGCAAGGCGGGTACCGCGGATACAGTGCTGCGGCGAACAGGCGCCAGTACACAATGTCTCACTGTCAGGAGGGGAAACGGAAACACTTGCAATCCATTCATCATTCATTCACTCATTTATTCTTTCCTTCATTCATTCAACCAATATTTATTTGACAGACAGGCATTGTGCATTGTGCCGAGGCCCTGGGACAATTGGTAAGGGATCTTTCCTGTTGACTTTCCAGTCCATTGGGGGAGAATCAATAATCACGTAAGCAAATGAATATTTTGCTAGATCATTTAAAAAAAAAATGTTTTTATTGATTTTAGAGAGAGAGGAAGGGAGAGGGAGAGAGAAAGAGAGAGGGAGAGAAACATCAATGTGAGAGAGAAACATCAATTGGTTTCCTCATGCCCTGACCTCGAACCTGCACAAACCCACAATCTGGGTGTGTGCCTGACCCGGAATCAAACCGGTGACCTTTCCCAGCACAGGAAGACCTTCAACCAACTGAGCCACACCAGCCAGGGCTGCTAGATCATTTTTAAAGGGAGGTGAGGGCCACGGAGGAAGTGAGAAGGATTATAACAGGAGGAGAGGTGCACAACTTTAGAGATGCAGGTCAGAGACACCTGTGAGTGAAGCGTGAGAGGCATGGATTAAGGCAAGGAGGGGGGACAGTGACGGGGACTCTGCGAGCGTTAGGAGGGAGCCTATGATTTCCTGCAGAAGCAGAGGGGTGGAGACCTCAGGCAGGAGGGGTGGAGAAAGGCCACGGCCTCCTGGAGAGCTCCAGGCCGGGTTTGCAACCCCAGCACCACCTCTGGCCACTCAGCACCGAGGAGCAGGACGTGCCGGCCCTGCCATTCTGGGCAGAGCACCCGAAGGACGCGGCGGGACCACCTCACCAGAGGAAACACAGCGTGCATTTCTGCAGGAAGGCAAGTGATGGTTACAATGTTCTTTGTTTTCTTTGTGGGAGCAGAACAGAAGATGCCCGTGCATGCGTGTTGCTTTCCTCCCAGCTGAGAACACTTTCTACCACTGTGATCATTGGCACTTTTTAAATGGATGGCACCTGGAGAGTTGGGGCAAGTGGTCCCAATTGTGCTTAAGTGGCCAAGGCATCTAGTTACCAGGAAGTTTTTTCTCACAAAATATCCAATTTGGGCAACACTCAGTGGTTTGTGCTTCTGTTGTACTCTCTCTAGAGTGTAGATGTTATTATATTTTTGTTATTATTGTTCTTCTTATTGTAGCGAAGTCACCTACAAATCCCACGTTTTAGGGCCCCAGGTGTGAAATGGAGTCTAGGGTGGGCATAGTAACCTTTTTATGGCCTTTCTGCTTTCATTGCCCTGTCTGCCTTCAGCCCACCCTACACGTGACTTCCAAATTAATCTCTCCCGAGGACCACCCCTACCATCAGATTTTTCCAGGGCTCCTAGACAGAAGAATTCCAGTCCCTTAAGCCTGACTTTTAAAGTCCTTCAGAATGTGACACTAAATCTTCCTTTCCCCCTCTACATTACCTACCCACATAGACACCTACGCTTTGTAGCTGCACTGGACAAAGTCCTGGCCCCAGATGCACCCATCGTTGTGCCTTCCCATCCGTCATCCTCTTGGTTGGAATACCTACTCTCACTTTAATCCCTTGAAATCCTCCTCATCCTTCAATGCACAGCTCAAATATCTTCTGCTCAAAGGAGCCTTCCTTAGTCTGAGGGACAGAGATGGGAGACTGGACAAACATAATCAGGCCACCACGCATTTTCTGAGCTCCCCAATGCCAGGTGCTGCGCTAGACGCTGGGCTTTAGTCACACAGAAGACTTGGGGCACCCCATGTGGCATTTAGACCATGTCCTCAGCCCCAGTCCAGTATAATATAGTTCCCCCATCCCTGGTCCAGAAGCACTGAAAGAATGTGATGCTCCCCAATGTGATTCCAAATAAAAACAAAACCTACTCAAACATAAATTTAAGAAAGCCCCCCAAAGTTCTAATATTTTCCTCGATACTTTTACGGGCATATCAAGTGTCAAGTTATTTTTAAAAAAATGTTGATGCCCTGTTGAGCTGGTGCCCTCAGCTCAGGTTGCCCTTTCTTATTGGATAATCCGGCCCTGACCCAGTTGCCTCCCAGCCAGCAGGGGTCCCCCACATCCTCCCCGGACCACATCACTAGCCCAATCGTGGGTACAGGCAGTTCCATCTGGGTGGCTTTTTGGAATGGGCAAGTGGATTCCAGAGGTTGACAGCTGGTGGTCACCAAGACAGACCTGAGTCTGAGTGGAGCCTGGAATTTCTCGGAGCTGCACAGAGACCTTTGTTCTGCAGCGTTGAAAGGGCGGCTCTGGGACCACCCCTAATGAGCCACGGTTTGTTGGGTCTTTTCTGGAAAATGCCAAGAGGGCAAAGCTAAGGAGTACGTCTCTGCTGTGAATTAGCGATCACTTCTTTTGGCGCCGGACCTGGGCCACCCTTGTGCTTGTGGGCAACAAAGGGGCTTTATAGTGTGGACCCTGACTTTCAGAAGTGGAAGGGATTAACCTGAAACAAAGGAACAATGATAGAATCACAGTGAAAAGTGTACACTACTGAGACATTTCCTTAGACTTCTTTTTAAGCAAATATATATGTACAGACCTTCAAACACACAAACAAATATGTGTCCTAAGGGGTCGTTGTGGAGAAGGCCATGCATGTAACTAGAAAATGCTGCCACTGCTCAAAATGTCTTAGGACTCTCCTTTGGGAACACATTCAGATTTAGTTCTGGAAGTTGGCAGATAGCCTCTTATCAGGCAAATTCCCACTGACTTTCAAGGGGCTAGTCGTCGCTCACACTTTGACTTGAATAGTGAAATCAAAGGCAACTGAGCTATAAGAAATCTGACAGTCTAGTCAGTGGGAGTTTAAGCAGAAGGATAGAAGGAGGCAGAGCCTGGCGGTGGAATGGGGGACGGCAGAGTGGGGTAAATAATTGTGGGGAGTGGAGAACTTAGGGCCTCTGGAGAGCAGCTGGGGCGTGTGCTGCCCCCAGGAGGTCGAAGACAGAGGGCTGGTGTGTTGGACTAAGGGCGGGAGAGGACTGGAAAGGCTAAGAGGAGCCTGGGGCCAGGACATGAAGAGGCCTCCAGGCAGTCAAATGTTTTGATTAAGTGAGAGGTTTGGAGGCAAGTAGGTCTGAGTCCGAATCCCAGTTTCGTCATTTATTAGCCGTTTGACCAAATGCAAGCCACACCTTTCTAAATGGTATACTATAAAATAGTTTTCTCCGACTGTATAATAGGAGTAAAGATAAAGCCTTCTTTCAGAGTTGTCATAGGCAATTCTGGAATAAACTGCTTAGATACTCGTTAGGCAGGAAGCCATCGGGGAAGGTCAGCTGGTGATGATGATGACGATGATGTGAAGGTCCAGGACAGAGCCTACGACAAGCCCTGCCCCTTCGAAGTGGGACCACCATCAACTTTATTCAGCAACATTGACTGAGCACGAATGTCTCCTGTGCTGCGCTAGAGCCCGGAGATGTAAAAAGATGAGGAGAATTACATGCCCACAATCTAACAAGCAGCGCAAACTAAAGACACAAATGACAAAAACAGACATAGGAACCAGGTGTTTGAGATGGCTCTGGAAGGGTGGAGGAGACCCACACGGGTGGGGGCACCGGGCAGGGCGATCCATGCGAAGGAACCATCTTAAGAGGACGGATGTGGGAAGGTCTCGGCCCGGGAGCGGACGGGCTGGTTCTGCAGAGCGGGGATAAACCGTCCTGGATGCGGACCCCTGCCTGTGCTCCTGCTTCTCACCTTATCTCAGCCCGAGCTTCATTTCCAGCACGGGTCTGAGAACTGGGCTCATTCCTGATGCTAGCAGGCCAGTGTACACTATCGGTCACTATTATAATGAGTTTATAGTGATTAAGGCTCAGCTGTAAAAATCTGCTTGTGAACTGAGGAGCCACAGAGGAGGAAACAAAAATGCCATTTCTTTTGCTGTCTGATTCGCCCACCCTCAGAAAGGAAGCCTCTCTCACACTGTCTGTTGTCTGGGACAAGTAGCTATCTGGTTGCCTATTTGGAAAGGGGTGAACATTTGAGTGTAGTGACGTTCCAGATGCAATTTCACATATGGATTCTGACCATCCCAGGCCGGGAGCCAATGGCCTCCACCTCTGTGTCCCTCCTGGGAATGAATGAGCTCTACGATCGGCTGGAAGGGTCCCGTGTCCCCTCACTCGTTCCTGCAGCGTGCGCTGCGGGGTGGCAGGGGCGTCCAGGACGTCTGTAAGTGGAGTGCCCGGGTCTGCGTGCTGGTGCCAGCCTAATTTCTGTGAAACCTCTTCGTGTCTCTCACGTGGGGACAATCGTACCTTCTTCCTGTGGTGGTTTTGGGAGTTAAATGAGACAGCGCATGACAAGTCCTTAGTTCGCTGCCTGGCACGTAGTGAACTGTGAATACCGCGACTCATCACTGTCACTCAGCATCTGCTAGGAGCCAGACCTGTGCTCGGTGCTGAGAATGACGTGCAACCCTCGACCCAGAGGCATCGCCGGTTACCACGGGCAACAGGGTCACTGCCGCGTCCCCTGTGTTTCCCCAGGCTTACTGGTAGGTTCCCTACTGGAAGGGATTTTTAAGTCTCTTATCTTAGATCTTAGCACTTTTGACAGACTAGTCATGCCACCTCTTCAGAAAGCTTCCTGTGGCCTCCAGCCGCTCCAACCCCATCTCCCTCTCTCTTCCCTAATTTCCTTCAAAGCACTTACCATTTTCTCAACTTCTAATATGTGTTTACTTGCTCACCGCCTCTTGCTCGTACTGAAGTGCACACTCCAGGAGAACCAGGACCTTGCCCGGCTCACACACCCTCTGGACCCAGGCACCCGGCCATGCTGGATAAACCCTTGTTGGCGGGCTCCTGAGCGACGGCTGCAGGTCTCGGCGATGCAGGTCTGACGGGGCAACTGGACTGTGGGCTGGTCCATGAGGACGGAGGCCATTTCTTCTGTTATCTTTCCTGGCCTCCCAGAGTTCTGGGCGTACCGTGGGGCACGATGAACACTTGTTAGCTGAGTGTTTGAATCAGTAGCTTCAGAGTGGGGTATACCTGGATGGAGTAAAGGGAGTCATGCGATTATGAGTCCTGAGGACAAAACGAGAGAAAAAAAAGTGTAGGGAACTTTTAGTGTAGGGGAGATTTAAAAAAAATATATGTTTTTGTTGATTTTCTTTTAGAGAGAGAGGGGAGGGAGAGAGAGATAGAAATATGGATGTGAGAGAGAAACATCGATCGGCTGCCTCCCGCACGCCCCCTACTGGGGATCGAGCCTGCAACCCGGGCATGTGCCCTGACAGGGAACTGAACCGGGACCTCTCAGTCCATGGGAGACGCTCAATCCACTGAGTCACACCGGCCGGACTAGTGTAGGGGAGATTTTATTATTGTGGTGTGGTAGTAACAAGTAGATTTATAGTCATCTTTACTGTTTATGTTTAAAGATATGGTACATGAGCTTATCCCAGCAAGCTGGAGGTTTCACAAGTTTCCATTGCTTTGAAACAGAGGTGACGTCCATCGACACTGGCATCCACCCCTGGAGTCTACGTGACATTTACACATCACTTGTCAGCACTGAACTCCCAGGAGCTCGCTCTGCCCTTCTCCAAGACGCCGGCTGACGCCTGACAGGAGAAGCCCGCGTGTGTTTTGACAACCGAGTGGTTTCCTTAGCAAGCTGCTGGTGTTCGCAGGCAGCTCAGCACAGAAGGCTTTGGCTTTCAGATCACTGTAACTCTCCAGGGCATCTCCTCTCCGAAGCACACCCTGACTTCATCCTGAGACTGGTGTTTGGATTTGTCTCTGGGCTCGATGAAGCTGCCTTGTCAGTTGAGCACAAAGCCCGTCTCAGGCCTCATCACCTTTGCTATTTTACTTAAGAAAAGCCAGTGATCTTGGAGACAAGGGAACCCAGAAAGTAGGTTCTGAGCCCCTTGTAAGAACCCAGAAGGGAGCTAAGCACCAAGGGAAGAAGGTGTCCAGTGAAGTCACCAACAGTCAAAGTTCAGCTTCCACCGCTACAAAGACGAGTTTGAGAATTCAGGGCAGTAGGGGCTGCTGTGACCGCTGGCTGCTACTTGCTGAGCACCTACTGTGTGCCATGCTTCGTGGCAGACATTGTGCATGAAGTGTCCCCAATCACAAATAACCTTGCCGGGTTGTACAGCCATCAGACTTTGGAGAAACCACACGGCTAATAAAGGACAGAGCTAGATTGCACCCGCACTTTCTGCCGGCTGGTAAGGGCTGTTCAGGGTTGACCACAGAGGAGCAAAGGTCCGTGTTGGTGGGTGGTCTAGGCTGAGCAATGCAGATGTGTCTTAAGGGGACCGCGGGTGGAATGTCGGCAGGGAGGGCCAGGTTGAGGAAGGGGAGCGCTCAGGAGCAGGAAGGGGAAATCGTGACAGCAGAAGCCCGGAGCTAAGTACAGGGGCAATTCCCTGGGATGAGAGTGAGGGGCTGTTGCTGCAGCAGAAGGCCTGCGAGCTTTTGATAGGGTTTCGTGGGAGCCACATTTTGGACAAGTTGAGGCAGGGCGGTGGTGGGCGCTGAAGAGCAGAATGAGGAGTTTGAAACTGATTCTGTGCTGCAGGTGAGAGCAGCTGTGGAGGGTTTCAAGGGGGGAAGTAACCCGATGAAGTGGCGTTTCCAGGAAACTGGCACGAGACTGACCTGTGGGACATCCGGGGCAGGGAGCCGGAGGTGAGGCTGTGGGATGGCAGAGGCGCGAGGATGCTCCCGCGTCCCCACTGGCTGCTCAGTCCGAGGATTTCCCTTCCTCTCTGCTCATCTCCATTTCAGCGCAGCTACTAACATCTCCTCAGAACAGCCCAGGCGGTCCTGCCCTTCCAGGGGCTCTGTCCAGCTCCTGCCAGGCCTGTGGCCTGACTCCCTCGGGCCAGGGGCCACCACTGTGTCCGAGGGCGGCTGGCCAGGCTGGGCCTCAGCAGATCCAAGCACATTTGCCCGAGGGAAGCCTGCCAATGTGTTGCCATCGCGAGGGGGTACACATCTCCGGCTCTCTTGCTAAAAATGCCACTGGTTGTTATAGAAACATCTTGGCTATTGTAGGCCATACTTTATTTCCCTTGCCCCATTCATGGACGGATGGAAAGGTGATGCCTCTTGTTTAAATGGGAGACCACGTATTGTATAACATCATACTTGATTTTTGCTGGGAGGTTGTCCGTGAAGAGAAATAGAATTCCATTTTTTTCCCTCCTGTGATGTACTCAGGACTCCTGGAAAAGAGAGATTTTTCCCAACAAAGATTGTGGGTCGCTGCAAGCACCCGGGCTCAGGTGACACACCTGTGGCAGGTGTGAGTGTGGTGGATGGGCATGGAGGGAAGGGACGGGAGGAGGGCTCTGGGGCACCTGCTCCCTGTTCTGTCCACATCGAAGACGTGGCTTCAGCCTCTGAGAACTGTGCCCAGTGGAGCTGGAGGCCTGGGGTGGGCCCAGGAGTTCACACAGCCAGGCAAACAGAATCAGAGGACAGCAGAGCTAGAGGGCGTCTCAGAGTCCAACAGCAGTCGTTCTGAAATTTCAGTATGTGCCACCCAGGGTGCTTCCAAACATCCACACCCGTGGACCCTTTCCCCAGAAATTCTGACTCAGTAGATCTGGAGTGTCTGAATTTTTAGTAGGAATGCTTTGTTATAAGAATAGAAACTGCTTCTCGTCTGAGTTAAGCAGAAAAGTAGCTTTATAGAAAGGACAGGGAGCCGAAGGAAGCCGGGCAGGCAGCGTCGTCCGGGGACTGCAGACTCTGGTTCAGTGAGGGAGGAAGTGGAAGGACATCCCAGAGTCTGGCCAACCCGACTGCTGAGCCTCAGCTGCACACGAGGGGCCTGCTGGTGGCACCCACACACTCAAACCCCTCCTAGAAGGGTCTTTCATCAAACCTCCTTCCTGAACCCTTTTCACCATCCTTCTGGTTTGGGCCCTTCTAGGTTATCAACTATGGAGCCAAACTACTGTGTACATCCTATAATTTTATATAGATTCTTATTTAACATGATCTCCCCTTCTAGGAAGAAAGGACAGTCATTTATCCACAGGCTGGAGATGGGCATTGTACTACAAATGTGTGATCTTTTTTGATCATTTTAATTAGACCCAGTATTTGCAGTGTTCCTGTGTGCTATTATACATTTATTCCTTACAGTAACTCTGGAAAATTGGTGTCCTACTACCATTCCCATTTTACAGATGAGGAGGATGAAACCCAGAGAGGTTAAGTAACATGCCCGAGATACATATAAGGCTTCCCTGGGATTTAAGCCTCAGCTTTCTGGCTCTGGAGTCTGTGCTCTTCTACCCACTGTATCCTCCTTTTTGGAACTGCTCTGTGACATGCATCAGCCTGTCAACATCACATCTGGATGTCCCCCCCCTTTTATAAAATAGGCTTTTACTGGGATGCCCCCTTAATCTCTTTGGCCCTTGCTACCTGTGATCACTCACCCACTGCCGAAGGTGCCCTGGTTTGCATCCAGGCTCCTTCCACAGTCTCCCTGTCTCTTAGGGTGACCACACCACCTCGTCCCCAGTGGAGACACCATCTCTAGATACAGCCAGTACCGTGGTTGAACAACTACAGTTAGACATCTTTTTTTTTGTCTCAACTATCAAAACTGCCCCTTGCATACCTCTCTTCCTGTATCTAGCAAAGGGCAAAATTAAAACTCTGCCTCAGCCACCCACCATCTGCAAGCAGGCTGCAGTTGGCTAATGTTTATTGAGCATTTAAGTTTCCCAGAGACTGTTTGAAGGGTGCTACATGTATTAGCGTATCTAACCCTCAAAACAACCATAGGGAGTAAGTACTACTGTTTCTGCCTGAGAATGTAAGATGAGGCAGGGCGGTGACGCTGTCCGCGGTCTCAGAAGAAGCACGCTTCTGAGCCAGGAAAGAACCCCAGGCAGCCCAGCTCCAGAGGAAACCTAACCTCCGGCCACAGCTCAAGCCTGCTCTCTCTTGCTCCGTCAGCAGTGAAGGTTCATTCATCCATTCAACAAATATTTACTGAGTGCCTGCTGTGGGCCAGGTGAGGGAGAGCTGGGTGGTCTCTGACTCGGTGTAGCTTAGTCTAATGGGGGAGAAAGACACAAATCAAACAACCCTATACACCCATGTGAAATTGACCCTGTGACGTAACCCCAGCTTCAGAAGCCTTGGGTGGAAGGAGACGAGAAGAAGCAGGAAAATGTTACGCAACCCTCCAGGCAGCTGCTCTTCTCTCTCACCTGCTGCTTTTTCTAGCCTGAGGCTGGAGGAGCCGGGCCTCCTAGAGGTCACCCTGAAAGCTTGTCTTTCCCGGGTATGAACTCAACATCAGGCCCTCTGTGGTAGAAGAAAGTTGGGGTTTTTTTGAATTTATCTTCAGATAGAATGGGAGGGAGAGAAGGAGGAAGAGAGAGAGAGAAACATCGATGTGAGAGAGACACATCAAGTGGCTGCCACCCACATGACCCCAACCGAGGTCAGGGACAAACTGCAACCGAGGTACGTGTCCCTAGCAGGAACCGAACCCTGGACTCTCTGGTCCACGGGCCGATGCCCTAACCGCTGAGCCAAACCAGCCAGGGCTAGAAGAAAGTTTTTATGAAGAACCCACCACATCAGGTCTGCTGGGAGGGAAGTGGGTGTCAGGCATGCAGGCCTCAGGGGAGAGGAGGCGAGGACTCCATGGGAGTTGGGGTCCCGATGGCAGATCCTAGAGAGGTGGCCAGGTCCTTTTCTGTGTTTGCCTGGTACAGCTTCAGTGGTGAAGTGAGGACAAGCATGGGGACCCCAGATGCCACGTCGCCTCCAAAGACTGGTGTGAGTGTCACCACTTACATTCATAGGAGACCTTTGGAAACTCAGGGACTGCACAGGTGATTTCTGAAGTGTTTGACCTTCATTCGGGCACAGTGCTTTAATTAGGGAGAGGAGGAGGAGGGCTTCCTCTCTGTCACCTCTGAAGACCCCTGGTGGTGGAGCTTTCTGCCCAGGTCTTTGAGTCCTTCTGACCCAGCCCAGCTGACAGCTCAGATATCAGTGACCCAGAACACGGGAAGGTTTCATTCATGTAAAGCCAATTAGAGAAAGAAGGCTAAACAACCCAAACCAGAGATTTACCAAGAGGAGAAACCCGAGGGAAAGGGAGGAGGCAGTGTGAGAGGAGAATGGAGGAGCAACCCTCCGACTCTTTGGGAGAAGGGCTGGGACGTAACGTGGGGTCTTCGCCCCAAGTGGTGGCACTGTCCCCACACTTCAGGGGTGAGCTTCCTTGCCAAGTCCAGGGTGTGAGACTCCTCGCAGCACAGGCTGTAGCCTCCGCAGGATCGGGGCCAGCACCGATAGCCAAAGACGCCAGCAGTTCAGGGCTAAGCGGATAGCCAGCCTCCAGTGTGCGCAGTCCAGTGGATGGCATTTTCTCCAGACCCACCAGTGACTTCGCTGCCCGGAGCGCGGGGTGGAGGTTCCTGCTGGCAACGTTGTTTAGAACAATGAGAGCGGGGGAAAGTAACAACGGCGAGGACCTGGCGGTGCAGTCTTTCCCCCCGTAGGGAGACCTGATTGGAATAGAGGAAAACACACAGAGACTTCTGTTCAGGGAGAAGATGCTGAAGGGCAGGTGGTGGAGCGAGTCTGTCCCACACGTCGGGAAACACATGTTCAAGTCCACCTTTGCCACTTACTAACGGGCGACAGTATGCAGTCCCTGAAACTGTGTGGCTCTCAAACCCCTTGATCGTGGAACGGTGCTAATACTATATGCCTTACAGGTTGTGAATATTCAATTAATGATGTGATACATTTTGAATGCAAGAACTTTTTTAAACCTGTAAAATTTTTTTTGCAAATGGAAGGGATTATTTCCGTTAACCTGAAAATTAATGAAGTAAAGCGAGAAGGGGAATGAGTTTGCCTCCCCTGTACTACCACAGACCCAGGGCGGCTGTTGTCACACTGAAGTCCGAGAGAGGCGCTTCCAGAGCGACCGTAACGCGTCCCGCACCGTGGCGATGCAGCGCTGTCGGATCGGGAGAAGACAGGCATATTTATTATTATTATTATTCTTTATCCTCACCTGAGGACATTTTTGCATTTATCTTCAGATAGAGCGGGAGGTAGAGAGAGGGGAAGACAGAGAGAGAGAAACATCGATGTGAGAGAGACACATCAACTGGTTGCCACCCACAGGACCCCAACGGGGCTGGGAACAAACTGCAACTGAGGTACGTGCCCTTAGCGGGAACCGAACCTGGGACTCTCTGGTCCGCAGGCCGACACTCTAACCGCTGGGCCAAACTGGCCAGGGCGAAGACAGTCATATTTAAAGGAAAAGCTTTTTAGTACACGATTCCAGTCTCTATCCCATGAGGGTATTAAATCAGCGAAAACATTAATATGAAGCCCTGTACTGGTAAGAACAGGTTAGATGATGCTGAGGTAACAGAAATGACCTTCAGATCCCAAGGGCATAAAACACAAAGGTTTGTGTCTTACATTACCTATCCTGCACTTGTTACTCTCACTCCCCACTCGTTGGCCAGCACTAGTCACATGACAGAAGGGCCCAGAAAGAGCCACTCTGCCTAGAAAGTAGTCAGAAATACTCGGGAGCACCAATCACCAGCCGGTCACTAACGGAAAACCAACATCATCAGCATTTTATCTGCCGCTGTCCATGAAGGCAGAGGTCCTCTGCTGGTGCCCAGAGTTCAGAGATTCCGCCTTCCGAAATGATGTCAAGGGATGACCCAGTCCCTAATTTTAGTAGATGTCCCCATGAGTTATCGAAGCTAGTCTCATTGCTGTGAAAAAAATTGATTTAACTATGTCTCCATTTTGTATTTATTGACCTAGAGATTGGTAGGGGTGGACAAGACCTCAGGGCTCCCCCAGTTTCACGGATGGGGAGCAGACCCAGAGAGAGGCGGGGGGCTTTCCCCAGCCAAATGGCTGTTCAGGACCTGACTGGGCCAGGACCCTGCTCGCTCGTTCAGGTCTGGTCCACTTGCCTCCACACTGCTTTTCCCTGACTCCTTTGCCAGAACCAGGTATTCCCATTTTGTGGAACCAGCTCTGATGCCGTTTTTACTGATGCAACGGGCTTGTCTAACGGATTTCACCTGCATTTCTCCTCTTATAAAATGCCACCACGCCCGTGCACCCTGCCCACCACGCCCAGGCTTTCAGTCTGACTCCCAATGCAGTGGCCGCTTTCTAAGACACGTGTGAGCTCACTTGCTAGGACTCCGGTTGACCTACTCGGCTTACATGAGAATGCTGTTTGCGGCAGTTATGAGGCCATTTTTAAGACCAGGCTTTTCTCCTTTAGTGATACGTGATAGTGCTGGGCTGCGTTACGCTGAACCGAGAACTCCGCGAGCGCAGGGGCCGTTTCTGTTCAGCCCATCACTGCATCTCCGCTCTCAGGCCCTCAGGCAAATCTGTGCACGAGTGAGTGTTCCCTCTGGGCCACCGACTGTGCCAAGTGCTTAACACACTTTATCTTGCCCCCACAGCACCCTTGTGAGGTCAATATTGTTAGTCCCACTTTACAGATGGGCAAGGGGGACTCTATATGCCATTCTGGGATAAAGATGGCTCACCGACAAGAAGTCAACCTCTTCCCTCCACGTTCCCGGAGGTGAGCAACACATCACCCATGGAAGCTGGATTGTAGGTTCTCAGAACTCCAAGGGTGTGGGTGAGAAAATAGGACGTGTGCCCGGTACACTGACATCCCACCACAAACTCCATTCCAGAGAGGCGCCGTGACTGTCGGGGGGCACAGTGAACACCAAGACATCCTTTCTACGACCCGTGTGTGTGTGAGGCGTGAGTCGGTCCCGTCCTGTTTCTGGCCTTAGTCTTCCCTGTGGAGATGAGGCCTCCCCAACAGCCAGAGAAGGTATGAGGATAAAAACATGTTTAAAACTTGAAATCTCTGAGGCCTTTCAAAGAAAACAGACTATGGAAATTCAGTATCCTCATTGCTGTCATGGAAACCATATGACTTTAAATTCAGAGGAAAAATGTCTGGGGCTGGGTCCCATCGTTGTCACCGAGCAGACGGTTAGCTCTCTGAGCCCCAGTGTGCTGACCCCACGGCGAGGCTGAAGGAGGCCTCTGATTTCCCGGCCCCGATCTCAGGGAGATGTGCGGGGGACCCCACGGAAAAGTCTTCAGCACTTCTCAAGTGTTTTCCTCCTCTTCGTTCTGGCTTTCGTAGTTATCGCCTTGACTCTGTTTCCGGGGGTGAGCTCTGAAGGACTCGGCGGTGACGAAGGTGGTGTGGAGTGACAGGGGCTATTTTGGAGGTGGGCCTCGGGCCCTGCGGCTGATGGTGGCAGGCGTGAGAGACAAGGCCGAGCTTTATCTTCGGAGTGTGGCCTGTGGTGTGATTTTTCTGGCCCCCTTTCTCCCTGGTGTCCTGTCGGGAGCAAGGCAGTGCAGTGGTGGAGCTGGGCCCTGTGGGGAGGGGCGCCACCTCCTTCCCCCTTCCCCTCCTCCTTCCCACAGAAGGCTCAGGGCACCAGGCCAAGGGCTGAATTTGAAACCAGATAACAGAGCTACGGGAGGAGAGATCTGATCCTCCCAGTTCAGACTCTTATTGCCGCTGGGAACAAAGGATTTGGATTATTATAGTGCACTTTTGAAACGCATAGTTATTCTCTTATATGGCGTTCCTAATAGAGGGTAATGATGTCACTGTTTGACAAATGACCCCTTTTTAATCTATCAGACAGATAAACACATTTAAAATTGGCAAGCCTTTCTCTTCTCTCTTTTCCTTTCCTTTCTTTTCTCTCTCTCATCAAACATTTAGAGAGCTTCTGCTGCGTACCCCAGACATGGGTGCTGGGGATACAAAGGGATAGCACCCTCTCTCCCTAATGTGGCTAACTTGATTGTAATGTTGGCGAGAAAGGGATGCACACTTATTGAATATTCTTATTTATCAGACACCGTTTTCACTTATATCTATTTAATCTAAACCTGCAAACAACCTCCATAAGGTTGCTAAGGGTAATAACAATGTACATACATCATTTCATTTAATCCTCAAAATAATCCCACAGGTGACTAGGATTACTGTCTCCACATGCCTCCGGAGGCTGAAGCTGAGAGGAGGGAGGGAGTTGCAGGGTGGCTGAGCAGGCTCAGGCCCAGTGCCCCGGGTCTGGAGCCCACCACACACTCTGCCTCCTCTGAGCCCCACCCCTGGTTCTAAATGGCTCCCGGGGCTCAAAGCCCTTGACCACCAGTGGGCACCACCTCTCAGAGACTGAGCCCAGGCATGAGCACTCAGACAAGCAGGTTGGAGACAGGAGTTGGGGGAGGTTGGCAGGGCCACAGTGGGCCAGGGAAAGGAGTTCGACTTTAGGATGGGGGGTGGAGAGGAGTTCAGGGAAGAACTGTGGGCTAGGAGCGGGGAGAGGCTGACTTCTTTGTTGGTGCGCCATCTTCATCCCAGAATGGGCAAGGGGCGGACTCTCCACGCTCCGCTGTGCTGGCTGTGAATTGGGAAACTGGGGACAGAAAGGGCAAAGGGCACCGAGGGCTCCTTCTTTCCACCTGTGGTCTAGCAGCAGGAAGCCTGGCGAGAGGTCAGACGACTTGGGGCCTGAGCCCCAGCTCTCGGTGCTCTGCTCTCGTTCACCAGCCAGTCAACTTTCTGCTGCCTCGTTCCCCCTTCCTCCCTGGGCGTCACCCTGCGTTCCCGACGGACTTCTTGTGCATAGTGGATGAGGCAATGGATGAGTAAATGAAACGACTAAAAACTCAGTGGATAAACAGTGTCATCGTGATGTTTATTTTAGTGACGATCTCACCGTGCCGCCGTGTCTGCAGGGAACTGTGCTGGTTTATTTTCGGTGTCACCTTGATTGATCTGGAGGATGCCCAGAGAGCTGGTAAAGCATTGTTTCTGGGTGTGTGAGGGTGCCTCTGGAAGAGATGAGCCTTTGAATCAGTAGACTGAGTAAAGGAGATCAAAGACCAATCACCGTCACCAATGCGAGTGGGCATCATCTAATCCCCTGAAGGCCAGAACAGAACAAAAAAATAGGAGGGGAGAATTGGCTCTCTGCTGGAACTGAGGCATCCATCCTCTCCGGCCCTCGGACATCGTCGCTCTTGGCCTCCAGGCTTTTGGACTAAGACTGGGACCTACACCATCAGCTCCCAATCCTAGGCCTGGGGACTCGGACTGTCACCTCAGGCTGTGCTGGGTCTGCAGCTTGCAGACGGTAGACTGTGGCTCTGTCACTGTGTGAGCGAAGGCCCATACATCTCCTTGTTTATATCTCTATATCCTACTGGTTCTGTTGCTCTGGGAATCCCAACTGAAACAGGTACCATTCCCTTTTTACGGGGCACTCCCTGGCAACCTGCCAGCCTGCTATCCTCGTGGGCTTTGGGGTCAGAATGTCTTACATTTAAAAATAATTCTCCCTCCTTCTAACTAGGCTACCCACTCGGACTAACAGAATCTCAGTCCCTTCAGTTGTAAATGGGGATGATAATACCAGCCTAATCTGCTTGTCAGGAGCTTACATTAAATGTACATAGAGCAGCTATTTCGGTGCCTGGCAGTCAGTGCTCCATAGGCAGGGACCCATCCATCGGGGGCTTAGGCCACGATCCTCCCTCTCCCTCCTGGAAAGTACAGATGATCCCAGGACAAGTACGTCAGCCCGCCTGTGCTTGCTGAATCGCTCCTAATACTATAGAGCTGGACAAGGGCTCAGAAACCTTCAGGCCCAAGCCTCTGCTCTTACAGGTGGGGGAGTTGAAGACCGGAGCGGTACAGAGGGGGTAGTTCTGGGCAGGAACCAGGTCCCCCCCACCCCGGGCTCAGCTCTCAGGCACATTTGCTCATCTCCCCGTGGCCTCTGTCTGCTCCCAGCCCCACAGAGCCTTGCAAGCCTGCTCTGAGTCACTCTGGGATGCTCACTGGAGCAGAGAGAGAAAGTGCTGGAGAAGGTCATGCGGTGTTGGCCCAAGGGAGCATCAGAAGAGGGGCCTGAGAGGTTCTGGCCGCAGTGACCTACTTACAAAAGGAAAAACAGGGAGCAGCCATCGAGCCTTTTACTGCTGGAGGGGCTGGATCTGCGCAGTCTGCGTCCCAGAACACAGACTTGCAGGAATTGAGCCTGGAGAAAAGGGACCAGGGTACCCTTGGGCTCTGCTGTCAGAAGCACCCACGCTTAGCACGGTTCATCATCCTGAGAGGAGCCTGTGGGGTGGAGTGGGGAGAGAGAAAACACAGGAGCAGAGGGACGCCGGCTGTGGGGAGGGGACAGGGTGGTGGGGGCTGGGAGCCCCAGAGCACTCCCACTGCGCGTCTACCCCAAACGTCACCAGTGAGAACCCGTGTGGGGGTTCGCGTTCACACCCCGCTTTCATGTTATCTCATCTAACTCTCCACAACAGCCCTAAGGTAGGTACTTTTTTTTCTTTCAACAAATATTTGTTGAATTCTTACTATGCGACTGGAGATAGGTATTGGCATCAAGACATTTTTGCCGGTCAAGTGTGTTTTGAGTTATTAATCACATTTTAGTAAGTGTTCAATAGTCCAATAAGCAATGTCAGAACTCGGATTTAGGATTCAAACTCCTTGCCTCATACCACACAGCTGGGCGTCCTCTAGGGTCATCCCACTGACTCTCCCCGCTCTGCCCACTCCCCTCTACCTGGAATGACGCGTGGAGTGGGAGGCGGAACAGCTCTGCATTTCAGTGTTCGGCTCACACAGGTTCACCCGCCGCCCGAATCACCTTGCAGTCTTTAAAAATGGAATCAAAGGTGTCTCGGTTCTTCCTCTGCTTCTAAGGATTGGGTACAGCCACTGTTTGGACATTCAGATTCCTAACTCAAGGAATGTACTTATTATAACTAGAAGGGTATAAGCTGGACCTCCATCCATAGGCGTCTATTGAGTATCTTCTAACTGCTGAGCCATGTGCCAGGCAAGTGGAGAGGGTGTGGAAATATACAGTAACTTACATGACATGTCAGAATGAGGGAACCACTCTGGAGGATGCCAAGGTTGGAGGCTGCGAGACAGTAAGGCAGTGAGCTGGGTCGTAAAGACTGGGGAGTCCTTGGCCTGGGGCCCAGGGAGAGAGTATCTCAGGCAGAGGCACAGCTGGGGGAGACACAGGGGCGGGGCACATGGTGCCAGGAAAAGGCTGGCATGGGACAGTCCTGAGGACTGGAGTGCCGGGATTTCGGAGCCCAGACCTGAGGCTAGCCCTGGATTCTCACACCCTAAGGAGGTGGGGCCATGACGACAGCAGGCCCTGGAGGGTCTAGAAGACCCTGGAGCCCCTGGGGCCTGGCCTTCAGCCATTTCCAGAAGCTCATTCCTTGGCAGGAGGCCTGGAGAAGGGGGAAAGTTGCAAGATTCCCACCAGATGGCAGTATTTCCTAGTGTGACTGCCCTGGGGAGCTTCACGGGGAGATTTTGTCTGCAGAGCGCCCTATTGTGATGTAGTCTTAGGCAGCTGCTCCTGGAACCATGGGTCAGGTTTCTGGTTCATTCCACGCCCCGCCCATAAACTACTTCCAAGGAGTCATCGTGGGAATGGGAAACAGGAGGTTGTAGAGGGACCTTCTCCAGTTCAAGTGGAGGCGTCAGCATACCCTCCTCCTCTTTCCCTGCACCTCCTCCTCCCCACTTAAAAATATAAATGGTGCAGGCATGCTTAGTTTCTGCATGAGCCACAACGACCCGGGGAGCAGAGCAGCTCGACCCTGCCTGTGTTCAGCTCTGCCTCACCCCAGATTCCATGACCACCCCTGAGCCTGCTTTTCCAGCTCCCCTCCCGTGAGCTCATGCACCCGGATCCCTTGAAGATGGGATGAGGGCAAGTAGGCAGAAACAGATGGAGCCGCAGATGACCCAAGGAGCTTACTTAGCCGCTCACTGGGCTACAGAGTTGAATGCGGAGTAGAAGGTGCAGAAGGCAGGAGATGAACAGGAGAACTGGGGTTCTCTCGGTGCTTTTGGTTTTCAGCTCTTGGGGGCTTTTGGATCAGTTTCACAACATGAAAGCAGCCCAAATGCAAATGCTACCATTTTTCCATCATTTTCTGAAGCCAAGAAAGTGGCTACCTTAAGAGTACAAGTGAAGTTATTTTCTAGTTTAGAGAAATGTGGTAAGATAGCAACAGATACCATTTAAACAAAGGGCTTACTTCAGCCAAAAATGCTGAAAAGGACACAACTCAGAAGGTGCATGCTTCATTTTGGGACGTGGAGCTTGCTAGGGCTTTGGCCAATATCAGTAGTTGGGACAAAGATGATCAGAGTACGTGATAAGCAAAAGGGTCCAGGGATGGTAAGGGAAGGGGGAGACTTGATTTAGACTTAGGTCACCCTGGAGTGATTTGGTAGCCCAGGGCATTCCACACAGTGAGGTAATTTAGGTTTTTCTTGCTTCTGAGAATCCCCAGACCCAGCTGTCTCTCCAAGCACACCGGGAAGGCTTATTGTCACCCGACTCCTCTAGAACTCCGTTCCACTGTTTGTGAAAATGCGGCTGAATGTGGTCTTGTCCTGCAAGCGTGAAGGCATTCCCTCTCCAATGTGCCCTCTCCCTCGCCGTCTGCATCGTCACTAGACATACTCTGGTACAAGCTGCAGGGAAAGACACATCAGGACTCCGAGTCGGTTCCTTCTGACGTGGTGGCTGCCCGTGTTAGGCTATCGCAGCGGATTTGTGCGAGAGACAGTACCGCAGAGTGGAGACCCCACAGGACTTGTCATCAGAAGGCTGAATTGTGTCCCTAGCTTATCAGAGAGCTGACGGGAGAATCTTTAGCATCTCTGAATAGTTTCTATAAAAAAAGTGATAGTCACCGTGTGGCTTAAATCCCGGGGTTTATTATAAACCCAATGAGTTCACGCTGATGAAAGACACAAGATGAACTATAAAGGACTGTTATTATTCTGACCCGAATCTCCTTCCAGTGTTATGGGGTTCTCCTTGGGAAGAGCAGAAGACGCCTTCTTTAGGCACTGAAGCAGGTTTCGCCCATGATCTTACTGCAGCTGAATGCAGAGGGGTCTGGGGTGTCTCCCGCAGCATGTGGTGGGACTGCCTCCCCTCATCACAGTCCACCCGGGGTGTCCCCCATGTGATCGGGCTGTCCCGTGGCCTAGGACCCGAGTGGCTGAGGCTCGGGCCGGGTCCTCTCTGTGCCCCCTGCTGCCTCCCTCACAGAAGCACACTCAGGCTTTGTTCTCATTATGAGCAGTGAGTGGAGGGTCCTTACAACCCAGCTGCTACCTCCTCGCTTGGTTACTTTCATTTCTCTTCCTCCTTCCTCATAACAGCTGACACGGTTTTCCAGAAAACACTCATGAAGACCCCGGGGTCTCATCTGTGTTCCAAGCAATGGGTGCACCCTCTGAGGGCCCCTCAGGAAACTCCAGGGCAGGGCTGTACCCAGGTTAAGCCCGCTTTATCCAAGAAGCTCTCTGGATCCCCTAAGGCACACCCCTCTGAAGTTCCTGTGTACCCACCCCCAGGCCCATGTGACTGTTATTACTCATGAGAATCTGCCTTGTGTCAGGGAGGTGTGGGCCCCGGTGCAAGGGCTCCTGGTGGGGGTGGGGGAATCTTGATTTTTATGAATATTTATATCCCTGCCACCTCCACCCCATACCTCATGCCAAGCTTTGTGCTTTGTATTCAATAAACAGAAGAGAAAACATCATTCTTCGAAGGAGTTAGAGTGAAGTTGCCTATAATAGAAACCTTAGGGTCCCGTCTACCCCCAAGGTGCTGTGAGTCCGTGGGTAAGTTACAAACTCAGGGCCTTACTTAGGTCTGTCTCGGTCCATTCTGAAGGGTTGCTAGAGTGAACAGGCGCTCGGTCCCATTGTGTCTGGTCCTCACTTTTCAGAAAAGTGGAGAGGCAGACTATGAATTCCACAGCTGCTTGAAGCTAGGGCTGTGGACTTCCGAGGCAATGGCAACCCTGGGTGTGGGGCAGCTCCAGGGGAGCCCTGGAACCCGGGCGTCCCCAGGTGCCTGATCCAAGAGCCTGATCCAAGCCCCAGGAGCTCCAAGCCCCAGCAGAAACAGAGTAGTGTAATGGGGCAAACCCTTCGCCCAGACCTCAGCCAGTGCCCCAGGTCCAGGGGCTTGGCAGTCCCTCAGCAGCAATGAAGGCAAGTGAAGTAGATCAATAGGGATCAGTGCCCCTTGACGTCATCATGGTGAATGTAAAACAAAAGGTGCCAAAGGACACGCACTAGAACAGAGATTTTCAACAGGTGTGCTGCAAGAATTTGTAAAACATGCAACACCTGACTATTTAGTCAGGGGCACCGACCTCTTTTCCTTAGATTGTCAGATTAAAACAGCAGCCCACGCAACAAGTAGCCGTCCAGTGTGAACGAATCAAAATTATACCTGTTCTTTTTGTCGGATCAGCAAGAATATATTTTTTGCTCTGCCACAGAATTTTAGTAATGAGTTTATGTGCCGTGAGATGAAAAAGGTTGAAAATCATTGTACTCGGACATCATTGAAAATCATTCAATGTACTTGAAAATCATTGTGCGGACTTCGTAAACCAGCATGTGAGTTTGCAGTGAAGTGGAACCCCCGCCTGGGAAGGATGCGTGCTGACGTGGGGAGCGTGGTCCCTCTGGGAGGAGGGCGGAGAGGGAGGTGGGCTACTCACGGGCTTTAGCGCTCCTTGTAATTTTGTTTCTGAACAAAAATATCCTGAACAAATGTGTCAGATACAAAAATCTGATGAATCTTGGCAGTAGGTACATTCGTTATTTCCTGAATATTTGAAAATTCTACAATAGACAAAAACTTTAAAAAAAGAAAGAAAGGAGGAGAAGAGCCGGGGAAGAGAACGAAGACCGGGAGAATTCTGTTTGTGAAGAGTGGCTGCACCCCCGTCACCCCGCCCAGGCTCTCGGCTCGGACTGCAGATCGGAACCACCAGTGATACCCAGGGCTCCACTCAGGCTTATGAATCAAGTCAGGCTCTCAGAAGCTGAAGCCCAGGGAAGTCGGTTTCTGAAAGCACACGGCGATTCTGACCCTGCCAGGGTCAGATGAGACGCCATAAGAAGTGAACATAGTTTCTCCTGGTCTACCCAGCTGTCAGGTCTGCCCCGCGGGGTCTCTCAGCGCCGTCCTGTCCGGTTCTGGCCCTCTGTCCAGCTGGGCTGCTGCTCTGGTTTCAGAAGCCTCTTCTGGAACAGGCTTCTACCAGGAGATGCTGGTTCTTGCTGGTAGGGGAAACCTCGGTGTGTGCTGGCCACAGGCTGAGGTCAGAGCTGGAGGAGAACTCGGAGCCACCTTGCTGGATCTCTGCCTGTCGGGGTCGCTTCTGGGCACAGTGCGGGGAGAACGCTCTGCATTCAGTAGTCCTGCAGGGTTTTCTGTGGCTCTCTCGGCATCCCCCAGCCCTCACTGCGGGGGTTCTTATTTTGGCTGACTTCACACCTTTGAACTTCTTCTGAACCCATTTCCTTTTGGGGAGTCTGAGGGAAGGTGGAGGAAGTCCCCTGCGTGAACCTGCCAGGGGGCACAGAGTGTGTTGTGCTTTGAGGAGACGAGCTTTGCATTGTAGTGCTGGCTCCAGGGCCGACTGTGTCCTGGGAGCTTGGATGCTCTCTGGGCCAGGAAAGGCATTTCCCTTGAGCTTTCCTACATATAAAAATGTCATGAGATCTGAGCACTGCAGGAGATCTGAGTACCAGGCAGCACTGGCCTCTTCCGTGTAGTCCGATGGTCAGTGTGGCTTTTTGGTTCTCAGCTCCTTCCTCGAGGGCGTAAGGCAATGCTAAGCATGGTGCATGTACCCAATAAACAGTTGTTGATGGGAGGAATGAAGGAACGAATGGAGTGTTTTGAGAAGTGTGTGTACAACCTGAGAGCGAGAGACTGTTATAATTAGAAAAGCATGGCCGGAGCTGGGAACGCGACCGAGGTCCTGGTTCCCGGTGCCCTCGCTATCAGCGCAGCTGTGCGGGCTCCCAGACGGCCTGGGCCCGAGCCAGCACTCAGAGTGCTGGCTTTAGGCAAAGCCCGAGGGACAAGCCATCCATCATACAAGGTAATGGTGCGTGGAAAGATTTGCCTCCCTCCCCCTCCCACCATCTTCCTCAGACTAGTGGCTGTTGGGAAAGAGTCTGACTTTCCCAAGAGAAGAAAGGCCAATTTTAGAACAACTTTCTTTCTTTCTTTCCTTTTTTTTTTTTTTCTGAGCAAGCTGATGCCGGTACGGGACATTCTGCACTGGTTTTGTGCTAAGGTATTCCTGAGCTTTCTCGGACTTGGACCGTTTCCTCTCCCCTTGGTCATTCCTGCTACCCCGGTCTCAGTCCTCCATCTCACTGTCTATGCCTTCTCCAGTGTCCCCCAGCCTGGAGGGCAGTAATAACAACGAGGCCGCTTGACCTCTGGAGCGAATGTCATGGGCTCAGTGCTGGCCTCGCTGACCTGCTCACCATCATTATAAGTGACCGGGGGTGGGTTGGACAGCTTCTCTGAAGAAAAAGAGTCCCTACGAAGAACCACAGTGGCTCTTTCCTCTCTTCCGTATCTCCCTGTGATAGATCTAGGTAACAAGAAGTAGAATAACAGAAAAGTAACTTCTCCAGCCTTGCCACTGGAACCCTGAACCAGCAGCACCCGGGCACTTGTTAAACTTGTAGAACCTCAGACCTCACCTCGGACCCACTACATCAGAATCTGTACTGTAACAAGATCCTCAGGTGACCTTGATGCCCACGAAGGTTTGAGGAGTAGTGCTTTAGCCCAGTGGTTCTCGAAGTGTGGTCCATGGACCAGCAGCATCAATGTCACTTGGGAACTTGTGAGATCTGCATTCTCAGGACCTGCCCCAGACCTGCTGAATCGGAAACTCCAGGGACAGAAAGCAGCAGTTGGAGTATCACCAAGTCTTCCTGATGATTCGAATGCACACTAGAGTTTGCGAACCCCTGATGCAGAGTGTGCTTCCCCTTTAAAGCCCATTTAACGAGCAAGGAGAGTGGCGCTGTGTTACACCATGGCAGAGGCAGCCAGGATCGGGCACTCTGCTTTGGGCACCAGGCAACAATAAGTGCCTCCGAGTCTCTCCTTCCTTCTTGGAGCAGAGAATCTGCTTCTGTAATGTGGAGGACACTCATCCAGACATCCCAGGAGCTAAAGAGATGGGGAGGGAGGGAGGGTCAGGCACATAGCAATGAGTTGACCGATGGAACCACGATTTCTACCCCTTAAATAGAGGGCTCCCCCCGACCATCAGCATCCCCCCACTGCACGGGCCCTTTAGTACTGAGGCCAGGTGGCTCTGGAAAAGGCAAGGGCCACCCCAGGCTACTTCTGTGGGAGTGGAGATGGGTGCTGCTATGTTCGCTGTTGACCGCCCCCCCCCCCCATCCCACCTCCAGTTCAAACAACTCAGGAGCCAGCAGCCTGTGGCTTTAGGAGTCGGAGCTCCCCTCCCGTTCCAGCACGGCCTCACACACGGCCACGACCTGCTCTCTAGGGCTCCGTGTCCTCATCTCTGTGACGAGGCATTGCACTGGGCGGGAAGGTGTCTGGTTCCTTCTGGCTTTCTGACTTTTTCTCCTGGGATGGTTTGGGGACATCCTTGCTCAAAGCAATCAGGTGTGAATAGGTGATGCTCACAGTGACTTGTTCCCATGTCTATTTTTTCCTACCTCTCAAATGGTTATGTTAGGTAGTTAACATGGTTTAGTAGAGCTGATTCTCACTCATGCTATGTCTCAAGGTGGTCTGAAGTATTTTACTGTGAGCTCATCTCTGCCAGAACTGTCTAAATGGGAACCCTGGGCTTCTCGGGCGGAGGCCCCTGCTGGGCAGCACGAACTTGGCTTCTGCGAGAGGCCTCAGGGTGGGCATCATGGCCCAGGGCCGGCCGCGATATTGACCGCTCCTCCAGGGTGTGCATAGGGTGGTTTTGCAGAGCAAACGCATGTTCAACATTGCCCCGAGGTCCTCTGCTTTCTCAAGGGAGCCTTTCGTCACTCAGAACTCCAAGGAGACTCTGACTTCCTTGCCAGCATCCTCGGCTGCAGGGTAGAGATTTTATTTTAATTTTTTTTTCTTTATTGATTTTAGAGAGAGAGGAAAGGAGAGGGAGAGAGAGATAGAAACATCGATGAGAGAGAACATCGACTGGCCGCCTCCTGCATGCCCCCCACTGGAGATCGGGCCCACAACCTGGGCCTGTGCCCTGACCGGGAGTTGAACTGGCGACCTCTTGGTGCATGGGTCGATGCTCAGCCACTGAGCCACACTGACCGGGCTGGAGGGTAGAGATTTTATACCCACTTTTTACTAAGGTTATTGCCCTTTGAGAACGAGGCAGAGATTTTGTAGTTTCTTTTTACCCGAGGACCGCAGCGTAGCATGAGGTGCTCCGACCCTGCTCCAGGTCTTGTCTCCTGGTCTGTCTGCTGACGAGCCTCTGCCTGCTCGGGCCCATTTCGGACCCTGGCCCTCACGTCCTCTCTCCCAGGGCCTCTCTGCAGTGAGGGCATATTCTGCCGACTTTCAATTCCACCTTGCAGACAGCTATGGATTTTGCTTTCTTTCTTGTGAGCCCAACTGCATAATCAATTTTAAAATTTATTTCATTGAGCATTTGTTGTTGTTGTTGCGGTGGAAGCTTGCCAGGGCTTAGCGCACCCTGTCCCCATAACAAAGTCCCAGGTGGTGTCGTGTTTCAAATTCCCTTTCTAGAGAAGGAAGTCGTTTTTTGGATTAGTAGAGGGAGTCTTTGATCATTCTAGACTTTTCTGTGGAGTTCCACGGATGCTAGAGACTCAGATCATCTCTCTCATCATCAACTATTCATCCGCACTCCCCACCCAAAGCCCCCAGCCCGGCCAGCAGCTGGTCTGGCTTCCTGTTCCCCGACTTCTGCGGGGCTTGCTGGGTGTTCTGGCTCTGCCTGGGGACAGACAGGGAGAAGGGACGCAGTACCTGGTGAGCTCCTTGAAGAAGGTGGCGTGGAAAGGATGTCTTTCTTCTGCAGCCATAGGTAGGACTTATCCGTCCAGTTTCCCACGCTGTCAGGAGACGGACCCAGGAGTCGTGGTTGTTACTGGCTCCTCAGGGTGGGACGTAGAGGCGTTCGAGACGTGAAAGGGAGATAGCAGCTTGTTTGGGGGGTTTTCTTTGTAGGATAGTTATGAACATGCTCCACTCTTACCCTGAAAACAAGAAACCAGGTCTTACTCTTGTCAAAGTCTCAGAAGATATGTTTTTGGCATGGAGTACGATTATTGTTATCTTGACATTGAAAGAAGAACACGATAAACTGGAATTTTGAGGGACAGAGGAAAGGTGGAAAGAAGGTAGAATTCCTTATCTTCCACAGAAATGAGTTGATAGTAAACTTAAGAGTAAAACAGTAAACTTGAATTCTAATGAAATCAAGGAATAGAGGCATACACATTTTATTTTATGCCACAATGGTAACCCCAAGAGAATGAAACCAGAAACGGGGAATGTGGTTGTCTCTGGAAGTCAGAAGAGGGGAAATTTCCTCATTTCAAGCCTTTCTGGGTTGTAACTATTTTTTTCAGATCTTGGGCATGCAAGTATTTCTATAATAAAAGCCATTTCACATGTCTGGTGGGTCAGAGATAACTGTGCCCTGGTCAGCAAGATCTAGCCAGAGAAATGTTTTGATTTCTTGTGCTGCCAGGTCTTTCTTCCGAAGCCAGATAAAGCCGAGGGGGCCACGAAGGGTAAGCTCCTCGGACACGACAGCCTGCTGGACAGGGAGCCCGATAAGACTCGCCTGCTCCGAGGCAGGGAGCGTGGGAGTGAGCGCAGGTCGAGTGCCTGGCAGAGGTCAGGCTGCTGGGGCACCTCTCGCTTGTTTCAGGCTCAGTCCTGTCCAGAAAGACAATCTGGGGAGTAGGGACTTTTTACCCAAACAACAGGGAAAGGAGACTGGAGAAGAGATGGTTGCTGCTGTATTTTCTTTGGCCCACTGGTCCCCACATTTAATAATCGGCTTTCCTGACCACTTTGGGGCCCTCGGTTGGTGTTCTTAACTTGTTTAAGTTAAGAAGTAGCCTCGAGAAGGTATAATAAGACACAAGACATGTTAGCCCAGACGCCGTTCTGTGTAAAGGAAGTATGCGTGAGCACAGGGGAAGTTCCCGTTGATCTGCAGTGATGGCAAATACGAGCTGAGAACCCTAGTTCCCAAGTCTTGAATGGGGGGGGGGAGCTATGTGTCCTAAAGGAGACTGGAGGGAAGAGACTTCTGTAGACTCCGTAAAAGTCGGAGTGCAGCTCCCCACCCCCGAATTCGTGCTAGTTCCTGCCAGGGGTTTGCTGTCACTGACTACTGTCTGCACTTGAAGCGGTTTTGTCTCAAGCCTGGGCCCTTGGTTCTCAGGGAACCTTAACAGATGAGCTGCATCTTCCCCGTGGGTTTTCTTTTTTTTAATTTAAAAATAAATTTGTTTTTCTTTATTGATTTTAGAGAGAGAGGAAGAAAGAAGGAGAGAGAGATAGAAACATCAATGAGAGAGAACATCGATTGGCTGCCTCCTGCATGCCCCCCACTGGGGATCGGGCCCACAACCCGGGCATGTGCCCTGACCAGGAATCGAACTGGCGACCTCTTGGTTCATGGGATGATGCTCAACCACTGAGCCACACGGGCTGGACTTCCTTGTAGGTTTTCAAGGTGGTATTCATTTTTCTGATTTCTTCTTGATTCATGCCAACAAAGGAGGCTGTCCTTTCCCTTTCGTTGACTAAGATACCAAGGACTTCTCTGAATCATTATGGGAAGTGAAGAGCACTCCAGACGACGTGGCCCGTGGACAAGTGCGCCTTGACCCTGGGAAGCAGCCCTCCAAAACACACTGGCCCACGCCACCTCCTTGTGCCCTGTTGTTGGAAGTCCAGCCTCTGTGTCCTGCTACACGTGGTTCTCCAGTGTTCAGTGAGGTTTTAATTTCCCCTCCTCCTCCTCTTTCTCACGGGCTCCGTGCTCACTGTTCTGTGGAGACCACGCGTTTATGGCTCTGTGCCTGAGATGTCCTTCCCTCTCCTGCTTTCAGACCTACCTGGTGACCTCACAGCTGACTTGGTCTGTTCTCTGGCTGTTAGCGTACTTTGTACACACGTGTGTATTAGATTTGGCCGTTTGGATTTCGTTTATGTCTGTGTCTCCTGTATTCCCTAAGGTCAGGGACTGTGTCCCAGCCCCTAGCACAGCTCCCACTCAAGGACACAGCCTGGGGCCTCCCCGGCATGGTAGGCGTGAGAGTGAGCGAGGACATGTAACCGGCCTGGGTAGAAGTCCTGGCTCTGCTGCTAACTCACTATGTAACTGCTCAGGGCCGTAGCTTCCCCGTCCGTGAGGATGAGAAGTCTCTGCCTTATTGGGTGGTTGTGATGATTAAATCAGATCACTCCTGAAAAGCGCTTTGCACACACCAAGTGCTCAATCAAATCCAACTATAATGATTAGATGGAAGGAAGGTAGTGTGTACAATTTGAGATGTTTTGGGGTCCACATTCTCTTCATCTTTTCTAAAATTTCTAAGTGAGGCAGCATGAATGACAAAAAGTTTAGAGCTTAAAGATGGGACCCTAAGATTACAACAGGCCAGTCTTCACACACTCAGAAACAGGCATTCCAGATGAGAAGCAATGGCAGATTTCTGGAGAGGTTGGCTTTTCCGTCGCCCGTCCCCAGATGGGCTGGCAGCTTCAAGACTAAGAGGCCATTCCTTTAAAGACCTCTACAGACGGAGGTCCCACCCCACGGGCAAGCACACATCGGCACTGGGATGGTAGTTTTAGGACCTCTGCCCTTGTTCTGTCACCCTGGCCTGGTAGTCCACAGAGATCAGCTCCTAAAGCCTGCAGTGTCTCTGGTTCCTCTGGCCAGGGCTTTGACCAGTTTCCATCAAAGGCTGGAGACCAGAACTGACTCTCAAACATGGGCCTTGGGTGCCACCTGGTGGGCAAATGCAATATTGCAAACATTTTTCTTCTGTCTAACAGTCCACAATGCCGTAGAACAGGGAGTACTGTTGAATACAGACATTTCAGATTTGTTTCCATCATTGAAGGTAACTGACCAGGCCAAGGATCAGACGCCCGAGTTAACAAATGTGACTCAGCAAGCTGAGCTCAGGAAATTCTGGTCCCGGAGAGGGGACTGTCAGAGGTGAGAGACACATGTTCAGTGTGAACCACGCACCTTACCCGGACCCCAGTGAGAATGGGCCACTGTTCTCCTCTGTACGTGCGAAGGACGGCTTGAGCTGTCTCTGATTACTTCATGGTGTCACAGAGCCATCCTCACCAGTGGGGCTCCACTAACCAGGACAGTGACCCCAACTCTACCTTTTCTGTCTTTCTCTTTACCTTTTCAAAGTACCTGTGTGAGCCAGATTGTAACCCAGCAAGATGGGCAATGCCAACGTAACTCTCCTGATTGTTTTGTAGGGGAATTGAAATGTCTTGTCCCGAACCAGAGAGCAGTTTTAGGATACTGCTGGGATGAGAACGCAGATTTCTTCCTTTCTGTTTATCCTCCTTTTGCTATTTCTCCTAGGAGCCCTGAACTTTTTCTCGGAGAATGACATTTAAAATCCAAGATCTGGGCACTGGAGTGCTACCTCTCCTAAGCCCTTTCAGCAGACAGATACAGGTGTGTGTGCTAACCTGTGCATACATACATACCATTACTTCTGTGTATATTTCTCTGTATAAATAAACACGAGTTTGCATGGTTGTCTTCAACTTGAATTCACTGTTCCAGGGTTCATTGCAGCTTTCCTCTCTTACTCATTTATAATTTCTTCCTCTGACAGGGAGGAGCTTACGTCCATGATCTATAACTTATTTACTTACTTGTTCAACCCTAATGCATATGTAAAGTAGTTTTAGACTTGCTAACCTGTCCCCCTGGCACAGCGAGTTTGACATATCAATATTTTTCCTTTTTCTTTTTATGCTGTTAGCTTTGTGGAAGTATGAAGGACATATGTGAAAGCTTATAAGTCAAAAGTATAAGGCTTGAACTTTCACAAAGAGAGCACATTCTGGGATCCTACACCCAGATCGAGAAACAAAACTTTACCCACATCCCGAAACCCCGCCCTTTGCCAGCCATGTCTCTCCACCAAGGGAGAGCGCGAGTCTGACGTGTGACCCCACGCGTGAGTTTGGGCTGGGTTTGAACTTTCTAGAAACAGAATCACACTCTAGTGTGTCTGCTTCCCTTGTGCGACATTATGCTGGTGAGATTCTTCCCTGTTGTGTGTGGTTGCGGTGACTCATTGCTGCGTGCCCCCCTTTGTGAATTTGAGATTATTGTCTCATGGGCTCTTTCCCTCCATCATAAATATATTTTTACAATACGACTGTAATGGCTATATACTATTCCACTGTATAATTATACTGTAAATGAGTTAATTATCCTCCCATTGTGGGTCATTTAGTTGGCCTCTGGTAATGCTGGCCAATGACACCCTAAAAAGATTGATGGGAGAATAATATCATAATTCTAATGCCTCAAAATTAGTCAAACCATGTATGGAGTTCTGCAGTTCATTCTGGCGGAGTCTTGGTCTTCAGAGCACAGCCAGTGGGGTTCACGAGGGCTGGTGGGGATTCGGAGGGTAGGGCTTATGGAACTTAGCTGCGCGGACTGTGGTCTGAATGTGCAAAGGTTTCTGCTTTGCGTGGGAGGGTACTAGATACGCGGTGACTTCAAGTTGTTGGATGGTCAGTGGATGACATTCTCATTCTAAAAGTTCATAACATTAAACAATAGTTTGTAATTTAACTTAGGAAATAATCACCTGCATTGCCCAGGTGACTAAGTGGGAGTCACATTTCTGTCTTCCAGGTCCTTGGAGAAGCACAGTTCCCGTCAGGTGCTCCGACTCGACTTCTGCAGATTAGGAGAAGGGGATGGTGACGATACGTTGTCCCTTGGAAGGTGCTAACCGTGAGGCTCAATGTCATGTGTTGGCTCAGGGAGGATTCCATCTGAGGTGCTGAGAATTTTAATGACTCATGCAGGGTGCACTTGTCAGACTTTTTGGTTATAAGAAACAAAAGTCACTGGAGGAAGCATAAACCTGAGGCCCAAGTATATCCACGACTTTGACTTCTATCCGGGGGTCCCTCTATGTTGATAAGAAATCATGCCCACCCCCTTTTAAATGTTTTGTTTTGAGATCATTTTAGCCTTAGAGAAAAACTGCACAAATAATGAGAATTCATGCATATTCTTTCCTCCAGTATCCCTAATGTTAATATCTTACATAATCATAGCACAATGAACAAAACTAAGAAATTAACATTGGTGCATCACTGCCAACTGAACTGCAGATGTTACTGGGGTCTCACCATTTCCCCCGTGAATGGCCTCTTTCTGTTCCAAGACCTAATCCTGGATCTCACATTGCACGTACCTGTCCTGTTTCTCTCCGTCTTAGTCTTGTCGTTCAGATCTCGACAGTTCTGAGGAGTACTGGTTAGGCATTTAGTAGAATGTCTCTTAATTTGGGTTTCTCTGATTTTTTCATGATGACTTTTTTAAGGTAAGGTGACTGGCTATTGAGAATATTCCCACAGGGGTGATGCTGTGTCCTGAGTGCATCCTGTCGGGGATGGGCACTGACGTTGACACGTCCCATAGCCGGTCACGTTAACTTTAGTCACCACCTTACGGTGGTATTTGCCAGGTTTCTTCACTTTGTAATGAACCGATTTTCTTTGAGATCATGCAAATACTGTTTTTCTCAAAAACTTGCCCACTAATTTTAACATCCTTTACAAATCACTTTTTGTTGTTGTTTGTTTAAGCTGAATCAAATGAATTCCTGAGGGAAAATGCGGATGTGCAGAGAGCCGACTTCCTGGCTTCCTGTGGTCATCTGTCTGACTCTCTCTGTTACTTGGGTCAGCTTCTTCTCTTCCAGTCTTTATTCCTCTCTCTGCACGGCGATCTCTGCTCTCCAGTTTAGTGGTGGGGCATGGCTGCCGTCAGCATCTCTCCTCAGTTCCAGAAGACCAGCCCAAGGAGACGGCCCTCTTAGTGTCAAGCACACGTTCCTGGGATGGGACTCTGGTTCAGTCTGGGTCAGTAACCAAGTCCTGATCCATTAATTTGGACCCAGAGATGCAAGAACAGATTGCTTATTTACGTCTGATTGGAACTCACCTCAGTATTGGAACAGGATGGAAAACATTCCCTAGAGACCTCTGTGAGATGAGCAGCCACCCAGAGGGTACCCAGCTCACACAGCAAGTGGGGGGCACAGTCAGAGCGAGAACGCAGTCCCCGACTTCCCAAGCAGTGTGGGTTTCTCTTCAACACCTCTAGCCACACCAGGCACAGCGCTGGAGACAGCTTGACTCCCTGTCTTGATCAAGCTCAAGCTAGAGTAACATCTTATCCCAATTCTTGTAAATAAATATGAAATAACATTTGGGTGGGGAGGTGAGGTGAAGGGCTGAGGGTTCCCAATAATTCCTTGGGTGTAAAGCTCTCCTTGGTAGATCTGTGAGCCGAGGTATCCGTCCAGCTGTGTTACCCGAATTCCCTAAAGACAGGGAACTAAAACTCAAAAGCTAATCCCTTAATGGGGTTGCCCTTAAAATGCAGCAGATTTTCAGAAATGATTGGAAAATCTTCTCTGAAAGGAGAGATACCTGGATCAGATTCTCCAAGGAAGGAAAGCACAGCATACTCCCTGGTTCGGCGGGGAGGAAGGACAGGGGCAGGCGCATGTCGGGAAGAAACAAGGCTTAGCAGCATTTCCTAGATTCCTGATTCATTCTTTCCCCCTGATGTCAGGAATGGAGCATCCTTTTCTCCGGTGGCAGCTTGGCTACAGCACTAAGAAATCCAAGATAAATGGGACGCTCTGTGAACAGAGCCTGGAACAGCTGGACATTGTTGGACACACTGCAGTGGTTGGTCAAATGGGGACATCTGGTTCACTTCCCCGGAGGGTTAGCCATGGCGGGAAGGCCAATAAAGATAATCCAATCTGCCTCTGCCAGCCTGAGGCTCCCGGGAGCCCAAACACTGGGCCGGGGAGATTGGATTTCTCTTCCGTGGGAGCAGAGGAGGGAGAGTGGCAGGAGAACCAGCTGTGTACCTGGGCCTTTCTCGTCTGCAGTCCTGGGTCCTGTGACCATGGGGGACAATGTCCCAGGAACGTTGGGAGATTGCCTGGAAGAGTTTGGAAGAGTTTGCACATTTGCAATTTGGGGGGCACACCAGAGGCCCCCACTGAAAACTTTAGAAACGCACCATCATGAGACTTCGCTGGCTCACGGTGTGGCAGGTTCTGGGCCACAGTGACTGTGTGGGGGACCCTGGCTGAGAGGTCAGCAGACTTGGGGCTAAGGTTGCTTTATGTCACACGAGAGCTCAGTGTTCTTGGGCCAAAGACTTAGTCTCTTCCGAAACTGTTTGCTTGGCTGTAAAACGAGGGCAGGGATACCTGCTTCCCAGCACAGTTATCAACAGTATATGAAGTCATGGACGTGGAGAACTTTGCTGGAAAAATGTGAGCCATTTTGGTGGTCGATGAGATCACTTAACATACAGTTTGGGATGTTTGCAGCCAAGCGTCTGCTCCCCACAGTGACAGATGACGTGGGGAGCCGAAACCCACAGAAGATCCAGGTATCTCCACTTTAGCCTCTAGTGTCCAAGTTTAAAATATCACTTAGCCATTTTTCTATAAAAAGAATAATAGGCAAGTAGACACACTGGGTCTTAATTTCCACTCATGACAGAGGAACCAATGAGCAATCAACGGACTAGGAGGTCACAGAGGAAAGGTGTGGAATTAGTGAAGCTAATGATTAGATTTGACTGAGATCCAGAAAGGGACCAGAGCTGCCCCAAATCATCACTGAGCACAGGGCTTGCTATCTAGAGCTCGTGAGCCTGTGGTCTTGGGCTCCACCCACTCTGCAAGTCCTTAGGCTGCGCCAGTATTGAGTCTAGTACCTAAACCAGCAGCCTACCCTGGTGTCCAGTCCCCTCTAAAGCCCTAGTCACTGCCAGGCATAGGTGCATCAACCGAGGGGCTCCAGAGCAAATAGCCAGTAGCATCATCTACGAAGTTAAACAAACCTCCTTAGACTGCTGTGCGAGGGGGAGGCATTGAGCGTCGGGAGAGGATCTTTTGGTCTTAGTGCCCTCCTCTCCAGAAGTGCCCACAGGGCATGGGCGCTGGGGAGGGCTGGGGAGGGGCAAAAGGACAAAACAGGATGCCCTTACA
Source organism: Tadarida brasiliensis (assembly GCA_030848825.1). NCBI lineage: Eukaryota > Metazoa > Chordata > Mammalia > Chiroptera > Molossidae > Tadarida > Tadarida brasiliensis. The sequence continues at coordinate 23,009,703 of CM061263.1, forward strand.
AGGGCCCCTTTGATAAGAAGAACGTGACACGGGGAGTGACTTTTATTTAGCTTGCTCCACTCGGGGCATATTTGTCAGCAGCACCATGAGTCAGAAGGAAAGGGGTCTTTTCTAACCTAAAAATAGCGCCCTGGGGACAGAGCCGTTGGGGGAGGGCTTGGGCCTGACCTTTTCTATTTCTGAGTGTGTGTGAAGCTGTGTTGTGCGGGAGGAAGCAGGGACCAGGACGGAGGGGAGCTGAGAGTCTCCAGCCCTGATTCTGGAAGCTAAGTTGTGAGGTAGTGGTACTATCTGAAGCTAAAAGCCAGAATCCCAGTCCCGCAGTCTCTGGTTTGCTAATGACCCAGCGTCCTTGACCCCAATCTGCTCCAGCAGCCTGGTGCTCACCAGCAGGGGCTGGTCTCTCAGCGCAGAGGCGTGGCTCTGTCCCTCGCTCAGGACCCATGGGCACCGCACCCCCTCCACAGGTGTGCTGCCAACTTTGCATCAGTGTCAAAATGACTTTGGACTCACTGAAGACGCATACTGTTCTGGGGATGTCCACTTGAGCCGAGACATCGCACAGGGTGGGAGGCGTGGCCTGAGGCCTGTGGGTGTCACAGAGCAAACCTGGCCAGAGTCACCACGAGATGAGTGCAGGCATGGGGAGTGCAGGCATGGGGGGTGCAGCTCAATCCCGTGTCGTCTGCAGCCCCCAGGTCTAGTGTATGAAGTCCTGCCCCAAGGACATCAGTGGTTGAAAACCAGTGAAACAGCCTCGCAGATTGGCGCAGAAAATCCTTGGGGTCATTGCCTCTTTCGCTTCCTCTCTCCTGCGGGCTCATCAGAAAGCCAGCACTGGTCTGTGACCCCCAGGGTGTCGTGTCTCACAGGGACTCCGAGTCCCTGGAGATCAGGAGTGAGGACAGCCACAGGAAGGTCAGAAGAAAGCTCCTCCAGGCGGCCCCTCTCCTTGCCCCAGGCTCACACTCTGCCCGCTCCTACCCGCCCTCTGCTTCATCTGGAGAAGCCCCCTGGCCCTGGGAAGGCCAGCCCCTAGGGAAACCTCACCCCATGCTTCATCCTTCACGCTCTCCCCTCCCAGCCCGCACACCTGTGCTCGGTGGCCCTCTGTTGTAGCTCGTGCTGATCCACTGCTGGCCGTGTGCCGGGGTTTGGTGCAGGGAGTACCTGGCCGCCAGTACCTGGCCGCTCCGTGGAGCTGGGGCGACGGCAAGGGGAGGCCTCAGAGCTCAGTCTGAGTCCCGGGCTACCACGTGCACTCTCCACGGTGGTAAAATGGTGGATTGTACACCTCTGTGGGGTTGTGTGAAGAGTGAGTGAGTACAACTATGAAAAGGACTTAGAATAACAGCTGATACACAGTAACTGTTTAACGCACTGTCTGCTGGTACAAAGATGAGGTGACTGTTTAGAGTCCAGACTCCACACCCAGTGCTCTTCACCACACCCACAGAAAACCGGTGGTCCGAAGTTACAGATAAAAACCCTTCTCTGAGCTTCTTGTCGGGGTCGGTCACGCTGCTGAGGGCCCTGGCTGTGGCTGCTGCTCGGCCCGTCCACCCGACCCCGTGGACCAGAGGGTGGGAAGCGCTGCCCGGCTTGGCCCAGTGTCTTGGGAAAAGGCCCACGAGTCAGAACATGAGCTCCCAGGGGCCTGGAGACCATGTGTTCACGACCTTCCTGGGGCCTCTTCCAGCCTCACACTCCATAAATCTGAATTTGATGAGGCTGGGCACTGATGGGAGATGCTCCCCAGCGAGGCGGTGCCAGCAGCCCTGGCGGGAGGGTCTGTCAGCGCCCGTGATGAAGTAATCGGAGGGGGACAGCTGCATCTGTCTTGGTAAACAGATGAACTCAGTCAACACCCTTGTCAGCAACCAGCGCAGAAGAGGAGGCTTGCTCTCGGGCGGAGGCGCCAGGCAGCGGGAGAAACCAGCTCCTCCAGCTCCTCCAGCTCCTCCAGCGCCTCCCGTCACCCGGGAAACCAGTGCCCAGAGGTGCAGCGACTGGCCTGAGCTCAGACACCTAGAATGCAGAACTTAAACCCAGGACGACAGCCCCCCCCCCCCCCCCCAGTCCCCTTCCGCTGATCCCAGTCGGGTTCGGTCTGGAGGACTGGTCACAATATGTCTAAGCCTCGGTGCTACACAAGAGTCCCCGGCTCGGGGCTTCCCGACGGCACACTGTCCCATTTCCTGCCTCTCTGCCACGGGGACGGCCCCGGAGTGCTGTCCTATCTGGGCCGGTCCATCTGTGCTGTGACTGAGGCGGCTGGCTCTTTCTTAGCTTTTGTTGTTCCTCTGTTGAGTGGAGAGAACAGTTAGTGGCCCGCTGGATCTCAGGTGTTTTTTTGTTTTGTTTTGTTTGATCACTGAATTCCCTGGTGACAAGTAGGCGTCCCTCAATTTCTAATGGGAACTCAATGTTCCGATGGAGTTCCCATGCTCCCGGCAAGTACACGAGGACCGTGCCAGTCAGACCAACCTTGGGCTCCAGAGCCAGGTGGGAGTGACTGTCATTACCACGCAAGGGAGTGGGGGGAGGAAGGTGCGTGGGAGGAGCCCGCCTCTTTCCTCAGGGTCTGGAGGGTGCTTTAGGAATGCTGAAGCGGGCCGCCTGCAGGGCAAGGTGCTGCGGTCCTCCTCCCTTCTGGGCACACCACTCCATCTCACTGAGCCTCCGCTTCTTCTGCTTTGTTGGGAGGCAGTGAGGATGAGAAGAGAGAATGCACTTCGTAAACTGCCAAGTTCCGTGGCATTGTGAGCAGACATCACTCTCCTTAAAGGTGAGAGTTAATGTGGAGAGAACCGGGTAAGCTGACCCTTGCCATAGACCCATTTCTCCTGGGCTCACGCGGGCGGATTCAGGCGATGGCTGCACCTTCGTGTCTGGCAGCACCCAGCTGCCTAGTGTAGACCCCGTCAGGGTCCCTCTGCGGATCCGGCTGCACCTGCTAGTGCTGCTCCCCACCAGGGGGAGACGTGGAGCGCCCCATTGGAGAGGGGCTGGTGAAGGTGTGCACACTTTCCTGCCTGGCCCTCTCCACTCTGAGCGCTTTTCCTCCTGGTCCGCCCACCTAACCGCTTTGGAAGATACCCAGGGGAGCAGACTGCCAGCAGGTGAATGCTTCTCTCCACCCCTCTTCCTCCACCCCTCTTCCTCCTCCTCCCCCTTCCGCTCCTCCCTCTCCCCTCCTCCTCGGCTCCCTTCCTTACTAACTTGAACATTTTCATCAGTATGGCGCCTCCCCAGGGTCTCCACACTGCACTGCAATGTGCTCTGTCCAATGGGTGGGTTTTCTTTTCCCTTCTGGTGGGAACTGGAATTATTGCCATGATAGGAGCTGACTGGCCTGGAGAGGCCTCCACACAGAGCACTATGAAGAAAGGGGACAGCTGGCTGAAAAGAGAGAAGGGATTTGGGGAACTGAAATTCCTTGTGATATTGGACTTAAACGTGGAAAATTCACTGCTTGGCATTGCTCAAATGCCTCTGCATTAGGGCAGACGGGGTATCAGTTAGTTAACTCTGAGTAGGAATTTGTGACCCAGAGCGCTACAGGATTGTCTTCTGACTGGCACGCCGTCCACTGTGCCAGGCTTTGGTCTACGCGCACCTCTTCTTTAGAGTCTGGACTGACCCCGTCCATTTCTCAGCTGGTGTTTCCTCCGCTTTCAGGAAGGACGGCATTCAAACCACTCCAGAGAAGGAGCTGCCTCCAGTTATTCTCACCCACCTCTTCAGGAACGAGGACCGCGGACATCCCTGTGATGCAGTATGGACAGCAGAGTGCGGGGCCGAGACTGGAAGCCTGGGTTCTGGTCCCACCACTCGCACTTACCTGCTGGGGCCCAGGGGCAACTACTGCTCCCTCTGACCCTCCTGTTGTTCCTCAGCTCTGAAGTGAGAGATAAGGTACTGACCTGTTTCCTGGGGCACCACTGTGCAGTTCCAAGTGGGTTGCGATGATCGGATTTGCTCGAGGAGTTATTGACCCGGAGATTTGTGGCCGACGCTGTGTGAACAGGAGGGGGAATGAGTTGGTTCTATTCACACTGAGTCTCAGGGGTGCTGCTGAGATCTGTCCGTCTCTCTGCAAAACAACTCCCCTAACATCTGATGAGGCTGAGGCTCTTTGGGCTTAAGGGTTGACTCTTACCAAAGTCCATGTACCTCTGGGAGGGATAACACATTGGCTTTTATCAGTCACCAACACTGGCGGCCTCAGTTGAGGCAACGCCATCTTCTAGGAAGTTTGTGGGAACAGTTGTTTTCTTTTCTTTTATTTAAGCATAATTACACCTGAACATTGACTGACTGAAATACTTAGGTTTTGATGCATTTTGCGTCTTTCATATTCAGTAGAGCCTTTCATTGTTTGTATGTTACAAGTGTTGGTCAGTCTGGGCAGACAGGCTTTTTATTATAAAAAGCAAGTGTTGGACCACCTCACACTCAAAAGAAAGAAAGGGAAGAAAAAGAGAAAAGCAAAGAACAAATGTGGAGAGATCGGGACTCTCGTGCCCTGTCGGTGAGAATACAGAATGCCGTGGCTGCTATGGAAAACAGCACGGCAGTTTCCAAAAAAATAAAATTAAAATAGGATTATACCCAAGGTCCAGCAAGTCCATTTTCAGGTGTATATCCAAAGAATGAAAGGCCAAGTCTTGAAAAGACATGGGTATACCATGTTTGTAGCAGCATTATTCACAGTAGCCCAAAGATGCAAGCAATCCCGTATCCGTCACCTGGTAAATGGACAAGCAGAATGTGGTATGCACACACAGCAGAATATTATTCAGCCTTAAAAAAGGAAGGGATTTCTGACATATGCTGTAACACTGTTGAATGAAGACATTATGCTAAGTGAAAAGAGCCAGTCACAAAAGGACAAATACTGTGTGATTCCATTTCCATGAGGCTCCTAGGAGAGTCAAATTCCTAGAGACAGAAAATGGAATGGTAGTTGCCAGAGGCTGGAGGGAGTGGGGAGTGGAGAGTTGTTGTGTAGTGGGCACAGAGTTCAGTTTTGGGCTCTGAGGGCCGTCAGATGGGGCCCTGCTTGACAAAACAGCAGATGTTCTCAGGCTTCACTGGTTTAATATCTGGGCTGCAACAGGAGGCTGGACATTCCTGTCCTTGGCGGTGGCTTAAAATGACTATATTTCTACTTGGGTTGTTAATGTGCCATCCTGGACACAAGAGTGTGCAAGAGATGAGGGCTGGGGATAATAGCCCTGTGCTAGGGATCTCTGGCTCTTAAGATTATTTAGCCTCTTAAGAGCATGGGTCTTATTTTCCTAGCTTGAGCCAAAGGAAGACAAGTACTAAGCTTGATGTCTCTTTACACCTCTTGGCCCTTTTATTCTATTCAACTCAGACATTTGGACAGGCAGCCTGGTGCTCAGTTCAAGCATGTAATACCCATCCCAAAGACCTTTATAGTCTAGAGGCACCAACATCCCAGCCGGACTCCCCAGAGAGCAGAGTCTAAATAAGCTAACTTATCTGGGAAACGTGAGTGAAGAGAGAGTTGTGAGACAGGGATGGAGGGGAGAGCAGATACGAGGGTGCATTATCATGCTGGCCACTGCTTGGCGCCCAGGGCAGTCCGTCTGGAAGGAGGAAGGAGACACGTGTGTTTACCAGCTCCTGCGTCCCATCGGTCAAAAGTCAGCCCAACGTGTGTCAACTCCCTTGGACCCCCAGCGGAATATGTGGGGTTACCTAGCAGTCCCCAGCTGGCAGTGGGAAACACGTAGTTGGGAGCAGAGAGCACACAGCAGAGAGGAGGGCCCTTGGGTCGCACCTGCATGGGGTCATTTGTAGTTTTCAGGTAAGACTGGGAGGATCTGAGGTGGCGGAACAAATAGAAATGACTGATTCTATAAGTGAAAAAGAAAACTGGAAGTTACGCTTGGATGCCTTTAAAAAGCAAACACACTGTAACTCTATCATGTTACAATATATAAATTGCATTCCCCAATTCAGCTGCCCCTGATTTTAAAACTCTTAAATACCCTTCCTGTGCAAGAGTTTTAACTCTGCCTCCTAGAACCATCAAGTAAGCACGTAGGACTGGATTATCTCTCAATTACCCACCTTCTAGCTCCAATTTTGCTGTAAGTCCGAAATCCAGTAGAGCGCAGTCCAGGTTGACGACGTTCTGTCTCGGTTTCTAGACCTAATTTCTCACAACCTTTTTCTGCTGCTCACTCCACAGTGAGCTTTCTGTCCCCAGATTTGGGCTCCCCACATTCATAGCCCCTTCTGTGGGCGTACCCAATATAAGACCACCTCTGCTTTGTTTAAAGTCCTCTTTCCTTTCGCTTGACTTGCATCTATTTTCAGAGCTTCACTCTGTAATAGATTGGTTCTAGGAAATTTTGTGTTTTCATTTTTAAGATGTTTGGAGGATTTTTTTTTTTCTTCTAACTCCATCTGGCCACTCACCTTTCCCCCCTGATAGTTTGACCACGACAGTCCTACTTTCTGACACTTCTTACAACCTTGCGATCTTGGTCCTTGATAACTGTTTCTCTTTTTACCATTGTCCTTTCTTAGGTGTCGCCTGCCAAAGCGTGCCCCTGGAGCATGTTCTGAGGATCTTTACTCTGTTACTCGTGTGTGTGCTGAGCATCTTCCAAAGAGCCAATCTGGGAATCACGCCGAGGGGCACCCGGCTTGTTCAAGAACGTCTACAGGTGTGAGTGTGTTGTGTATCTGTATATGTCCGGGAGTCTTGGTGTAGGACTGAATGCCAAAACCACTTGAAAATGATTCTTGGGTTATCAATTTAGCTTGAAAATGAAGAAAGACGATCTATCCCTGGGCATTATTTATTTATTTAACACTTACTACATACCAGGGATTATTCGATACTTTCCATAAATTCATGATATCGTTATTTTTACAGAACAACACAGGAAGATAGCTGTTTTTAATCCCTGTTTTTAGATGGGAAAAATCAAGGATCAGAGAAGTTAAACATCTCTCCCGAGTTCTCAAAGCTAGTAAGTGGCAGAATCAGGGTCCGAGCCTTGTAGGGGGGCATCCTTGCTGTGAGTCTTGCCCATCGATCCGGGGAGGGGATCAGATTAGGGCAGCTCCTGTGATGTCTCCTGGGCACAAGGAGCAGGTGGACCACTGCTCCTTGTTGCAAGCAATCCCATATCCATCACCTGGTAAATGGACAAGCAGAATGTGGTATGCACACACAGCGGAATATTATTCAGCCTTAAAAAAGGAAGGGATTTCTGACATATGCTGTAACACTGTTGAACGAAGACATTAGCTTCTTCAGTCCCTATCTTTGAGGCCAAGCCCTCAGGCAGAAACTGAGACTTCAGTTTGGAAATGAACCATGCCATCAGGCATTTGCTCTCAGCACAGAGGCACCTCCTTGGCGAGCCCGGCTCACGTCCCTAACCCTCTGCTTCCTCTCTAACTGGAGAAGGCGGGGGAGCCAGGGAAGCGCTGGGGTCCGTTCCAGGGGAGCTCCATCCTCAGAGAAGGGGCTTCTCACCCCCAGGAGGCCGAGTGTCAGGAGGTTCCTCTTACAATATTCTCTAAACACAGGGACTTTGGCACGACGGTGTCCTGCCCAGTGGAGAAGATGTTCAGCAGAAGCAAGTGATCTCCAGCTCCATGTGGACATTAGCTTCCTCAGACAAAGTCTGGGGAGGAGCGCCAGCCCCACCCACTGAGGTGCGATGAATTAAGCTGCTTTTATCTACTAATCTGTGCCCAGCCCTGGGCTACGCATTGTGGGTAAAATAACTGGAGAATTCTAGTAACAGGGTCCCTGTTTGCAAGTTCACCCAATCTGTTCTCTTTCTCCCTTCTTTCCTCTCTCCCTCCCTCCCCTCGCTTCTCTTTCCTTCCTTCCCCCCAGAAAGGATGGGGCCTTCTGTAGACAGAGAGACATTTTTACAGGTGTTACAAGCCCACTCAGTTGTTAGTTTCAAGCTTTGCTTAACAAACCTACTATGAGATGTTGTGAGTGATAACTGTTCACACCCTTTAAATATTTCTGAGTTAGGAACCAATCAGGATGATACAATAATTGAGCAGATGGGTATCAAAATATCATTTTTATTACACATGAAGCTGAATTCAAATAACTGGTTGAGACACACAGCCTCGGTGGAGTTCCCTGTGACCTCCCCACTTCCCGGGTATCTTGGTGGAATGACGGCTTGCAGTGTGGACATGCCCAATATCACCGCCAGGAGAGAGCGGCCAGAGAAAGAGAAAAGGAGAAAGACTACAATGTGCTCGGCTGTTCATACAGTCATTCACCAAGGGAAGGGCCCAGGAAAGGCCTGGGTAGAGCTAGAGAGAAAGGCTGGTCTATTTCTCCGTAACCGCCTCAGCATGAAAACATAAAGTGAGGAGAAGAGAAGTTGCCCTCTGGGGTAGGGAAGTTCTCCAGTCGGTCTATGTCAGTTAACTTAGAAAGTAGTTCTTCAAAAGACAGAGCAATAATCTGAGAGATCAGAAAGAAAGTTACTACCTCCATGTGGACCAGGTAATAAAGAAAGAAAATGAAGGGAGAACAGTGACTACATAGAAAGGTGTGAAGGTCCGGGCCCCCAAACCCAAGGCTGGCCCCACCGGGAAGGCCGAGAATGTCATCACGCCCCCTGCAGGCAGAACTCCACGCCCATGTGCTGCTGGTTAAAGACAAACATCTCAGCAAATACAAACAGCCTTTCATGTTTTACTGGTGTTTACACTCTGACCCTATCAATGTTATTACAGTTTTACTAACTCACAACCTTGAGTTCTCTCCTCCTGAGGACCCTCGCCTTTACCCGAGTGTCAAAAACTTATTCCCACCTCTTACAGCCCACAAGGGGCCTTAGGTTATAACTCTGTATAAAAACAAGCCTGTAAGTAACCCCCCCCCACTTCATTTTGTTTCCAAATACAGATTTTCAGCCCATGCAAAGCTATTTCCAACCTATTTTGTGGTCTTTCCCCCACAACAGTGGTCTCTGCCAGCAAAAGTACACCAGTTTCTGTGACCAACATCCTCATTCAGAAAAGAAAAGTAGCAGCCTCAGAGTCCTTTGAACTCTATTCAACCAGATTATTACAAACTCCTCTGGCTGCTGTGTCCGTCCTGAGGCCTTGGCTCCAACTTCCGACGATAGTCTCCATCTTCACCCTACCTGGAGCAGGGGACTTCTTCCAGCTTGCCAAAGCTGTGGTGGCCTAGAGCGGGACATTTAAATCCCAGACTAAGGCCCTTTAGGCTGCCTTACAGACCATAATCTGAAGAGAACAACTCCGCACTCGGGAAGCCAGAGAGCAGCGTGGGATGCTGACCGGGAGGCTTTTAGTGATGACAAGAGTCCCAAGCTTCAGGGGGTGGCTAGCAGCACCGTGGGCATGTCCTCTGCAGCCCTGGAAATCTAGGCTTGAAAAGGGTCCCCGGGGCATCTGCCTCCCCATTCCTTCTCCAACCGTCCTCAGAGGGATGGGTGTCTCTTGTTCTCCTTGATTCTCTGAGAAGATGTTCTAACCCCTTTTCTCTGAACCCATTTTTGGCATTTCCCTTAGGAAATCATCTTTAATGCCAAACTGTTTTCGAGCAGTCGTGTGGCTTTCAGGCCTGGGCATTCATGCAAGGTGTTAGAGACAGGACCAGGAAACCTTTCGGAAACCACATCTCTTGACCTTATGGCGGGGCTGTCCTGATCTGGGCTAGTAATTGCAAAGCAGTGAACCCCCGTAGTAAATAGCCAGAGTCCTCATTCAGTGGAGAGACATTTTTCCCTTTAAGCTACTCTTGAAGAAGGTGAACAGAACACTAGCAACAGGCTTTCTTCAACGCTATCTGCTCGCTGTTTTCAGCTAGATTCCTTCAGTTTGTGTATCTGCCTCCCAGATTATCCCCCGGTCCTTTCTATCTTCAGTTCAGCACTGGGCACAGGCTGCCTCCGAATGTTCCTGTCTGTACACCTCACATTTTCCCTGGTTGGTTCCTGCAGGCCATACTCCTGCTTTATTGTTACAGCACCTGCAAGCACCTGGAACGGCTGCCTGCCTCTAGCAAGTGCTTGAAAACAAATGCTGATTTAAACTAAACTGTGGAATTAACGTTAGGTTTCGGTTAAAAACAAAACAACACACATCTCCCATGGGAAGGGCATATCCAGCCCAGTCTCTTCCCTCATCCCCAGGGTCATAAGAATCGATGCTTAGCATGGCGACCCAACTTGGAGATCCTTCACATTCCCAGAAAGCTCCCCTGGGGTCCCCTGTCCCTAAGGCAAAGACTGGGATAGTAGTACGGGGGAGGGGGCCGCTCTAGAGACCACGGAGTCCAGGCCTGTCGAAAGGTTTGAAAACAGGCTGTGGGAGGGAAGAGGAGTCGGTTCAGGTCGCCCAGCTGGTTAGTGGAAGGAGCAATGCATCCTCTTCTCTGCATTCTTACTTGAATGCTCTCTCTGCTTATAATGATATTAGCTCATGGTCATAGAGAAACTTTCAACTTGAGATAGAGGAATAATACTTTTCTGGCTATTAAAAAAAATTAACTCTCCAGAGTGCCTCATTCCCTCAATTACTCAATTTATTCAAAATTACACTCTTTTAACATTTTAAAAGGATAGATATTAACAGTAAAGCTAAAAAATAACTGCAGTGCTGAATGCACATATTGAGATACACTCATGGTCTCTGAGCATAATGACCAGTCAGGTAAAAGCCTACTGGACTCCTGTGGGTCTGATCCTTTCCAATTGTAACAGGATTATAAAATACCTCGCTTCTGCTACCGCTATTGGAACCAGATTTTCTTTATCACCACAGAATCCCTTTTAGGAATAGCCAAGGGCCAATGGGTCTTCTCATTTATCACTTGTTTCAAGGGGTTTGCCTTTGATCTGGGGATAATTTGGTGTGTTTGAAAGAGACATAAGCCTTTTGTCCAATCTGGGGAACAAAGTACAGAATCCAGCAGCTGGAAGTCCTGGGTTTATTTTTCTTAAACAAACCCATGAATTCATCATCACTTCAGGGAGAAACAAAGATGGGGTTTCAGGAAGCTGGTCCCAGCTGCTGGGTACTCATTTTTTTAAAAAGTAAGAGAAAGAAGAAGAGACTGACAGGCTGAAGACGTGCTGGTGACCCAGATCCCAGCGGAGGAGGGAAACCGGCGTTCATCACTGTGAGCCACTGGTGAGGTTGGGAGGACCTCTCCCTCCCGGGTCACAGCTGCAGGAACCATGGCCTGGTGCGGGCCGCAGGCCTGGATGGACTCCTGAAGTCTACATGGACTTAATTTAGCACGAGGGAGGAGAGTATAGCTTGTCAGATTGACATCTGATTGCTCTTCTGAGTCAAGTCTGGGGAGCTTAAATCTTTGAGGAATGAAAAACACATGCACTTCAGCGCCATTCAGAAGCTGCATGGATTTATCCCAAGACAAAGGGCTGTGGACGTCTGTTGAACTTTAAAGGACAGATGGACTCAGTATATGAAGGCAAGTCTGGCCAAGATGATGCTTCCTCATTTCTATTATTACTGATATATATATATCAGATATATATATATATATATATATATATATATATATATATATATATATATCTGATATATATATATATCAGAATTTTATATATATATAAAATTCCCCTTATGAATTTATTAGATTATCTTTATGCAAATGACATGATGAGCCAAAGCACTATTTTACCCATTGCTTTGAATATTATTGATTTAAAATACCTATTCTATGAATAGAATGTTGGGTTTTGAGCCTTGGGTGCTATGCCCACCTTGAGTTTAAATTTACTTTTAGAGAATCCTACTTTTACTTCAATAGGACTTGCTCCCTTTTGTGCCCTTGAAGGCTGAGCACTGCACATGCCATACATGAACTGGGAGAACAAGGCCCAATTTCCTCCTTCCCCCCTTCCCCTCTCTCTCCTCCTGGTCCTTCTCCTCTTCTTTCTCCTCCTTCTTCATTCTACTGCCTTTTCCTGTTTGCTTTTATTATATTTTTACAAAGTGTTTTGAAATGTGCTTGCTCTAAGAAGGGAACATATATAGAAAATCCTTGATTTTCTAGAAGGATATAACCAAAATCCACATACATAAAAATGAAAATATTGACAATCCAATATCAAGGTCAATTTGGGATTTTAATTGTTCATAATTGGTGTACTTACTATAATTTTAAATAAGTAATTGCTAACATGGAGAGAGTAAAATGTTACCTGCAGATATATAATTAACTTGTAACAGAACTGGGGACAAACCTGAGTGTCTCTACTCGTTTCATTAGCGTTCCAATATCCCTCGGTTTGAGTAGAACCATTGTTCTCTGGTATTAAAGTGGGTTTGACTAATAATTAAGATTCTGATTTCTCTCAATATCTTCCTGAGGGAGATACGCCCTTGGCTCCTATCTACCCAGCCTACCTTACCAATTCTAGGTGGCTTCCCATCACAGAGCAAACAGGAACATGCCAATGATACCAGCCACATGGCTTCCAGACATGCTTCAGTGGAATGCAGTAAGATGTTGTATTAGGAGGAACACTGGATGCAAAATCAAATAGACATGGTGTCACATTGGCTCCCCACTTATTAATTCTGTGACCACATACAAATCTCTGCATAAAAATTCTTAATAAAACATTAGCAATTCTGCCCCCATATATGGTTTATATGTAATATTTATGACCAAGTAATAGTTATACTGGAAAGAAAAATTTATTTAACATTACAATTCAGTTAAGATAATTCACCACATTAATCTATGAATCATATCTACAGATGCAGAGAAAGCATTTCACAAAATTTAACACCTATTCATGGAATAAAAGAGAAACATACCTTTAATAACCTAGGAATAGAAGGGAACTTCTGCTATCTGATAAATTATATCTCTGAAAAACTTGTTTTAGCAGCATATCGAACAGTGAAATATTGGACACTTTCCCCCTAAGATCAGGGCAAGAGCAAGGATGTAGCTGTCATCACTTCTATTCAACATTGGAACGAAGTTCTGGCCTGTGTGATAAACCAAAATAAAGGAATAAAAAGCATAAAGATTGGAAAGGAAATAAGTCAAACTCTCTTAATTTACACATGGCATGATTATATCTGAAGACAATCTCAAGGAATCAAGAAAAAACTGGTAGAAACAATAAGTAACTTTAGTAAAGGTGGCGGAAACAAAGGCAATATATAAACATAATTGTATTTCTCTATAGCAGCCAAAAAACCAAAAAACAAACAACTGGAAATTAAAAAAAATATATATGATTTTTAAAAGATCAAAAATATAAAATACTTAGGAATAAACTTAATGGAAAATGTGCAAACCCCCCACACTGGAAATTGAAGATCTAAATAAATGGAGATATATACCACATTCATGGATTGGAAGACTCAATATCATTAAGATGGCAATTCTTGTCCTGGCTGGTGTGGCTCAGTTGGTTGGGCATCGTCCAGTGTACCTAAAGGTCGCTGGTTCGCCTCCCGGTCAGGACACATGCCCAGGTTATGGGCTCGATCCCTGGTAGGGGACATGCAGGAGGCGGCTGAGGCTCTCATGTTGATGTTTCTCTCCCTCTCTAAAAATCAATAATTAAAAAAAATCTAAGATGGCAATCCTCCCCAAATTGCTTATGTCAATGAAATCTTAACGAAAATCCGAGCAGACTTGTTTTGTAGCAATTGACAAGCTTCTCCTAAAATCAATATGGAAATGCAATGACTAAATTTTCCAATAGAATTTTGAAAAAGAAGATCAAAGTTGAAGGATACTATTTAATTTCAAGATTTGTTATAAAGTGACAGTAATCAAGAGAAGGTGATATCGACATGGAACTGACAAATAGGTCAATGCAACACAACAGAGTCCCAAAAAAATGGACAGATGGTCAATTAATATTTTGACGTCACCAAGGCAATTCAATGGAGAAAGGAAAGTCTTTAAATAGTGCTAGAACAACTAGATTCTGTATGGGGTGGGGGGAAATAAACTGCAAACATAATCTCACACCATTCTCAGAAATTAATTTAACACAGATCATAGAACAAAATATAAAAAGTAGAATTATAAAGCTTCTAGAAGAAAACACAGGGGAATATATTTACCACCGTGGGGGAGGCAAAACTTTCTCAGATAGACATAAAAAACACTAGCTGTAAAAGGAAGAAAACGATAAATTAGACTTTATAACATTAAATTTTTCTTTTCATCAGAAAATACCATTAAGAAAGTGGAAAAGCAAGCCACAGACTTGAAGAAGATATTCCCAATACGTTTATCTGATAACCTTTATACAAAATTCAGAAGCCCTATGAATCAGTAATAAGAAAGGCACACAATTTAATTTTTTAAAAAGAGAAAAAAAATTAAAAATGACTTCACACTCACAAAGATGTATGAAACATCAATAAGCACAGGCAAAGGGCCCAGCATCACTAGTATCAAGGGAAATTCAAGTAAAACCACAATGAGATATAATTCTACACACACTACAATGATTAAATTAAGAAGATCAACAATACCAAGGACTGACAAAGATATACAGAAACTCAAGATCTCCAATACTGTCGGTGGGCTTGTAAAACAGTACAGACACCTTGGAAAACTGTCTGGTATGCTCTTACGAAATTAACCCTGCACCTTCCCTATGACCCTATAATTAATTCCACTCTCAGACATTTATGCAAGAGAAATGAATACAAATGTTTATAGCAGAGTTAACAATAGCCAAAACCTGGAAACAATCTGAACATCCATAAAAAAGAATGGATAAACACACTGGGATATTTCATACAATGAATAGAAAGAACAATCTAGTGACACATACAAGCGCATGAAAGAATATAAAAAATATTATGTTGAGTGAAGGAGGCCAAATGCAAAAGAGTATAAGCTGAATGACTGCATTTCTATGAAGTTCGAGATTATATTCTATCGGGCTGAATTGTGTGCCCCCCCATTCATATATTGAAGTGATAACAGCAGTACCTTAGAATGTGAGGTACTTGGAGATAGGAGCTTTTTTTTTTCTTCTTTTCTTTATTGACTTTTAGACAGAGAGGAATGGAGAGGGAGAGAGAGATAGAAACATCGATGAAAGAGACCATCGATTGGTCATCTCCAGCATGCCCCCTGACTAGGGATTTGTCCCACAACCTGGGTACGTGCCCTGACTGGGAATTGAACCAGTGACCTCTTGGTGCATGGGTTGATGCTCAACCACTGAGCCACACTGGCTGGGAGAGATAGGGGCTTTTAAAAGAGGTAATAAAGTTACAGTGAGATCATCAGGGTGGGCCTTAATCCACTATGACTTGTGTCCTTATAAGAAGGGATTAGGGGACACACACACACACACACACACACACACACACACACGGAAGACCATGTGAAGACACAGGGAGAAGATAGCCATCTGCAAGCCAAGAAGAAAAGTTGCAGAAGAAACCAGCCTGGCCAAGACATTGATTTTGGACTTATCTTTTCTAGTTTTCAGAATTGTGAGAAAACAAATTTCTGTAGTGTAAGCCATCTAGTCTGTGGTACTTTGTTATGGAAGCCCTAGCAAATGAATACAATGGCAAAACTAAAAATGATAACAGCAATCTGAAGAGTGGTTGACTTTTGGACAAAAGATTTTGATTCGAAAGGGGCATCAGAAAACTTTCTGAGGTGGTGAAATTTTTCTATATCTTGGTGACAGAAGTAGTTTTGTGGATGTATAATTTTCAGAACTCATTAAACCTCTCAATGTAGATGCATTCTATTGTGTGTAAATTGCACATCAGTTTTAAACAGAAAAACCTCTAAATTCATTTAAGTTCCAGTATTTCATTTGAACAGGAGGATGATAACATAGTTTACAGGGTTGTTGCTAAAATGAAACGAGCTAACACCTATGCAACACCTGGCATGATGCTTAGCACATAGTAAGCTCTCACTGTTGGTTCAATCAGAAGTCCAGTATGCCTTCATATTCTGGCCTCTTGTTCCTTTGAAATATTTGTTTTTTGAGATTTTAGTTAAAAGAATCAAGGAGGCAGACCACATTATTATTATTATTATTATTATTATTATTATTTGTCTGCTTACTCTACTTTCTGTTAAAGGCCTTTTTCTCCTTTCAATACATCCTAGAATAATCTCCAAGTACCATGTAGAAGTTCCAGCATCTGCCCATTCTGGGCATCTTTCACCCGACAAGTGGCTTTGATTCCATCCATGAAAGACTTTCACACATTCTCCCAATGGCCTTTGGCATTGGCACCTTTCTGTCTCCAATGCCACCTGGAAACTGTCCACAAGGAGGGTTTATGGTATTCAGGGAGGTGCCTACTGATCTTGCCCACACTGGCTTTTCTGCTGGGAGAAAGCTTGCCCTCTCCCCCTGGATTTGTGGAGTTTTTATGTGGGGCCAGAAGAAAAGGGCTGATGTGTAGCTGGTCACATCTGAAAGCTAATTGGTGGGAAAGCCCTTTGTCCACTCCTCAAGTCTAAGAAAAATAATGTTAAAACTCAGCTAAATTTCTCACTGTCCACAGAAGTGGAGCACATGGAAGTCTGTATTCATCAGCAAAACGATCATGCAGGAATCCGTCTTCTTGTTCAAATGTGTCTTCTCTTCACTCAGGTTGTTTCTGAATCCCTGGAGAACTTAGCTACGTCCATGTGGATAAAAGGGTGGAAACTAGCACAAGAATGACCAGAGGTAAAACACGGCTGAGACCTCAGTGCCAGCCTGGATGGTGTCACTAAGGCCTGTGGTAACATGCCTAGGTTCAGACACCTTCCTGCTTACCACCATTCAAGGTCTGAACTAATGTGACCTTTCTAGTGCCCTGACACATGGCCTCCCCATTTATTAACCTCACTTCCTCTGATATCCAGTATCCACCCTCTGCTCTTGCAAGAATTGTCTCTTTACTACCCCTATGTGAGCTATACTCATTCCCATCAACAGTGTATGGATGATTTTAGAGTGGGTGATACCCATGCAGAGAAATATATCTGGGAGAAGAGTCAAGCTCTACTGAGGAACAGATAGGCTCAGAAATAGCTAAAACTGAGACATATTGAAGCAGAAAGTAAGTGCATTTTTGGACCCTGAAGAAGGTGGGAAACATGGAAGCTTCCAGGTGGGACAGGCAGGGAAAATCCTTAAGACTCCTTTGAGTGAACCAAGAAAGCTTCGTGGAGTACTGCTGCATCGCGCGATTCCTGGGCCACCGCGCACACTGAACAAAATGGAGCTGTGCAACACGGTGGCCTCAGTCTCATGTGGATGTGGGATTGTAAAAGCAACTTGAACAGTGGAAGAGAGAGAAAAAAGGAGAAAGAGGTTATCTGAGGTATAGCTGCAGAAATAACTCACGACTGAACGAGGGAAGAGTGTCTTTTGGTGAAAGGATACCTTCTCTCAACTCACTTTGGTCAGAACCTTTCCAAAGTTCCCGGCCCAGATCTCTGCTAATCTATTTCAGCCTGAAAATAGGACTGTAGAGGAGAAGGTAAAGAAACCGAAATTGCTTTGCTTGGAGTAATGGAGGCCAAAGGGATGACTCAACAAACCATTTAAACCCAGGAAAGGTCATTTTAGAGACTGTGGTGGCCAGCTGTCTTCTAACGCTCGTGACTGCAAAACAAGTTTTTAATTCATGGCAGTTCATGACTCATTTTAGAAAGCTATTCTGCACGGTTGACCCCATGCCAATTTATTTATACCCTAGTTAGCTCCATAAAAGGGTTTGAGGAGGCAGCATTTGAACTTTTTAAACAATCAAGAAGCATGAGAGGTGTAGTCCCTCACTAAGTCATTGACCATAGACTTGACATTGTAGAAGGAACTTCCGATAGTAGGTAAGTCTTATTCATTCATTTTACAGGTGCAAAACACCTCATAAGTTAAAGTGTGTACACCTAAATCACATAATCAATAGGGGAATTCTTTATTTGGTATCCATGAACCTCTAAGAGGTCCCTAAATCCCTTGAATTTATGTGCAACATTTTTGTGTATCTGCAAATCTGCTATGAAAGTGGTTTGCACTAGTACATTTGTATCGGGTGTTAAAATATCCAAATGCCTCCATACTGGTTCCAAATCCAACTAGAGCCCCACAACCCAGCTGTCCTGGCCTCTCTCTAGTAATCCTCCAGATGTCCCCACAATCCAGGATAGTGTCTGTCCCAGCAAGGGACCCATAGGGCCCTGCCCTGTGGATCATACTAAATGTTTAATCTTTCAAAAATTACCCGTGTGTGTGTGTGTGTGTGTGTGTGTGTGTGCATGTATGCACTTTTCTTTCTTTCTTTCTTTTTTTTTTGTATGCACTTTTCTAGAGAGAGGCCATATATAGCCTTTAAGTAGGTTGTCTAAGATGTCTTTGAACCCCGAAAGATTGGGATCCATGGTGTCAGAACTATAATTCCACTGTGACATCTGGCTTGATTCCCAATGCCTGGTAGTGGACTCAGGTCTCTGGATTTGCACGTAGAGTACTTCACTAAAGTTTTTAAAAAGGGTCGTGCAAGACAAGAGTTAAAAAAATAGCTGGTACCACAAGCCACTGTTCCCTTGGTCTTCTTCCACTGGGACTGATGGGAGAGCATAGGAGCCCCAACCATTTGATCATTTTTTCCTAGTAAACATTTATTTACAACCAAGTGAAGCCCTTTACAGCTATACCAATATCATGTGTCTGGATTAATTGAATTGGACATGGACATGGTGTCATATATAATGTTCTGCATCAGAAGTATGTCTTTTTTGTGAAATAACATCAGGGCATGCAGGAGCCAAATTCTATCCAATTAAGTATATATTCAGCACCTTTTGGGGGTGTCAGAATGGAGAGGCTTGAAGAACCAATAATCAATAAACATTTATTGTATCCTACGATGCGTCAGGTCTTTGGCTAGGCTGTGCAGAAGAGTTCTGGATCAGACCTGAAAAGAATCTGAAATGCATCTGGACTAAATCCCTCTTTATGGATAGGAAGACTGCGACTCAAAGGGGGTAGTGACTCGCCAGACTTACTCAACATACATCTCAACATACATGTGACAGAGCCGAGTCTCAAATCCTGGTCTTCGAACTTTAAAATCGAGGGCTCTCTGTCTTACGATTTGGGGATGTTAAAGAGATTTAGAGGTTATCTGGTCCAAATGCCTCTTTCAACAGACGAGAAAACAGATTCACCAAGGGAGTGTAGCATACTGGTTGAAAAATACCAAGACAGGATCCCAGCTTAGTTCTGGTTCTCTGCCCAGTGCCCTTTGTCATATTCTCGTGGGATGTTTTCCTGCTTTGGTAGGGTAACAGGGCTAGAGATAGGAGAATCATGGCCACCCAAAGATGAGGAAGGGGAAAGAACAGAGACCAACTGTTTCCTTCATCAGTCTCACAATTTTGCCCAGAGCAGGTCCTGTCTGAGTCCTCACTCCACCATTAACAGTCTTGGGCAAATGACTGAGCTCCCCTGAATCTGAAACCTGAGTGTTCTTCACAATACTAGGATAATGGGTTGTCATAAATAACAAATGCAATTCTTTGCACAGCATATTTCATTGTGCCTGGAATGAAGCAAGAGCTCAGCCAACCTTAGACCCATGACTTCGCATCTTCCCTTTAGTCTTGCCCAAATTAAGTCTATTTGCTTGGCAAATAGAAGCTAACGAGTACACTTTAGCAAGCACCGCACTAGAAAGTTAGAATTGTCTGCAAAGATCTCAGCATAGCCATGGAGGTTAAACTTCCCAAAGTAAAATTCTAGGAAAGAAAGCATTGTGTAGCCACCTTATCAGCCCTAAAAAATTGTGCTTACCTTTGATTTACAACTTTTGTTTCTGAGAGTTTATCCTGAGAAATAATCAGAAATACTGTGTGTGTTTATATTACATTGCAGTTTATGAAAGAAAACGAGAACTATCTGGCACCTTGGTTGGAACCAGTCTCACAACAGATTGGCAAAAATAGTTATGGTGACCCATACAGATCAATACTATGCAGCCTCTTAAAATTGGGCTAAGTGAGATGTGATTATAGCTAAGTTGCAAAATTAAAAAAAAAAAAGCTATGTAACAGTATATGTTGTATGATGCCATTTTGCAAGTATATTATATTTGCAACTATGTACATCTGTTGTGCCCTGTGTACGTGTTAGGAGGTGTGGCATAGGCGGAGCAATGTGTTAGCCATACCATGTCATTTCCCTCCTAGGTACACAGGAAAACAATCTTTCCCGGCCCTCTTGCTGGGAAACCTTGTACATTGGCCACGAGATTAACTCTGGCCAAAGGAATGTAGGAAAAGTGGTGTACAGATAGGCCCGACTTTAGAAAATCCTGAGAACAAACCCTCTCTCTCTCTCTCTCTCTCTCTCTCTCTCTCTCTCTCGTTGCAGGTCAAATGATGCAAAGGATCTGCCTGAAGACCCTGAGGGCCTGGGGACAGCAGCACAGCCAGATGGAAGGATCCCGGACCCCGGAGTCACTGCTTGAAGGGGAGTCACCAAAGAGCGCCACCGACCTGGGAACATCTTTCTTCAACTTTGTGTGAGTGAAAAATACATTTGTAGTCTGTTAATCCACTGTGATTTTGAGGCTGTTTGTTAAAGGAGCTAATGTTAATTACCCCCAACATAGTTTTAAGTTTTCTATGTTAAATATGCATTACTTTTGAAATTAGAAAAACAAGTTATTAAAAAATGATAACTGCCCATCCCTCTGTTTCTACATGAGACCCCCTACTTTCAGGCACTCAAGAAGATGTGTACCTACATACCTGTGTGTGCAGGGAAAATCGCCCTCCTGCCCCTGTCACGCCCCGTTCAAGGACAGAGCACCTGGGAAGTGTTTTGGCAAACCTGCCATTCCTTTGTATCTGTACAGTCACAGCTTATTTGAAGACTTAAGCTGCTTTACCAGAAACCTGGGGAGCAGACCGCCAAGCCGCTGGCAGCTGATTCAAGGAAGCCAGAGGCAGGCATGAGTCCTGCTGTTTGGCCTGTGGCCCAGCAGATGGTTTGGGGAAAGAGGCATTTGCTATGGATGGTTCTCACTCCGCAGTCGCACTTGAGCCTCACGAGCTGCTTGTTGCGAACATGAAAATGTCCTGTGGAGCCCCTGGGCCTGGACAAAGGTGATGCCAGCGTGGCAGACAGACTCCTCCCTGGGCTGCATCGGCCTGTCCGCTACCTTCCTCTTTCCCGTGTCCTCGCCCTCCGGCCGCCACGTGCAGTGCACACACCCGAGGCTGTGACACGGGGCCATTGTCTTGTTTCAGAATTGGCACCATTGCTTAGAAGCCCTGGCCTGAGCCCCGGGAAGAGGAGGGTGAAAGCTCGTCCTTTTGAACCCTCTGCCCGGCAGACACGGTACTGGACACTTCTCGTGCACCTTGGCTCTTATCCCTCTGCATATCCTGAAAGCTTGGCAGCAGGGTCCTCACTCTGCACTCTGCTCACGAAGGGAGGCCGATCCATTGAAACGACTTGTCACAACGAACGCATGACGGCGGCGCTAACCTGGGGCCCCAGGTCTGCTTTCCAAGTCTTCTGTTAGCCGTTCCCTCCCCTTTCATAAGAAGGCTATTCAGCTAAGGGTCACAGGAGACATTTCAATTTTTAGTTTCAGATTCTCATTAACATTCAAACATTTCCCCTCTCACCTCTCACCCTACTTGATCTGTTAGTGAAACAGTAATAGGCTTGAACGCCTCCTTATTTTTGCCTTTTGCTTCATTCCTTCTGTTCTCTGCTCCCACCCTGGACTGGGGCTCGTTGAGTTGCCTTGGAGTCTAAGCACAGGACTGCCGGCTGCTCCACCGTGCCTTGGAGTCAGTCTAGACCAGCGGTTCTCAACCTGTGGGTGGTGACCCCTTTGGGGGTTGAACGACCCTTTCACAGGGGTCGCCTGAGACCATCGGAAAACACATATTTCCGATGGTCTTAGGAACCAAGACACCGCTCCTGTACCCATCTCCAGGCGGGTCCGCCCACATGCAGATACGCCCACACACAACATGAGGAACTGTATTAAAGGGTCGCAGCGTTAGCAAGGTTGAGAACCACTGGTCCAGACCCTGCATTTTGAGATGGAAATGGTCACTTGACTACTCCAATCTCCCCCACTCCAGCCCCTTGGCCTTCCCCCTTCCCCCTATAGGGGTCACAGGGTTAGGGATTCTTGAGCCAGTGCCAAACATGGTTGATCCCCAATCTCTCTCTCTCTCTCTCTCTCTCTCTCTCTCTCTCTCACACACACACACACACACACACACACACACACACACCAGTTTCAGCTTCCATGTAGGACAATCATGATGAGCCCCTCACAGGAAGGCCTGTTTTTGGGTTGAGTGCCCATTTGTCACTCCCTGTTTCCTGAAACTGTACCTACGGTAGTTCTTTGAGAAATTGTGCTGATGTTTATGACTGAGAGACTCAGAAGATGCTGCGGAATTTTGGGACATGTCCTTTTATGTGGCCTCAATTAAGTAAGATTTTATCTGAAGAGACTTTTCACTAAAAACTCCCATTCAAAGGGGGAGAGGAGAAGTCCGTAGTGAGTCTGATTGCTGACGGAGACAGGAGAGTGCCCGTGTGTCAGAACGAGGGGTTCCTCGGTGAGCCCTGCTGGCTACCGGGCTCCACTGCAGGGACAGGAAGGTTTACTTCCCTTGCCCTCCACGGACCCGTCTCAGGAGGGTGGGGAAGGAAGGCATTCCTCCTGGGGCCCACACCACTTGAGCTGCCCCTTTCTTACTGGCTAGTCACTCAGGGATTTCCGTGGGGACTGAGAACGCACGGCTCACTGTCGGGAAGCCGTCATCAGAGTTGAGCCTCTCTTTACGTCTTGAATCTGATTCCTTTCCTTTCCTCATCGGTCCTCAGCAGGCACCCACATGCAATGGAAGGATGACTCCAAGCCTCTCCAGGATTTCCGATCCTCAGCTTTCATGATCCCAGAGAAGAAGAAAGCTCCCTGAGCTTTCCCGAAGTCCACCTCTCAAACCACAGGGAAGGTGCTGACTCGCCCCCTTTATGTGCCCATTCTGAGCAACTCACTCTGGCCTGCGGGCTGAAGTGCTGTATTACGGCGTTGGAGGGCGGCCCTCCCTGAACCGCTGAATGGATTCTCTCGGGAAGGAAGGCCTCTGCAGCAGGAGAGAGTGAATGAGGGAGGTCTGGGACGGAAAACCAGTACTCACGGGTATGTTACGTGCATGTGAAACGTGGAGTAAACATTGTGGTTTCTCAAGGATGTTGACGTTTAGAAAATCTGTGACATGTGGGAGCGTCATTTGAGTCACAAAACTCTGGTAAATACTTATTACTTTTATTAACCTACTCTTTCAGATGCTGTAGGTCTTAATCTCACTTATTTTCCCTTCCTCTAAGAAAAAATCCCACAGATGTTTGCATTCAGGTTTAAATTTCATTCATTCAGCCTGGCCGGTGGCTCTGTGGTTGAGTGTCGACCCCTACACCAGGAGGTCACCGGTTCGATTCCCGGGGTGCGGGCTGATCCCCAGTGTGGGGTGTGCAGGAGACAGCCGATTGATGTTTCTATCTCTCTCCCTCTCCCTTCCCCTCTCTCTGAAATCAATAAAGAAAAATATTAAAAAATTATTTTTTATTCATTCTGATGTTTTCTACAATGCCACTTGGGAATTAGACTATCCTTCTTATGTGCTTTCCTGTGACTTGACAAAACCCAGGAATGAATCTCTTGCTTTTATCTTTCTTGCCATGGGAGAATTAAAAGCAGTAGCCTTTGTCCAATAAAATTACTTTTTATTCTTTCTCTTTTAGTTTTATAAAGGATTTACAAGAATGTCAACTTGGGCCAACAGTGCAGGAACAGCTCTACCCCACCCCCACCCCCACCCCACTGCTTTCATTTCCTTGCTGATATTTCCAAATCTAGCTGTCTTCTTGTACCGTTTTCAAATCTCTCCTCCTGCTTCTTTTCTTCCTGGCTCCAGAGAACACCAGTGTCTATGTCTAGGGCCAGTACGATCAGGGCTCAACTCACCTCCTCCTCCCCCATCACCACACCCCTGCTTACCCTCCCTGCAGTTGACCCAGGGCACCAAGGGGACTGTTTTCACCGGGAATGGACATCTGTGGGAGGCCTGCTGCCCAAGTTCCTGGACACCCTGGACGTGCAGGTATAAGCTAGAATGTAATGTGTCTGTTGGGCAACGCGTATCTGTTGGAAACGAAGAATAAAACTAGAAAATGCCAGGAGACTTCATTTAGCCCAACACTAGTGACCCCGTGGAGATGCCACAGACTACCGAGGCACCTGATCGCACATCCAAGTAGCTCTTGTGAACACCTCATTTTGGTTAACTTTGCCTTCATTTATAATCGGGAATTCTAGGCCAAAGCTTGCTTAATAGCTGTTGGTTTAGAGTACTTAACGTCACACGAATGATCTCACTTAAGCCTCTTAAGCAGTGGTTCTCAACCTTCCTAATGCCGCGACCCTTTAATACAGTTCCTCGTGTTGTGGTGACCCCCAACCATAAAATTATTTTCGTTGCTACTTCATAACTGTAATTTTGCTACTGTTATGAATCGCCATCGGAAATATGTGTTTTCCGAGGGTCTTAGGCGACCCCTGTGAAAGGGTCATTCGAACCCTAAAGGGGTCACGACCCACAGGTTGAGAACCGCTGCTCTTAAGCCATAATGGTATCATCATTCTCATTTTATCAGAATGTAGACTGAGGCTTAAAAAGAAGTTATATCACTTGATCAAGTCCATACCGAAACTACGAAATTTTATTGCCTTTTGCTTCATATATATGAAAAATTGAATACACATACATATAACATAATGTATAACATATAACACATATATAATATTATATATATGGAGAGATAGAGTTTTAAATGAATTGGCTCACAAAATTCCTTCTCCAGAAAACCTCACTTTTTGCTCTTCAACTGATTGGTTGAGGCCCACCGACATTATTGAGGATAATCTCTGAGTTTTCTTCTCCTCAGTCAACTGATTTCAGGGAACTCCCCGTGAGGCATTACATGTGGGAAAAGAGAAGGTAATGCAGCAGGAGGGGGGACCCCCATGGGCAATTGGGCCACTTTGTCGCGTCACTCCCTTGTGCCTGCAGGGCCCGCAAGAGCAGGGTCTCATGTGCACCTTTTCCATTTGGTGGCGGAGTGCTGCTGTGCACACCCAGCTGCACAGCTTCGTTGACCAGACAGCGTCCAGTTCATGAGACAGTGTAGGTTGTATCGTAACGTAGTGGCTCCTGGCTAAGTGTTCAGTCTCAGTAGCAAGCAAAACGCTGTTTCTCAAAAGGAGAGTAGTTATCTGCAGAAGATAAGCAGGGATTTGCGCCCAAATCCTAAGGGTCTACACTATGATTTACCTATAGCTGCCAAATGCTCTAAACAGCATTCCTATCTGCCACTGCCACGTCAGGCGCCATGGGACCTGCAGGGTCACGCGGCCCCGCTGGCAGGGCAGCGTGCGTGGTGATCCGAACCTGCCGGAGAGCCTGCTTTCTGAGCACCACTCAACACTAGCAGCTTATCAGGTTGCTCAGTTAATAGGCTGGAGTAACAAACCCAAATTAGGAATACGTTGCTTCCAAAATCCAGAGGCCCACTAAGTGGGGTGCCTGTTTTTTTTTTGGCTTGTAGAAGCCACACGCCACAAATTACCCTTCACTCTAGAAAAGGTATCTCAGGATGCCCCCACATCACTGGGCATCTAGAAATTTCACTGAATTTTTATTGAATTTACTTCCTACCCACTGACATGCAGGTATTTTATCAATGAGTCTAAAGTAGTTGCTACTTCTTGCTCACTCGGTCCGATCAGCAATGCAATGACCAGCGTGACACCTTGTGGAAGGGAAAGGTAACTAAGGTCCCTAAATTATGACACAGAGTTGGAAAGCTGATATACCCCTCAGGTGGGCAGGCCTTGTCAGCTGAAAGCAAATTACTCTGGTTGTCCTAACTAACAGGTATCAGGGAAAAAGGCACTTGCCAGATCAACAGCTGCGCACGAGGTAGTCAAGTAATGAAACCACATCCAGAACAGCAGCTGCAGTTAGAGTCACCACCTGGCTACGTTCATGATAATCCACTGTCACTCTCCAGGACCCATCTGTTTTCTGCGCGGGCTGAGTAGGCAAGTTGAACAGGGATATACTGGGAATGAATTTCCACCCCTGCTCTTAAGTCCTTGTTGTTGACATTAATCTCTGCAATCCTTCCAGGAATACAGTGTTTCTTTTGGTTTATTTTCCTAGGTAGAGGCAGTTCCAGTGGATTTCACTGAGCCTTTTATAACACGAATATACCTCATTACATAAATTTGATTTTCAGAAATCTCATCTCTCTGGTTACTGGATGTAAGGGTTTCTTTTCTTTCTTTTCTTCTTTCTTTCTTTCTTTCTTTCTTTCTTTCTTTCTTTCTTTCTTTCTTTCTTTCTTTCTTTCTTTCTTTCTTTCTTTCCTCCTCTCTCTCTTTTTCTTTCTTTCTTTCTTTCCTCCTCTCTCTCTTTTTCTTTCTTTCTCTCTCTCTCTCTTTCTTTCTCTCTCTCTTTCTTTCTTTCTTTCTTTCTTTCTTTCTTTCTTTCTTTCTTTCTTTCTTTCTTTCTCTCTCTCTCTCTCTCTCTCTTCCTCTCTCTCTCTCTCTTTCTTTCTTTCTTTCTTTCTTTCTTTCTTTCTTTCTTTCTTTCTTTCTTTCTTTCTTTCTTTCTCTCTCTCTTTCTCTCTCCCTTTCTCTTTCTCTCTCTCTCTCTCTCTCTCTCTCTCTCTCTCTCTCTCTCTCTCTCTCCCTCCGTCCCTCCCTTCCTCCCTCCCTGCTTCCCTCCCTCCCTTCCTTCCTTCCTTCTAAGAAACTTCCAGGTTACTTATGTGTTGCTTGAGCTGGGAGTTTGAATCCCTGGGCTATCCTTTTCTTTGCCCACATTGTCCAGCCCCGTTAGTAGTAACCAGCCCATCTCATTATATTTGTTGTTTGACAAAAATGTTTGAATGTATCAAACACATGATTACCAAGAACCTTGCTTGTTATAAGTATTTGATTAGGAGTATCCAGATATTTCGCATATTTCTATAGCAACACCATGCCATGGTCTATCAGTGCCCTTTTTACTACTGGAAATAGTCATTAGTGCCTTTAAAATTGCATCAGATTAAAGGACCAATTGCAGAGACCCCAGAACTAATTCAGAACACTCCTTCACAAGATTCTGTTTTTCAAGAACCATTATCTGGCCGCAATCTGTGTTAGTGAGGGTTCTCCAAAGAAACAGAACTGACACATTACATACCAACACACACCCATTATATATATATAATATATATATAATATATATATAATATATATATTATATTATATATATAATATATAATATATATAATATATATGGAATATAAGCATAATAAGTCAGTCAGAGAAAGACAAGTATCACATGATCTCACTTATATGTGGAATCTAATGAACAAAATAAACTGATGCACAAAATAGATCCAGAGACACGGAAGTAGGGAACAGACTGACAAACCTCAGGGGGAAGGGGGTAGAGGGTGAGAAGAGATAAACCAAAGAACTTATATGCATATATGCATAACCAATGGACACTGACAATAGGGTGGTGAAGGCAGGGGTGGGGGTGCAAGGAGGAGGGGGGTCAATGGGGGAAAACGGGGGGACATCTGTAATATTTTCAACAATAAAGATAAATTAAAAAAATGAGAGAGAGAGAGAGAGACCAGAAGGCTGGAAATTCAGGCAGGATTTCTGTGTGTCTGTGTGTGTCTGTGTTACAGTCTTCTGGCAGAATTTCTCCAGGAAACCTTACTTTTTGCTCTAAGGCCTTCAACTGTCACCTTTTGCTCTAAGATCTTCAACTAATTGGATGATGCCTATGTTATTGAGGGTAATCTCCTTTATTTAAAGTCAACTGATTGTAAATGTTAATTGTATCTGTAAAATACCTTCATAGCAACATCTAGTGTTTGACCAAACAGCTGAGTAACATAGCCTAGCTAAGGTGACCCACAAAGTCACATATTTCTTTCCATCACATAATTCTACCTTGAAGGGGATGTGTCCAGTTGGCATAGCCACCAAATGGAAGTAGATTATTTAGCCTGCATTGAATTTGGGGTGAGAAATAATCTTTAGGTATGTTTAGCCACTGAGATGTTGAAGTTTGTTACTATGGCATACCTATCCTATACGGACCAAGTTAGATGCTATTGGTTACAAGTGACAGAATACTCCTGCTGTTTCCAAAAAAATGAAGAAGAAACTCCAGGAAGTCCAGAGGTAGCATCAATAATGATTTCAAGGACGTAGGTTTTTTCTGCTTCTGGCAGAGGAGTAGCAGAGAAGCAGTATCTATTGTGTCAGTTTCATGTAAGACAGAGTCTCTGTGGGTATACGATGGCAGACAACAGCAATCAGCACTACATGTACTGGGAAATATTCTGTGCAGGCTGACTTACACCAATCATTCTCAAATTTGAATATATATCATGGTCACCCAGGAATATTTTAAGACATGTCCAAACCATATCCCAGAGCAATGAATTCAGAATCTTTGGTGGACAGGAACAGCATCACCAATCTTCCCAGATGAGTCTAATGAGCAGCCATTAGGGAGAATCACTGGCTGAGATAGACCAGTTGGAATCTTGGTAGAAAAGAGAAAGGGGAAGTAACAAATAATAAGTTATATGGATTAAACGGGACAGAGCATCTTTCTCTACTGTAAATTTGAGACTTAAATCGCAAATACTCCTGGCACAGAAAACTTTTTAATTTAACTATTTGTGATCAGAGCAGAAAATTTCCAGAAATTGGATTTTGATGGGAAAGAGAGGGTCTCACTGGGGAGAAAATTTTGGGTTAAAAGATGGGTAGGAGTAACCATAATCATTTTTACTATTTTATTGTTTTCTTGGTTCCACATTTCCTCTCCTACAGGATGATTTTAGGCATCTGGGCTTTCAAGGGTGTCTGGCAATGCTCTCAATGTCCTTGATGACAATGTCCCTGACTTTCCATTTGGGGAATATTTTGGCACATTTGGGAGGTAGATAAGGAAACTCTGTTTAAATTTTCCCTTTTTCCTCTATTGGATCACAGGTTGGATGTGATTCCTCAGTGCCTAAACATATCAGGCCGTGGTCTCCACAATCCCTTTCTTCATTGCTCATTTAAGGCCGTGAGGATCATTTTTTCAAGTGTGTATGTGAGTAGGAAGTAGATACGATGATAAATGAGTAAAATAAAATCTGATCTATTAAGGACTTTATTTTTTTAATTAAATATTTTATTTTATTTTTTCCATCACCATTTATCCCCTCTATGCCCTCTCACAACCCTCTACCCCCCAATCACCACACTATTGTCCGTAAGGACTTCAATTTTGGGGGGAAAGTCAAATTGACTATTTTCTTGGGAAAAGCACACAATGCACATACATCTTCTTTTTTCTTGCTAACTGATTAGTTCCCTCTTGGTCACTCTCTTCTGCCTTCCCTGTTGATGCAGCACTGTGGCCTTGAGCTGCTTACGGGGTGGCGTGCTGCTGGTCTGCTGTTTTAACTTCCCAAACTATGCCCACGTGCTGCCATTCCAGTGATAGCAAACGCTGGGAAGCTTTGGATTAATCCCGGCCATAGTCTACATGTTCCTGCATATTTCTCTGGTCTGTCCCCTGATTTCTTCTAGGTCTATGTCTGAGCTATCATTTTTCCAAGCTCAAAGTCTGTGTAGTATGTAGACTCCCTTTGCTTGTTACCGTGATTGGTCTGTATCTCTAAACAGATTTTACCTTCTTGAAAGTAATGACAGTGTCATTCAGCTGTATCTCCAACTCCTATTTGGAACATACTTTATGCTCAAAAACATATTTTCTTAATGAATGAATAAATATCAGTGAGTTGATCAGCCAGTCAACAACCTTTATAAAACTCAGTGTTGGTAGAATAACCTAATGAGTATTTTATAATCTTGAAAAATCACCTTTTAACTTCAAAAGTCATTTAATTATTTCCCAATCTAAGAACCAGGGGTCTTTTTTATTGTATGAACACTCTACTTTTTACACAGAGCATTCTGGGAAATCTTGTAATAAAATGCACTAATGTAAACATGTCTCTATTTTC
This sequence comes from Tadarida brasiliensis, assembly GCA_030848825.1. Lineage (NCBI taxonomy): Eukaryota > Metazoa > Chordata > Mammalia > Chiroptera > Molossidae > Tadarida > Tadarida brasiliensis. The sequence continues at coordinate 23,039,894 of CM061263.1, forward strand.
CCCTTGGAACTATGTTGTAATTTAGGAGATTACATTCCTGACCAAATACTGGGCTTTAGATCAGAGCTAATGATTGACCACATGTATTATAAGACATCATACAATAACAGCAAATGAATAAAATCATTGGAAACAGCAAAGGTATGTTTTTAATCTTATTAAATGGATTCAAACTATGCTACAGAGATTCACATTTTTATAAAGTGTATGGTCATTTTGTTTACTTTATTAGAACTTAGAAAACTTGTTTGAAGATGACTGGAAATGGTCCAGCTAAATACATTTAAAATGTTTGGCTGATTCCTTTTACTCCCCACATAATGTCTGAGGTAAGCAGATGCATTCAGAACCATCCCATCGACTTTACAGCTGCGTCAAGCTTTGTAAAGGTTTTCAGTCTGTGAATTTGCTACTGTTGAAGCTGCTGGTAATGATGATGGTGGTGAGGAGGATAATAAAGATTTTTTTTTCTCACTGAAAACTAAGGACTAACCAACTCCCTCCCTGCCACTCTCTCTTACCTCCTCTATTCATACAAAACCTATGTCTTTGAGCTGCTCCAGGGGATGGTGTGCTCCTGGTCTGTTGCTGTGACTTCCTTTGGCATTGAAATGCCTTACAAACAACTACAGGGCCATGCACAGAGATTCTTTAAGAGGAGCTTCAAAAACTCTCTTTAGAAATTGCCAGGATCTCTGCAGGCTGCTTGTTATTCCTGTTTGATTGCCACAGACAGCCTCCCTTAAGTAAGGGCCTTAGTATTAATAGCTCTGAATTGGTGGACCAGAGCATTTGTGGGGTGGGGGGAAATTATTGAAGGTAGAAGAAAAAGGAGGCAGAATTTTCTATTACTTGTTCACTTTCTATAGCTCTGGAACCAAATTGTAAGTGCCTTGATGTTCAGATGTGGAAGTGATACACTCTACTTTTCTCATCCCAGTCTGTCCCATAAACACATAGATAGTACTTAGCATTGATCTAATAACTAATTAGTTATTGGCTTAACCTACTTCTTAACTCTGTTAAAAAACAAAATTCAACGGAGTAAATTTTAAAGATCTTACTGGCTTTATTCAATGATTGATTAATTGAGCGGCATTCACTCTAGCAGCTGGAAAGGAGCTCTGAGGAGCTGTACAACGTGAAGACTTATAGGCAGAAGGGAGCAGGAACAAGGAAGTCATGCTGGGCAGAAACGTGGGTTGATCATTGCAAAGTTACTTCCTTTAGGGGGTGGCAGGGGTCTCTCAGGTAGATTTCCTAACTAGTGCTGATGGGGACATTCCTGAGGGACTGGTTTCAGATTTCACTTCTGGGAGAGCTGAAACTGTAGTGAAATTAAGTCCCAGTTTGGTGGTGTGGGGCTTAGCATAAGTGGCTCCATTTTTTAGCCTGTTGTCTTGTTTTTAGCAGCTCTGTTAGGAAAAATTGTAAAAAAAATCTTTTAAATGGAGATATATCTATAGATCAGTATTTGTGGGTATCTTCCCCTTTCATTCTCTTAGAGCTATTTGACAACCCTTCAGGTTGTATAAAATGGATATTAATGCAAATGGTCCTTTGCATATTACACATTTGTTGTGCCTGTTAGAGTGCAATTGATGGTTGCCTGTGGACAGACAAGTTTTTTGCGTCTATTTGTAAGTAAACTCATTCAAGTCTTTCTTTACCTCATATAAACATATGTTTCTTTTAATTCTCCCTTGACCAGTTGTGATATCTTACTGGCTCCCTTATTAATTAATGAGTTAAATAAGAATCTTTGATGACATTTCATTTGATGCTTCTATGAAAATCATGATTATACCCTCTTTTAAAATGTTTCTTCTAACAATTTGATCATTGACTCATGCTCAAATGTAGCTTTTTTTTCCATCAGGAGAGGCTAGGCAAGGACTCTGGTAGATCAACATAAAGATATTAGAGATTTATGATATTAGATTTAAGCTCTAACTTTATTTTCTAAACCTCCCAGGTATAATTTAAATTGCATTTATGGTCTCATCTCCTCATAATAACTAATTTCTAAATAATGACTTACAGTTTACAATATGCTTTCAGTTATTTGACTTGTACCTCAGTATCCTATATAAGTTGTACAAGACTTGTTGTAACTCCCACTTTGCAGTTGTGTCCTGCCTGACATCATATGAATAAAAAAGGTCTTCTGAGACAACTTACTTTCTCTTTCCACTATACTACCACACCACACCACACCACCCACACCACACCACACCACACCACCCATACCACCCACACCACCCACACCACCCACACCACACCACACCACACCACCCACACCACACCACACCACCCATACCACACACACACCACACCACACCACCCACACCACCCACACCACACCACACCACACCACACCACCCATACCACCCACACCACCCACACCACACCACACCACCCACACCACCCACACCATACCACACCACACCACACCACCCATACCACACACACACCACACCACACCACCCACACCACCCACACCACACCACACCACACCACACCACCCATACCACCCACACCACCCACACCACACCACACCACCCACACCACCCACACCATACCACACCACACCACATCACCCATACCACACACACCACAGCCAACACCACCCACACCACACCACACCACACCACCCATACCACCCACACCACCCACACCACACCACCCACACCACCCACACCACCCACACCACACCACCCACACCACACCACACCACACCACACTTCTATGCTTCAAAGTGCCTCTTGAAAAATCAAAGTTAATTCAATGAAGTGTAAGACAATTTTAGAGTTAAGGATATTTTATTTGAATATGCCAATAATTTGCATATTCAAAGTTGATATTTAGTTGTGGTTTGTAATTAACTCTATTTTTAACCACATTAGTCAACTGATCTAAAAAATTGTTGCCAGAGTAATTTATAATTGTGTCCATTTTCTGGAGAAAGGAAAGAGGCTCACATTATTAAATACCAGCAATGTTACCAGTATTTTTAACCTACGTGTTTTCATTTAATCTTCAAAATGAACTTGTGAGGTAACTTCCCTGTCTTCCTTTTACTGTTGATGATGATAAATAACATAAATCATTGGTACTATTTATTGATCATGCATATATTATCTGATGTGTTCATCACAACAATCCTGTCAGATTGGTTGCATAAGTGAAAATTGAATCATAGGAGCATTAAGAAAGGTTCTCAAGATCATATGGTTAGGGTTTGAACTTTTGTTTAAAGCTCATGTTCTGAACAGCTGTGTAGTGGTTCAGATTAGCCAAGAACATTGTTTGTTGCCCAATATGACAGTGTCCATTCTGCATGGGGCTTTGTACTCAGGACTGTGAAGAATAACTGGGGCCTCTGGTCCTGGGTGTCTTGAAATCTAATTGTGATATAGGGTCAAGGGAACAGATGGGAGTTGTGTCAGGAGAACACAGGCAAGGAGATTCCTTAAAATTTTTTTTTCAATTACAGTTGATATATAATATATTAGTTTCAGGTGTACAGCATAGTGATTAGACATTTATATAATTTACAAAGTGTTCACCCCAATAAATCTAGTGCTCACTTGAGAGGAGATTCTTGACAATGGCTGGAAGTGCAAGAGGAATTTATTTTCCAGGGATCTGGAGGACTGGAGACATGAAGTCATTAAGATGGAGCGTCCTGTGTACCCTGAGCCCCAGTCTTTAGTCTGAAGTAAATCTGCTATTTTGAATAAAAGAGAAAAGAATTTCTCCTCTGTCATCTCTATAATTTGTTCCGAAATGAACTCTTGTCAAAGCTTTGAGGAATTAAGAATTATAACAAATGCAAAACAACCCAAAGGGCTTCCAAGGTACATTGGGAACTGAGTCAAGCACATGGCTCTGTGGTTCAGGTCACCGTTTAGGCACAGAGGCAGTAGAGAGGGGGCGGAGCTCCTTAGCTCTTCTCCAACTCTGGTGTTTTCATTGGAATGGACAGAATGGGAGGGAATTGAAGCTGCAGTGGGTGAAGTGGAGTCGGAGAGTCCCTAGGTGTTCTTTATGGGTCTCACCTTCCTGGTTTATCAGGATTCCAGTGCAGAGGCCTGAGAACACTTGCAATGTGCTTGCTGAACCACCTTTGGTAGACTGTGAGAACCCAGATATGATGGGACATAGGGTGGACCTCAACTTCCCAGTAAACATTGACCTGACTGTCAAAAGTAGAAGAATGTGGAGGCCTGGGAGCCAGGGCAGATTCCAGAAGGAATTGTGGAGACTAGTGGGTGAATTTTGGAAAGGGAGTGACCTGATCATTTAGGAACCATCCAGAGTTCATTAAAGACAAATCACAAAACGTGTCCAGTAGAAAATGTTTCTTACTGGGAAGTTGGGCAAATGCAACATATATTTGGAGTGTTTGGATCTTAGAAATTCATTTGTCAAAGTTAGAGCTCTAATAGGTGCCAAAGTTGCAGAAGACATTAGAGTTTCTCATAGAAGAATAAGTTTGCTGTCTGATAAGCTCTGGCAGTCTACGATTCTTTTCATGTACACTAGATGGTAACTCCCAGATCTGGGGTTTCTAGAAAATACTGATATACAAAAATGACTACTATGAATGCTTTTATTTCCTTAGGCCATAACAAGGTGCTATAATGGCATAATACAGAACACATCACAAACCAAATACATTTTGAACATTGACCTCATCTAACCTTTTCCTTTACATGAATCCAATATATCAACTCTCACATTCTGCCTGCACCCTGCCCTTTCTCTGCCAAATCACGAAAAGCCTTTCTTATTCAGTGATTTTTCCTCTTGTTCGGGAAGGATGAAAAGTTTCCCTCTTTCATCATCCCCCCAGGCCTCTCTCATGAAGAATCTGCACAGTCACCACAGATAAAGTCACTGAAGAATCTTTACTCCTGTTGTCCCATCTCCAGCTCACTTTTTTTTTTTTTTTTTTTTTTTTCCAGCACCAACATTGGCCTTTGCAGTCTCATTTTCTTCATTCTGTTCTTGTGTTCCTTTCTGTTGTCTCGAGGTCTTCTCACACATGCCATGTCTTGCAAGTCTGTGTTTGGGTTTATTTTTCTTTCTGTAATCCGAGGAATCATAAATCATGCCAAAGCCAGTTGTCTTGCCATCACCACAATGGGTTCTGAATCCACACACAAAAATGACATCTGGTGTGGTCTTGTACATTTTGGTTATTTTTCCCCGAGTGTCTGTCTTAGGTACTTTTGCCTTCCGGGGTGAAGGACGTCAATGACCATTTGTTTCCAACGAAGGAATCTGTTGGTCATGAGCTTCCTGGTCCGGATAGTTACTGTGTCCTTCATGATGGTGGCTGATCTGCCACCAGCCAGGGATTACAAGAGCCCCCGGCCTTTCATTCCAGGAAGGCACCAGGTAAGGTTGGAATGTGGATGACTCTTATTTTTTTGGACCCCTGTTCCTCTTGCAATGGGATGTTTTCTGTTGTCCAGACTTTCTTCTCTAGCCACACTTTGCACATTCTCACAGCAGGCTGAGGAGAATTTTTCCCTCCCATGGCAGACTCTGTTAGGTTTCTTTTATTTATAAATATGGGTTTTTAAGCTTTATGGAGGAAATCATTTTCACTTTTTGTTTTTCTGTGGAATTGAGCATAACTGTACCTCCCTTAGTAAGGTTACATAAACAAGTGGGACTGGAAGATGTTTTTTCTTCCTCAAAAGTAAGGAAAAATGAAGTATTCTCTTATTCCAAGAAGGGGCACGTATACGCAAGTGTTCTCATGAAAAACCTCAAATAAATTGTTTCCAACTAGAGTATGTGTCTGTGTCCAGGAACAGAACAGCTGCTTACTGGCTCAGTGGTTCCGAAACTGTAAACAACAGCTTAATTAATCCATCCTTTGGTTTATACTTCACCAGAGGTAGAAGAGCTTTCAATTTTTTAAAAAACTATAGCTGCTGATTCCCAAGGGGTGGGCAACAACTAAGGACAGATGAACTATAAAAATACAAAGTAAGAAAATAAAAAGAAAATGCCGTTTTCATCTCCCTTTTATATTATAATTTTTATAATCCAGCAAAAAATTGAATTACAACTGTCTCATACTGTGTCCAGTTAGGAGAGAAGGATAAGGGAGCAGAAGGGGGAGGGAGAAATGGAAGAGAAGGTGGTGTGGGAAGGGGCAGAGAAAAAAGACAAAAACTAGATGTTTGATACAGTTGTAGACAGAGACATGGAGAAACAGATACAGATATAGCCAGGCAGAGACTTAGATAGAAACTCTTTCACATAGAAAGATACACACACACACACACACACATACAAACACACACACACACACACACACACACACACAGAAATGAACATATGATTTATATAGACCCAGTTAAGTGAATTAGAAGCACCCACATTTAGAGACCCACACATTGAGAGAGAGGGAGAGAAATTCAGGGTTATTAAGGTGGGAAACAAGGGGAGAAACAAGGAAAAGAGGTGTGTGGGATTTGGAAATGCCATTCACTGGATGACTTCTATTCTTCATATACTGCCTTGGGCTCTTTGCAGGGGACCACAGTGCAGTTTTTATGAACGCCAATCTTGAATTTTGCCTACAACTGTTTTTAATTGTGTGACAACAGTCCAGCTACTTAGTTTCTCTGAGGTTCAGTTTCACCATCTCTAAAATGCATACATTGCATGGTTGTTGTACAAACTAAATGAGATAATATTGACAGTGCTTTGCTCATTGCCTGGCTCAGAATTAGCACTCAGCAGGTGATGAGTAATATTATTATTAAAATGCATACCAGCATCATGGAGTAGGTATGGTTATTCTTCATACATTAAGGAAATTAAAACTCAGAAGTTTAGTCGTTTGCCCAAGCTACACAATTATTGTGTGGTGGAATCTGATCTGAGTTCAGATCCACCTGGCTCGAAAGCCCATGCTCATCTCACTGCACCATGGCTGAAACCTACCTCATTCTAAGATGCTGCATTGGTGTGCACGCATGTGTGCCTGTGCGTCTTTGTGGTAGAGACATGGTAACTTCAAAAATTGCTCAAAGTGTACAGATCTTGTTGTATATATTATCTTGGATTCTATGTGGAATGTTTAGATATTTCTTTTTATTTTCTGTATTGATTTTTAGAGAGAGAGGAAGGGAGAGGGAGAGAGAAATAGAAACATTGATGAGAGAGAACATCGATTGGCTGCCTCCTGCATGCCCCCCACTGGGGATCAGGCCCACAACCTGGGCATTTGCCCTGACTGGGAATTGAGCCAGCAACCTCTTGGTGCATGGGTCGATGCTCAACCACTGAGCAACACTGGCCGGGCTTAGATATTTCTTAAACTCTCTTCCTGTGAATCAATGGTGAAAATGTTTATTTTGCATCTATGTGAACTGACCTTTCAGATCTTTGACCTTCTGGATACTGCTGCCACAATCCGTCTTGTTTTTCTGAAACCACAGATGTGAATGGTATGTCCTCTCTGCTTTTCAGAATACGTGAAATTAGGCAAAGGCATCCATAGAGCCCACACTTTAGAGGTTATTCTGATCCCAAACATCCTGAGCAGGAAGGGTTAATCCCATTTATAAAGTTGTGTTCAGTCCTCCCGGTTAGAAGTCATTCCCTATATGTCTCTGAGTGTAGTTCAGCCATCATGACACCAGTTTTTCGTTTCCTAATTGTTCCGAATGAAACCAAACCACCCTCCCCAGGAACTTGCATTGAACTTATTTGCTTAGGACACTCTCTACCTACTAACTCAGAGATCTTGAGAACAAGACTTCTTTGCATCACCAGGACCTGGTAGCATGTTTGTCACAGGCAGGCACTAACTGTTTATTGACGGAATGCATGAATTCCTTCTGAGGACTCCGATCTGTTCTTTGACCATGATTTTTATCTTAGTCTACTGCATTTTGAGTAATTTATGTCTATGCCTTATGCTTATTCATCTTTATATCCCTGTCATGCCTAAGATACGGTCCTGAAGGCCAGAGGAACACAATATGTATTTTATATTCCTGCATTTAATAAGCAGTAGCTTTTCTCCTGCATGCTCTTCTATCTCTGCCAGAATTGGGAGAAAAACCTCTGCAGAGGTTACTCTTTTTCTCCCTCAGAAACAGAGTCTCTATGCTGCAAACTGGGCTCCTGTCTGCCGTGCAAATCCATCAGATTCAACCACTTCATGTCAGCTTTTCCTTTTATGGACTCATTGCGAGGCAGCAGTTGCCTAGGGCCATGCAATGTGCCCCTCGTTGTTGAATGCTGCCCAGTTGGCAGCCAGATCTGACCCACCAACCAGAAGTTCTTTTTCAATCGCTATGTCAGAAATGTTAGTTCTCCCCCACCCCCAGTCTTAAATCTGCATTCTCACGCCATTGCTATATCTGGTCTGTGCCAGATGAATCTGTTCTGTATCACACGTTTCTGCACCAGCATTCCTGGGGTGCGCGGGCTGTGTGTGTCCTGTCCCCACAGGGCAAGGCTCATGGCCCCTTCTTTCACATGGAGACCACCAAGGATCTGTGTCCGAAGGCCCACTGTGTTTTGTGTGTCAGCTCTTGCAGTTTTGGCCTTGCTTAATCCCTTGAAGGCACGGCCGTTGGGCATTTCTCTGACATTCTTCGTTTGTGAAGGGAAATCAAAGGAGTGAGGGAGGCCTTCCCTTGGGAACAGTGCCCCGCGAGTGGAGTGCCAGACCCTCCTCCTCATGGGCAGAGGCCGGGAGAGAAAGGGTGTCCTGGTTGTAGACAAACATTTCTAGCATCCGTTGACTTCAGGGTGAAAACCAAAGAGAAAGAGAGAAGCCAAAAGACCTTCTGACATGTGAGCCGCCATGAGGTGGGCCCTGGTCACAATAGCCAAAGAGTCCTATGAGCAGCTACCACCACCATGGAGTGACAGCTGCATCATTGTAGCAAATTCCATGAAGCTGAGAAAGGTGAGTGGGGAGAGTTCAGAGGGAGTGAAAGAGAAGAGGCCCAGGAGAAGAGTTATAAAAGAGGCCATGGAGCACAGTGAGGGAGCAGGCGCCTTTCTGGGGAGGACTCTGGGGCTGGAGGTCCAGGCCTTTGAAAGAGTTGCTGGCTCACATTCATAACAGCTTTCAGAGCTTTCAAGTTGTTTTGTGGTCCCTTTGAAATACCACCTTCATTTGATCCAGGCCTCGCCGATACAGCAGAACGTGTTTGTGATATACAGATGCATAAATACATACATACTCGCTGCCCAAATTCCTTTACTCTTTGCTGGATTATTAAGTGGCATATTTAGTGGGTGGTGGAGTCCAACATGATATGTGCTGATGGTCGTTATTTTGCCAGGTACATACAGAGATACACAGAGTAAAATGCTGTGGAAATAACATTTATTTAATGTGGACCTATGTGGATTTCTGCAGATGAGAAAATGGGCCCAGAGAGGTGAAGTCGCCTTATCACAGGTCCTTACCTCTCATCCTCCCTCTGTCCCTTTCTCTTTCTCAGAAAAGTTCTCTTAGTTGTGAGTCTCCTGTGAATCTAGGTGTGTACATAAACATAAACAGATATACAAACAGACTTTCTCATTTTCACAGATAGTCTTTCAGTGAAAATTATTTTAGAGTATATAACATGATATAACCAAAACGATGGCCCGTCCCACCTGAGTTGCTTTTCTAACATGGTATAGCATTTGTATGAACTGATCTGAACATTTAGATAAACAAGATCGATGATGACAATATTAGTAAGAGTAGATAACTAATTAGTAAGAGTAGATAACTCCTTTTGTTCAAAACCTATGACATATAGCACAACCATCTCATTTAATCCTTACAACAGCCATAGGAAGAAGTATTATCTTTATCCCATTTTTAGAAAGAGGAAACTGAAGTTTAGAGTGGGTAAGTACCAGGTTTAGGGTGACCCAACTGGAAGGTGTGGACTCCAGATTCAAACACGAGTTTTCCTGACTCCAGAAACCCAGCTCTTCCCCTGTTAGACTCTTTGCCTGTCCTCGAGTTTCATCAGAACCAGTTCTGCTTACTAAGTTTCTGTGTGCATTATTGCCTTCTCTGGTCCCCAAATAGAAGTGCCAGAATGCATTCTTAGGGTCTTACAGCTTCTTCTGCCAATGCTTCTTCCAGGCTTGTGCCAAAATACCATTTCCCTTCTGCCCTCCCCGTGAGGCACTCCACCAGCCACTGGGGCATCCCAGCTTGCTGCCGCCTCTTGTGACCTTACCTGGTGCTGCCAGCTGTGGCCTCTTTCCCATGCTCTTTCAAAAGAACATTATGTTTTAGTTTTTTTTTTCCTGTTGTTTTTGTTTGCTTGCTCGGTTTACTGATCTTTTCTCTTCTGATCTGAGCAAGGCACTTGGGCCACAGTGAGACTTCCTGGGGCTGTGCCATGGGGTCCATCACTCCCCACTCTCACTTCCCCCGTTCCTGAGGGCCTGTATTTGCTATGTGCCTCCTCACCAACTGGTTTATATTTTTAGTTAACTTCTTTTTTTCTTCCTTTCTACCATTTAAACACATTTTATTAGGCCTCTAAAATTACATATACTTCAATTCCCAAAGCTTAGGCTAAGCTTCTATTTTAATGTGGTATAAACACTTCAAGTGTATTTTGAACTTGACAAAAATAGTTTTTTTTTTCCCTGTTCAATTAAACATTTCAACATAAAATATTTCAAACTTTAGAAAGGTTTAGAGAATAGCATAAACACTTGACTACTTACCACCCAGGTTTATAAAATTTTAACATGTACCTGTACACACACACACACACACATTTAGCCTAAATATATAAAATTGCTGGGCTTTCTCATTCATTTCACTCATCTGTGTCTGTTTTTATGCCAATCCCATACTGTTTTGATCACTGTAGCTTTGTAATATAATTTGAACTCCGGAGGCCTCTAGAAGTGTATCAAACCTGAAGCTTGGTCAGGCTGAAGCTCTAGAACAAGCATCTAGGCCTCTGACAGATAGACTGGGGGTGTGTCTCATTCCGCTGTGTGTGCCCTGGGGGTGGTAAGCCTGCCAAGAGCTAGGTCTCCAAGAGTTACTGTCTTGTGGGACCCAGGAACAAAGCCCTGTGACCACCCGAGACAGGCAATCAGGGTGTGCCCCTGGTGGGCAGCCGAAAACCCAGGTGCCGCAGGCAGGTGTGACAAGCTCTTTCAGGCAGGTGTTAGGGCTCTGGATAGCCGCAGAGGCAGCTCCCGCGAGAGGACAGCGCCCCCGCGAGGACAGGCGGGTGCGCCCTCTGAGGTCTCCGCGAAGGATTAGTCAGTCGGAGCCCAGATGTGTTCAATCAGGTGCAGGCCGCTTAGGCTGCCCGGGTGATCAGAAGCCAACAGGCCTCTCCCGGAAAGACTCGCCTCCTGGCTCCGTTGCCTCTGGCTGTGCCCTGGAGGTGGTGGTCACGTAAGAACTCTTTCTCCGCTGGTTCCAGTCCTATGGGACCCGCAAGAGAAAGCCTCACTGGCCACCAGAGTCAGGCCATGGAGAGGTGTCGCTGGTGGCAGCCGCGAAAGTCGGGCAGCAGACACATGTCAAAGCTGCCACTCAGGAGATACTGGTATTCTGGAGCGACAGAAAACAGACTTGCGCCCCGAAAGAGCAAGGTGAAGAGCATGTGACAAAGGCGCCCGCCAGTCTCCATCCCTGACAGCGTCCAGCTGGCGCAAATGTGTCAGAGCAGGTGGCTGCCCCGCCGCCCCGCAGACCGCAGACCTGCAGAGGGGCCTCGCCCACCCCAAGTCCAGGCTCCCCACCTGCTTCACGCTCCTTGCCTGGGTGAGTCATTGTGCTCCAGCCTGTGGGTCATGTCGTTGGTTTTCAAAGCTAGATCTTTTGGGGGCTCATCCCTCAAGTGCAGGTCTTAAAAGCTGGGGGTGCCCGATGTGGGGTTCAAACCCTTTGTTCCACAAGTAGCAGCTCTGAGTTCGAGTTTCCTCCAGACTGTGCGCCATGCATGGGGGTGGGGGTTTGTGGGGAGATGGTGAGATTGTGTCCCAGCCTCTACTACCTGTTTCCAAGTGGACTTTCTCTCGTTCGCCCTATTCGAAGGAGTCTAGGTGTCACCAGCCAGTTGTTCCATGTGTACCTGTAGGTTTGGTGTGAGGAGGTGAGCCCAGGATGCCCTGAGGTCGCCGTCTAGAACGGGGACCCCCCTCAGCACATAGGCTTTCCCACGCAGGCTTGTCTGCACGGGACGCAAGGCAGCTGCGTCAGCTCCCAGCGCGGCTCCCGCACACCTGTCTGTGAAGCACACGCGCAGGCTTCTCCTCGTGCAAATTTGCTTAAGCGTGAAAACAGACAAAGAAACGTCTCCAGAAACTACCCTGATGTTTTTCGTTCAGATTTTTTTTTTTAAAGGAAGAAAAGCAACCTAATTCTGAAAATTGTCAGTCAAAGGAAATAATTTAGTGTGATTTCCATGTGAACGCGACTTCAGGATAACTAAATAGTCCTTGTAGATGATATTTTTAAAAAAGAGAATAATTCAGTCTAATAAAGTGAAAGAAATATGGAATTAAAAATGATCATTTTGTAATTTTAGTCATATCGTCAATCCAGGCAATGATCATCAGTGGGTGAAATGGTCAAATGAAAGGTTGGAGGAAAAAAAATGAAAGGTTGATGGGGAACTTTTCAGTGGAGGGACTAGGCTGCCACCATCTCTGTCATTTTTATCCATTTTACCGTCATTACAACATGGTGTGTCTCCTGAAATGATGCAATGGAAGTAGTCACCATAACCTAGGACGTGTTCTTGCCAAAAACGTTGAACTCGATTTTAACCAAATCTCTAGAGCAAACTTTCTTGTATGGGGACTATAGGGAAGAAAGAAACAAGTTAACTGTCACCAGGAGAAAGCAAAGTGATAAAGCTAGAATGTGGGACAGTCTGAGGGCCAACTGATCCAGTTTCTTTAACAAAGAAAGTGTGAGAAAGTGCATGTGAGAGTCAAGGAGACCCTGCTGTTGATTTAAAGCAATTTAAGACACATGAAAACAAAACATGTGGCCCTTGTTTGCATCCTGGTTTATACAAGCCTAGTGTAAAAGATATTTTTGAGACAACTGTGGAAATTAAAAATTTTTGTATTTTAGATGATACAAAAAGTATTGATAATCTTGTTAGATTTGATAATACCATTTGGTTACATGAGAAAATATTGAAGTTTACAAATAACTATTGGATTAAGGCATTTGCTTTAAAACAGTAAACATGACAAGAACTAAAAATCACAGATAAATTTGAAACACAAATAAATCTGAGTGACCTCTTCCCTGATCTAATTGAAACAAAATTTTTTTTCTTTATTGAAAAGAAAAAAAAGGGAGGGAGAGAGAGAGAGAGAGAGAGAGAAAGAGAGAGAGAGAGAGAGAGAGAAACATTGATGAGAGAGAACATTGATTGGCCGCCTCCTGCATGCCCCCCACTGGGGATTGGGCCCACAACTTGGGCATGTGCCCTGACCGGGAATCAAACCTGCGACCTCTTGGTGCATGGGTCAATGCTCAGCCACTGAGCCACACCGGCTGGGCTTCCCTGATCTAATTCTTTTCCTTCCCTCACCAGAAGCATCTACTATCTGAATTTGATGTTTACTATTTTCACCCATATTTGTTTCTATTGCTTTATGTGTATGTATCTCTAAGTGATATATAGTATTAATTTTCATATATTTGAACCTTGCACAAATGGTATTCTACATGAATCATTCCATAACTTATTTTTTATATAACATTACCATTTTGAGATTTATTTATTCCAAATATATAGAAGTGGCCATTTATTTCACAGCTTTATTATTTTCTATTATAAGGATAGTCCACAATTTCTTTATGGATTCAATAGCTGACTGATGTTGGGGCTGTTTTCAATGTGTCACTATCACTAGCAATGCAGCAATCGACACTCTTGAACATGTTTCATTATTCATGTTTGCTAGACTCCTCCTAGAAGTAGATTTGATGAGTTGAAAGGTATGTGCATTTTTATCTTGACCAGAAATCATTAGATTATCCCCCCAAATGTTGTGGCAATTTATGTCCAACACAGCTTATAAAAATATATGAACCTCCACATGTTTGTCAGCTCTTGGGATTATCAGGTGTAAATAGAATTTTAATCACAGTTACACTATTTGGAAATGTTCTCACATAAAAACAGGCTTTCAAATGCCAATTCTCCAAATGAAAGTATGTTGAAGATTAGAACAATACAAATGTATAAAACAAATACACAAACAAAGGTTATGTATTATATATCCCACCTTTTATGGATCATGGCAGCAATGTACCTTAGAGTCATTCTAATCCCAGCACCTTCCTAGTCCTCTGTTTGCACTAAAACATCCTGAAATCAGGCAGCAATCAGGATGTAAGGAAAGAGCACCTATCACCTGTGATAAAAGATTAGCGGTCATGCAAGAACAGATGGAATTAATACCATATGCCAAGAGGGAGAGCACAACCACCCAGTTTACGGATTCTTTGCTTGTCTCTCATCATAGTCATGGAGCTTGGATGGGTTAGAAGGCTGGGTGAGACACATCTGCAGATGTGACTGATACATTCATGGGCCTGATTAACAATCAAACCTAAGCTGCTCCATGTTTGGTGAAGTGGACATAAACTCATTTTATGGAACAACAAAGGAAGCAAGGAAAAGCACACAGCTCTGAGTAGTTATTTTGAAAAAAAAAATATTATGCAATATTTTTAATGTACAAGAAATATGAAGAATAATATAAGTATCCATACTTAAAATTAAGGAATAAAATGTTACCAACGTAGTTGAAACCACCCATGATGCCCTCTTGAATTTGGAGTTCATAATTCCCATGCATGTCATTCTACTACTAATGGGTATGTACCCCTAAGGCCATGTAACACAGACATTTATGTGTTAAAATGACCTTTTAACTGTGTAAATTATTCTACAACTTGCTTTTCTTTTCCCTGAATATTGTATTAGTTTAAGAATTATCCATGTCTATAGTTCTTTCTAACTCATTCATTTCTGCTGCGGTGTAGAATTGTATTGTGTGATGCATGCATTCACATGTCAAAGGACATTTTGATGGTTCTGGTTTTTGCTATTATGATGTCTTTTCATGCATGTGTACCAAAGTTGCCCTGGGTGTAGTCCTAGAAGTGGATTTTCTGTGTGTAGGGTATGAGTTGTCAGCCTCGCCAAATTTCTCTCTAAGTTGGTTGTCTGAATGTGCACCCAGCAAAGTATCTGACTTGCAATTGTTTTGCATCTTAGCCAACCCTTGCTGCTGTCAGATTTAAACTTTTCTGCCCAATTTAGTGGGTGTGAAATGGTTCTATCAATGTACTTTTAATTTATACATTCTAATTATCACCAGAAATTCAAGCAGCTACTTCTTTGGATCACTTATTCAGATCTCCTGTCCATTGCTTTTTGTGTTGGATTGTCTTTTGTGAGAATATGTGTGTGAGTGTGTGTTGAGCATTTGTGTGTGGGTGTATATGTGTGACTAGTAGGAAATCCTTATAACTGTGGAATAGTATATGCATTCCCTCATATGAATTCTATTCAGCCCAGAAATGGAATTTTCTTGAAGCTGAGATAGCCTATAATATAATCCCATCTTCTGTCCCTCCCCTGTTCGACCATGAAGGAAAAAGAAATGCATTTCAAAGCAGGCCATGAAGCAGTCTTGCATTTGAAGTTCCAGTCCTTTCCCTGGTCTGTGTAGTAACAAATAGGGAGAGAAATTGTTCAAATTTGGACATATATACCCTTAACAGTTTTATTGAGGCATAATTGGCATGCAATGAATTTCATATTTAAAGAGAACAATTTTATACATTTTGCCATATGCACACCTGTGAAACTATTATCACAATCACAATAATGAACATATCTATCACCTCCACCCCAGTTCTTCCTTATGCTTCTTTATAATGACTGCCAACCCTGTTTCCAGACAATCACTATCTGCTTTTTGCCGCTGAAGATTAGTTTGTATTTTATTGAATGTGGAATCACATAGTATACACTCGTTTTCTTGTCTTGCTTATTTCATGCAACACAATTATTTTGAAATTCATCCATGTTGTTAAGTGTGTCACCAGTTCATTCTTTTTTATTGATGAGTAGCAATCCATTGAATGAATATACTACAGTTTATCAGTGCATCTGTTGATGGACACTCAGATTGTTTCCAGTTTTAGACTATTACAAATACAGCTAGTATGCATATTTATGTATGAATCTTTGTATGGACATGGGTGTTCCTTTCTTTTGAGTATTTTTTTAAATAGGAGTGGGATGGTTTGTCCTTATGGTAGTGTCTATTTAATTTTGAAAGAAACTACTGAAAGGTTTTCCAAATTGGTTGTGCCATTTTACATTCCCACCTACAATGTATGGTATGAGAGTTCTAGTTTTTCCACATTTTTGTTAATATTTGGTGTGGTCATTTTTAAAAATTTTGCCATTCTAATAGGTGTGTAGTGGAATATCATTGTGGTTTCAATGTGATTTGCATTTCCCCAAGGACTGATGATGTTGAGCATCTTTTCATGTGCTCGTAATTCCTTCTGTATATCTTCTTGGGTGACGTATCTATTCAAATCTTTTCTCCATTTTATTATTCAGATAGTTTATTTTCTTATTATTGAGTTTTGAGAATACTCTATAATATTTTCAATTCAAGTCCTTTATAAGATATGTGATTTTCTCCCATTCTGTAGCTTGTATATTCATTTCCTTAGCAAAGTCCTTTGAAGAGCATGGGTTCTTAACTTTGATAAACTTTAATTTATAAATTTGTCATTTTATGAATCATGCTTTAAAAAAAAAATGTTTTTATTGCCCTGGCCAGTTTGGCTCAGCAGTTAGAGCGTCAGCCCACGGACCAAAGAGTCATGGGTTCGATTCCGGTCAAGGGCACATACCTCGGTTGTGGTTTGGTCCCCGACTCTGCTTGGTCGGGGTTGTGTGGGAGGCAACCTGCTGATGTGTCTCTCTCACACAGATATTTGTCTCCCCCCGCATCTGAAGATAAATGGAAAAATATACTTGGGTGAGGATTTAAAAAAAAATGTTTTTATTGATTTTTTTACAGAGGAAGGGAGAGAGAGTTAGAAACATCAATGTGAGAGAGAAACATCGATTGGCTGCCTCCATTGATTGGCTACCTGCTGCACGCCCCCTACTGGGGATCGAACGCGCATCCCGGGCGTGTACCCTGACCCAGAATCGAACCAGGACCTCTCAGTCCATGGGGCAAAGCTCAATACACTGAGCCACACTGGCTGGGTATGAATTATGCTTTTGATGCCACATCTAAGAAATCTGCCTGACTTAAGATCACAAAGGTTTTCTTTTTCTAAAAGTTTTATAGTTTTAAGTTTTATACTTACATCTCTCATACAATTTGAGTTAATTTTTGTATACAATATAAAGTACAAATTGAAATTAATTTTTAAATTTCATTTTGCTATGGATAACCAATGTTTCTAGCACCATTTGTTCAAAAGACTTTCCTTTCTCCACTGAATTTGCACCTTTGTTGAAAATCAGTTGTCTGCAATATCAACCTGGAATCTTTATTCTGACCAGTTTCTCCCTTGGGTAGCACTGAATGACCAGTTCCAGATTCTTGCTCTCTCTGAATAGCTGTCTGCCACCCTTTGGTCAATGCAGTCTTTTCTAATTACATTTCAGCTTCCTAGTTGCAATGGTTTTCCAGACTGCCTCCCTGAGATTAGCCTATTCTGATGGCCTGGGGTATTTTCAAATCTATATCCCTATGTTTCTAGACTATTCTTTGGTTTTCTTAGCCTTGGGATAATAGCCATTCATTTTGCTAATTTTTTAAAAATTAAATTCTTAAAGCTCCAGGTATGCCAACACATCACTCCAAAATCAATATAGTATGATGTTAGAATTTCTAACTAGGTATGCCAACATGTCACTCCAAACTCAACATAGTATGGTGTTAGAATTTCTAACCAGTTCTGGAGGACTGATGACCTTTATTTTAAATGTTCTATAAAGTGATTGGACTTTAACAGTCCTTACTGATATTGGTTCTTGGTGGACCACACTCATCCATCATATCTACACTTATGAGCATAGCTTCTAAAGTAGGAGAATCATTCATTTATTTGTCAGTCACTTTTGAGTACATACTGTGTGCCAGGCTCTTAGCACATACATAGTCTCTATTCTTAAGCTATTTCAAGTCTAATATATTCCATTCCTTTAGGTCCCAAGGCCAGATAAAGATATTAAGGGTCAATAAATCCAGGTCTTAGAACGCAGATTTGCATTTTCTCCTTAGATAAGGTTGTTGTCATCACTGGCAAGAAATAAAAGGCATTCTGAGTCAAGTTAGACATTCTAACTGAAGAATAGTGGGATTTGGGTGACAAAGACAAGCTCCGAGAAGGGATAAAGCATCCAGACAAGACCAGATGCCAGAAGACGAAGGTTAGGCCCTCAAAGGAGTCACGAGGGTCAGTGAACATTTGTCAGAAAAGAACAAGGAAAGGGGAGTAAACGGTTGAAAAATTATCTTTACCTTTTGACTGTGAAGGTATATATGTAGGAGAGAGCTGGTGAAAGTGAATTTGAGCCTTAGGGATAAAAGGTGCTGGATAAAAATTCAGTTGGTATTACATTTCCTTCTGTGAGGGGTCCCTGAGACAGGGAGAGTCCAGACGTGTCCCAGAGAAAGGAAATGGCTCCATGTGAGGTTGCCTGTCTTTTGTGATGAATGTAGGCTTTGCACACATCATTAACTACCCAAAGGACAGAGACGAGGTGTCTGTCAAATGAAGCAGCTCTTTACAAGCTATTACCCAGCCAAGGTGCCTCACAAGAATAAGAACGGAGAGCCAAGGGGCAGCCTCAGGTCTTCGCCAGGGAAGGGAAACGTCCTGTGTGCCCTTTCCCAGGATGGCTGGAGTATTTCCTGGCCAGGCTTTGGTTGGGATGCAGAGGAGTTAGGGGATGGCATCAGGCATCTATGAATGTGGAGCTCTGGAGATTCATCTGCAGCTGGGAGAAGGCATCCAAGGCACAGACCGAGAGAGGTGCTGGGGCTACCTGCAGTGGGAACTCAGAAATTGAATTCCCTTCCCAAAGGAAGCAGCTGAGGCTGGGTGGCCAAAAGGGAGGGGTGGGGCAGGTGGGAGCAGAACTGGCCTCACACAGGGCTCAGTAGCCTATAGCCAACGTAGTGTGATTCCATGGACCCAAGGGAGACTCAAGGCCTGAAACAGTAGTTCCCATTCCTTAACTAGAGCCTAACATTCCTTTCAAAGTGGGGCATAAACTTTTTTCCATAATTAAAACCAAGACTTATAGTCAAACTATCCCTAGGAGAGTTGAATTCACATCAAGGATAAACTCTAGATGTTTTCTTAAGGGTCATTTTGGAGGAGGGCACAGTTATAAGGGTCTGATGGCCAAAAGTACATGGAAGAAGGAGATGGGGTCTGGGAGCTTTTTTCATAGTCTTCAGTGGCCAGCCTAATCTGGCCAGCCCGTGGGAGTTCAGTCCCATTGCCCCACACAAACTTCTCCACTACACTTGCCTTGTAGATTTTTTGAGCCTTCACTTGTGCCTGTGAGGACAGCTGGGGAGAATGGTGTGGATGGAGGAAACAGCTGTCCTACACAGTGAGGAAGTGAACTTACTGAGACCTAGAAATGTGAATGCCTTGAGGACCCGGACTATGTCATTTCTCTCTGCATCCTCAGTGCCTTGCATAACGCCTGGAAAAGAGTAGGTTGCTCAATACAGGAATGTTGGGATTCTAAAAAATTGTCGTCAATAATAATAATAATGACGCCACTACTAAAAAACGTATATAGTGCTTAACACGCCCACGCTCTCCTGTAAGCACTTCATTGAAAAGCTGAGGTGGAGCATAAGATGTGGTACAAGCGGCCTAAAGGGGACTTGTACTAGTAAAAGGAGGAACTCACCAGACAGCTTTTTAATTAAGTGGGTTCTTGAATTATTAATGTGCGATCCTTCTTCTTGAGGGGTGCTGTCCAGGCCTCATCCCAGGCTTCCATTCAACTCGCCAGCTCCTTCTCTTTTTCCACTTAAAAAACCAAAAGTACAAACAAAGCCAGTTATGTTATAAATTCTTCCCTACCTCACTTCTCTAGCTGTTCCCATCTCTACACTTCAATGACTCATAACGCCCCCACACCCAGACCACCCTTCCAGAATGCAAATACATAAGCATGAGTACAAAGCAACCCATCATTAAGGGAGTAAGTAGCTTTTGAAATAATTCCTTAATGCTTTTTCCAAATATAGGTGAGGTTACACAGGAATTTGCATTATCCAGGCTCCCCCTTGCCTCCATTCACCGAGGGCCCCAAGCCTTGTTTCTGCCTGCGTGGAAACAGGCAAACAGAGGATTAGGTGGTTAAATCACCAGCATCCCCAGCCTGGCATGACTTGGCTTCAGATCTGCCAGAGTGCACTTGGAAAGTCTGGCTTGATTTTATTCATCAGATTAGGACCAGGGAAACCTCAGGACAATTTTAGGATTGAAGAAAGTAGGTTGGAAGCAATAGCGGCTACTTTTTTACACACCTTTTTTTTAGGCAAAATCTCAAATATTTTCTGTCAATGCCCTTCTTCACCCCCACCGCCTCCATCCCATCCCCACTGAACCCCAAGTGGAGAGAGCTGGCCACACAGGGGTCTGGTTCATTTGCCTTTAACTCATCAACATATTGTTTAGTCAAAGCAACTCTCTGTTCCAGGAGTCCTTTACCAGCTGATGTTATCACACTGGCTCAAGCCTATTGTGATTGGGGAAGTTCTTCCCTTTCCTTTGAACTGAGAAGCTGCCCATTCTAAGCCAGCCCGAAACCCCAACAGGCCTGCGAAGTTGCATGTGTCATTTATTCATTGGACTAATTCTGGAACCCAGTCAGGCCCAGCACATTCCCTGCTTGGTGGAATATACACTCTGTGTCGTTTTCAAGGGCATTGCTCTGGCCCAGCCCGCAAGTCTCGACTGTGAATGCATGAACTCTACCTGGCAGTGTTACCTGGAGACGTGCTTTTCCTTTTTGCTGCTTTCTCTCTGGACCAGACTAGGGTCCCCTCTCACCTGTGCCGTCCCGTGATTCCCACTTGCCTGACATGCTGTCCCTGCTCTGACCCATCCCTCTGCTGCTCGTGGCCTATGGTAGCACTTCTTAAACAGGGTGCATGTAGGCTGGAGGGATGCAAGGTTAAGTTCTGGGCGAAGCAAACTACAAGACCCACATAGCATACCTTCCTGACAGCATCAAGGCTACTCAAACATTGGGGAAAAGGTTGTTTTATGGTTTAAAAACCTATGGTGTGGAATACAATAAAATCATACATTCTAAAGATAAAACATGAAGCTTCAGGGAAATTTTAAGCTTGAAGTACATTACTTTAAATTAACATTTTAGCCCCCACCAAAATTATATATTGATTGCCTTTTGCCATTAGTGAATGTGGATAAAAGCTTGGGAGGTGGTAGGGTGGCCTGACTCCTCCACGTGTCTATCAAAGCCCAGTGCAACCTGTCGCCCACATGCGCCTCACTGTCCAGGTAAATAGGACAATTTCTCATTCTCCAGCACGTCCCTACTCTAGATGTTTGTCCCTTATAACCAGAATGCCTTTCAATGTCCTCATCTTTGCCTGACCTAAATCCAGAGCTTCTAATTTCATATCCATTTTTCTTTCCATTATAAGCAGCCTTTTTTGTTTGGTTTGTTTGTTAATCCTCACCCTAGGATATTTTCCCATTGATTTTTAGATAGAGTGGAAGGGAGGGAGGGTAGGAGAGAGAGGGAGAGACAGACAGACAGACATGTGAGAGAGACACATCGACTGGTTGCCTCCCACCAACCTGGACCAGGGCCGGGGATGAAACCTGCAACCCAGGTATGTGCCCTTGGCTGGGAATCGAACCCATGTCCCTTTGGTTCGAGGGCTGATGCTCTAACCACTGAGGGCATGAACACCTTCTTTATATGCCTCAGAGTCCTGGTCATGGCACTAGGTTCTGGAGGAATATTCACTGAGAGGTTATTGCTTGAACACAATTACTGAGCCCTTGAGGTGTGCACAAAGGGACAGAACATTTCTGCTCTTAGAAAGCAGGGAACAGCCCTGGCCATGTGGCTCAGTTAGTTGGGTGATGTCTGGTGCACCGAAAGGTTGATGGTTCGATTCCTGGTCAGGGCACATGCTCGGTTTGTGGGTTCGATCTCTGGTGGGGGGTGTGCAGAAGGTAGCCAATCAATGTTCCACTCTTACATCGATGTTTCTCTCTCTCTCCAAAAAAAAAAAAAAAAAAAAAAAAAAAAGAAATCAATAAAAATATTTTTTTTAAAAGATAGCAGGGAACTGGACAGGATGGTGCTACGTGGAGAGTCTAAAGAAATTTTCTATTGCTGCTGTTTCCTTCAACTTCAACACGTCCTAAACCTTGTTTCTAGAGTGAGGAGGCAGAGGCTGAGGTGAGGGCAGGACTTCAGAGGATGGCATGACTTTATCTAGATGGGGCTGATGATGTAAACACTGGGAAGAAAGATGGATGAAATGAGTTGCAAACTGGAGACATTTTTTTTCCCTCTATTGATTTAAGAGAGAGAGGAAGGGAGAGGGAGAGAGAGATAGAAACATTGATGAGAGAGAACATCGACTGGCTGCCTCCTGCATGCCCCCCACTGGGGATCAGACCCACAACCTGGGCATGTGCTCTGCCTGGGAATCGAACCAGCGACCTCTTGGTGCATGGGTCAATGCTCAATCACTGAGCCACACCAGCGGGGCGAGACATATTTGTTTTTTTACCCCCAAACATGATATATATTTTTAAATCTGCGCTGTTCCTGAGTTATATGCTTTTTATAAAAAACCAGTAATCTAGAGAGTAAAATGTTTCTCTGAGTTCTGTGAGCTGCTTTAGCACATTGGTCGTGGGGGGAATCGTGGGACCTCTGGTTTATAGTCAGTCAATCAGAAGCATAGGTGACAACCTGGATTTGGGCTTGGCATTTGAAGTTGGGGATAGGGCACAGTCTTGTGGGACTGAGCCCTTAACCTGTGGGACCTGATGCTATCTCCCTATAAGGAGTGTCAGAATCAATCCCCCACACACACCCACAACATGTTGGAATTGGGGGTAGAACCCAAATAATTTAGGACTCTGAGCTGGCCTCCCTGCTGGCTGGCAGGGGAGCGAGCCCCAGTTGCCACCCGGAGTGAGGCCTGGACTCTCCCTCCCAGTCCCCACCAGTCCCCACCTCTCCACCCCATCGCACACCTGGCACACTCCCCATGCACGTGTCAGCTGGCTGTCCTGAAACAATTAAAGTTTACAACTGAGAGTCTGTGGGTAGACATTCCAAGGAGATGCCAGAAAGCGACTGGTGATTGGTCAGAGAGAGAAGGCTGCAGACGAAAGCTGAGTTGGAGGTGAATTGGGAGATTTCTTTCTTAGGTGGCTCTCCCTGGCTCTTTATTTCAGAGCCTCTCTCTTTAAAACACGGCACATGTGAACGTGTCTGGTGTTGTCGGGGAAACCAGGCTCGTCCCTGCCTCGTGTCAGGTGTCTGGACTCTGTTTCCCTCTCTTGATCGCTCAGAGCTACGTGAGAGCCTCCCGCACCTCTGAGCTGTTCAGATCTGGACCTTGTGTTCAGTCCGTTTCAAGGACCATTAGACACATCTATCCAAGGTCAAATTCTTTCTTTTCAAAAAAAGCCTCTGAGGCTAACACAGGGGCTTGCCTTCTTCCCTGATCCATCCTCAGCTCCAGCCAGGCTCCTGGAAAGGGGGCTGACTGCTCTGTGCCCAAGCTTCTCATTTCACCGGTCACAATGGGGAGACAAGAGGGGCTGATAGGATCCTCCAAGGAGTTCTCCGTCGATTGGGCCAGGCCCAGGCCATTCATGAACAGGCCGTTCCCAGGGCCTCGGGTTTCAGGATGGGGAGATTAGTGAGGGGCCTTCCGACCGGGCAGACAGGGCACGGACTCTCCATTTCCCTTTCTGGCCGTTCGTCGTCAGAACTAAGTAGCTGCCATCTCTGAGGAAGCCGGGGGCTGCTGCTTGCCCTGTCTCTGAGGGCCAGTGGGTGGGCGAGGGAGGATTACAGGCAGAATTGCTAACAGATGGGCATTACTTTTAGGTCTCGGTTCATAGTGAAATCAAAGACAGAGCTCCCCTTTGCTATCTTCAAAGATGACAGGCAGAGGAATTCTAGCTCTTTTTACTACTCTTTTTACCATGCTCTCCCCCATGCCCCCCACACAATAATAGAGCATCCTGGAATTTCAGAATTGGAATATACTTTAAAAGCCTTTGGCCTACCAACTTTCCTCATGTTACATATGAGAAAACAGTCATGGAAAGAGGTTCAGTGGCTTGTCCAAGGCCACACGCTGGCAAGTGCCAGGACAAAGATGAGAACTGGGCATTTCTAACTTCTGTCTCCTTTTCTCAATTCCAGTGACTCCCAAACTTTGGTTTTGAGCACACAGTGTTCATCACTTCCGGCATAGCTGCAAACGCCTGTGCGATTACTTAATACTTCTTCTTTAGCCAGACCCATTATTTTACTTAAGTGTAGTTACTTTATTTATTTATTTAATTTTTTTTTCTTTATTGATCTTAGAGAGAGAGGAAGGGATAGGGAGAGAGAGATAGAAGCATCAATGAGAGAGAACATCGATTGGCCGCCTCCTGCATGCCCCCCGCTGGGGATCAGGCCCACAACCTGGGCATGTGCCCTGACTGGGAATCTAACTGGCGACCTCCTGGTGCATGGGTCGATGCTCAACCACTGAGCCACGCCAGCCAGGCTAAATGTAGTTACTTTAAAAGGAACCTATATTGTCCAGCTGGTGTGGCTCAACAGTTGAGCATCGACCCATGCACCAAGAAGTCGCCGATTTGATTCCCGGTCAGGGCACACGCCCAGGTTGTGGGCCCAATCCCCAGATGGGGGCATGCAGGAGGTGGCCAATCGATGTTCTCTCTCATCGATGTTTCTATCTCTCTCTCCCTCTCACTTCCTCTCTCTCTCTAACATCAATAAAGAAAAAAAAAAGTCACATTACTTGCTTTAAATATTGGAGACCAAAGCGCAAATGTATTCACGGAAACCTGTGTTATGAAAGTAGCTGGATATGGTGATCAGTCGAGGGCTATCACTCTGTTTATTTGGGGTTAAAGTTGGAAGCTGTGTTTGAGAAGAGTTAGGAGACCCCAGCACCTGACTGAAACAGTCTCCTTGAAAAGAGGAACTGAAATGGGAGCAACCTTGCTGCAAGGTTAATGCCTCTCCACGCACTAGTGAAGTTTCCTCCCTGCACCTGTGGGGTGTGTTCCCCGCCTTGGGATCACTGCACCAGAGGGTGCTGCCTTCGGAGGGGGCATGGACCCCTCGGCTTTCTGTCTTTCCTTCTCGGAGGGCTTTAGCCGTGCAGAGGACAGACACGATATTCCTTGAACATTTAAAATAATTATGGACAGTAGTTCCTGTGGAGATGTTTTGATGTTGATTTCCTTGTCGGGGGTGGAGTTTCTCACAACTTTCTGGTTGGGAACCTCCTGGAAAGGGACACAGAGGGTGATCAACAAAGTTCTTGGATCTGAGAGATGGCTAAGTGGTGGGTACACTAGATATCCTCCACCTCCCCTCCATTGCTGTCACCGTGTGATATGAAGGCAGAAATACATAGGAGTCCCTCCTCTGTGAGAATATCAAACACTCTGTATATGATCGAGACATAAAACACCAGGTAAAATAGGGTCTCTTTCAACAGAGCAGGGAGTTGTCATCTTTGTGTTAGCACAAGTAGTGGCCCAGTCGGCAGATGGTTCTTACTCACCAGCCACTGCTAGGTGTGGGGTCACAGGAATGAATAATGCACCCTGTCTGTGCTCAGAGCAGCTCTGTGTAGCAGAGACAAATTGCATTCATATAAAAGGGTAATAAGGATGTACATGCTATGTACATGCTGACGGGTGGTCTGATGAATGTTCTGGAAGCCTGGGGGAAGGAGTGAGGCCAAGGGCTTGCGGGGGTAGGGGAAGCTTTGTGGAGAAGGTAGGATTTTTGCAGGACTTCTCCCTATTTTTCTCTGGTCTGCCTTCTTCCCCTTCTTGCCATCTTCCAGAATGGGCTCAAAGGCGGAGGGCTGGGGGTTGGCTGTGACCCCTGGATGCGGGCTGAGCAAGCATCCTGGAAGCCTGTGGAGGTGGGAGGCTGGCCAGGTAGACGGTGCCCACGCTGCTGCCCGTGAGGTCCTCGAAGACAGATTTACCAGTTGCCAAATTCTCCTGGTAGCCCACTGTTCTCCCTGAGGGCCTGCACAGCAATTCCTGAGGACTGGTGAGGGGAGGAGAAGACCTGGAAAGGTAGGTGACAGGCACCATGCAAACACCCCAGGACTCTCCATGGCTGCCGGCTGCCGGGCAGATCCCACTCTCCGGTTTTCTGAGCACAGATTCTGTCTCTGCCTCTCCCAGACCCCTCAGGCCAGAGGGAGGAGACAGCTGACCGACTGGTAGTTTTCACTCCCTGTAAGAGCGACTTGGGGCGGGAGGGGAATCAGAAGTGGGTGCCAGCTCGGCCAGGGGGCCTTTGTTTTCTCATCCGCTGCATTCGCCAACTTTTCATGAAGATCTCTATTCCAGATCTGGAAGGAAAATGAGAGAATGAGGCAAAGAGGAGAGAAGAGGGAAAGAGAAAGAGAACTTGAAGTGGGGAAAGAGAAGAAATAAGTAGGGAAAACATGGTAAGGTGAAAGTGATGGTGTTATTCGGGGGAGCTGGGAAGAGTGGAAACTCAGGGAGATGTCTTTGTGAAGGAATCATAGGACCTTAACTATCAAGGGGACCCAAGACTGTCTCTTTAGTCTCGGTGCCTTCTGGTGGGGCTGCACCTGCCGTGTCCAAATACGATGCTGTCAATCCTGACCAGTAAACGTTAACTGAGGAAACTCCTCGGTGCCCCGCACTTAACTTGGGAAATATGGGGGTTCGCAGGAAGACATCGAGGCTCTGATAGGCATAATAAGCTTACACAATTTTAGAAAAGAATGCACAAGTTATACATACAGATTTCAGTAGAAAGGCATATTTAATTAGAATGAGAAAAGAAATCACAATAAATTAATGTTTTAAAAAGCTGACATCTATAACAAACCTCCTAAAATCCAGGAAACTTGCAATATTTTCATTAACTTCTTGATAAAATACCTTTTGCCTTTATATTCTCTTCAATCACCTCTTCACATGGCAACTACTTTGTGAATCTATCTTCTATAGAGAGAAAGGAAAGATAACTCAGCTTTGCTTCTAGCACAGTTGATTGAAAATTTTATTTATTTATTTATTTATTTATTTATTTATTTATTGACAGTATTACATATGTCCCCAATTCCTCTCCCCACTTTGCCCCCTCCACCCAGCCCCCACCCCTCCCCAGGCCTTCCCCACACTCTTGTCTGTGTCCATGGGCTATGGATATATGCATATATATATATATATATATATATATTTTTTTTTTTTTTAAACATGTTTTACTGATTTTTTTAGAGAGAAATGAAGGGAGAGAGAGAGAGAGAGAAAACATTGATGTGAGAGAGAAACATTGATCGGCTGCCTCCTGCACACCCCCTACTAGAGGTCGAGGCCGCAACCCAGGCACGTGCCCTGAGGGAACTGGGACCTCTCAGAACACGGGACGATGCTCAGTCCACTGAGCCACACTGGCCGGGCCCTATATTTGTTTTTTATCAGCAAGCGTTAGGATGCACAAGACGAGGGAAGCCACACGATGAAAGCATTTGCTGTTTGTGGGCTTCTACAAGTTTGGGCCCGACAAAAGGAGACTTCCAACACATTTCGTTTTTGTTTGAGTCTCATCAGAAAGGAAAAAGGCATGGTGTACTTATAACTATACATTCTGCATTATTGAGTGCAAATTCACTGCTAAACGTGTATTGTTAGTGGATAGATTAAAATATTTGGCTTTAATTAAATTTATTTTGTAGAATTGAATATATCCTAAATGTCTGACAATAAAGAAGTGGTTGACTGTGCTAGTGTTCCACTAGCAAATTCTTCAGTCATTTGGTGTAATTGTTGGGCCACATGTTGGCCTGAAAAGATTTTCTTTATATGGTAAATATTTATAAGGATATAATCTTATTTAAAAAATTTAAAAAAATATGTGTATGTATATATTATATAGTTATATCAATGTCTATATTTATATATTATACCTATATTTTATCTATATATCATTGTGATAGGAAAAATTAGGCATAGAAAAATTTCTGGAAGGTCATGTAGCTTGGTATTAGTAAGAGCAGTTTCTCTAGAAAGATGGTAGTGAATTCTTTTGTCCATTTTATTTTTATTTGTGTTAGTATTGTAACAAAGAGTAATATAAATAGATCTTTTTAAAATGTGTAATTAAAAAATTTTTAAAGTATCTTCTCTATTCCTCCACTCAATCAGTTATAGGTATTAAAAAACTCTGGGAATGGAAGGTTAAGAAACAGTGACTTAAGAAAACACACAACAGGCAGAAAAACAACTGTGTGTGTGTGTGCATGTGTGTGAGTGTGTGCATGTGTGTGTGAGTGTATGTGTGAGTGTGTGACTCTGTGTGGGGTGTTCCTCTGTGGGCTGTGCCAGCAGATACTCGACATTCAGTTTTCACACCTGGTTCAGCTCTGCCCTCAGATCACTGAAATCCTGATGAAAAGCCTCCCATTTCCACTCTGCTACAGTCCCTCAGCCCACATTACAGGCCACAGAGGCTGGGAGGGCAATGAAAGGATGCCCCAGGATTTGACAGGGCCTATTGCACTACATGAGAAGAGGTGCTTCTCTCTCTGCCCGCTCTGGGGGCTTTGGAAATAGTGTGAGGTCAGGGTCACCCTTGTTCTCCAGAGTGAAGTGCTATTGAAAGGAGGTGTAGCTGAAGTCTGAGATACAAACACGAAGGAAGGGCAGGTGCTGATGACTGCCTCAAAGCTTCCCCTCCCATCATCCCGGCCCAAACTCAACCCCCTCGATGTGCCTTTCACCCAGGAAAACAGTCCAATATTCAAGTTCTAAGAGTCTTTGAGCCCGCACGCCCACCGCCAGACACAGCTCTGGGAGGCGAGTCTGGCTGTGGGAACAGCTATGACATGCAGGACGCAGCCCCTGCCTGCCCCTGGTGTCTGTGGTTTCTGACAGGCTCCCTTCAGAAAGGAAAAGAAGCGGAAGGTATGTTTCCAGTTTGGGTCAGGGATGCTCTGGGCTCTTTTCCCCAGCCCGTCTCGAGCCTGAGTCTGTTCTTGGCCGAGGAGCCCAGGATGGGGCTCAGCCTCTCCTCACAGTCTACCTGATGTGCTGACCGGGACATTCCCACCTCCGTGAGTTTCCTGGTCACTATAAGCCGCTGGTGATTTTATTGCCTTTGAAAGTGTTGATGGTGGTGATGGGGACACCAGTTCAAGTAGGAAGTCCTCTAAATCAGCCCCAGTGGGGTCTTTTTCTTCATCAGTGGGAGTCTCAGGGGAGCCATTAAATCAGTGTCTCCCTTAATCAAATGGGGCAGCATTATTCCATCACCTTCCGCCCATCAGCACGAGGAAGTTTGTTCATGAACTAGTCCTTGAGTTCCTTGCATGCCAGACACTGTGCTTGGCTCTGGGATCACATCAGAAAATAACATAGAAAAGACCCTGTCTTCTAGTTGAGGGATTGGACAACATTATGCTCTCTAGGGGTTGGACAACACGTGACCTGAACACCTGGTTAGCATCCGGGTGCTCCCAATCACCACCACACTGGCCAGGCAGGTGGTAGTGGGAGGCTTTTCCTCTATCTTCATCTCACTCCTTAATCTCCCCCCACCCCAGCTGCAGTGCCCCATGGAGTAAATGAAGAAAATTCCATATTTGGTCAAGATTCCTTTCCCAGAATGGGTGGTCCCCCACAGCTATGATCTTCCTGTTCTTGGGGTTTGACATATGTGGGTCTTGTATAAAGTCCTTGGGTCAGAGAGGGTGAGACCCAGTGTGGGTTGAAGTTTTAAGGGGAAATTTGTATACTGCCTGTTCACCAATGATTGTTCTCATACATGCTTTCTCCCAGATCATCTCGTCCTGTCTCTACCGTCTTTCAATTCCTTTCTAAAATCCTGTCTCCTCCAAGTAGCCTTCTGGGACACCAATGCAGGAAGAAGCGTTCTTTGACTCCCCTAGCTGCGCTGAGCCTCCTCAGGCTGAGCTGGGGCTCAGGGAATGGGCGGGCCGGCACTGCAGCCCCCTTCCGTCTGGACAATTCCCACTGCAATTCCAAATCACACGGAGCACGAGACTTACCGGGATAGAAAACATCGGCTCCAATGTAGGGGAAACACCTCGGCAAATCGGAAATTTTTATTGTTTTCTGCAAGAGAAGCAACCCTCCTCTTACTTCTCCTTGCAGCTGAGGTTTGCCCAGGGTCAGTTACGAAGGAGTGAGGTTCTTATGTCCTCTGGTCACTCTGATGGCTACGGTTTAGCACACTCAGATCAAGTCAGACTCAGAGCAAAAAGGATATATCTCAGATAGGGTCATTTGTAGAACAAATTTCTACCTGACATCTTAGGTTACCTTTTTTTAGAAATGACTGCTCCTTTTGCTGTGAATAAGGAGGCCTCCATTTAAAAAAAAATTTATTTTAAAGTTTGTCCTTTGTTCATTGTAGAAACTTTGGAAAATTCCTGAAAGCACAAATACACACTAATATCTGCCATAATGCCATCAGCCTGAGATAATGACTGTTCTAATGTTCATGTCACTTTTCTCTGTGCACGCGTGTGCATGGATTCACCAGCTGCCTGAACACCTGCTGCCCAAACCCTAATCCCCCACACGTAGAAGCTCTCTTCCTGCTGTTTCTCCCTCCAAACAGATAGCACAGATATAACCTATAACATTGAGATGATGCTCTGTGTAGGATATTGCAATGTACGTTTCTTCCTTATTAACAGACCAAGGTCAGATCCCTTGCTTTCATAATTAATTTCACTTGCAACAGGAGTGCTATGATGGCATAGTATCTCATCACACAGTTGTGCTATGAATTAATCATCCCCCCATTGTTCATTTATGCAGCTTCCAGAATTGCAGTCTTCACCAATGTTACAAATATTACCACAACAAACAACCTTATACATCTATCTTTATGAACATCTCTATTTTCTTCCCATTTGTTCTGAGAAGTAAAATTACTGGATCAAAGGGAATAATCCTCTCCATAGCTTTGCACACCACTGCAAAGTTCCAAGAGGCACTCTCCTGGCAGAGGGGCAGTGAAATCAAGACAGGTCTGGAACACTCGAGGCGGAAGCTGGGGGTGGGCGCAGCCCTGATGTTGACAACCATTTCCTACCAGGTGGCCAGTGCCAAACAGGGACTTTGAGCTCATTGGAAAGTGGAAACAGAGAACCTCAGCAGAGCTCCCCATTATGTCTCCCAAGAAAGGGTGGGCTTGGGGTAATAGCATGAGGCTTAGAACTCGGACATTCTGAGAATTAGAAGTTTCAAGCTCAGTTTCTGAGCTTGAACCATCACCATATGTTGGGCAAGATCTTGGAAGAAATGGCATGAGGGAGCTGCTACACACACATTACCACCTGCCGAACCTGACTAATCAGAGCTTCAGAGAGACTCATTCCTGGTCCCAAGAAGCAAGAAGATTTGTATCTTCTTTCATAGCCTTGGCGTATTCTTCCCTTGTCACCCTTCTTCCCTACGTTGTACTCCAGGGATCAGCTTAAGGAAGGCACAGCTCTCTCTCACCTTTCTGGCTTCCTTGTATCTACTTAAATGAGTTATCCAACAACATATGTTGAATAGAGTCTACTCTGTGTCAGGCACTCTGCAAGATCCGAGGGCTGAAAAGATAAACACGGAGATGCCCCTGCCCCTGTACTTAAGAGCCTTGATAGATATGAATATGTAAACTGATTTACATAGCACTGAAATACAATTGGTAATTTGTTTCCTTCACTCTCATATTATTAGAATAATACCTGGCAAGTTGTGGGCACTTGAAAATATTTGATGAATGAATACTTGAATGAATAAGTACATTTGATGGGTTGGGTCCCTCAAGTACAACATTAGTTAGCAGTACTTTTTAAAAAGTTTCATTTCAAGATATATTCTATATGATATAAAATTTACTTGTTTTAAATGTACAATTCAGTGGTTTTTAGTATATGTACAGAGGTGTGCAGCAATCATGGCAACCTAATATTAGAACATTTTCATCACTCCCCAAGAAAACCTCATGCCCATTTGCAGTCACTCCCAGTTTCCTGATCGCCCCTGCCCCTGTCCCAGGCAATCACTAATCTACTTCCTGTATCTATAGATTTGCCTGTTCTAGATATTTCATACAAATGGAACCTCACCATATGTAGTGTTTGTGTCTGGCTTTTTTCCCCAGTGCACTTAATGCTTTTGAAGTTCATCTACATTGTAGCATGTATCAGTACTTTATTCCTTTTACTTACTAAGTAATATTCCATTGTGTAGATGCACCACATTTTGTCCATCAGTTGGTGAACATTTGAGTCCTTTCCACTTTTTGGCTATTCTGAACAATGTTTCCACAAACATTTGTGTACAGTCTTTGTGTGGACATACGTTTTCATTTCTCTTCGGTAGATCACATGGGTACTTGTGAGCAAAGATTTAAAGAGGCATTTACAGAAAGGACTTGGCTCAGAGAGATGGAGCTAAAGTGGATAAGCAGACATACAAGTGTGACCGCCCTGGCCATCTCTTCCCTTTTCTCTACTTCTCTTTAACCTGCCTGTTGCCCTTCAATGAATTTTCCTTTCAATGCTGACCATGGCTTTTCCTTTTTAAAAGGGAGTTGGGGTGGGGTGGGGGGGCGTTTCTCCTTCTTTTCTATTCTTAAAATCACATTGTTATTTTTCCTCTATACAAATGGAATATATAATTGTAAAAAATTAGATTCCACTTCTAAATTTAAGAAAAGACTAAATAAGAACTTAAAATGATCTAAAATGTCACCACCCAGACCTAATTACAATGAATATTTTGGTGTGTATCGAGAGAGAGAGAGAGAGAGAGAGAACCGTATAATTCTCTCTATATATGTAGATATAAATATTGACATCAATGTAGAGTTAAATGTTGTATATGCTTTTTTCATACTTAGTTTTTCACTTGTGTATATCTTGACTATTTTTCTGTCTTTATGTATTTTTATATTTAATGATTTTACACTTCTCCACAATCATGATGAGCTTTAATTTATTTAGCTAAAACCTCATCATTCAAAATGTGATTTGTTCCCAAAAATGTTTGCAGTTATTAAAAAATACTGCAATGAATGCAGCTTAATTAATTTGATACATATTAGTTTATTTATAGAATATGTGAAAATGTTTTTTGAAAGAATGTTTTGAGGCGTTTGGTTGATATTGACAATTGCCCCTAGAAAGTTCAGTCCAGTTTACATTTCTACCAGCCATGTATGAAAGAGTTTAGTCCCTGCATTTCCATTAAAGCTGTCTTACCATACAAAACAAACAAAACCCCCAATTTACCAGTAGGCAGAAAATAGCATCTTTTGAAATAAGTTCTATTCTTTGATAACTAGTGAGGATGATAACTTTTCACATATTCATAGGCGATTTAAATTCCCTCTTTGGAGCACCCACATTATTCCAGGGCAGTGTCTGGGTCTTCCTTCCTGTTGCTCTCTTCCTGCCACTCTGCCCAGCAGACAAACCCAGAAACCCTTCCCTCTCACTCACACCTTGGGTAGAAGGTTAATGGAATGACAGGTGGACCCTGTTCCACCTGCCACCACAGTAAGACCACGAGGCCCACTCCTCTGGCATAGGAAATATCATCTGCTGCCCACAGACCGCCTGGTACCCATTGAGGTCGATTCAACTGACATCCAAACCACAAAGCTCCCAACTCAGTTGGATCGAGTTTTATGACAGGATGAAAGAGCAGGCTTTTGGAAACCCATCTTTTGGCACAAGCATCCTTTATCGGAAGGGCCAGAAGGTGGGTGGTGGTGACCAGCTGTTTTTCTTTCAGAGCAAAGGAAGTGAGATCAAATTATAATAGAAGGGACGCCAGTTAGACAAAAGAAGGAACTGATTGCCAAGGAAGTGTGTGGAGTGCTTGCTGCACCTCAGGGAATCTTTGATGAGGGTGAGCTCTCTGTGGTTTAATTGGATCCCTGCCTGAGAAGAGAGGATGGGCCTTAGCCTGGGCCTAAGGTGATAAGCTTTGGCTTTGTTCATGAGCACCCTGGCTTCCTGCATGCCTACCACCACCTGACAGCTTGTGGATCTTTCCTGGAGCTATGCCTTTACAGATATTGCACCCTTTGGGTCTCTCCACCTCGACTTAGAATTAACAATTTAATCGGAAGTTAGGTTTCTACAGTCCAAGAAACAAACAGAAGTGAAAGAAGTTAAGTCATTAGAGGATGAGTATGTGTCAGGCTCTGGGCTAGATGTTTCAAAGACTTCTAAAATCTTTATGATAGTGACCCTGGCTGATGTAAATCAGTTTGATAGTTGGTTGAGCATTGTCCTATGCACTGAAGGGTGCTGGTTCGATTCCCGGGGCACATACCCAGGTTGTGGTTTGATCCCTGGTCAAGGCGTGTATGAATGGCAACCGATTGATGTTTCTCTCTCGCATCAATGTTTCGCTCTCTCCCCCTCCCTTCCTCTTTTTCTAAAAATCACTAAAAGTCTTTGAAAAAAATCTTTATAATAGCAGATAAGGAAACTGAGGCACAAAGAGGAATGGCTGGCCCAAGCTCACAAACTAAATGGCAGAGCTGGTATTCACACCCAGACATGTTTTAGCTCCAACATTTTTCTCCATTGAACCATATTACTGTGGAAGTAACTTCACTGTAGGAAGTGAAGGTATTTAAGAGTATAAACTATTTACATTGGAAAATTACCAGCCAGTTAGTCTTTCTGGAGTCTAAGTACCTTCCTATCCAGGTGGAGCAGACCTTGCGTGGGTCTCCTGACGCTGGATTCTTCCAGGTTGCGTTGACTTTGGGTGTCTCAGCCCTAACCATCCTACGTATTCTGTCTTTTACTTAGCTTAACATGCTGGATGGTGGGGACTATATGGGGGTGGGAGACACACATGGGGAATAAACGATGAAGTCAAATCCCAACTCCACCATTTTATTAGCTGGGATACCTTTGGCCAAGTTAGTAAATTTCCCTGTGCCTCCATTTCTTCATCTGTAAAATGGGGATACAAATAGCATCTTTCTCAGAATCTGGGTATAAAAATACTTAGAATAACAAGTTCTAAAGTAATATTAGCTTTCATTATTTAGGTGGAAATCAGGACTTGTATGTATGGGAAAAAATAGTTTGCCTGATTGGCCCTCCCACCCTCCTCCCTCTCTTTCTTCCTGTTTCTCCCTCCCTCAGTACCAGTGAAAGTCCACAACATGCCAGACACCACATTATGCTAGGCACTGCAATACATGCTTTGATTTCATTATATTCTAACTCTAGTGTGGTACTATCTGTTCTTTCCTGCTGGAGATAGACAGGGAGAGTATACCTGTGTGTGAACCACAGCTCTTCTGCTACAATCTGAAGACATTAAGAAAGATGAATTAACCGGAATGTCAGAAATGTAAGGAATCTTAGGTACTGTCTTGGTCGGAGCTTCTTATGTCCTTCCCCATAGCTGAGAAAACTGAGCCATTAGATGATAAGTGACAATGCCCCATAGCCAGTTAACTCAAGAGTCAGGACTCAAACCTGTGGTTTTTGGGTGTCTCAGAATCTCTCTCCATAAGTACTTCTACTTTTTCTAACCAATATCCTGGGCAGGATGCTGTAGGGATGAGTCACTGGTAGGTAAATATTGTCTCAGCATCTCACGTGGTACATTGCATGCCCAGTGTGTTTCAGCTCAGCCTTCCTTCCCAGTTTACAAAATTGTACTTACTAATGAGGTCAGCAGATGTGGGGGTGCCCTGCACCTATTACCAACAAAACCCAACTTCCAACCTCCAGCCATCACATCTGGCTTGCAGGTATTTCCTGTGCCCTCGAAGATGCCACCTTGTACGGGAGTGGAGACCTCTGACAAGCGGCCTCAGCTGTCCTTGGAGAAGCCGGGCATGTGGGACTAATGAAAAAGGCCTGGTCTCCAACCTCAGCCAGTCTCCAGGGTGCTGTCTCCCTCCCTCATCATGGTTTGTCAACGTACAGGCAAACCTAAAGCCATTTACTTGGAAACATTTCCCAGCTCTGACACTTACCAGTTGTGTCATCTTCAGCAAGTCTTTAGCCTCTCTGGGTTCAGTTGTCATTTGCAGTAACTGGGTACATTCCCCCATCCCTCCCAGCTCTGAAATCATGTGAAGTTTGTCTTTTTAGCATTCAACACTTCGCTAGGTATCTATAACCACCCACTCTGTGTCCAGTACTCTGCTAGGGAATAGAAGTAGAGCTCCCCAACATTTTTTTTCTTTATTGATTTCAAAGAGAAAGGAAGAGAGAGGGAGAGAGAGATGGAAACATGGATGAGAGAGAACATCGATTGGCCCCCTCCTACATGCCCCCCACTGGGGATCGGGCCCACAACCTGGGCATGTGCCCTGACTGGGAATCGAACCAGAGACCTCTTGGTGCATGGGTCGACGCTCAACCACTGAGCCACACCGGCCAGGCCCCAACATTTTTTATAGAATGGCACACATACAAAATGATTTCCACAGCTCACCAGGATAAACAAATGAGGCTACCTGCAGGCAGAAGTCATCTTCTGAGAGCCGTATTACATCTCACAGACCACACAGCACACATGTCAAGGGGCACTACTGAGTCCAGAGGGTCTCTATGCTGTCCTGTCACCCAGGGGTTTACATTCTCACTGGGGATGTGTGACACTCACACAGCATTGGACAGCTGATGTGACCCTGGAGTAAGTGCTGCACTGTGTGGCTAGACCAGAGGATTGTAGTAACTCAGGGTTGGGGAAGGTCAGCATGGTGAAGGCGTCTGGTGGCTTTCTAGATGAATAGCACTGACTCAGAAACGATAGACTTGGCCTTGGTTAACATCAAGGTAGGTAGGAGAGAGCTGAAGAGGACAGACCCCTCTTTTGAGAAGTAGAAGCCCTGGAGTCTAGTTCTGACCCCAGTTCTGAATCACTCCATGACAAACAGGTTGTCACCTCTCTATGCATTTCTCCTTTTATCTACTAATGGTGCCTGTAGGACCTGCCGAGTCAACCTCAAAGGCTGCCATGAGGGTCACATAGAGAGTGAATGTAAAGACAGTTGTCAGGAATGAAGTGCCACGTTAATGTTGGGGATTCGTATTAGCCACAGATTGGGAAAGCCAATGGAAGCTTCATGGCCATAGAGGGATTTTCCCCATGTGGCTCACTGATGGATGCCAAGTGTTCAGAGCAATGTCTGGCTCAGAGGAGGAACTTTACAAATAGTTACTGAGTGAAAGAGAAAGGGGTGACTTGACTGACATCTAGCCAACTGGGACTTCGGAGCTACTGTGATCAGCTACTTCCACTGGAAATGGAATGAGGTTATGAGGTGTCATGAGGCAGGCAAGATATAACACAGCATGCGACTAATGAGAAGGTGAACAGAGGGTCATGAAAGAATATGGAGGCACCAGACCCTCAAGACACAGCCTGCAGGTTTCCTAGGGAGGAGCTGATGTCTACTTTGGGGCCGAAAGCAGGTGGAAGCTATGCAGGCGAGGGAGGGGAAAGGGGACATGTGTGCAGCCCCTTTGATTCTCTGTTTCATAAACAAAACTGGGTTCTTCAGTGACCATCTCTCTGGGTGAGTGGCCTCTGTCCAACAGGGACTCCTTGGCTTTCCTTGATGACTGCCTGCTTTGGCCACTGGCTCTCTAGAGGAGCCAGGGCAATCCCCACCTACCTCTCAGAAGCCAGGTCACTAACTCTGACTGGAGGGCGACAGTAGTGAGCTCTGAGAGTCCAGGCTTTATCAGGTGGCTCATGTTACTCAGCAGGCATATTCAAGAAGAGCTTTGAACTTGGATATAATTTAGAACTTCATTTGCTTCCGAGTTTTTGATGTTGTTCCTTCCTCCTTTGGTTTGAGATTGCAGTAACACACAAGGTTACCTGCA
This sequence comes from Tadarida brasiliensis, assembly GCA_030848825.1. Taxonomy (NCBI): domain Eukaryota; kingdom Metazoa; phylum Chordata; class Mammalia; order Chiroptera; family Molossidae; genus Tadarida; species Tadarida brasiliensis. The sequence goes on from CM061263.1 coordinate 23,078,141, forward strand.
ATGAATGCCAGACTAACTGTACGTTCAGTGAGAGCCACAGAGGGTGAGATTAGAGCCAAGATGAGAGGCAGTGCGTGAGAATGAGGTGTCTGCTGGCTATGCCTCTCCTTCCTCAGTGGTCTGACATCCTACACCAGATGTTCTGTCTTCGAGTACCTCACTCTCCATCTCCTCCTCCTCTGTTTGTTCATTCCTCATCAGAGGTGGAGGGTGTGTGCTTCCTCCTAGGATGCTGTGCTCCACAGAATAGCATTCTGTTCATTGTTGTTCCCAAGCAGTCCACAACTTTGAAAGGTCAGTGTATTAGCTCCATTTGACTGATGAGGGAACTGAGGCTCGGAGGGGTTCATGGGCTTGCCCAAGACTCAACAGCTGTACGTGACAGAGCTTCGTCTCTAGGACCGTCTGCCTCCAAAGCCTGTGTTCTTCCTCCTTTCCTGAGAGAAGGGTAGGCAAGGGTCCAGAATTCACATCCATCCTCGTGCCATTTGTGACACCCTGAAGTGACCCCAGGACATGTCTGACTGGGCTCAGAGGTGTCATCCCAGGAACTCAGAAGCAATCTTCCAATGGTCTTCAGCTGAGTCCAGAGTCTCACTAGGATTCTGAACCCCCAAGCTATGGGAAAGCACAGAATTGGAAGGGAGGTTGTGAAGAGAGTTAGAGAAAATGGCGAGAGAACTGCTACAAATAAGAACTGAGGGCCAGATTCCAAAATGGCGGTGGAGTGAATGGAAACTACACAGACCATCTCCCAGGACCAAACTGGAATTACAACTAAAATAAAGACAAATTGTCAGGAAAAAGCAAAAGAAAAGCAGCTTGCAAGGACCACATAACCAAGGACACTGAATTGATCCTGGTAGGATTGCAGAGGCATGAGAGGGGGGCTGGGAGCTCATGGACAGCAGTGGTCTTAGCTGTGAGCAGCGCCCTCAGGGTTAAATTCCCAAGCCCGCTCCACAGCGCAGAGGGCCAGGACAGAGTGCTAAAATAGCCACAGCCACTCACCTTAGGCTCCGGCAGAGGGAGGGTGGACTGGACTGGAACTATGTGGGGACACTCAGGATTTGGAGGGTGCTCAGAGCTTTTGCTGAGTTGCTGCCACACAGGACAGTGGCCATCTTACTCCTTCCCAGGGCTCTGGGGAGAGGCAACAGCCCCTCCCTCGGAGATTCAACCCCACCCAGGTGGGCCATTGAAATGCAAATTGAGGCTCATTAACAACCAGCATCTACCCCACCCTCGGGAAATCCTCTTACACTGAATACCTGAGGGAGGTTTTCATTCAACTAAGAACCCAAGGCTCTTCAAGTAACCTCGACTAATAGACTCTAGGCAAAAAGCTAGAGGATAACTGAACCTTTCCTGGGCTTGAAAATCTACTCAGGAAAGTAAGACTTGACAGTGGTGTTTAACGTGGGTCCTCCCACACTCATCCAAACCCAGTAGAGGGAGCCACAAACAGAAGAACACCAACATCCACAGGGGAAATTTGGCAGGCTCCAAAACCCACTGAGATAGCCAAAATGGTGAAACAAAGAAACAAATCCCAAATGAAAGAACAAGACACCTCTACCAAAGATGAGATCAATGAAATGCAGTTAAGCAAGTTAACAGAGCTAGAATTCAGAGCCATGATCTTGAGGAAGCTCAACAGCATGAGTAAGGACATCAACACCATGAGTAAAGACATAGAAACATTGAAAATCAACCAATTGGAAATGAAGAAGCACCAAGAAGAAATGAAGAATGACATAGCAGAAATAAAGAACACATTGGAAGGACTAAACAGCAGAGTAGAGGAAGCTGAGGACCAGATAAGCGAATTAGAAGACAGGGTAGAAAAAATCAACCAATCAGAAAACCAAAAGGAAAAAAACAATTAAAAAACAGGAAGAAAGCTTAAGAGAACTGTGGGACAACTGGAAACATAATAACATTCGCATCATAGAAGTCCCTGAAGAAGAAGAAAATGAGCAAGGGTTAGAGAATATATTTGAAGAAATAGTGACAAAAAACTTCCCTAATTTGGTGAAGGAAGAAGGCATTCAAGTTCAAGAAGCACAGAGAGCCCCAAGTAAGAAGAACCCAAACAGGCCCACACCAAGACACATAGTAATTAAAATGCCAAAAATTTAAGACAAAGAGAGAATCCTAAAGGCAGCAAGAGCTAAGCAACAGGTTACCTACAAGGGAACCCCCATAAGGCTAACGGCTGACTTCTCAACAGAAACACTACAGGCCAGAAGGGAATGGCATGAAGTAATCAAGGTCATGAAAAACAAGGATCTGAATCCAAGACTACTCTACCCAGCAAGGCTATCATTCAAAATACAAGGTCAAATAAAGAAGGACAAAAAAAAAAGGCTAAGGGAATACATTAGCACCAAACCAGCCCTGCAAGAAATGTTAAAAGGACTGCTGTAATTAGTAGAAGAAATAGGAAGGAAAATAGAACTACACTAAACAAAAATGGCAATAAATAAGTACATATCAATAATCACCTTAAATGTAAATGGATTGAATGCTCCAATAAAAAGACACAGAGGAGCTGATTGGATAAGAAAGCTTGACCCATATATATGTTGATTACAAGAGACCCACCTCACAACAAAAGACTCACATAGGTTGAAAGTAAAGGGATGGAAAAAAATCTTCCAAGCAAACGAAAAGGAAAAAAAAGCTGGGGTAGCAATACTCATATCTGATAAATTAGATTTCAAAATGAAGGCCATAACTAGAGACAGAGAAGGTCACTACATAATATTGAAAGGGTCTATCCAACAGGAAGATATAACCTTGGTAAACATATATACACCCAATATAGGAGCACCAAAATATATTAAAAAGCTTCTGGAGGACTTCAAAGGAGAAATTGACAGCAATACAATCATAGCAGAGTAGTTCAATACCCTGCTGACATCACTGGTTAGATCCTCTAGACAAAAAATTAACAAGGAAACAGAGACTCTAAATGAAGCACTAGACCAAATGGACTTATAGATACCTACAGAGAATTACACCCCAAAACTACATAATTTATATTCTTCTCACGTGCACATGGGACATTCTCAAAGATAGACCACATGGTAGGACACAAACTAAGTCTCTACAAGTTCAAGAAGATTGAAATCAGATCAAGCATCTTCTCAGATCACAATGGCATGAAACTAGAAATCAATTGCAACAAGAACATGCAAAGACATTTGAACACATGGAGGCTAAATAGCATGTTATTAAACAATGAATGGGTTACCATGGAGAGCAAGGAAGAAATTAAAAACTTCCTGGAAACCAATGAAAAAGAACACACAACAACACAAAATCTATGGGATGCAGTGAAAGCAGTTCTGAGAGGGAAGTTCATAGCACTACAGGCCTACCTCAAGAAACAAGAAAGCCCTGGCCCATTTGGCTCACGGACCAGAGAGTCCCAGGTTTGGTTCCCGCTAAGGGCACTTACCTTGGTTGCAGTTTGTCCCCAGCCCCGGCTGGGGTCGTGTGGGTGGCAACCAGTTGATGTGTCTCTCTCACATCAATGTTTCTCTCTCTCTCACTTCCTCCCTCTTCCCCTCCCGCTCTATCTGAAGATAAATGCAAAAATGTCCTCGGGTGAGGAAAAAAAAAAAAAAAACACAAAAAATTTCTAATAGACTATCTAACCTCACAACTTAAAGAACTAGAAAGCAAACAAAAAGAAAACCCTAGAGCAAGTAGAAGGAAGGAAATAGTAAAGATCAGAGCAGAAATAAATGAAATAGAGACCAAAAAAACAATTCAAAGGATCAATGAAACAAAGAGCTGATTTTTTGAAAAGATAAACAAGATTGATGGACCCTTAACTAGACTCACCAAGAAACAAAGAGAGAGAACTCAAGTACACAAAATCAGAAATGAAAGAGGAGAAGTAACAACTGACACCACAGAAATACAAAGGATCGTTAACAAATACATGAACAGTTATATGGCAACAAATTTGACAATCTAAAGTGAAATGGACAAATTTCTAGAAACACATAGTCTCCCCAAACTGGACCAGGAAGAGATAGAAAACTTGAACAGACCAATAACAACGAAGGAAATTGAAGATGTAATCAAGACTCTCCCAGCAAACAAAAGCCCAGGCCCAGATGGCTTCACGGGGAAGTTTAACCGAACATTCAAAGAAGAACTAACACCCATTCTCCTCAAACTATTTCAAAAAATTCAAGAAGAAGGAAGACCTCCAAACTCGTTTTATGAGGCCAGCATAATCCTAATTCCAAAACCAGAAAAAGACACTACAAAGAAAGAAAACTACAGGCCAATATCCCTGATGAACATAGATGCCAAAATCCTTAACAAAATACTAGCAAATCGGATCCAGCAATACATCAAAAAAATTATTCACCATGACCAAGTGGGATTCATCCCAGGGATGCAAGGCTGGTTCAATATTCACAAATCAATAAATGTGATACACCACATAAACAAAATGAAAGATAAAAACCACATGATCATATTAATAGACACTGAAAAAGCATTTGACAAAATCCAGCACCCATTTCTGATAAAAACGCTCAGCAACGTGGGAATAGAGGGATCATATCTCGACATAATAAAGGCCATATATGAAAGACCTACAGCCAACATCATACTCAATGGGCAAAAACTAAAAACATTTCCCTTAAGAACAGGAACAAGACAGGGGTGCCCACTTTTGCCACTCTTATTTAACATAGTACTGGAAGTCTTAGCCACAGTAATCAGACATGAAGAAAAAATAAAAGGGATCCAAATTGGAAAGGAGGAAGTGAAACTGTCATTATTCACAGATGACATGATATTATACATAGAAAACCCTAAAGACTCCATCAAAAATTTACTAGACTTAATAAATGAATTTGGCAAAGTAGCAGGATACAAAATTAACGTCAAGAAATCGATGGCATTCCTATACACCAATGATGAACTCACAGAAAGAGAAACTAAAAAAACAATCCCATTTACCATCGCGGCAAAAAAATTAAGATACCTAGGAATAAACTTAACTAAAGAAGTAAAGGACCTATTTGCAGAAAACTACAGGACATTGAAAAAAGAAATAGAGGAAAATATAAAAAAGTGGAAGCACATACCTTGTGCATGGATTGGAAGAATTAACATCATTAAAATGTCCATATTACCCAAAGCAATCTATAGATTCAATGCAATCCCCATCAAAATACCAACGACATATTTCACAGAACTAGAACAAATGCTTCAAAAGTTCATATGGAACCAAAAAAGATCCCGGATAGCCACAGCAATCTTGAAAAAGAAGGACAAAGTAGGAGGGATCACAATACCGGATATCAGGTTATACTACAAAGCTATTGTAATCAAAATAGCCTGGTACTGCCACAAGAACAGGCATATAGACCAGTGGAACAGAACAGAGAACCTGGAAATTGACGCAAGACATTATGCTCAATTAATATTTGACAAAATTGGCAAGAGCATACAATGGAGTAAAGACAGCCTCTTTAATAAATGGTGTTGGGAAAATTGGACAGCTACATGCAAAAAAATGAAACTAGACCATCAACTTACACCGTACACAAGAATAAACTCAAAATGGGTAAAAGAGTTTAATGTGACTCATGAATCCATAAAAATCCTAGAAGAAAATGTAGGCAACAAAATTTCAGACATCACACACAGCAGAATCTTCACTGATACATCACCTAAGGCAACAGAAACAAAGGAAAAAATGAACACATGGGACTACATCAAACTCAAGAGCTTCTGCACAGCAAAAGAAACAACCATCAAATTGGAAAGGCAACCCACTGTATGGGAGAGCATAATTGCCAATGATACATCAGGTAAGGGGTTAATCTCCAAAATATATAGAGTGCTCATACAACTCAACAAAAGGAAGACAAAGAACCCAATTTAAAAATGGGCAGAGGAACTAAATAGACACCTCTCCAAACAGGACATGCAAAGGACTAAGAGTCATATGAAGAAATGCTCAACATCACTAATCATCAGAGAGATGCAAATTAAAACAACAATGAGGTATCATCTCACACTTGTCAGAATGGCCACCATCAACAAATCATCAAACAACAAGTGTTGGCGAGGGTGTGGAGAAAAGGGGACTCTAGTACACTGCTGGTGGGAGTGCAGACTGGTGCAGCCACTATGGAAATCACTATGGTGTTACCTCAAAAAATTAAAAATTGAATTGCCATTTGACCCAGTGATCCCACTCCTAGGGATATACCCTAAGAAGCCTGAAACACCAATCAGAAAGAATACATGTACCCCCATGTTCATAGCAGCACTATTTACAATAGCTAAGATCTGGAAACAGCCCAAGTGTCCATCAGTAGACGAATGGATAAAAAAGCCGTGGTACATATACACAATGGAGTACTATGCAGCTGTAAGAAAGAAAGATCTCTTATCCTTTGAGACGACATGGAGGGACCTGGAGAGTATTATATAAGCGAAACAAGCCAAGCAGAGAAAGACAAATATCACATGATCTCACTTGTTTGTGGAATGTAATGAACATAACAGTCTGAGGAACAGGGTAGACCCAGAGACGTGGATGTAGGGTACAGACTGACAACCCTCAGAAGTGGGGGTGTGGGGGAGGGAAGAGATAAGCCACAGAACTTGTGTGCATGTACGCATGACTGATGGACATGGACAACAAAGCTGGGGTTGGGGTGGGGGGTATGGGGAGGAGGGTGTCAATGGGGAAAAAAGGAGAAACATCTATAACAAAAATAAATTAATAAAAAATAAAATAAAATAAAAAAAAGAACTGAGGGCCAAAGAGACATAGGTGGGAATGTTGACTGGGAAAAGGGACTGTCTGCAGATACACAGCCCGTGAGCACTGGAAGGGCCCCTTGAGCAGGGTCAGCCGTTTGCGGTTGCAAAATGCTGCAAAATGCCAATTTAGGACAAGTGGGTGGGATGCAACTCCCTTCCTGGGAGGCTTGTGAAATTTAAACAGTACAGTTCCAGGGAATCTAGCTGGAGGCAGAGTTTAGAAAAAAAAAGGACTCAGGTCTCTTTTCAGGCCTTAAGCCTGGAATTGTGGGATTCTAAGAAACGCTTTTGAGAACAGATGGGGGACAAGGGGGAGATGGATTTAGCTGCCCAGTTTGTATGGAATGAAGTTTCTATGTGTTCTCCTAATGACATCAGGTACCCAGACATGACAGCAATAAATGGAGAGGAATATTTATGTAAACAAAAGAAATATAAATAGGTGGGAGAGAGTAAACCAAATATAAACTCTCAGTTCAAAGTCACTGTGAGAATAGCCAATGCTATTTTCAGAGGGGGGTGTGTAAATACATGCAGGGTGCTATTTATAGAAGAAGGTTGTATGTAAACTCTAACAGTCACCACTACTTTCAAGGGTGTGCTGTCCAACTCCTGCTGAAGGGGCCTATTGTTTTCTCGTCCCTGCAGGGAAGAAACCGAGAGAGAAAAAGCAAGTACTGCTTTTCCTCTCCCACCTGCAGGCCTGTCGATATACATTCTCACACTTCTCTCACTTTTCTCCCTGGCCATTGCCCCCTGAATCCTAGGCACCCTTCAAGGCTCCATCAAGATGTCTTCTGCTGGAGGACGCCTTCTTCAGAACCCAGATGTCGGCCGCCCAGCCTGCATTGCCTGTCACTCCCATCCGCTCTTTTAACACAATGGGCACATTCACTCTGGACCTTTTTTCCTTTGGCTGCTTTCTGCCTCTCTGATTATGCTGTGACCTCACTGTGGGCCAGGCTAGGACTTAGTCATGAACTAATAAGCATGTAGTAAGTACTCCAATTTGTTTTGTTTAGTCAGTTAATCACTGACATAAAGTGTGAAAAAAAAGAAAAGAAAGAAAGTGTGAACTTGAATTGTAGCGGGAAAGGGATTTGTGTAACACAGGGAGATTGTTTTCCCCCTATGGTAGGGTTCTGGGAGGCTGAGCTATGCCTGAGGTCCTGCTCAGAGGTAGGGGGATGACAGCAATAATTTCTCAAATCCTGTCCTGCCCTCTTGGGGGTTTTGCCCGTCTTTCAGTGATTATTGGGTTATGAATATCATCCACATTTCTTCTGCTTCCATATGATTCCATATAGGACATCCTTTTTGGCTATCCCCAGAGCACAGGGCAGTGGATTTGGTCCACAGTGAGAATTGCAGACGAGGGAGTCAATTCCTGCTCTTTGGGGTCTTTCTTTTGCAAGTTTCCCAGAAGAGGGCAGCATCTCCCTAAGGTTTCCTTCATCAGGTAGTATAGCCCTTTCCAGCACTTTTAAAGAGAGCAGCAGATTCAGAAAGGGAATTGTTCTTAGTCCCTGCCATTTGGATTTACTGGGGTGGAGGGAAGGGACAGGAGGAAAGTGGGGTGGGGGTTGGGAAAGGTGGTTTTCACACTGGAGAACAAGCCCACAGTGGCCCGATGGTCCCATCAGAAGGCATCACAGGGCTCAGGTCCTCTGTGTTTGGGAACCTAGCAGAGCTTTTGTGCCTGAAGCCTGAGAGGCGCTAGATAAGAAGAGTCAGGGGCTGTAGAGAAAGGGCCACCTGGGTGGAGAATCCTGCCGTGCCCTTCCCTAATCTGGGCAAAAGGAGAGCCGCAGCTACATCTGAGGGAGAACCCTAGTGGGCAGTAACTGGTTTAATCACTCAGCTGGTGAGAGCTGGGACTAGCGTGGAGATCAGCTAAAGTCTGTCGGGTGCGCTCTCCCCACCACTCAGGACTGCCAAGGTCAAGGGTAGCATCAGTATAACTGGTACTATTGTGAGACAATAGTACCAGTTGTCACCAATTAGAGATCTTGTAGGGCCTCCGTATTCACTTGTCTTTACCTTCCAGTTAAACGACCAGGAGGACAGATGGGGGAGGCCTCATGGGTGGACAGTTGCCTGGCGCCCTGGGTCAGGGGGTAAGTGGGTCACGGAAGCAGGGAGGAGAGCAGGCAGGGAATGGGTACCAGGCGTGGCTTCCTGAACCCTATTCTTTCTCTAACTCTGTCCGTTCTGAATGTCTGTTATCTGCAGGGTGGCATATTTACTGGAATCAAAAGAGCAGGCACATAGAAGTATCTTTCAAGTTTGGACTCTGTTGTTCTTGTCCAAAGACTCTGAAGTTGGTAGATGAGAAACATCAGGAAGAGAGAAGGTGAGGAAAACGAGGTAGATGAGACCTGCATGGCATGTTGGAGGCAGAATGGAGGGTGGGGGATGAGTGGGTGGAATTAGCTCATGTGACTGAATGGCCCCACTTGGTGGCACCCTTTCAAACTAACCCTGATTCCCTAGCTGTGCTCTTACTCCCAGGGAAATGGGACTCATTTAAGAAAACATTACGTTAAGTGTGGGAAATGGCCTTCTCGCTCAGCGAAGCCCTGACCTCGGTTGCACACTAACCCCGGAAGCACATTTGCAGTGTGTGCTGGGCAAGCAGAGGGTCACACCTGTCTCCTTCCCTTCCCTCTCTCAGCACCTCCTGGCTGGAGGCCTCTGTGTGTGCTGGGAAATCATCACAGTTGCTTCCAAGCCTCAAAAGGCGACCTGTGCCCTCAGATTACGTCTTGATATACATTTGCCTTCCATAGCTCTTCCGATCAGCATTCGCTGCATTTCCTGGTCTTTGTGGTTTGTCAGCCCCTTAACATTGCTTTAGCTTAGCTGGCGTGTGTGTGAGGATGAATTACTAGAGTTAAAAGCTCCCTGCCTCTGGCATGCTGGAACAGTTCCCTGAATGTGGGTCTGTTGCAAACTGCTGTCATCGCAATTTATATCAAAAACATCTCTTGCCCCCAGGACATGACTGTTTTGAAAGCATTTCTGCCCTGTGCCACTTGTGCAGCTATTTGGGAGAGAGCTTCTTCCATTTCTGTTCAGCTTGGAGAGGGATTTCAGTAATTCTTCCCTCTGCATGGGCTTCATCTTCCCGGTCTGCCCATGGAAAAGAACTTGGAGCTTCTGGGGAATGAGCTCTAGTCGAAGTTCTCTTGCCAACCTATTGGATGACCTGGGACAAGTCACTGACATTTTTAAATACCTATTTTCACCAGTCTCGTATTTTATCTTTGGAAACAGAAAAAGAGTGAGTTTTTCTGCCAGTAGGCTGAGAAAAGTCGTCCCAAGTGTAAACTAAATGGCATCAGAGAATTAAGGAAGCACGTGCTAATGGAGGTTACTGAGTCCACAGACAAATATTGCCATATTGGAGGTACACCTGCCTGTGTTTAAATCTTCATCTGAGAAAGGGGTGAACGGTTGGAAAGTATTTAAAATAAAGTATTTAAAATCGGCAAAGATGGGAAATGAGATAACAGCCTAGGACCTTTGGGACAGGACATACCACTGCTGGCCCTCACGAGGACAGCTGCTCTGACAGCCGTGCCCTCCAGAATATGCCGTGGGTCTCAGCCTGGCAGCAGGGTCCCTGGCTGTGCCTGGTACCCAGTAAGGATTCTGTAAATATTTGGGAAGTGAGTGGACAAGTGACTGTCCCTGGTTTGGGCTGCTGCCATTTGGAGGGCATCCAGAGTGCAGGGGAGGGAGGGGTTGGGCAAGAGGGACGATACTACTGCTGCTGATTGATGGTTAGGCAACACTTACTGAGAGCCCAGTCATTTGGAAAGCCCCATGCTTAAGTCCTGCAGTGACACCCCAACCCATGATGGAGTGTCACTCCAGTGGCATGGGAAGAGACATGGACCCAAAGAGGCAGCTCGAGGGATGGAAGGGGCATAGCTTCTGCAGGTTGTTGCTGAAGAAGACCCAAGACTCATGTTCAAGACAGACCATAAACAAGAACCAAGGAAAATTGGGCCACTGCCTCCTTCTCTTCCACTGGACTCTCTTGGGATGCCCTTTTTGAAATATTTATTTCCCTTGAAATAGCTCTGTGTTCATTGTTTAAAAATTAAAATAGAGCAGCGTTGACTTTTGCAGGGGTATACAGCTCTATGCGTTTTAACATACGTATATAGAATCATGTAACCACCACTATAGTCAGAATGCAGAACAGTTGCCTAACCTCAAAGGAACCCCTCATGCTACCTCTTTGTAGTCACATTTTCCCCATGTGTCCAACCCCTGGCAAGCACTGATCTTTTTCTCGATCACTGTAATTGTGTCTTTTGAGAAAGTCATATGAGTGGAATCATGCAGTATGTAAGCTTCTGAAACTAGCTTCTTTCACTCTGTGTGATGCCTTGGAGATTCATCCAAATTGTTGTGTGTGTCCACACTTCTGTATTATTGTTTTTATTATTGAATAGCATTCCATCAAATGAATTGACCACTGTTTGTTATCCATTCGACTTTGGGGTTTTTGGTGATTGTGAATGGAACGGCAATAAATATTTATGAATTTTTTTTTTTTTAAATCCTCACCCGAGGATATTTTTCTATTTATCTTCAGTCAGAGTGGGAGGGAGGGAAGGAAAGAGAGAGAGAGAGAAACATTGATGTGAGAGAGACACATCGACTGGTTGCCTCCCGCACGACCCCAACCAGGGCCGGGGACTGAACCACAACCAAGGTACGTGCCCTTGACCGGAATCGAACCCGTGATTATTTGGTCTGAGGACCGACACTCAAACTGCCGAGTCATACCAGCCAGGACCAGTTTTTTTTATATGAATGTACATTTTCATTTCTCTCAACTGAATACTTCAGAGTGGGATTGCTAAATTATGTGGTAAGTCTGTGTTTAACTTGATAGGAAACTGCCAAACAGTTTTCCAGAGTGGCCATGCCATTGTTTTCACACCAGCAGAGCATGAGTTCCAGTTGCTTTGCATTCTTGCCAACATTCGATCTTGTCAGCATTTTTTATTGAACCCTTCTAATAGATGAGTAGTGATATATCTTCATGTTTTTAATTTTAACTTCCCTTAATGGTTGTGATGTTGAACATCTTTTCATGTGCCTATTTTTTATCCATATATCTTTTTGGTTAAGTTTTTGTCCAAATCTTTTGCCTATTTTATTTATTTATTTTAATTAAAACTTTTTTTTCTTTATTGATTTTAGAGAGAGAGGAAGGGAGAGGGAGAGAGAGATAGAAACATCGATGAGTGAGAACATCGATTGTTTTTTGCCTATTTTAAAATTGTTCTGTTTTGTTTTCTTATCATTGAATTTTGGGAGTTCTCTCTATATTATAGATGTAAGTCCTTTATCAGATATATGATTTGAAAGTTTTTTCTTCAAATCTTTCTTTTTATTCTTTTAATCATATCTTTCCAAGAGTGGAAGTACTTAATTAGGATAAAGTCCAGTTTCTCAATGTTTTGATTTAGGGGTCTTGCTTTGGTGTTGTATCTAAGAGATGCATATCTAACCCAAGATTACAAAGATTTTTCTCCTGTGTTTTCTTCTAGAATTTTTAAAGTTTAAAGTTTTAGGTCTACAGTCCACTTTTAGTTGGTTCTTGTATGTGGTATGAGCCATGGATTGAAGTTAATTTTTGTGTGTGCACACATATCCAATTGTTCCAGCACCATTTGTTAAAAACACAATCCTCTCACCAATGAATTGCCTTTACATCTTGGTCAAAATCAATTGGTACACAGACGACAGTGTGGTGGTGTGTGGGGGTGGGGCAGGGAGGAGGGTGTCAATGGGGAAAAAAAGGAGGGACATCTGTAATACTTCCAACAATAAAGATAAAGTAAAAAAAATTCAGTTGGTCATACAGGTATGGGTCTATTTGTAAACTCTCTATTCCTTTTCATTTATCTACTTGTCTGTCATACCAAAGATACTTCATTGTCTTGATTACCATAGCCTTATAATAGGGTTTGAAATTGAGGAGTATTAGTTCTCAACTTGGTTCTTTTTCAAAGTTGTCTTGTCTATTCTAGTTCCTTTACCTTTGCATGTGAATTTGGAATTAGCTTGTTAGTTTTTATATATTAAAAAAAGCCTGTTGGGATTTTGATTGGGATTGAGTGAGTATGATTTTCCACTTACTGAAGTCTTCTTTGATTTCTTCCATCAGCATTTTGCAGAATGCAGATTCTATACCTGTTTTGTTAGGTTTATACCTAAATATGTTACTTTGTGGGGAGCTATTATAAATAATATGTATTAAAAAAATAAGTTTCCAATTGTTCATTGCTGTTTTTTAGACATATGATTGTTTTTGTGTGTGTTGATCTTGTATACTGTGACCTGGCTAACTTTGTTTATGCTAAGAAATTTTTGTAGATTTCTTGGGATTTTTTTATGTAGAAAATCATCTCATCTGTGAACAGTGATAACTTTTTTTTTTCCGTCTGGATGACTTTTATTTCTTTTTCTTACATGATTGCACTAAGAATTCCAGTATGACAGGAGTGATGAGAATGAACATCCTTGCCTCATTCCTGATCTTAGATAGGAAGTGGTCTGTCTGTTACAATTAAGTATAATGTTAGCCTCTTGGCTTTTTTGAAGATGCCCCTTATCAAGTGGGAAAGTTCCCTGTTGCTCCTATGTTGCTGAGCATTTGTGTTATGAATAGATATTCAATTTTGTCATATGCTTTTTCTGTATCAATTGATACTATCTTCTGTTTTTTCCCTTGAGACATTAATATAATGTATTATATTGATTGATCTTGAATATTGCATTCCTGGGATAAGCCCCATTTTATCATGGCGAATTGTTCTTTTTATACCCATGCTCATTTTTAACCTTATTTTAGCTGATGTACTCTCTGTGACCTACCCAGAAGGCTGGCTCTTAAAGGTGTCTCTTGCCTTCCTGGGCATCAGTTCCTGAGATGATTGGACTGAGAGTTTCCTGAGGCCACTTTTTAGAGGGTAGGGACAGTATGATGTACACATGGCCAAACAAAGAGGTTCCTGTAGTATAACAGAAGTATCTTGGCCATTTTATGACTTCTGTACTATTCTCATTTATTCTTGGTGAAATTTCCTTTTCCCCATTTCATTTCCAAGACAGAGATTTGGTGTGATTTTAAGTTCCAGATGACTAATCTAATAGACAAATCTATACTCATCTACTCAATTCATTCAATAAACATTTTTAAAGATCCCTTTATGTATCAGGCACTCTGTTCAATGCTGGGGATGCTGTGGTAAGTAAAAATATCCTCCCCATTTCATGGAACTTAACTTGGGCAGGGGAACCAGACATGAATCAAATAGGAGAGAGCACTGGTAAAACATTTTATGGTGGTATACCATTTCTCTGCATCAGGGTCCTAAGTGAAGAATCATGTTATATTACAATGTCATGTCTATCCTGACATTTAAGACTGATATAGGTTGGGGGTTTAACCCGTGCTGGCTACTACACATGATGTTGGGACTTCACTAAGGGAAGGATGATGCTCCATGACTGCGTGTGACAGACCCATTTACATGTTTCCCCTCCTCTTACAGATTGTCTTCAGGTGAGAGGATACTCTAGAAGTAAAAAGACCAGGTATCTTGAGAAACTGCAAGAAATGGGGGTGGGGATAGGGAGGTAGGAGTAGGGCAGAAGAGAGGGAGTTTTCAGTCTAGTTACACTCTGGAAATTCTAGTTTCTCCCACTTACTCATACTGGGACCCTCAAGTTGCCAAGTGGAGGAGGATAAGTGGGAACATAATAAGATAGAAAATATGGTGAAACTATGTATAACTTGGGAAAGAAGAATTGCTGATACATCGCTGGCATTCAACACAAAGTAGAGGGCAAGCTAAGTTAGGCATGAGGGTCTTTGAACTTCCATTGGGGCAGTAGATATCTTAAATCTTGGGACTAGATGCATTCCTAGAAATCAACTTGTCCAACTCCCTCATTTAAATAATTAGGAAGTTGAGACTCCAAAGAGGGAAAATGACTTTACCATAGAGTCATCTAACTAGTTAGTAACTGAACTGGCATTCAAACTCAAGACTTTGACTTTCAGAAGTGGTCTTTCATCCTTACCTCCCATTGATGGAGATTGACATCCGAAAGCAGGGATAGGACCATAAAATCACAGACGAAATATGGTCTCTAGACACCAGTGGAGAAAAGGGAAAGTTGGAAAAGATAGCCATTCCTAATCTAAAGTTGGAAACTTCACATTGCATACTTATTGACAGGATAACTATTATAACCAATGTTAACTATGTATTCTACCTGCTTTACCGGTATCAATTGATTTAACCCTTTCAATGACCCTGTGAAATAGCTGCCAGTATTATTTCCAGTTTGTAAATATGAAGACTAAGGCACAGGGAGGTTAAGTAAGCTGCCAAAGGCTGCACAGTCAAGAAATGGCAAACGTGGAATTTGAATCTATGTAATCTAATTTCAGAGCTAGTCCTTAATCATATGTTAAAATGTTTCGATGTAGACAGGACACCAGTTAGGTGCTCCTGCCCTAATTCTTCACACAAAGAATTATCAGTTGCTAGAACCAAATTTATTACCACCTCCAGCCACCTGGTACCTGTGCATCAGAAAACTTGAGAATACTGTCTTTGAGGTAGGCTTCAGAACAAAAAGTGTGTGTGCTGTCTTTGAAAGGAAAAATTCTGGTTGTTCAAAAAACCACTCCTGCTGAAAAGAAAGCTGACCACTGACCCCAATTACCAGTGTTTCCTTCTCCCACTTACTCTACTGCCCTTGGAAATGTGCCAGGGTCTATAAAGCATACTCATGCTCAATTCTTTTATAATTCTGTTCTGCCATTGTTAGCCTTCTGGGTATTACCCAGTGCCCATAAAGCATATTAAATTAATTTTTGCTGCCTCACTTGACATTTATATTTGAGAAGCAACTCTGTGGTGGGGCAGGGAGGTTGTCTGGAAAAATGCTAAATTAATATTGAGTTGAGAGATGGGTACTAGCTTCTTTTGATTATATAAGATATGTGCCTATTCAATTGTCTGATCATAACTACCTGCAGTCAATTGGGATGGAAGCTAACTGCCCTCTCTAGGAATTAGAGGATGATTTATCAGAAGGCTTTCTTCAAAGAGGATAGACATGGAGGGCTTTTCTCCTGCTTTCTATGCCCACATCCCTATTAAATTCTGATCAAAATGGCAAAGTAGATTCCTTCACATTCCCTTCAACAAGACTTATGGAAAATAGGAGGGATGGTTATCTAAAGGAGGGACACCCCTCACATCCACTTTTGCCAGGTATTATATTGTGCTTTCCACAGCCACCAGCTTGATTTTATTTTGTAGAGATCAATGTTGTTGTTTTGTTTCTTTCGAACTCCTGCTGACTGATAGGAATGGTCATGGGACAGTATGGAGGCTGGAGAGGTAGTGGGACATACATTGGAATAGTTTCCACAGACAGTTGATGCAGTTGTAATACTTCCCATTTCCACTTTTCTACATTTTGAAGTATTTTTATGTTATTTATTATACACCTATTTACCAAACATTCATTAAATGCCTACTGTGAACCAGATTCAGTAGATGTCCTAAGGCATACACTTGATACAACAATAATAAAAACAAACAAAAGCAGTTTGCCCTCACGAGCTTAACATATAGTGGAAGTTATCTCAAATTCTTCCTATTCTCCATTAAAGCCTCTTGGAGAAACCATATGTCAAGAGAAGCAGATTCTGCAAGTTCCCGAGGCTACCATCCATTCCATTGAGTCATAGCTCTCATTTTCTTCAAGTTCTATTGTGTATTTAAATTTATTATGCTACAAGCTTGATAATTTCCAGCCTCCTCCATTCTCAGTGGAAGTGGAATAGCATCTTTTATGGACTTGAAGACAAGCCCCCAAACTCCTCATCTTTGGAACCATCGACAGACTTCTAAATCCATTCCTGAATTGTTTTGTCCCAGTTAACAAGCAAAATGTAGTGAGGGATTAATCATTTCCCCCCTATTTTAGTTTCTCTAGTATAGTTAAAATTACTGCTTTACTTATTGGACCAAAATTTGATGGCTAAAACAAGATTTAAGAAGTGACTCGGGGAGCAGTTGGTAAAGTCATGGGGCAAGTACCATGATTTGTAGTTAGAATGAGGTTTTGGCAAGCTTCAGTCCACTAAAACAGTCTTTTAAAAAAGAAAATGGAATAAGAAATGCTCAGAGTAGTTTTATTGTAATAAAACGAGTATGAGATTTGAAGTAAAAACCAGAGTCAGTCTCAGCTTTGCTATTGACTAGTTATCTTGGGCTGGTCGTTTAAAATTCCCTGTGCAATCATCAATTTCATCTATTAAAAGGCAAAACTAATAATACCTTGATGGGTTTTTATTAAGAGAAAATGATGGAATATTTGTAAAAGGGATTTCTCAGCTGTAGAGTGCCATGTGAATGTTAGCGATTGCTGTTCTACTTACGCTTGCTCGTTGTGGAAGAGAATAAAGGTATGTTACAAACTTGTGGACTATTTTATTACAGTCTGTTTGCAGACTTTATTTTTGTCTTCCACCTCCAGGGTGCTGAAATTGTTTGCCTGTGGTTCCTCCTTTTCCCATCCTCGATGTGAGAATGATCCGCGGCCCATTTCTCATGCAGGAAAGTATTAAAGCTCTAGCAGGTATTTCCATGACAACAGCAACTGTTTTGTTTTCCCTGTATCCCCAATACTGGGAACAGTACCTTTTTTTATAGAAGGCACTAAAAAATATGTGTGGAAAGGATGGATAAATCACAACTAGCCTCAAGGCCTATGTGTGAAAGATCAGGAAGAATTTTGTTTTAGAAAATGCAACCGGAGAGCCTTTGAATGAAGCAGAGGTGTTGAAACCAGTGCTATAGGAAACCAGAAAGGTCTTTCTCAGCCAGGGTAAAATGGCTTTGGTTCTAAGGCAGAGAACCTGTGATGTCTGCTTAATCCCAGTGTTCGCCCAACTTCCCTTTCTATCCCAGGACTCTCCTGCAACCTGAATATCCATGGTCTTAGCATTCTGGCAAGAACTGCAAGGGCTGCTGGCCTCCAACCTGTATGGTCAAAAGAGGCTGTAAGGTCAAGAGAGAGCCGCCCAGAGCAGAAACTGGAATCCAGGCCTCCAGATTCCGAGTGAAAGGCCCCTTTTCTTTAGAGGAAACATTCCATTATTTGAAAAATAAATGCTTATTGTTTACTTGCTATTTTTCCTTATTTTGCCTGTTCAAGTTGGAGAAAAAATAAGTTTCCTTCAAAATTTAGTGGTGGTCTTGATTATAGGGCAATGCTTGATAACTTAGAGATTTTACCATGAGATCATTGGGTTTCCTAACCATAGATTAGTATAAAATATTACTGAGACAGTCTCCTCACCCAGCCTGTGTGTGTTTTTCCTCAACTCTTGAAATTGTCAAACTGACATAATTAACTAAGCTGTTAGCTAAATAAATCATTGGATCATAGTGAGAATTTTTACTGAGATATCATTGCCCCCGCACCATACTGCATGAAGGACTGTCAACACCACACGATAGATGTATGGCAAAAAATTCTGTTTGGGAGACAGTTCTCTCCTTCTCCCTTAGCATCAAATATGGCTGGCAGGCTAAAGAACAGATGTCATAGAGTGTATGTGAGAAATGCACCAATTCCTTAGAGTATTTTGGTCACACATGGTTCATGGAACTAGAAAGCACATGGAATGCATGTTGATAGCCTAGAGATGGACTTAAGTCATGGTGGACCTCAAGCAGAAGGTACTAGTCTGTAGTCCTTAGAAGATACCTGTGCTCTGAGATAGGGGGATGGACTTTTTAACCTTCCAATACTCCTTATATCCTTTGACAATCTGAGGTAGATGAACACACTGTTATTGTTTTGCTTTTATTTTTAGGAATATCCACTTTTTTTTAGCTTTTTAAGAACAAGTACCTGCTCCATCTCTTGGTCCATGTAGCCCATGGGAGGGCCATCTGGTAAATACATGCAGTGTTCACCTTTTGCTTTTCATCCCTGCTTCTCTGTATTCTTACCAAATAAAGATAAAGATTGACCAAAGATTAATGATGTTTTGGAGGAGGGTCTTATTAGCAAGTGAAGCCTTATTCGAGTTTCAACAGATAAAGAAACAGAGGCTGAAAAGTCAAGACGGGGGTGGTCAGTCTGTTGAGAAATTCAGAATGCCGCCTCACCAGCCCCTCGGGTGATGGAAGCTGCTCCCACACTTGGTTTAATTAGAAGCATGGCTAATGGCCAGAAACTCAGAAGGGAGATTATAGATTCATTAATTAGAGTCATGTTTACACCTCTGTTGTCAACTATAATCATTTGTTTAACCCAAGGTCTCCTTAGTTTATTATGATCGTTATTGCTTGGCTGGAGTTTTACAGTTATGAATGAGGAATCCATATGTGAACCCATGTATCCAACAGGAGCCTGGCCTGCCGCTGTATTTTAATACCAGGGAAGTTTCCTTTAAATATTTGTTTTACCTTTCAGTCATCTTTTATTAATATTTTAGAACTATAAACCGGGCCCACTCAGTGGATCATTAATAGCTGTCACTGTCGATTGACTGGTAATTCAGTTTAAGAATATAAACAATAACCATATCTCATACTCATAAAACATTTTCTAATTTTGCAAGGGATTGGGATCACCAACTCATATGACAGGATGCTATGAAATCTAATTTGGCCATATTTAAAGAAGATATGTTTAAGTCTCTGTAGAGATGCAGTAATGGGATTCAGGGAGGTATGATGGGCAGCAACTCTGCCTTTGCTTTGCTTTCTGTAGTTACCTTGAGGCTTCACTGCAGATTTGGGAGGGAGAGAGCAAGAGAGTGAGACAGACAGCTAGAGTGAGGGCAAGTGTGTGTGTGTGTGTGTGTGTGTGTGTGTGTGTGTGTGTGAGAGAGAGAGAGAGAGAGAGAGAGAGAGGTTCTACCCTGTCCTTTTGCTTTTGGGGGCTCTTTTGTTCCCTTGTTTTATGATGGGACTTGTCATATCATAGAGACCATTACTGAGGGAGGACCTGTTAAGGCCACGTGGGTGTTTGGGGTGAGGGCATTAAGGAACTACATGGAACACTTTTAAGACCTGAGCAGCTCCAGCAGCAGGCCCTAGGGATGTACCTCCTTATCTTTCCTACTTTAAAGAAACTAAATTTCATAGTTTTCTTCCAGGGAGATTTTCTTTTTCCACTGAATCAAGCCATCCCTGATTAGGGCTGTAATGCTCTAACTTGAATCAGCATATTCTGCATACCAAACCAGGATCCATTTTCTTTTTATCCTTGGCCAAGTGATCACAGAGAACCTCCCACAGAATCAAGGACTGAGGGAGGGATAGCAGAGAGGCAGGAGTAATGTAATGCTCAGGAGTAGGAATGACTTACTCAGACCCTGGTTCTGTGTATATAAGCTTCACTTAATGTTGGAGTCTCCTGGAAATGCATGGCCTATTGTCTATCTCTACCTAGGTCCAGTGTCAAGCTAACAATTACTTGCTTTGCTTATAAACCCACACATCTTAGTATTTCCCTTTTCTCAGGGCACTTTCACCCTGCTTAATGGATACAACATTCTTTGGAGAAGAATAAAAAGACTCATGGTATATATTATTGCAGGGTCCTTCTTTAGGGGCAGCCAACCTCCTCATTCAAGAAGCTCTAGATTAGTAAATTGTTTAAGGTCTGAAGGTTGGGTAAGGAGTCATGACTTTCATTGTGGCATCTAAGACCAGTCTCTGTCCACCAGAGCTGGGGTTGAACCACAAATCTCTTTTGGTACTTATGACCTCGTGGCCAGCACTTAAAAATTCCTACAGTTGGGCCCTACTGGTGTTGCTCAGTGGTTGAGCATCGACCCGTGTACCAAGAGGTCACCAGTTCGATTCCCTGTCAGGGCACATGCCCAGGTTGTGGGCCAAATCCCTGGTAGGGGCATGCAGGAGGCGACCAATTAATGTTCTCTCTCATCGATGTTTCTATCTCTCTCTCCCTCTCCCTTTCTCTCTCTCTGAAATCAATAAAGAAAATAAAAAGAAAAAAAATTCCTACAGTTGAGACCATTCTAATAACTACACAGATCATGCTGTTTATTATGATAACCATATCTTCCTTGTTTGTAGTAATAATAAGCTACTCTTTGACCTTTGCCAATGTGAGATCTTCACAAAACCATTGAAACTGGGAAGCATACTTCAAAAGTAGTGTGTCTCATCAGATCACTGTCTAAAGGGGACAACCTCTAAAACTTTGATTAAAGAAGCTGGAGCTTTCCTCCTTAATACACTTAATTTTTTAAATCCTCACCCAAGGATATGTTTTTATTGATTTGAGAGAGAGAGGGGAGAGAGAGAGAGAGAGAGAGAGAGAGAGAGAGAGAGAGAGAGAGAGAGAGAAAGAAACACTGATATGAGAGAAACATCAATTGGTTGCCTCCCACAGGCACCCCTACAAGGGATGAAACCTGCAACCCGGGTATGTGCCCTGACCCAGAATCGAACCCACCACCTTCTGGCGTATGGGATGATGCTCCAACCAACCGAACTGCACAGAGCAGGGCTTTAATATACTTTTTAAAGGCCTTAATACATTTAACACTTTAGGTTACAGAGCTGAGAAATTCACGGGCATTTACACATGATACATCTGCAGCATTTTCATCTCTCAAATTATTCAGATTCTTTTTTGTACAGTACACTGAAGAATTTCTGGCATATAAACTTTATTTTACTTGAGGCACCATTTAGTTCAGATCTCACTATATCAACCAAAAACATAATTAGAATCAAAGTCAGCTGTTAAGATTTGTTTGAATTCAGAATAGAGGGTAAGTGAACCTATATCAATAAATTCATCTTAATCTAAAAACATCTTCTCTCCTTAATCTCAGACTCTCAGAATCTATTTCTTTGCACATTATCTGGAATATATAATATAAATGTGGAAAAGTATGTAAGACTTCTGTTGGATTTGACTTCATTCTTGACTCTTTAGGATATATTGGGATCTGTTTATAGTTATAGATGAAGAGATAATTATGTGAGGAGAATCAACTCATCAAAAGAGTTAAACTTTCAGGCAAAGCTTAACAGCCTTATTAGACAAAGGAGGAGGAAAGTAGGCTTCTGCTCATAGATACAGGGATTACTCCAAAAGCTCTAATGCTCCCATATGTTCCCATTCAAATTCTCAGCTTCCCAGTCATTCCTAATCAATGCCCTACCTTTCACAGAAAGTGCCTCTCGAGGTTGTGAATTCAATTATTGTAAACTGGCTGCCTGTAGAACCAAACTGTGAAATTGTTTTTATCTGGGCCTTGTGCCTGCACGACATAAGAGATTCTTTTAATAAGCTCATAACAAGTCTTTGAGCTTCGTCATGAGCCTTGAGCAGAAAATTTAGGAATTTGGTCTTATCATTCTTATTCTGTACGCTACCTAGAAGCAGCCACTCCACTGCATGTTTTTTGATTTACTCATGTCATCCATACTTTTCCAAAGCGGTGGCCACTCCCCCTCCCAAGAGCATCACATTTTAAGGAATCATAGGCAATAATTGAATCTGCTGTTTCAATTCTTCAGGCCACGAATTGCCAGATTATTATTACTTAGTGTTAGGTGACTTTTATTGCCTGTTGTCTCAACTGGGCCCATTTCCCAAATTTCGCTTCAGATTCATGGATACCATTGTCTGGTACCAAATTCTGTATTATTTAGAGTTTTGGTTACAAATAACAAACCCAACAAGTTTACTCAAACAATATACCATTTTTTAGAAAGACGTATTGCTGACAGGGCTGGCTTCATGGATGTGTGACCAATACGGTCACATGAGCCCCTGTCCAGAGAGAAGCTGGAGGTCTAATGTTGTGTAGTCATCATCTTGAAATTCTTAATTTTATCTTTTAATTAGTGTTTTGTAAGTGAAGTCCAACGGGACAATGGGGTGGGTGCCATGGGCTTGGAGACCCGGCTCACACACATTAAATGAATGACCAATGAATGTATGCTAAGTGCTCAATCCTTAAGGTAGCTCCTGAGTTAACCTAATCTGGAGAAACATTGTTTCACGCCACACAGAGGCTAACCTAGATCTACTTCTGAACACAAGGTCCAATCATGTTCTGCTACCTCACACCCTTTCCCTCCCCTCTAAGATAGTTTCTCAGGCTTTGAGAAAACACCCAGGAGGTGGTATCTCCCCAGACACAGAACCTGAAAGTATCAGGTGGAGGCTGCCACTCAGAGTGTCTCCTAGTGTCCCTCCCCCTCCCTCGCCGCAGAAGTCTCCTCCTCAAGGCTAAAGGAAATGTGTATAACAACATGCCCAGCCCACTGGCTCTGTTTTCATTCAGTTTCTGCCTTCCCCCATATTCTCTAGTCCCCTTTATCTCCAAACAAATTTGTATGTAGGCATCTGAGAAACTGGTATAAGCCCTGTTTTTTTTTTTTCTTAACCACCTCTGCTGCTTAAGGCTAGCAGAATCTTTATTTTATTTTTTTTTAATTTTTTTTATCAATTTATTTTTGTTACAGATGTTTCTGCTTTTTTCCCCATTGACACCCTCCTCCCCATCCCCCCCACCCCATCCCCAGCTTTGTTGTTCATGTCCATCAGTTATGCGTACATGCATATAAGTTCTGTGGTTTATCTCTTCCCTCCCCCCCTCACCCCCTCTTCTGAGGGTTGTCAGTCTGTACCCTACTTCCACATCCCTGTTCCTCAGACTATGTTCATTGTATTCCACAAATAAGTGAGATCATGTGATATTTGTCTTTCTCTGCTTGGCTTCTTTCACTTAGGATAATACTCTCCAGGTCCCTCCATGTCGTCTCAAAGGATAAGAGATCTTTCTTTCTTACAGCTGCATAGTACTCCATTGTGTATATGTACCACTGCTTTTTTATCCATTTGTCTACTGATGGACACTTGGGCTGTTTCCAGATCTTAGCTATTGTAAATAGTGCTGCTATGAACATGAGGGTACATATATTCTTTCTGATTGGTGTTTCAGGCTTCTTACGGTATATTCCTAGAAGTGGGATCACTGGGTCAAATGGCAATTCAATTTTTAATTTTTTGAGGTAACACCATAGTGTTTTCCATAGTGGCTGTACCAGTCTGCATTCCCACCAGCAGTTTACTAGAGTCCCCTTTTCTCTACACCCTTGCCAACACTTGTTATTTGATGATTTGTTGATGGCGGCCATTCTGACAGGTGTGAGGTGATACCTCATTGTTTTTTTAATTTGCATGTTTCTGATGATTAGAGATGTTGAGCATTTCTTTATATGTCTCTTAGCCATTTGTATGTCCTGTTTGGAGAGGTGTCTGTTTAGTTCCTCTGCCCATTTTTTAATTGAAAACCCTGCTTTTTGTTTGTTCTTTTCTCCTTCAGAGAATTTTCAGGTTTCCACCTTCCCGAATGCCTTTGTGTGTGTGTGTGTGTGTGTGTGGGGGGGGGTAATGCAGGGCAGGGGTGGGGCAAGTCCAAGTTCCTAGTTGAACTGCAAGTTCTTATTCTTCTGACAACTCAGGCCATGTCCTGTAAGATAGCCTTGTGAGGGGGTGGGAGAAGCATTTGGGGAACAGTTAATGTTCAGGCCCTGAGATTCTTCTTCTAGAATCAGCACCCCCTTGCCTGGTAGGTAGGATACTCATCACCATTGCTCAGTCATCAAGCCAATGATAGATAGATCTTGCCTTCCTTATTATGCTTGACTATCTTTGTTCATTCTATATTTCTTCCTTTCTTTCTTCTTCTTCTTTTTTTTTTTTTTTTGCAAAACTCAGTATTATTTCTGAGGTGATGCCTGGGGATATGACTAAGTGTTTTAACTCTAGGTTTCCTCAGATTCACACATAGTCCAGTTCATCATGCTTTTCCTATAAACAGTATCGTTTTGTTAATATAAATCCTAAATAGCAATTCATCTGGTTATTAACAATTGCACAAAATATTTATATCAACTTTAACTAAATACAAATAGTGATAGTTGAGTATCTTTCTGACTAAGCATGATGACTTCTTACGGGTATCAGAAACCAAGTAACCTTCATGAAACACCGGGTGTGAGTGAAAAACTAGCTGTGCTGGAGTTTTGGAGCAGGCTTTGAGTGTGCCTTGGAGTAAAAGCTACTCCTAGAGGGTAAGGCTGCTTTCCTCCCACCGCCCCCACTCCCACAGGGGTCAAACATCCTCACTCAGATTACTCTTGTTAGCACCATTATTGTATTTCTCTTACCTGTTTGAAAAACCTAGAGTGCCTGCACCTTCCTTTCTTTGAAAAATTGGGCTGATCTCGTTAACAAAGCAAAATCATTCTAGGATTTTCTGTTTTATGGGGGAGGGGGTAGAGAGGAGAGGAGAGGAGAGGAGAGGAGAGAAAAGAATAGGAGAGGAGAAAAGAAGAATGAAATCTATACAATAGACTGACTCCAGGGTCCAAACCCTGGAATGATATCCTTCCAATCAAAATTCATTTCCCTGGTGGCTGAACTCTCATATTGCTTGCTCAGCCCATCCTGATGTACATCAAAATATATAGTGTACTCTGTTCAGATTTCTGAAGATTTCTTCTTAGCTAACTCTGGCTTCTTGCCAGGTGGTAATTCTTAAAGAGGCCCACCCCCTTTTGTCCTCTTAACAGTTAAAAATTGAACAATGATAGAATTTTTAAAAGAGAAAATGATAAAACCAGACCTGCTTATAAGGCAAGCTTCATAGGTACCAGAAGAACTTCAAATATGTCAATGAATTATTGTGTTCTCCTTTTATTAGATTTTTATTTCTTTAAATGTCAGGTTTAGGAGTGAAAGGAGCATCGTACTCATTTTTGCTTCCCTAGAATCTAGCAAAGAATTGGGCTCATACTATGTGCATAAATAAGTAAATGCATGTTTTTCATTTTCCGTTGCCTCCTCTTCTGCTCCTTCTCCTGATTTGATATCCAAGCCAGCCTCAACACCAGCCAGTCTCATAAGGAAAGAAGGGACCAGTTTGTACTTGATGGATGTCAAAAGTCCCCTTGTTGCTAGGTTTCTTGGGAAACTAAGGGGCCTAAAATTTGTTCCCAAGTACTATATCAGTGTGGATCAGCTTTTTAAACTTGGGCTCATGTTCAATTTTAAAAAAGTGTTTAGAGGACAAGACAGGTGAGTTTCGGAACGAAGGTGAGAGGAAGATCTGTTGGCCGTTGTGCTTGTCTGTTGGGGCTGCCATAACAAATGATCAGACTGGATGGTAGAAACAACAGGATTTTACTTCCTCCCAGTTCTGGAGGCTAGGAGTTCAAGAGCAAGGTGCTGGCTGAGAGCTCTCTTCTGGCTTGTGGAGTGTATGTCCTCACATGGTCTTCCCTTGGTGTGTGGGTGCCCAGAGAGAGAAAGCAAGCTCTGTGGTGTCTCCTCTATAAGGACATTGAACCCACTGTAGAAGGAATGCATATTCAAAACCTCATTTAACCTTAATTACTTCCTTAGAGGCCTCATCTCCAAATTCAGCCACACAGGGGGGTTAGAGCTTCAACATTTGAATTTTAGGGGGACACAGACATTTAGTCCCTAATGCCCTTGCACTCCAGGCATTTTGGCGATGGGGATGACGTGGATGCCATGATTCCAGGAAAGGAAGATGCGGTAGGAGTGTAGACATTTTCTAATTTGAATTTTGTCTGGAAATTTCAACTTCTTCAGTCACTTATGCCCTTGGAAATCAATAAAGAATTAGAAAAAAGAACAGGCGATTTGTAAGATGTTAAGCCTCAAGTCTGATTTCCTTCCCTGAGTTTCTTAGCTTCCTCTCGTGCCCTGTGAATGCACAGAGCTCCCAGGATTGGGGCAACCACTCCCGATCCCATTGCTGGAAGGGCTGAAGCCCCAAGGTCTTGCTCCTGAGAGGCCTGCACAGGGAGGAACACACATTTGACTTCAGCAGGGGACCACCCGGCCACAGCTCAGGCCCTCGATCCCTCTATGGGCAGTGTGCTGGAGAGGCTGCTCTTGGTCAATACCCTCCCCCTGCTCCAGCTGCTTCAGGCTTTCAGTCCTAGTAATGACCCATGCCTTTCACCTGCCCTTCCATCAGTGCTGGTCTTCAGAATAAAACGCACTTTACTCTCTCTTGAATCTGGGATCAAGCTCTAGTTGATGTTCATTCTCAACACAACACTGTAGGAACTTCTGCCAAAAGATTAGTGCTGGCAAAGGGGAGAAAACCTGATTGACTTGCTGGCTTTAGTTCAAGGGTTACTAAATTTTTTAAGAGTGCGAATTTCTTTTTAACATCAAAATATTTAAACAAGCCCAGATAATGGTTGTTTTAACTTTTATTTATTCAGCCAATAGATTATACTTACTGCTCATAAAATGTCATAGTAGCCTAGGGTCCACTGGTTGGGGATTTTTGCTGTAGAGCAGCAATTTTCAAGGTGTGGACCAGCAGCGTCAGCATCACCTGGGAACCTGTTAAAAATGGAAATTCTCAGACCCCACCCCAGGCCTATTGAATAAGAAAGTCTGTGCTATAATAAGTCCTCCAGGTGATTTAGAGGTAGGCTAACATTTGAAAACCATTCTTCTAAAAGTTCCAAGAATTAACGAATTCATGCTGCTGCATGAAAAGTGGGCTGATTTCTTCAGTTTGATTATTTTAAATTTTATCAGGAGTTGTGTCTGAGTTTTTAAACATTCACTGTATTCTTGGTGCTTTTTAAAGTTCTTGGAAAAAGAATCAAAGATGCTTAATAAATATATGATGACAGAATGATTGAATGAATGAACTCTCACTATAGTTGGTGCTAGAGAGTGAAAGTAGGGAGTGAACAAAATAGTCCTTACCCTCCAGAAGCTCAGTATCTTCATGAAGTACTTCTTGGTGACAGCAAGGTCAAAAGCAGGTGTGTGTGTGTATGTGTCCAAAAAGAACTATTCAAACCATACTGTAGTTTCATTTGAGCATTAGCTGTTTCCTGGTAGTAGAATCATAAACATGAAAAGGACTTTGAGAAAGTCTTCTTGCCATCCAGTGAGAAGACTGAGCCCTAGAGAAGTGAAGGGGTGTGCCCATGTGCACACAGCTAGTAACAGCATGATATCCCCTAACTCACCAACCCTGTAGAAGGCTTCCCAACCGTATCCCCTATACCATTTCTTCAGTGAGCTCCATGAACATGCAGATTTCCATAGCAACCTCTACCTCTTTCCAAATAGGATAAACTCGTTCTAGTTCCATTCAGTTAATTTCACTTCCAGCAAAGCAGCCTCATTCACACCAAGGAATGGCAGTGCCTACAACATGAGGCTGTTAGCAAAGCAAGCAAAGGAAGAGATGTTTGGGAGACATGCAATGTCAGTGAGTTGGTTACATTCTGTTCTTACTGACTTATATGAGCAGTGGTGTAGTTACCACTTGGGGTAGGGGCAGGGAAGGAGGGAGGAGGGACAGAATGCTAGACCTTAAATAGTGGATGGAAAGAGCTTTTCCAGGACACTTTTGTTTAGCTAGGATTGCACGCTGTTTACAGCTTTAGCATCCTGCCTGGAAATGGCTTTCAGGGGCTATTTAGTTTATTCTCTTCCTCCAGCTAGAACTGTATGTAATATGGCTCAAATTTGTGGATACTTCTGTTCTTGAGGACACCCAGTGAAGGAGACACCATATTCTTCTTGAAGATCCAAACCAGCCTGCAACAACTCCATATAAAGTGTTTGTTGTGCCTTTCCTAACTCTATCTTCGTACAAGATAACCACTACTGTTCAGCCTCAGTGGAAATTAAAACAGCTGGTGACAGGCCACCTTCTGAAGACATTTGTAAATACCTTTCACCCTACCCTCAGCAGATTTATCTTCTCCATGATGGAAAACCACAAGGCATTTTAATTTTCCTGTGATATTCTTTGCTTCTCTGTACACTTTCTCCTGAAGATTCAGCACTGTGAAGAAGTTTCTCATATATTAATTTTGGAAGCTCACAATTTCTATTTGGCACTTCTAACAGTTCCTCTAGGTTGGTGACCCTGAGCTCTGCTTTGATATGTGACTACATTTCAAAGGCTTTCCTCCTGCCCCTTCTTAGTTGACAGTGTTTAGTAATAATTGTTAGGCAGTCAGTCATCTTCCCTTTCAGCACCCACCAGGGCTGGATCCCTTAGTCCTTTGTCAGACAGTTGAGAATGAGGAAGTTTTTCTTCAAGGGCTACCTGTCTTCTGTGGATATGGGGCCTGCTTTGTCACTACTGTGCCTTTGCTCATGTTCTTGTCACTGGGTCGGCCCTCCTTTTCTTATGCTAATCTCACTCACAGCCATCCTTTGATACAGAGCTGAAGTGCTGCTTTGCTGGTCAAGCTGTGCATGTACTATGACCTTAAGGGATCTCCATGTCCTCTGCACTCCTCATTATACCATACCATTTACCATAGAATAAGTCACTATATTAGATTGTTGTTCTACTTGTGATGGTCCAGAGCAAGGATGGGAACTAGGTTTCCTTTTCTTGGGAGAACCCTGGATGGTTGACGAGAGTTGCAGGGAGTGCTGTGATGTGAATGATTCTGAGGCAGCGTTCTAATGTGGTGAGTATGTGGGTCATGGCTGGTTTAGGATGTCTGCCACAAGGACAAGCAGAGACAAGGCCAGTGCATGTACCATGCATTTGCCATCCTTATTTTGGAGTCTTTACAACTAAATTATATGGAAGGCACCATCCATGTATCTTTTAGATCTTCTTGTGCTAAGAGAAAGCAGGCACTCAATAAACACTTATTTACTAACTGTCTAGTTGACATTTATATGTCTTTTAATGTCTTCAAGAAAATATGGCCAAGCAGAATGGCAGCACAGTGCTCTGGCAAATGACTCAGCCGCCATGGAGAAAAGGAGCCCTTTATGTGAGAGGGAAGGGGCTGGGTGGCAGGTGCATCTCACTAGCCTCTACTATTAGCTTATCTGTGCCACCCACTGACTCCATAATTCTCTCCCAGATTTCTTAAATTTGTTTGCTATGTTTTTTCTTCCTTTGCCTACATTCAGAGCCGAGTTGTTACAAGTGCAAGTTATCCAAATAAAACTTTGTAAGGCTGTTTTTCAGATGCTTAAATATCAATATCAAATGCTTAAATGCATCAGTATAAACATACCATGGTTAGACAGTCCTCCCTGAACTGTCCTTCTCTATCAGTGGCTTGTTTTAAGTCTCCTACCTTCTCACATTCTCCTTTCCTTCTTCCCTTCTTCTAAGAAGATTCCTGTTACTGTTTTTCTCCCACTGAGTAACTCACTCTTACCTTCTTCCCCTTCAATATTATCATCGACTCAGGAAAAATGATTATCAACACACAATCCTGTTTCCAAACCTCTCTTTAGCATTTTTAACAGACTTAAGCAGCAATTGAGGGTAAAGCAGAGCTGCCAAACACTTAGCAAGATGGCAGGAGATAAGAGTTAACTGTTGGCCAACTTCCCTGAGTTAGTTAATGAGTTGATGTTATTTGGCTTATTCTGTGCACAGCTCTGTGTTAAGTATTTTGAGGGAAATTAAAGAAAATGAGAAGCTGACGTCTACCTTCAGGAAAACTAACAGTCAAATTGGAGCCAGAGGAGAGACAGGCATAGTTACTTTAAGAATTGTTGCTATAGTTTCTGACAAATGTCAGTAGAGCTTAAAGTTTAGGAATTGGGCTCCATGGTGGAGTCACACTGCCTGGTTTGAAACCAGCTGTGTGTGGCCCTGGCAAATTACTTAACCTCTTGTAGCCTCAGTTATGAAATATAAATAATATTAGTGCCTACTTTATAGAGATGTTGTGAGAATTAAATGAGATCGTGCAAGAAAAATGCATTGTCATATAATGCTACATAAAAACACTCAATAAACACGATTAGTAGTAGTTAACCAATTTTCATGTTAACTCAAATGACTTGCAAATCTATAGAGTCCGATATTACTGGTATTAGCAGCTAAGGCTGATATTGCCAGCCAAATATAGATGTGATCATCCTGTCCCATGCTGGAAATTAACTACTGAATATGGTGGCTGCTAACCACAGCTTAACATCTATACTCGGTTTAGTTCAGAATTTACTCAGAATGTACACTTTTGTAAGGGACCTCAACACATTTAAAAGTAGAGCTCAGCCTCGAGTACTTGGTTTTCATAATTTCTGCAGACCTCCTGTGTTCCCACCCTGATGTCTGATATATTCTCTCATGGGTCCTTTACATCAAGCTTCTGGGTACCCAAATAAGAGGCGTTGTTCCTGCACCTGACTTGAAGAAGTGGCTCAGCTGGGGACATTCTTGGATGGAATGTGTGCACTTGGATGACTGTACTTCCCTGGAGCAACAGAATTTGTAATTCTCTTTCATTTATTTTTCTTTCTTTACTTTCTATCTCTTTTTTTTTTTTGAATATAGGTGGTATCTCCACATTTTTAAGCAAATGGAAGTTGTGAAGCTGCCAAGTAACCCTCAAACCTTTCTCTCCTTGAAAGGATGTGCTGCACCAAAGGGAAGGACGGAATTAGTCAGAAACCACAGAGCAATTAATGGCTGAATCTACCCGATTGAAATATTGCCTTGTAGGCAATCCACTCCCTTCCAGCTCAGTTGGGGATGTCCAAAGAAGAAAACACACAGCAACTTCCTTGGTTGATGAATCAAAACTCAGTGCCATTTGTGTGTGTGTGTGTGTGTGTGTGTGTGTGTGTGTGTATGAGAGAGAGAGAGAGAGAGAGAGAGAGAGAGAGAGAATATGAGCTTTTCATTTGCATATGTGTCCTTGATTTTTCTCCAGTGAAAAAAATACTGTGCAAAATCACAGAATAACTAACAAAGGGTACCATATCTTCATACTAGGAAAGAAAAGTCTAAATAAGTGTTTGCTACTTGTAATGGCTGGACTAAATATCTACCCGAATAAAGACAAAGGGTCAGAACGAATCTCACTGTAAGGTGGGGATTCTCACTCCCCTCGTGCTTGTGCATTTATACCCCATGGAACGGATCTGCTCTCAGGATCTCAGAATTGTTGGAGTCCCCTCCTGTGAAGTCTTACCCCTCCCTCTAGGCAGAAGGGACTGCTTGAGTGAGGAAAGATGCAAGAAAGCACATGCCACAAGAATGCAAGTCTTCCTCCAGGCAAATAGCTGGTAAACCCCACACAGCAGGCTCTGGAGCTTGTCTTCCGCTTCTGAGGGACACACTCCTCATCCCCAGACCCCGCCCCTCCCACCCTCAGTTTCCAGGGTGTCCCTCAGGATGGCATCTGCTCTGCTTTGGATTTTCGTGGCTTTACAAAGCACCACATACTCCCTTGATTTTGACTACAAAGCTTCTGACTCATTCTATCCCTGTGTCTGTCTGTGTGCATGGCACGCATGTGTGTGAACAAAGTAGGTGTATTTACATTTCATTGAACTTTTATGATGCTGTCACCAAGCCATGTTGTCTCCAGTTTTCAACTCCCAATCTCTGCTATGGAGAGGACATGTGATAAGACCGCCCACCTATTCTATACTTTATTTATTCTTCAATGGGCCAGAACACAGAATCTTGGCTTCTTGACTTTCCCAACCACAAACCCTAGGCTCTCCGACAGACAGCACTCAAGGAGGTTTCTTCCAGTGATGGAGATCAAGTTACTTTCATCAGTATCTAACTTCTCACAGCATCTCAAAGCTATTATAAAGAAATCTGCTATAAGGTTCTCACTCAGAGAGTCCTCTCCAGGTCACTTATGAGAGAGACTCAACCAGGGCCAAGACCACAACTCAGGGTTGTGGCTTTTAAATCATGAAGCAGCTTTTCGATGAATCTAGTGAGTGACTAGACATGACAATTGTACCCCTGGCTTGTTAGACGTATGACTTTGTAAAGAGACCTAACTGTTCAATGGGTCCACTTAGCTGGACTGTGTACTGGCCAGAGTAAGTACCAGCCAGAGTAGACCCATATCTTGGTTGCCATGATCCAGGAACAATTTAACCCTTGCTTTAATCATTGAAAGTTAGAGCAAAAAAGTTAGTGGGACCCAAAAAGTCAGCACAGAGGATGGCAGATCATTCCCAGAAACGTGTCAATCAAATTCCTTTACCTCATAGACTTCTTCTCTGTGTTCATCATAAAAAAAGTCTATTGCTCTCCATCCCCATTCCCCAGCCCCAAAGATTATCCTCATTGCTCACATTTATTGAACAATTATATTCTCCAGATGAATCTTGAGGAAGAGTGCCAAGAGAAAAGAAATTTTGAGGGCAGATTATCCTTAGGCCAAAATCTCCAATTTTAAAAAAACCAATGGAGATGTCTCTAATTCTTATATCTCCTTAAAGAGGGTTGCAAAGAATTAAGATAATTTTGTCTGAATAACAGAAGGCCTGGTGGTCGTAAGAGTAGAGCTGAGTCATGATCTTCAAGACTGCAAACTACCTTTATTCTTAAATAATTGTCTTTTTTTTTTTTTTTTGTAAATAATGTGACTTGAGGCTGACCATTAAGGAGCTTTGGGGGTTGGCAGATTACAAGGCGTATAGTGTATTATGATAGGTAGTTGCAGATTCATTTCTCTGAAAGTTCTTTAAAGAAAATGAGTGAACCTCTATCTGGACGTGAGCAGGCTGGGCTAAGTGAGTTTGTGGACTCCTGTCTGCCCCATGAATCTGTGATATTTTCCACACTCACCGTGATGGACAGACAGATAACCTGGCAGTTACAGTAGAGGGTGGTGGGTGCTATGGTATAGTGTGTGCATATTAGAGGGACCTCAGCCAGTGTTGGGGTGCAGGGAAAATCGAGGGGCAAGGGTGGCACATGGGAGTGCTCAGTGAGAAGCAGGAGAGAACATGGGGACGAGTTCAAGCAGCCACAGATGTGGAGCTGGGAGGACTAAAGAGGCTTCTTTCTTCCTCAGAAATCTTCTTGTAGCTTCTTGTTTGCAGGGAAGAGAAGGCAATGGAGAGAGAGAGGAGGCTGGCGGGTGGGCAGGTCATGTTGGTGCAGGCCTGGGGTGGGGGAGGCACACTGAAGCATCTAGCTTCACTCTAGAGGCCGTGGGAACATCCTGAAGAGCAAATCCAAGTAAATCTGGGCCTGCTTACAACCCACACCCAGCAGGAACTCGGGCCACTCTTCACCCACCTGGTTAGGACCTAGGAGCGGGATGGGGTGCGTGTGGGTGTAATTTCAAAATGCAACACACAGTTCAAAATGCAACACACAAGTGTGCAACACACACTTCTACTTAAAAGTCTTCTTAAGACTCTCCTTCCCCGATGCTTACTTGTTCTGGTAGAGAGTGGGCCAAGGAAGGGATGAAAAGTTGCAAAGTCACAATTTTATTCCTGTTGCCGAAAAGTTTTAAGCAGAGAATGACATTTACATGATGTAGACCACTGATGTCAGTAAAGAAGGGGGCGAAGGGAGCTACTGGGAAACATCAACGAGGAATTAGAAAGACAGAGAGTACAGTTGCCATGGGTGGGCTATCAGTACAGACTAATGGCAGCAGAAGAGATGATGTTTCCCATATGAAAGATGGAGATGCTGGGGCCCAGAGAAGGCAATACTTAGCCGGCGCTTTCTCCTCCTGTGTTGACCCCAATACTAGAGGGCAGAGAGGGGAGCAGGGGAGAGGAAAACTCATTTTCTGAAGTACCCCAGGGCATCCTTTGCATTGAATAGAGAAAATATTTCTTTAAAAAAAAAAACTCAAAGGGAGTGTTTTTTTCTTCTTTAGATTCTTGGGTCTGAGTTAACCCCTAAAGAGACTTAGCATGTTCTCCCAGCAACTTTGGGCAAGTCGGAGGCCTGAAGGCACTGGCCACTAGAGGGGGTGCTGCCTCCACTCCACACAGGTCTTGTGTGGGAGGGGTTTGGGTGGAGAGGGTGTCCCTAGGTGAAATACAAGGCGGGAGGGTTGCTCTGTCAAAGGCTTCCTCAAGGAGGTATCACAGACTTCAAGCAGGGTATTTATGGCCAGGGACGGGAAGGGGAGGCGGGAAAGACAACAGCCTTCAGATACCTCTGGGAAACTTGCAAGGGAAGGCAGCGAGCTTGTCAGAAATTAGCCAGAATCCCCAGAGTATACGGTTTAGGCAGGAAAACCTAAAGAACATGCGGTTGCTCTTGTTAATGGACCTTTCCAGAATATGTGTGAGTTAGATCAGGTCTGATGCGGAGCCAGCTCCCGGGACAGCTCCCTGTGTCCCAGCAGGGAGTTCTGGTTAAGCATCCCCGCCCGCCCGGTTAGAACCTGGGAGCTGGAGGAGGGGCCTGAGGGTCTGAGAAGGGGCAGCGTGTGCGCCGAGATCCAGCTAAGGCTGGGGAGAGGACCGAGCACGACGGACCTCAGCTGTGCTCGCTGCCGGGCGCTGTGGGCGCCGTGGGCTCCCGAGTGCCGGAGGAGGCTGAACAGTGTTCTGGGTGGTGCCTACTGCTCTGCCTCATTTCTCACCCCAGTTACCAGCCTCAGGTCACCAGGAAGCAAAAACAGCCCTTATCCCTTAGACTATTTCTAAGTTACATTTCAATTAGAAGATAATAAGAGACAAAAGTCTCACTCCTACCCCAAACTACCCTCACTTCAAACTATCCCCACATTGGATTTGAGGATATGTGGGGGCCATAAATACTGGCGCCCCCATTATACCTCTGTTCTGCAAAGCCCTGATAATGCAGGCAGCACCCCGACTCCGGGAAAGGGCTAGTGAGGGGGACTCCCTGCAGACAGCCACGGTGTCTAAGGACTCAGTGGTCCTGCCGCATTACAGAGCAGGGAGATTGCTTTTGTCTATCAGCAGGAAATAGAGAGCCCTGCTTGTTGACAGACCCGTCATGCCTGTGATGAATTGCATCTCTGTGAAGGTGCCGCAGTTGTGGTTTACATTTCTACCCAAAGGTTCATCCCCAGGTCTCCTGGCACTTTAGAAAATGAACTGCTATAATTCCACTCTGATCAAACAGCTTTCCCTCGACATTCGCCGTTCACTCTGATACGGCTGCTGGCTTGTCACTGAAAGAGGCCAACAAGAGCTAGCATGGCCCTGCCCCCAGAGCAAGGGAGGCATCCCGGGCTGGCTGTGTCTTAAAGAAGGACGGTGGATGCCCGGTGCTCTGGGGAGCTGAGGGTGGGAAAATCGTAAGCCCCAGTGCACGTGGCTCGGGGGGTGTGCTGCCTGCGGCCACAGAGGACTCACATGGCGGGACCTAGAGTTGTTCATGGATTTCCACTTCCTGTTGAGCACCTAAACGTAACACTGTTTATTTTTACTTTGATGATCAATATATCTGATTTTGAGGGACAGTTTTCTCTGGCTCTCCCAAAGTCATCAGGTCATCCTCTCTGCTCTGAAAGTAGAAAAATATAGTCCTTGTGATTGTGAGTGATTCATAATTTATCACTCTTTGCTAATTCAATTTTATAATCTTACATATGGTTTTCTGGATTATCCATTGCTGTGGAACAAGCTCCTCTAAAACATAATGGATTGAAAACAACCGTTTTGTATAACTGCGGGTCAAGAATTCGGGCAGGGCTTAGCTAGACTATTGCTCTGCTCTGTGGGGCACCAGCTGGGGTCACTAGTGGTACTCAGCTAGCATCTGGCCTGGAGCAGCTGACTTCACTCACAGACCTGCTGCCTTGGGTCTCCTGGCCCCTCTCCATCTCTGTGTATCTCAGGGCATCTCCACATGATCTCTGTCAATGGACTTGGACCATTCACATGGCAGCTCGGGTCCCAGAGACCAAAGCCAAGCTTTCAGTCCTCATGGTAGCCTCACTTCCACATACTCTATTGGTCAAAGTAGTCACAGGCCGTGCAGATTCAAGGGGAGGGTACATCGACGCCACCACTGGAGAGGGGGCATATTGCAGCCATCTTTAATCTGCCACCAGAGTCAATTTATCGATAGAAATAATTTATCTCTAGGGACGAGGGATATTTGTCTTGTTCCAGGCACACTTCTAACAGAAACTGTATTTCTCCAATCCTTCAGAACAAATGTGGGCCCAATATATGAGGAAGTATTTTTGAGAGATTTGAGGAGGTTTGTGTTATATAATGATCAGGGTAGAAACAAAACAAAACAAAACAACACTGCCCTTAATATGCATCAGAAATGAGAATAATACTCCTCCCTTCTCCTCCTATCTGGGTTATGTAGATAACCTTACCTCAGTTATGTCTGTCAAGTCATAAATTGGGTTTGTTAATGATAGATGTTTACTTTGTATACCCTGAGTGTAGGATCCTCATTTGGGGAACTCCATAGAGCCTGGCCCCAGATCCGTAAGGGTGTTTTTTCAAAGAGAGGGTTCTCTGTTGCTCCTGTCACTCACCTGCGAGTGCAGACTGGCCATGCGCTGTGTGGTGGCTGTGGCCTGTGACTTTCCTTACACGCCCGACTGTGACGGTTCACAGGCTTACCCTCACCTCTGTCAGGGCTTCGACCTTTGGTCAGGTGGGCCTAGAAATAGATGCAGGGAGGGGAACACACTGTGGCAGAGCCCTAGGCCCTAGACTTTAGGAACTTCTCTGTAAGAATGTGGATTTCAACAGCTAAACTACCCTGGCAGATGGTCGGAGGAGAGTCTGTCTCATAATTCAAACACCAGAAAGTACTACTCTCTAGACCAGATGCACCTAGAGAAAGTTTCTGACAGGTGTACCTGGTTCGCCGCGGGAATAGAGAAGACCCCTCTCTGCAGGCGTGGGAGTCTCACTGTCGGCATTTGGGCTGGTTTCAAGGCCCATGGGTGTCCTTGGCAGTTTCACTCTCAGTACTTCCAAAGTTCTCTGACAAGGCTAAAAACTCCCCATCCAACTGAAGATTGCTGCACATTATTTAAATTGAATGCAAATACATGGTCTGCTCTGAGCCCTGGCAGCTTTCAATTTTTATATTTTCAGAATGGTAAGGCCTGCCATCAGTTCATTTGAAGTTCAGTCCAAGATGTGCCTGTCCCTGACATTTGTTCATTCTTTATGCAGGTAACATTTTGGAGAATTTAAAAAGAAGTCATCTTTGTACTCCATTCCCTACTACCCTCCAAAACAATTTTAAAAAGTATTTCAGACATTTGTTGCATGCATAATAGCTGGAACATGACCAACTTATTTCCTGCCGCCTGAGTTTCCAACTTGGATTCTCTAATCCCTCTGTTTGGCAATACATTGTCTATTTCTTTTCTGATATCTCAGTGGTAGGAACTGCCTATTTGACCTAAGGGATTAGGTCCTAAGAGCACAAGAAGGTTCCATGATGGTTGAGCCTAGTTGTTATTGGGTGACTAGCAGGAGGTCGAGCCCGGCTGATGACAAAGGAGAGAGTGGGTGCAGATGGAGAGAAGGCTCTTCCCTTTGCGTTCATTTCCTCCTCTAGCAGTGAAGTGAGTCTGAACCCACTCACTCACAAGCCGAGCACACAGCTTAGAGCGGACAGAGCCCCACCTTCTTTGCACCTGGGATCTGGGGGAAGGGAGGCTGGCTTGAAAGAGAAAACCACAGGACTGGAACTAGAAAGAGATGAACCCAAGGTGGTTCTGTGTGGGTGGCATGCCCTCTACACAGGCTGCAGGTACCTCTCCAATTCAGCGTGACCCCTGTGTATATGTGTGTGTGTGTGCACACATGTGCACGTGTAAAGAGCATATACATATATGTAATCACACACATGCTCTTTCTGCATATACATATATGTGTATATATGTTTGTATGCATACACACACTACACACATACACACACAATTATACATTTTCTACATTATGGTGAGTTCAGAGAGGAAGAAAGGAGGAGAGGATAAGGAGAATAAAGGAAGAAGGAGGAAAGGAAAGAAACAGAAGGAAAGAGAAAGAAGGGTATAGAATATGTGGAAGTCTGGTAACTGTCCCACCAGAGTTTCAAATTCTCTCTTTTTTCCAGGGCCCATGTCTATCCCATTAGAAACTACACTTCTCTGTAGTTTCCTGGCAGCGAGGCAGGGCCTTGTGACTAAATTCTCACCGATGACACGTGAGCGGAATTAGTGTGTGCAGTCTCCGCTTCACCTGCCTAAGCGGAAACTGCTGCCCCTGGACTTGGCTCCCTCCCTGCGTTCTGGGAAGCTGAGTGAGTGGCCGCTCAGCTTTGTCCTTGCACAGCCCAAAGGGGACAGAACCTGAGTCCCCCAGTGAGCTTGAGGAGCAAGAGAGCTGCCTTGCTGGGGCAGACTGGCCCTGGACTGCTACCGTTCTTGCATTTTAGTATCTCTTTGTTGTTGCACATAGAGCTATGGTCTGTAAAGGAGGAAAGAGTGAGAGAAAAACTGAACAACCGTGGAAAGAAAGGATGACACTAAAAACATGATGGTTGGGGAGGGATCAGCTTCTGGGAGGATACTGGGGACATTGTAATATTTTCACAAACTTCTCTCAGGCCGCCCTGACAACCACCCATATCCGACAGTGTTTTTAAGCAAAATGATGACAAGGACTTCAGTGTTTACCTGAGCATCTCAAAAGGGTAAGGATTACCAAATGAGAGGCCTAGATGTTAGTACTAGTAACCATTTAACTAATGATTCTCCAGTGGAATAGGGGGCTTACAAGGCAATGAACGGCCATGTCTCAGTGGGATCAAGACAGGTGGAATGACCACATGGCATGGATGTTGGGAAGGGGAGTCATTCCTATGCTGATGGGGCATTTGACTAGATAACATCTAAGGTCATATCCAACATTAATATTCTCCAGAAAAGGCTTACATCAGAAAAACCGAGTACTTTTTTAAGTGTTATGTGCATTATTTTCCTTTCACCTCATTATTCATTCGGACTGTGGCTTTTATTTAAAAAATTTTTTTTTAAAAATTGATTTTAGAGAGAGAGGAAGGGAGAGGGAGAGAGATAGAAACATCGATGAGAGAACATTGACTGGCCGTGTCCTGCATGCCCCCCACTGGGGATTGGGCCCACAACCTGGGCATGTGCCCTGACCAGGAATCGAACCTGCGACCTCTTGGTACATTGGTTGACACTCAACCACTGAGCCACATCGGCCAGGCTGGACAGTGGCTTTTAAACTGTCAACTCTTATATTTGCTCTTTGAAAATCTCCAATAACTGGCTTCAACTTTCCCACTGCAGAAGTCATAAGCTCACCATGACTTGTCTTTTTCCCATGTACTATGGCAAACTACTACTTTTAGGCTTTGCATTCAGTGGAAACCTCAGGTACATCACGTGACAGGTCAAGGCTGGCTGCCTTGACTATGCAGCATGATCTTAGACTTGATGGGAGGGACCCATTCATGAAAATATGCCTCTCACTGACTTATCACAGATGCCTGCAATTCAGTGACGAGTGTTCATTCCTTTGTGTTACCTGTGGTCCTTTCTGAGCAGTTCTTTCTAAAAATGCAGTCATACATTGATAGGTAACAAATTAAATTAAATGTGTCTGTTTACAGAGGAAGTTGGCACTAAAAAAAAAACTACTTTATTCACGGCTCTCGATCACACAGACCTCTTTGTGTCTGCTGCTAATATACGAGAGAAACACAAGGTGGCCCCTCTGTGGTCTTTATTCTCCTCACTCTATGCCTTCCAAGTAAACTCATATTCCAGACCAATACATGATAGAGAACTGACAGTAACATCTAGCCAAGAGAGCCAGCTGGCTACTTGGCTTGGCCAGACCTCCCTCTCTTTGCCCAGAGCAGCCCTGGGCCCTGAGATCCTACAAATAATCTTGTACCTCTCGGTGTTTGACCAGTTGGCTAGGCCAGCGCTCTTGGTTCTTTTTGTGCACAGGTCATCTGAGGAGAAAGGGGACTCAGGACAGGTAGCTCTTATTGGGTGGAAGGGAAGGGTTAGGCTGGGTGTGAAACAAGAGGCTGTCTGGGAAGGACAGACAGGGATGGAGAGCCTGAATCACTCACAGTGACAGAAGGTCACCAGACAATTGGCAGAGGGTGGAAAAGGGAGGCTGCGTGGAGAATACAGGAGGAGAAAGACAGAAAACAAATCTCTGCACTTTGTCATTGTGCCATGTGCCTCAATGTAGATAACAGGATTCAAAGTAAGAAGAACATGTTTATATATTTTTATGGCACTTTTGACTTTCTGCCAGGATATTTCTGAGTCTCCAAAGCTCAAGCTTTCCTGATATTGGAGGAAAATTTGGTTTTATTCTCAGCCTCCCGAGATAATATAAAACTTTGGTTTTATATTAGACTGTCAGCTTCCTTGAGCAGAGACAGAGGCAGGATGTAAATTCCTGAGAAAGGACGATCCAGCTTGCCTAGATACGAAGGGAAGGGGGGAGAAGATGAGGAGTCAGACAGAACCCTGTATTCCAAGGAGGGGCGGGGGGGATGAGGCTGAAGACCTCTCAGTATCTAGGCCCACAGGATGGAAAGCACGATCCCTATACTAGTGTGCCTTAAGGATGATTGCAGAGATGGGCATCCTATTGAAAAGGCTAATTAGCGTTGGACTTGATTCTGAGACTTGGCTCACTGAGGTGGACTCATGACAGGGAAGATTACTGTCGTATAGAAGCCTAGCAGCATATTCTGCCTTATAATTTTTATGTACCTACTTAAACTTCTTAGCATCCATCTGGCTATGAACCCCTTGAGGGAGAAGGGGGTGTACACACTTACTTACACTGTCCTCAGGGTTTCGTTCAGTGTCTGGAACATGGTGCTTATGGCAGCGTGAGTGCCATTACCAGACATTTGCTCTCAGCTCCCATGTGCCCAGCCTCCTTGCTGTGTTTGGTGCCATGTGACTAATCTGGCCAATGAGCTGTGGAGCAGAGGTGATGTGTATCACTGGATTGAAGCCTAGGAGAACTAGTGTGGGGCACCCACCTGTCTCTTCCCCTGCAAACAAGATGGCCGTGTGCACCAGAAGGGGAATCTTCCTCAGAAAGGTGGAATAGTCCTCCTGCCCCCACTGACCCATGTTGGAGATGTTGCCTAAATGACAAACTTTTTTTGTTTTAAACTCTTGAGATTTTGAAACAATTTGTTACTGCAGCATAAGTTAACTGATCCTGATAGAGTAAGCAGTAAGTTTTGTTTACTAATGAATGAATGAATGAAATGGCTAAGCTGAATGACAATAGTAGGGCTACTGATGGGATTTCCTATTTGGATTAACCTCTTCACTGCCCACAGCTTAAAAAGATTTTTTTTTCCTGTTAAGGTCTTAGTTCTTTGAGTTTGTGCCTATTGACAGTTACCACCATTCTGTCTTCCTTAACTATACTATACTATACTATACTATACTATACTATACTATACTATACTGTACTGTACTGTACTGTACTGTACTGTACTATACTATACTATACTATACTGTACTGTACTGTACTATACTGCACTATACTATACTATACTATACTATACTATACTATACGGAATAACTTGCATCAGGCTACACTGAGCATCTGCTGTGTTTCAGGCACTGTGCTAGAACTGGGCGTGCAAACTGGATAAAACATGCCCTTGGAGGGTTCTCATTCTAGTAGGGAGGTAGAGAAACAGCCAGTTGCATCACAGTGCTATGATGGATGTTACGACGGGACAGTTGCTGCTACCAACAGCAGAGAGAAGGGTCACCTAATTCAGGCTGGGAAAGCCGGTCCAAAGGAACATATCTGGCAACACAAATGAGAGAGGGAACGTGTTGGAGAAACTGAAAATAGGGTGCAGGGGAGGGTTGGTAAAAGGTGACTCCAGAAGGGTGGGCAGAGCCCAGATCCTGGAGGCCCGTGGTGCCTCACTGAGGAGTGTGACCTGCATCGGGTACATAAGGGTGTCAGGTATGCTGAGGGCCTGACGTCCCCACTCGGCTAAGGCTTGTGCTGTAAAACCGTTTGACATCCTTGTGTAGGTGACAGCGATACCGAAACATCTGAATCCTGCCATTTGACAGGATAAGCTCATGCGGACGGTGCAGAGAATGGATCGAGGGGGAGAGGGCAGAGGCGGCTGCCAGGCGGCGGGCTGTGGTGGGGCCAGGCGAAGCCTGCGCCCTGACCCAGCCTCCTGGGCTGGCACGTCAACACGGGGTCAGCGGGAGCTCTGCTACGGCCAGCACAGAAATCCTCTCAGGGCTCATCTGCCCTGCGGCCACGCTGACTGCGCACCGTCGGAATCCACACTGCATTGGCTTCTCGCTCCTCGGTCCTCAAGCTCCGCACAGCTTCTTGGTCTCTGTGTGAGGTTGGCCGAGGTCTTCAGTGGGCCCTTCATGACCCCAAGACGTCTAGGCTGCCTGCTTCATACCAGACACTTGAAGACACTATTAGTATATTCTGAACTCCTTTTTTCTCTCTGCTTCTGTCCTCCATGCTCAAGTGAAAACATAACACCCATCTTCATAGAAGGCAAATTGCATCACTGATATAGTGTTGAATTTGGGGGGCAAGAATTTTACGAAGGTTTTTAAACCTCTACCCATAGGGAAAATTAGTGTAGTATTTTTTTGTTTGTTTTACATCTGGGTAAAAGTGACTTCTTACTACAAATTGGGTAGCTTTCCATCTTTTCTCTATTTTTACTGCATAGTGAAGACAAAAATAAATTCCAGATGGATTAAATAATTAAATCATTGCATTCCTCAGATAAACCCACTGAACGGGATTCTTCTTCTAACTGATCACATTCCCAAATTAGAATCCTGAGAGCCAGAGGATTCTCTCATGGAAGCAAGACGTTCTGGGGTGCATGTGTGTCTAGATGGGTCTGGAGAGGAAGGTGTCAGAGGTGTGAGATAATGTCCTGGACGTGAGCAGAACTTCCGTGAGTGTTCAGGGGCAGGAAATAACACTAGAGGCGATAAAACGAAACAAAATCTCCCTGTATGTGTGTGTTCACGTGCGCCTGTCTAGTTGGCTCAGGGGTGCTGGAGATGAGTTTTCCCTGCGTTCACAAATGGCCCTGGGGAGAGAACTCCAGGGGAGCACCCTATCCCTCCGATCAGCTCTGGGCTGGGCCACGAAAGGGTCTGAGACACTTTCCTTCTCTTTTCCTAAAGACAGCAAATGTGACTGGTTCCAGAGTCCCGTTGGGCAAATTCCCTCCTTTTCCCAGCAGCGAGCACTGGCAGCCTGGCTCTGCTCTCCAGCCATTGCCACAGGGAGACACAGATCAAGCCCTTTGGAGAGGGAGGGCGTGGGGCCAAGGCATTTACACCCCCCAGCGCTCCCTTCTGTCACCCCTCCTGTTTTGCACAGCAACGACTCCACTCAGCGCCTGCTGCCCCTGGGCATGGCCTCCCACGTTTGACATTGGGGGGCTCCACTCCTTGATGTTCACGAAGGCTCGAGGCGGCCTGTGGTGTCAGGGGATGCTGATGCTGTAAGGTCGGAGGGGTGCAGGAGGTGGGGTGTTGTTTGCAGTCTCTACCAGAAGCCCAGTCAGCAGGTCTGGCAGCCGCCGTGTGCTGGAACCAGCAGAGAGGCGGAAGGTGGATCGGGAGGACGGAGGGGGAAGCTGACAAATAACAACCACTGACACCGGTGAGCTGTTCACACTTTACAAAACACTTCCACGTTTGCCATCTCATCGTGTCCCCATAGCAACGCTGGGAGGCAGGAAAGTGAGGTAGGCCTAATTAATCTCACATGTAGATGATGAAACGGAGGCTCATAGAAACCTCAGCTAAGTAAGAGGCAGAGCTGGGAGCTGAACCCTCGTCTTCAGACTCAAAATTTCAC
The DNA here is from genome assembly GCA_030848825.1 of Tadarida brasiliensis. NCBI lineage: Eukaryota > Metazoa > Chordata > Mammalia > Chiroptera > Molossidae > Tadarida > Tadarida brasiliensis. Next base: position 23,122,715 of record CM061263.1, read on the forward strand.
GCTCCATCACGCTAAGCTTCTGCATTCATTGCTCTGCCCCGTTCTTTAGATTCTTTCCCATGCAGCCTCCTTTTTTCCCCAAATTTACACTCCCCTGACCCCTGCAGGCCCAGGGCTCTTGCCCCTTCTTGCCCCTCCCCTGTCCATGCCCACTCCCAGGACCCATCAGAAACTCATTCGTACTGAGCTGTGGAGGGTGTGGCACTGTTCTCCTGTTCACAAGGGTTTACATTTTAACTAGCAGGAGAAAACTTGACATGAAAAGGATGACATACTCACGAGAGGACTTCAAGCTTTAAAAAATGTGCTTCCGAGGGAATGGGGCCTCTTGGTACCTCCTAGTTCCTCCCAGACCATACCCATGTTCATTGCTTCCCTGCCCAAGGCTTACCCAGAGGCTGCTTATGGATCAGACAGGAGGGAGAGAAAAAAGCTTGGACAGGACAAAAAAAATGGACCCATTGCTGCAAATTGGCCCGGATCTTAGGAGGAGCTAGAGATTCCTCCATGGCTCCTGGGGCACTTCTGAAGTTTCAGCTGGGGCCTGAATCCCAGAAGAGCTGTCTCCTCTCTGTCTCCTTACCTCAAAAGCCAGGTTCCAGAGAGAGCCTCCCCAAGACCCCTGCTGGACCAGCAGGAGTGGCTCATCCCTATAGCTGAGCTCAGCTCTGCCTGGGGTGCCCACCTTTCTCTACCCAGAATTTCCTGCCCATGGCTTTCCAGCCTCGGAGATTGGAGAGACTGTGCCACAGGCATTCCAGGGCACTTCCTCACCCTGGGTAAGGACAGAGACCTGCTTTTTTCCACGCTGTCCCTCTGTCTCCTCTGTTTTTACACCATGTTGTTAAATGTGCTAACTTCAGCACCTCATCCAAAGGTACTGAACATGAAATGGAAGGACAAACGCCAACAGGCCGTGCTATGCAGTTAGTCTGTGGGTGAGGGGCTGAGTCTGTCCTGCCAGGCTGTGGGCTGTCCTGCCTGGACCCTGTCCTACTCTGCAGAAGAAGGGGAGGGGGCAGCTAGATACCAAATATATTCTGGGCAGCAAATTGCACATGCCTCAGTGTTTTCCAAATGCAGGGCTCTGTGGAGGGCTTGCATTTTATGACATGAGGCTATTTATTATAGGCTTGTGTTATGGGTCAATAATTTCCTGCTTCAAAATAACAGAGTAGGCTTGACCCAGGCACCCAGGACTGAAGCCAGAAAAAGAGTAAACAAGACCTTGATGGACAACCAGCAGAGGGACTGGAAGAGATATTTAGGGGTCCTCTGGGGCCACCCCAACTCTCCAGTTTTTTCCTCAAACCTTTACCCATCTCATCCTTCTTACTCCTCCTTCCTAGATCTTCTACTCCTTTAAAAGAGCAGACTGCTAACCAACTTGAACAACAAGAACATTCTTCCATCATCCTAGGGCCAAATCTACACACGAGAGAGTGTGGGCAGAGCATCATCACCAAGAGCTGAGCCGACGGGTCCTGACTCAGACATCACCACGGCGCCTTTTCCTGCTTCTCACAAGGAATTCCACTGTTGGGTGAAAGTAGCTTTAAGAAAAAGGTTCCAATAAACATAAGTGGCATTCTATGGCCCTTTTTAGTCGGCAGAGCCCTGCTGTGTATTTGATCTTGAAGGTATAGTGAGGGCAAGGTTTTCATTATTTTAATTCGTAGATGAGGAAATGGAGACTCAGAGAGGTGAGGGGAGCTGTCCTTAATCACACAGCCAGGAGGAGCCCACCTTCCCTCCTAACACATTGCAGGGCAGGTGGAAGACTAAAATTGGGATCTAGAGAACAGCATCAAACGCTGGAAGAGGAGGAGGCAGGAGGGAAGTGAGCACTAATTGCTGTTTCTCTTGGGGCTGGTTTAGGTCATTTGACAGTAGTACTGAGTATAAGAGTTCTTTTTTGGTTGTTTTGTTTACTCACCAATAAAAGTAACATTCAAAGTCACATTCAAGACCAGCCTAGCATCAGGAGTCAGGAAGCCTGGGTTCCTTGTGGGCTTTGCCAACAGCCTGCCATGTGACCTTGTGTAAGTTACAGAGGGAGCCCCATTACCTTGGCGAGGGTGAGGGAGCTCAGAGATGGTCTCTGAGGCTGGGCCCTCTGACTATCCCTGCAGCTCTGGGCTCCTGCTTGAGGGAGGAGGCTTTGGGGGTAGGCACTGGCCCATAACCTCTAAAGGGGCCAGAGAAAACAGCTATCAGGCCTCCTGCGTTGCTTTGAATCACAAGTCCTGGCAGAGAGGAGACAACCGGACAGCTGGAAATAGCCCCGTGGGTCTCGAGGGATCAGCGGGGACTCCTCCGCAGGATCTCTAAATTGAGCAGCTGTGGGAGGTGCAGCCTCAGGCCCTGCTGGCAGGGTGAGGACCCAGGGCTGAAGGTAGGGAAGGCCCTGTTTTACTGACTGGGAGGGTCATAATCTCTAGCATTTGTTTACTGCCTTCTTATCACCTTCTCTCCTTTGATCTCTGCGCCACCAGCCCAGAGGGGAGGAGGCTGGTGGCTTTCTCTAGTCCCTTTATGAAGTGACTGCAGAGAAATCATCAGGACAGGAGATGGTGATGGTGACCCAGTGACTTGGCCAGGATGTCTTGCCTCTTCTCCTTCACGCATCCGCACACACATGCACACGTTGAGAGAGACTGAAAAAGTCAAGAGGGAGCACACTCTTGTTCCTCCTGAATTTCAGTCTTCTCAGATGGGGTTTCTGGGGAGCCCTTAGGCTAACGCACACCTTCATCTCTTACAGCCTGGCTGAGAAGGACGAGTAGACACTTCTGAAGACTCAGTAACAATTGCAAATGGAGATTGGCACACACACTTCTGCTTGCTAGTTCTGGACCCTGAGGACTCCCCTAATGTGGTTTAGTCATGTTTGGGACTTTTCAGGAGTTTGCCAAGGGATCGTAGAGGACAAACCACCCCCTCTCTATCCCCTGTCCTCTCCTCTGGACAGGCCCATCCTTGGATAAAACAGAGTTTAAATGGAGAACTTGCTTGTCTCCCAAATGAGATGAGCAGTGAAGTTCCTCGTTGTGTTTTCTATTGCTCTGCAGGAGGACTAAAGTACCTGATTAAGGAGGAGGTCAGCTTAGTCAGTCTGTAAAGGGTGATAAAACATGTCCTGGGAATGATGTAGTCAAATAGTCTGGAGCCCATGATGGGGGCCCTTTCAGCTATCAGAAGTCAGGCATCTGGTTGGGCTGTCTGTTTCCAGAACCCAGATAAATGTGCCAACCCAGATGTCAATTCTGATGGCACAAACTCAGTGTTGAAGAAACATAAAGGTCAGTCTCTTGAACAGAGGTGAGGAGTTTCTATATTTTACATCCCTCTCGGGCAGCATCAACCCAGGAAGTCTTCTTAGAAGAGTGGACCTTCAGTCCTGATTTTAAAGATGAGCAGGACTATATATAGGCCATGAGCACTGGTTTTGAAAATGGATGTGGCAAGGTGGGGGTAGCATTTAGTGAAGTGGGGTGTGAAGGGGAAGCTCAATGAGGAAAACGGAGAGGTGATGGGGGGTGGAGAAATAGGACCATGTGGGAGGGTTGTGCTCTCAGGGGCTGCTGGCCCAGGGTAGATCTTGCAAGCAAGTAGATTGAGGGTATGTTCTGTAATAAGAAAAGGGGTATCAAAGAGCCTTTCTTTGAAAGTGGGCCTTTGAGAGAATGGTTGAGACTTTTGCTTGATGTGGCTGAATAGAAGGTGAGATGATCATACCTGCCATAACATTCATGGTTCTCCCTTAGACCAACCCTGTGGTCTTTCTTGGATTGTCCAGTTGGCTTCCTTTTGTGCCCACCTCACTGAAGTGGAGAGGACATTTCTCATTTTAAAGTGCTCCCTAGATCTGAGGTCATATTTACCTCAGTCCTTGTCCTCTTCTTCCAGTGAATCTAAGCAGAAATCTAAAGGCGTCTTGGTCTAGAATAAGGTTTCTCCAACCCTTACCATCACCCTCTAGTTCTTCCCACATGGGTGGGGTTGACCAGCTGGCTTCATTTAAGCAATGAATGGTGATCACTGAGAAGACCTCCTGTTGGCTGTCCCCACACCTGACAGCTGGGCAGAGCCAAGTGGCACAGTCAGGTTCTCCTCCCACATATGGCCTCCTGGAGAGACCCCATCTTGCCATTCTGGGCCCCCAGCCTGCTCATTGCACCCCTTGAAGCTCCTTGTTAGGCTTTTGTTAGAATATTTGGGTTTTTACTTTGGAATAAACTCAAAAATATATTGTGAGTTTGGCCATTAGTGGAGTTTTCCTATTGTATATCATCTTCCCCAGATCTCTGAGCACTTTGCAAGGATGCTTCTAACACACCTTCTGAAAGTGCACCTCTGCAACAGGGTTGGGCAGTTCCTCCTGGCACCTGAGACCTGCACTACCTTGTTGATACCACAAAATGTGTCAGCTATGAGTCAGAGCCACGAGTCCCAGCTCTCTACCCCGGACTCCGCCTATGGAACTCAGATCTCCTCTGAGAAAGAAGTAGAACCAAGCTGAGAACAATCTCTAGCTCTTGGAGAATTCATGGAGCTGCAAATCAATAGGCTAATATCCCAGTGATTGAGCTCAGCTGACAGATTCTTAAGGCTAAAATCCACAGTTTCCCTGTCTGCAGCAGAGCAGAAAAAGCTCTCATTTCTTTTATGGAATGAGAAATGAGAGACTGAAGTGTTCAGACAGCCTGACAAGAGAGGTAGAGAGCTTGCTTCCCAATGTTTATTTTATCCTCTCTCAGCCTTCTTGCTTATCCTCCATACCCCTGTCAGCAAAAGGCCAAGGTATATAACCAAAATCTCAGTCCAAATTGTACCTTTGCTCATCAAGGGTGTCCTGCCAGACATCAGCCTAATGATTTTTGAACAATTAGTGCCAACCAACCCAAGCAGTAAAGGATGGACCAGATCTGCTGGCAGACTCTATCCCTATCTTGCTCACTGTCTCTATTGATCAAGGAGCGTTGTCCCAGCCTCAGGACTGTGGCTTTGCCAACTGCCCAGCATGAACAATCTGAGCTCCACCCTCCCTTTTGCTCCTTACACCTCTCGACAACCCCTGGCCTTGTCAGTCATGCTGAGCAGAACCTCGAGAGTTGCCAGATGGACTTGGCCCTGGGCCACCAATGCTTCCTGATGCAGAGATGAAATTCTCAAAAGCACTGAACTCAGGAGAGGAAGAGGGCTGGCCTCCTTTCCTAGTTTTAGCATATCCCAAAATGAGTTTACTGAGTTATATTATCACCAAGATATTTACAGAAGAGAGTTCCAATAACACCAGGTACTCTACCCACGAATGACTCATTTGGCAATATAGGCAAGCCCAGCTTCATAGGCTTCCTCAGGCAGATTTGTCCATATTGATGATAAATGCCTGTCACTCTCACTGGTGGGTACTGGAGATGGACCGGTGACTTCTGAGCAAACCACAGCGAGTTACCAGTCTTGTGATGAGCTAACATAGTTCTACAAAATGGGTGTTCTTCCACGTCTACGGGGGTGGGATGGAGGAAAAGAGAGGCCTAGCACAGTAAGTTTGTGGGTTCTCACTCAGCAAATGCCTCTAGCTTTAGATTTGATCTGTCAGGGCACCCTTGTTGGAGGAATTGATCCTTTAGACCGTAAGTGAACACAATCCTGCTGATAGCAGCTAGTGAAAGCTGTAAAGCTTGAACAAGAGCTGAAAGGGTGGTAGAGAAACTGGGCTTCTCCTTTTACCTTTTCTCTCCTTCTCAACTTTGGTGATCGATTGCCAGTAAACTCAGTTCAGAGGATGGGAAGCTAATATATCTCAGCAATAAAAAAGAAAGAACGAACTGCCGATATTTGTAACAACATGGATTAATCTGAAAAACATCACACTGAGGGAAAGGAGCCAGATACAAAAAGTTTGGGTGATTTCTTTTACATAAAGCTCAAGAACAGACAAACCCAGACCATGGTGACAGAAAGCAGAATGGTCACTGTCTTTAGGGAAGCAGAGATGGCCTGGAAGGTGGGAAAAGGGAACTGTGTGGAGTGACGAAAATGTTCTTTATTTTGGCCTGGATGGAAGTTCCTCGAGCGTTGAGCTGTTTACACTTACCATTTGTACTTTTTAAGGTACGTTGACTACACCTGAATAAAGTACTGTTAGCATTAAAACGAAAGAAGAGGATGGGAGCAGGGATACAAGAGAAGCTCTCTTAGCCAGTCCTCACTTTCCGGAGTGGCCACTGCCCCGTGTCGTGTTTTCCTGCTAAAGCAGGTGGCTGCTGTGTTGGCCATGCTGCAGGACAGGAGGGTGGGCTCCTTCCTCACCTGCCGGCACGGGGCTGCTGCTCCAGGTGGGTGGCGGGGCTACCAAGACTAAGTTGCGTTTGCTGTCTCACTTGTTTTTGCAATTAATGTAATGTAATACTACTTAAATAAAATATAAGTATGAAAGGAATCAAAGTTGGTGTGAAAACTAGGTTGAATGCTCTGGGATGTCTCAGTAAAGGTGAATTACTAAAAAGAATGGATGTCAATTCTATGTGGGTGAGACAAATATAAAAGATCAAAACAAAGGTTATAAAAATGTAGGTTTCTGGATTCAGATTCTTCACACACGTAAACTGTTATTAAAGCTGGAAATTGTCAGGGATGCACTAAGAGTGTTGTTTATGCAAAAAAAAAAAAAAAGAGAGAGAGAGAGAGAAAGTCTGGAACAGCCCCCTTCAGATCTCTGTCCCCAGGCCTGTGGCCTTGGCCCTACATATGAAGGTTTACAATAAACACACATGTATGTTTTGAGTTAAAATAAAAGGTTTATCATATGTGTGCTCTATATTGATTGATTGCCCATTTGAACCAAGTGTTTTTTTTTAAATTTTTTTTCCTTTATTGATTTTAGAGAAGAAGGGAGAGGGAGAGAGAGATAGAAACATCGATGAGAGAGAACATCGACTGGCCACCTCCTGCATGCCCCCCACTGGGGATCAGGCCCACAACCTGGGCTTGTGCCCTGACCGGGAATCGAACCAGCGACCTCTTGGTGCATGGGTTGACGCTCAACCACTGAGCCACACTGGCTAGATGAAACAAGTGTTTTGATCAGCTGACCAACCACCTGGTCATGGAGTAGGAAAAAGGGGGCTTCTATTCTGAGAAGCAGAGATTCAAGAAAGCAAATGTACTTTCCTGAAAGCTAGGTGATCTTACGTTCTCTGAGCATTCAGAGAGTAAACCAACGCATCACACACGTGAATTCATCTATGTGAACAGGATGGCGTGGTCACACTTCATACAACCTTACTTCTGCTTGGTGATGGAACATGATGCGCGCACATAGCTCCGTGTGTCTATACTGCGCTTACATGTAGTTGCATGTGATACTCCGTCTTGCCTCCTTCCCTGTGTGTCCTGTGTGCAGGGCCCAGCAGGGGACAGGGTCATGTGGAGTCATCTGGCATCTAATCAGTTCTCACCAGTGAGCAGCCTGCTTACTGGTTGGGAGAGGGATACGCTATTGACACAGATCTGTTATTTGGAAAAAAGACATTCATTCCCACCATACTGTTAATACAAGTACTTGTTCCCGGGATTTCTCAATGTTATAGTTTAAAAAGCCAGTGTAAGCTAACAAAGAACCGTTATTCACCTATTCGTTATTTAGAGTCTAGGTATAAATTTCCTGACAAGTAAAATTCTTTGCTTGGACCAAGGGGATTAATCCATACTAAACATTATTAAGAGGGATTATGTTTTAATTTCATAAGTTTGTGTGAATTTGCAAAGGTTTTCAGTGCACTTATCCTCGCGCTATTTTCTTTTTCCCCAGGACAGCAGGCCTCAAGGATGTTTAACTTACTTAGTTTCCCTCAGGACAGAACTATACCCCAGACAAATAGGCTTGCTACAGGTACTCAGCAGTGGCCTCGTTTCTTTCTTTACTGACCTTACTCTATTAACCGTGTCTTTTGTTTTCTGTATTCTGATGCTTTGACCTCTGGAACCTTGCGGGTCCTGAAGACTGCCCCTCTCAGGGTTAACCATTTCCTAGAGAGAGTAAACGACTTGCCTGTGAGTGTCATTTTCAGTGCAAACAAGCCCATCCAGAGCCCAACCCCCACCACCTCCTTTACTGGCCTCTTCCATTCTTGGCACTATCCCCTGCCCTAATCATCCCAGGGCCAAGTACCAGACGACGAGGGATGGCACCTATTGCCCCAGAGCCTGCTGAAGTTATCCAAACCAGCCAACCCTCAGCCTGCTTGCCCTGCCTGGCCCATTTCTTCCCACAGAAACCAAAATAAGGCTCTTGTCCACAGTCTCTCCCTCTCCCTGTGCCTTCTGACTGACACAGTGGTTCTCGGTGGAGTGGCATGTCCCTTGCCCTTGGGACCTCTAAATAACAAACTATATTTCCAATGGAAATCATTTCCTCATCTGCTAGCCTTACCATACCTCAAAATTGTAACTCATACACTACATTTTAGAACACATACCCTTCTCCTGGCTTTCCACCCTCTTTAATCATTTTGCCGATATGTGCATAATGCTAACAACTCTGACCTCTTTGGCATTCATTAATATATAAGCACTCAGTTGTACTGAAGTACCCATTTCGTCTCACTAGGCCTCATTCTTCAAGGGGCTACAGACAGGTCAGGGGTCTGAGTCTAAAACTCCAAGAAAAAACACAACTTTATTTTTGGTCATATTTTGTCTTAGGACCAGAATTTATGATGGATTTTGTTGGGGCAGAAGCCAACCCTAGGTTGGTAACTGAGAGCATCTAGCCTGGGAGGAAAGTGTGGAGAGTGGGGCGGGAGTGTGTACACAGCTCCTCTGGCTGGGGGATCCTGAGCTGATGGCCGTGAGTCCAGGTGGTAGAGGACAGGATGCTGGTGGGGAGGGTGGGGAAGGAGGAAGGAGAGGAGGAAGCCCTCAGTCTCACAAGGCCAGCAGATGGAAAGGCTGGTATTGGAGCTTACATCCTTGGAGCACACATCCCATGTTCTTCCTACTCTCTTACAGGCCCAAGAAGGTAAACAAAACAGAAGGGATACTTTGAAGGAAGAAGCAAAGTGAGATGGTGATTGGTCATGGGAGACAGGGAGGGAGGAAGCATCGAAGCTGACTTCCAGAGTGGATGTGCTTAGGAAAAGAGGTGGGGAAGGTGGAGGAGAAAACACCAGGTAGGCCAACTGCAACCTTGGCAGAACCTGAGATTGGGCACAAGTGTCTTTGTCGAGGGAGTTTCCCAGTTCTAGCCCTAGAGGAAGAAGGCAATTGATGTAGGCGAACGATGCCAGGAAAGAGAGAGCAGGAGCTGGAACACTGCCAGGCCCCTGCTGGGAGGGAAAGCTGTTAGGTAAAGGGGACAGATTGGCTCTCTTTCAGAGGGTTTGTAATCTCCCCACCTACCCACTGCCCCAGGAGACCTGGCTTTAGCGTCCTTGTCCTCCTTTCTCCCCGCCAAAGGGACACCCTCTCTCTCCTTTGTTCTCGTCTTCTCTAACCTCTGCCTGTCCACTCCCTGTTCACCAGAGCCACCTCCCTGCCCCGGTTTCCAGCTCCTTGTACTTTAGGAAGCTGAGCTAGTCTACATGGGGTTGACTGAGGATATAGACCATCCTTACCTCCTCCACTAGGCTGCCACCCTGTTCCTGGCCCATCTGTGTCACAATTAGAACATGAGATCTGTAGATGGGAGAGAAAATGGTCTGTTTCCCCTTGGTATATAGGATGGGGCTGGTTCTTAGTCTGGAGATTTAGTTAGGGCATGTCATCTATGGGTTCTCAAGGCCCCTAGGCCTCTGAATAGTCATTTAGTGGCTGAGTGATCAAATGATGATTTTTACAGTCGGAAGATCTGGCTCCTTTCTCTATTGGTCATCCCTTATAGGCCCTTCTGGTCAATGGAACCTCCTTGTGCCAGGCTCTCCCTCCTTCCTTCCATCATTAATAAACTCTGGGCGTTGATGTGGAGGCCTCACCCATGTCCACATTCACAAGTAAACTATAGCATGTGATATTGACACCTCTTGTGCCCTCTCACATATCCCCTGACCTACGTCATGTACCTGCCATGGCCACGGCAACTTGCTTTCTGCAGGTGTAAATGGATGCTCCTTTGTCTAGCTGCATGTTGACTCAGGTTCCTGCCCCAGAGCTGTCTGACTCCTTGACTCCAATGCTTAACATGAGACTTTCGATCTCGATTCAAAGTTTGTTGACCATGATTGTAGCAGGCATTTCTTGTCTGTGTACCTGTCCCTTAGCTTCTGAATGTTTTGCTGCTAATGGCTTGCAGTTGTGCCCTTTTTCAGAGGACTGCCCTGGGGCTACTAGAGCTGCTTATGCAGCAAGAATTGGAAAGTCCCAGAAGTTTCCCAAACCCTCCTCCCAGGGTGGCTCCTAGTTCCCTTGCCTTTGAAGGAGACACATTTTGAGTTGTAATTTATACTCCGGAGATTTCTACATGATCAGGTAAAGCTGTGGCTTCACCTGCAGTCATAGACTGGCTTGGCTTTTTCTCCTGTCTGTCCTGCGTGTCCCACTCCCTTCTCAGCATCTCCTGGGAGCATGTCCTTAAACACTAGCATATGTATCTTTCACTCAGGATCTGCTTCTGTGGAACCTGACTTCAGAGAATAATCATCTTGCTGAGTGCTGAGGATACAGTGACTTCAGCATGCTCATTGTCTGGCAAAGAATAAATAATTATAGCAAAGTCTAATGCATGGTGGGCGGAAGGATACTCAGAGTACAAGAGCCCCCAGTGCTCTGAGCCTGTCTCAATGTCTTCCCAAACACTGGAGCTGTGGAGCCAGAGAGGCCTGTGTTTGAGCTGTGACTTTGTCTCTTGCAAGCTGGGTGCTCTTGGGCACACTAGGCATCTCTGATCCTCAGTTTCTTTATCTGTAAAATGGATATAATACCTAGCTCACTAAATTGTTATGAGGATGATATCATTTACGGGATAAAAATGTAGAGTTCTTGAGCTAGTACCAAGTCCACAATGAATGCTTAATGATGGAAGCTGTTTTTAGTGGATATTGTATACCTTAAATATGAAATGAATGTACAGTCGTCCCTTGTTTATCTCGGTCAATCCGTTCCAGACTCTAGCGGCTGCACCTGGCATTGAAGGATTCCTGGGGTGCTCGAATACATTGACCTACAGTCCATACGTACAGTAATTTTAATTGTAATTGTAATACAGGGGTGTATAATTGACTCAGACAACCGAGTGCATGCTGTATCATTTTCACTGTCTCGATCAACCTTTTAATGAATATATTTGAAAAAACCACGATAGAGTGAAGCCGTGAAAATCGAAGCGCCAAGTGGCAAAGGACGACTGTGTCGATATCATGTCACATAGGTCGCTGTGTTACTGCCGGCCCCCCACATACAAGCTTGCAAGAATGATGTCATTCCATTTGTTCACAGAATTATGAAGTTACCAGGCTGACCACAGGAGAGGGGTCTTCTCACTCTTCTGCTTATCACTTGCTTCCAAAGTATTGGAGCCTGTACCCATTTACTCCAGGTTATCTTGTAAGCTCTACTCTTTCATTTGCTATTGCTAATTGAGTTTTCTTCTTTGGCTAAAATTTTTCTCTATGAAAGAATAACATTCCAGAGCTCCCCCATATCTTTGCTGCCCCAGGCTCATGTAAAGCTAAATCTGATCTTGGCTCTCCAAAAGAGAATACATCCCAGCCTGCCCCCAAAGAAGTTACTGTCATATTCCATCTCCTTTTGGAATTAATTTGATTTAATTGCATTAAAGCTAGATTGCGCCATTTCCTTGGCCAAAGTTGGTTCCAAATTGGCTTTGCTATTTCCTTCCTGGTCCATGGATTCCTCTCTTTCTTTGATGGTTGTTTCAAGGAAAATATCTGGTCATTTCTCTTTTTTTTTTCTCCTTTTTTAAAATTGAATTTATTGGGGTGATATTGGTTAATAAAATTATATGGGTTTCAGGTATACAATCCTATAATACATCATCTGTCAAGCCTCCTTTCATCACTACTTCTCCCCCCTGTATCTTCTTCTACCTCCCCCACCAGCCTTTCCCTCTGATGATCACCATACTGCTGTCTGTGTCTATGAGTTTTTTATTATTTTTGCCACCCAGCGTCCCAGCCCCCCTCCCCTCTAACAGCTGTCAGTCTGTTCTCTGTATCTATGAGTCTGTTTCTATTTTGTTTTTTAGTTTATTTTATTAGATTGCACATATAAATGAAATCATATGGTACTTATCTTTCTCTGACTGGCTTATTTCACTAAGCATAATGCTCTCCAGGTCCCTCCATATTGTCCCAAAAGGTAAGATTTCCTTTTTTTATTTTTTTATTTTTTTTATAGCTAGTATTCCATTGTGTAAATGTATCACAGCATTTTGATGGACACTTGAGCTGCTTCCCAAACATTCAAAGAAGAACTAACACCTATCCTTCTCAAACTATTCCAAAAAAATTCAAGAGGAAGGGAGACTCCCAAGCTCATTTTACAAAGCTAGCATTATCCTAATTCTAAAGTCATATAAAGACACTACAAAGAAAGAAAAGTATAGGCCAATATCCCTGATGGACATAAATGCTAAAATCCTCAACAAAATATCTGGCTATTTCAAAAGAAGGTCCAAAGGAATGCCACAGGGTGGCACTGACTCGTCTCCTGGAAAAGCAGGGTGGCTCAGTGAGCTCTTGCCTGCTGATCCCCATTAGAACTGCTTTCCCCAGCACTGAGGGCCCCTGCGATGGCCAGAGCTGGCCTCGGCTACTGCTTTCAACTGATGGTACAAGGAGCATGTAGGCGATTGTTTCAGGCCTCATTTCTGCTCTCTCCTTCTCCCCAAGTTCTGTTCCCCTCTCCTAGGCCGCCAACAGAGACTCTGTGGTTTACCTGTTAGCCATGTGTGACATTTATTAGTCAGCCCTTTGTGTTGGTTTCAGCATAGTCGAGTTGCTTCTCAGTGCTGAGCACCCACTAGGCAAAACGTGTGATATAAGGAGAGAGGCCATGTGGCCTCTGTCAGCTCATGAAAATGTGACATTTGTGCTGTAGGGACTTGTTAAAAGGAAGAATGTGAGCTGGGATAGTAGGGGAGGCTCCCCAGAGAAGATGGACTGACTTTTGGTTGGCCTGGAGAGAAGTGAGGGGAGGGTAAGGCATTTGAGGCATGGGAAATAGCCCAAGGGAAGAAATGGAGACTCCCTTTTATTGTGATCCTTCCCTGGGAGAGAAATGAGAACTAAGGTTGGATAAGTATGATGGGGTAGGATTCCAGAGGGCTTTGAATGCCAAGGGGAGGACTGAATCTGATTGTGACTTGAAAGTCCATTTCGGAAGAAATCTATGGTTTTATTAATCAAGAAGAGTTTTATTTGTGGATTTCTTTTTCCTGGATGCTCATATCCCATTGCTAATGGAATGAAAAAGCTAGTGGAGCCTAGAGACTGGATAGTAAGATAACTACTAGCATGGGGAAGAGGCTAAAACTTCCCTTCATAACCACTGGGAATTCTTGGGCAGGGAGTAATCCAAAAAATTTTTTAAACTGGCAAGGACATGTAAAATGGGGGAGATTTCCTTATTTCTGCATGACATGCTCTGAAATGTCCCAGCAGGTCTTGTCATGGCTGACATCCTCCATGAGTATGCAGAAGAAGTCCCCTTCTGGGACCCTCTACTACAGATTGTGATACAAATTCTCCCACCTCTGCTAAGCATAAGCACCAACAAGGCAGGGCTTGTACCATCTTCATCCCTTTCTCCTTCCTCATCCTTTGCTATGAGGCCTGGTCCAGAGAGCTGATACCACCTTTTTCATCAGTAGACAACCTCTACAATAGAACAGTCCTTCTTTTACCTTTAATTAATTAACTCATTAATAGAGATTTATTGAAAGCTCACAATGTGTAGGGCGGTCTCTCCTGTCCTGTGCTTTTCAGACCACAGAATAGCAGCTCCCTCCTTAGGACAGAGAAAGTCCCCATCATCATCTATGGTCACAGAGTCCAGCCTTGCCCTGTGAGGAAGGCATGAGACAACTGCCCAGGTAGGGACTGGAAGGGTTTGAAAGTGGTTATTAATGGACAGAGCAGCGCTGTTGTGGAAGAGGAGATAAATGTGCTGAGATTGCCGAAATGGAAAATGCCTGTTAATAGCACAAGTGACACATCATAGATCACTCACTGACAGACCAAACCCTGTGCTGTCTTGAAGAACGCAGACTGCATGCTAATGGTGCCCGGGAGGACTGATGCATGGCCCAGTGGATCCCCCTCTGCTGGCTACTTCCTTGGGTGATAGTGCAAAGATAACAGCTCCCTAATTTTCCACCCATCCCAAAGCACTGATGTAGAACATGGGGTGTGGAGAAAAATTAACCTGTACTTGTATTTCCTTACTTCCACTGTCTGTTGGTGAGACCTGTGATGATGAGCAAATGAAAAGATATAATTAAAGTAGTTTTGCAAATTTCAAAGAGCTCAGAAATAGGGAATGGGGTAAAATTGCTATGAAAATATTTGCCTGCCTCAGATCACAAATAAATCAATTTTAGACAGCGAGAAAGTCAAGATCTAGACTTGGTGGCAAATGGAATTCCCTAGGCTGTCCTCCTTGGATGTCTCTTGGTTTTCTTATTATTTTTTTTAATGTTTGTGTTGATTTTTCTTTAGAGAGAGAGGAAGGAAGAGAAAGATAGAAACATTGATGAAAGAGAGAGAGAGAGATATCCATTGGCGGCCTCCTGCACGCCCCCTACTGGGGATGGAGCCCACAACTCGGGCGTGTACCCTGACCGGGAATCAAACTGCGAACTCTCACTCTATGGGACAATGCTCAATCCACTGAGCCACACTGGCCAGGCTGGTTTTCTTTTTAAGATACCTGGGTCTGGGGAAAGGGAAGGAAGCTTTAGAGTGTGTTTCAGCTTTGCAGGAAGAAAAATTACTTGAAGATTCTTTGAGGCCAATGGAAAACTAGGACATTGGAGAAATATGGTTTTGACCATCCATTGCCTTTCTTTTTCAAATCTCTCTGCTGGTTCCTAAAGACATCTTGTCTATTCACCTGGCACTTTACTGTCATCCTAAGGATTGAGGAGTGTCAGAGTGTATGCACTCCAAAGTCTGAACTTGAAAGTTAAATCTTAGGGAGAAATTCCAGCCAAGAGTTAAAAGAAAGATTGAGGAAGCGCCTGAGCCTTGCTGGTCCCCCTGAAGAAATCTTGTAGGTGACCTCCAATGTTCCTGTGTAGGCTCATTGACTCCTGTAACATTCTAATGATAATAAGAATAACCACAATGATAATAGCTACAGATCACCATACTGGACACTTCAGACATATTATCATTCATCGTTTAAAATGAGAAAACCAAAAAGCTGAAGAAAATTTCTCAAGGCCACCCAGAGTTGATCAAGTGGCAAAGCTGGAGTTCGAGTCTGACCCAGCCCAATCTCCTCCCTTTACCCCCTATGGCTGCCCAGCCCTGCCTTTTGCCACAGCCTTTGGAGGGCTCCATCCCCCAGTCCCAGGGGGGCCTGCTGCCTACCCTGCTGGGGCTCTGTCTCTCCCAAGGCTGACATGTGAGCAGAGCCAGTGTCAGATTCCAGGGGACACTTAGCAGGAAGCTTATTTGGAAGAAGCTAAAAACAGACTTCTCAGTTGCCCAAAGACAAGATCTAAATGAGATTAATCTGGTACAGACTCTCTTTTCAGCTCCCTGCCCCCATCCTTTTCCAGCCATTCCTCTGGAAAACTCAATCTCTGACAAATGATTTCTGGGTTCCTAAAGATATGGGTACTAAGAACTAACTCTAGAAGCCTTGTGGATGCAAAGGGCTGGAGCTCAGATTCAAGGACAGCCTATAGGTAGATGAGGTGGATGCCTCATGAAGGGATTTTGTGAGCAATTGAGTAAAGGAATGAAGTAATGATTCATTATGTGCTTATGACTTGTCAGACATGGTGGTAATGCTACATGCTTAATACACTTTATTTTCATCTCGACCACCATGGTGGGAAGTTGGAACTATCATGCCCATTTCTCAAAGGAGGAAATGGAGGTCCAAAGACTTTAGGTGGTTTGTTCTGGGTCGGCCAGCAGGTTAGCTGCAGAGCCTTTCTAGAACCCAAGTCTCCTGCCTCTCACTCCAGTTCTCTTTCACTCTATCATGGTCTTGGAGAGATCTTCCTGACCCCTGTTTCCCCAGAGGTATCACCCAGCGCTAGTGCATTTGCCATTGAGGTCAGCCCCTTAGATTGTATTTCCTGTTTGTGTAAGTAGCCCTGTGTGGGGTAGCCACAAAAATTGTAGCTTGGTATGAGTGACTCAGTCACGTGCGTTTCAGGGGGTAGTTTTGGAGAGAGGATGGAGCCTCTATGAGGTCAATAAGAAAGATTTTGCCAAGGCAGAAAGTGTTGAGAAAAGAGAAGCTGGGGATGCCACAGCCAACTTTGGGGCAATTTAGTTCAGTGCCTCTGTGTTCTGCCTTCCTCAGGGGGCTGGAAGAGTGGAGGGGGGCATTTCTCTTCCTCACTCAGGCTTTTGCTTCTGTTTGGATGGTATTATTTCTATGGGGCTGTTGTCAGTGTGGTTCTTCCAAGGTGCTCCTTAGAGGCAGGCCAGCATGGTGATGAACTCCCCAAACCGGTGGCCCTGCAAGCCTGGGTATCTCCCTAATCCCTGGCCCTCATAGTGTTCCCAGGGCCCTGCCTAATTGTCATGTATGGATGAATGTAAGCTGGGTGATGGGAACTGCTTCTCCATTCAGATCCTGGGTAACATAGTCTCAGTGACTTTGGGCAACTCAACTGCTCAGGGGCTTAGATCTTCTCAGAGGGCCCCTGAGGACAATGCCTACTGGAACTTGTACTGTGCAGAAGGATTTATGCACAGAGTCATCCTTACCTCCCCTTTCAAGATGCAGCTAAGCCTGAGGGGAGGGATCAGCTCTTTGGGTCACAGATGATGCTGACATCCTGGAGGAGATTAAGAAATTGCTTTCTTCACCCAGGAGTTAGGGGCAAGCAGCAGCATGCCTCTGGGGGAGAATGGCTCTTCCCAAGCTGAGCTGATACTTTGTTGTAACTCTTAATCATTTCTTAAAAAACAAAAAACACAACACTTCCCAGCCAGGAGAGGTCATGTTCCTCCTTTTTGAGGATTATTATTATTATTATCATTATTATTATTTTTTTAATAATATGAGCTCTTGTCCAGCAAGAATCAAGTGAGAGGAAAGGAGAGTCATTTTAGTGAGGCAGGTTTTCTGGCCCCAAATATTTGGGGAGATGCGGAAACCGGATGGGATGGTCCCACTGCCATGGCCATGGCTAACGGGTGTTTGCTGCATGCAGGGGGCCCTGCCCCTCACAGTGGTGAGGACTGCCTGGCTGTGCCATGACTGAATGGCATCGACAGTGGGGAGAGCTCTGGGCTAGAGCCTGCGTTCTCTCCCTGACCCCACCTCTAACATCCTGGTGGCATGGGAAGGCCCTTTCTTTGAGCCTCAGTTTCCCCTCTGTAATATGGATATAGGGAATTGTGCCCAGCTCCCACCTATGCTGTTTGGTGGGTCACTGGGAACTGGAAATGCATCCATAGCAGGAGGCTGACGGCTCAGGCTGTCTGCTCCCTGACTGACTGACTTCACACTGAGCCCTTTCCTGGGTACCTGCCCCGAGAAGCCTATTGTCCTCACTTGCTCAAGCCTTACAAATAAAAATTAAAAAATCTTGCCTGCTTCCTTATACAAGTCAAGTTGTTCCCATTTCCACTGCTTTGTTGATAGTTCACCTGGCTTGTCAGGTGGCTTCCTTCTTATCCTCTAGTTTCTTTCCAGTCAAGCCAGTCTACAAGCCACTCCCCAATTGTGCTCGTCCTGATTCACAAATGCAAACACCTGGCGTGGCCACACTGGGGCCCTGGACTGGTCATCCTCTTCCCCACAGTTCCCATCAGGCCGAAAGTGCTGCTCCCTCTGCTTGGCTCCAGCCTTTCCCGTCCATCACCTTTGCCTGCAATGACCTGTCCTCACCACCTGCAGACCACACCTCCCCCATCCTTGCCGTCTCTCAAGTCACATCTCAAATATAATCTCTATCCTGAAACTTTTCCTTCCAAGCTTCCGGCAGGATGTGATGTCTCCTTTTGCTGAGCCCACTTTGTCTCCTCTGCTTGTGTGGATGGATATTACAACGTTTGGTGAGTTCGTGCCATTTTTCTTTTCTTTTTTTTTTCCAGATCACGAGACAAGTTCATCTAGCTTTATTTTGTATTCTTTTATTTTTAAAGTTTAATTAATTTATTTTTGTTACAGATGTTTCTCCTTTTTCCCCCAGACACCTCCTCTCTACCCCCCAAGCATTGTTGTCTATGTCCATTGGTTATGCTTATATGCATAAGTTCTTTGGTTTATCTCTTCCCTCCCCTCCACCCCCTCCTTTAAAGTTTGTCAATCTGAACCCTACTTCTATGTCTCTGGGTCTATTTTGTTCATTAGCTTATTTTGTTCATTATATTCCACAAATAAGTGAGATCACATGATATTTGTCTTTCTCTGATTGGCTTATTTTGCTTAGCATAATACTCTCCAGGTCCCTCCATGTCGTCTCAAAGGGTAAGAGATCTTTCTTTCTTACAGCTTGTGCCATTTTTCTTGCTGTCCTGTGAGGTCAGGGAGTATCAGGTCTAGTAGTGGACATGTTGTCCCCAGGGCTTGGCGCAGTGCCTGGCCCACAGGGGTGCCCTGTTAGTGTTTTTGGAATGAATACATTACTGGGGTGAGGGGGGTTGGGAGGCAGATGTAAGTGCTGTGGGGTCTGAAGCTTGCATATATTTTGGCACCATCTTCAAGGAAAAGAACACTGAATTTTGAATACAGTTGTTCCTTCTTACCCATGGTCTCATTTTCCAACAGTTTCAACTGTCGTCCGAATTAAAGAAAAAATTTCAGAAGTAAACAAGTCACAAGTTTTAAATTGTGTGCTGTCCTGAGCGGTGTGATGAAATTGTGCGCCATCCTGCAGAATTTTGTGAACCGTCCCTTTGTCCAGCGTTTCCATGTTGTAGACGCCCATTAGTCACTCAGTAGCCAAACAAGGTTGTCAGATCAACTGTTGTAGTATCTCAGTGCCTGTTGTATTCAAGTCACTCTTATGTTACTTAATAATGGCCCCAAAGTGCAACACTAGTGATGCTGGCAATTCAGATGTGCTAAAGAGAAGCCGTCAAGTGCTTTCTTTAAATGAAAAGGCATGTACGTATAGGAAAAACCATAGTATCTCTCGGGTCCGGTACTGTCCGTGGTCTCAGGCATCCACTGAGGGTCTTGGACCATATACCCTAGGGATAAGAGAGGACTACTTTACCAAGTTAGATACAGGGTCCTACAAAGGGCCTGAGCAAACAAGGGGCCTTCATCACTTCCCCTCTGAAGGTGCCTGGAGTTATCCCTGGTTGAGGGCCTTTCCAAGGCCAGGCTTTCCCAGTCGTCAGAGATTGGTCACTGGGGATAGAGGGAAGACGGAGAAAAAGTGGCAAGATGAAAAAGGAATATAACACAGACAGAAACCCCAGAGGAAAGATCCCCTTAACCTTTCTGCTGAGGGTTTTATCTCTCTGCCCACAGAGTGTTTTGACTAAGTGTCTTTATCAAAGCTTCTAAAGCCCACCCTCCATTTGGCAAGTCTTCCCACCCACCCTGCTCTGTACCCCTTCCTCTGCTTCCCCTCCTTCCTCGTTGCCTCCAAAATCAATTTTCAGCACGAGCAGCAGGTTCTGCGCCATCTGGGGCTGCTGGCAGCCGGCAGGCCGCGCGCAGTGCAGTCTGTTTCCCTTAAACCAGCCCCCGAATTTCTCTGCCATCCCAGCCTGGTGTTCCCCCTCTTTCCTCCTGCAAGGAGGAGGAGGGAGGTCGATTCGGGGCCCTTGCGTTCTTCTCTGGAGGGGTCCCACATCCCTGCCCGGTGCCCCTGGCTGAGGCTTCACGGTCGGAGGTGTGCTGGCCCAGCAGCCAGACAGCAGTCACCAGCCACTTCGCCACCTGTGGGGAGGGATGGACGTGTTAATGGGCAGGAAGAGCACAGAGTGGAGGGAGGTAGAGACGTGCCCGATTCACAGAGGTGCACTTCTCGTCACCTCCGCCACGGTGGGAGCGGCGTGACTTCATCATGGTGAGAGCGTGGTGAGAGCGCCAGTAGATCCATGGTGCCCTTTTCTCTCTGTTTGCCGGTGGGGAGGGCAACGTAGAAACCCCCTTACCCTCCCCATGCTCCAGGGAAGGCCTCTCCGTCCAGAGCCCCTGGGAAGGACTGCTCTGCGGAGCAGGGCGCAGCGCTGGAATACTTTGGTGTTCGCTTGCCTGGGAGGTAGCACCCACCCAGGACACTTCCTTAAGCGGAGGTTCCACAGCGCGCCCCCAGGTGTCTTTTCGGCGTTCACCTGCTTTCCCAAGTACTTCTTAGCTCTCTGGTCAGAAAAGAGCTTTTTTAGGAGACTTCTCCTTACATACAGATTCCACCACAAATCTTTCCCCATTCTCCCAACACCTACCTCCCTGGTGTTCATTTCTCTTGTCCTCAGTTAGTGTGCCAGGCCTATTTCCCTCAGGCCACCAGTTTACACAGAAGACACCCCCAAGATTAACACGATCCCAGGAAAACAGAGGTAAAGGAACATTAGGTATGTGGTATTTGCTTCTGGAACTTTCCCAGAGTGACTGGAGGAGCCAAGAGCTGAGCCCAGACCTCCTGACTGAAGGACTGAAGCTCGTCCCATTCCGGAGCAGCCACGAGCATCCTCCCGAGAGAACCTGGACGGTGGCAGTGCTGTAGCCGAGCCCTGGAATGGGAGGCAGGAGCCCTGGCTCTGCCACCCTCTCTGTCCCCTGGGGCAATTCACACCCATCTCCTTGGAGCCTTGGCAGCCTCCCTTGTGCAATAAGGGGTTGGATTGACAGTTAAATTATCTTCATGTCCTCAGCATCCAGGAGAATGCCAATCCCAACATAGGTGCTCAGTAAATAGCTCTTTTTTTTTTTTATAATTTATTTTATTATTAATTTGTTTTTGTTACAGATGTTTTTCCTTTTTTTCCCCCATTGACACCCTCCTCCCCCTCCCCTTCTCCTCCTCCCCATCCCTGTTGTCCATGTCCATTGGTTATGCACCCATGCACATAGGCTCTGTGATTTATCTCTTTCCCCTGCCTCCCCCCCTCCTCTGAGGCCCGTCATCCTGTACTCCACCCTCCATGTCTCTGGGTCAATTTCGTTGTTCAGTTTGCTCAGTTCTCCTGTGTGTTGCCGGCTTCCTCCGTTGGTGGGGGCGTCTCCTGGCTCCCCCGCTCCGCCTGGGTTCCCCCGTGGTGGTGGGGTCGCGGCTCCCCCGCTCCGCCTGGGTTCCCCCGTGGTGGCGGGGTAATAGCTCTTGAATGAGATTCTCTGGGTCTGAGATTCTAGGAAGGAGGTGACTCCCACCTTAGTGCTTACCATGTAGCAGGTGTTCAATGAACATGACTTTCTGCAAGCTAATGTTCAGTGGTCATAGCAAACCAGTGGGATTCACAGGGACATAGTGACATATTTTACAGATTGTAAGTGGGTGCTTTAGGCATTACAGGAGGACAGGTTCCAGGGGCAGAAGCCCATGATAGCTTCGGAGTAACAGATGCTGAGGCCGCTGGGGAGGGGCACATGTACTAGTGCTTTCCTTTGCACTCTGCCCTCTGCACTTCACCTGGTGTCTGTCCCTACAATAGACACTTACTGAGCACAGGATAAATCTCCACAACGTGGCCCTGGACACCAGGACTGTGATGATCTAGTGCAGGATGGGAATGTGTTGCTCTCTGAGCAACCCTGCAGAGGGGTAGCTGAGTGGCCACTGGGTGCCTCCTTAGCTTGCCAGGACAATCCTGACATTCCTGTAGTGCAAGGTAGGCTGGCTTGAGGAATCCAATACCCGTTACAGCACATTCCTAGGGTAACTGAGAGAACAGTCATAGAGGTCAGTCTACAGATGCTCGATGGCTGCACTGCCCTGAGGGAGGGAGCATGCAAGGATTAGAAGGGATAGGTCGCAGGGTCCAGGCTCGGGCTCGGTGAGGGCAGGCTGACTGTCCCTCTCTCCTCCCGTGATGGCCGCAGTGCTTCTCTGCCGGTGACTTCCAGGGAAATCAGTCCCATTATTTTTCTATTTTTTTTCCACAGATGATTGCTACATTTATGCATTTAACAGATGTTTTCAAGATGTGTTTCCAATGTTAGTTTTGTCTTCTAATTTTCCCCAAAGCTTGTGGCTTATGTAGTTATACTGCGGACCATGCCTGTACAAGGCTGGGGACTTGGGCAGGAGGGGGGGGAGCGGGTCTGAGTGGTGGAGAGTAGAGAATGAAAACAGAAGAGAAGATTCAAGTATGGCATTATGTTTGTCCTAAAATAGCAGGATATTTCAGTTGCCAGATTCTTATTTAGGTTCAAATAATACCTGTCCCTTATAATTGCACATTATGTTTCCAGAGCACTTTACCTACGGAATTGTGTCTGCCCTTCACAGAAATATCTCTGCACTATAGAAAAAGGAGGGTCTGTTGCTTTTATTTAATAGATTAGGGAACTAAGAAAGACAGAGGTTATGTGACTAGGGTTGCCCAGCTAGGAAGTGTGGAAGCAAGGGCCAGGGTTCTGTCTCTCAGCTTCTCACCTTCTCGATGTTTGCCGAATAATCTTGCCCCTATACTACTGTTTGTTTTGTATATAATGTATATTATATATACACATATGTATATATTCATTTTATATATACATATACATACGGACAAAATCCACTTTAGAAAACCCTGCTGGCCAGGAACTGCCTTTGCAATTCTTTGCTCTATTTGGATGATGCTTATCTCTACACATGGCATGGGATAAAAATGATAATAGCTAGCCAGCTTTTTTGAGTGCTTACAAATATTGACACTAATACTCACAGTCCTCTTACAAGGCAGGCCACGGGGAAGCTCTCTGGAGGTAAACAACCAGTCCATGGTCATGCAGTGGGTGTGTGGTTCATGGCCAACTTGTTCTAACTCCAAATGCCACAGGGCATGGCCTGGGACTTGACTAGCCCAGTCCTCCCGTAGCACCTGTCATCGTTTGGGGGTTTGCGAGCCTCAGATTCCTCAGGCTGCTGGATTCTCACCATCCCATTCCATTCCCTAGTCCTGGTCCCAAACTGAACTATAGGCCTTCAGCCCTCTCTCACTTGGATTCCATCTTGTCTGTCCTGAGGACCAGGTGGCACTGGCAAAGGTGTTCAGGGACCATAAAGTCACGTCAGCTCTCTGCCTTAGCAGGCCAAGGTCTAGGACAGAAGAGGGCTCCTGGTCACTGCCAACTTCACTTCGGCCAGCATGTGGCTATTGTATGTCCACCTCTGCCAGCCCCAGAATGCCCGCAGTAGAAAGTCTTATGAAATGCCTCCTGACAGTCAAGTGGAATAAGAAAAAAGCATCAACACTGGGGTTCCAAGACTGCCTTGCCTTAGGCAGCCATACCCCCAGGACTCCAGGACACTCTGTGAAATCTTTAAGGCCTTGGGACATGATTGATACATTTTCCCAGGGTAAGTGGGAGAAAAAGAAGCATAGGTTTTTGTTTTTTTTCAACAACCATTGGGAAAAATGCCTAATTCTCCTTTAGAAGTTTTCTCCATCTAAGTAGGAAGTGGGTTTACTTGATTAAGTAAGGGAAGAAAAGAAAGCTAACCCCAAAAGCTATTGCCTATGGAGAAGGCTGCAGTGCCCACGAAAAACACTACCAAAGAAAGTCAACCATCTTTCAGTCTTCTCCTCACTGTATCCTCACCAACCCCCACTGAAACAAGAGAAAAGTCATCTTACCCACATGAGCTGAAGTGACACTGGTGGTCACTATGGGAAATTTAGAACATGATCAGTTGACAAGGGCTTAAAAGTAAATCTACCATACGGATTATATTTCTGGACCTTGAACAATGAAACCAGACTTCAATTCAGAGGTTGACAAATTTCAGTCTTGGGGAGAGAATGCCTCCTACCCTTAGGTTGCCTTTAGTTGTTCTCAGTACTTTATATGTTAACTTGATTTCCCTGGATTGTAAGTTTCCCTAGATCAAAGACAGTCTCTCAACTTTCTTGCAAAACACAGGCTATGTACATACAGGCAGCTCACTATGGCGGCTTCTGCATGTGAGATGAAATGATAGCAATGACAGGGATGGCCTTGGGAAGTCCCCCTCGTGCTATCACTTCTTTGAGGCTTTGCTATCTCACTGTGAGATGGAGACCTCTCTTGAAGTTCTCTCTGGCTCTAGGCAGTTGGTTTCTCTAGAGAGAAGACAATGTGGCATCAGAAAAAGAGCAGTGAAAAAAAAAAGAAAGAGCACTGGACATGGAGTCAACGAGCCCTTCGAACTTTCTGCAGTGTCCCTTCCTAGCAAGGGTCCTGTGCCTCTGTTTCTTTTGTTTCTTTACGTATAAGAAGGAAATGCAAATATATACCTTCTTTACTTCAGAGGGTTGTTGTAAAACAGAAGTTGGGCACCAGATATGAAAAAAAATCTTTGTAAATCCTAGAGGTAAACTCATAGGGAAGTAGCCATCGATAACGGGATCAAATAGTTGAATGGAGTCTATGTGCAGAGGATCCCACAAAGTTAAAGAATGGCACTGAACAAACAAAAAAGGTGGTGAGTTCAGATGGTCTGGCGTGGGAACAGGCAAGAGAAGAGCAAGAAACATCTTCCATGTAAACAATGCAAGCTTTAGACTTCTTGGCTGTTAATTGCACGAGGAGACCAAGAGACTTGTAAACCCATCTGCTGCATCGAGGATGATTCCATACGGTTGAAATCTGATTCTAGATCTTGGAGAGCGGGTTAAGTAGATGCAGTCAGGCAGGAGCCCTGTGAATAAAACAATAGGAAGGCGCATTTGTCTCATTCTTTACCACTGTGAAAGCACTTCTACATACATTACCCCATTTAATCCTTATACCCGTGTGAAGTAGGTATTAGGTTCTTATTTTTCAAGTGAAGAAACTAAGACTCAGGGAGGTCAAGTAATTTGCTCAAAGTCACACAATTAATAAACAACTGCTTGTTAATTAAGGTTTTTCTGATCCTAAATTCTTTGCTTCTTCTAAGATTGAGAAGAATCTCATATTATATATTTTACTGAATTTACTAAGAGGGGAAAATCAAGCTCTCTTAGCTTATTGGCAAAGAAGGACTTTGGTCTGCCTATTGCACTACCATTCAGCTCTATTGTCTACACACAAAAACTCTGAAAGGTTTTAAATGTGAATGCTTGTAACCCAAGTAGATTTCAGCACAGATTGTAAAGATGCTTAGAATTAGCTCATGAATGTAAAGTCGTGGAAGCGCTATTGCCTTTGATTCTAGGGGTGTACCACTAGGGCTGTCCAGACAAGGAATATGCATATAGTTTGATCAGGATCTTAGAGTTTTGGAGGAGTCCTGGTGCCTATGTGCAAATACACTCACTGTCCCTAGGTATGGACATTGGTCTATAGCAGATCTCCACCACTGTCTAAAATGTCTACACAGGACATTTTCTGCTGGCATGACAATATATCTCTCCACCTCAGATGTGTTTCAAGATTGGCATTGCCTATGCTAATGCCAATCTGTGTCTGGGAAACATGGAGAAGCTGGTGCTTGGCTGAATATCAAATGTAAGTCATGAGGACAAACCCAGCCTCAGGCCTCCACTGCCCTGTGCTGCAGCATACACCCATACCCTTCACGGACTCATCCTGGGAGAGGTGTCTGTGGTTTGTCCCCTTAAGCAAGAAGAATGACCAAAAGCAAATACTCCACTGTTATGAGATTCTCTTATACCTGTTTCTCCTCAGATGTAATGAATATCACTAAAATCAAGATGGATTCAGGCAATGAGAACTCTCCCTCCTAGAAACTGCAACTATATTTATCAGTTGACTGTGCTCAGTGGATTTAGCTACTACACAGCAGCTATGTTCCTGTTTCTGTGACATTTCCCTCTGCAACCGAGGGGCTCTAACCCTGATTTATTGGATGATACCTAGAAAATCACTCAAACTCTCTGGTCCTGATCCCAGACTCTCCTGATTCCAAAATATCTAGAGAATGACAATCATCCATACTTCTTCAGCGAGCTTCTGTGAAGACTCATAAAATACAGAGCAACTATTTTGAATTGGCTGTTCTAATGAATGGAAAAGATCAGTATAATCCAAGAAAATATCTCAACAAAGGAACAATGGAAAAAACAAACAAACAAACAAACAAACAAACAAACAAACAAGTAAGCAGGCATGTGTGCTTACAATGTTTTCAGTTTGGGGCTAGACACGGTGGGACACAAAAGACATGCAGGATGTAGTTTTTGTCCCAGAGAATTTACAGTCAAGCTGTGAAGACAATTAAATGATGTCCACAGAGTAATAGTAATTGTATTTATTCATTATTTATTAATTTTTTTTAACTAAAAGTGTGTACATCTGAATGAGATGTTATCTTGAAATAATTATCTTGTAGAGTTATTTACTTAATCCAATGGCCTTCAATAGCTCCAAACATTTCTGCCATCCTTTCTAGTTCGCTGGTGAACAAATTTGAAGGGAGAGTTGGCCCCTGCCTCTCAGTGGAAAGAGTCTCTGTGCGGGGCCTTCCACTGCAAAGAACAGGGGCTTGGGGTTAGATCAGGGAGCCCAGGTTATCTGCTTCTGGCTTCTGAAAGAAACACCTGGTTGCTTGGAGGTATCAGGTGATTTAGGAGGGAAAATACAAGATGGAAAGGATTGGTTTCAGGAGACAATGAGAGCAGAGGATCAAAGGGTCTGGGAGGCACCAGCAGGCCTGAGAGCCGGAGAAACCCAGTGACACACACCCGGTGTCGTTTTCTAGTGGAGATTCCTGATTAGTGGAAGGAATCAGAAAACAGTTGGGAAATGGAGCGCGCTCTCCTTCCGTGCAACCTCTTCACCCGTAAGGCCCGCACATTGTGGTTCCGGAGAGCACGGTGCCAGACCTCTTGCAGATGGACAGATCCCTGGGTAAGAACTAAAAATTAGGTGGCTGCTATTTATTGTTCTGATGACTCAAATCCCTCCTCTTTGTTTTTCCAAGAAAGGCTGCTCTTTTAAGATTTTATCTTGATTAAGTTTCAAGAAAGTTTGGTGAACTCTTAATTCCCACTTTGGATACTAACCTGGTTAAATACGAATGTGAGGCTGACCCCACCCCCACCCCCCACCCTATATTCTAGTCAGTGGCACATACCTTTATTGAGCAACTACCCTGTGAAGGTACAGACGTGCACCGTGACAGGAGTCACCATGGATAACGCGTGGTCCCCGCTCTCAAGGGCCTCACTTTCTGGTAGTGGAGATAAAACAGCTCTGTGCAACTGCCATGAAAGGGAGAATGTGTTCAGTATAGATGGGAGGTTCAAAATGCTATGGCCTTTCAAACGGGGAGAAGCCCTGTAAGCGTGGGGATAAAGGGGAGCAGGGAAGCAACAAGGTGAGGGGACAGTGTGAAGGATTTGCAGAATTTCCCCAGAGAGGGCCATGGTGGTCTTTCGGGAGGTGGTAGGATGGTCTGCGATTCAGCTGACATGGGGACTTTGAAAGTAAGAGAAGAAGGCTAAGGAGGAATGGGCTTGGAAGGGCGGAGTGGGTACAGGTTTTGCAGGCTTTGGATGCCAGGCTAAGGTTTTGCCAGAAGGTAGAGGGGAGTCATGGAAACCTCCTGAGCAGAGGAGTGATGTGAGCAGTGCTGGGCTTGGGGAGAGTGCTCTGGTAGCAGCAATGGATGGACCAAGGGGAAGACACCTAAGAAGGCTGTCGCAATGTCCTGGAGAGGAGATGGGGTGAGGTGGCCACACCTAGGAAGGAGATGGTGGTGAGGGGCGCACAGCAGAGTAGCCCTCTCTGTGTATCATCTTCAGTGAAATCTGTGGGCTTTCATGACTCCAGACATGATGCTTTGCAGAGTCAAACAGAATGGACTCTGGAGCTGCCTTTGTTTCTGACGTTTTGCCTCAGTGCTGTCAAATGGCCAAAGTGCTGGGTCCTCTCAGATCAGAGTCATCTGATGACTTCATATCAATGTAGTGTCAGTCTGAAATCACAGGGGGCTGTTTTCCAAAACATCAAAGGTGCTTTTTTTCAAGAGCATAGAACTGGATGACAAGGAAGGTGTCTGTTCAAATTCAAAGATTAGAGCTAGAGGTGGAGGTAGAAGGAGGGGAGAGAGAGTTAAGGCAAAACAAAAAAAGAATGTCTAGAAGGAAAAATTGTCATTGGTTGAAAAAGATGACTAGGCCCTTCAAAAACTGGGTCCTGGACCAGTCAGAAGTATGGAAACAACCTAGGACCCATAGCAGCCTAGATAACTGGGCATGGGTATCATTTTTCTCTGTTAGATAACTTCCCAAGGCGGACACACATTGCAAGACTTATTCCAAATGGCAAAAAGGGTGCGCGCATGCACACACACACACACACACACACACACACACACACACACGCTTTAAGTTACTTCTCTAGTTCATTGCTACTTAGCTCACCATTTCTGATTGCACAGTTCCAGGGAGCCCATTGGAATCTGTCCCAGGAGAGGCTCCTTCCCTTCCCTATTCCTGGGGGAGTTAAATTGTTCCAGCTTCCAGATAGTGACACGGGGCCTGCCCCTCTCCAGGGACTTATTTACTATAACCTCTCCTCCAACTTGCAGGTCAAGGGTTATTCTGAAACATGAACCATTAGATCAAGAAAAAGAAAGAGAGATTTATTTAATGCAGTAGACTCATTTTCTTTGTGCTGAATAAACATCTCTGTGCCTAGGCTATTCAAGGTTTACACTGGAAAAAAAAAACAGTGCCAACTGCCACATCAGACAAACCCTGATATCAATGGCTTAACATTACTAAAAACTGTCTATCTCTTGCTTCTGTCACAGTCTGATAACTGGTGGGTCGGGAAGCTTCTCCATCTTGCAGCTCGCTATCCCTGCTACCTGTGGCATCTAAGGAAAACAAAACCATCTTCTATGGAACAAAGAGCTGGAGGATTTTGTAGGATGTTTTTAAAAGAAGGCCTTAGGCGGCTATATCACTGCCCACATTTCACCAGCCAGAAGCCAGTGGGCTGAGGCATCACCCTAATACTAGCGAGGCTGGGAAACAATGAGCACACGGGTCTTTGGTGCTGCCGAGCGTTTGCTCTGGGGCTTCCTAGAGGTCAGATGATACTCAGGAGAGCTGTGGTCACACTCACTGGCCCCTTCTTTGCTGGCGTTGGAGTGCCAGAATTCTTCCCCATTGTGCTCGGAAGAATGAATGTGAATTTCTTGTTAAAACCCTGGATGGAAGGAAGATATGTGCTAGCCCTGGATATGGGATGAAGCTCAGAATTCCCACCAGGGGTTGAATCTGTGCTCTTAATTTTGGTAGTAGGGGGAGGGGAAGGAGAGAGAGAGAGAGAGAGAGAGAGAGAGAGAGAGAGAGAGAGGGAGGGAGAGAGAGAGAGAGAGAGAGAGAGGAACAATGGGAGGTGAAGAATGCAGGGGCAGCTGAAACATTGCCTCATGGTGTCCCCAGATTCCAATACTGCATCATTGGCTTCCAGAACACCCGTGTGACCTCACTGGATTCCAGTCTCTATATTTGTTCACCATCAGTGCCTATTACTGTAAATAATTGAAAGGAATATAATAGGGTGAGAATTATTGTTGCCTCCCCCTTTGCCTTTCATAAATCTTTTTATATCAGAGGGGTCTGGCCCCAGCCACTCCTAGCTCTATAATTAGTTCTGGGAGCTGTGAGGAGAGAGATTTAGTTAATGACATTTCATGGTTCAATCTTGGGGTCCCTCAGGCCTTTTAATCTTTGATGGAGCACAGGACTGGGGTTTCAGGTGAACCTGGGCAATTTGCACTAATGATATGAGGGTCTGTCAGTGGTTTCTAAATGTTACAAATGAGCAAGTGAGACCCCAAGCCTGGTGCGCCGATCAGAGGGCCCTCCCCGGCCTGCGAGCTCTCCCAGCAGATGAGCTTGGTTTGGGTTTCAGTAGTTGCAGCTGGTTGCTATTCACTGTCTTCATCCTGTCGTTTCTGGCTTGGCCATCATCCTGCCATCCAGATATCTTGGAGGTAGGTATTCTCTGCCTGGAATAACACCCCAGTTCTGAAGCAGACTATACTGCAGGAAGTCTCCGGAACCCTCATGGTGGCTTTGAGGCACATGGGTAGGAGGCGTGGGCACACAGCTGGACAGGTGGCAGGCAACATCACCTGGGGAAAAAAGGAGTTGGAGAAGCTCATGAGAGAGAGAGAGAGAGAGAGAGAGAGAGAGAGAGAGTGTGTGTGTGTGTGTGTGTGTGTGTGCGTGTGTGTGTGTGAGAATGAGGCCCAAAGACATGAGGTGACTTGCACTTCTGCTCTTTCCTGCTCATCTGCTCTTCTTCTTCATTCCCCACCACACTGTCCCCTTCCTCTCTGGGATCCTTTCTCCTGGGTGCCAGGCAAGTGCGTATTTCCCTGGCTTCGCACTTACTCTTCTCTTTGATGGCGTGCCTTTCCCTGCCTTGTCCTGCTGAATGTCTATTCATCCCTAACACCAGGGCAACCATTTCTTCTCTCTGAAGTCTCCTTGACTCTGTCTCTTCTAGACTGAGCTGACCACTCCTTCCCTGGTGCTATTGCAGCCTCTTGTGCTTAGCTTTGTCACAGCTGTAATCACACTATGACATAGCAGTGTATCAACTGGCTGTCTCCACCAAGCTGCGAGCTCGAGCAAATGAACATCACCTCCTCATTTTAGTATCATCAGAGCCTGGGATGGTTCAGGCACATGGCAGATATACATGTTCTCCGAGTGAATAAATGCATCGAAAACCTTTACCCTTTCCCTAGGCATAAAGATAACTAGAAGACGGAGAAAGAGAACAAATGCAGAATGCTTGGGATGCTTTAGAAAAAAGGGGACACTAATCAAATATTATTTTGAGACTCCAAGCCTCCATTTGTCCTTATCTCCCAGGAAAGATGGTGAGGATAGGCAATTGCAGTTCCATGCAAGGCTCTCCCTTTCTTCTGCTGTCTATGCTGGGGGCAAGTCTGATTGCCGGGGTATTAGCAGGGCTGCTGTAAAATAATACAGTCTTCATGGCTGAGAGGTCCTGTGGCCAGGGTAAACCACACTCCACCTCCTCATTAAGCTATTGTGCTTGGATATTAATAGCTCTGGGCTGCGTTGTCTGTGTGGGCAAGTGCTGCTTTTTCTGAGCTGTGTAAGCCCCCATCTCCCAGAAACAAAGTGCTCCACAAATAACCACAGCGTGCTCTAAATTCCTCTGAGCAGGGAGCCCTGGGGATAACTCAGAGGGCAAGGAGGAGCAAGGCTCAGGACAGAGCACCCAACTCCAACAGCTCTTGACAACCCAGAGCCCATGGTAGGGGTTGGTTGGGAGCTGGAGTAGAAGAAGCCAGGGTAGGTAGAGAAGGCCAGAACTCCTGGATTTAAGTCCTGGCTATAAAAGGAATCAGCTGGAGACCTCAAACACATGACTGAGATGTCCTGAGGTTCGATTTCTTCTTCACCTGGGTTAGAGTTCTGCTTATTGTATAACATGTCATAACAAGCAAATGAAGTGGTACCTGTGAAAGTCACTTCTCAAATGCAAAATAATACATCAGTGCAAGGGTAAGTGATGGTGATGACGAGGATGGTGATGGTGGTTATGACAGTGACCTGCAAGGAGACCATGTTCTAGGAAGAAAGAGTGGGTCATCTTTGTGGTGATCAGCTCTGGAAATCAGTCATGAACAAGGGCCTGGCAATGGAGTGTGCCCTCTCAGCTTTCTTGTACCCTCTGAGGAGGCCAGATGTCTTAGACTTCCCTGAACCCAGTCAGCACACCCACACTTGGACTAGCCTGACATTTGCCCCACTACCTAGGTGTGTGACCTTGGGTAAGTGACTTCATCTCTGTGTCTCAGTTTCCTCATCTCTGAGATGCCAGGATGACAGTAGTATCTATTGATGGAAGAAGATTGAGTGCCTGTCATTTGGTAAGAGCTCAGTTAATGTTATCAGGTGGTGCATACTTTCCTGCATCACCTGATGTGATGCATTTCCATGGCCTGTGAAGAAATCCGTATTCCTTTTTGCAGTGGAGTAACTCAGAGTGACACAAACCTCATGACTACTCAGAAGAACCAAATGAAGTGGGTAGTAAGCAGACCCCCAGCTAACCCCTGATGACAGGAGTCTCGAGTTCATGACCAACTTGAAGCCGCAGAGACTCAGCTGCCCGGGGCTTTTCTCCTGGTGGTGGTCCTCGTTGGCCAAGGTTGACTCCACAGGAGGTCTCCAGCACAACTCACACATCACAGTGAGGAAAATGCACCAGGTCCACGTGGTGCCCCAGGGCCTTAGGCGTTGTATCAGTTTCCTGGGGCTGCCATCACAAAGTGTCACAAACCAAGTGGCTGTAACAACAGAAATGTACTGTCTCCCAGTTCTGGAGGACAGGAGTTCAAGACCTGGTGTCTGTAGGCCATACTTTCTTTGAAGCTGCCCGGGAAGGATCTGTTCCAGGTCTCTCTCTTAACTTCTGGAAGATCCTTGGTTTTTGGCAGTGTAGGTCTAATTTTCACATGCACTCTCCCTGAGGCATGTCTTCCTGTGTCCAAATGTCCCCTCTCTACAAGGACACCAGTCATATTAGATTAGGGTCCATGCTAATGACCTCATTTTGACTTGATTGCCTCTCCAAAGGCCCTCTCTCCAAACAATGTCACATTCTGAGGTTCTGAGGGTTAGGACTCTAACATTTTGTTGGGGGGGGGGGGTCACAATTCAACCCCTATCAGGTATGTTGTAACCCAGACCTTCATTCTGATAAGTAAGAACCTTTCAAAAAGGGAAGACTGTCTCCCATTTTTTAGGCAAAGAAACTGAGTGCCAAGAAGAGAATGAAAGAGAAAGGAAGCCTGAAGTCTCAGGTGTTCTCGCTAGAATTCTCAGACAGAGAGACCCCCTCGTTTAGTAGTGGGCCTCAGCAGGTGTCCCACAGAACAACTGTGTCTAATCACCTGAGGAGCTGGTTAGAATTCAGAGTTCCCCCATCTCATCCCAGTCCTGGTGACTCCACTCTGAGGATGGGATTAAATGCATGCTGAGCAGACTTGCCAGGTAACTTCCTGCTCACTCAAATCTAACACTTTCTCGGGTGTAGAGCTAATGGAGCAGGGTGTATCTGGGGCATAGATTTGAAATCAAAGTGAAACTGGGAAGATTAGAGGCAGCTGTGGCTTGCAGGGCAGCCTGATGGATTCCAGCATCTGGTTGCATGAGAAGCTGAGTTCAGGCCTGTCGCAAAGCCCTGGATATTTTCCACTGCCACATTTTCCTGGTGGCTTAGGAGACAACTGTGTGTAATGACGATGACCACAGGTTTGAACTGAGGTTGGAAGAGTGTGGGATTTTTAGGGCTGGACCCCTGCATATGAGCCCTCTTAGCCACAGTTTTTAGGGGTATTCCCAGAGCTCCAGATAGATTGTAGGGGCACTAGGATGCCTTCCAGGAGCTTATTGTTCCAACACTAGGGTTTTACTCAGAAAATTACCCTTTTTATTACCACCAGGAAAGTAGGAATAAAAGTGAGTTACTGCATCTAAAGTAGAACCAATCCAAATTAATTGTTTGTCAAGTACAGATAAGGATACTCGCTCATGCTCAAATTTCTGTTTTAGTGAAAGTGGGCAGTAAGGATAGCTATTCGGGTCTAGACAAAACCAGACAATGGCTAGCTTATCCTGACTCTCCAGGGTCTATACCTCTAAAGAGCAACAAAGCAGCTTTGGGGGAACTTCTCCGTCTGGTGCCTCTCATGGCGAGGCTTCCGTATTTCAGGATCAAAGCCGGAGTACAGTACCGGAGAGAATGGGCTGGTGCATTTAACAATGCTTAGTTCTCTTCTGTCGCGGTTGTCTCGTAGAAGCTCCCAATTCCCTACAGGGAGATTAGTTCCATTCTACTGAGAACTAATCTGCTAGGTGTGCAGGGCAAATACAGGATGTTCCCTCCACTGATAGAATCAGGTGGGACTCTACGGTGGTATTCGGAACTTCCTTTTCAAGTTATTTCTTCGTGTGAATAATCCCAGACAAAGAACAAACCAAGACAAATTGTATCAGCTTTGAGAAGCTGTATCCTTTTGCATTTTTGTGTGTTCTGCTTGCTTCTTTTACTTTGGGGGGAGTGGTAAAAATTTAACTGTTATAATTATGTGTGGTTTTTCAATACAGAATTGGTAGGAGGAAACGAGGGTGGGGCTCAAAGTGTCTTTGGAGGAGCAGCAGATGGATAGGCCATGCGTGAGTGGTGAGGAGCTGACCGCATCCGTGCCAGGCCAGGCTGCGGTGGGCACGGAATGGTGCCAGCATCTCTAAAGAAACTGCCTCCCCCTGTCTTCTCTGAATTTGACTGTTCACGGTACCAGACCCTTGCCATGTTTTCTGTTGTCAAAGGGTAGAGGGTGATGTATTAATTAATAACAACAGCCGCATGGCATTGTTTTGTTTAAGTTTGAAGAGACCATTAGTTTCCTGACACGATAGTCGTAAGTGATTTTTTTTAAAAGAAATACTAGAAGAAAGCCAAGAATAATCTCTGAATTATATCCAGAGCAGTTTTCTCAAAGACATAGCTTTTCCATATAATTTCCACTCTAACAAAGCAAAAGAGAAGGAGATAGAAATCAGTATTATTTTTATTTTATAGGCAGGAAAACCAAGATCCCATTTCTTGCTGGTTAGGGCCATAGAGATAGAAACAAAATTGTATTCTCCAGCATCTGTGTCCCCCCTTCCAGATCGCCGGCGCCAGTTATAGGATCAACTGTAACAAGGAAGAGGTAGGTTACCTGGAAGCAGTTTCCAAATATTAGCACTTTGGGACCCTGATTAAAGGAAGGTTATTTTTCTTGTTGCTGTTACTTTTAAAAATATGATGATCAGGAGAGGAGATACTCATGTCCTAGGTTAGGTGAAGTGGTGTCCGGAGGTGGAGTTCAGAGGTGGACGAGGATGGGACTGAATGACCTGAGCCATACCTGGGATTCTTTTACTCCACCATTAAGAATGCAGAATCATCCAAACCTTAGCGACCGCAGCCCCTGGGATGCTGACCATTAATGTGATTAATCTTGTCCGTGCCTGTAGCCTTGTTTAGAACGGGGCACGGCAAAGTGATGGATTGTTGTCATTATCAGTGGTACTATTTGCAATTAGTAGTAATTGCATGCTCATCTTTGGAGATCTTTTGGAGGTAATTGAATCACACCACTTAAGAATTCAGACCCTTTTGCTCTCCTCTCTCCTTCCCCCCCGCCCCCTGCATCCTCACCTCATGCCTGGAATGGAAAAAGAAGGCAATTAATATTAATCAGATCATTACGTTTCATTGAGATTTATGAAATGAATTGTTCGACTACATGGTCATGTGTTATCTCTTTAGCATCTTTGTTATTCCATGGCAGGCACATGCTTAACTCTTCAGGTTCCAAAGCAATCCTTGGGCATTAACTTCCTACTTCCAATAATACATTAGTTCTTTAATCAGGAGCCATTAGCTGGAGAGACTTACAGATTGCTTATCCCAGAAGGGTGAAATGAAACTCACCTAGGGTCATATGGTGCGTATGTGGATGAACCAGATCTGAAATCCTGAATGGTGGGCCCCCAAGCCAACATTCTTTCAGGGACACATTGTTGCTTTTATTTTCAAGTTCCTTCACAGCACATTCAGCACAATCCTTCAACTTGTCCTTCTGCCACCAACATCCTGGACGTTACAGCACCTTTCCTATCAGTCCTGCTCTACTTTGAGGAGCAAGTTCTTCCTTCCTTACTCATTCATTAACAAGTGCTTACTGACCAGCTTCTGTTTGCTTTGGTCTGAAAACACGTTTGGCATGCCTATGAAGCATTGGGCATTAGGCTTGAGCCTGGGGCTATGAAGTTAATAAGACACAGTCTCTGCTGATGTCAAGAATCCAAGGAGGAGGTCAAGACAAGCTCACAGTCATGAACAAAAGCAAATGCAATAGTCATGGATGTGCCTGAGGATGAGCTACTTTTAATAGGGTGACATTGAAAACAACTGAAAGTGTAAGAGTAGGCAGTTTAATTCCTTCACACCACAGACACTTGAGAATGCCAGCTCTGTTCCAGGTATGGTGCTAATTACTGGGATGACAGCAAAGGTAGTCCCTGTTCTTGCCTGCACATATGGCACATACTAGTAATGGAGACGGATTAAGTGGGAGCGTGGTTTAAGAGTCATTCATACACCAACCACTGTTTTATGGAGTGCCTGTCATGGTCCCTATTCTCAGGAAGTTTGTCGTCTGATAGGAGAGGTACACACACACAAAAAATGTAACCAAAGGATAAAATAATAATAATCTGTACTGAATGTATATGGAAAACAAATAGAATGCTGTGATAGATATGTTTTAAATTGATTTTTGTTTAAGAGAGACAGAAAGGGAGAGAGAGATAGGGGGATAGAGATCGACTGCGAGTGAACAGAATACAGAGTGCAATGGTTAACGGCACCCTTAACTGAAGTCAGACTGCCTAGGTCTGAATCCTAACTCTCCACTTGCCAGCTGTATGACCCTGAGCAAATTACCTAAGTTCTCTGTGTCTCAGTTACTGCATCTGTAGATAGGAATTATGGTTTCTTCAAGAACTAAATGACTTAACATTTCTGACAAGCTTAGGATAGTAGTTGGCCAGGAATAAGTACTATGTACTAGCAGAGTTGATAATGCAAGGACCCAGTGAGTGAATTTCTGTACTGCCAAATTAACTTCTAAGCTGACATTTCCATGATAAAGGATGTGTACTTTGGAGGAATAACAATGTACTGGAGCCAGTTTGTATCAGCATATCACTGGTACATACATGTAGTAGAGTGTAATGGAGAGTTAGAATTCTCCTTAGTGGTTCCAAACTGATCTGTGTCTAGTGTGATATATTTGTAACATACATGCTGTTTAAGAAATCTGAAACTCCTGATTTAATGTGCCTACTATACCAGGCCTAAAGGAATTGAAATCATTTACCTATTTGTTGGCAATCCCATTAGAAGACAAGGGTGTGATGATTGCCATTAATACCGTGCCATAAAGATAAACTCTTCATCAGCTGAATATGCGCTCTGGACATAGCATGCAATTTGGATAATTGCCTAACTTGTTAGGGGGCTGCACAAGCTAACCCCTTACATCCGATGGAAAGTGAGCACCTACCTGATGACCCAATTACTTAAGAAGTAGCTATAAAAACAAAAACATAACAATAAACCTGTTTAATAATCACCAATTCCTAAGCACCCAAATGTATTTAAAATTTTTTTCCCTTTATTGATTTTAGAGAGAGAGGAAGTGAAAGGGGGAGAGAGCGATAGAAACATTGATGAGAGAACATCGATTGGCTGCCTGCTGCATGCCCCCCACTGGGGATTGGGCCCACAACCTGGGCATGTGCCCTGGCTGGGAATCAAAGTGGTGACTTTCTGGTGCATGGGTTGATGCTCAACCACTGAGCCACACTGACCGGACTCAAATGTATTTTATTTTATTATTTATTTATTTTTTATTAATTTATTTTTGTTACAGATGTTTTTTCCCCATTGATACCCTCCTTCCCATCTTCCCCACCCCATCCCCAGCTTTGTTGTCCATGTCCATCAGTTATGCGTACATGCATATAAGTTCTGTGGTTTATCTCTTCCCTCCTCCCCACCCCCTCTTCTGAGGGTTATCAGTCTGTACCCTTACTTCCACATCTCTGGGTCTACCCTGTTCCTCAGAC
Organism: Tadarida brasiliensis; assembly: GCA_030848825.1. NCBI lineage: Eukaryota > Metazoa > Chordata > Mammalia > Chiroptera > Molossidae > Tadarida > Tadarida brasiliensis. Next base: position 23,160,646 of record CM061263.1, read on the forward strand.
TGTTATGTTCATTATATTCCACAAATAAGTGAGATCATATGATATTTGTCTTTCTCTGCTTGGCTTGTTTCACTTAGGATAATACTCTCCAGGTCCCTCCATGTCGTCTCAAAGGATAAGAGATCTTTCTTTCTGAACAGCTGCATAGTACTCCATTGTGTTTATGTACCACAGTTTTTTTATCCATTCGTCCACTGATGGACACTTGGGCTGTTTCCAGATCTTAGCTAATTGTAAAGAGTACTGCTATGAACATGGGGGTACATATATTCTTTCTGATTGGTGTTTCAGGCTTCTTAGAATATATTCCTAGAAGTGGGATCACTGGGTCAAATGGTAATTCAATTTTTAATTTTTTGAGGTAACACCATAGTATTCTCCATAGTGGCTGCACCAGTCTGCATTCCCACCAGCAGTGTACTAGAGCCCCCTTTTCTCCACACCCTCGCCAGCACTTGTTATTTGATTATTTGTTGATGACAGCCATTCTGACAGGTGTGAGGTGATACCTTATTGTTGTTTTAATTTGCATCTCTCTGATGATTAGTGATGTCGAGCATTTCTTCATATGTCTCTTAGCCATTTGTATGTCCTGTTTGGAGAGGTGTCTATTTAGTTCCTCTGCCCATTTTTAAATTGGGTTCTTTGTTTTCCTTTTGTTGAGTTGTATGAGCACTCTATATATTTTGGAGATCAACCCCTTATCTGATGTATCATTGGCAATTATGCTCTCCAATACAGTGTGTTCCCTTTCCAATTTGATGGTTGTTTCTTTTGCTGTGCAGAAGCTTTTGAGTTTGATGTAGTCCCATGTGTTCATTTTTTCCTTTGTTTCTGTTGCCTTAGGTGATATATTGGTGAAGATTCTGCTGTGTATGATGTCTGAAATTTTGTTGCCTACGTTTTCTTCTAGGATTTTTATGGAATGACGAGTCACATTTAAGTCTTTTATCCATTTTGAGTTTATTCTTGTGTATGGTGTAAGTTGATGGTCTAGTTTCATTTTTTTGCATGTAGCTGTTCAATTTTCCCAACACCATTTATTCAAGAGGCTGTCTTTACTCCATTGTATGCTCTTGCCAACTTTGTCAAATATTAATTGAGCATAATGTCTTGGGTCAATTTCCAGGTTCTCTGTTCTGTTTCACTGGTCTATATGCCTGTTCTTGTGGTAGTACCAGGCTGTTTTGATTACAGTAGCTTTGTGGTATAACCTGATATCCGGTATTGTGATCCCACCTACTTTGTCCTCCTTTTTCAAGATTGCTGTGGCTATTCGGGGTCTTTTTTGGTTCCATATGAACTTTTGAAGTATTTGTTCTAGTTTTGTGAAATATGTTGTTGGTATTTTGATGGGATTGCATTGAATCTATAGATTGCTTTGGGTAATATGGACATTTTAATGATGTTAATTCTTCCAATCCATGCACAAGGTATGTGTTTCCACTTTTTTATATCTTCCTCTATTTCTTTTTTCAATGTCCGGTAGTTTTCTGCAAATAGGTCCTTTACTTCTTTGGTTAAGTTTATTCCTAGGTATCTTAATTTTTTTGCCGCGATGGTAAATGGGATTGTTTTTATAGTTTCTCTTTCTGTGAGTTCATCATTGGTGTATAAGAATGCCGTTGATTTCTTGACGTTAATTTTGTATCCTGCTACTTTGCCAAATTCATTTATTAAGTCTAGTAAATTTTTGATGGAGTCTTTAGGGTTTTCTATGTATAATATGTCATCTGCGAATAATGACAGTTTCACTTCCTCCTTTCTAATTTTGATCCCTTTTATTTTTTCTTCATGTCTGATTGCTGTGGCTAAGACTTCCAGTACTATGTTAAATAAGAGTGGCAAAGGTGGGCACCCCTGTCTTGTTCCTGTTCTTAAGGGAAATGTTTTTAGTTTTTGCCCATTGAGTATGATGTTGGCTGTAGGTCTTTCATATATGGCCTTTATTATGTCGAGATGATCCCTCTATTCCCAAATTGCTGAGCGTTTTTATCAGAAATGGGTGCTGGATTTTGTTGAATGCTTTTTCAGTGTCTATTGATATGATCATGTGGTTTTTATCTTTCATTTTGTTTATGTGGTGTATCACATTTATTGATTTGCGAATATTGAACCAGCTTTGCATCCCTGGGATGAATCCCACTTGGTCATGGTGAATAATTTTTTTGATGTATTGCTGGATCCGATTTGCTAGTATTTTGTTCAGGATTTTGGCATCTATGTTCATCAGGGATATTGGCCTGTAGTTTTCTTTCTCTGTAGTCTTTTTCTGGTTTTGGAATTAGAATTATGCTGGCCTCATAAAATGAGTTTGGAGGTCTTCCTTCTTCTTGAATTTTTTGAAATAGTTTGAGGAGAATGGGTGTTAGTTCTTCTTTGAATGTTCGGTTAAACTTCCCCGTGAAGCCATCCGGGGCTGGGCTTTTGTTTGCTGGGAGAGTCTTGATTACATCTTCAATTTCCTTAGTTATTATTGGTCTGTTCAAGTTTTCTATCTCTTCCCAGTCCAGTTTTTGGAGACTATGTGTTTCTAGAAATTTTTCCATTTCGCTTAGATTGTCGAATTTGTTGCCATATAAATGTTCATAGTATTTGTTAACGATCCTTTGTATTTCTGTGGTGTCAGTTGTTACTTCTCCTCTTTCATTTCTGATTTTGTATATTTGGGTTCTCTCTCTTTGTTTCTTGGTGAGTCTAGCTAAAGGTCCATCAATCTTGTTTATCTTTTCAAAAAACCAGCTCTTTGTTTCATTGATCCTCTGAATTGTTTTTTTGGTCTCTATGTCATTTATTTCTGCTCTGATCTTTACTATTTCCTTCCTTCTACTTGCTCTGAGGTTTTCTTTTTGTTTGCTTTCTAGGTCTTTAAGTTGTGAGGTTAGATAGTCTATTAGAAATTTTTCGTGTTTTTTTTTTTTTTTTTTTTTCCTCACCCGAGGACATTTTTGCATTTATCTTCAGATAGAGCGGGAGGGGGAGAGGGAGGAAGTGAGAGAGAGAGAAACATTGATTTGAGAGAGACACATCAACTGGTTGCCACCCACACGACACCAGCCGGGGCTGGGGACAAACTGCAACCAAGGTAAGTGCCCTTAGCGGGAACCAAACCTGGGACTCTCTGGTCCGTGAGCCAAATGGGCCAGGGCTTTCTTGTTTCTTGAGGTAGACCTGTAGTGCTATGAACTTCCCTCTCAGAACTGCTTACGCTGCATCCCATAGATTTTGTGTTGTTGTGTGTTCATTTTCATTGGTTTCCAGGAAGTTTTTAATTTCTTCCTTGATCTCCTCGGTAACCCATTCATTGTTTAATAACACGCTATTTAGCCTACATGTGTTCAAATGTCTTTGCGTGTTCTTGTTGCAATTGATTTCTAGTTTCATGCCATTGTGATCTGAGAAGATGCTTGATATGATTTCAATGTTCTTGAACTTGTAGAGACTTCGTTTTTGTCCTAACATGTGGTCTATCTTTGAGAATGTCTTATGTGCACTTGAGAAGAATGTGAATTCTGTAGTTTTGGGGTGTAATTTAATAGATACCTGTATATATCTATTAAATCCATTTGGTCTAGTGCTTCATTTAGAGTCTCTGTTTCTTTGTTAATTTTTTGTCTAGAGGATCTATCCAGTGATGTCAGCAGGGTGTTGAAGTCCCCTGCTATGATTGTATTCCTGTCGATTTCTTCTTTGAAGTCCTCCAGAAGCTTTTTAATATATTTTGGTGCTCCTATATTGGGTGCATATATGTTTACCAAGGTTATATCTTCTTGTTGGATAGATCCTTTCAATATTATGTAGTGACCTTCTCTGTCTCTAGTTATGCCCTTGATTTTGAAATCTATTTTATCAAATATGAGTATTGCTACTCCAGTTTTTTTTTCCTTTCCATTTGCTTGGAAGATTTTTTTCCTTCCCTTCACTTTCAACCTATGTGAGTCTTTTATTGTGAGGTGAGTCTCTTATAAACAACATATATATGAATCAAGCTTTCTTATCCAATCAGCTCCTCTGTGTCTTTTTATTGGAGCATTCAATCCATTTACATTTAAGGTGATTATTGATATGTACTTATTTATTGCCATTTTTGTTTAGTGTGGTTCTATTTTCCTTCCTATTTCTTCTACTAATTATAGCAGTCCTTTTAACATTTCTTGCAGTGCTGATTTGGTGCTAATGTATTCCCTTAGCCTTTTTTTTTTTTTTTTGTCTGGGAAGCTCTTTATTTGACCTTCTATTTTGAATGATAGCCTTGCTGGGTAGAGTAGTCTTGGATTCAGATCCTTGTTTTTCATGACCCTGATTACTTCATGCCATTCCCTTCTGGCCTGTAGTGTTTCTGTTGAGAAGCCAGCTGTTAGCCTTATGGGGGTTCCTTTGTAGGTAACCTGTTGCTTAGCTCTTGCTGCCTTTAGGATTCTCTCTTTGTCTTAAATTTTTGGCAATTTAATTACTATGTGTCTTGGTGTGGGCCTGTTTGGGTTCTTCTTACTTGGGGCTCTCTGTGCCTTCTTCCTTCACCAAATTAGGGAAGTTTTCTGTCACTATTTCTTCAAATATATTCTCTAACACTTGCTCATTTTCTTCTTCTTCGGGAACTCCTATGATGTGAATATTATTATGTTTCCAGTTGTCCCACAGTTCTCTTAAGCTGTCTTCCTGTTTTTTAATTGTTTTTTCCTTTTGGTTTTCTGTTTTGTTTTTTTTTTATCCTCACCTGAGGACATTTTTTCATTTTTTGTTCAGACAGAGTAGGAGGGAGAGAGAGGAAGAGAGAGAGAGAGAAACATCGATGCGAAAGGGCCACATCGAGCGGCTGCCACCCGCACGACCAACCAGGGCCGGGGACAAACTGCAACCGAGGTACGTGCCCTTAGCAGGAACCGAACCTGGGTCTCTCCGGACCGTAGGCCTAACCGCTGAGCCAAACCGGCCAGGGCCCTTTTGGTTTTCTGATTGGTTGATTTTTTTTCTACCCTGTCTTCTAATTCATTGATCCGGTCCTCAGCTTCCTCTACTCTGCTATTTAGTCCTTCCAATGTGTTCTTTATTTCTGCTATGTCATTCTTCATTTCTTCTTGGTGCTTCTTCATTTCCAATTGGTTGATTTTCAATGTTTCTATGTCTTTACTCATGGTGTTGATGTCCTTACTCATGCTGTTGAGCTTCCTCAAGATCATGGCTCTAAATTCTAGCTCTGTTAACTTGCTTAACTGCATTTCATTGATATCATTTTTGTAGAGGTGTCTTGTTCTTTCATTTGGGATTTATTTCTTTGTTTCACCATTTTGGCTATCTCAGTGGGTTTTGGAACCTGCCAAATTTTCCCTGTGGATGTTGGTGTTCTTCTGTTTGTGGCTCCCTCTACTGGGTTTGGATGAGCGTGGGAGGACCCACGTTAAACACCACTGTCAAGTCTTACTTTCCTGAGTAGATTTTCAAGCCCAGGAAAGGTTCAGTTATCCTCTAGCTTTTTGCCTAGAGGCTATTAGTCCTGATTACTTTAAGAGTCTTGGGTTCTCAGTTGAATGAAAACCTCCTTCAGGTGTTCAGCATAAGAGGGTTCCCTGAAGGTAGGGCAGATGCTGGTTGTTAATGAGCCTCAATTTACATTTCAATGGCCCACCTGGGTGGGGCTGAATCTCTGAGGGAGGGGCTGCCGCCTTTCCCCAGAGCCCTGGGAAGGAGTAAGATGGCCACTGTCCTGTGTGGCAGCAACTCAGCAAAAGCTCTGAGCGCCCTCCAAATCCCAAGTGTCCCCACACAGTTCCAGTCCAGTCCGCCCTCCCTCTGCCAGAGCCCAACGTGAGTGGCTGTGGCTATTTTAGTGCTCTGTCCTGCCCTCTGCCCTGTGGAGTGGGCTCAGGACTGTAACTCCGAGGGTGCTGCTCACAGCCAAGACCGCTGCTGTCCGTGGGCTCCTAGCCCCCCTCTCGCGCCTCCGCAATCCTACCAGGATCGACTCAGTGTCCGTGGTTATATGGTCCTCACAAGCTGCTCTTCTGTTGCCCCTTCCTGATGACCCATCTTTATTCTAGTTGCAATTCCAGTTTGGTCTTGGGAGATGGTCTATGTAGCTTCCATTCTCTCCACTGCCATTTTTTTCCTCAAATGTATTTTAAATAAAAATAAAACTATACAACATTTAAATAAATGTAAATACCAACATGTAAGTTGTATTTTTTCACTTAATGTTATCTATTAATAACTTTTACTAATAATATTTTCTAATATTATTAAATATTTATGAAGTATCAAGCAGTCCTGTGATACTTAGGAGAGAGTTATTATTATTATTCCCATTTTACCAATGAGAAAACTGAGGCCACAGGAGATGAAGTAACTAGCTCAGAGCCTCCAGTTAGTAAGTGTCAGAACCAGGACACAACCTAACATATTTAGCTCCAGAGCCTTTATATTATGTAACACCACTTCTCAGATGCTGTTTTCCAAAGCAGACAAGAAACCACATACCATCTCTATTGTTGTGATACAACTGGTATTGAAGAAATTATATCTGTAGACAAGAGAGCTTCCTAATAATAAACCATGGAATAAGGTTATCTTACCCCAATACATATATATATATATATATATATATATATATATATTTTTTTTTTTTAATAGAGGAAAAAAATTTAAAAAGAGCCCAGGACATCTTAAGGCTTATAGACTCTTCATTTTAATCTCTGCCTCTGTCATCCCATGACGTTCTTCCTGTGTTTATCTGTGTCTCTCTTCCTTTTTTTTTTTTTTATAAGGACCCCATTCATATTGGATTAAGGTCCACCCTAATGGAGTAAGTCCCCATCTTAACTTGATTACATCTGCAAAGACTCTATTTTCAAGTAAGTTCACATTCACAGGTATGGAGATTGAGACTTCAACATATCTTTTTGGGGAACACAATTCAACTCACAACAGTGTAAAAGCTGGACTTCAGGCTATAAGTAGGGAGAAAAATCCAGACAGCAGAAAGAAGACATAACCCAAGGTGTCAGGAACAGAATCAGGGATTGGAGATTGAAAGAACTGATCTGAGAGGCATTTGGAGGGCAGAGTCCATAGCATGATTCAGACATTTAATATGAGGGAGCAGGAAGGAGAGGGGTCTAACTTCCAGCACAGGCAATAGATGGATGGGAGGTGAGGACCAGAATATACAGGAGGAGTGACAGGTTTGAGAGAAAGAGAAAGGTCAGTTTTGTATATATTAAGTTTAAGGTGCCCATGGGACCCCCCAGGTGAAGAGGTGCAGCACATCAATGCATCTCTTCACCTTAGGAAAGAGATGTGGACTTCTGGGTTGTCAGTGTGTAGATGGTTACAGTGTATGGAGGCCACGGGAGAGAGTGGAATCACAAAGGGAGAAGAGCTAATGAAAAGGGAAGGGTGATGACAATGGAATTTGAACAAGCCAAAGCTATAAGGAGATACAAGGAATGGACCAAGCAAGAGAGGCCTGTCTATTGATCTCATGGAGAAAGAATAAAGAAAGAACACAGGAGTTCTGAAGATACAATTTCTCCCAATATACCTCTTAGAGAATTCTTACTGATGCAGGGAGAAGGATTCAGAGTGTTTTTAGCATGAGAAAGCATTTGAATTCTGACGCCACTGCTCTTCCTTCCATCCTGATGATCAGTCTGGACCACTGCACTCCCACATTATGTGCTCTCTCTTTCCATTGTTCTTTGAGGATGCTGCTAGGTGATGCAGGCCTCAGCAGAATCTTTGGTAGGGCAGAGATATCAGAGGGTGCTCTCCATTCCAAGCCACCTTCCTTCCCCTCCGTCACCACTCCTAACCCCTGACCAATAGGCCATGTCATAAAACAACTATGTGGCCTCAGTATGAATCATAAAGGCGGCTACTCCCTTATGTCTGGGTCTTTGTCCTACCCCATGCAGTGCTGGCAGAATGACTAAAACCAGCAGATTTTCCTGAGGCAGTAATGCTTTAAGGTGACTTTTGCATGCCCTTTCCTTTACATTTTAATGGCACTCTAATGTTGAATTAAAATGGAATTCCTATGGAAATGTACAATATCTAAATCAATACTTGGTGATTAGTGTCATGAGAATGAATATCAAAAGATCTAATAGCAATGGAGGGACCCAAACCAGGGTGAATAAAGCCGCCTGTGTCCATTAACTCAAGCCTGACTAATGCTAAATTACAATAAAATATCTAGGAAATTCTGACCAGAGCCACTTTAAAGCCCACAAAATGTAGCTTAATTAGCACTATGATGACAAATGCAGGAAGAATTCATTACACTCAAAGACTCTTCATAAAGTCCAATTTTACAAACTCGTCCCTTTTTTACCAACACAATGCCTAGAAGGACATGGTTGCTTAACTACCACCAGGATGCTGCTTATTACGTGCTGAGCTAAGTCAGACATTCTAAGAATGCATTCTATGGCTGCCTCTTCCTACCCATGTGACTTTGGGAAGGTTACTCTACCCCTCAGTTTTCCCATATGAAAAATGGGGATAATAATCATGCCTACTCACAGGGTGGGTGGAAACATCAAAGGAGTCATTGCATTTATTTAAAGGGCTTCAATAGTCCCTGACCCGTGCAGCATGCAGCAAGTGTGCGCTACTGTTGTTTTTGTTCTTCTTTTTTAAATCTGCTCCAGAGGCAGTAGGATGAAAATGGAGACAATTGAACAACTCTGCTCTGTCAACACCTCCCTGCTTGGAAGTGCACAAAAGCATGGCGAGTTACAGAGGAAAGAAACCTTTCATAGAGAACATTGAATTCAACCCTCCTGATTTACATACAAAGTATTTGAGGCCCACACAGGGAAGATGGCTTCCTAAGGTCAACCAGGTAGTTCTGTCCCATTCAGACATTTATTGAGTGTCCACTATGTCTAGACTGTGTATTAGTTACTAGTTTACAATGATATATTAATTAGTTCCTGTTCTTATGCAACCTACCATATTGTGAGGGAGCAAACACAGCCACAAAACATGGAGATATAATTTGTCAGGGTAGGTGACGAGAGAGAGATGCAGATATTAAGAGGCTATGGGGCAAAGGAGGGACATTGACTCCAACCTGCAAATTTGGAGGTGACTTCTCAGAGGAGTTGATGCTTGAATTTGGTTCTGAAGGAGAATAAGTTAGCCAGGCAGTGAAAGAAAGGAAGAAAATTTTGTGCATGAGCAAAAGCACAGAGGTGCAAGAACAAGGTGAGTATGGGGGACCACTAACCGTTTGTCAATATGGGAACATACAGCATAAGAACAGGGAGTGGCAGGAAATGAAATTAGATGGGCCTTTTATGCCTTGGCAAAGAAATTGGAGTTATTTCTGCAAATAATAGGAAGCTTTGGAAGGGTTTAAGCAGGAGAGTAATATGTTTACATTTAGATGGAACATTCTGTCTTCATTTGGAGAGTGGATTTTGAGGGAATAATATGGAAGGAAGGATTTCAAAAGGGGGCTGATTTTAATAAGCTGAGGAAGAGCTGATAAGGATCTGAATTAGGGTAACAGAAGTATAGAGAGGAGAGATAGATTTGAAAAGTATTTAAGAGGTAAATTCAGCTAGACATGTTGACTGTTCAGATGTGGGGTGTGTGAGAGAAAGGAGTATAGTATGATTTCAAGTTGCTCACATGGGTGATAAGATGAATTATGAATTGAGAAAATGAGACTACATAAAAGAGAAGAAATAGGATGAGAACAGATAATTGCCCATGACTAGTAGGGAGTTGGAGGGCAAGTGTGACTTTCAGGAAAGAGATTAGGGCTGGAGAAAGGAATATGGTTGGAGGACTTCAAACGATGAGTTATTAAGACCATTCAAAGATCATTTATAGGAAGAATAGTAGTGGGTCAAGGTCTTTTTCCTGTGAACTGCGTATTTAAGAGGGAGGCTGAGGTGTCTTCTATGAAGAAGTCAAAGACAGATCATGAAGAGGTGCAAGCTGAAATAAAAGAGACGAGTGTCACACATGCCAACGGAGTAGAGAGTTCATGGTCACGATGTTAAATGCAGAAAGGATGGCTGATAACATAAGGGCTGAAAAGCATCCAATGAGTAGGACATAACGCTCCTGGCTGCATGCTGACTTTGGCTAGGATGGTTGAAATGGAGCGGCGAGGGAGAACAGACTGAAATGGTTTGAGGAGTGATCTTGTTGTGAGGCAGTAGAGACAATGAGTATAGATGTCTATTCCAGGAACACAAGATTTTTTTCAGGAAGATGAGAGACAGGTTGTTGGTTGAGGAAGGATTTAGAATCAAGAGAGAGATTTTATGAGAAACATAGGCATGTTTATTGGCAGAGAGCAAAGAGCCAGGAGAAAATAAGAGGTTGAAGATGTAGCAGAAAAGACAGTTATTGAAACAAAGTTCTAGGGCATCAAGAACCACAGGATTAGATAACTGGGAAGTGCGGAGGAACACCTTGTCCTCTGCCCCCAGAGGAAAGAAGCTGACCATGGAGGATAAATTTAAAGTTGTGATGGTGAAGGAGGTTGGAAGTTAAAGTACTTTATTCTTGATGGTCTCATTTTTTGAAAAAGTATGATCAAGTTTGTGGTGCTGTGAGTGTGGGATGTGAGTTAAGTAATGGATTTAAGGAGAGAATATCCTGAGTAGGGAAGGTTCATCAAGCAATTCAGAGAGTTCAGCTGAGGCTAGTGGCCTAGCTGAGATTCATGCCCAGGTTTACAGATTCTTGGAGGATAATAGCTCTGTTGGAGCATTTATCTTCAGTCTAGGTGATATTTTCATACAATTGATTTTTAGTTCCCATATTTCTTGTTGGATTCCAAAGCAAGTCATTTGTATCTTCATAGTTTAGAACAAATTCCCAGAATTACTGCTTGGCTCCTTGTTTGAACTTTGGTCTATGTCAAGTAAGGATATATACAATCTTGTTTATAATATAGATAATGAGGCTGAGAGGCAGGAGCCCTCCATCACCTCTGTGTCCAAAGCCAAAATAAGCAAGTCATTCAACATATCTGCTGCTCTCAATCCTGTAACAAATCCAGATTTCTTCATATCACCTCTTTTTTCCCTTTCTTGCCATGGTATAAACACCATGATGGAGAATCTGGGCCTGTTTTGGTTCTCAGTGATCTGGAAGAACAGTGTAGTTCAAGGCCCAATGCCTAACAGTTGATTTCTTAAAAGTAACCACAGAGGATGAAGACAACCCCCAAGTCATATGTAAGCAGAGAGTCCTAATTGGTGACCTTTCTCAAAGCCAAGAGACAGCTGGTGGTCTCTGTTCTTCCTGTGTTCTGAGATCCTGGGGACCCTGGCAGTTCCCATAGCACACCATAATCAGAAGTAAGCAGGACCCAGATGATGGTGGTTGTGTCTGGGAGTGTTTGCTGGGGTTGAGGGAATAAGTGAAGGGGGATGGTGGGAAAATAAACGTAAGTCTCCCAGAAACACTGCAATTTGACATTTTCCTGATGGAACTAGAGCAGGATTCTAAACCCTGGAGGTCTGTGGTGATACCTCCCATGCCTGTCCGAGTCTACTGTCAGCTATAGGTCTTTGGTTGTTTAGTCTACTCAGTTTTGGTCATTGTATTAGTGGTATCAGGAGAGTCCCACGTGCTTTCCTGACATTTATGTAACTGTTTTAATGATAACATACTCTAGGCCCTGCTAAAAGTTGAAAATTTAGGTTGTTTCTTAAAAATATTTAGAGAGAGCCATGGCTAGGTAGTTCAGTTGGTTAGTGTTTTCCTGATATGCCAAGGTTGTGGGTTCAATTCCTGGTTAGGACACATACAAGAATCAACCAATATATGCATAAATAAGTGGAACAAAAGCTCTCTCTCTCTTCTTCTTCCTCTTTCTCCCCTCCTTCTCTCTCAAATAAATAGTTAAAAATATTCAGAGAGAAAATGAAGTGTGGCCATAATACAGGATGGGGCAAAAGTAGGTTTACAGTTGTGCATATGGAAAATAATACAATAATAAATAAATAATAATACAAGAAAAAACGGTATTTTGTGTATTCACAACTATAAACCTACTTTTGCCCAACCCTGTAGAAGACAAGACATATTATGAAAATGGGGTGTGTTTCAGCTTTTTATTATTTGTATAACAAACTGTCTCAAAACATAGTGGTGTAAAATAGCAACCATTTAATTTGTTCATGATTTTGTGAATTCACAACTGATGCAAAGGCTCAGCAGAGATGGTTTAACTCTGTCTCACCTGGTACTGACTAGGCATTACCGGGATTAGAGGGTCCAAGATGCCCTTAATCATATATATGGCACTTGATGCTAGAAGTCAGCTGAGGCACCTCAATGCTCCTGCAATTAGCCTCTCTTTCAGCAAGTTAAATTGGACTTTCTTACATGGTAGCTCAGAGTTTCTATAGCACAAAAGTGGACGTGGCCAGACCTTGTAAGTCCTAGATACAGAAGTCACACAGCATAATTTCCCCCACATTCTAGTGCTCAAGGCAATAAGTTCAGCTTAGATTTAAGGAGAAAGGAAATAGACATCACCTCCTGATGGAAGTTGTGACATGTGTTTAGAGTTTCAAAATAGAGTACATCATGATCTCCATCAGGTCCAGATGTGGATGAAACTCCTGGAAATCTGTAAACTAAAAGGACAAATTATCTGCCCACCACACCCATAAAAATGCAAGGATAAGACACGGACACTTTATTTTAAAAGAGGATTTTGGGGAAGCACAAAGCAATCACTGATCCAGAGCAATTTTGAAATCCAGGCATATGTTGTCAATTTCCCAGACTTCAGCATCAAGGAAGATTCCTCTATTAGAGTTCATTTCTGCTTTCTGGAAGTGGTTCCCTGAGCTATTGTTTTCTTCAGCTCTTGGCTCTGCTCTCTGGGCTTTTAAACCATCTTTCATTTTCTATAATAAATGGATAGTGTTTTCACCTGAGTAGCTTTCTCAGACTGCTTTCTACCCAAAGAAAATTGGGGCCTAGAGGCCTCTTTATTTTTAATGACCTCTGTCCTAAAATCCAAGCTCATGGTGCTTTCTTCAATATACTTCTCTTAAAAACTTTATAGGTTTTCTAAGAATCTTGTTAGAGTTTACTCTATGACAGTAATGTCGATTGTTTCCAAGGATAGCCACAATAATCCCTCCAATTCCATGTACACTCTTGAAATGTAACTTTGCTACTCCTTCCATCAAGATTTGGAGAGTATTCTCCCTTACTGAGTGCAGACTGGACTTGTGACTTGCTTTGGCAACAGTATAAGGCAGAAGTGACACTGTGTCACTTCCAAGCCTAGGCCTTAAGAGACTTAGCAGCTTCTGCTTTTATACTCTTAGAGACTTGTTCTGCTATGGAAGAAAGTCCAGACTGTCCTGCTGGAGAAAGAGGCCGAATGGAGGAGCACTGAGACACTCAGCTTCCTGGCAGCAACAAAGTCCCAGACATGAATGCAGACACATGAATGACTCCAGTGACATCATGTGTCCCTGTTGAGCCTTACCAGAATTTTTGGTCTATAGAGTTGTGAGCAATAAAGTAGCTGTTGTTTTAAAGCTGCTGAGTTTTGGAGTGATTCGCTACATAGTAGTAAATATCCAGAAAAGAGGGCGGGTTGTCTTCCAAGAGGTTCATAAGTATGCTTTAATTTTGTTAAGTTTATTAAATATTTCAGGCTTGGAAATTCAGTCTCATTGAGATCCCAACATAGATTATAGATAATGACTTATGCTAACCTAGTTCACAGAGACTGATGGATAAACTACAATATCAATTCACTCATAAAAAAAAGAAATATGCTTGTCAGGTAGACAAGATGCTTATTCACATTTTTTAGCCAGTGGAGCCTCTGCCTATGGGAAAGCTCTCTGTGGCAAAAATTGATAATCAGGAGGTTGTTTGGTGAAATAGATCCAGAGCAAGGGGGTGGAGGAGATAAAAAAAAAATAGATAGCTGTGGTAGAGAATTATAACGTCTTAATGCTTGAAGGGACCATGAGGCACCCTGGCAAATACTTGGATGGGCACTTCTCAAGTTTACCCCCCCCTCTTTTTTTTTTGAAAAAAGGTTTGTACATTCAATTACATTAGATTCAGGACCTAAAGTCCTTCTTTCTGAATTTCTTTTTATCTAGTCTAGTATTTCTCAGCAGAGTACAGTTTTCCCCCCATAGAACTTGTGGCAATGTCTGGAGACATTTTTGTTGTTGTCACAACTTGGGAGTGGGATGGAATGGTGTTCCTGGATGCTAATGAGTACAGGCCGGGGGTGCTGGTCAGCATCCTGCAGTGCACAGGACAGCCCCACAGCGAGGGATTATTGGCCCAATACGTTCATAGGGCTGAAGTTGAGAAACATGTTCTGCTCTGATTCGTTTTCCGTTGACTAATGACTGAACTCTTGAAGTATACTCTTATTTTTGATGTCTTCAAGTGGTAAAATGTATCATTGTCCCCATGTACTACCACATACGAGAAATATTTCATTATTGATCTTTTGTATTTCTTGAATTTTAGTGATTTCTCTACCACTTTTACTTCTCAACTTTTTATCCTTGTGTAGGATACTTTATACCCTAGTATTGTCTAATAAGTTGCTTGCCTTAAATTTACATTTAAATATTGTCTTCAGTAAAATAAAAGAATTTTGTGTTGTGTCTTTTAAAGTCCTAAATGCATAGCGTCGGTTTTTGCCTAATGGTGGAGATGCTATTTTCAATACTGATATCAAATAAAACAGTTTTTAGGGAGACCAAAATGTGAGGTTCTTTAAAAATAAAATCGAACCGTCAAGTTCCATGTGGAGCTGCTGCCTTACACTGCTGCATGGCGATGGCCAGCTTCTCAGGGGCTTTGGTAAGATGTCTTTGGGAGGTGGTCTCAAAAGGCCTGGCATCTAGGTTCCCTGATGGCTGATGGCATCAGGAGGTGTCTAAGCGTGGTTGAGAGCTGATGCCATAGAAATTCTGAGGAAAGACTCAGGCTCCCTAGATTGGATAAGAATTTGAAACCCCATTTTATCTCTCCCTTTGTATTTAGGCATAACCATCCAAGAGACATTCATTGCTAAGACGATACAAACTTTCCAAAGCACGAGACTCCTTGGCAGTCCCTCCAAGCATTCAAAATTTCATTTACTTTTCTTTCTTATCTCTTGTAAAGCGATAAGCAGACGTTTTCTTATCATCTCTCGTTTATCTGTACTATTGACAAGAAAGACTGGCACATATAACTCCAAAGAGCTAACAGCCCAGCAATTATTTCTCTTTGGTTCAAGAATGCGAACATGGTAGAATAAAAGGGGCTTTTTAGAGCCAGATGACTTAAGGGTAAGTCATGGATAGTCACTGAATGAGCATATAACCACTGGGGAATAATTTAAACTTTTTGAGATTTAGTTTCTTCATCTGTAAAATAAGAACTATAATGTTTTGTCTCTGGTATTTGCATGGCTCCAGTGAGATAATACATGGAAGCCCTTTATAAGCTGGAGAATACTATTCAGAGATATGGGGCTGTTTTTCTGTTGTCAAGGTCACATTCGAACACCGGACCATCTGGCAGGTGCAGAACTGGACGCCTGTCCTGAGGAGCCCAGGAAAGCAGTGGAGCTCTTTAATCATACCTCACCGATGGGCGCCTGGACCTGCCCCATTGCACAAAAAAGCAGAACTTCACCCCCCACCCCCTTGTAATTAGCTCACTGTCTGGCATGTTCATACTTCAAAACCACATCTTAGAGGAGGTTGTGGTGTGCTAATTAAGTGTTCTGGTGGAAAAGGGAGGCCTTAAGCCATCTCTTGCTTCCCTCTCTGGCCACAAGCTGCAGCTTAGAAGAAGAGTAAACAATCCATTGCCACTCCCCAACACTCACGCTGGAAAATACGATTTCCAGGAGATAAGTCGGAAAGTGAGTAATGAAAGGCCTACTGTTTTTTCCCTTTGAAACTGGGGGATCACTTTGTTTGGTGCGCTAGGTGGAGAGAGACCCAATCTTAGCCCTCTGGAGTTGCATAATGTAGAAGTATTATTATCTTTTTAATGATAAGGCCCTATTTAATATAACTTTCCTAGCACCTCATTCAGCTGACACAATTTGGCTTTTAATAACTCATGGTCAGCTGGTGATTCTAGGAAACTACTTATGCTTCATGAGACCCTGAATGGAGGACAGTCAGCCTTCCTGCCACCTCCAGCCCAGCCAGTCTCACAACATAACGAACATCTGGGCAGCACCTGTCCTCTCCTTTCCAGCCCTAGGTGGACGCTGTCATCTTAGAGCTTTCTCTGGCCCCAGTAAGGCCTTATCACATGTACAGTGAGGCCCTACAAACAGTTGGGTCAGAGGCATGAGCTGTGTGTCACAGGATGTCCAAACTCAGTCCACGAAGTAAAGGCAGAGTGAGAAGTGGATGAGGTCATGTGCCAGGAATGACAACAGGACTGGGCCACAAGGCCAGAACCAGACCGGTGGAGACGAGCTGTCAAAGCTAACCAGACAGGACTCCTCGCAGCAAGGCTCAGCCTTGGGCAGGCTTGTGCTCTGTGCTTGGTTTAGGTGGGTTCTCTGCCCACCATCTCGTGGTGTTGCTGGAGGACTGACCCCGTGGACACTCTGCACCTGCCTGAAAGGCGGGTTCTCTGAGCAGAATAAGGCAGGGATCTCCAACTTTGTATTGTCTGAGTCCAACCAATAGCTTAATATGGGGTTTGTGCTTGGTGGGTATTGAAGGGATAAATGAGAGGCAATCAGGAGACTTGGGTTCTGCTCCTGGGTCTCTTTTTTTCTCTTCAAATTGTGTTCTCCCCACTGCTTCTCCCCAACTCCTAACACAGTGGTAAGCAATAGAAAGCATTCAAAAAATATTTATTTTATCTCAATCAAGTGAACCCTATGCCAGCACTGGTGAGAAATCCCTCAAAGGAAGAATGATTTTCTCCCTCTTCTATTCCTGTGGCATTTTTATATAGCTATATTCCAGTGACACTGGTCCCACTTAATCATACTTAAAAAAAGATGATTGTTATCCCTGTTAGCATATGAGTTATACACAATGGAAGACATGGACACCATGACTTACCTTGGTGCCTCACACTTTAATGATGCCTCTCTCATGACCAGTAGGCAGTAGTCTGCAGGGACAGAGTCCTGGGGAATCCTGGTAGACCCAGCCCTCTTGCCAGCCCACTGCTCTGCCCTGTGTCATGCTGGAGTACAGACAGGTCTATGGGCACCGGAGGCTCCTGAACCCAGAACCTCCCACTCTCCGCAAGCAGCATCCTAGAACACCCACGTGGTGTGTCTCATTTCCACCCACAGGATAACTGTCAAGAATAACATGATTTGGCCTGGGCTCTTCTCTTCCAGGTAGCAAACATGTACTTTTAGAGAACCAGAAGTAGTTGATCATTTCTCAGTCAACACCACAATGCAAACTATGCCTCTCAGAACTAGAAAGGACCCAAGGTGGCTGCTTGCCTTTGGGAATGTGAGCTACTCTTTTGGCTAGTGCCATGTTACAAACTCCACAAGCTCACACCCTCTTCCATAGGTACCATTTGCACACTTACGCAAGTTGAATGCATATGCGCACACACATATGTGTGTATGTGGGCATATGCACAGATAAGCAATTGTGTGTTTGGGCTGCAGCTTTCCCATCCAATGTAATGAAAGTAAACATTTTTGGAAAATCTAATCAGATAACTAAACCAAACAATTAAGGTGACCCTGGCAAGGCTTTCAGAACTAAGTAATTACAGACACTTGCCAATTGGCCCCCATTTCATGACGGACCGAAGCCAATCAGAGAAATAGATTTTCTAATGACAACAAAATACTGAACGATATCAGATAACTATACTGAATGAGTCTCAAATCTCTGCTCCTCCTTTGAAAAGGTAAAAGGCCACCTTCTTTGGGGCAATAGCGAAAGGGAGGGATGGAATAGAAACGGGCAGGACTCTGCCACTAGGCAGCTTGTTACCTTGGGTAAGTTGCTCGCGCTCTCCGGGCTCAGTGTAATTAGGGCCTAGATCGAATGAAAGCAACACTCTTCTCCTCCTGTAGTCTGTCACCTCTCGGAGGAACGGGGCAAGTGTGAAAGAGCTCGTCCAAAACACAGCGTGTTTGACATAGCTCCTTCTTCAAATGGTCGCTTCCTGATTTACAGACTTCATCAGCTTTCCCACCTCCTCTTCATTAGGTGAAATTCTTCTTGGTTCCTGACTCCTGAAAGGAGGTCATGCTGATCCATAAGACGGAGAGGGGAACTAGGCCAGTGGAATTTTCCTGTAGCTGATGGAAGAATCTACCTTTAAGCTGTTCTCCTTTTAAGAGGCTGTCAGAAATGCTCAAGGTGTACAGACCAAAGAGTATCAATGGGTTTTATAATTTTACTTAATGACAAATGCATCTTAATGCTTTGGGTACATTGGCTAAGTATTATGTGTTTGTTGATCAAATGATAGAAATAAACAGCGTGGGGCAAAAGAAGGTTTACAGTTGTTCGTGTGGAAATAATCCAATAACTAATAAATAATAATGCAAGAATAAACTCTGTGCTTCACGTACTCACAACTATAAACCTACTTTTGCCCCACCCTGTACCTTTCCACAATGGGATATTTCAGCTGCAGAGACCTCAGAGAGTTCTTAATACAACGCCTTACTTATGGAGGGGGAAATCTCAGCTCAAAGAAGAGAACTGATTTACCAAAGGCTACAAGAATTAGTGGTATGGATTGAATTAGGTCCCAGTGATAAATCACATTAGGAGACTTAAGTGTGACAGAGAGGTTGGGTGGTGGGTAAGTGTTTGACCTCCTTTCTAAATATCCCTGGTGGCCTGTGTTACACAAACAGCCACAGAGCTAATAAATGTTAGATAAAAGGAGCAAATACTAGCCATGGTCTCTTGGTGCTTATAAATGTTCTTTATGCTCTAGATAACAGAAAACTATTGGCCATTCTGTTGCAGACCAGGAACTTAGATGCAAAAAGACAGAAGAGCATATGTAAGGTCAGGGCAACAGTACCTTCCAGTGAGTTCTACCTGGCTATTTACAAAACTCAGCCGTAACCCTCCCAACCAGCGTGAGGAGTAGATAGTGTAGTTCTGAGTCTGCCTACAGGGAAATCGAGGCTCAGGGGATTTAGGCAATGTCAGCAGTTGGCCTCATATCACACAGCTGGTAAGTGGCAGGATATGGAAGAAGAGTCCAGTTATTCTGTGAGTGAAAAGAAGTCTGCCTGCAGAAACAGACATATTTAAGGTGTACTCACTGATGGGCTAGGCCAGCCACGGGGTACGATGTAAACTCGGCGCTCGGTAGTTGAGGAACAAAAGAAGAGCCGAGGGGCAGCTGTGCTCAGCAGCCTCGCATGTGGCCATGCCGTGTACATCTGCCTGGAGCACGGATTAATCCGGCCTGAAGACACATAGTTGGCAACCAGTGGGCACTGTTTTACCATACACGTTGACTGCTATGGCTTTAGTGTGTTCTTGGCACTGCAAATCTCAGAGTTCCTCGTATATCTTTTGTCTTTTTAAAAATTTAGTTTGACATATGCCCACATGTTTCTCATGCCGAGTCTGAACGCGTGCCATCCGTGAACCGTCAGCGCGCAGACACCCAGCCGCCCCGGGAGATGTGGTGCCTGACTTCACGCACTCGCAGTCTCCGGAGGCAGGAGGGAGATGCTAAACTTTGCACGGAGAAAACTCAGTTAAAAAAAACTCGATAATCTGGAGGAGCTTTTTCATTCTGTTGCAGAATGAACTACAAAAGTTTTCTGAATTTTAAGATTATTTAGTGCATGTCAAGCCGGTTTCCATTTCCTAAAAAAAAAAAAAAAAAAAGTTAATTTTTTGGGTATATCTAGGTGATTCTATGTAATAGCATAGAAGACACGTGACTCTGGTGTGAGAATCAGGGTGAGGCTTGCTAAGTTCATAATAAGGCAAACATAATAAAGTTATGTCATATATTTAGAGAGCTATAGTATTTATAAGCATAGTTATGTATTCCTCATGCAATTAATAACAGCCAACAGTTTTTGAGTACCTATTATGTGCTAGATTCTGATTTAAACATTTTTAATTATTTCACTTGATTCTCACAACAGCCCTATGAGGTGTGCATTATTAGAACCTCCATTTTAAAGCGTAGAAACCGAGGCACAGAGGTTTTGAGTAACTTGTGCAAAGCCACACAGCTAGGAAATGACAACATCAGAATTCAAACCCAGGGCTTGGGGAATAAATAACATGTACAACTCCCCTGGAAAATGTGTTGTGTTTTTCCCATTGTACAGAGGAGAAAAGCCCAAGAAGGTAAAGTAACTTTCCCAAGGCCATCTGGCCACTTAGAGGTAGGACTGGAACCCAAGTCTGTGATGTCAAGGCGGTGTGTTTTCCATGAGGTGGGTCTCGGAGGAGAGACTGTGGGAAGGTGTCAGGAGTGGCCTGTCCCTTTGTGCAGAGAGGTTTTAAGTCTAAAAACAGCAAGGGAGTCTCCAGTGGGATTGTCCTGACACCGTGGGGAGTTGGCCGTGGGCCATTTGGTTGAGGTAGACAAGTAAGAAACAAAAGCAACAATGGGGAAATCAGCTGCCTTTTGTCTCCAGCAGGCAGCTGGCAAAGCGCTGACCTTTAAGACTTCAAAGGAGGCCTTTGCTCAGTCACACCCAGACGGCCTTTCGGAGACTGGAAAATGTTGATTGCCACGCTTGGGTTCTGCCCTGGTCCTGTGTGAATAATAACCACAGTCACTGTTTACTGAGTCTAGTTATGTGCCAGGCGCTGTGTTAATGCCCACACGATTCTGAGCCCTGGTAGCGCTCCTGTGACCTAGGTAGCACGGTTATTATCCCCCTCTTGCCAATGAAGAAATGGAGACTCAGAGAGGCAAAGTGACTTGCCCAGGGTCATCTAGATAGTACATGGCAGAGCCAGAATCTTCTCACTGTGCCATGTTGCTCCTCAGAAATGAAGTCCAAGGCAGAACTGCTGTGCTGAACTTCCCTCACTGGTCTACTCACAGTCTCTTAACTCAGGGACGGCAATTCCATTCTTCCAGTCGCTCAGGATGAAACCTTTGGAAACACCTGACCCCTCTCCTCTCACACACACACTCCATACCCAATCCGATGGGAAATTCCCTTGGCTCTGCCTTCAAAATAGACCCGGATTGTGACATGCTTCCCTCCTTCCGTTGCCCCACCCTGCTCAAAGCCATCCTCACTTTTGGGAGTCCTGACAATGCTTCTAACAAGTCTCTCTTCTTCTAGCATTGCTTCCGAATAGCCCATAACCAGTGCAAACCCCACAGTCACAATGATGTTAAAACAGAGGTCTGGTCAGGAGGCCACGTCCAGGGACTCCCTGTTTCTCTGGAGGGAAAGCCGAAATCCTCACAGTCGTCCACACAGCTGAAGAGTCTGTGGCCCCCAAGACCCCTGAGCCCCTCCCTCATCTTCTACTCCTTTCCTTCTGGTCCACTCTACTCCACCTGCCAACCTTTGGCTCCTTAGTCAAACACACCAGGACACTGCCTTTTTGGGGACTTGGAACCAGCTGCCCCCTTTGCCTACAATGTTTTTGCCCCCAATACTCTCAGAGGTCACTCCCTCACTTCCTTCAAGATTTTACTCCAATCTCACCCCCTTGGTAAGGCCTACCCAGCCTGCTTCCACGTAAGATGGCAATCTTCCTGTCTGAAATGCTAGTCTCCCTTAGCGTGCTTGGTGCCTTGCATACCACAGCACAGAAGAAACTGTACATTTCATTATTTGTCTGACTTAGTACGTAGACACTAAATACTCCACAAAATACCCAGTAGAACATCCCTAAGTTCCACAGGAGAGAGGTTTTTGTCTGTCTGATTCACTGTTGCATTCCCAGCATCTAAAACTGAAACAATTCCTGATTCTTCATAGGCACTCAAAAACAAAAACAAAAAGTAGAAGGAATGAATGCATGTAAGTTGAATGAATGAATGAAAAAGTGGGGAAAGGCCCTTTTTCTGCTCTCAGGAGAGAAGAAACTGAAGGAGAAGCAGTGCCCATGCGCAAGGAGGTGTCCTTAGACAGGGTCCTTCCTGATACCGACTGCACGGGGCCTGCTTCTCCACAGCACAGACCCCGATCTGCCTTCTTGACCAACCTCCAGGTCTGGGAGGCCTGAGGAGGTGGGAAGGCGCTGGAGGATCAGTGGCTTATATAGATTCCTGGACATGAGAAGGAAGCAGGATGAGCTCATATAGGTGCCAACAGAGGCCAGGTCCTGCCCTAGCTATAGGTCTCAAAGTCCTTCCCTTGTCACCTGATGGCAAGTCCGAGGGACCAACATACCAGGCAGCATAGCAGTTGTTCTAGAAAAAGCACCCTTTCCCTAGAATTAGGACTTTCCTAAGATTCTTGAACTGGCATCCCCAGAGTGCAGGAGCCAGGCTGGTGTGTCTACCTCAACACATGCTAGGCACTCCCCAGCTGCAGGTGTGTATTTCAAAAACAGCTTTGAAGACTATCTTCGTGCAGATGTTCCTGACTCACCAGAGTTTGACTTACAGTTTTTTGACTTGATGATAGCGCAGAAGTGATACACAAAAGAACTCGATGCCTGAACGCTAAACCACCCACAAGTGGCGCTGGCCCAGTGCCCTCTGCCAGCTATTCTCAAGTGTCATCAGAAGAGAGGGAAATTGACGCAGTTTCAGGGTAGCATCTCCACCATCCGGCAATTAATTTTAGCTCCATGTTTGAAACATCGTCAGCTCCGGGTGCTTTCAGCTGTGTGTGTTAGGGCTGAGTACCCAGACAGCCATTGTGTTTCACTTTCAGAACAGCACTTCAATAAATTGCAGGAGACATTCCATACTTTATTATAACATAGGGTTTGCATCACATGGTTTTCCCCAACTGTAGGCGCATGTAAGTTCTGAGTACATTTAACGTAGGCTAGGCTAAGTTATCATGTTCAGTATGTTAGGTGTATTAAATGCATTTTGACTTAAGGTATTTCCAGCTTAGCATGGGTTTCTTGGGACACAGCCCCACAACCCCATCATAAGTCGAGGAGCACTTGTATTGATTCTGTTACTTTGCTTAGTACATGAAAAACAGGAATATTTATATTTTAGCAAAAGTGTGCAGAGGCCCAAATTTAGCTCTATGATGCAGCCTTCTGTCAAGCCATAGAGAACCCCCTCCTTTTTTTTTTTTTTAAAAAAAAATATGTTTTTATTTATTTTTTAAAGACAGAGAAATATCGATGTGAGAGACATTGACTGGCTGCCTCCTGCACGCCCCCTACTGGGGATCAAGCCCGGGCATGTGCCCTGACCGAGAATCAAACCAGGACCTCTAGTCCATGGGACGGCGCTCAATCCCCTGAGCCACACCAGCTGGGGGGGGGAACCCCCTCTTTTCTAAGTGGCTTCTAGAACTTGAGCTATGGCTTGGATGGTAGTTATCCCTTCGTGCCAAGCTATTCACACATGCCTGAGACCCTGGGCAATTTTACCCAGGACATCAAAAACCCTGCCAAGACTCTTTTCTAAAATCCCGCCTACATAGTTTGTGAGCCACCATTAAGAAGATTGTTCCTCCACGGGACTGTCCAGTTTCAGGCACTGTTCACCTGAAAAGGCAGGAGACAGACGTTACTCACAGAGTGGGCTGTGTAAGATGGGCACATCGTACTGACATGTCCCGAAAATCCTGCCGACAGAAGCAGCTGTGGAAGAGCAGAAGGAGCGTCGGGCCTGGATAGGAGGCCTGTGTGTGCCTGAGCCCTGCCTCCTACCTGCTGTGTGACCTTAGGCACGCCCCTTCTCTCTGAGCCTTGGCTCACTGCTCTAGAAAAGGAGGCTCACAGTTTGTGCCCTCTTCACACTGCCTCATTGGATCGCAGAAGTTCCTTGTAAACTATAAAGTTCTGTTTGAATGTGAGGGGCTGTCATGCTTCGGCTAAAAGGTCCTGCTCTAGCAGTTGTTGTGATGTATGATGTTTCAGAGGGGAAGGAAGGGGAGGCCAGCAGGGCCAGGCTTTCCCCACGGCTGGGCATTCAGGGCTGCTTGGAGGCGGCTGTGCTTGGGGGCACCGCTTTCCCTCTGGTCCTGGCGGTGCACTGGGACATTATGTGGCCAGTGAAGATTGGTCCCAATCTCCAGTTCCTTCTATCATAAATGTCACAAAATGAATTCACACCCCTTAACAACCCAGCTGGAATCACCACCCAGGTGCAGCCCAAGGCAAGACTTGCTTTGTCTAGATGGCATCTCTCATTTATTCATCAGCTTGCCTAGGGAAGGAGAGCTAGTGTTGTTTGGCACTGACAAAGAGAACAATGCAGCAAATATTTATAGCTCCGCCCTCACACCTGCAGGGCTTAGCTTGGCACTGGGCATGGCAGGAATAAGAGCAGGGTGCTTTTCATCCTCTGTACACAGCAGCAAGGGGGGCACGCTCCCCTTTAGTTTAATGCAAAGAGTACATGGTGAACTCTGGGCCAAGCATGCTGCTGGGCCTGTAGGGGTAGGGGTGGGGTGGGGGCTGCTTTTGGGTGAGAGGGAGGGGCTCAAGTCTTGTCCTGCCTGCAAAGAGTTAAAAAAAGGGACAAGAGCTCAGGTCATCTTGGTCCAAATTCTGACTTTGTCATCTAGTAGTCACATGACCTCCGGCAGGCCTCTGAAACTCAATTTCTCCCTTGAAAAGCTATAATAACAATAGCAATACCACACGGGGCTCTCGTAGGTGTTAATGTGAGCACGATGTGAAAGCACCTGGCGCACAGTAAGTGGATACACAGTCAACATTTGTTGTTTTTGAGTCTTGTTGGAGTGAAAAGACAGCCGCTCGGGAAACAATTAAAGAACAATACGAGGCGGTCTATGATAAGGTGCTGAATTAAATATCACCAGGTGCCAACCTGTGTGGCACTGACAGCTGCCCTCAGCCCCCAGCAGTGCTGGAGAGTGTGACAATAGGGTGTCTGTCTGACTTCACAGGGGAGGGAGGGGGAGGGAGGGCCTCCTCCTGCTCTGGAGACATTCTGTCTGGGCCCCGAAAAACTCCGTCTCCCCGTGTGCCCGCCCATTTCTACGTCTTCTTGGCGGAATCAGGGTCAGAGGATTCTTTCCCTTACAATTCAATTCAAATTTATGAAGTCCTTCGGATGTAGGACTGTAGTAGGTGCAAAAGAGATAAAACACAGGCCTGTCCTCACAGAGCAATCGGAAGACAGTGTGTGTGTAGATATAAACTCAATATATACATTATGTAGACATAGGTATAGATATAGACATAGATATAGATACAGATAGAGATATACAGTTGACCCCTAACCAATGTGGGGGAAGGGGAACCGACCCCCATGCAGTAAAAATTCCATGTATAACTTTGACTCTCCTCAAATTTAACTACTAATAACCTACTGCTGACTGGAAGCCTTACTGATAACATAAATAATTGATTAACACATATTTCGTATGTTTTATGTATTATATACTACTGTATTCTGATAACAAAGGAAGCTAGAGAAAAAAATGTTTTAAGAAAATCATAAGGAAGAGATAATACACTTATAGTATTTGTTGAGAAATATCTGTGTATATGTGGACCCACACAGTTCAAACCCTTGTTTTTCAAGCGTCAACCGTATGCATAAACAATAAATTCTTTATATAAATAAAGAATTATGTCTTGTGACAGAAGCCAATTCTGGAAGATCAGTTTTCCCCATAAAAAAGGAGAAAAAGGAAGCGTGTGACAATAAAAGAAAGCAATAAGAAGAGAGTGGCTTTGGAGGTGGGTTGGACTAGAAGGAGGCAGGGAGCTGGAAGGTACTCTCCAGGGAAGGCAGGGAGGAAAGGCGGGTGGACAGGGGTGGACATGCGACAGTGGAGATCCTATGTGGCTGAGGTGTCGGCTGGGTCTGATGGGAGCAGGGCGAGAGAATTCTGCAAGGGTGTTGAGGCCCGAGTATGGAGAATCTTGTGAAGTTAGGTGAGGCGTTGGGCTTAATTTCCTCTTTGACCATGGCAGAGGCAGGATCCGAGGAGTGCTGTGACTAGACTTCCACCCAGCATGGAGGAAGCGATAGAGTGAAGAGACATGGAAGCAGAAAAGCCTACAGGCTGTCAAAGCCAGGCAAAGGGTGAGGGCCACTGGGATAGAAAAGGAAAGGGACAGTGAGACACAGTTTGGAGCCAGACTCACCCTGACATGCAGTGGTTTGGATGTGGAGTGGTAAACACACATCGCAGCCCTTCCCTGGCCTCAGAGCCCCGCCTGCCCTCTCTCCCTCCTCACTCTGCCAAATTCTCTAGAGAATGGGCAGCACCTGCCACCTCTGCTTCCTCTCCACCCACTTTCTTCTTCACATCCGGCAGTGTCCCCACCCCCACCCTGCCCAGAAATGGCTCTCTTGAAGGTCACCAAGGCCCTCCCCGTGGACAAATCCAGGGGCCTCTTCTTCAGTCCCATCTTCTCTACAGAATTTGATACTGTTGACCTTTTACTCTTTGGAATTCTTCCCTCTTGGCTTCTGCAGCAAGACACTATCCTGGTTCACGCCTACTTTCTGGCCCCTTCTCCTCCTCATTCTGTGTCCTCATTTTCTTTCTTCTGCTCCCCCAGCAGAACATTTCCCAGAACATGTTTTCTCCTCCTCGGCACTCTCTCCCGTAGCAGTATCTCCAATCTCCTACCACAGCTTCAACTACTGCATCTCCCCAGTCTGTGCTCCCATCGCCGGACCCACATTTCAAAGGCCTGTGGGACAATCGTATGTCCTGGATGACTTCAAACCTTTCCTTCAAGGTCACCTCCTCCTCCTTACTTCCCCCTTTCTGTTAATAGACCACCATTCCCCTAGGCACCTACACTCAAATTCCAGAGCATTTTACATGCTTCTCTCCTCTCACTGCTCCTTGTCTACCGTCCTCATCTATAGTCATTCTATTCTAGGATCTCATAGCCACTCTTTCTACCCTCACCTCAGTTCCAGTCCTACCTAAATCATGATTAGGGCATAACAACTGCCTCTGGGAGACTCTCCGTTCAATCTTTCACCATGAGCAACAGCTCATGTGGTCACCAAGTCAAGTTGGACAAACCCTTTTCAGCACCTATTAAGTCCTTTTTGTCGAACTGACTTCTGGGAGAAGAAAAAATAAGGTGTACTTTTGCTAGTTGAACAGATAGACTTGAAAGCCAATACTAGCCAAATAATAGCAAAAAGTAATGCAATGTATTACAACGTATTTTAAGGAAAATGTAACTACTGAGGAAAGAATTACTAACTATTGCGGTAACATGGGAAAGCTTCAGAAAAGCTGACATTTAAACTGGTTCTTTATGATAGATAAGTAGGGCTTGACAAGATAAAGAAAGAGGGGAAACTCGCATATGAGAGAGGAACAGCAAGATGCAAGATAAAGAAGCATGGAAGCACATGGGTAGCAGGAGGCATGGCAACTGACTGGGTGTCAGAGGGATGTTGTGTGGCTGGAGATATGCAGAAGTAGTGTGAGGTCTTGCATGTTGTATTGTGCAGTACAGGCTTTCTATTAGATGCGGAGGGGTGTCAAGCGATTTCTTAGCAGAGGACTCCATGAGGTAGATGAAGGTGAATGCCAAATCTTATTATAAAGTAAGTGACACCAAACATCACAGCAAAGTCAGTCAACAGGTCATTTCTGAAGGTGCCAGGGACCATTCAGCAGACTCCTGACAAGCACGATTATGGAGATGAGGAGGTGCTAATAAAACGCGGAGTGGGGTGCTGATTTAACTCCAGCAGATACTGTTTGCTCAGCAGCTGGTCTGTTTCTGAGGAGCCAGGTGCTTATACTTTTCAGACATGATTTCTCAAAAGGCCAGGGTATATGTCAGATTGCCATCAGGCCCATAACTCTGGGGACAGGATGGAGGATATAATAAAGGAGAAGAACATGGAGGCAGGAAAGACAGGAGGCTTGTCCTCTAGTCCAGGCCAGGGACAATGGGGCCACATGGACAGAGATGTTGGGGTGGAATTGAATAGTCAGCAATCCATAAGCCTAGTGACCTCCAGCATCCTGGGTCAAAGAGAAGAAGGATCCAAGCCAACCTATACCACTTTGATTATGTCACTTACTTGCTCAAAACATTCTTTAAAAATATCCACTTTCTAGAAATGTTACCAAAATGTGGAATACAGAAGATTATAGAATACATAAGGACATAGAACTAACTGATAATCAATTTTTATAGCCTGCAACTTGTTGATTCATTCTCTTTTGATTCTTCTGATAAAATCAAGGAGAAACTGTTGAATTCTAGTATGTATGTGACATCTTTTTAACCCTTGATAACAACCCTTTCTGAGAACAATAGAGCAGGCTCATAGCTTTCAAGAAGCCAGAGTATCTACCCATAATTTAATCTCCCCTAATTGAATCTTATTGTTTATAATGTAATTACTTTTTTTTTTCCATTAAACTTCTGAAATCTCTTTTAAGTGTTTTGAACTTGTTCCTTTTACTTGTTAGAGACATTTTGGAAGCATTCCCTTTAAAGTTAGGAAGATGATAAAGATATTTCCTGCTATTGCAATTCTTTATTCAGCAAAATACAAATAGTCCTGGCCAATGGATAAGTAACAAGAAAAAGAAATATGAGCCATAAGAACTGGAAAGAAAGAGAAAAATCATAATAGATAAAATTATCATTTACATAGCCCAAGAAAATCAATAAATTACTGTAACAGCAATAACCAATCAGGAAATGTCTTAGAGAGTAAGTAGCATTTATAACAAGAAAATAAACTCACAAAGAGTCTACAAATAAAATACCATTTAGTGTAGGAATTAAAAGCTCTAAAGTAACTAGAAATTAATCAAAATGTGCAAGGTCAACATGGAAAGAAATAATAAAATAATTAATAGAACATTAAAAAAATTAAATAGAGGACTATACCATGGTCATAAATGAGAAAACACACAAAAATTCCACTTCTCACCCAAGTAATACATAAAGTTTACATAGTTGCAATGTAAATCTTGGTAGGATAAGATAAAATAACACTAAAATGTATATGGAAAAATAAAAGTATATGAAGGGCTTATATATTTTGAAAAAGAACAAAAATAAGAGACTCTGTTTACCTACAGATATTAAAACATGTTACAAAGACAAATGAATGAAAACCAGCACAATATCAGTGCAAGGATGGAGAGCTATACCAACTACACAGAATACAAGACTTTTGAACAGTACCCAGATATGTAAAGGAACTTGGTTCATCACGGAAGAGACCTCACAAGTAAATACTGAAAAGGTCAATTATTTAGTAGATTGTGATGGGGACATTCAAAAACAAAGAGAAAAGTTAAATTAGAACTCAAATTCAAAATACTTGCAAAAATAAACTCCAAGTGGATTAAAAGTCTAAATGTTAAAGGCAAAACTGTAGAACTATTAGAAGAAAATTTGGAGACTGTCTCTGTTCTTTTATTGAACAGGGTTTGTTAAGCAAGATGCAAAAGGATGTAGTGTAAAGGGGGAAAACTTTAGATTTGACCACATAAAAATGAAATATTTTGTTCAAGAAACCACTCCCTACACAAACTTGAAAGTTACCAGACAGGGAAAATATGTTGTAAAATACATGACTGATTGTAATCAAGAATATATAAGAAAGTTATGTAAATCTGCATGAAACAGGAAATCAAATGAAAATGGTTCAAGAACATATGTAGATAATTGCTAGAAGGTTAAAAGTTGATGAGATAAAGTACATATGAATAGGTGCTCAAATGATTACTAATCAGGAAAATGTGAAATCTTTATACTTTATACCTATGAAATAGTCAAAATTTGGAAAATAGATCAAGTATAGGGTTAATATTGAGTACTGGGAAAACTCACACGCTTTGCAGGTGGGAGTGTAAGCCAGAGCAGGCATTTTGATATGCAATTTACAGATTTGGTCCAGTGTGTGTGTGTACACAATGTCCAGCAATTTTACTCCTTGCAGCTTTACTTAAGCAGACATATAAAGAGAGATATGCACAATTTTTTATTTTTATAGCAAAGTGTTGGAAGCATCCTTTGGAAACCAGAGAGTTAATCTGAAAATTCAACCTGGTATATAATAGGGGAACAATAAAAATATTTTCTAAGACTGGACATAAATGGTTTCTTGACTAAAGGCTAAGTTAAATCCTCTTGGCATCCTATTTCTAGAATGAGCAGAGGTGAATTAACTCTAGGTGATTTTATTTTATTTTTAAAAATTTTAATGCTATAGTTTATTTGCCACAATATATATCAAATATTGTCATTCAACATGTAATCAATACAAAATTTTTCTATGAGATATTTTTTCATTCTCTTTTTGATGTACCATGCCTTTGAAGTCTGGAGTGTATTTTATACTTACAGCACATTTCAAATTAGACTAGGCACATTTCAACTGCTCAATAGCTACCTGTAGTTAGTGGCTGCCATGTTGAACTTTGATGTCCTTATAAATTTCCCAGTCATCTGAGAAGGCTTATTTCTCACCAGTTATAACTTCCCTATCACATAATTTTCTTGGGTAAAAAGACAACATGCCTAACTTATCAGCACACAGCAAGTGCTCAATAAAGGTTTACTGAATGGCTTTCAGCTTCAATTTACAAATACGTAGATGTTTATTTAGCTGCTACTATGTGCTAGGTGCTTTTTAATCACTGGGAAATTTAGCAGTGACAAAAATAGACAAAATGTTTTCATGAGGCTTAACTTCTAGTGGCTAATTTTTAAAAATAAAATTATAGAAATATAGCGTCTGGTGAGTTAATAGCTTGTGTTTTAGATAGATTTCCTAATTATATTCTCTGTTAGCAATCTCCATGATTCTACCTATTGTCCATCTGCTATCAATCTCTCGCTGCCCAGGATCTTTTGCTAAAACACCACACATGAGCTCACCTTCTTGAGAAGGCTAACTCTAGGTGATTTTAAAACTAAGTCTCTTAGTACCATACTTACTTCATTCCAAAAACTAGATTTGACGAGTATTATGGACTGAATTGCATCTCCCCAAATTCATAGGTTGATGCCATAACTCCCAATGTAGATTTATTTGGACATAGGGTCCTTTAAGGAGGTAAGTAAAGTTAAATTAGATCATAGGGGTGACCCCTAATCCAATGGGAGTAGTGGCCTTATAAAAGAAGAAGAGTACTCCTTAGATGTTCTTATGGGCCACTGACTCTCTGTGATCTCATGTTAAGATATTTTGTTTCTTCCAGTGCCAAAGCCTTTTGACAAAGCAATAATGTTGGTTTGGGGACAGGATACAAGGAGTTTTCAGAAAGAAGGTGACTAAAGTCTAAATTCTGGAGAACAAGCATGTTGTTGGAGGCACAACCCTGAGATTTTGGGGCCCAGCACAGGAGTACCTATGGGGAGCCACATACTGTCCAACTACTTAAAGTTATAAATCAAGCTAACAGATAATCAAAATAGGTTTTGTCCTCCTACCTTAACAAATATATCTTCCTAATGTCAAATAGAAAAATATGGGTACCTACTGTTTTTGTATGATTAAAACACCAAAAATTACTCAGTTTAATTTATTATGATTTCCTGAATGTTCTGCTGATGAACTGGTGATATTTAGATAAGCAGTAAAAATAAAAAAATAAAACATAATAAATAATAATAATAATAAATAAATAAATAACAAATAAGCAAAGTACATTATTATTCATACTTAAAACATATAATTCATAAATAATTATACTTTGCTCTAACAATTATTTAAAACATTTTATTGCTTTCATTTCATCAAAATATCTAATTGTTTTTATAATAAAAATTTGCATGCAATTTGTGTTCTAGTCATTGTACAAATTAAACAATATTTCTTGAGTAAGTTTAGTTTTAAATAGCTTCTTATTAATTTAAATTTGGGAAAACTTAGTTCTACAGAGGCACTACCAATTAGAATTTTAATAAAATCCTTCAAGCAATATTTATATTTGGAAATCAAATATGAATTTTACACATCATCTTCAAATATTGGCATGGTGTGGCATGTGATAAACTATGACTATGAAAATATTACAAAATACTATAATTTTATTATGATGATTTATATTGTAGTTTCATCATCTCTATGTAGATCTATACAGTAATATCAAGAATCAATGTCATACTTTACATCTATTATGTCTAGGCTTACAGATATACATATTTAAAAGTAGTATGACATGATTGCTATTGCAAAATAACCCTCAGCTGCCATGTACAACTGTTGAGAACGTCATGCTCAGTTGTGAGTACCTCTGGGACTAAGAATCAGAACATGAAGATAAGCAAGAATATGGTTTGTTGGCATTACTGGAAATTACACCTTTTTATGCAAGAACCTATTAAATTAATGCTAAGAGGAAGGATTTGATAAATTAATCAATTTTTCTTTTCCCATCCAAGAGCTTCTCTGGGCAAATCCCCCATCTCAAATGTAATGTTTATCTCTAACACTGACACAACCTACCTAATTTTACCCTAGTCAGACATGCTTGCCTTTTAGCCAAAGATGGATGAAAATATTTTCCTAATGCCTGAAGAGAATTCCAATAGAAAATGTTGGGGTTACTACTCATGCTGAGCCAGCACTGAGAACCCTGTGGCAGAGCTCCCAGGTGATCTTTAGTTTTTTGGTACTTGGAGCCCTCTAAACCACAAGGCCTGAGCACAGGGGCCCTTCTTGCCCAGGTCTAATGACATACTGCCTCAGTGGGTCATGAAGAGATAAATGAAAACCGAGCAACATGGAACTAAATAACTCAGGGAGTCCTCTGCTTTGAGAGACATGTATCTCCTAAATGAATTAAGAGTATAGCCTCTGAAGTTATTTCTGTGTGTCCACTTTCCCCTGGCTCCAAACTCTCCTCTCTGTTATAGTCAGCGTTATCTTTGTAAAAAGGAAGCCTGATGTCACAGCCAGATTTAGAACCCATTGATATTTGTCCGTTATTTTTAGAACAAAGTCCCAAACTCTCTCTTATCATGACTTATAAAGGCATCCATGCCCTGGTCCCCATCTAGCTTTCTAGGTTCATCTCTTAACCTCCTCTGCCCAGAACGTTATGATCCAGGGGTCATATCATATTTCTTTCTCCTTCCTGGATGCACTATGTACTCCAGTTCTGGGCTCAGATACAAACTGTTCCTTTAGCCTGGCACATTTCTCTCCTCCACAACAGTCAGGTCTAAGCTTGGACTTCTCATCCTTTGGGATCCTTTCTGAGCCTCACCCTCTCATGATGTGTGGTCCTATAATGCTGCATTTTGTCTGTGAAGGATTTTACCCACTTGGTTATTGCTTATTTGTCTGTCTGCCTTACTACACTGTAAGCTCTTCTGGTTCATGGAGTCACCAGCATGTCTCCAGTACCCGTTTATAGGCAGATACTTAATAATGAAACATTAAATGAATAAATAAGGTTGGAAGTCATTGATACCTGGGAAAACTTTGTCAGAGCTCTGAGCCCAGAAACCAACAGGACTCAGTGAAAATTTTATGCATATTAGGCTTAAAACCACATTAGAAAGTTCCCTGATCTTATGACTCTGTGAAAGATTACAGACCTAGACACAAGAGACCTGCATTGAAGTTTCAATTCTGCTAATTAACAGTTGTGTAACCTTGGTCTCTTAAACTCCCTGAGTTGCCATTTGTCATCTGTAAAAAGAATAACAATACATGTTCTACTTAATTTGTGCCAAGAAACTGATTTATGTAAAAACCTATTATAATTTGTAAAAGGCATATATAATTTAGATATTATTTACTTAAGAGTGATGGCATGGGTGAAATCGACAGTACAGGAAGTTATAGATTATCTGTGACTTTTAACCAATTAGTATGTAGTGGTCTGTAAGTCTTAGCTGTTAAGTACCTAATAAACAGGAGGTAGCTTTGTGTTATTGTTTTGTGTTGAGCTCAATCAATTGCTAAAATGTATCTTAACGATTGTCTTATGATAATAATTATAAAACCTTATACAGTGACATGATACAGTATAGACAGAGGACTTCTCCATTGTGAATTCCAAACACAGCATCATGGCCAAGGCGAGTGCCTAAATCCCCGGTGAAGCATCATTGTAGATGACCATTAGTAGCCACAAGCTTTCTTCCCTCCAGGACTGTCTTTTGGTGCTCACTGTCAGGTTGCAAAAGCATTGATGCATCTTCACATTCTCAACCCATCTTGCAGGGACAGGGGCTGTCTGCTCACTGGGTGGAGCTGTGGGCTGGTTCTCTTTCCCTTTAACTTTTCAGACAAGGGGCTTGGCCCAACCTGATCCCTAGGTTTTCTTCTACTGTTGACATTCGATGACTATTGGAATAAGCCTAAGGATGAGGCCTATAAAGGAGACATTAGTTATTAAGAGCATGTATATGATTGCGTGTGCTTAGCTGCTCCTGAAATCCATGTTGTAGTCAGAGCTCAGTATATCACTGGGGGGAACAGAGGAACACACTGAAAACTCTGAGAGTATTATGGAATATAGCTTTGAAACGCTGCTCAGAAATGCCCTTATGGATCTGTGCCTGGTCTGACTCTATGGGAGTCACCAGCTTATGGTGACCACAACTGAGAGTCCCAGAGTCAACAGAAAGAATAAGACTTCCGATAAAGATTGCCCTTAATGTGCAGTTCAGTTCTACCACTTCCTGGCTGTGTGAATTGAGACAAGCTTCTCATCTTTCTGAGCATCAGTTTCTTTATCTATTGTACAAAACTTCTACAAGCTGTCTTGTAGGAATGTGATGAGGACAAAG
Organism: Tadarida brasiliensis; assembly: GCA_030848825.1. Lineage (NCBI taxonomy): Eukaryota > Metazoa > Chordata > Mammalia > Chiroptera > Molossidae > Tadarida > Tadarida brasiliensis. The sequence continues at coordinate 23,195,457 of CM061263.1, forward strand.
AGGTAACATATGTATAGACAAAGCACATTTATATAATAACGAGAATCAAATAGGTAATCAGAAAACCATAGTACGGTAGCAGGGGACGCAGTTTTAACATATTGCTATAGGGCTGTGGTTGGTTTGGAGTGTAATGAAAAATAGAAACCAACCAGTTAAGTTGTAGGAAATAAATGCCTTTGAGTAGAGAGACTGTCAGGAATTTCTCAGACTTCAATTAAAGTCAAGGAAGTTATAGAACTCTTTCCTACCAGGTCAAGGGATAGAGAAAGCAGTCCCAGGTGGCAAAAGTAGATATATTTTTTTCTAGTTGAAGGGACTTTTCAAGTTTTTGTATGGATCTGTGTGTTAATGATTAGGAACAAAAGTAGCCAAAACTACTGACATACAGTTGTTGAAGACTGTATACTCAAACACCTAAGACTAGGATATTCAGAACAAGAGAGAGGAGGTGCAGAGAGCTCCTTGCATTTAGAGAAGTGTCTTTATACAAGGAAACAACCACATCGACCAGCCTGATATGCACTAATATGAGACGCAGAAAAGATTAAAGGCAGCACAGAAGTAAGCACTCAAAAAAGAAGTCATGACGGGAGCCAGGATAGCAATTGTCTTAACCACACTGAAAGGGGACATTTGATAAGCTCGCTACATTTTAAATTGCACATTACTACATATAAGCCTGAACCCCTTCCCCCCTTTAAAAATATCTTGTTAAGAGGCACACATAATAGAAATTAGATGAATATTTCTTTCCTTTTTTATTTTTTTTCCTGGGATGAAAATTGGAAAAGGTGGTATAAAATTCCTTAGAGGTAGAGGCCCAGTGGTGTAGTGGGAACTGATTCAGTGGTTAGCTCCAAGTTGGTGATGAACTAGTTAGTGTGTCAGCTTTTTTCCTCTGTACCAGTGTAGCTGGAAACATATGTTCAGAGGGCTCTGCATAGCCTCAAAAACAAGGGTTTGACAAATGAATGAGCTTGAAGAATGGCCTTTTACAGAAGGACTTTGCTTTGTTCTCCTTCCATGTTTTTTGTCTAATTCATCAACCATAACAAGCTATGCAAGTGCATGCTGATGTGAATGCACCATGCAGGCATGTAGTGTGACTCTGCGTTTCGGTACTTGGAGCGTGGTTCAGAGAGAGAGCTGCCGGAGGAGCTGCCTCCCCAGGAGGAGACCCCCAGCCGTCAACACTGTTATGGGGATCAGAGAAACGTTACACATCTCGGGCATGTGTGTGACCAGAAACTTGCTTCTACAACCACAGACTTACAAACATCAGTTTAATTTGTTGCAACTTAATTCAAAATTAATTGGTTGTAAATGATCCCAAAGCCACTCCTTTGATCTAGCTTTTGTTTCCACAGTCCCACAAATTAAATTGTGCAAAAGCTGTATGTCGATGTCACCAGAGACTCTGTGGTCGTCAATTAATTACCCTTTCCATTCCAGTGCTACCAAGTCTGCAACAGCAACCACGCCATCAGCAGTGGCGAATGATGATCACAAGGATGAAAGTAACACCAGCTGCCGAAACCCACAATCATCTTGGACTGACTAAAGACCAAAACCAAGTACGACCATCATTTCAGATGAAGAGAAGGAAATGATGAAGGGGTGTCTGTAATGCACCAGGATCTTTCACATTTGTTATTTTCATGAATATCCCAAAGCCCAGTGAGGTATCTACCATTATTCTCATTTTACAGGGGAGCAAACTGAGAATGAGAAAGGACATTTGACAGAAAAAATTAGAAATAAGTGGAACAATTAGTTTAGAAGTGAAGACTAAACAAGAAGGAGCACAAGAGTGAATAAACACAACATATAACACCTTAGAAGAAATATGAATTGAAAAGGAATAAAACATTAAATCAGAAAGAAATGAAGAAATTAAAAGTATTTGTGAACAAGTGAAAAATACTGAAGATAGACAAAGAAGATCCAACATACCAATGATAGAAGTTTCTGAAGAAAAAACCAAAGCCAGGGAAAAGAACGAATACAAGAAAAATTTCCCCAAATAAAAAATTATTTTAAAACCAGATATTGAAATAGTGCACAATATACCTGAGAATACCAATGCAGGATGATCATTATAAAGATATATTCTAATAACATTACTAAACTTTTTTATTAAATTAAAAATATATATTGGTACCTGAGTATCAAAGAGTACATTACTTAGAGGGAATAAGAAATCATTTCATCATCAGACTTGTCATGAGACTTTTATACTGCAGAAAAATGGAATCACTTATTTAAGATACTCAATGGAAAAAAAGGTGAGACAATTTTTTTCGATCTATTATCAATATGCAGAGTCAGAAAAAGACTAGAGCGAAACAGATACAAGGACTAGTAGTAATCACTAAATTATATATACATGGACTAAAATATACATATAGTTCACCTGAAACCTATATCATTTTATTAACCAATGTCACCCCAATACATTCAATACAAAATAATAAAATGTACATGTACTGTAGAACTGAGATTAAATAAGGGTAAAGCAGGAGAGAATATAATATCAAATGAATATATGCTCTTATAATGTAGATATAGTATAACCATAAAAAATAAGACAAAGAATGGGGATAACATGCACAAATACTTTTAATTGCTTCGAGTAATCTTAATTCGTGGGGGCAGTATTAATTTGGCTATTCTGAGACAGTTGTTTGTGTAATGTAAGCTAGAGCAAATAAATTGTTACGAGACATTTTAATTCTATTATTCCTGGTGTCCTTGATATCTAATATGGGTGGAAGGAGGCACTGTAATTTAGAAGGGATTTAGAAAGTACCATGTAGTCATGGATTTGAAACAGAAATATTAGTATGAACATATGAACTCATTATGTGTGTACATAGAAAATTATCTATCTATCTATCTATCTATCTATCTATCTATCTATCTATCTATCATCTATCTATCTATCTATCTATCTACCTATTATATATTCTATATATACAACCCAGTAGCAATCAGTATCTCTAATGATCACACTGTGGTCTTGAAATACTATTTCCCATTCGAAAACAACAAGCAGAAAACAAAAAACAGGGCTTCTCAGAGAAATATGCAAGATGATGCTGGAGTATTTTGCTATACTAGATAGCATGAAAACTCTGAGACTACTAGGGTCACGTCCAAAAGACTCAGGAGCCAGTGTGAAAAAGTTGTCAGTAGCCAAAGAGGGGATAATTTGAGCTTCGATAAGGAAAGTAATTGCAATGAAGTGAAATGCATCAAATCTTTCTAAATCCACAGACTTACAATGATATTTACAATTAGTCACCTTCAGGGGGTGACAGGGAACCAATTTATTTTTCTAAAAATTGGGTGAATAAGCCCTGGCCGGTTTGGCTTAGAGGTTAGAGTTGGCCTGCAGACCAAAGGGTTGCAGGTTCAATTCCGCTCAAGGTTAAGTAACTGGGTTGCAGGTTCAATACCTGACCCTGGTCGGGGTCATGCAGGAGGCAACCACTAGACGTGTCTCTCTCACATTGATGTTTCCCTCACTCTCTCGCCCTCCATCTCTCCTACTCTCTCTAAAAATCAATGCAATAATATCCTTGGGTGAGGATTAACAAAACAAACAAAAAAACTGGGTAAATAAAAGGTAAAATTCAAGTATTTATTCTGCCTGTCCTGTATGAATTGTGTAACTAAGAAACAAAATATTGAATGAGGATAATATTTTCTTATACAAATAATTGAGCTATTGATAAAAAAAAAAAAGAAAAGAAAAGAAATAGTAGATTAAGATGTAACCAATCCCCAATGAATCAATGAATTCAGGTATTGAGCATCAATGGCCTACTAACATTTGAAAAAGAGTGAAAATCAGACAATTCTGTGATAAAAGAACACACCACCACCCATAGTCTTGCCAAAGGGATCACGTCTGAGTCTGGTCAGATATGACCTTAGATTCTAGCTGCCAATTTGTAGGAAATGCAGAGGACAAAGGAGCAGGGCTAACTGCACCATGAATATGTATATTCAGCAAAATCTAGATTACAGGCCAAATGCCCAGATGTATCAACACCTATTGCAAGGAAAAAGAGAGGGAGGGAGGAAGAAATTAAAGATGAAAGGGAGTTTAAAAGACCAAGTTTTTAAAATGTGCAAAATTTGACTCCAGCATTTAGGAGTGTACTGGAGTGATAGAACCATAAAGCAATTCAGGGATACGATTACTATAAAATTAGGGTAGTGGTTATTTTTAATGGAAGAATGGTGCTTTATGCGAGATGAAGTACATGGAGGGGCTGCTCAGGTAGCTGGTAAAGTTTTCTTTCTTGACCTAGGTGTATTCAAGGATGTTTTCCGTACAAGAATTCACTAGGATATACATTGGTTTTGTGAAGTTTTCTGTTTCTGTGTTTTATTTTACAACAGAATGTGTGTGTATACACAGAGACTGTGTACACATATTTGTGTATTTATATATGTGTATCTGTATATATGTACATCGATCATCTATATCTATGTATGTATCTATCTATCCATCTATCATGTTTTAAACGAGATGTCGTTCAAATAAAATATCTCCACCATTAGGGAAGGAACTATAAATGATAAAAATCAACTTTTGTATGCTGAGGTGAAATGGTAGCACTCACCTCTCCATCAATAAAATGAGAATTAAAACCAAGGCAGTCCAGAAGCTTAGGACAGGACCCTTAATATTAATCTGTGAGTAATTTAAGCTGCTCCTTGCTTATGGTGCTCCACCCTGACATGTACTCCACTGGGGCCTGGCTCTCCCTTTGTCCCCAGCAATTAGCACAGTTTACACTTGAGCAGTCATTGTTTTGACCTGCCCTAAGTCTCGGCATCCGGACTCCATCACCCACCATCTGTGCCCGTGTTCGGGGCACTGCTCAGTCTCTCTCCTGCTAGCTCCGGAAGTGGGTCTTGGCCACAGGCCTGTACTCTGACAGGCAGCCAAGGGATAGGGACTTCTGTCATTCATCATCTCAAGGTCCAGAGCTGATCAAAACCAGCCACATACAGTTTTGGCTGTCCAGAACACACTCTGCTTTACAATGAGAGAAGGTAAAGTAGGAGAAAAGAGAAGAAGGGAGAGACACACAAGAGAATGAAGGAAAGATGCTGAGAGGACGAATAGGAGAGAGAAAATGTAGTCCATGGGTCTGGGATTTCACCTTCCGTAGTCTCTCCCTTCTTTCCTAACTTTGGCATTGACTCATGGATAGGCCTCCTCAGTACTCAGAGGTCAATGTAGGGGCCTGAGAGGGACAGAAGCACCTACTGGGGGAAAACTCTCTGTTATCTCAGAAAGAGTTAAAAGATGAGAATTAGCTAACATTTATTGAAGGGCCTACTCTGTGTCAAGCATGTTCCAAAAACTTTATAGTGTACTGATTAATCTGATCCTTGTGTAGCACTATGAAGTAGGTTTTATCAACTTCTCCATTTTTAGATAAGGACACTGAGGCACAGAGGAGTTAAATAAATTGCCCGAGGTTTCCTGGCTAATAAGAGGCAAAGCCAAGATTTAAACTCTGGTGGGTTGCTGCAGAGCCGAAACTTGTAACCACTGCAGTTGACCGTGTTATTTTGCCTTGATGGGGCAGGTAGATGAACAAGGGCATGATGGGACAGGATATAGGTAGGAAAGGAACACAAAACTTGAGCTTTCTTCCACCATTGAAAACAGCTACTGCCACCACAGCACCCATTCATTGAGTGTGACTGTGCGTATGTCAGATGTAGGGTAGGTTTTTAATTTGTCTTCGGAATAAGCCTATGAGGTGTGAAGTTGGGCTCTCAAGGTGTTCAACAGCTTTTCCAAGGTCACTGATTTAGAACTGTCAAAAGTAAAATTCATTCTCTGGTCTTTTCTCAGCCCTGTGCTCTTAACTACCCAGCTGACCTGCATCCTCCAACCACAGAGCATCCACACACGTCCTTGGGGGCCTTGGCACATGCTCAGTCCTCACCCACATTCCTCATGGCTGATGGTTGTGTAGGGACAGGGGGCTAAGCTCTGAGTTCTGTATATTGGCTTAGTGTTTGTGTAAGGCATGGATTACTTTATGTTCCAAACATGGTTAATCTTGATCTGAGAATTTTTTTCCCCCTCAAATTGACCTAACATACAATAAAAGTGGGTTGAGCTCAAAATACGTCACAACATAAAATTATGGAAAGTGGAAGTACTGTGCAGCACTACAGACTCTCATCATTAATCATACGATAGCTACAAAAATGCTGCCTCTTGTACCTATCTCTTGAGATTTAATAGTTTAACCTGATTATTTTTGACATTTCTGATTTTCCCTTTAAGGCAAGTCTCTTACACTGCGCACATTTCCCACCACTTGAATTATATATATCGTGACTGATGCCATTTTAAGTAAATACAATTTGTTAAGTTCCTATTGTGTGTGTGTGTGGGGGGGGGGGGGTGGAGGTTGCAGGGAACCTGTGCTCAAAGCCTAGCAAAGGTAGACAAGACACATAAACAACTAATCTGTTAGGTGGGGAGTGTTATAAAAGAGGTGTTGGGATAGGGTTTGAGGGGAAATCCACAAGGTGATCGTTGATCTGTTCTTTGCACAATGAGATGTAGTTAGGCCTAGAAAGAGAAAAAGTGTAGGTTTTTTTTCTTCTTCTTCACTATAGAAGGAGGGCAAATTAAGAAGGCATAATTAAGAGGTATGACCTGGAGTACTGGGGGCTCCTGTGTTGGGAGTTTTGGCTATGGCATCAACAAACATGCAATTCTGAGTGAGCCATTCTCTGAGCCTTTTGTTTTCTCACCCATGAAATTAGGAGGTTGCATGGAATGGTCTCCCAGATCCTATGCAACATAACACCCTGTGATTGTGATCTGAAAGGACACACCTTTCTAAATCAGTCCCATGACCCATCCAGGCCATTATTCTGCCTTTAAATGTGTTAGGAAGAAATACATTACCAACTCATGACACAGACCACAAAAAAGAAAGCACCTTGGGACAGAAGCTTTTCCTGTTGTCTGTCTGGAGAGGTTTGGCCACTGACCAAAGCCTGACAACCACCAGCAGGCAGACGAAGTAGGTTGTTCCTATGCCTATTCAGTTTCTGGATTAGTGGATAGCTTCTTGACCTCATGACTGTTTCCCTTTTTAGGTTGTCTTAGCACATTCAGTTGTTAATCCTGACCTGAGAGCAGACATTTGCTTATAGCCAGAGTAAAGAGGGCGTGTAGGGTCACGATTGCAGCAGAGAGACATGATGATTCCCTAGGATTTCCCATCTATTATAAATTCTGGGAAGGAAGGATGTGGTTCCTTAAAGTAAAGTCCTGACCGTTCACCAATGCCTTTAATTGAAATTTGTTATGTGAGTTTCTGCTGAGTGAGGGGCACATGTAATGGGCAGGCTCCAACAGGCACTGATTGACATCTGAGGTAAGTCAGTAAGTCCACCATAAGCCAGAGAATATGAGTTAGAAAAAAAGCTCCCTTAGCTTCCATGCCTGGTTAAGGCCTGACCCATCTCCCAGCCATTTAATCGTCCTTGCTCCCTTTAGTCTTCCGATTCCACTAATGGTGGTCACTTCAGGCACGATGCCAAATACATCTTCCAAAGCCATAGATCTGAATCAACCCAGAAGGTACCTTTCTATCTTGTTCAGGCCTCATGGGCCTTTGCCACGGACAAGTCCCTGCACTGCGAGCAACAGGCAGTGGAGCAGGAGAGAGCAGTGCTGAGCCTGCCAATGCTCGGGGCGGTGCATCCTTGGCCTTGTGTCTGTGGTAGTATAATGGATGAATTATTAATTATGATTTATCACCAGAATAAAGGAAACGTGTAGGCGATTTTCTCCAAAGACAAGAGTACAAAAGACTGTTCCTGGGGCTCAAACTTTTATTAGTAGCAGGTGAACATTTGGAATAGAATAATAGAGATGATGTTTGAAATTTTTCTCCTCACCTTTCAGCCAAGCACTTAATAAGCACTAACTCATTAATTTTCAAAACAGCCTTGTGAGCAAGGAAATATTATTTCTACATTTTTCTCCCCACTATTTTAAAGGTTGAGAAATTAAGGCATTAAAGGGGTATCACATACTTTTAAAAAACATTCCTAAATAAAATATTTGTTTTTTCAAGCACTATTTAATTAAAGTACAACTTCACAATTTAAATTATTTCTTTTTCTAAATAAAAGGAAATGTTCATCATACCAGGAAATGTTTAAGAAATAGAAGTATTTGTTTTTATTCTGACTGTCACAGCAAGAATGTTGAAGGACACTTAGGAACTCAAATAAATATTACAGCAGCTTCACATTCAGTATTTGCCCCCAAACCCAATTTGCTAAAAATAATTTTACCATCTTCATGGCCCCAGGTATCACTGGAAAATGCTACCAAAATGTTATCTTAGTAACTACATTTCCTAGAATTAGTTTCTACAATAAAAAATTAAAGAGCATTTGAGCTCTATGGAGATACTTGAGTTTTGAATGCCTAATTTTAAGGACATTCACCATCTCCTGGAGACATGTTGGCTGGTGTAGAGGTATAGAGAAGACCAAGAGGAAGCAAGAGATCAGTGCAAGGACCAAGACAGAGTTTATATTTCAGTTTATTGCTATCATCATTCTTAACATCATCATCATCATCACTATTAATTCTTTATGTTAGTATATTACATCACAATTCACAAATGACTTTTTAAACATTGATTGAATAAATTCTGTAAGAACCCTACAAGGTAGGCCTGAGAGCCTACCTCCATAACAGACAATGCAAATAACAATAACTTATTTGGGGACCTGAAGGGTCAACATAGAACACATATTTTTCAAGCCTGAATTCTGAACAAACTGAGGTAGACAAATAAACATTAAGAGAGTAAGATGTTTCCCTTATTGTCAAAAGTTGTTAAGAAACATAGCTTAAAAGTGTGGTGACAGTGATCTTCCTAATACTGAATACCTAACTAGTCAGTTACCCCTGCCCAGGCACAGATAGCATTTGACAACCACCGGTCCTCTCCATAAAAGTAGAGACTTGAATGCATGTTTCAGAATTTTTCAAGACACAAACTCCTTGCAAGTATATCCCAGAGGAGAAAGAGGAGCTATGCAGTTCCATTGCTCATTCCAAACTCACCAACTAGGAAAGCCACTTTTCCTGTCTTGGGGAGAAATGAATGAGGGTTTGGAGGGCCCAGGTGTGTTCTGCTGATGGATATCTCTCCATATGGAAGGAAGTTCAAGAGGAGGAAATACTTATTTCCTTCAACATATGAATTTCTTTATCTGAATTTTCCACTATTTTGTTTCGGTGTGATGCTTGGAGATAGGTTTTTATTTCACCCTCTTGTGTTATGTTCACTGTATGTTGGCTGGTTGGAGACAGTTTTCAGCCCTGGTCAGTAGACTGAGGCAGGAGATTCTGCCAATACAAAGAGGTCGGGCAGGCAATCCTGGAATTTTTCATATGAAGCACATTTCTCCCCACCTTCTGCTAGTAACTGAACCACCTTAATATGCCTCATTTTTTGGAAATAACTACTCAGATCCAAAGGCATTTGTTATTTGGTTTGTCTCAGAGGAGTTCTCCATCTTAGCTCCATAGGAGTTAGTTTTTCATGATACAGTAGATGAGATGAAATCTGTTCTTTATGTATCTCTATCCCTTTTACCTCCAATTCACCCTCCCCTGATAGCTGGAGGGGCCTGGCCCTAAAATAACTCTAACAATGACACATATTCTTTGTCTCTCTCTCAACCTTGACAATTAAATATATTTTCATCCCCATCCTCTCCCTTCTTAGGATCAACCCTCCACACTGAATTTCCCTAGGAATGTTCCTCTCATCTACTTCTGAGAAGCTCAAACTTTTATATTCTGAAATGGTATCAGGAAATTGAAATACCCTTCCAATATTAGGGACCTGGGTATCCTGAAATTCCATGAGCCCCACCACACCAGGTAGTTAAGTCAGATAAACAGTGGACAAACTGCAGAGAGATAGATGGGCTAAAAGAGACAGGTGGTATCAAAGGTGATCCCTGAGAAAGTGTCAGTCAGGTGGGGTCAAAGCATGGGCAGAAGAGGAAAACTGGACTGGTCCATGGGAATACAAGATGGGCTCTAATTCCATGCTGAAGTTGCCTGCTTTCTCTCTTCCTTTAAGGTCCCAATTACCTCTGGATAGATCAGTTATATAAGAGGATAAAAGATCAACAGGGGAAGCTAAGTACAGTTTCTAGGTAGAATAGATCTTGTCTCTCATATTAAACAAAAATTCTAAAACCCAAGCTTGGGTTTCTCTCATTTCATTTCTTAGAGTTAAGCCCAAGTTCATAGGTCATATTTTAACACAAATGTTGGCTTTTTGGCCACGAGAAACAGCAAAACATGTATTACAAGGTAAGGCCAGGTAAGACTGGACTAGACCACCTTGAGAAGGATATAAGGGGCAAAGCTGTATGGCAGTGGTACTAACACCTGGTTTATGACTGGCACCAATTCACCAGCTATTACCTGTCTGCAGGGAAATGACTGCAGAACTTTCTGTAGTGAATGGTTAGAAACTTTTTCAGCATTTTGACAGAGTAATTTTATGACTATTGGCTCTAATAATAAAATATTTGGCTCATATTTTATGACTGCTCTTTTTTATTTCATTTTTCTATCAATTCATTTTATTGTGATTTTAAATAATGTATAAGGCCATGAAATATTGAACATTTAAAAAAAGACTTTTTAAAAATTAACAGATAAGTCAATACTCTTCTATGACACAATTTCCCAAACTGTGTTCTGAGGAACACCAGCATTTCATGATGTGCCGAAAAATGTTTTGAGGGTGTCCCTTGGTCAAATAACTGTTAGCACTAGCTTTCACAAAGTTAAGTTTCTTTACCACAGGGCTCTCCACGCCTATGGAGAAGACATATTATGAATTTTAATCTCCAAGATTAATTATTAATCTCCAAGAATGGAGTATATAAAATTTTGTCAATTTTATTTGGTGTTTGAATCCTTTTCATATCATATAAAGTAGTGTTTTGTGAAATAGAAACACCTCTTTATAGCGTAGTCCAACCTTATTGGAGGTAAAAATAGTGCTTTTCCCTTTATATCTGACTTCCTCTGCTACTAGCATTAAGTATCTAAATAGTAGATTCTACTTGTCTGAAATCATTAGAACTGCCACTTTGAACTTTATGTTCTCTATTATCATTCACTCTTTCTCCTTCTGCTCAATGAGAAATAGTGGAAACCTGTCCATCAAACCTTTCTAAAAATGAGATGCAGTGAAAATATGTGCTCAGGACCATAAGGTCCTTGACATTCCTTGGACATTTTTAGAACATCTCCAGGAAGCTGTGCTTATGCCCTAGATGTACCCTTGGACTCTGAAGGACTGGAGAAATCATCTAGCCAACAGTATTTTGCTGAATAGCTCAACTCGCTTACTCAAAAAAAAAAACAAAAACAAAAAAAAAACCAAAACAAAACACTGACTATGGAAATAAAAGGATGTCTTTAACAAGTTTTCGAAATGAGGACCCCCTCCCCTTTTTTTGCAACAGAGGTGTAGAATTTTGTTTTGAGTATGAGATTTATTTTCATTTCAGATTATGGAGCATGATTGATATTGTACCCAGTTGTATGGCCATCCCTGTGTACAATCTCTGTTTTTGTCCTATACTAATTTTGATGCAGACCTCAATATCTCTACTCTCCCACCCCCAGATATCTAAACACACAATGGCAGAGACTGCCAGTTGCCTGCCCAAATATCCATTATTTTATTTCTTTAATTTTCTCCAGTTTTAAGTTGAGCATGAGGCCTTACATAATAAAATGTACATTTCTGAGTCTCCCTTGTCATGAGTAAACTCTATTTAATGACAGTTATGTCTCACTTCTGAGAGATCTCCTTAAAAGGTAGCTGGTGTGTGCCCTTTGTTTCTTTCTTACTTATTCCTTAATCTATCCTGCCCCTGAAATACAAATGTGATAGCTGACAGCTAGCAGCCATGTTGAACTCAGAGGACATGGGCCACCCTAACCCTGGGTATGCTGCATGGAAGCTAGGCGCCTGGAGCTGATGTCCACAGCTGTAGTACCAGTGCTCAACTGTTTCTCTCTGGCCTTTTTTACATGGAGAAATAAACTTCTATCTTGTTTAAGCCATTGGGGTTTTTTTTGTTTGTTTTCTGTTGCTTATTTTTTTGTCTGGATTTTCTGTCAATTGCAGCAAAATCTAATACAATCTGATAAATATACCAATAACTCTCCCAGTCTTTGCCAAGAGTCTCTGTTTGAGGGGCAGTCTTCAACACCCAGCTAGGCAGTTGAATACAAGACAGTGTATTCAATTATCTGTTAGGCAAATTCACTTGGCTGTTTAATGGGCAATGAAAACGTAACATGTCCAAACTCAAACTCTTGAATTTTACCCTCAAACCTGATGCTTCTCTTTGGTGTTTTCCATCTCTATAAATGTCACTATAATTCACTCTACAGTAACACCCAAAAAAGTGGGGCATTATCTTGGACTCTTCTCCCTTGTTCATACCCTTAGTATGTCCTTTTGGATTCACCTTCAAAATATAGGTCACATTTTTCAGAGCTGACAATATTAGATGCCAGAACAAACATTTTAAATCTCAGAGTTTAACATAAGAAAAGTTGGTTCGGTGTGTACTGGGAGACCCTCATCCATCATTTGGCACACATGATGTCAACGATTTCTGTGTTGGGGAGAGGGACGAGGAGATACACGAGCTCTTAACTGCCGCAGTCTGGATGTGACACCTATCAGTTCTACTGATTGGTCAGATCTAATTATGTGGCCCTAATGTAACTGCAGAAAGTTTGGGAAATAAAGGAAATATTTGGAACACTATCTTCAATCAAATAAATTTTCTTACCACTTCCCTTGCTATCACCCTCATCCAAGCCACCATCATCTTTGCCTGAAATTCTGCAATAGTTTTCTAACTGATCTTCCTTCTCCTAACCATGCCCCAGTATGATGTACTCCTTCTTCCATTATTGCTTTCTCCTACTTTCTGTTCTCCAAGTGACAGCCAAAATGGTTTTGTTCAGTGTAAAGTAGATGGTGTCACTCACTGCTTTGCCCCAAACTCTCAGAAGCCAAACTCCTTATCTCCAGGACTCTGTAAGATGTGGGCTCTGCGTACTTCTCTGATCTCCATTTCCCACCTAGCTCACTTTGTAATAGCCACACTGGCCTTCATGCTCCTCTTGAGTACACCAACTTCAATCCTGCTTGAGGCCTTCACACTGGTTCCCTCTGCCTAGAACGTTCTTTCATCAAATTTTCAGAGGCTCACCCCTTCATGTATGCCTCTACATGGCCAGCACCTTCTTGGAGAGGTTCTCTTTGACCATTCTGTATTAAATCATCATCTTCTAGCTCTATCTTATCACCCACTAACCCTTTACTTTTCTTTTTCTTTCATAGCTCATGTCCTTCCTGACATTTTATCATATGTGTATTTGCTTAGTTGTTTCTTATCTGTCTCCTCTACTTGAATGCAAGCTCAGTAAGTGCAGGGACCTTGAGTATCCTGTTTACTGTTGTTTTCCCAGCACCAAGAGCAGTGTCACTTAACTAAGTTCTCAATAAATATTTGTTTAATAAGTGAATGAATTAAGTATTGAATTAATTCATAAAAATAAATCAAATAATAAAAAATATTTTTAGTAGCAAGAAAAGAAACTGAGCTGACAGATTCATGGTCCCAGTTTTAACCCGGCCACTCCACAGGTCATATATCTGCTTTCCCCAGAGCACTTGGGTCAGCCTTGCCTGTAGTTTCTTGACGTTTCCTGGAAGAACCTCAGAATCTTTTGTGGGGAACGCCTTTCTTATGGACCTCAGCTCTATTCACCTTTGTTCATCAAACCAGCCAACACCAGTCACAGGAGAAGTGGGGAACTGGATCATGTGTAGTGGAGTTTTGATGAAAATGTTAATGGCAACCAGGAGAATGTTCTAGACCTTCAAGACAGTCTTTGCAAATGAAGCTGTAAACTCTCCGATTGAGCTGCATATCTTTGGAGCAGGGCCCACGTTTGGATGGAGAGGTGAGGTCTGAAAATGTAAAATACAGTCTTCACTGGTAATAGAATATTATATCAGTGGGGATATAGTGAAGGGACTTCGACTCCTCTGTTGTGGCTGCCTCAGGGAGCTTGGGCTATAAAATTCACTTGAGCTGTGAAGGCAGGCATACTTCATTTCTTGCATTTCCTACTCTAGCTGGAGCATTCATTCCATTTGGCTTTCCCACCTGGACTTCCTTACTTTACTATTACTTGTAGACAGGTTGAAAAGGTATGTAATAGCCAGAGTTTTCTTTTATTAACCTCTCTAATAACAGCACAATTATTTCATTTTCTCTCCTAGACAATGTGCTACTCTGTATTGGCATGAAGTTGTAGTCATAAGCTGGTGGTTCACAGTGGGGACTATCCAAAATACAATTTCTTGGGATACATTCTGTTTGTTATTAGTGTAACCAAGTTCAATCCCAAGTATGAGTTGGATTAAGGGAGAAATGAATCCATTCACTCTGAATATTCACATAGTAAAGGTTTTCAGAAATCCTAAAAAAAACAACAACCTATACAACTCTGCTTAATCTGGTTTGATGACTGAAACTCTTTTATGTCTACTTAACAGAGTGGTAGTCAACTGAGGCATACTGGCTGCCTAGTTCTGCAAAATTGGCGGACATTTTTATCACGATATCTGGAGGTTCTATTGGCATTTAGCGAGTGGGGACTAGGGATGCTAAGCATCACACAATGGTGGGACCAGTTTTCCCTCTTAATGAAGAATTATCCCACTCAACATGCCAATAGTGCCAGTAGTTGGGGACAACACTTAAACTTTAGAATGCTAACCTAGGCTAACCTCCTCGTTGTACAGATGGAGAAATAGGCCCAGAGGCAGGAAATGACATGTGTAAGTTCGTACAACTGTCTCCATGGACAGTGTCTCTCCTTCCCCCCATTCTGTGCTCACCCTCAGCACCACCTTGTCTTTATTGTGCTTGCTTATTGTCCTTACTAGTACACTTGAAAAAAGAACAGGAACTAAGTTGTTCAGGAGCATTAAAGAGGAATTTTCTTAGAGCCTCTAGAGTCTGAATGTTTGTAGAAATATTGATTGGTAAATGACCAGAAAAAAGGGAAGCAACACAGGAGAAAAAAAAAAAAAAAAACACAAACAAACAGAACTACTTTTATTTGGTAGCTACAATATGCCAGGCCCTTTGCACATATTAGCTTTTTTTTTTTTTTATGCCCCATAATAATCTTATGGCATAAAGAGTACTAACTCCATTTTGCAGATAAACAAATGGAGGTTTGGAGAACTTAGCTAAGATCCTCAAAGTCACAGAGGTCATACAAAGCAATGGAACTAGGATTTGATCTGGTTTTTGTCTGACTTCAAAGCCTGAGTAAGTTTCTTCGGGTCATATTGCCTCTCAACCACCAGACTGAGTTCCTGTTCTCAGAAATGGGAAACAAAATGCTTTTCTGTATTAGTTACACCTCTATTGTTAAAAAGTAACAGAAACCAATCCAAGTAGGCTTAAGCAAAAAAAAAAAAAAAAAAAAAAAAATGAACATTGGAGTCCAAGAGACGTGAAACAACCCAGCTGTGCAAGGGCACGAGGCAGCTGAAGTGTGCTGTGCTGTTGAGGAGACTGACATCTCCAAAGCCCAATCCCTGTCTCTTGGGTCAATTCTTAAGAGACATAATAGCTCTAATTCAGCTTCAACTGATATTCACTTCTGGTCCAACCAGTTATGTCTGCGGGGTCAGGATCACACAGCTGCTGATAGGGACACTTCTGGTGGATATCCCCAGTAGTTACCATGTGGACAAGGTGGATATCCCCAGTAGTTACCATGACCATGAGTACTTGGTCAACCCTTGGTCATATTGTAAGCCAATTGAAGTCTCTTTTGCATCCTTAATATATCTCTGACGAAATATTTTTCCAATGCTTGAGAAGTCTGACTTCAAAAATTTATCCACCATCTTCACATCTTTTTCCCTCCCACCAAACTTCTCTTAAGAGAGAATTCTCCATACTTATTGTAACACATGTCTGACAGAGAAGGTTTAATTTGCACTCCTCCAAGAGGCTTTGCATTTTAACAGAGCACGATGCACCACAATCCAACAGATATTAATGGAGCCCACTAGCATGTGAGGAATCCTAAATGAAGAATTGTCTTTCACTTTTTAAAGGGGTTCAAAGATAGGTAAGGCTAAATTATTACCATGCAGAACCATACAACTGACAGGCCTGAGTTGAAAGAATGAAGCTATAAGAAAGGAGATTTGAGGGAAGGAAGTGGCCTTGAAGGAAGGGCTGGCTCTTCAAATCATACTGGGAGGTGACCAGTTGTCTTACTGTTCAGGTTCTCTAGGTTTCCCATGGTACAGAAATTAAGAGGTTCACATGGCCATAACAATCTCAAAAGACAATCTTATGGGTAGGGTCAGGGGTAGAGCAAGGACATTTCGTTAGACCCTGGGAAACTAATAGTCCCTCTGGGACTATTGGGTCCGCGTCATGGAACATTCCATGGTAAAGGCCTTGTCTCCCATGGGGTGCTTGCCAGGATATGTTTCAGTTATTCACATCCCCCCAGGGAGGTAGTGAAAAGTGAGAAAGTCCTCATTCTGATCAGATCTATGACAATACATACAGTGGAGGTAGGAGCTAATTTTCTGGCACTAGTGGTCTTGCCTTTCCACTACACAGGTGATTCTAAGAAATTCACATATGATCCTGGGTCTGCAGCTTCGTCCTGCACTGTATCCTGATCTTTGCCCTCTCCCTCTTTTCTATTGGTAATGCTTCCACCATGAGCTTCTTCAGTGCATGTGCAGAAGCATAACTTCTAGGCTTGTACAACTTAGATAGGATCATAATCTAGACATTTTGATGTTTTCTCACTTCCCTTCATAAAAATGCATTAAGGGACCCTAGTGCACTGCTGGTGGGAATGCAGACTGGTGCAGCCACTATGGAAAACAGTGTGGAGTTTCCTCAAAAAATTATAAACAAAACTGCCATTTGACCCAGTGATCCTACTTCTAGGAATATATCCTAAGAATCCCAACACACCAAAAAGAATATATGCACCCCTATGTTCATAGTAGTGTTATTTCCAACAGCCAAGATCTGGAAACAGCTCAAGTGCCCATCAGTAGATGAGTGGATAAAAAAGCTATGGTACATTTACACAATTGCATACTATGCAACTGTAAAAAGAAAGATCTCTTACCCTTTGAGACAACATGGAGGGACCTAGAGATGATTATGCTAAGTGAAATAAGCCAGACAGAAAGACAAATATCACAGAATATCACTAATATATGGAATCTAATGAACAAGATAAATTGACAAACAAAATCGACCCAGAAGCATGGAAGCAGGCAACAGACGGATGAACCTCAGAGGGAAGCGGGGAGGGGTATGGGAAAAGATGAACTAAAGAGCTTATATGCATTGACCATGGACACAGACAATAATGCAGTGAAGGCCTGGGATCAGGCAGGAGCTGGGTGGAGAGGGGCAATGGGGGAAAAATAAGGGGGGTGGGTATCTGTAATACTCTCAACAATAAAGATTTGGAAAAATGCATTGGTGCATCAATGTCCTCAATTGTTTACTGATGATAAAGTAGTGTACTCTAAAATATCTCATTTCTTTGGGGGTTCAAGTATTTTATACTTGAACAAATGCCCAATACAGCTTTTATGGCAGTCATCATGACAGGCAGTGAAGGAGATACTTGGGGGCAAAGGGTAGGAGCTTTTCATGGTATGTTTCAGAACATACCATATAACAACCACCTACTTTGTTCTGTGTAAAGTGATCTCTGGATACTGGGATAGTGCCTGGAGAAATCTGGAAGGCGTCTATGGCTCTGAAGGAGTTGGGAGTAGTAAGAGAATCAATCATACATTGTGCCACCTTAAAAGTCAAGAAGGTTGGTTGCACATTTTTGAGGACTTTAGGCAAATTTATTTCTGGGATCTCTCACCCATCCTCCTAAAGCAACTACATTTATGCTTTTAAAAATTCTTAAGGCTACTTTAAAATTTAATTTCTTTGTGATTGAAACCACGTTTTGTATTATTTCTACCTTCTTAGATGTATAGAGACTTGTTTTATGGCCCAGAATATGATTTATTCTGGTGAATGTTTGACATGCGCTGAATCTGCTGTTGTTGGGTAGTGTTCTATAAATGTTAATTAGGTCAAGTTGGTTGATAGTGTTATGTTTTCAATATCCTTATTTTTTGTCTATTTGTTTTGTCAATTACTGAAAGATGATGTTGAAATATCTGGTTATAATTGCAGATTTTTCTATCTTTCCTTTCAGTTCTATTGGTTTTTGCTTCATCTATTTTGAAACTCTATTATTAGGTGCATACACAGTCAGGATTGTTATGACTTCTTAAGGAATTGATTCATTGATCATTGCTAAATGCCCTTCTTTGTCCTTTATTATGATCCTTTTAATGAAGTCTACTTTTTGATATTAATGCAGATACACTAGCCTTCTTATGGTTGGTGTTTGTATGGCATATATTTTTCATCCCTCTATTTTAACTTATAGAACTTATCTTAAGTAATATATTTAGCTAAATGTTGTTTTCCAATCAGACAACTGCTGTTCTAATCTGCTTTGTAACTAAAGTATTTACACTTTTTATATTTAATGTATTTAATGTTTGGGTTTAAACTGATCATCTTGCTTTTTTTTTTTTTTTTTTTTTTCTATTTGTGCCATCTATTCTTTGTTCCCCATTTCCTTTTTTTTAAGTTTTTTTTTGGGGGGTGGTTAATTGAGTATTTTTATGATTCTATTTCACCTCTAATGTTGGCTTATTAGCTATACCTCTTTGTTTTAATTTTAAGAGGTTGCTCTAGCGTTCACAATAATTATCTTTAAATTGTTAGAGCCTGTCTTTAAACAACATTATACCATTCAATGTATAGTCTGAGAATATTCTAACAGTATGTTTTCATTTCCCCCATCCTTGTGTGCTATTGTGCTCATACATTTTATTTCTATATATGCTGTATACACAAAAAAATGTTGTTTTGATTTAAAAGTAAATTTTATTTTAAAGATTAAATATATTTTTAAATGTATAATTTCTCAATGTAAAATGTTAGCCAATAATTCAGAAAAATTAAAGGCAAAATATAGGGCCCATTCTATACAGATTAAACAGCATGCATCTGTTGTTAAGGGTATTATGTTGAATATATTATTCTGCAATTTGTTTTCACTCACTAGCATGAGGTATAGATTTTTACACATCAGTACCCCCTTGTTAGCTGCTGATAGTGTTCCTATTCCATGCTAATGAGCCTTTAGATATTTTCAAGATTTTGCTATTGCAAACAGATCTACAGTGGCCATCCTTGTCCAGGACTTTCCACATATGTGTATATATTTCTGTAGGGTAGACGCTGAGAAATGGAGTAGCTGGTCAAAGGATAAGACTGTTTTAATTTTTTTTTAATCTTCACCTGAGGATATCTTTTTTTTAAATTGACTTTTAGAGACAGAGGAAGGGAAAGGGAGAGAGAAAGATGGAAACATCAATGACAGAGAAATATAGATTGGCTGCCTCCTGCACACACCCTGCTAGGGATCGAGCCTACAACCCAGACACATGTCCTGAGTGAGAACTGAACCAGAGACCTCTTGGTCCATTGGTTGACGCTCAAAAACTGAGCCACACTAACTGGGCGAGACTGCTTTAAATTTTAATAGATACAGTCAAATCATTTTTCAGTGTGGCTATAGTTAGTTACCTCTGTATAGTTAAGACTAAAAGTATCTCTTGAGTGCTTATGGGGGTTATGAGTTTTGATATCAAGATTTTCACAGCTTTTTAGTGTTACAACAATGTATAAATATTAAATGTTTCATATAGACATATGAGAATTTTACTTTTAGAAAATAACCCTATAGCCCACCATTGCTGAAAATGTCCATTTGTAGAAATTAGTGAGCTACCTTTCAGGTATCCTGTGTCAGGGACTGAAACAAGGGAATAGAAAAGGTGGCACTTTCAGTAAGTGATGGCGGGAAAACTGGACAGCCACATGCAAAAGAATGAAATCAGACCATCATCTTATACTGTACACAAAGATGAACTGAAAATGAAATAAATACTCGAATGTAAGACCTGAAACCATATAATACATACAAGAAAACATAGGTGCTAAGCTTCTAGACACTGGTCTCAGCTATGTTTTGTGGATTTGAATACAACGACAAGGGAAGAGAACAAAAACAAAAATAAACCAACGGGACTACATCAAACTAAAAAGCTGCTGCACAACAAAGGCAACAAAATGAAAAGCTAACCAACTGAATGGGAGAAAATATTTTCAAATGAGATTTCCAGTAAGGAATTAATATCCAGAAAATATAAGGAACTCATACAACTCAACAACAATAAAACAACCCAATTGAAAAATGAACAGAGGATCTGAATAGACATTTTTCCAAGGAAGACACACAGATGGCCAACAGGCACATGAAAAGATGTTCAACATCACTAATTATTAAAGATGTGCAAATCCAAACCACAGTGAAGTGTCACCTCACACCTGTTAGAATGGCTATTATCAAAAAGATAAGAAGTAAATGTTGGAGATGATGTAGGCAAAAGGGAACCCTAGTATATTGTTGATGAGACTGTAAATTGGTGCAGCCACTATGGAAAACAGTATGGGGGTTCCTCAAAAATTAAGCATATAACTACCATATGATACAGTTTTTCAACTTTTGGGTATTTATCCAAAAAATACAAAAACACTAATTTGGAAAGATATATGCATCTCTATGTTCATTGTAGCCTTATTTACAATAACCATAATATGGAAATAACCTAAATGTCCATCAACAAATGAATGAATAAAGAAAATGTGGTATATACATACATTGGAATACAACTCAGTCCTAAGAAAAAATGAAATATTGTCATTTGTGACAACATCTTGGATAAACCTTGAAGGTATTCTGCTAAGTGAAATAAGTCAGAAAAGGACAAAACTATATACTTTCACTCATATGTGGAATATAAACAGAAAAGAACCAAACAACAAAACAAAAATAAATTCATAGATTCAGATAGCCGATTGGTGGTTACCAGAGTGGTGGGGGACTAGAAGGAGAGGGCAAAATGAGCAAAGGGAGTCAAATGTATGGTGATGCACGGAAGCTAGACTTTTGGTGTTGAGCAAGCTATAGTGTATACAGGTAATGAATTACAATATTGTGCACTTGAAATTTTTATAATGTTATTAACCAACGTTACCTCATTTAAAGAAAAAATGATGTATTCAAGTAGATCTTGGAATTTCTGCTTTGTAAGCTAAGATCCCAAGAGTCTAGTCCCACCTAATTAGTGATAATTTTTCTAACTTAGTTATTTTTATAATTTCACAAAAGGTAAGTAGGATATTTCTTCTAAGAGTGACCTCAGATATTCATGTAATTCATCTCTCTCACTTTCCAAAGGAGAAACTAAAGCCCAGAGAGGTCACATGCCCAGCTGGTCCTTAGCAAAATCACATTTGAAATCCAGATCTCATGATTCCCAGTCCAGGGTATTGATGTGGCAGAAAAAGTTGCCCAAACACAGAATCTTTGGGTTGGAAGCAGTCTTAGAAAGGCCTAGAAGGCATACATTAATTTAGCCTCCCATGCTATACAGAAATCCTCTCATTAGAATATCTGATGTTTCTTACAGCTTCAGTTTGAACATTTTCCTTGAAAGGCAGCTCATTAATTTGGGATAAAAATACACCATTATTGGGCAGCTTTGATTATTAGAAAAATCTTCCTTTCATTGTGCTGAAATCTGCCTTATAATTCCTGAATTCCTTTTTTTTTTTTAATCCTCACCCGAGGACATTTTTTTTTCTTTTATCTTCAGATAGAGCAGGAGGGAGAGAGGGAGGAAGAGAGAGAGAAACATCAATGTGAGAAAGACACATCGGCTGGCTGTCACCCACACAACCCCAACCGGGGCCGGGGACAAACTGCAACCGAGGTACGTGCCCTTAGCGGGAACCGAACCCGGAACTCTCCCGCCCACGGGCTGACGCTCTAACTGTTGAGCCAAACTGGCCAGGGCTAATTCCTTGAGTTTCTTGAATCTTCCCATTTCTTGGAGCGTAGATGAATCAGACTCAAGGTGCTCACTATTGCAGTTCCTGCCCTCTGCATACTCTACTATTTAGTCAATGTCCCTCTTATAATGTGACTTGCAGAAGAGGACAAGGTGATAGTCCAGGTGTGGTCTGATCAGTGCAAGGTGCTGCGGGGGCCTTGTCTCCTTTGATCTGCTCTCTATACTTCTATTAATAGAGCCCCAATGGTGTTTGACTTTCTTGGCAGCTGCATTCCTGAGGTTACGTCAGTGAAAACTCCAAGCCTTTTTAGTTTTCAAATTGACAACTATTAAGCCAGGTGTCTTTCATCTTCTGTTTATGTAATTGATTGCAGGAATTTGTGTTAAAAATTCTATCTTTTAGCTTTTAGTTAAACATTCCTGTCTTTTCAGAACGTTTGAATCCTCATCTTGTTATCTAAACTATGTCTTTCTCTTTAATATACACAGACTTGATAAACAACCCTTCTCTGCTTTTGTAGAAATCGCTGAAGAAGGAACAGTCAGGGCATGATGGGGGAGGGCATGGTCATGGCACGAATGACCTTTGTCCAAATTGATTGATTATAACTGTGAATCTATATGCAGTACTCCAACAAAGCTTTATTTCTCCGTTTTGGGGTTTTTCAAAATATGGCTACCAGAAATGCCTTTCTGAAATGAAGATGCTCTGTGTATTTATGGCATTCTTCTGATTTGCTGCCTGGTAACCATTTTAAAAAGAGAAAATGGGGTTAGTTCCACATGGCCAGTTCTCAGTGAACCTATATTGGCTTTTAGTGATCATCTCTTTGTAAATATTAACTCATAGATCTCCAGAAGGCAAATAACTAGGGCACCCAATGCCAAAAATGTAATGAAAGAGCAAGAAAAAAAGGAATGTTTTGGAAACAGAAGAACTATATTCTTCCAGCAACTTACTGTTTTAACTCTATTGATAGAGAGCAACACAGAGAAATGCATGTAGGGGAGAGGGGATGAGCAGATTGATTGTGTAAGTCCAAGGCTTTCGCAGGTCTTGGGAGGAGAGAGGTAGTGGAGTCTTTGTGAATGATGCAGGCTCCCTCCAGGAGAGCCCGAGACAAGCTGGGACTTGCACCAACTCTGTCCTTCCCAAAGCACCAAACTTTCCCTCCCTCTCACTCCTTCTCACTTGTCACCATTCTGCCTGCAGCACTTGGAGTCAACTCTAGCCTTTTTAATAAGAGGGGTTTGGAAGAGAGACAAGCCTTTTCAGTCTGAGAGATAAAAATAAAAATGTCAGTGATCAGAATTTCCACATATGGTCTCAAATGATAGATGAAATTTAAAGCTGGCAATCGTCCTGAGTTGGAAGGACGTAGGCAGCAGAGGTTGGAAGGAGGTTTAGGATTTTGTTTTGTTTTTCTTTTCCCAAGTGATAATGGACTGTCCCAAACACAGCAAGTTCTTTCCTTTTTAAGGGCAGTGAAGGTTGCCAGGCCTTGTGCATTTGCAACCCCTCCCCCACCTCTGTGAATAGGTTTTCCCCAAATTCCAGGAGGGAGCCCTCCAAAGACTGCGCATCTGTTCTCAGGCATGCAGGGAATCTGGGTGACCGTTGCATTTGGGAATCACCTGTTGGAGCTCCGGAAGAGAGACCATACTCTGCACCAAGGCTTTGGAGATTTCTTTTTCTCCAAGACAGTTCTGCCTTTGGGTGTGGTTAGAGATTAGGAGGAATGATTAGAAGAGGGGAGGAGGGATTTATATCTCAGCTGAGAAGGGTCAAAGCCCAAGAAAGATTGTTTTTTACCCCAATAAAAGAGAAACACTGTGATCTGCACTCTTAGAGCTGTCAATTCTGCCATATTTTTTTTTTCCACCACTCACTTAGCACGAGGTGTAGATTTTTACACATAGACTCTCGTTAGCTGCTGCATAGAGTTCCTTGGATAGATGTACAGTGGCTTGGTTAGCCTTTTTCACGCTGATGAGCTTTTAGATGTTTTCAGGCTTTTGCTATTACAAACAGATCTATAGTGACCAACCTTGTCCATGCCTGTCCACACACATGTGTATATTTCTGTAAGGTAGATACTGAGAAATGGAAAGTCAAAGGGGAACACATTTTAAATTTTTATAGATATAGTCAAATCACCATATGTGAATTCATGAAACCTGGGCTCTGCTAGGAATGTATTACATCTTTTGGCAAAACATTCCAGCCTTAATTGACTCACCTGAAAAATGAAGAGGGGAAACAAGAGGATATTTAAAAAGACTTCTTTACAATTCCATTCCAAATTCTAATCTGAAGAATTCTGAGACTACAATATGGTCTCAACCAGTGGTTCTCAAACTTGCACACGAACCAGCTGGAGAGCATGTTAAAACACAGATTTCTGGGCCCCACCACCAGAGTTTCTGATTAGTTGTTCTATGGTAGGGCCTGAGGATTGGTATAACAAGTTCTTGGTTGCTGCTGCTGTTGCTGCTAGTTTGGGGACCATAGTTTGAGAACCTCTGGTCTAGACCACAAAGCACTCAGATGAACTTCCAGCAGGTTAATCGTCTGCTTGGGAAGTAATGATCTACAGTCTGACTTAGGGACCAAATTAGCATGACATGACTTCGAAAGCCGCACTCAGACTCAGATGTGCCCAGTGATGTGGGAGGGGGATTGGGAAGATGAGCATCCAGGGATCGGAACCTGCACCTTGAAAGATGTCATCAGACTTTAAGAAAATCTCACAGATGCCAGGAGCAGTTGATAGTGTTGTAACCCAATCCTGACCTTACACATCCATTATTCTCAGGAAAACCTAGTCAGAAAGACTGCATGAGCCAGCAGAAGCCCAGCCCTGCTGCTGAGAAAACATCTTCTAACACCTGCCCTTCTCTACATGATAGACAGCTCAGTGTAATGCCTCTTCCTGTTAAAGGCCTTTTGCAGCCATTATCTCAACTCCCTGAAACAGCCCTGGATGTAGAGCACAGGGATAATTATCCTACTTGGGAATGGGGTGGAGAATCACTTGCCTTTGTTGACCCAGCAAGGACAACACCTAGGCATTGTTTGCCAGCAAGAAAAATGGTTATGAGTGGAGCCATGTACAGTCTTCCCAGAAGCCTTGTATATCCGGGAAATTGATGAGCTTCACATCATAGTTCTAGTCCCATATTCAGCTTCATTCTGACCATGGCCTCGTGGATAACCCAGTCTCAGTAGCTGAGCTAACTGGGTCACAAAAATATATTAACAAGTTGGTAAGGGTCATAGGGGTCTTTATTCTTTTTATTTTATTTTATTTTATTTTATTTTCCTTTATAGATTTTAGAGAGAGAGGAAGGGAGAAGGAGAGAGAGAGAGAGACATCGATTGGCCGCCTCCTGCATGCCCCCCACTGGGGATTGGGCCCACAACCTGGATATGTGCCCTGACTGAGAATTGAACCAGCAACCTTTTGGTGCATGGGTTGATGCTCAACCACTGAGCCACACCAGCCGGGCGGGGTCTTCATTCTTGAACTGGGATTAGCAAGTGGATTCTCCAACAGAATTATTGTACAGTACAGCCAAAAAACCTGAGACCCTTAGAGCACTTTGCTTCCTGGTTAAATAGTGGTTCAATACTTTTAGGTCCAGGCTACTACACTGTCAGAGGGAAAACAAGTCCAGACTCAAAATAGGGGAAGAAGTTCTGGTATGTTGAAAACAATCTTAAGGTCATTTAACAAGTATCTCCTGAGCAACCATATTGCTAGGTGTTGGGGACATACTGACGAATAAGATAGGCATGGTCCCTGGTGCCCTGACGTAGCTTACAGTTTGGGGAAGGAGACATAATTTAAACAAGAAAGCCCACAGATCATTAATCAAGGCTGTGGTAAGTGTCAGAGTAGAGAACGAGAAATCAAAGTAAAGTACAATACTATAGTTTTCCAAATGAACCTGATTCTGGGATATAGAAATAGAAATCAAGGTTTCAGTCACACTGTCCAGAATTCTTCACATGAGGCCTTGCCCCCGTGCAGATTCCTGTGTGAGGGACAGCATGGCGTGACTGAGTGTGGCAGGGCTCATGTTCCTTTTTTTAAATGGCATGTGGAAGCTTTAGGGCAACCATTTCTTCACCTCCTTCCTTAGAAAGATCTTTGCCAGAGCGCAGGTTCTATGACCATTCAAGGAGAACTTGGAGTGAGGTCAAGGAGGACCTTGGAGAAGTCGAAAGAATTGGGAAAAAGGAAGAGGAAACTTAAGGTAGGTCAAGAATTTGAGAGTCAACTGGTTTGCTCTTTCAAAGTATGTGCCTCTTACTAGAGGATGGTGGCTTTCCCATTGGACACACACATACGACTGGAGTGTCCTGGTCCGTGATGCTGGGGGATTTTGGGGGTTAAAACAACAACACACATCCACTTCGAAAGTCTGGTTCTGTTTCTTGAGGACCTTCATTCAGTTGGAAGGAAATACTGAATCTTGAAGAATCAGGCTACGATTCTAGAACAATACTTATATTTTAAATATGGAGGGATCCACATATTTGAAAATATGATATAAGATTGAGCTCTTAGGTGGGAAGGGCACTGGGAAGTTCACCTGACTGACTGTCTGCCTCCAGGCCAGGCCATACTTGCATCATTCCAGGCAGGGCGATGACACCACTCTGCCACCAGGTATACTGGGAGGTTTTAGCAAAGTCTCCACCCCAGGCTAACCATCAGAATGCCATGGAGAGAACCACACGGTTATGCCCTTAGTTTAGGGTTTTGCCTGAAGTTAGAATGCAAGTATCACCAGAGGGGTAGCAGTTATTATGTCTATTAATACAATAGCAGGAAGTACTTTATTAGATCCTTTCCATCGGAGCTACTGAAGAGCGAAAGAGAAAGGCCGCCCACCTGGGGACATGTAATGTGGGAGAGAAAAGAAAGAAAAAGCCTTGGTCGGCTTCATGGAGGAGCAGGATTGCTGAGGGAAGGAGAGGGCAGTGGTATGCTGTTTTGAAGCTTTTGCTGATTTCCGTGATGTAAATACTCCCACAGTGACTAATTTCAATCTCCCAGTGTGGTGTTGACTGGCTCACAAAATTGCTGGGGGTGGGGGGCTCCAGTACATTGCTGGGGGTCTCTACCAGTGGGCAGAGAAGCACTGCAAGGGGAGATAGGAAGTCCCCAAATGTAGACCTGGCCCATGGAGCTGTTCTGAAGCATTCATGGACATGTTGAGATTCCTTTGTGTTGAGGGTAGGAGGTGTAGTGGGGCCTGGGTGGCCCAGGTAAACATGGGTGGGACTGAAACTGCAGACGAGTTCAAAGTTTGGTGGGCCCCTAATTATACTGAGTCTCCCCATCTGCCTTTTGTAACCATCACGTAGAGAGGCAATCCCAGCAACAATAGCATCAGAGAAATTATAAAATGATTGCTGCTTATATCCCGAACGCATGCTTCTTCGCATGGGGACACCCGTTCGAAGACAATGCCCTGGAATTACAGAGGGAAAGTGACAATGAGAAGAAGGGAGGGTGAGGCCAGCTGTTCCCCTTTGTGGGGGAGGCAGGGTTATTAAAAGCTCCATGACATACTTTGGCTTTGGCGGTGAGGTTATGTCTCAGCCTGTGGGATCACTGCCTTCAGAGCAGATCGGGAAGACATCAGTGTCAGCCTGGTGGAGTTATTCATGTCCACGGGGCCTAATCCTGCTACATGTGTTCTTTCTTTGATAAGGGCCTGCCTTATGTCTCCAAGCTTGATTTTTCAGTTCTAGATAGAGCAAAAAGAATGGTTCCTAGAATCTCAGCAAAACTGTGGAGTGAGTGAAAGCTCTGTCCTTGCTCTCCCATCTCCCTTTCAATAGATTTGTCCAGGATCCCGAAGCCAGCATCCTCCCATTGCCCAGATGCTCAGGGCCCCACACTCTGGACTGAGGTCCCAGGACCCCTTTGCCCTTTCACTCAGTGCTTCTATTTTATTTCTTGTAGCCTCATAATGATATTTTTCCCAATTTCCATGATGAGTGAAATCCCTGTGAACTATTTCCCACCAAGGGGATAATGCCAGGTTTTGACTTAGGGAATCATCTCCTCCACAGATATGTGCAGTTTTGCAAAGCATCAACACAAAAGGAGGATTCCCATATGATAGAACTTCTGACTCTCTGGTAGATAAATGACAAGATTTGGTTGGGGCAAGGCTTTTGGTGTTCCACAGTCATACCCTAGGAGTGAACATGTAATCCCCCGTGGCAATCCAGTCTTGATCTGCTCAACAAGGAATAGCATCCAGTAATTTCCCCATAGGTCCAAATAGGTGCATCAAGCATGGACTATACTTGGCTCCTTTAATGAGGATGAAGCCAGGTCCCTAAAATGGCCCCAGCTTTCCACTGAGTCCAAAGACCAAGAAGAGACCAAGAGAAAGACAGATGTAGAAAATTTAATAGTATGTGACTGGAAAATTCTTTCCTGTGGGAACAGCCCACTGGGCAGAATAAGAAGCAGGGTTTGCCCAGGACATGAGCATTACATGTAGCTCAGACTTGCGACTTTTCTTTGTCAGAGATTTTCCAACCTGATTTGGGGCTGAGACACACCCATAATAATTGCAATGTTCTCAGGACACACCTCTTGACCAAGGTACACAGCCAGCCACACCTCCCCTCTGCTCTACCCAAGCCCTATTCAAGACAGAACCACCTGAGCAGGGCTAAGCAGAGAATGCTCCAGAGTGCACTGAGTGAAATAATTGTAATAGCTATCACTTATCAAGTGCTTACCCTGCCCAGCTGCTGTGCATTAGTCTTCATGGATGTATGATGTCATTTAATCCTTGCAACCACCCATTCAGTTTTGCATCATCATCATCATCATCATTATTTCACAGATGAGGAAACTGAGGCTTAGGCTAAATAACTTGCCCAACAGCACACAGCTAATAAATGGCACAGTAAGCATAGAACCCTATATACTATGAATCCAAAGAAGCCTAATTTCCCCCCAAATTCTACACCCTGGAAGCTAGTTCTACTTCTCCATCTCAGCTGAGCTGGGCCACTGCCAGGGCCATAGTGATCTGCAATCAGACTTACAGTAAAGTCAAACAGGTCCCAAATCCAGAAGAGAATTAAAAACCAGCAGATAGTGTTTTCATACCTGGAGGCAAATGCATTGAAATATCTGGCTGCCTTCTCACTTAAAATTTTGATTTGCAGAGCATAAGAAGGCCATCAAGATAGATGTGATAGGCCCGGCCGGTGTGGCTCAGTGGCTGAGAATTGACCCATGCACCAAGAGGTCGCCGGTTCGATTCCCAGTCAGGGCACATGCCCAGGTTGTGGGCCAAATCCCCAGTGGGGGGGGGGCATGCAGGAGGCAGCCAATCCATGTTCTCTCTCATCGATGTTTCTATCTCTCTCTCCTTCTCCTTTCCTCTCTCTCTAAAACCAATAAAGAAAAAAAATTAAAAAAAAAAAAAAAGATAGATGTGATGGGACAATCTAAATACTTTATAAAGGCTTCCAAAGGGATTTGAAGTGGTTATGGGTGTTAGTAGTCTGGACTCTAGCTGCCCTTTTTATCCCAGACTTGGCATCTTCAGAAAAATGTCTCAGCAGACAATGGGAGAAACAGGGACTATTTCTTCCTATTTTAATGTAAATCTTTACTTGTTTCCTGGCTTCTTTTTAAAAATTATTATTTTATTTTTCAATTACAGTTTACTTTCAATATTATTTTATATTGGTTTCAGGTGTACAGCTTAATGGTTAGACGATCATATACTTTACATCGTGTTCCCCTCGATATTTCCAGTACCCCACTAGCACCATACATAGTTATTGCAATATTATGAACTATGTTCCCTATGCTTTACATTCTTGTGACAATTTTGTAGCTACCAATTCGTACTTAAGCCCTTCACTTCTTTCTCCTAGTCCCCCCACCCCCGTACCCCCTGGCCTCTTATTGAGTGTACCCAATTTCTACTCAACATTTGAATGCCGGGACTATGACTAGTTACTTAGCAAGAACAGAGCTGAGATGGTTGCTGAAATCTTAACAAGAGAAGCACAGTTAGAGGGTCCTTGTCTCCACCTCCTCCTTCATGTGCCTACCTCCTGACTTCAACACTCAGCAAAGCCTTGGGATGAAGAATTAAGAGTTAAAGAGGCAGCAACTCCCAGAAGGCTAGAGCCAGAAATCATATCCAGATTCCACCTGGTTCGTTTAATAAATGTTTATTTATTGTAAGAACTTGAAATTCAACTAATTGTATTGAGTTATGGGTGAATGCCAAAATATACTAGACACAGTTCTTATCCTCAAGGGGCTTCCCATTTCAAAAAGTGGAATTTTCAAATGAGATGATATAAACATTGGTAATACCAGGTAACTGAAACTATACAAGACACATGCAAGAGTGATGAGAGTGTGTTGGAAGCTCAGAGAGTTCTAGTATTAGGAGGGGTTTAGTAGGAGAGCAGAGCCAGAGCAGGACCAAAGACGAGGGGGGTGGCAAAGGTAGTCTCAGCCAAGCTCATTTCCTCATGCCAACCTTACTAATTCCATTGTGTTTTGGCTTACACCACAAACTCTCACAACCCCACTTCCTTCTTCCCACTTTCCCTCTCTTCTTATCTTCCTATCATGTGAGTTATTGAGATATTTTTGAAACTTATTCTTGAAACTTTCCCCAACAATTTCAGACTGTGCCGCACATCCCACTTGCTGATTTTTTCATAATGGATAGATCGGCACCACACCTTTGGAAAATTAATTATATTCCGCCTTATATTGTTTGCCAGTGATTTAGTTCCATGTCCCTAATGATTCCTTAAGCCTCTTATGGGCAGGGTTGTAGATGGCATTTCTCGTGTATCCAGCACATTACTAGATGCATAACAGGTGCTCAGGAATTTTGATTGAATGTCTCACCAGCCAGGGTCATTGGTTGTCTAGTCTCATTTCAAATTTCACAGGGGCAGAAGCTACACAGACAATTACAGACTATTTACATATTTGATGACCTGGGAGTGACTTTGGTGCTCTTCTAGAATTCCTTCTGTCTCAAAGCCCAGTATGTGTTTCAGAAAACCCTTCATGTCCTTGTAAATAAGCACTAGCCCTCTCATCTCTTTGCTTAACAAATTTGGATTCCCTTGCCCATTCTTTATGGCCCTGGGACACATTCAAATTTAAGTGTTACTTCAATGACTGTTGTATAGTTTCAAACAATTGGTTTTGAACCTGTCTTGGCCTCAGTTTCCACATTTGTTAAGATCATTAACATAATCATGTCTCTATTCTTCGATTATTTAGGATTGGCAGGATTGTGTCAAGCAAAAGAAAACACATATAGTGCAGCAAAAAATAACTAACTAAACAAACAAATAAATAAACAAAATGTAATGAATCATAAGAATATGGAGGTATCCCATGGAACTCAGGAATAGGAATGTGGCCAAAGCTAAGTAGACAGTCCAACATTATCCACTATACTTCTCACATTGTCTCCCCCATCTTTTCCCCTTCTTACCTCATTGTTTTCTCTTCTACCTATTCCCCTTTTGCCTCCCCCACTGAAACCTTCTAACTTGGTTCAAATGATCATTGTCTGACTCCTGGCTCAGGCTCTGAAGGTGACCGGGAAAAACTTGTTCTGGAGGGGGCAGAAGCCTGGGCTTGGATGAGCAGAATGTCATTCTGCATACATACTTCTAGCAGCTCTGGGCTTAGATATGTAGACACTGATTTCTCAACAGAGAACCTTAAAGGCAGAACTGGTATCTCTAGTCTTCCTTACTCCATTCCTTTTCATCAGTGCATCATCAAACCGTGTTCACCAAATACCCATCTGCAGTGCAGGAAATGGGCTGAAATCATGGAAACTGATGGGGAAAATATAAAATTTGATGCCTTAGTCCAAAAAAATGAAGGACACATGTACAAGGATTGAAGAAGATTCTGTTAAAAGATCTCATGTGAAAAAAGCCATAGGTTTCACATATTGTAATAAGAATGTGAGTTACCTGCGGATATGATTGACATGAAAACAAAGGCAAATTTATACTGATACTAATAATTTTATACTAACATAATGAGAATGTGCTGTCTGGAAGGAAGGTGCAGCCCCACACCATTCTGGTGACTTTTTCAGTGCTGGTTTTAGTACTCTGAGTGGCTGGCAGTCTGGAATGTGTTCAGAGAGTTACCAGGATGGTAGAGAACTTGAAACCATGCTACAAGAGTTGTTAGATGAAGTGGAGAGATCTCACCTGGAGAAGGGAAGGTGTCAGTAGTGCTAGATCTTGGTCTTCACACTTCTGTCATATGAGAGGTATAATGGGAGCACCTAAGGGTCTCAGTTACGACTTGCAGGCCGACAATCTTCAGCTGATTATATTGCAGACATTTTAGGACTGCCCCACTCACGGACTGCCCAATCATTCATCAGAACTATCAGGGTGGTGGGTGGGAATGAAGGGTAGGATCCAAGAGGGTGTAGGATTTGAAATAGACTGTGCTAGATGATTTCTAACAACTCTTGTGATTATGAAATTCAAGTGAGAAGGGAATCATTATTCCCATTTTATAGCTGAGGAAACCAAAGCTCAGAGTGAGTAGGTGACTGGTCCAAGGTTATGCAGATGGTCAACATGCTGACCTGAAGAGTGGCCTGTACATAACACTTCCCAGCTGCTATTGTTAATCTTCCCCATGACAAATACCCTTCTCGCTGGATTCCAGAATAGTCTCTTAATCCCTAAAGCACTCATCAGAATGGAATCAGTGTGACTTCCATTGGGGAGTCAGAGAGCTGGATTCCCATTGCACAGCCTCCCCTGCTCCCATCCCAGACCATCCGTGGAGGAGATAGTAAAAAAATAAAACAAACAAACAAACAAAAAAACCACCTCACTCCAACCTGCAGCTGGGAGAATATCCAACACGAACTTACGTCACTGGCTTCTCCACCAGATTGTGCAGGAGGAAGTCAGTATAGAAGCTTCCTCTCAGGTTTGCAGACAGACAGGTGGAGGTGAAAAGAGAAAGACTCAACAAAGGTCCTAAAACAGGGCTGCCTATGCTGTCTCTTCATGAAAACCTGCAGAAGCTCATATGTGCAGTGGCTTTGGCATGGGACTTAGTTTGAAAAAACCACATATTTTTAAGATAATATACATACTGGTCTTTAAAACAGAAGGAATTCTGGGAGGGCACCAAAGCCATGCCCCAGGTCATCAAATATTACAGTTTTATAAAATATATAAATTTGGTTGGGAATATATTAATTTATAAAAAAATAAAGTATTTGTTTTATAATAAATTAATTGTCTAGTTCCTCTTTTCATGTTTTTGTTCTGTTTATGATGGCTTTTTAAAAAAGCTTTATTGAGAGATGATTCACACAGCCTAAAATGATCTTTTTAAAGTGTATAATTCAGTGTTTTTTTAGTGTATTCACAGAGGGGTGCAGCCATCACCACTACCTAATTCTAGAACATTTTCATCACCTCAAAAAGAAACCTCTTACCCATTAGCAGTCACCTCCCTTTCCCCCCCATCCCACCCAGCCCTAGGCAACCACTGATCTGCTTTCTGTCTCTATGGATTTACCTATTCTGGACATTTTATATAAATGGAATCATGTAAGATATGGTCTTTTGTGACAGACTTCCTTCACTTAGATTAATGTTTTCAAGATTCATCTGTGTTGTAGCATATGCTAGTACTTTATTACTTCTTTTGACTAAATAGTATTCCATTGTATGGACATACTCCACTTTATTTATCCACTCATCAATTGATGGACATCTGAATTGTTTCTACTTTTTAGCTATTATGAATGCCAAATAGCATGCACCATTTAAAGATATTTTCATTAGGGTGTGAGGGTCCTCATTGCTCCACATCATTGCCAACACTTGTTATTTTCTATGCTTTTAATTATAGCCACCCTTGTGGGTGTAAAGTGCTATCCCTGTGATTTTTATTTACGTCTTCCTACTGACCAACAATGTTGAGCATCTTCTCTGTTCTATTGGCCATTTATATATCTTCTTTGGAGAGATGTCTAATCAAAATTTTTTTGCCCATTTTTATTTGGGTTATTTGTCGTTTTATTTCCTCCTGTGCTTTTGAAATCAAACTCAGGTGATATAACCCTTTACAGGAATGGGTCCACCACCCTCAGATCTAAGCATGTCTGGGTCATGAAGAAGGTCGCTGTTGGGTAAACTGTGACTTTGCACAGAGATGGGAGAGTAGACTGTAGGTGACTTCTTAACTGCCTTTCAGCCCAAGGGGACCATGAGATAAGACTTATTTTCCTTAAGAGATAAGTAAGTATTTATGGGGAGGGAGTAGAGTAAGTCCAAGAAAAAGGGAAGGCCAAGGAGACCAATGAGCCCTTGAGTGATGTAGCTCAGGACCCCCACTGGGGCCCCTGACACGCACCCAGTGTTTTAGGTGCTCCCTCTGTTTTGAAGTCCTACCTACAGGATGGAGTCTGAGAAGGAGCCAGTCCTCCATTCTAGGTTCAGCTCTGCAGTTTCTTGCTGAATGAGCCACATCACTTACTCTTTATGGCCCTCAGCTTTGTTTCTTATTTTATTTTTTAAATAAGATCACCTCCTGTCCCAAGGTTCTATAAGCAGGGGCAAGAATAATGTATCTCTCCTGGTCCCTAAAGCAGGACACCAGAGCAGCCTGAAAACTCCTTTTCTAGAACTCTTAAAGAAAAGTCAGAGAATATATCTTCCTGACACAGCTAATCCTCAGCTATCCCAGAAGATAACCTCTATGGGTTAAGTTAGAGACTCAGAATGCTTCGAATGTGCATGTACTACACTAGGTCATCAGAAAAGCCCAGTCTCTGCCCCCAGGAAAGTCTCCATACTAAATGCATTGTATATGTTAAAGTTTCCAGTGTGCAAGCATATTCTGCCTTCTATTATGTACTGACCAGCATGGAGCCATGGATGCCAAAAGGGGAAAAGTTGGGTGAACCAGAAAAATAACTTGGCAGTGGTAAAACTGCCCTGAGATAAAGACAGTCATCTCCCTAGCCGGTATCTTAGGTACAGGTGGGGACAGAAGTCCATGACATGTAAAAGAGTTCTGATCAGGTCTGCACATTCCTCCTAACCCCAAACCTTATCCTAGTGGGCCTTTGCTGGTTGCACATGTTTGAAGTGGGCTTACTTTGGGAAATCTTTCCTTGTGGTTTTGCCTGCAATTAAAGCATTAGAGATGAAGATGGATTCCAAAGCTCAGGCAAGTGCACCCCAGGCAGCCAGGCTGAGGGACAGCTTGGAGCTGAAGAGGAGGAGGAAAGATTGCCTGGAGCCATGAGTCCAGCTGCGCATCATCGATGTCATAGAAGGCTGTGCCGCAGCTGCTCAGGCGGGGAGCTGGAAAGGAATCTTCCCAGCTCCTACATCACGTCAAAGGCCGAAAGGAGGATGAGATCAGATCCTCAGGTGTGTGTGTTCTCAGGTCCAGAGAGTAATGGATTTGGAAATAAACATGGAAAATTGTGAATTGTCAATGGAATGTCAGTGGTGGTCAGCCAAATCAATACCTCCTTTGAAGAACAAAGATTCTTTGGTCTCAAAATAAAGAAACCATTTAGGGAAGTTTACACTTTGCTCCCAGAGAGGACTGGTAAAACTTGTATCTTTTGAATTAGGGGGAGAGGAGAGAACAGCGGGATGGGGCATGTAGTGAGCAAGGGGTTGAAATGGCAGAGTGGGTGGTGGTAGAAGCTCCCAGGCCAGCCACAGACTAGCAGTGAAAGCTTCCCCTTCTGTTTCCTGGTCTTTAAAAAGAAGAAGATTTCAAAGATTCCTTCCAGCAGTACCATTCTAGGGTGACTTTATAAAGTCTACTATTCAGGATTACTTCCTTTTCCCCTCACTGCTGGATACAGGAAAGAAAATGTAAATGACCTTGGGGAGGATTAAAGTTAAATCAAAGGAAGAACTTTTCAAGTTTTGTGGTTGTGAGTGACAGAAGCAGGGCTCCCAGGAGAGCTGTAGTCAGTTTCCCCTCTAAGGTAGAAGACATTTGAGGATGATGGAGGCTGAGCGTGCCATGTGTGGAGGTGGCCTTTGTTCTCAGCCAAACTCTTTCCTCCCTGGAGCAGCCCCCTGCGTGGCTTTTTCTGCTTTCAGTGGTCTATTTCCTTCAAACCAACCTGTATCAACTTAGTTCCTTCCTTCCTTTCATCATGTCACTGTTTTGCTAACTATCTACAACTACTTGTCTCATGCAGTATTATTTCTCTTTCTGATTTCCAACTCTTCATACTGTCCCTTTCCTATTTATGATCTTCTACTGCTGCAAACAGTTTTCACTACAGCCCAGTCTTTGCTGTAAATACATCTGGAATGTAGGTCCTAGACCAGTCCCACTGCCATGGCTTTCTTCATTTCTGTACACATTCTGAATGTGCTTCATCTCCACCAAGCCCACATTTCCTTCAAGGCTCAGTGGAATTACTGCCTCCTCCCTGAAGTCTTCCCTGACCCATCCAGCCCTTTCCGAACTCTCTGACCCTCTTTCTCACACACAGCTCATCACAGCTGAGCCTTAAAGCTTTGTGCACTTGATAACGGGTTTTCTCTCATCTCTACAATTAAATTAAAACCTAGTAGTAGGCACATAAAACCCTCAATAAAGACTTGATGGGTTTGAATATACTTGAGCCTTCACTTTTCAGTGATGAGCTTTAAGAACTTACGGAGTCCATAAGGACTCAGCACCATCAGAGCCTCCGTTTTTGGACATGTAAGTAAGAGGTTTGCATGAGATGGTCGCTAATGTCCTATAAACTCTGACATGATATGGATCTAAGAAAGAAGTTGTTAGGACCTTGCTCTCCATTCTTTGACAAGGGATGTAGGGAAGAGAGCAGTATCATGCTACAGGGATGAAGATTAAGTTAGTCTCAGGTCTCATCCATTCATCCATCCAACAAATATATATTGAATACCTACTCTGTGTGAAGCTCTATTCTAGGCACTAGGGATTCAGTGAACAACAACGAAGTCTTTATTATTAGCTTAGGTTCTAGTGATGAGAGACAGACCATGAACAAATAAAGCAATATGTAAATAATATGCTGCCCTCTAAAGAGAGACCACTGCGTGTGGCCACACACAGGCTGTGCCCTGCCCACGCCCACGCCCAGGCAGCACCTAGACTATGACAGCTGAGTGGTGATGAGTACTATCATAAAAAAGAAGTGGGCTGGGAGATAGAGAGTGATGAAAGGACCATTTAAAGTATGGTTTTGAAAGAACAATTCTCTCCTGAAGTTTTATTTAAACAGAATCTTATAGGAAGTAAGAGAGCAAACCACACACATAATTGGAGAAAGAGCATCCTGGGTAGTAGGAATCCTGTATGCTATATATACCAAGGTCCTGAGGTGGGAGTGGGCTGGCCTGTTGAGGAAGAGGTCTAAGATGCTATAATCCTACAACAGTCGTCTCTCAGACAGCAACAGAACCATCAGTGAGTTATCCAAAAAAAAAAAGAAGGAGAATGAATTAGCACCAGGCACAAGTGCCTCAAGTCTCTGGCCTCCAGCTTTTGCCACTTACCTTGGCAACCCTCTCATATGGCTACCTAGCTCTCATTCCTTCATTCATTTAACAAATACTTAGTAAGCATTAGCTATAGTGCCAGGCATTATGGGGCTTTCCCTGCTAACCTTATTCTCTTCTAAAACATTCCACTTTCTTTTCTAAGATCTAAGTATGGAGAGTGAGCTAGGAAAATACAGCATACGAGACAGAGTCCAAGGGTGAGGATGGAGAGGCAGTTTAAAATGGAGAAAGGCTAAACCAGCAATAAGTGATCAATACACAGATATTAGATGCTGAAGGAGAGACAATGATGAGTAAGGTAGACCCCTTTCTTTAGGTAGGATAACAAGGCATGCACAGAGAGAGATATCTTCAGTAAATTAGAATGTGGTAAATGCTAAATAACCAGGGCTGCAAAAACATGCTGAAGGAATTGAAAAAAAAAGGGGGGGAATCATCGTGGCCTGAGGTGATTAAAAAAATATTTTTAAAACCTAAGGCTTGATGGTGGGCAGGATTTTTCCAAATAGAGTTGAGAAGATGAGAGGATGAGAATCAGACACACATAAGAGCATACATGGCAAGTTCAAAGGACTAGAGGAGGAATAGGGAGTCACACAGCAAGAAAGGACTGGAGAAGTGTATTGGGGCCAGAATTCCAATTTCATACATTCGGGTGTTGCCATTAGGCCTGGGAAAATTCTAGGCACCATACCTAGAGGGTTCTCTTAGGCAAAGCTGGAACGCTTTGTAACATTCTATTATCCCCTTATTGTCAACCCACTAGGCCCCATTCAAAGGCATTTCTGTCAGCATCTCCTACGATGACAATAACAACAACAATACTCGTAATCGTATAGTCCTCTGAAAATTACAAAGTGCTATATTGAAATTTCACAAAGGCAAAGGCCATATCTATCTCCATTCAACTCCTCAAACCTGACGCCATGCTTACCACAAAGAACTCAGTAAATTCTTAGTTAATAATAATAAAAAAATTAGGAGAACCAATTTCATCATCAACTTTGAGCTCCATAATAACCATCTGGAACAGGGAGATCAAATATTCTCATCCTAATTCAATAGATGAGAGAAGTGAAACCCAGAATAGGTATATGGCTTGCTCAAATTCTTTTAAGTACTGTGTTATAGACTTCATATTAAATTTTCCACTGCACTAGGAACCAGAAGACTGGAAACTAGGGAACTAGAAACATAGCTTTGCTATTATCGTCTCTGAATCTTATTCTTTTTTGTCTGTTAAATAGGCATAGATCTAAATTTCATTGATTCCAAGGTACACAAACACACACTCATGCATGCACACACACATACATGCGCTTATTTCATCACATTTTAATGTCTCTGAAGTTAGGATATGTCTTATAGTCAATGGTGTGCCATATTTTAATTTGCAGCATTTTTTTCTTTCTTGAATTCTATGAAATACGGTAACCTTTATCCTGTCTGGCTGCTGGAATGTGAATAAGAAAATACTTTAAAACTAGGAGGTGCTGTCCAAATAAGTAATGACTAATAAAACAGAGGTTGCCACTGGCCTCCCTCAATCCCTGGTCCCATGCTTCCTAACCACTCTGAAGAAGCCAGCCCCTAGGTGGGTTCTACCTAGAGTCCCTGAGCAGGCTCTGCAAGAGAGGAGATTAAGTGGCATTAACCCGACAAGCAAATGCTGGCATCTCTGAGACACCTGGTACAAATCTTTGCTATTGATTAAAGGAATTAGTGGTCTGAGAATTTATGAATAGACAAAAAGAAAGGAAATGCAATCCTTTTCCACAAGCCCAAACACAGACCAGGCATTCATTAATTTCTTTATCCCCTGTTTGTGCATACCTGTGGTTCATAGTGCTGAATTCCCGAAGGAGCCCCTTTGACACAGGGACCCTGCTCCAGCAGAAGACACCCTCCCCAATAGAACCTCCTCCTTCATGCCATTCCACACCCTCCCTTGTGTACAGCAGTCACTGGCCAGGTGGACAATGCACAAAGGACGAGAGGGCTGGCAATGTCTTTTTTTTTTTATTTTTTATCCTCACCCGAGGACTTTTTTGCATTTATCTTCAGATAGAGTGGGAGGGAGAGAGGGAGGAAGAGAGAGAGAGAAACATCAACGTGAGAGAGATACATTGAGTGGTTGCCACCCACACGACCCCAACCAGGGCCGGGGACAAACTGCAACCGAGGTACGTGCCCTTAGCGGGAACTGAACCCGGGACTCTCTGGTCTGCAGGCCGATGCTCTAACCACTAAGGAAAACCGCCAGGGCAGGCAATGTCTTTTCTGAGTCTGCTGAAGGCGCACTGCAAACTGTAGCTACTGGACTGCACGCATTATCTGCATTTTGCCTCCATTACCCACATTTGTAAGAGACAAGAAAATAAAGATGTTAGCATTGGGGAGGGGTGGTGAAGGATAAGATGAGTAGTAGAGCTAAGACTAGGGTGTGTTAAGTGAGATGCCTTGGGAAAAATATTTAAGGAGAAATAAACTCTTACTGTAGACCCTGTGAGTAGCCTTCTAATATATATATTTTTCTTTATTGATTTTAGAGAGAGAGGAAGGGAGAGGGAGAGAGAGATAGAAACATGGATGAGAGAGAACATTGATTGGCCACCTCCTGCATGCCCCCCACTGGAGATCAAGCACACAACCTGGGCATATGCCCTGACCAAGAATCGAACCAGCGACCTCTTGGTGCATGGGTCAAAGCTCAACCACTGAGCCACACCGGCCAGACAGCCTTCTAATATTCTAAGTTTGTCACTCCTCTCTGCTAAATCTTGGACAACTCATTTGAATGTTCCATATTTAATGGGCTCCAATACTTCCAAACACATAAAATAGAGTTGATAATCAGTTTCATGTTGAATAATGAAACTTTTTATTGCACTTAATTTATAAATTTTTTCACACATGCTTTGTCATTTGCTCTTCACTACATTTGATAATTTATTATTATAATTATTAT
Organism: Tadarida brasiliensis; assembly: GCA_030848825.1. Lineage (NCBI taxonomy): Eukaryota > Metazoa > Chordata > Mammalia > Chiroptera > Molossidae > Tadarida > Tadarida brasiliensis. The sequence continues at coordinate 23,236,261 of CM061263.1, forward strand.
GATATGCTGTAAACAAGGAATCTATAGCTAACAGTGTTAATTTGATCAAAAGAAGCCAGACACAGATAAGCAACAGGTTGCCACTACCTAAAAATAAGCTGCTGTAGAAATTTAGTTTCTGTTTTTATTCTTATGTCTCAGCTGGTTCCATAAGTATTAAAATTAAGGCAACAATCTTGTCTTATTACCTGTGTCTTAGAATGATAGTAATGACTATGAAACATGCTAAACAGGAATTGCATGTCTCCACCGTATGGACTAATGGTTTAAGAAGGCATACTTCAGCTATGTCAATTGGACCTTCAGTTTTCAGAAAAATGTAAGTGTAAAATAGACTATCACTATGAGGAATGAAAATAAAGGTGGTGTTTTGGCATTGTATTAGAGAGAGTCAGATAGGAAAAAAAAGAAAAAAAGAAACTGGTTTGAAAAGCATTAAATTTGAGCCCGGTCGATATGGCTCCATGGTTGAGCATCGACCCATGCACCAAGAGGTCACTGGTTCTGTTCCCTGTCAGGGCACATGCCCAGGTTGTGGGCCAAATCCCCAGTGGGGGGCATGCAGGAGGTGGCCAATCAATGTTCTCTCTCATCGATGTTTCTATCTCTCCCTCTCTCTCTAAAATCAATAAAGAAAAATATTTTTTTTAAAAAGCATTAAATTTGATAGAGGAGTCAGTTGCCAACATCCACAGATATAGTATGAGAAGATAAGACTCATCTTAATGTTTTGCAACTAAGAAGAGATGAGTTTAGAAAATACCTCTGGAATAGTGGAATAAGAACCTCTGAAAATTTGTTCCTCCATTAAAGTAAAGAGAGCACTTTAAAACTTGTCAAAAAAAAATTTTTAGAATCTAGGAATTAACCAAATTAACCCAAGAAAATGGCTGAATCTCAGTAAGAACAATGAGCTTTATTGTATTTAAATGTATCCTGTTTTCACCCCCCCTCACCTCATTTCCATGGTAACCTTGAAAACCAAGTTTCCCAGTCATGGTAGCTGTGAAAATGAGCAGCCTACTGGCCACTGCTAGAAGACACTGTGGGTTTGGAGCTTCCCCCAAAGCCCCATACCCAGAAAATTGTCACTATTTGATCTGTCTGGAAACTTCTTAGAAAAGCCCCACCCACAGGACTTGTCTTCATTTTACCTGGTTCAGATCTAACAGCTCTATCCTCAGAGTGTTTGTTTAAAAAAAAAAAATCAATGACAATTATTTAAAATCACAGATGCTTGAGCTGGCAAGATCAGGTAACATAAAGAAGATGTTTATCAAAACCTTAAAAGAGAAACCTGGGAGATGAAATGTCCATAGGAGATATTGATGAGCTCTGACATATTCCTAAGAATTTAGAAGGCCGTACGCATGTGCAGGGCTGTACATACCCAGGAAAGACCTGAGAAGGCCCCAATGTCTCACCTCTGGCTGACACTGAGGCTCTGAATACAGGAAGTGAAGGCTAAGGCAGAGTTGTGAACTACTAGAGACCGGAATCCATGCCCCAACACACAAAAGCTTGGAAACATATTGGTTAAAAGCACTTAGGGATATCTCTGTCCAATTACTAGCTGTCCACTAAGCTAACCAGTAGAGATTTTAATGGCCACATACAACAAAGACATAAACTTTACAGAAATAGTTGAAGAAAGACATTAAATAAATAAAACAACAATAAACAGCAAGAACAAACCTGGACAGAATGGGAATCTGATTTCCAGAGTTAACACATAATGTTATTTAGGAAGTTCGGTTTTCAACAAAAATTATGAGACCCACAAAGAAATAGGGAAATGTGACCCACAGAAAAAAATAAACAAAACCAAAACTTGTTTCTTTAACAAGATTTTTAAAAATTGTCAATCATTTAGCTAGACCTAAAAGAAAAGAAGACCGAAAGGAAAAGAAAAAGAGTGGGGAGAGAGATGGGGTTGGAGGGAGAGAGAAAAAACTCAATTTACAAAAATCAGGAATAAGAGATGAAAGAGCGAACATCACTACCAACCTTACAGAAATAAGAAGTGGTATATTATCAATAGTGCTGCCCCCAAATAATAAGATAACCTTGATGAAATGAGCAAATTCCTAGAAAGAGACAAACTACCAAAACTGACTCAAGAAGTAAAAAATCTTAATAGACTGATAACAAATAAAGAGATTGAATTAGTAATCAAAAATCTTCCTACCAAAACAGCCCAGACCTAGATGGCTTTACTGGTTAATTCTATCAATCATTAAAAAAAAAAAATTAATGTCAATCCTTCACAAACTCTCCCAAAAATTAGATGAGGCAAGACTACTTCTAACTCAACCTGTGAGGCAACTATTATCTTGATACCAAAACCAGACAAAGACATCATAGGAAAAGTAAAGGCTAATATCCTTTATGAATATAGGTGAAAAAAATCTTCAACAAAATACTAGCAAAACAAATTTAGAAATATATAAAAAGGATTATATATCATAACCAAATAGTATTTATCTCAGGAATGCAAGGTTAATTTAACATATGAAAATTAATGTAATAAATCATATTAATAGATTAATGGACAAAAACCACACAATCATCTTAAAAGATGAATAACAAGCATTTGACAAAATCCATCATTCTTTCATGATAAAACACTCAACAAATTAGGAATAGAAGGAAATTTCCTCAACCTGATGAAGAACATCTAGGAAAATCCCACAACTAACATTATATTTAATGTAAAAGAGGAAATTTTTTTCCTAAGATCAGAAACAAAACAAAGATTTGTATTCTGACCACTTCTTTTCAACAATGTATTTACTGGAGGGTTTGGTCAGAGAAATTAGGTAAGCAAAATAAATTAAGGCATTCATATTGGAAGAATTAAAACTAGCTCCATTTTTTTAAAATCACATAATCTTATATATAGAAAAATAATCAGGAATCCACAAGAAAATGAGTTCAGCAAGGTTTCAGGATACAAGATCAATATACAAATTCCAACTGGATTTGTTCTATACATTAGCAATGAACAATCAAAAAATGAAATCAAGGAAATAATTTCATTTATAATAGCATCAATAAGAATTAAATACCTAAGAATAAATCTGACGGAAATGTACAAGACTTGCCAACTAAAAAGTACAAAGTTCAGAGGAGGAGGACGGTACGGGGAGGGAAGAGATAAACCACAGAACTTATATCATGTATGTGTAACCAATGGACATAGACAATAATGCTGGAGCAGGGGCGGGATCAGAAGGAGAGTGTCAATGGGCAAAAAAGGAAGAACATCTGTAACAAAAATAAATTAATTAAAAAAAAAAAAAAAAAAAAATAAATAAATAAATAAAAGTCATCCATGGACTGAGAGGTCCTGGTTTGAAGTGGTCAGGGCACATACCTGGGTTGCTGGCTTGATCTCCAGCAGGGGGCATGCAGGAGGCAGCCTATGGATGTTTCTCTCTCTCTAAAAAATCAATACAAACATTAAAAAAGGTTAAAAAAGTAAAATAAAAAGTACAAAGCATTGATGAAAAAAATGAAAGAAAACCCAGATAGATAAGAAGCCATCCTGTGTTTATGGATCAGAAAACTTAATGTTGTTAAGATGACAATATACCCCAAGGAGATCTACAGATTCAACACAATTCCATTGAAAATCCCAGCTTCCATTTTTGTAAAAGTTGGCAAGCAGATTCTGCAAAATAATGTATTTGGACCCCTTCCTTGTACGATATACAAAAATTAACTCAAAGTGGATCATATATAAATGTAAGAGCTGAAACATTATAGCACTTAGAATAAAACAATAGAACATATCTTCTGACCTTGGATTGGTTCTTAAATAGTTTCTTAGATATGACACCAAAAGCAAAAGTGAAAAAAGAAAAAAATAGATAAATTGACTTTCATCACAATTAAAAACTTCTATTTTTCAAAGGACATCATCAAAAAAAGTGAAAAGACAACCCGCAGATTGAAAGAAAACATTTTCCAGTCATATATCTGATAAGGAACTTGTATCCAGAATAAAGAACTCTTACAAATCAAAATAAAAGGACAAATAACCCAATTTTTTAAAAAATAGGCAAATAATTTTAATAAATATTTCTCAAAAAATGATATACAGATGGCCAAAAAGAACATGCAAAGATGGATTACATTAACCATTAAGGAACTGATAATCACAAACAAAATGCTATACAATTTCATACCCTCTAGGATGGCTATAATAAAACATAACAAGTGTTGGTGAGGATATAGAGAAAATAGAAACCTCGTACATTTCTGGCAGGATTGTGAAATGGTCTAGCGAGTTTTGAAAAATGTTTGGCCATTCCTCAAAAAGATAAATATAGAGTTACCATATGACCTGGAAATCCACTCCTACCTATATACCCAAGGGAAACAAAAACATATGTCCACATCATAACTAGTATACAAATGTTCATAACTACATTATTCATAGTAGCCAAAAAGTAGGAATGGAGACAACCAAATTTCCATCAACTGAGGAATGGGTAAACCAAATGTGTTATGTCTGAACAGTGTAATATTGATGAGCAATAAACAGGAATGTAGAAATGGTACACAATACATAGAGAAACCTTGAAAGGATTATGCTAAGTGAAAGAACCACACACAAAAGACCATGTGCTGTATATTTCCATTTTATTTATTTATTTATTTATTTATTTATTTATTTATTTATTTATTTATTTATTTATTTATTTAATCCTCACCCGAGGACGTTTTTGCATTTATTTTCAGATAGAGTAGGAGGGAGGGAGGGAGGAAGAGAGAGAGAGAAACATCGATGTGAGAGAGACACATTGACCCCAACCAGAGCCGGGGATGAACCGCAATCGAAGTGCGTGCCCTTAGTGGGAACCGAACCCAGGACTCTCTGGTCTGTCAGCCGATGCTCTAACCGCTGAGCAAATCTAGCCAGTGCTGTATAATTCCATTTAAATGAAGTATCTAGAATAGGCAACTCCATAGAGACAGAACGTGGATTATTGGCTGTCAGGGTCGAGGGGGAGAGAAAAGTGGGGAGTAACTGCTAATGGGTATAGGGCTTTGTTTTGGGGTAATAAACATGTACTAGAATTAGTGGTGATGGTTACACAACTCTGTGAATATACTAAAACCACTTAATTGTATAAATTTACTTTAAAAAATTACTTATTGATTGATGTGTTTGTGTGTGTGTGTGTGTGTGTGTGTGTGTGTGTGTGTGAGAGAGAGAGAGAGAGAGAGAGAGAGAGAGAGAGAGAGAGAGAGAGATTGATTTTGTTCTTCCACTTATTTATGCATTCATTGGTTGATTCTTGTATGTGCCCTGACTGAGGATTGAATCTGCAATCTTGGTGTATTGGGACAACACTCCAACCAACAGAGCTACCTGGCCAGGGCCCTTGCACAAATCTACTCTTAAAATACCTGACATGTTTAGTATCTCTGCATTCTATTTTGAAAGAATGTTGTATCAATCAAATAGGACTCTTTGTTTGCAAGTAACAGAAAAGCCAACATCAGCTTGCTTAAGCAATAAAAGGGAATTTATGGGCTCATATAAAAAAGAGGTAGGGCTTCAAGAGCAGCTTGTCCTGAGGGCTCAGGTGACTTGGCAGGCCTTGTTGTGCTCCCATTGTGTTGGCTTCATTCTCAAGCCTTGGCGGCAACAGTCTCAGATCATCTCAGGGTCAAGTCTGTAGGAAAAATTTACTTGCTTCTCTAAAAAAAGACCCTAGCAAAAATCTCATTAGCTGTGATTGGATCATATGCTCAAATGTTCACCTCCAAACCCATCACTTTGGCCAGGGAAATATATGATTGGCCAGGTCTGTGTCATGCTCCAACCTTATAGTGGGGAGAAGCCTCACCAGAGTTTAGTGACTGAGATAGGAAATTCTGTTTCTAAATGGGAGAAAACAGATGAAGTGGGTACTGAGGAGCCATACAACAGCAAATATATACTATAAACAGAAAAAAAAATTGCCCCAAATCAGTCTATGAGCATCTTATAATCTTGGTGTAGTACGTATTCCAAAATATAAAGCATCTCTCAATTCGAGTTCTTTACCCTTTGAATCCAAATCCATTTGGAGTTATAATTTATATTCAATGCTTACATTTACTTTTTAAAATGTAAAGGTTAATCTTCCATCACAGCATTTTATTAGCTCACCCTCTGTGTAGGCCCTTAAAATGCTATGTCCACACCCTAATACTGGGATCCCTTGAATTTTACCTTACATGGAAAAATTGTATTTGCAGATACAACTAAGGGTCGTGTGATGAGATCATCCAGGGTTACCCAGGTGGTCCTTACATCCAATGGTAAGGGTCCCTTATAAAAGACAGGAAAGGAGAGAACATGGAGGAGAATGTCATGTGAAGACGATGGCAGAGATTGGAATAATGCAGCCGTCGTGAATGCCCACCACCACCAGCAGTAAGAAGAGATAAGGAACAGATTCTACCCCAGAGCACCCAGTGAGAGCACAGCCCTGCCAATACCTTGATCTTAGTCTTCTGCACTCCGGAATGGTGACAGAATACATCTGTTGTTTTAAGCCATCAAGTTGATGGGTAACTTGTTATGGCAGCCCTAGGAAGTCAACACACTCTAATATAGACAGTAGCTTTGGAAAGAATGAGGTCTGTTTCATAAACTTTAATTTTTAAAACATTTAAATAGACTGCAAGAATGATTTAAATCTGATATCATGGGTTTTTCTACTGGAGTAGGTAGATTAAACGTCCCGTTTCTTTACTCTTTGGTGTCTTTTCTTATCTCTAAAACAAAATAAAGCAAAAAGCAAAAGAGTAAATAAAAGTCTAGGGGAAAAAAACAACAACTACCAAACATGGATTAATGACAAGTTAAAAAAGGAAAACATACACTAATCTTTCAAGAAGTTTGTGTGAGAAGAGAAGGAGCAAGATCTGTAGGTACAGGGGTACGAAGAGTCAAAAGGAGATTTTATTCTATTTTTATTTTTAGAATTGGAGAGAACCAAGCATGTTGAAGGCTTAACTAAAGGGAACGAACCATTAGAGAGGCGTTGCGGTTACAGGACAAAGAGAGGGTGACTGGTACAGGCAGGTCTGCACGGAGCTGGAGGGGACATGACTGGCGTGAGGGAGCCATGCATTTGAATGAAGAGATGGAGACCTTGTCCTTACAACTAGAGAAACTGGTGGTCAGGACGGCTGTTGAGATTTTAGGTAAAGGGTAAACATTAAACTGAACTAAAAACAATAGCCTTGTAAATTCTTATTTTAAGATATTTGAGATAGAGCAGCTGAGTTAGATTAAATTTCCTTTGGATGATTTTTTTCTCACTACACAGCTCCTAAATGTATCAGAAATCATAGAAGTATAGACTTTCAGAGTTGAAAGAATCCTGTATATTGAGGCTTCAAAATAATTATTTTCTTTAAAACGACAACAACAAAAAACCCATAAAACCTCTCCATTAAAAAAATAAAACTGAGATAGAGTGGTTCCAAGCAATGAGAAGACACGGGGTGAGGTCTGGATGTTTGAGGCTGAAGAAGAGTGAAGATTAGTCATGAGAATTAGGAGGATGCAGGCATTTCTAAGATTGGGAACCAGGATAGCATGGTTTTTTGTTTTGTTTTTCAAAGAATAGATTTAAGGGCACAAACTAAAAGCCAGACTTAGAGGGTTCGAATCCTTGCTCTGACATGTAGGAGCTGTGTGATCTGGGACAAGTTACTTAGCATATTGATACGTCCTTTTCCTCTTTTGTAAAATGGGGACAATAATGCACCAACCTCCTAGAATTATTTCAAGGACGGAGTGAATATTTGTAGAGTCTTACTTCAGTACTTAGCATTTGATAAGCACTATATTACATTTTTGTAAAAATACTAGGTGGTTGTTTCTGTATCTTAAGGAAGTTTAATCAGGGGATTTTATGTGTGATCATAATTCACTCATTTTTTTTTCTTTTTCACACCAAACTCTCAGAGAAACAAGTCTGCCTCAGAACAGAGAAAAGAATGCAGAGACTTAGCTCTCAGCCCAGACTTAGAACCCAACAACCTTCCCTACCCCTCTCCTCCTCCTGGTGCCCAACCATCCCCATCTTCAGCAGGTCACCATTTCTCAGCATTCCTACCATTTTTGGAAGTTACTGGAGGCCCAAAGAAGTGTAATGTCTCTGCAAAGCAAGATTCTGGTAGTCCCAGATCAGAGGCTCTGGGGTCCTGCAGGGGGAAGGGCGGGCCAAAACTGTGGATTGTTCTGAGAGAAACTAGGGAGACTGTGTCCCAGGCCTCTCTCACTCTGGACTCTCACTTGCAGCTCATTCCTGCTCTGGAGGCATACGTGTGGATTCCATCAGAGGAACCCTCCCATCTACTCACAAGACAACAAAACCATATTAGTCAACCCATCACTGCTGAAGAGAAACCATGTTCAGTTCTTCTCACAGGAGAACCTTCGCTAATATGCTTCCCAGAATCATTTCAAGGACTTCTGGGGTCACATGCCAGCAGTGGTAGAGCTAGGATTGCAACTCAGATCACTTTGACTTAATGTCTTTCAAGCAGCTGAAAAAAACACATAACAAGGAAGCATACGAAGTAGGTGGCTGAGGATCCTTCCTGGAATAGTTAAAAGAGCTTGGAGGAGCTTTGTAAGAAACTATCAACCCTGCCTGTGGGAGAACCTCAGAGTTTGAGGCTTGTTCTGACAGGTTGGGTGGCCACCGCCAAATCCCAACCACATTCAGAGCACTTTTCTTAGGTGATCCAATGGGAAGTGAGACATAATTTCCAAGATTATCAAAATGCTTTCTGTGTAAGAGATGGAAAAATAACTGGCTACATGTGAGAAGTTTTACTGATGAGCAGGAAAAACAGAAAGACCAAGAATATGAAGGCTATTGCCACCTAAGAGCTGTTACCTGCTCCTCCCCCTCCCTGCCCCTGTGCACACAAAGGCACCTGCAAGAGTTTACCTAGAGGGCCCGGTTTAGAGCCCATGGAGATTCAGGAAGAATTGTTGCAATTACTTGCAAACCTGTTATCTGAAGCAGGATAATTTTCATCAGCCAGAATAAATCCTTCCATGACAATGAGTAATTTTTATGGTGTTTCTACAGCCATCTAACTAATTGCACATCTCACATTGTACGATTTTTCCTCCCCCATCAGTATAAGAGTAGTAGTTAGCTATGACCTTGGTCTCTTCTATCTCTGAACCTATTCAAAATTGTTAGAAGGGGAAAATATGTATGGCCAGAGGCTATGCAGAACATTTACCCTCTTATCCTGTTCTGTTGTTTTCCAGGTCTGTGTGGTAAAATCAGCCAGTGGTGGTTGAGAGGCTGTACATTCTCTAAAGTGATTAGGGCCTATATGAAGCACAGTTAGCCCTTCTCCCTACCCTAAATTGCCCTTTTAAAAATTTAATTCATTAAACTTTTATAAGTGGGCTAGGTTTAAAGGATAATGAAATTCACAGATATGGGTGTGGGAAGGGAAGACAGATCCATATGCAAATAAATACTGGTCGGTGAGATGAGGGCATAATTCAGCTAGACCATGGGCTCAGTAGGGACCCAAAGAAGGAAGTCCTTCCTCACCCTGTGGTGATGTTTCAGTTGAGCCTTGACATCGAGTAAGAACCCTCCAGGGAGAAAATTGAGGGAAGAGTTCCAGGGGAGTGGAACAGCATATACAATGGTTTACAACAGCTCTGCAAGTGTGAGGAATTGAAAATACTACAAGTACTATAGCTAACTTGCAGGGAGTTGGTGGCAGAGGGAGCAAAGCAGTGAATGAGGTGAGGGCTGATTAGCAGAGCAAGGTTCCTGAAGACCTTGCAGGCCATCTGGAGGAGTTGGGGCTTTCACCTGAAGGCAATGGGAGAACTTCAGAGTTTTTGTTTGTCTGATTTAATGATGAGGCAACGTGGAATTTTGGAAGACAGCTGCCTGTGGTGCGGAGCAGGGACAAACCAGAGGGAGGCTATTTCGTGGATAGAGGCAGAAAGGACACTAGAGTCAATAATTTAGACAATTAAAATTTTTTTTTCTTAATTGATTTTAGAGAGAGGAAGGGAGAGGGAGAGAAAGATAGAAATATCGATGAGAGAGAACATCAATTGGCTGCCTCCTGCATGCCCCCCACTGGGGGTTGGGCCCACAACCTGGGCATGTGTCCTGACCAGGAATTGAACCAGCAACCTCTTGGTGCATGGGTCGATGCTTAACCACTGAGCCACACTGGCCTGGCTAGACAATTTTTAAAAAGAAACAAATCTCAGAGCACTACAGTGCAAGAATCAGCAGAACTTAGTGACTAATTCATTTGGGTGGTGAAGGAGAGAGGAGGACATGGACTATGTCTGGCTTGAGTGCTGGGATGGGTGGTAGTTCTGTTCATTAATATAATAAATAGAGGAGATTTGAAGAGGAAGATAAAATGCTTATAAGGATGTAGAGCAGCAGGAACTCCTTTTCATTGCTGGTGGGAATGCAAAATGGTAGGACTACTTGGAAGTCAGTGACAGTTTCTTGCAAATAAACACACTCTTACCATATGATTCAGCAATCACGTTCCTTGGTAGCTACCCAAATGAGTTAAAAACTTACGTCCACACAAAAACCTACACATGAATGTTTATAGCAGCTTTATTCATAAGTGCCAAAACTTGGAAGCAACCATGGTGTTTTTCAGTAGGTAAATAGATATTGAAACTGTGGTACATCCAGACAATGGAATATTATTCATCAATAGCAAGAAATGAGCTACAAAGCCATGAAAAGGCATGGAGGAAACTTAAATGTATTTACTGCTAAATGAAAGAGGCCAATGTGAAAAGGCTACTTACTGTATGATTCCACCAATGACATTCTGGAAAAGGCAAAGCTATAGACAGTATAAAGATCAGTGGTTTCAAGAAGAAAGGGAAGAGGAGCGAGAGATGAATAGATGGAGCACAGGGGATTTTTAGGGCAGTTGTGCTATTTTGTATGATACTGTAATGGTGACTACATGTCATTTATAATACATTTATCAAGACCCATAGAATGCACAACACAAAGAATTAACCCTAACATAAACTACTGACTTTAGTTAATAATAATAATATATCACCCGGCTGGTGTGGTTCAGTGGTGGAGCATCCACCCATGCAACAAGAGGTCGCTGGTTTGATTCCTGGTCAGGGCACATGCCCAGGTTGTGGGCCCGATCCCCAGTGGGGGGCATGCAGGAGGCAGCCAATTGACGTTCTCTCTCATTGATGTTTCTATCTCTCTCTCCCTCTCCCTTCCTCTCTCTAAAATCAATAAAGAAAAAAAAAATTTTAATGTATCAATAAGGGCTCATAAATGTAACAGAGGTGCCACAGTAGTGCAAGATGTTAATAATAGGGGATCCTGCAAGGGTATTAGCCTGGGGGAGATAGGTGAGAATTCTCTGCACTTTATGCTCAATTTTTCTATAAACCTAAAAGTGCTAAAAAAATAAATATCTATTACTTTTTTTTAATTCAAAAAATGGTTTTGACTCTGTCCTCTTCTACATATACTTTTTTTTCTACCCTTGCCTGAGTAAATGAAGGCAGAAGACATACATGGCCAGGATTTAGCCCTTGATCAGTAGTAGCTGTCAGCCTTTAAAGAACCTCTCTTCAGAAGCCGAAGACATGATTTTGGACCCTGTGAAGTTATATTATAGTGGAAGAGAGAAGAGTCACACAATGCGAAGAATAGAATATGACAATTGGGAGGGACTTTATCTCAACACTCCATCTTAAAAACAGAGAACTGAGTTCTGGAGAGAAAAATGATTTGCCCAGTGTCACCTAAGTCATGTTTTAAAATTCATTCATCCTCTATTTATCAAATCCTTTCAGATTTAAGCTTGTGTTTAGGGTTGGAAATAGATGGATAAGAGATAACAACTAAGGTCAAGGTGCTTGTAGTCCAGTGGGAAAAGACTGTAGAAAGCTACAAAACACTGTGATAATTCCTATAACAGAGGTACACATGGATGCCAGGAGGGCAGGTCCAGGGTTAGGCATGGTCTCAATCATCAAGGTCCAAATTGTAGGTGGATTTGACAACAATATCTCTTCCCAAGGTGGAGTCAGAGATGGAATCCAAACCACTCCTCTTCCGTTTACTCCTCCTCTTGACCAGGAAGAGATTGTTAGGTATAATACTGGGTGGGTGGGTGGTAAACCAAACCAGATCACTTGAGAGTTGTGAAGGTAAATGGGAAGGACTGCCTGAGGTGGGCTTTCTGCTTGTTGAGCTGATGCTGAGCAGGTATTTCCACACAGCAAATAAAAAACATGTCCTACCACTTGTCCCTTTTAGGTAACCCTGATACCTGTAGCCACATAGCTTTAGGTGGTTGTTCTCAGGTGTTTCCACAGCTTTCTTCTTTCTGGATTCCTTCCACAGTTCACTCTGGAAATAGGAATCCCTTCCCCGAGGGATTCTTCAGGCTTTCCTGCCAGGAAAGTGAGTGCGCTCATCTGCCATTTAGTGTATTTTGTCTTCTCAGCCCTTACTGAATTGTCACATTGTCACTGAGGAGACTGTACTTACTATATAGGCCTCCACAAACACCTCTATCCCATTTTGGAAGAGAAAGCAATTTTATCTACTTTTTCATGCAGCTTTAAAAAAATCTTGAAAATCAGATATTTTATATCAAATGACAGGCAACAACTAGAAATTTGAAACTCAGTAAAAAGTCCTTCTTTTGATGAAAAATCTCTTCCGTATGTTTGGAAACTAAGCTCTCAAAATAATTGAATATACTGAACACACACAAAGCAAAACAATTTTTTAAGATCTTCCTTTCACAGTTATGGGTTCAAAGGCTTTGGTTTTCAAATGTTTCTGATAAGGTTTTGACTGTTTTTCAGAGATTTTATGTGCTCCTCACTCAAGCTAGCTCATTTTTTTAGGCCAACCAACCTAGTTCTCTGAATCACGTAATATCCTTTTACATTTCAAATGTTTTCCATAACACCGTGTCACAGAAAACGACAGAATTACCCAGGAGGGGACTAACATGTGGCTAAGATTTGAAATTAAGGTGAAATCATAGTATAGTGTACAGATGCCTGGACAGAAAAACTAGATCTTCTATTCAACCCTGCTACTGGCCAGTTGTGTGCCTCTGAAAGATATCTGATTTTTAAGATATTCTTTTAAGCTTTTCCACTCTGGGCCAGTCTAATAATGGGGAACAAAAGTCTTGTGTACCTTTGTTTGGCAAGAAAGAGATCAAAGGAACTAAGCATTCAAAAAGAAAAAAAATTTTCCACAGTGTTTCATGTACCACTAATCCAAAAAGTCCCTCTGTCTCTGTATAGCCAGTAGGACAGATAAATGGATCAATATTACATGAGTTAAAATTAAAATTTATCTTCATAAGAAGCAAACATTTTTAGTATATACACCCAGGAAAAATTAGGGGTTAATTAAACATTGAAGTGTGTGGTAATGATTATGAGTGCTTCGTAATCATCTTCTAGCCTCCCCAAATGTTCTTATCTCTGGCCATTCCCCACCACAGACCTCTCCAGCCATGCCAAAGTGCAAGATGCTGCAAGAACATGAGTCTTTGTGCACATGCTTCCCCTTCCATGCTGAGACTGACCAGCCCTGTCTACTCCACCTGACATCTTTCTCATACTCTTTCTGGGTTCCATTTAAGATCATCTCCTTTGTGTGGCCTTCCTGACCACCACCATGAGTTGATGGCCTCCTTTCGCTGGGCCTCCAGTATCCTTAGGACTCCACTCATGCCTCCATTAGAGCACGGATCTGTTGTCATCACCTGGCAACACATCTGTTGTCCCTGGTAACACATCTGTGAGATCCTTGAGGGCAAGGATGGGGTTGCCTATCTCTTTATCCTTAGTGCTTCACATGGTACCTGGCACTTAGTAGTTTTCTAAATAGGAGTCAGACAGTGGTGTGATAAAGTCAGCTTGTATTGTCAGCTAGAATGGCTTGGGAGACCCGATTGTTAAATTTTCAGGATTTTAAAATTAAGAATTATATTATATAAACTTACAATTAAATATATTCAAAAGTTATAAATACTCAAAATTCATCACTTCCTAATTATGTTACAACATTTTCCTATTATCTATGTACTTGAGGTTACTTATGTCTATTGTGCCTCTCCCAACTTCAGTGATGTCCCATCGTTAGCTTGAAATTAGCCATGGAGGGACTGTTTACACCACAGAAATTGGCAAATGCTACAGATCAGAGCTTGGTTTATTATTTTGGTGATTGTCTAGACTTAACAAAGTGACAAAGAAAATGTTAATAATTGCAAATTAAATTAGGAGTGTCTGTAATCATTACATTGTGAATAACACACATACACTCTGAGTATTTGAAAACTATGGTCTATTTTTAGCAAAGAAGCCTCTCATATCATTGAAAAGCAAGTGAAATTGTCTTTGTTGTTTCACTTTCATTTTTATTAATTAAAGTGTCAACCAGCATTCAAGAACAATACTTGTTTTATCAATTACAGTCACAGGTTGGCTACAGATGCAAGAGTCTGACAAACATCAATGAAAGCATTTTGTGAAAATCAATTGGCTACATAAAACTTACAATAAAGAGTAGTGTATATTTTCTTTATTTGTAAACTGTATACTACACATTTTTTATTATGCATTTTTTGAGTTAGAATTTGTCACATGGTTTATCAGGTATTACTAGAAGTTACTGAAGGGCTTCTTAATCTAGGGTTCGAGAACTTGCCTGGGAATACGTTATATCTTTTTCTTTTTGTCCTCCCACCATTTTTAAATTACCATTCCCTCCCCCTCGCCCTCTTTGGCAGCCATCAGCTTATTCTCTGTCTCCGTGTTTCTATTTTGTTTTTGTTTTATTTTTTTAGATTCCACATATAAGTAAAACTGTATAGTATTTGTCTTTTTGTCTCACTTATTTCACTTAACATAGCACCCTCTAGGTCCATCCATGTTGTCAAAAATGGCAAATTTCATTCTTCTTTATTGCTTAATGATATATATATATATATATATATATATATATATATCACTAAAATTTATAATAAATTTATATATGTATATGAATGCACTTATCCCCCACCCTCACCCCCTGAGAGCCTGTAATATTAAACATCTTCCAGCACATCACTAGATTTGGAGAAGGGAGACATGGGAAGGGACTGGAGTAGTTAGAGGAAGCTGCATGTGTAGAGAAGGTGGGGCTGGACAGAGGCCGTAAGGGTCAGAGGGGGAGACTGGGTAGAAGGAAGTAGCACATTATTCCCGTCAGGAAGAACAGTGTGAGCAAAGCACAGAGGTGGGAAAGGCTCCATCTGTGCAGGAAACAGTGAGGAGTCTGGGCTGCCGGGAGAGAGGTGGCTATTGGGAGCCGTGGGAGATCAAGCTGGACAGGCTGGGAAGAGCCGAATTCCGGAAGTCAATGCAAGCGAGAAGCCAGGATTTGATTTAGCAGGCGATAGGGAGCCACCTCTGACTATTTAGAAGGGGGGTGATGAGAAGTGAGCAGTGATTTAGGAGGATTAATAGGGCCACTGTGTTTAGAACACAGTGGAAGAGGGAGAGATTGTCCCAGTCCCTCTAGAAAGCAGAGCAGAGATTCAGGATTGAGGGGTGAGGTGATGCAGCCCTCTGCCTCTGTTCTTCACCCACTTTCTTTCTTGTTCTCCTTCTGCCAAGCTCAGCCATGTCCCCCTCCCTCGAACCTCATCTCCAGCAGCCCTTTTTTCTGAGGTCTATGATTAATTCTCTCTTAAAAGTATCTCATGATAGATCCAAGGGACATTTCATAAATCCTGCGTTACTATGTAAAGCCCCATTTAAAAACTTGCTTTTGTCTAGATCAATTATAAAATAATAAAATCTGACCTGAACCTAAGCCTACATCTCTTCTTTCTTTAAGAAAGGGATTCAGAGATGATCACAGAGTCCTACAAATGAGAGATTTTGACTTTGTAGTTAAAGAAGTCCAAGAAATAAGTGACTAAATCAGCATTAACAATGCTCTCCAAAATCTACCGTAGAGATTTCTTCTCTATTTGTTCTCCATATTTGTTTGTCCTGACCTCACGTACATACACACAGTTACAAATCCACACAGACTCCCAGTACTTAGCCATATGTCATTTGGCTGTCTATAGGGTTGCCATTGTCATTAGCCTAGACCACTAAGGAAGAGAAATGCTCAAAAAGGGGGGATCAAACAAAAGAAGTCAAATATCTGCCACTTGCCATCTTTTTTAAGATGTGGGTTGTTTTTAGGGCCACCATGTGGCACCTAAATCATGGTCTTCTTCAGGAGTCATATTGGCTCTGCTTGTTTAAATGGTCCAATC
The DNA here is from genome assembly GCA_030848825.1 of Tadarida brasiliensis. NCBI lineage: Eukaryota > Metazoa > Chordata > Mammalia > Chiroptera > Molossidae > Tadarida > Tadarida brasiliensis. Next base: position 23,252,635 of record CM061263.1, read on the forward strand.
CCATCCATCCTGCCATCTGAGGTGAGAACAGTGTCTGGCTAATAACCCATGGCCACAGCATGGTGCCGTATTAGACCAAGCATTGGTTGAATGGTCTTTGGGTCATGAGGTTGGAGTGGTGTCAGTGAGGCAGAGATGGCTCCTTTGACTTGATGGTCAATGTTGATCTGCCCTTGTTTTCCCAGGGACATGGTTGGGAAAATGCAGAAAAAACTCTCTAACTGCAAAAAAAGAAAAATATCCAAACTGAGTAACATCATCATATTTTTTTTCCTTTAAAAGTATGCTCTATTGCAAGAAGTGTGCCCCAGGGTTCTTTTTTTTTTTTTTTTCTTTCCACATTTTATTGTCTCTCTAGGAGTTACCAGCATAGGTCCTTGCACACATTCTTATGTGCAATCTGGCGTACATGACTGCATACACACATGGCATTTCTATTCTGCCTTCAAAATGCCAACCGAACAAACATGTCTACCCAAATTCCTTAGTACTTATAACTGCTGCTTTCCTGTTCCATTCCTCCTCACTCCCTGTTGACAACCCAAATGGGCTCAGCTCCCTAATTTTTCTCCCTACTAAGGACAAAAATAAAAAGTCATAAATACCAGAAATTTCTAGGGGCTAAGTCAGCTCCTTCTCATGGGTGATTTGTGTGCTGGACTCTGTCTGGCACATGATACTCAGCTGCGTGGTAGGTTGAAGGCAGTCTGGTGGCCACACCTCGTAAATGAAAACTGTCAATCCATGGCAAGCAGTAAGCCCTTCTTTTTTTGCACTGAGCTAGGCACTTGAGAGATTCAAAGACTATAACATGTTTTCTGGTTTCAAAGGAAAAGAAAGTAATGTGCAAAACTGTTCGAGAATAATTCAGTGCTAAATTGACCGGCACTGGCTGGAGGAGCATTGTTAACAAGTGCTAGATTAGGAGTCAGAAATGCAGGCTCTTTCCACCCTCTCCCCGTCCCTGTAACACACAGACCTCAGACACCTTCTCGTTCACAATACTAATACAGTTCACTGCTTGGCCCATACTAGGGTTTTCTGGAATAGGTATTCAGTAAAGTTCAACATTAGTGTGGAAACAAAGATAGTAGGATTATATTTCACAAGCAACGGAATACAAGCTGTTCTGGGTTTCCATGTTTACAACTCCACCTGTTCGGGTTGTTCTCGACACTGACCAAATGAATAAGATGAGTACACAGAATCCCAACCACCAAGGGGGTCCTCACCCTGAAGCATGGGATTTTGATTGGTTGTCCTGCTTTGGGTTAAGTGTTGGTTTGTTTGTTTTAATTTACTCTCGACAAATCCTATGCCTATTTCAATTTGTGACACACACAACTTTTGAAAACATCCACCTCTCTATAGTTCTTTAATATCAAAGATTCTCATCAATGAGATTAGAATATATGAGACTAGAAAGTTAATTTATTTCTCCCCTCGCCTCCAGATCCACCCCCTCCTTTTTACAATAAGCCTACTGTCTCTCTCTCAATTCTCTTTTATAGTCTGTCATTTCTCAATGCTAAGAAGTCATCATTTGGGTTTTTTAATATATATTGCTTCTAATAGATCAAGCTTGTTTTCTTTTAAGATATTTAAAATTTTTTTTTCTTTATTGATTTTTCGAGAGAGAGGAAGGGAGAGAGAGAGATCGAAATATTGATGAGAGAAAACATCGGTTGGCTGCCTCCTGCATGCCCCCTACTGGGGATTGGGCCCACAACCTGGGCATGTGCCCTGACCAGGAATTGAACCGGCGACCTCTTGGTGCATGGGTTGACGTTCAAACACTGAACCACATCGGCCAGGCTCTTTTAAGATATTTTTAACAGGAGATTTGTTCAATCATTTGCATTCATTCAACAACTATTTAATGGATGCCAACTCTGTGTCAATAGTATGGTACCTCTCCAGGCACCATCCGGTTTATAATTCAACAGAATAGACTAAATCCCTTGGGGGTCCAGGCACTAGAGACAAAATCAAGAGGAGATACAGTCTTTCATTTCCCCCTACCCAATAGTAGTCATCATTTGGAACATGTACCATGTGACAAGTATTTCACATACAGCATCCCTAATCCACACCCCAATTCTGCCTAGTGAGTGTGAGTGTTCTCATGACCAAAGAATAGATTGAATCTCACAGAGATCCAGGGTCCCATGCCTAGTCTGAGGGGTTGCAGAGCCTTTGAGGTTTTGATGATGTCATGCTGCCTCTGGCAATGTCTCCTCACTTAGACCTATGGAACAAATATGTTAAAATTCAGCAAAAATTTTAAATAACATAAAAATATTAAAAGTCAGCAAAAATTTACTATCAGCAGCCAAACAAGCAAAGAGACACAACCTCAAGCTAAAACTTCAAAAGGTGGAAACAAGGAGAGAAGCAAAGAATTCTCTGCATTCCCTCTCCCCTGAAACAGAACCAGTGAGCTGACAAAGTACTGAAATGCTTATTAGAATTCTTGAATTTAGGCAAGGTGGATAAAGTGGGTATCTTTCTCTCTCTCCTCCTCTGGCTGGGTGGGCATAGATGGGGCTGTTCAAGAGGGAGGGGTGAAACAGGAAATAAACATAGGCTGGCCTTCTCTGTGGGGGATCTCCCCAGGACAGAAAGACACAGACCCTGCTGGGAGAGTGACTTCTAGTATAGGACATTGAACACATAGGCATAGCCCCAGCTGAGTCTTCCTCTAAGCCATCAGACCCTCATACAGAGAAGCGGAGGAATGAATTGTCATCCACTCAGACTTTGATAAACAGGGAATCCACATAGGTCTCACATACAGAAGGGAAGGGAGTAGAGCCCAAAATCACCCACAGGTATCAGAACAATGAGAAGGTCTGGACAAATTGCTCACATCAAGCACTGTGTGCAAACTACAGCAACCAGAAAAAATAGCTCAGCATGAAAGAGATCTAATCGAAGGAAGAAAATCAGTGTTTATGCTTCACACTCTGGAAAAATTTAATAAGAACTTGAACTAAATTTTAATAGCCCAAAGACCAGATTCTAAAACAATGAAATAAGATGTTTGCAGATCTAAGGAAGACTTTTTGAGATAAAAACAATGACATTACAAAACAATAAATAAATAAATGAGAAACAGTGAGGAAAAGGGCAGTTTCAATTGAAAGTCAAAGTATTAACATAGAGAAAAGTCTCAATATAATTTTCGCAAATGCAGAAGAAAAATAAAATGTGAGATAATCAATTGCAATGTAATAGACATTGAGGAGAGGAAAGACAATTCAACATGTGGCTAACTTATATAATTGATTTCCCTGAAGTAGAGAACTCAACAAAGAGGCCATAAAAAGATGACATATATAATAGGAGAAAATTTCCCTAAAATGATAGAATTTAGCATCTGATTTACTTGAATCTTCTATGGAACCTAGCAGGGTCATAAAACTAGGTAAAAATTATATTAACCAGTTGTGGTATCAGATCATTGCAGCCCAAGTTCCACCCATCATCCCTAACCCCTCCCCCCATCCAACCTCACCCCAAACCATCCTCATCTGAGGCTTTGTGAAAGGCTGTGCTTGCATACCCAGGCTGGAGAAGGAAACAAAACCAGGGCTCAGCATTCACACAGCTTGGACTTGACAATGAGAGGAGGTGTGAGGAATAAAGGAAAACACGCATTCTGATTATTCAGAACTTCACAGTTTAATGGAATGTTATTGCTCAATGAGTGACAAGTGACAATAAACCCAACCCAAACTGGCTTAACTGAAAGTATGAACTTATTGGCTCATACAACTAAAACCCTGGAGGAGGTTTGGCTTCAGGCCCAGTTGGCTCCAGGTGCTCCAGGCATGTCTTTTTCTATCTCTCACCTCTGCTTTCTTCTGTGTAGACTTCACTCTCAGGCAAGTTCTCCCCTCATGATGGAAGTAAAAAGATTGTTGGTAGTACAGGTTTACATCTACAATGTTCTAAGTCTGGCAGAAAGATAAAGCCTTTAAAGATAAAGATAAAACCATCTCAGTGGTTCCATCAAAAATCCTGGAACAGAGCTTCTTTAGATCTGATTGGATCACATGCCTGTCATTGAACAAAGCCCTGTGGCTAGGAGGGCTTAATGTTCTAATTATCCAGGGCTGAATCACAGTCCAGAAGCAGGTAGGTTAGTTCTACTCATGGTGTATAATGTGAGAGTGGGGGAGGAGTATTACTCAAAGAAATAAATGTTGGGAAAGCAAAAATAATATTGATCCTCTACACTGAAGGATAGGACACGCGCGCACACACACACACACACACACACACACACACACTTATGGATATATGTCTTCTTATGTGCTTAAAACAATAACAGATAAAACGGTGCACATTAATGTGATACAAACCAATGACCCAAGGCCTTAGAGAAAGGATGAAAAAGGAATATCATTCAAGTGGAAAGAATTCTAACGCCCAATGTTTTTTCATACCCTCATCACCACCACTGTTATCTCTGTTGTAAAACAAGTCAAGCCTCTTTTGTCACAGGTGTGTTGATATAGGCAGCATGCTAACGGAATGAACTAGAAACAGTTTCTTTCAAAGCCTCACCCTGTGAAATAGGCAGAGTATGGAAGATCACTTGTAAACAAATAGAGAGCAGATTTAAAGACATGGAGCTAATATGAGAATAGACATTCATAGAATCATAGAACATTGATGCATTCATTCTGTAGGTATCATGTTGTACCTACTACCAGGCAGGACTCCATGCCCTGGGAATACATCCCTGCCTTTAGAGAGCTAGAGGTCAGCTTTTCCAAAGCCATGTCTTATAAAGGAGGAAACAGAAACCCAGAGAAGATAAGAAATATAACCAAGATCACAAAACTCACCCTCATGTCTTTTCACAGACTGAAAAAGATGTGAACTTGGGGTTCAATAGACCTGGGTTCCCATCCTGGCTCTGTCACCCACTGGCTGTAAGAAGCCCACCACTTCTACCTTCTCCAGATCACATGCTTTATGGCTGCCTGGAGGAGGGAATCAGGTGATGCATGCTGCCTCTGTGGGCATCTGCTTTGTGAGCTCAGTAATATTTCACAGAGGTGTTCCCCCCGACAGGTTTATGGCTGGGCTTGGCTCAGTGCCTTGAAAACACTCATCATGTGATGAAACAAGAATGTCATCCTGCCGACTATCAATAAACCACAACGGCCTTCTCACACCACCCCAACCACACAATCCTCCTCCCCCTCAGCCTACTCTCTGCCACATTCCAAAGCTATCCAAATCATCTCATTTGGAAGAGACACCCAACAGAATTCATAGCTCCCAATCAGAAGAGTGACCAGAGCTTGTCTTAGAGACACTTTTATGTTTTGTGTTAAAAGCTAGAGTTTGGGAGTGAGCAAAAGTTGTATCTAAAAGAAAACCAAGGAGCATGCTTGAATCCAGGCTTGAAAACCTGGGAAGTCAGAGGATCGTAACAGATCACAGAACAAGATCTCGGTTCTTGCCTGAAAAAGCATAAGATAGACTTGAAAGACGGTTGCTCTCTGGATTCCAGCCCAGGTGATTCACCCTGGGCTTTCCCTACCTGGGGGAAGAGTGGGTGTTCCTGAAGAAATTGCATGTGGGCCTGAGTTTCTGGGATGCAGGGTGAAATGGATGTCATTATGCTGAATTTGTTCTAACCATAACCCTGAGAGATATGGGGAAGGAACTAAAAGGTTCAGTGATGGCTTTAAAGAGTATCATAGTACTCTCCCAGCACTTCCATAAAAATCACATCAACCCTTTCCCACCAACTGGCCCATTCCTCTTGTCTAGGACACAGGCTCTGATATTTCATACCAAGATCACTTCTAGGGATGAGCAAAATATGATTCCTGAAGAGGCAAGAAACATATAAAGAGGATAAAGCACATTCATGCCCAGGAAGGAAAAGATACAACAATGTTTTGGGGGAGGCCATGAAAGTTTAAGTGGGAGACAGAGGCTGAAAGAATGATGATGTCAGGAGATGCCAAGATCATTAAACTACCAATACTGTTGTGAACGAAGACTCTTATACCACACTCTCTCCTAACCAGCAAATGGGTATCATGTTTTTCATGGCTCATCCTAAAAAAAACAAAAAACAAAAAAAAAGGTGGTAGAGTGGTATGAAAAAGGTTCTGAATTGGCAATTGAGGAAGTTTCATGGACTCCCAGATCCCTCAATCTATTTCTCTGGGCCATTAGGCAATTTACTTTACTTCTCTGTAACTTGGGAATAATAATACAACTTCATATGATTAGTGTTTGAAGTAAATCAAATGATAGATTTGAAATAGCCTCTTATTAATTGGAAAACACTGTCCATGTTTCAGTCATTGTTATTTCCTATTCGTTTCCTATCTATTTTGATCTTGTTGATATAATTATGTAGTTATGGTCTATCTTCCATTTAGATTATAAACTCACTGAGAGAGGAGCTTGCTGTATTGACTTTCATATAACTGGTGCTCAATAAAAGTTTCTGAATGGATGAGTGGAGAAGGAATGGTGGGCACTCAGGGATTTCTGTCCTCTGCCTGCCATTCCTGGGACCTGGGAGCACTGTTCCATGTGTGTGTCTATGTCAGCTCAGACCTGGCTGCTCTGGGTCAGCCCTAAAGCTGACCAATTGGACAGGGCCATGCCGGGCTACAGTCCAGCAGAATGTCTTTGCTTGGACTGCCCATCTGTTCTGCCACTGAAGCCAGCACTAAACTTAGCTTCAGTGACTCATGAACACTGGGCTGCCCCAGGCCTCACAAGTCATCCCAACAAGCCACCTGGCTGCAGTCAGTACTTCCCTGTCTCCCTGTCTCCATCACCACTTCACCAAGCTTTCTGGGCTGGTCCCCAGGGTGCAGGGCTGGGAGGCAGAGCTTACAGAAGTAGCAGCCCCATGAGAACACTCTCCTTGCCCAATTCATGGTGCCAAAGGCATAGGTTCTCTCAAAAGTCACTGAGCAATTTATCTGTGGCTGCCTTTGGGAATCATTCCTTATGGGAATGGCATTGCTGATTCAGTCACAGTGAGACAGGAGGGGACAGTGTCTGGGGCATGATGGAAATACTTGGTAAGAGCTGTCCATTTGTTGGTTTAGGGTTTCAGTTCTGCATTCAGTACATCTTCTTGGTACTCCTCAGGATCTGCAGGGTTTCAGGGCAAAATCCCAAATAAAGGGAAGCCATGACAGCTTCCATCAGCAACCAGAGACAGCTGGTCACATTTATTCTGGTTTGATTCATTGTGAAGTGAATTGGAGCTACCCCCTTCATTCACTGGCATGCAGCACACAAAGGGATGGAGGGAGTGTTCTGCCCTGGGTGCAAGCAATAAGGGGATGCATTGTGGGCAGAGGATTTAAACATAATAGTAAAATGGTTTAAAAGTCGATCTGCTTTTTATTATCACCATGAGCTAAAAAAATCTAAAAATGTTCCGTGATGAAAGAGTCCTTGCTGCTGGGCTGGATGTCTTCTTTCACTCCCTACCTGATCTTGATATATGCCACAAAACCACACCTTTCATCAACTCTTTCTTTCATCAGTACATTCAGCCAGTTGGTTATTAATACAACAAACATCTTTGGAGCATCTACCATGAGAAAGACATTGTGCTCGACGCTGGGGAAACAGAAATGGCTAGGATACAAACCTAGTTTGCAATGGACTCACACACACAGTAGAAAAGCAAGGCCACCAAAGATTACTACAGGAAACATGAGCATCCCTGAACCTGCCAACCGTGGGTGGGGGGAGTTACCCTTCAATTAAATATTTAACTACTGTATTTCTTCAATTCTGAGAGACCCATTGATTCACATCTTAACATGGCTGAAATTAGGATCCATCTAACAATTGATGGTGTATCACAACTATAATTTTCAGTGTTTTTTTTCTTTCTTAGTGGTGTATAAAGTTATAATGCATCTTATATTCACTTGGCATTGTATTTATTTATTTATTTTAAATCATTTTTATTTTTCAATTACAGCTGATGTATATTAGTTTCAAGTGTATACTCCAGTGATTAGCTGTTATATAACTTACTAAGTGATGATCCCAATAAATCTCATATCTATCTGAAACCAGATGGAGGTCTCTCTGTGTTATTAGAACATAGTTATTAGAATATTATTGGCTATATTCCTTATACTGTACTTTACATCCTCATGACTAATCTGTAACAACAAATTTGCACTTCTTAATCCTTTCACCTTTTTCACCCAGCCCCCCAACCCCCTTCCCATCTGGCAACCAACAAAATGTTCTCTGTATCAATGAGTCTGTTTCTATTCTGCTTCTTCATTTATTTTGTTTTTTAGATTCAATTGTTGATAGATAAGTATCCATTGCCATTTCATTGTTCATATTTTTTAACTCTTTTTTCTTCTTCTTACAGAAGACCCTTTAAGATTTTATGTAATACTGGTTGGTGGTGATGAATTCCTTTAGCTTTTTCTTGTCTGGGAAGTTCTTTACATGTCCTTTGATTCTAAATGATAGCTTTGCTGGGTAGAGTAATCTTGGTTGTAGGTCCTTGCTTTTCATCACTTTGAATATTTCTTGTCAATTCCTTCTGGCCTGCAAAGTTTCTCTTGAGAAATTGGCTGAGTCTTATGGGAGCTCTCTTGTAGGTAACTAGCTGCTTTTAAGATTCTCTCTTTGTCTTTAACCTTTTGCATTTTGATTATGATGTGTCTTGGTGTGGGCCTCTTTGGGTTTATCTTATTTAGGACTTTCTGTGCTTCTTGGATTTGTATGTCTATTTCCTTCACTAGATTATGGAAGTTCTGTCATTATTTTTTCACATAGGTTTTCAGTTTCTTGCTTTTTCTCTTCGCCTTCTGGCACCCCCATGATGTGAATGTCGGTTACCTTGAAGTTGTCTCGGAGACTCCTTACTCTATCTTCGATTTTTTTTGGAATCTTTTTTTTTTTTTTTTGCTTCCTTATATTCCAAATTACTGATTTGATTCTCAGCTTCATCTACTCTACTGTTGATTCCCTATAAATTATCCTTCTTTTCAGTTAGTGTATCTTTCATTTCTGACAGGTTCTTTTTTATGGTTCCTATGGAATTTTTCATGCTGCTGAAGTTCTCACTAAGTTCCTTGAAGTTCTCTCTAAGTTTCTGGAGCATCGTTATAACCATTGTTTTGAGCTCTGTATCTGGTAGTTTGCTTGCCTTCATTTTATTTAGTTATTTTTTCTGGAGATTTCTCTGGTTCTTTTATTTGGGACCTGTTTCTCTTTTCTGCATTTTGGCTGCTTCCCTATGTTTGTTTCTATGTATTAGGTAGAGCTGCTATGTATGCCTCCCAGACTTGGTAGAGTTGCTTTGTGTAGTAGGTGTTCTGCAGGGCCCATTGGTGCAGTCTCCCCAGTGTGCTCCTGTATGGGCTGTTCACTGTCCTGTTGTAGTTGAGCCTTGATTGATGTTGGCATCACTAGGAAGGATTGACCCTCTGGCTGATCATTTGTGAGGACCAGCTGTGACTACAGCTAGGGAGCTGCTTTTCAGGATCCAACCCTATGGAGCAGGACTTGCTTCAGTGGAGCTTTGGTACTAACTAAGTCTGCCCCTTGAGTGTGTCACTCATGGAGGTGAGGTGAGAGGGTTGTAATGTGGTGTGGTCTGAAGCAGTCCACCAGGTACACTGGCTCTGGGGCCTCCTGGGAGATCCAAGGTTAGCCACTTCCTGTGCCCTGCCTAGGGCCACCCAGCACAAGCTATAGAGCAATCCGTAGATGGCTGCTACTTGTGCTGGGCTTGGAGGTGCCCAGAAGGGCCAAATTGCGAACAAAGGCTTGTTTCTGCTAGTACCAGGCCTAGGGCCACTTAGCAAGAGGTACGGGATAGACTGCTTGTTTGAAAGATTTTAGGACAGTCCGAAGCATGAGTCAAGAGAGGCCACTTGTATAGAAAAGTCACTGGAAATGGCTTGGGTGGGCCCAGAAGTTTGTTGGGACGGGATGAACAGTGTGAGCCAGGTTGGTGGAGACTCAGATATGGCACCTGCCTGCCAGCTCTGTGTGGGGGTGGGTCTCAGAAAAGGAACGATTGCTTCTGCCAGCACTTTTGTCTCACAGAAAGCTGCCCCCCAACCCTGCTCTCATCCGGATACCAGACAATTCAGTTCCTCCTTGTGTATCCCTGGTTCCTTTCAAACTGCTGCTCCAGTGCTGGATCTCAGAGGGGGTGAGTCCAAGTAAGTCCCTGCATGGGCCCTTTAAGAGGAGCTGCCTGGGACTCTAGAAGCACTGTCTCCCTCAGCCTCAATCATCCCTGGTTTTTACAACCAGAAGTTATGGGGTCATTTCTTCTTGGCACTAGAACCCTGGGCTCGGAATGCTGGTGTGGGACTGGGACCCCTAGCTCCTCAGGGACCTCTGCAGCTGAAATATCCCTCCCAATTTTAAAGTGCCACACATGGGTGTGAAACCACCTTGTGCCATGTCTCCACCCCTCCTACCAGTTTTGATGTGGCTTCTTCTTTAATTCCCTAATTATAGGACTTCCATTCAGCTAGATTTCAGTCAGTTCTGAAGGATATTTGTTCTGTAGTTTAGTTGTAATTTTGATGTGGTTGTGGGAGGATTCGAGTACCCCATTTACCTACCCTCCATCTTGACCAGAAGTCTTCACTTGGTATTTTAGATTCAATGTAGTATGGTACTACAGCCAAGCCCCAAGTCTGTGTGTCTGCAGGAATTCAGTCTTTGTCAGGTCTTCTTACCTAGGGTTTCTGGAACTCCTCAGGAAGGGCAAGGCCAGCATGTGTGCCCTGTTCGTCACCTCTGACTAGGTTGTCTCTTCCCATCCATCAGCAGCTCAGTATCACTTCTCCAGGCTACTACCCCTTCCTCTCACTGCTTTGCCCTTAAGTCCTCAAGTAAGAACTGACTCTGGGCTGTAACAAACATGCATGAGGGTGGAGGAGAGCACGAGAGAATTAAAGCACACGAAAGGAAAACCTAACATTGGTAACAATGACCACAACTGCTTAAGCATGCTAGCCATGCCCAGCCAGGGAGTCTCTTACCAGGCTATGACATCCCATGTGGGCACCACCCCTTTCCTGGCCCTCACATGTCCCAGTCCTAGACCCAAACCCCCAGGGGAAGCAAAAACCCTTAACAATGTGATAATTTCTGCTTCTCTGGACAATGCATGCTCAACAGTTCAGTTCCTCATGGTCACCCCTTTTCCATTTCAGACTAGGAATACATAACCAAATATGTATTAAAGAGTTTTTCTCAACAGAACCCCAGTCTTCCCAGGACTTCCCCAGACTCCTGCTCTAGGAGTTTTGCCATGGCCATGAGAATGCATAAAATAAAATACATGGGATTAAAAAAAATACTAGTTTTATCAATATACCCCTGTCAAAATAAAAAAAAAACACTAATTTGTGATGCAATGATAGATATGCTTTTTTTTTTTTTTTTTTTTACAACGCATTACATAACATCATCTACACAGGCAGATCTAATAATTACTGTTTTGAAGTAGTAAATAATGTAAAGCATATTTCCAGAAATCTGACCTAGAATTCTGAGCAGTAGAAGGAGGGGACAGCAGTGATGGGGACAGTGAGACATTGTCTTTTGTTTCAGGTCCAGGGGTCAGGGGCCAAGGTGCTGAGCAGGAACCAGCCTGACCTACTGAAGGAACTTCCTAGGTGAACTCCCTGTATCCAATACTTTCTCAATGCCATGCATTCAAACTGCAGATTAATCTTTTCTAGAAACCTTTCTGACATGCCACTGAACTGCTTTAGGTGCTTTCTTCTTATCTCCTGTCACAAGAGGCTAATTAAACCTTATTCATTTTACAGAAGAGGAAACTGAGTTCCAGAGAAGGGGCTTGATTTGTCCAAGATTGTGTGGCTGGTTAGGACAAATGAAGTCCAGACTCTTTGGCCTAAGATACAAAAATCTATCAGCTATTTCTCTTATCCATCCAATTTCAACTCTGCATTATAGTCAGGTTATGCTCTTTTCTGCCCCATGCACAACACAGTGTTGTTATCCTGTAGGTCTTCCGTCTTTCATCCCCTAATAGGGTGGTAGTTTGGATTAAAGTACAGCTTCCTGGGCAGACATTTTTACGGTGGGAGTAGAAGACGCAGGCCAATTGTTACCCCTGGGCATTGTTATGAGAATGTCTCACCATGTTTTGTGGATAAACAGTGACTGGGAGGAATTCAAAATAACCTTTGAGAAGAAAATATCAAAAGAAGGGAAAAAGATGCAACTGACCAAAGACCATACGAAGTCACTCGGTAATAGCCAACAACAGGTGTAGGGACGAATGTTTCCTTTCGGAGTCAAAGAAAACTTTTTATGGGATACCCAGGTTTAATAACAGCGGTGTGTTTCAGCATGATGGGGTTGGGGTTTTTACTTTCTTAATGTTCTCCAGATGTTATACACACACACACACACACACACACACACACACACACACACACAGAGCTAACCAAAGCAACAGTTGTGGTTCAGAGTTGATCCTGGAATACTAACACGGGTCTGCAAATCCTACAACAACAGGAGGTTCTTCAAGACGTTGCTATCTGTGACTACACTGGCTTCAGCAGCAGCAGAACTATTATCTCTCAAGGTCTCCACTGCCTGTTGGTTGACAATAGGAGAGAGGAAACATTTTGTAATACAGAGACAAATTTATCCTATCCTTGAAAAACTTCAAATCTAGAACAGAAGCCAATTGAAAGAGTGAAATCCTGGATCTCTCTGTCCCAGAAAGACTTGACCTTTGTGTCCCACATAGACTTGCACCCATGTCTACCCCTGTAACTCTCAACTGCGTGTATTTCTTCCACCCATCTCTCCTCTTTAGAGTGTGTGGGCACTCCTTGAGAGCAGACGCTTGTCCTACTTGTCTTTATATCTCATGCTCATACCACACTGTCTGATGTAGTAGAAACTTTAACAAATTCCCAGGTGATGCTGAAGTGTGTTTTGGTGACCATACTTTTAAAACCACTGCTACTGACTCTTCTTTCCTATATGAAATGCTCTCTACCTATGGCTTCTATGGTAAAGACTCCCACTGATTGCTTATCTGATATCTGGTTCCCCTTTTACTTACTAATGGACTCTGATTGTATTCTGGGCAGCAATGCAGACAGCACATTTCCTTGCCTCATTGTTGCTAACTGCAGCCAATAATATGGATGCAGAAGTTGTCTGATAAGATTTATAAGAGAGTATCTTAAAAGTAGTGCAAAAAGTGACACAAGCACTTTCGCCCTTCCCGTTCTTCCATTAACTGTCATGTGGACATGATGTTGGATCTCCAGCAGCCATTTTGGACCATGAGGCAAACTTTAACAAAGAAGCCATATGCAAAAGATCATGGAACAGAAACATAGAATGAGCCAGGGTCCTTGATGACAACATTGTACAGCTATGCCAATCCATTGATCTCAGATTTCTTCTATGTGAGAGAAAAACTAATCCCTAAAATTTTAAACCACAGTTATTTTGGTTTTCCATTTACACTGCAAACCTAATCTTATCTGATTCAGTATCCAATGTACTATAGTGCTCTTTTTGTCTTCTAGCTTCTCAAATTACTCCTCTTGGTCACTATTCCTCATCCTTCTCCTTTTCTTCCTCCTCCTTCTCTAATTTCTTTTCTTTTTAACTTTTCTTCTTTTTCCTGCCTTTTAAACCGCAGCTTATCCAAAGATCTGACCTCACCTCTCCTCTCTTCTCTGTTCCATTCTTCTTTCTTTAGACTTGTTTTTGACAATCTCAGCCAGTTTCATTGCTCTAATTATAACTGCTGTTCTGAAGACTCTTAATTTTGAAACTACAATCTTGCATTTGTAGAAAAAGAGCTGCTACACATCTCCACCTAGATATTCCAATGGACTGGCACATTTGATGTGTCCAAAACTGGATTCTGATCTTCCCTCCAAAATCAGATACTTTTCTTTTGTTTGCCATTTTTCTTAATTGATCACTCTGATTTCTACTTTATAATCTAGAAACCCTCAAGTCATCTTGAACTTCACCTTTTTTCTTGGCTTGATAAAATGATCAATCTCACCAGTTCAATATCTGTAATTTAACACCTAGCCAAACTCTCCTCTCCATCCCATCTCATTGTTATAGTTGAGGTCCTTATCATCTTTCTTCTGGGCCACTGCAATAGCCTTATATGTTCTTCCTGCTTCAGTTCCATTCACCTGTCCATGAGTGTGGGTGAAGTACCACTCTCATCATATTCTACTCCTATGCAGCCATCATAATCCCCCAAATATGGTCCACCATCTGACGCCTACCTATCTTTCCACGCATAGCTTCCACTGCTTCTCATCATACACTTTATTGATACCATTTACCATCTTCAGTATTTAGCCTATAACTCCCTGCTGTTATCTTGTTGTTCATGCAGGTTCATTTGCCAATAACCCTTCTATTTCCCACTCCCTCTTGCCTGAATCCAATGTATACTTTAGGCCCAACAAAAAATGTTGTCTTAAGACTCCACAAAACCTACCATGATCTCTTGAACTGAGAGTTCTCTCTCAAATCCTATACAGTCAGTCCTCGTTTATGGCGGTTAATCAGTTTCAGACTCTACCGTGATAAATGAATTTCCACAAAGTAGGATTCTTTATTTATAAATTGAATACTTTCACAGTTAGAGCATAGAAAACCTGTTTATAACCTTCTAAATATGTTTTTTAACATTATTAGAGCCCTCTAGACATGAAATAATACTCTTTAGTCACCATTACACTTGTATTACCCAATATATTAGACAAAATAAGAGAAAATAAGAAATATTAGATGTTACAAATATCATACTATTATTATTGTACATTTAATTACACACACACAGTTCTTACACACAACCACTAACCTATGAATATAGTGCAACTTGTTCGATGATGAAGCAATGAAGATGAAGACATCTACTGCACAGCAAAGAAGAGCAAGGTTACTGCTCCTCTGAAGGCACGACCTCAGTAGGAGAGCCTTCAGGTGGTGCAGTATCTTCAGCATGTGTGTCGTCATCTTCTTCTGCTGAAGGAGTACTAGGAGTAGGCAGTGGGTGTCTGGGTGCACGGCTGAAGAACATCGTGACAGGCAGTTGCAGGCGCTGTCTTTTCATATGCATGAGGAGGCTTTTGTAGGGTTCTATCGCTCCATCAAGTGCAATACACGCATCATTTGTGGGTCCCATTCGCCAATCATGTCCTGTGCTACCTTATAGTTCTCACAACTTGCGAGAGATACTCAAGTGTAAGGCCATCGTCCCCCTCCTGACCCCCAGGAACCTCTGGCTGCTCTTTCTCCTCCTCACTCGCAGACTTAGTCATCTCCACCAGATCCTTCTGGAACGTGTTGCTCACGTAGTCCTCTGCTACAGGCTGGTCAGCAGAGGCAGCTTCTCTGTGGAGAATGACACTCTTCAGATGATACCTCTTCTGGAACTTCTCAAACCAACCCTTGCTTGCCATGAAATCCATGAACATTGCAGAAGAGGGTCCTGGTTGAGGTTCATCCACTGTAAAGTGCTGATAGAGCTGCCTCACCCTCTCCCGGATGACCAGCGAATCCAACAGAATGTTTTTCTTGCGGCTTCACTGATACAAACGGCTAGGGCAGACTCCGTTTTCACTATGAACTTATTACGACTTGTCACAATGCGCTTTGCTTCCTTGTTGAAAGAGACAGTAGCCGTTGCACAGATGTTCTTTCCATCTTTACGGATGGAGTGAATGGTAGACTCATTCAAGTCATAATGGTGGGCAACCTCCACGATTTTCTTGCCATCTTTGATCATATCCAAGAGTTTCACCTTCTCCTGGATGGTAAGCATCTTCCTCCGATGCTTAGTTTCATCGTCAGAAGGCTTAGAAGAAGCAACACGTTTAGGAGCCATCATGGGGCTTAGATAAAAGTTCTCAGAAATCGCAAACACAAGAGCAAAGATGCTTCTGATGCATAGCGATATAGAAGCGTGTATGAGAGAAACAAACTTGTATGAGGCTGAGCCAATCAGTGGCCAGGATAAGAAGAGGATAGGATAGCCAATCAGTGAGCAGCATGCTCTGATTGGCTTGGTTTCACCACACCTGATTTTTTGGAAAAAAGTTATTGCCCACACACAGGAGTGGTCGAGTGGTTGCACCTGGCATTGAAGGATTTGTGAGGGTGCTCGAATACATAGGCCTACAGTCCATATGTACAGTAATTTTAATTTTAATTGTCATACAGGGGTGTATAATTGACCCAGACAACCAAGCGCGTGCTGTATCATTTTCACTGTCTCGATCAATTTTTTAATGAATATATTTGAAAAAACCGTGATAGAGTGAAGCCGCGAAAGTCGAAGTGGTGAGGGATACTGTATTATTTTATATGCATATCTTTTTTTTTAATCCTCACTCAAGGATATTTTTCTATTGATTTTTTTCAGATAGAGTGCGAGGGAGGGAGAGAGAGAGAAACATCGATGTGAGAGACACATCAATGAGCTGCCTCCCATACAACCTTGACTGAGGCCAGGGATCAAACTTGCAACCCAGATATGTGCCCTTGAGTGGAAATCGAACCCACAACTTTTCGGTCTGCAGGCTGACAGTCTAACCACTGAACCAAACTGGCCAGGGCTATATGCATATTTAAGATACTGACTTTTCTCTTTGTATTGAGGTAATCAGGATACACACTTTAGCTTTTAACTAGACCTGTCTAATCCATCTTGCTTGTCCTTCAGAGTACCAATGTGAGGGGTGTTCAGTAAATATACGTTGGGTGAATAAACAATATTTTTAGTGCCGAGTTCGTGAATAAACATATGTGTTAAATGCTTGACTGTTTCTCATAGTCTAACCTCTCCTCACCATAGTCACTACCTCCTCCATATCCACCTTCCAGCCTCTCCTATTTTGAATAAAATTGGTAAAGAGACAAGAAGGAAAGGAATGTAAGGGCTAGGCCAGTATGTTCCCTTCTTGAAAAATAAATAAAACAGAAAGAGAGAGATGAGGCTTTTATTTCACTTTGATGGATAAAAAATAGTATCTTCAGGAAGGAATGCAGTGCACTTAACCCACTGCGTAACAGACAATAGGGACTTTCTGTTTGCAGCACACTTACACTACTCCATTGCAACCAAACTGTCCTTCAGGGAGGTAATGTGTCCTGCTGCAGTGATCAATGCCTCTCAAGGACTCTCCTGAGGCTTTTTATGAGAGCAAAGTCCCCCTCGGTCTCACTGTAACAGAGAGGGGAGAAGTTAAGTGTTATGAATCACACGTTGGGATTCATTAACCCTATGTGGTGCTCAGCATGGGACACCACACCCAACCCCTGGACTGTGTGGATAGGTGTGTCCCCTGCCGGGCCCCCAGAGACCATACAGGTGAGTCTTCTCTCTCCTCACAGGGGCACGGAGACAGTCAGACGTGGGAAAGAGCACAGTGCCTGGTGTCCTCGGCGGCATCATGCTATTTATCATGATGCTATTAATAGACCCCTTTGGTCCTCAGCTTTGTTTAGCTTTTATTTGAATATAACCTGCATAGAGGACCCTTGTTCGTTGTCCCAAAGAGAGTGATGCTAATTAAGGGGAGTTTTATTTCTCTTGATCCAGACGGTTCACAGTCTGAGGGAAAAGTCTTCTTGCCACCCAGTCATCCATGCTGAGGGTGTGGTTTCTACTTGTTAGATGACCATCGGGTGGGTATGGGTGGGAACTGCCTCCTCTTTTTCCCTCTCTTGTCCTTTTCTATCTGAACACTCTGGGTCCCAACGAAGCAGCTCCGTGCTGAGGGGTCTGGCCACTCTGCCCTTGCTCAGGATACGCCTTCTTGCTAGCAGAGCAATGAACCCCTTTTGTTCAGCCTTCTTATGCCTGAAACAGCCAGTGACATTAAAAAAAAAAATACTCCATCTCTGTGGCTTTGGTAAAAAGGAGGACCATGCTCTTGTTTCCAAGGGGATAGAAGAAGTGGGGTGAGGAGGGAGTTCTGGACTAGCTTGAGGGAAGAAGAAGAGAAATGAGAGCAAAAAGGCTTTCCTCTGGACGGTGCCTGTTTTTACTACAAAGGGTCTGAAACCAGCACATCACGACGATTAATGTCATTCTGAAGACTCTTGTCTGGTGTTCATGAGAAATTTGTATTCCTTTTACTTTAATTTTATTTCTTGCAAGGTAATAATCCTTACCTTATTATGCTAAAGGAGTATCTGCCCCTTCACTGCCCTGCGCTTTATTACACAGTTTCATCACATTCGCTGACAAGGAATAGTCCCTTGTCCAAATCAATTTTCTTGAATACCCAGGCTCCTTTCATGATCATGGTGGGGGAGGGGCACCTTTTTTTAACTATCCACATAGAAACATGGCTCTGGGCTTCAGGGAGGGGATGGATTTTAAACCTATAAAATAGTCGTCTGCATTGTTAATGAGCCCCCCAGATGACGTGGAGATGGCCCTCCGCTGGACTCTGCTCTGAGACTCCTAATGGAATGGGCTCCTCCATGACCAATGGGGAACAGCCCCCGAGTCTCAGGAGGTGAAGGAGAAAGTGGAGACATTCCAAGTTTTAATGAGCATGTATTTTCCTATGGTCACCTTTGCAGACCAGTAATTGCATACCCTGGATAGTTCACAGAAAGCTGTTACACTGATAACATTCAGACATTTTCCAAGCATCTATTGAGGGCCTACCACGTGCCAGCCATACTAAGTGCTTTCATGAGCAGTGCAGGCAATGAGAGGCGCTGATGATGTGATAGGGCACCGTGGACTGCAGTGTTTAGGGAAATCTTCCCAACACAGTGGGAATTGGTTTTCTGCTTAGAGGAGAAAACTTCATTTCCACAAATTCATCAAGAGCATCAGCACCAAAATCCTGAGACAACTTGTTGAATGTTTTTCTGGCTTTGGACCATGGAGGACAGACAGCTAGGCCTGGGTGATGACAGCACTGGACTGAAGTCTGTACCAAAGTTGTGGCCCTGGCTCTCCACTAGCCAGCCATGCCGCTATCGGGCCAGGTCTCTACCTTTCTGAACCTCTGCTTTAACCAAGGTGCTCATACTCCTCCAACTCATATCAAGAGTCAGCCCTGGCCAGTTTGGCTCAGCAGTTAGAGTGTCGGCCTGCGGTACAGAGAGACCCGGGTTCGGTTCCCGCTAAGAGCATGTATCTCGGTTGCAGTTTGTCCCCGGCCCTGGTTGGTCGTGCGGGTGGCAGCCACTCGATGTGTCCCTTTCACGATGTTTCTCTCTCTCTCGCTCTCTTCCTCTCTCTCCCTCCCACTCTGTCTGAACAAAAAATGGAGAAATGTCCTCAGGTGAGGATTAAAAAAAAAAAAAAAAGAGTCAAACACAAGGACCTATTGATTCCACTCCCAAGATTTTATCCTAAGGCATGTTTTCTCAGTCTCATCACTGTTGATATTACGGACTGGATAGTATTTGTTGTAGAAAGATGTCCTACACGTTGTAGGGAACTTAGCAGTATCTACCCGCTAAATGCCAGTAGCAACCCTCCCCAACAACTTGTGACAATCAAAGTCTCCAGACATCCTCGGATGTCTCTAGGAGGACAACATAATCCCTGGTTGAGAACCGTTGTTGTACGATATCAAAACGAAGATGGTTGCATGAGTAATGAGATTCGCAATAGCATATGTATCACAGTAAAACATATGAAAACCATTTACATCAATGGTAAGAGAGGGGTTAGGAAATTGACACATTCCTTTTATGTCATATTGTGTAATCATTATAGATGAAATATGAAGTTATGTATTAAAATGTATGTAAAGTTATATTACATATAAAAGCGGGATATTAGATAAGCACAGAATGCGGTTGAGTAAAAATGCCCTGAGTTGTAAAATCTGAGGATTAGAAAGAACCTTAAAAGTCACCTGGTCAAATGACCTGCCTTTCTGATCCTTAGATTCCTTTGGAGATACCTTTACTAAGAGGACATATATCCCCTGCCTGAACCCCTCTGTATTAGTTTCCTGTGTCTGCCTCAAGAAATCACCACAAACTTGGTAGCTTAAAACAACAGGAATTTATTCTCTCACAGGTCTGGAGGCTAGAAGTCTGAAGTCAAGCAGGTCCAGTCTCTCTCTGAAGGCTCTAGAGAGAATCTTTCCGTGACTTCCAGCTCTGGGTGCTCCTGCTGTTCATTGGCTTGTGGCAACAAAACTCCAGTCTCTGCTTTCTTCCCTGTGTCTGTGACTCAAAGCTCCCTCTTCTTTCTCTTATAAGGACACCAGTCCCTGGATTTAGAGCCCTCCTTAAACCCAGGATGATCTCATCTCAAAATCCTTAACTTAATTACATCCGCAAAGACACCATCTCCAAGTAAGCCACATTCACAGGTCCTAGGGATTAGCACGTGGACATATATTTAGGTGGGGGGGGGGCAGTGTGATGAAACCCACAATCCCCTCTATTGATGAGCTACTCACTTCTTCCTGAAGCTGGGTCTTCCATTTTTGGACAGCTTTGAAGTAGAACGTTCTTCATGTTGCATAAACATCTCACATATGTATAATTATTAGACACCCTAGAGAAATATAAGTAGTTGGATGGTGAGAAGGATTTGTTTCCCTTAGCTATATGTTTTCCAATTAAAAATAAAAACCTGCTTTATCTTTCCTCATAGGATCCAGTCCTGTAGCATATATGACATAGTTTTGTATATTTTGAACTAACAAAGGAACATAGGGCTCTCACGAATGATGTCACCTTCATTTATAGATGCTTATCTGTTTGGGGTGCTCTACCTGATAAGCCTATGCTTGGGGCATTAGAAGAAGATAATACTTGCTATTTTAAAATATCATGAAGTCATATTTGCTATTTTAAAAAATCACCACGAAAAAATCAGAACTCAGATGAATTTACTTATTATTATTATTGTTATTGGAATGGCATGGCTGGGAACATCCTACATTTTTCGGTGCTCAAGGCTTCAAAGAGCATCCTGTCAGTGGAATGTGTGATCAAAGGCTGTCCGTTCTGAATAAATCAGTCAAGAGTCACCTCCGTTTCCCATCACACAGGAACCAATAACTTTTTTCTCTCCTTTAATTCTTCTATCCCTTCCTTTCATTTATCTTTCTCTGCCTTTCTCCAGTTCTTACTCCCCTACCAACATCCCTTTTATCCTCTTTCTTTTCCTCCTCCTCCTCTCCTCTCCCCATTCCCCACTGAACACATGTCAGACATCTGGGTCCCAGCACAGAGAAATCGCTCCTCCAAGTCATGAAGGGAAGGGCTGACTTGACACCTCACTTAGGCACCGAGAGGCCTCTGAAATGCTTCCCGAATCCTTCTCTTGACACGTAAGACTTATTCATACTAAAGCATGCCTCCTTGTCCACTCCACCAGGCCCACTCAGTGACTGCTACCCAGAGCTTTCAAAACACCTCCTTCCCTGTGGCCATGTGGAGGGCCCTACCAGAGCCTGGGGCTCAGGGCCTTCATGGGCCATTCACCAATGTAAGACATCACTGCACTTGGAGATTGATGGTGATCCCTGAAGGTGGCCAACAGGGAGGAGCCCCAGGCACCCACAGCCAGTGCTCCGTCAAGCCAGGAACAACTGAAAGGGGTAAGAGGAGCCCCTTAGCTCTCTGAAAGTCAGTAACTCACTTTATTATTGGCCCAGGTTATTAATTTTTTTTCCCACTTGCAGACAGGTGACTATAGCTAAGGTCTTTTTTAGCTAAGGGTTTCTTTGCACAGGGCACAGGGTCAAATCGCGGTGATGAGAAATTGGTCTTGACTGTCAGGAGAGAAGCCACTACTCTATTTCTGATAGTCTGGAACCAGGAGCTGTTTCCATTGGTAAAGAAAAAGGTCCCTCCCTTACTTACCTCACAGCCAGCTGAAGTCTAGTTCGAGCCTGACTCTGGGACCCACATGGTCACTTTACCATCTATGTGGAGGACAAGCATCACCTCTTCCTTCTCATTCCTTATTTTCTTGTGAGAGGAAAATAAGACCAATGATGATCAAATACTAGAGGATGCCATAACCATACAGCTATTGACTCTGCAAGTGAAAGTGGAGGGAGCATATCTCAGAGCCTTTGGTCTCCATCCTCATCACCAAGCTCCCTGAGTGGGCTGAGTTGTGGCCTCTAGAAGATATGTTCACCCAGAATTTGTGAATTTGACTTTAGTGGGAAAAAGGGTCTTTGCAGATGTAATAAGGATGAAGATCTGAGGGCAAGAACATCCTGGATTAGGATAGATCCTAATTCCGATGACAAAAGTCTTCATAAGAGACAAGAAGGGACAGCCCTGTGAAGATGGTGGCAGAGATTGGAATGAGGCTGCCACAAGCCAGGGAATTCCTACAGCCACCAGGAGCTGGAAGAAACAGTGAAGGATTCTCCTCTGAGCCTTCAGAGGGAAGCCTGATATTAGTTTCTGGCCTCCGGAACTGTAAGAGAATAAATTTCTGTTGGTTTAAACCACTGAGTCTGTGGTCATTCATTATGGCAGCCCTAGGGAACTAATACACTCACTAAGAAAACATGGCATATTGATGGAAAATTTCAGTCCTAATAAAACACCCCAACACGCTGTCACAGGAAGGCATAGATTATGGAGTCAGATAGACCTGGATTTGAATCTCAGCTCTACTGCTTTTCAGCTGAATGTTCTTGGGCAAGTTGTGTAGCCTTTGAGGTCACAAGTTCCTCATCTGCAGAAAGTGGAGGGTAAGACCTCCCCTCCTGGGGGTCATGAAGAGCAAAGGAAACAAGGTCCAGGGTGCTAGTTCTCTTCAACCTCCCTTTCAACTTCCTCTTCTTCCTGCTCAGAAAGCTCTGGTGGTTCTGTCTGGTGGTCTACAAAACCAAGTCCAAGCTCCAAGGTATGTTTGAGATCCTTCACATTTTGCCTGACACCCACTCACCTTTCTTGTGAACCTCATTTCCGTCAACTTTTCCCTGAAGAATCTGCTTCTGGCCCTTACTTGTCCCCGAACCAGTCTTCTACCAATCTCTCCAAATCTCTACATGTGTCCTCCACCCATGCCTCCCCATCCCCGTCAGCTCCACCCCCTGCTCCACCTCCCTCAAGCATCCTTCCTGCGTCACTGCCTCAGTGTTTCTTTGAGGCATGGAACCATCCAGATTCAGCCATGGAGCACGAAGATTAGGGTGATAGGGAAGACCCTGTTTCTGGGGTCCTCGATCCCCTCCACTCTTCCTCATGTCTCCTCTCATATCCCCTCACTTGCTTTTTCTTGGCATTAATGTGCTACTAACAGCCCCACCCTCACCACCACCACCACACAGCTTATTCACACTGTGGTGTAAAACAGTGACGACAGCTTAAAATATTGCCTCCTGAGAGCGGACTAAAAATCCTAAACCTAAATATTGAACTTCATGCATCATCACACATGGAGATTCAAGGGGCAAAGGGGAGACACAAGGTCTTTCCTAAATCTACCCAGCTGCCTCTGCCCTCTGAGTGTGCCTGCTGTTAGTAACTCGAGGCAGCCCCTCCCACCAGCCTCCCACCCATCTCCACCTCCGCTGCCTGGTTTATCTACCTTGTTCTGAGATTTGGACACCCATGATTCCTTTCTCCTTCCCACCCGGACTTTTCTCTCCTCTTTCTTCCTGCTACTTCATGTTCTAATTGCTCTCTGGGGGTGACCATCCATCTTGTTCACTAGGTGTTCAATTAGAGTGGACCTCAGCCGCTCAGCTCCTCCCCTCCTCCCTCCCTCTCTGCCTGCCCCCAGATGTCACCCTGCAGGAAGCAATATATAACACCCTCCATCCCCGGCAGTGTACTGGCCACCCGCCATTCCCAGCCTGAGTCCCCATTAACTACACCAAGGCGAGTGAATAAATAAATCTCTAAGTGGGGACAGAAAGGAGGAAGCACTGGTTCGGAGCTAATGAAGGTCACCTCCCAGCCAGGCCTCCCACTCCCACTCTGTGAAATGAGCCCAGGACTGGGGAGGCAGCTTCCTCCTCATACACAAATCCTGTGTGTGCGTGTGTGCGTGTGTGCGTGTGTGTGTGTGTGTCTGTGGTATGGCCCTGGGTCAGTTCCAGGATCACAGTGTATTATCATAGTTTTGCTGTTACTGTTCAGCTTAATTTGGTCTTCACACACCATGACGGCTTAGGAACAGACAGGCACAGCACCTCTTGTCAGGACAGGCAGTGCCTGCTTGGTGATCAGGAAAATGACATGCCATGTGTATGTGGTACTGTGAAGTCAGTCTCTGTGGGCTGGTGGATGGAGAGTATTATATCATCTCGGGGATGGACAAACCATCTCGCCCCAGACTTGAGATGATGGTGGAGTCAGACCTGCTCGGTCCTATTCTAATTTTTATTTCCTAACAATCATATTTCTCAAAAGAGGGGACACATACCTCTGAGAATGCCTGGCTTTATGCTGGCAAGTACATGAAACCCTAGAATAAATGAGATACTTTTTTCCTGGATGGTCAGTTTTACTTGATTGTGTGAGTAATTTGACACATGGTGTTAATATTAATCTCATGTTATGTGATATATACATACATACATATTATATACACATACATATATATTATGGAATAGAAAAAATTTTACATTAATTTTTATGATAAAAGAGAGGACAAAGTAATTCCATGCTTGCTTTCTCTATTGCAGTGGTTCCCTGGGATACCCTATCACTGTCCCTTGATTTAGAGAGGGCCCCCGACAGGCACAGTTTGAGAAGCTCTGCCCACAGACACCCTAGATTGATCTGGTGAACTGACTCTAACTCCCAAACAACACACACACACACACACACACACACACACACACACACACACTAGCTGGACATATACCAACTCAGTTACAAACTCTATTTCTTAGGATTTCGCAGGTAAAAGTAGTGTTATGACTTAAGTCCCAGCCAATACAAAAAGTGACAAGTACAAGTTCCATGTCACTTGCTTAAAGGCAATTGCTTGCCCTCACGTCTTTGCTTTCTCCTTCTCTAGTCTGGAAGAGAGACTTGGTGCAGACCCAGCTTCTACCTTGCGGAGAGGACCACACCAAGGGAAGAGCGGAGTCACAATGTGGAGGGAGCCTAGGTCCCGTTATGATCAAGGAGCAAAGCTGCCTTGCCAATCCCAGTCCCAGCTGCTCACCTTGGACTGTTATGAAACAGAACAAAACACATCTGTCTTATTTTCAAGACTGTTTCCAGGTTGCCTTGTTATAGTAAATGCCCTCATTGATACGGCTTCTTATCGGGAGTCTTAGGAAGAAGTTCATGTTGAGACTCACAGTTTGCTCAACCGAATTCTCTCTCTCAGACTGTGGTGTCAAGGAATGGGATGCGGAAGGTAGTGTTTGTTCTCACTGAGGTCAGCCCTGGAGACTAGAAGGTACCTATCACCTTAATATCTCATCCTAAATCCATCATCAGGCACCCGAGTCCTCACCCTATCCTAGTAACTCGAGACCCTGGCCGAGTCACTCTAATTCCAAGCCTCGGTTTGCACATCTTGAAGAATGGTCCTTGTATTTCTCCTTCCAACCTCACGGATGTATGTGCATCATATGAGAGAATGTGCCTTATTTGAGAGTGAGGACAGTGTCTGTCACCCTGCTCCTTGACTCCAGTTCCCAGAGACACCGAGGGAGCGCCCGCCACCTTCACAGGTGTGTCTCAGGTGACTGGGGTGGTCCTTCAGGTTCAGGGAAAAGCAGGTGTTGGTCTTTCAGTACTGGGGTCAGCCACGCTTTGTGCACTTGCCACTGTTCCAGCTGTTTGGGCTCTTTTTTAAGGGGGGTGCCACCCTGGGGCATGCCATCTTATGAGCCTGTAAAGCTGCTCCTGAAACACATTTTCCAGGTTAATAGTCAAGGTGGGGGTGTTCTTGAGGTGGACGCCAGAACAGAAGGAGTAGAGTTCACTAGGAGAACTCTAGGAGAAAGTCAGCTTCTGGACCAGGAGTCGCAGAAGCTGCATCCAGTCCCAGCCCTGACCTGAGTCACTCTGTGTCCCTTGACTAAGCACTTGCGGTCTTTGAATGCCATTCTGGAAAGTGACTAAGTTGGATCTGGTAATCTAGAAGTTTCTTTTCTAGTTCTAAAAACCTGTAGTTCTGGGCTCTGTTGAAAAAAAAAGGACAAGGACACCAGTGGGTAAAGGTAATGTGAATAGGGTGGAACTTGAACACATGGGAGTCAATTCATTCATTTGCTCGTTTATTCATTTTTTTCTTTCTTTTAGCAAGATGTCACCAAGCCCGTACTATGTGGGAGCCCCTGTGAGGATGAGAGACAAGGGATTGCCTGCTTTCCTGGGTACTGAGGGGAGCGACCACTGTCGGGCACCAAATGAAGCCAGTAATTGTCCACTGTGTGGTCAGTTCAGTCCGGTTTGGATAGCCAGACAGCAGTCATTGACTCCATCCCTATTTTTCAATGTGACCTTCAAGCAACGGTAGCTAAAATAAGAGTAATAAGGAGAATCACCAATGTTTAAAAATAAATGATGAACACAAACCTCAGCATATTGGATTCCAAAGACCACAGAATTGCTCTGCAGAACCAAAAAGATAAGGCAGCAACATGAGCTAGGAATCTGGGTTGTTGCCCGAGATCTGTCACCAACTACACAGTATGAGCAAGGCACTTTCTCTCTCTGAGTCTTAGTTTCCTGTTCTTTAAAGTCTGGAGTTGAGTTGGATTGTCTCCAAGGACTCTTCTAGGTCTGATGTTACATGAGTCTGTCCCTGATGTTATTCCATAAGGTAGTATTCCCTTGTAATAGCACAACATAATGAAAATTCCCCAGAGCCAAATGCAACACCTCTGGTTCCCTTTGTATGACTGATTAAATTAGAGAAAACCAGGCAGGCTCTCACTGGAGAGCCTGGGAAATTGCTGGATACAAGGAAGATTTCTGAGATTAGTGCAGTTACCCTTGGCTAGATTATGAAGTCCCCCAGAGTTTTCTTTGTGTTCTAATTAAGCAAAAAGTAGAAAGTTCAGCTGTGTAGAGAACAGGCTTGAGCCTATCCTTAACAGAAAATACTTCTAAACTTTTACCATTTATGCAAAAAGGTGCATTTATTATTTGACTAACTTTTTATATCTCCACAACTATCTTTAATTACCTAGGGCTATAGAAGCAAACCTGAAAAACATCTTGAGGTTCAGCTGACATTGATTCAGTATACTAGAAACTGAATAGGAACATTTGGTAATGCTCTTTGAGAACCTATCTGAGGGTGAGTGTGTGTGCATGCATGTGTGTGTGTGTGTGTGTGTGTCTATGTGCACGTGTGCACACGCAGTGAACATGTAGAGAGAAGGCACTGAGACAGGAATCTCCTATGAAGTTCTCTGAGGCAACAAGGCTGCCAGTGGGCCACAGGATAGGCACTGGGGACCCCCAAAGTTCTGTCTTATCCACCCTTCAGGTCCAGGTGGAGGGAAGCATCTTCAGAAGGAGAGGTGAATGTGGCTTAATTCAGTTTTCAGTATTAAAACTGGGAAGACCTAGGGGTTAAGAGTTACTGAAAACCTACTATGTTCCACACACTGTGATAAGCACCTCATAGGTGTTTTCTCTTTTTAATCCAAATCCACAAATGCATACACACCCACTCACAACTCTTCAAAGTAGGTATAATGATCCCCATTTCATAGATGAAGATGAAAACAGGCTTAGAGAGGTAAAGTACTTTGATCAAACTAGAAAATTGAAACCCAGGTCTTACAATCCTGAAGCCCAAGCTTTGTCACAAAACCATTGGTTCCCAAATTGCCTGAGTGGGCGGAAAGCCCCTTTATAATATTACAATTCTTTCTCTTTGCACTTCTCTATTCTACTAAACTTTAAGAAATCTGTTTGATAACTGATGCTTGAGACACATATGAATTTGGAGGAACTGTAAGGGTCATTGCATTAGCCATGCACAGGAATAGTGGCTTCCTTGGGCCCATGTAAGAAAGCGACAAGAAGTAGAAGCGGATGGTAATAGCACCTGTGTTATGTCACATGTGGAGTGCTCTGACCTACAAGACTTCAGATTGAAAGCCTACATTTCATTTTTTCTTCCCTAGCACCTTATTTCTGAGAACAATGGATTTTGACTCGTCTCTGCTTCCAGGGAGATGTCAGAGTGTCCTTGAGAAAACCAAAACAATGCTGCTCTGTAAGTAAATATGTGCTGAATGAATGAATTACCATAAGCCATTCATTCTAGGTTCATTAATTAGTGTTGCCTCATTCATCAGCTGCATTGTCCAATTTACTTCACAGGACTAGCTGTCTTCAACTCTGCAGGGCCAAGACAAAGTTGAGATCCTTAGTCTCCACATCCTGAAAGAGAAGTGGAGGCATAGCCTTGCTCTTTTGCAGAACTGCACCCTGAGAAAGTGAATCAAAATGAGTTATTGACTGAATATGAAATAATCAGATTTATGCATATTTAAATGTTATAGTTGCATAAAGCCACAAGAGAACATGTTCCCTTTACTATAGTAAAGAAGTAAGTCTAACCAGGCCTCTCCCCAGACTCTCCATCAAGGTGGAAATTCTGCAGCAGGTTGTCTGTACCTCAATGTGTCAAGCAGAGCCATCTTAAAATGTAGGAAACATTGTGGTGTAATCTCAGGAAGGCCCTTCCCTTGAAATAATCTCTTCCCCATTGGTCTTCTGGCAGTACTTGTCCTGCCACCCTTCATTTCTCTGGGCTATTTTTTTTTTTTTTCTGGAATAGGGGCAGTTGACATGGTGAGAGCTGGGACTGGGCAATTCTGATAGGACTGGTGAAGAATTAGCAGTCCAGAGCATGAGATTCTGTTTAAAGGAAAATTTGGATGAAGATAACTTATCAGGCCAGTGAACGTTTGACAATCCATTGAGCTGGGTGGGCGATCAAGCAAAGAGTGCAGAATGAAGAATAATTTCATTGTGAGTGAGTGAGTGTGTGTGTGTGTGTGTGTGTGTGTGTGTGTGTGTGTGTATGCATGTGTGTGTGCGTGCGCACGCAGGGAAGGCGCTCTCTAGGAGAAATTCCCCAGCCAGGCTACCCAACAGAGCTTGTAGGAGGAACAATTGTTGCTATCGTCTCTCTGGTCTACTCCACCTCTACAATCTCTTTTTCCCCAACTGTATTAGAATTTCATGAAAATATTATTAGATGGCTTTCAGAATCACTGGGAAAGCTAGCGAATTAATCTTCCAAAGCAGGCAGGCACAAGTGATGACTGGTCCTAGAAGAGAACCAGTCAGAGGCCTTATTTTCATTCTGGCTCTGCCAGTACTAGAGTACTAGGTGAATGGCCTTAGCGTCTCCGTGGTTCTGTTATGCAGTGTTTGAGTGTCTAAATTCCCTAGGCGCATCTCCATTCACTGTTTTGTCCTATGTGTTGGAGTTACATATTCAACCAGGTCAGCTCTCTTCAACCATAGGCAATAGCCAGTCAACCAACACAATGTGTGTGTGTGTGTGTTTATGCACAGGGTGCAGATAGGGAAGACAAGCTTAATAGGATCCATTCATTCATACATTAAACAAACATTTGCAGAGCACCTACTGGGCATCAGACTAAGCCAGGCATTCAGACCTGGAAGCCAAAGCTTTATGAACTTGTTAAAAATATATACTTACAAGTATAAATGGAAGGAATTCACAGATTATACAAGTGAATGAGGATATAGGTAAAGGAATATTATAATAGGTAGGGTGAAAAGGGAAAGTTAATCCCAGAAGACATCTGGAAATGTTGTAGTTTGAGTAGAAAGAGAAGGAAAAGGTCACTCTGGGTATAACTTGGCTCCAACATTAATTTTCCCTCAAGTAGAAGTTGGCTCAGCAAAAAGCAGAGTCCTCACTATTCCCCTATAAATGGGCTGAGATCTTTCCCCAAAGCACTAT
Organism: Tadarida brasiliensis; assembly: GCA_030848825.1. Lineage (NCBI taxonomy): Eukaryota > Metazoa > Chordata > Mammalia > Chiroptera > Molossidae > Tadarida > Tadarida brasiliensis. The sequence continues at coordinate 23,282,570 of CM061263.1, forward strand.
TATGCATTTGAACATTCTCTTGCTATATTTATATGGGAAAGAAAGAAAGCGATTCACTGCCTCCCCAGTTCTTTTTCTTGCTGCTCTCCATTTGTCTTTGTGGCTGGCATGTTATTTCACTAAAGAGGAATGTCCTATTTTTAAGAGGTGAAAGGCAGTATGTGGGGTGGAGATTATACTAATAAATTTTGACATGGAAAAAAGGAGACCTTCTCTCATTTCCTTATGATAAAGGAAAACCAATCCAAGACTCTTGAAACTCAGTGTCATCCTAGAGTGACATGAAGGTCTTTGGGTGGGAAGAGATGTCTTCAGAAGGTAGCTGAGCAGGTGCCTGGCTGGTGATGTGGGGGTGAACAGCAGTGTCTTGAATCTCATTCCATTTTTGTTAATGCTCCAGACTCCTGGGAATTCCCCAGATCTCCTCTGTGGTGGATATATGCTGTTCCCCAGGATGTGGTACTTACATCTACCTTCCCTTGGGTGATTCCAATCCCAAATGCCTCTGTCATATAATACACTTTTTTTTTTTTTACTGTCTTCTGCATTCTAAGAAGCTCTAAGTACTAAAAATTTAAAGACTTCAAAGATGAATAAAAAAAATTTCTGGTTATAAGTGTATTAGTTTGCTATGGCTGCCATAATAAAGTACCACAGACTGAGTGGCTTAAACACAGTTCTGGAGTCTGGAAGTTCAAGCTCAAGGTGACAACAGAGTTGATTTCTTCTGCGGTGTCTCTCCTTGGCTTGCAGTTGGCTGCCTTTTCACTATGTCCTCCCATGGACTTCCCTCTATGCACATTCCTGGTATTTGTGTGTGTTCTAATCTCCTCTTATTATACAGACACCAGTCAGGTTGGATTAACAACCTCATTTTAACTTAGTCACCTCTTCAAAGGCCCTGTCTCCAAATATAATTACATTCTGAGATACTGAGTGTTAGGCTTCCACACATGAAATTGAGGGGGTACAATTCAGCCCACACGAGCAAGGCAGCTCTCTATACTCACAATAAAACAGATATCTTAAGCTAACTCACATTAAAAAAAAAACACCACACAACACTACAATTTTTTGTAAAGGACCAACAGATTGACCTTCTGTCCACAGCGGATCTTCCCTACAAATGTGCTGAACTGAGCTCCTCTAAGGTTGTGGGGATAGCCCCACAACTCCAGGCTCTGTTTCATATTCCAGTAGAGATGTAATATGCAAAGGTAATTCCAGGCAGAGGGTACAGATGATGCAAAATCACAATCATGGTAAAGTCCTAGTGAAACTGTTGGGTGTGCAGGGTGGTGTCTTATAGGGGAGGATTAGGAGATAAGACAGAAAAGATAAATTGGGCCCCGAGGGTAAAGGGCTGGGCATGTATGCTAAAGATCCCAATTTCATCCTGTAGGCTCAGCAACAGGATTGGTGCTTAGAGAAGGGAGAATATCTGGACTTGACAATCTCTTTTCTCAGGCACGTTATGAAACTGGCAGTGTGGAGAACAGACCAAAGTTGGGAGAGAAGCAGACAGCGATCCCATGGGGAAATGATGGGAGTTCATTTTAGAACCTTGAAGAAGCTGCAGAAGTGGAGGTTGAGGTTGCCCTCATCGCAAAGATATGGACTCTCTCCCAAAGACTCTGGACAATGCTCTCTTAATCTCTCAAAACACAGATGCCAGTGAGGTCTGATTTGGAGGAAGGTCATTGACATACAGGCACAGTGCCATTGATTCCCCTTGTTCTTGAACTAACTAAAGCTGCGCTGAGGGGAAAAGGAATGAGATCAGAGGTCCCAACGCTACATGTACTTTCCCTTAGCTGTTAGAAAATTAAATTACTTCTTAGAAAAGTAAGATGTAGTTACTCTTTCCCATTATAGTATTCTTGGGAGAAAAGCGTGTGCCTTCTATGGCTGTCTGGTGTGTCTAATTCTAAATGTCAAGGCCAAGTCCTGGAAATAGGGTTCTGGAGACTTTTTCTCTGAGAGGTGAGTCAAGGTGGGTCCCACCCAGTGGATCAGGTGAGGCTTCTCGATCACTGGGAACAAAAACCTGCCGTCTGCAGATAGAAGAGCAGAGCATTTTCCTGTCTCAAGAGGACCATATGATTTGATTTTTTTAAAAAGAGTTTTTCATTCCTTCACTCAGCATTTGTCAAGTACCTTGTATATGACAAGCCTAATGTACACACCAGTGGTGCAAAGATGAATGTGACCCAGTTCCAGAAAAGTCTCTTGCTGTCTGATAGGGACCAGGCAGATATGAATGGATGAATTAAAATACCATATGATACATACCTCATTGGAACCATGAACCCAGGCGACCACAGAGGAAGAGCTACACCTGAGTGATTGACATGATCAAGCAGAATATACAATGATGCACATTTATCAAGATGCTGGGGCCAAATATATGGATCATTGACCTGTATTGGTACCTAAAATTTTTACATAGATTTTTCCTTGGATTAAAGCCTATTTAAATCTGAGAATGTTTTATTCTAATTATATCCTAATATTTTAACTCTATCACTTAAAAATAACCATTTACCCAAATAATATGAGAAGACATAGAACTGTCAGACAATCCATTAATCACTCAAACATTCATCAGCTATATTTTATGTAAAACTTCCCAGGTCTGGGCACTATAGGGAGATAGAAAGGCACATAAAAAGGAGAGAGAGATACAAGTAAGGGAGTTGGCTTCTGCTAACAGTCAGGCATTATGTTGGGCATTCAACATATATCAGTTATTTTTTGAAAGGAAGGTGTTATTATGCCTTTATATAGGTTGAGAAATTGAGTGACATAAGTTGATCAAGTTCACATAGACAGCAAAGGGTAGGTCACTGCCATTCCAGCCCATGTCCAATGCATCACTTCCTGGCACTCTGGCAAAAGTGCTGGGGGTACGTTTTATAAGGAAGGAAAGAGGGGAGGAAAAGCCCTTCAATAGCTTGGGTATCTGAGTGGAAGGGAATACCCACTGCACAGCCCACCATGGCTTGCTTTTTCCAGAGGTGCAGGGGTGAGTACACTCCGATGCATCTAAGCACACATGGCAGCTTGTCTACACATTGCTGCACTTGAGGTCTTACTGGGTCAGCGTTAAAGGCTGCTTAAGATACATGTGTTTTGCACATGTATGTGCTACTATGTTTCAGGCAGATATATATGTTAGACTTATCAAAAATGAACATCCATTTAAAAACACTGTTGAATTTGTCTCTTTTTTTCATCACAAGCACATTCAGTCCCTATTTGGTGTAGTATATTATGAAATTTTTGTTTCCAGGCATCCAACTAGGATCCTCATATTGGAATAGAGATTATGTGTCAAAGGACTAGAGGGATTGTGTGTGGTCCCCTCTGGTTAATATCTACCAAGCTCATTACTCATCCAAGGTATCAGACACTATTATGAGACCTTTGTACATTGTCATACTTTAGCTTCACAGCAACTTGTAAGTGGGTAACATTATCGTTCTGTTTAACAGATGAGAAAACCAAAGCTCAGAAACATCAAGTGACTTGCCAAGGTCACACAGATGATTCTAAGCACTTAAACATATTAGCTCATTTAATACTCATAACATCCCTGTGAGGTATATACTATTATTATCATCAGCCTCTTCATTTTATAGATAAGAAAACAGATATATGGAAAAGTTCAGTGACTTGCTCAAGGTCACACAGCTCGTAAATCCTTGAACTGGGATTTAGCCCCATCTCTGGATTTGTCCTGCAGAGCCCAGCTCTTAACCACTAGCCTCTCTCACCTATTTGAAAAACTGTGATTCTGCCTTCTTTCTTGATGCTCTCTCAGACTCCAGACTATGACTTCCTGCCAGAGTCCAGCTTCAGCCTATGGGTGTGAAAAGACCCTCTGACATATTCTCCAAGGGATAACGCATCTTGCCTTCAAAATCTCTCTCAAGCTGCTGCTAAAATGCTTCTAAAAGGAATTATTCAATAAATCAGGGAAATTTCAGTGGAGTTTATTTGTCATTCTAATGGGCTGGCACTCTGAATATAATCATGTATGAGAGAAAAAAGGAGTTCCTTGCACTCAGATCCAGAAGATAAAACTCTGCCCTGGGACTCACAGGGACACTTCTATTAATTGGTTGTAGGGACTTTAGCCCCGAGGACCTCAGCCAACCCCTTCTCCCCAATACCTCCAACAAGTCTGACCAGTTTCCCTGGGATTAGCTCCTTGGAAATGGAATCCCAAACTCATTTGATGTGACCTAAGGTTGCATCCACATCTGTCTGTGTTCTACTCAACCTCCGGCTGTCTCCCACATGAACTACTCACTGTCAAGCCAGGTCACCACACTCCTATCCTGGCAGATTGCTTTTTGCATCTAAATGCAGGATTTGAATCTTGTGTCCTTTTCTTTAATTTTTAATTTGATATTGCTAGGTTTCACCCAGCAGTTACAATTCTCAACCTTCTTTTGAATGTTATTTCTGCCATTCATCAGAGTAACAAATATTTTCGAGATCAGAGTAATCCACAAATTTGGAAAGCTTTGACTCTTATCTTCTTCCAAGTCATTGATGGAAAGTATAGAACACAGATACCGTTCACTGCTTATGTCTCTTGGGACCTGACTACTGGTTGACCTCAACCCACTGAGAGCCTAATTCCCTGGGGACCAGCCCAGCTTCTGTGGCATGTTTTCAGGGAACCATTTTAGATCCTAGAGATTGTCACCTTGCAGTCTAAGAACTCAAAACCATCTATTTAATAATCTATTCTAGAATGTTTAATTTAACCTATAATGTCTTTCTTTCCTGTTTTGAAAATAAAAACATATGCTCATTTTTCATGATATCGCAAATGTTACTATTATTTAAGATCATAAATACTAATTCACTTGATATATTAATATGTAGTTTATTGGAGTCTAAAAATCAACAAACAACAAGTGCTGGCAAGGATGTGTAGAAAAGGGAACGCTTGTGCACTGTTGGTGGGAATGCAGACTGGTACAGCCACTGTGGAAAACAGCATGGAGTTTCCTCAAAAAATTAAAAATGCAACTGCCTTTTGACCCAGCGATCTCACTTCTGGGAATATATCCCAAGAATCCTGAAACAACAATCAGAAAGAATATATGCATCCCCATGTTCATAGCAACATTATTTATAATAGCCAAGATCTAGAAAGCAGCCCAAGTGCCCATCAGTGAAGGAGTGGATAAAAAAGCTGTGGTACATTTACACAATGGAATACTATGGGACTGTAAAAAGGAACTCTTACCTTTTGCGACAGCGTGGATGGACCTGGAGATTATTATGCTAAGTGAAATAAGCTAGTCAGAGAAAGACAAATACTATATAATCTCATTAATATGTGGAATCTAATGAACAAAATAGAAACAGAAGCATAGATACATGGAACAGAATGACAGCTTTTAGAGGGGAGTGGGAGACTGGATGGAAGAAGGTGAAGGAATTAGCCAAAGAACATGTATATGCATAACCCATAGACACAGACAACAATGTGGTGATGGCCAGAGGAAAGGGGTGGTGGTGAGGGCTGGGTGGAGGTGGGCCAAGGGGGGGAATATGGGGACATCTGTAATAGTGTCAACAATAAAAATAAAGTTAAAAATGAAGATTTGAATGTTAAATGTGACTGGATATCTTTGTCTCTGCTCCTTCTCCATTGGAGCTGCAAATAGATTTGGAATCTATTTATTGCCCCATAAACACACACACAGTAAAACCTCCCCCATTATCTATTTATCGAGAACAAAAAACTTTAGTTATTCACCCAAGACCACAGGGTGAGGAATGGGAAAGATGTCTGTCTCATGAGGTCAGTTGGCAACGTTATCCAGGCATGGCACGTCCCGAACACATTCATCATCTCAGAAGCTGAAACCGATTGGCACATTGCAAAGGATTCTAAAACTTTAGAACTGGGGGTGGGGGGCGGGATTTGGAGATGATCTAGTGGAGCCCCTCGTCTTGCAGATAAAAAATGAATCTCACAGAGGAAAAGTGGCTTCATGAGCACTGCCTGGCATGTCCCTGATGTAGACAGATTGAAAACCTCTGTCTTCCGACTCCTGGCACAGTGCTCCCTCCATTGTGCTGGATTACTTCTCTAAATCCTAGCTGGCATATCAGAGCAAACGGTCATCAATGGTGCAACTGATTTTGGAAAAACAGTAACAAAACCTTGAGCAATTTCATGAAAGGGCGCTATGAGTAAGGAACCCGAAACAGAAGTCAGCACAACTGTTGTAAAGATTCTTTAGAAGGGTCCTCATACCTTCCACCCTGGCATTCCCTCCACCCACCGGTCATCTCCACTTTACAGACGTGGAAACGGAGGCTCAGGAAGAAGGCAGTAATTTTTCTAAACCTGCAGAACCGCTAAGGGATTTGAATCCAAACAGAGTGACTCTAGAATTAATGTTCTTGACTATCAGGCAAAACCCTTTCTCCTGCTCACATATGCTTCTAGGGGTTCACTGGATAATGGGGTAACTGCTTCTCTCCAACAGAAAGTACCTTTCTTACCTGATCCAGCTGATCTGATAAACTGATATGTGCTAATGAGCACAAATGAGCTCTGCCTCTCAATTGATACTTTTTAACCAGAGGCCTTCTGAAGGCAATGTCTGTGCATGAACTTAATGTCTATATTCCAGGCACTGCACCAAGGGCCTCACATAGGTTATCCAGTTTAATTGTCACAATTCATTGTGCAGACGAGGAAACCTTGGCTTGTAGAAGCAATGACATGTTCATGATCTTGTCCAAGGTCTCCAGCCAGGAAATGACTAAGAAAGTTGGGATTTAAAACAAGTTTGTTTGATTCAGCCCTTGTTTTCCTTCCTTTTTCTTCTTTTCCTTCCTTCCTCCCTCCCTCCCTTCTTTCCTTCCTTCCATTATCCTGTGCTCTCTCACATCTATTAGCCCGTTTTAGGATGGAGATTGTCCAAGAGGGACTGCTGAAGGATTTTCACAGAAGTAGGATGGAAGCTTTAGTGAAATCTGAATAGAATGAAGGCTAAGAGACTGGAGACACGTTACATTATTTGAAACTTCTCCTGTTGCTTAGTACCTTTGTTCGTAAAATCAGAAGGATCAGGCAGGATGCTGTCTAAAGCGTGATATGACTATACGGGCAGCAGAGAGTGAGAAGTAGGAAATACCTAGGGTCAGGACAAACTGCCTCTTTGTCCCCAGCCTAATAAGACACCAAAAAGATAGAGAAAAAAGATGAGAAATGCAAAACAGAAGTTACTACAAGCTCAATATTTCTGAAACGTCTGTGTTTTGCAAACTGCATGATGCTTTTCCCCTATATTCATATCACTAAAACTAGTATAAACTTGGTATTTTTCTTCAAATTGACTAATCTGTTTTACTTAATTAAAAGGATGCTTTCTTTTTGCAAAAAATATTGATGTATAATATTCATGCAGAGAAAAGCCCCAATCCTAAATCTACAACTTGATAAATTTAAAAAAGGTAAACACTCCTCTGTAATTATCATCCAGATCACGGAAGGATCACCAGTGCTCCGGAAGCCTTTGTTCTGCCTCTTCCCAAGCACTACACTTTTCTTCTTAAAGGTGATCACGAGCCTAACTTCAAAAACCACAAATATGTTTAGCTTCTTTTAGAAACTTCTTAAAAATGAAATTATGATATTATGTAATTTCTTGTGTCTGCTTTTTTTTTGGTTTAACATATTGATAGTCAGATTTATCTGTTTGCTGCAAACAGTATTAATTCATTAATTTTCATTCAGTATAGTGTAGTGTAGTATAGTGTATGAATATACTACAATTTACTTGTTCATTCTATAGTTGAGGACATTTGGGTTGTTTTGAAAATATTGCTTTCCAAAACGTTTTGCATATATATATATATATATGCAGAAGTGTAACATGTTTCTGTTGAGTATATATTTTGTAGTGAAATTGATGGGCCAAGGTAAGCGTTTGTTTGTCTTTAATAAATACTGATAAAACAGTTTTCTGAAATGATTGTACCAATTATATTCACACCAGCAATCTATGACAGTTCTGGTTGTTCTTCATCTTTATCAACACTTGCTATTGTCAGTCTCTTTATATTCAGCTGTTCTGGTTTGGATGCAGTAGTACTGCATTGTGGTTTTAATTTGTATTCCCATTTTGACTAATGATGTTGAACACTTTTGCATTTAGATATTCTATTTAATAAAGTGCTTTCAAGTTCAAGCTTTTCACCCATTTTTCTATTGATTTGGCTTTTCTAATTTATTTGTAGTAGTTATTTATATGTTCTGTACACAAGTCCTTTGCTGATAACATGTATTGCAAATATCTTCTCTCACTCTGTGACTTACCCTTTCCTTTAAAAAAAATGTTCTAATTGATTTTTAGAGAGAGAGAGAGAGAGAGAGAGAGAGAGAGAAACATGAGTCAGCTGCTCCTGCTACTGGGGATCTAGCCCGCACCCTGGCATGTTCCCTGACCAGGAATCAGACCAGCGACCTCTTGGTGCATGGGGCGACACTCAATCCACTGAGCCACACAGGCTGGGCGCCCTTTTGCATTTTAACGGTACCTTTAGATAAATAAACATTCTTAAGTTTCATATAGTCCAATATATCAGTCTTTTCCTTTATGATTAGCACTTTATGTCTTAAATCTTTTCTTAGGGTAATGAAGAAATTCTCATGATATATTCTATATGTTGTATTATTTCACCTTTCACATTTAGATTTAAAATTCATCTGTAGTTGACTTGTATATAGTCTGAACTATATACACAATTTATTTTTAAAAACAGAATCCTTCCCCCATGCTCTTTAGTGCCCTAGGTGCCCAGGTTCTAAGGGGCTGTTCCTGGATTCCTTATACTGGCTCATTACTCTATTTGCCTGTTCTTGTGCAAATACCATGCTGTCCTAAATAATGTAGTTCCATAATGACTCGGGATATTAGATAGTATAAGTCATCTAGTCATCTAGTTTTACTGTTCTTCAAGACTGACTTGGCTCAACTTGGTGGTTTTCAGAATAAATTTGAGAATCAAGTCATCAATTTCCACACACACACACACACACACACACACACACACACACACACAGATTTTCCTGTGATTTTGTTTGGGATTATATGGAACAAATAAATCCGTTTGGGAAGAATTGACATCTTTATGATATTGAATCTTTCAATCCATCAAACAGTATATCCCTTTATGTAGATCTTCTTTGATTTCTTTCAATTATGTTTTATACTTTTCTATGTAGAGGTATTGTACATCTTTTACTAGACTTATTTTTAGATACAAATGTTTTTATTCTATTAACATGGTATTTTGAGATTTTATATCTAATCATTTGCTGCTAATAAATAACAGATATTTGCATAAATATTTGCAAATATTTGGGCTCAGTTCTCTACTACTTATACTATTTGTTCTGTCTCACCTGCACCATGCTCCCCTTTTTTCTCTTTTCTGGCCTTCTTTGAGACTAGTATTTTTCCCAACCCCACATTAACATCTTAAATAAGCCTTCTTTTATTACCAATTTTGTGGTTATCATAGCGACTAGCACATGTAACCTTGAATTATTAAAGTCTAATATACATCAGCACTAGTATTACTTCCCAAAGAAAGCAAGGACCTTTAACCACTTAAAACTGACTACCTTTTTTGCTTTTGTTGCCATGACTTTGATTCTACAAGGTATTTTAGGATTTCGTGCAGTTGGTATCCATTCACACTTGCCACATATTTAATCTTTCTGTTATTTTCTTACTATTATATGAAATAATTCCTCTTATGTAGGAATAAATCCCTTTAATATTTCCTTTAGTATAGATCTTCCAATAATGAATTATGTCAAATTTTAATTATGTGAAAATAACTTCATTTCACATATTTTTGAAGGATACTTTTACTAGATAAAGAATTCAAGATGGACAGTTATTTTCTTCTATGCTTTGATATTCTCTTGTCTTCTGACTCCCATTAGTTTTGGGGAAAAGTCACCAATAAGTCTTATTGCAACTGAAGGTAACGTCTTTTTTCTCTGCTACTTTCCTGTTTTTTCTTTTTGTCTTTGTTTGCAACAGATTTATTGTAATGTGTCAAGTGTAGTTTTCTTTCTATTTATCCTGTTCCATGTATGCTGAACTTCTTGAATATGTGGGTTAGTGTCTTTCACTAAATTTGGAAAATTCTTGATCATTATGACTTCATATATTGCTGTGCTATTCTTCATTTCCCCCTCTCCATTTTTTTTTTTTTTATAATTTGTTAATCCTCACCTGAGGATATTTTTTCATTGATTTTTAGATAGAGTGGAAGGGAAAGAGGGAGGGAGAGAGAGAAACATTGATGTGAGAGAGACACATTGATTGGTTGCCTCCTGCACGACCCCAACCGGGGTTGGGGATTGAACCTGCAACCCAGGTACATGCCCTTGAGTAGGAATCGAACCCACAACCCTTTGGTCCTCGGACCAACACTCTAATCCCTGAGCCAAACTGGCCAAGGCTCTGTTTCCTCTCTTTACTAGGACACCAATTAATATATGTATCACCTCCTTTCTCTGTGTATCATATGTTCTTACTTTCTTTTATGTATTGCCCATTATTTTTTCACAGGGTTTTGCATGGATATTTTCCACTGACCTCTCTTCAGTTGTATTTAACCTACATTATTAATTTTTTGTTGTAGATTTTTAGTTCTAGCATTTGATTCTTTTAAGTAGATTCATGAAATTCTCCATCTTACTATAAATTTTTATAAATAATCAATTTTTAAACATCTATGTCTAATAACTTCGATATATGGGATATCCTTGGATTTTCTATTGTCTGTTTTTTCCTTTTGTTTCTTAATCACTTGGACATGTTTCCTCACATGTGTAAAGAAAGTTATACAAATAATTGCAGCATGGTGTGTTCTTTCTGCAATAAAGAGTTTCTTTTGTTTGTCAGGCAGCTAGGCTGAGGAAAGATCATCTTAATTCTATTTTGGTTTGAGCTGATTAAACCTTGAGTTTCTCTCATTGCAAAAGTGGTTCTATTTTTGGCTTTCCCTTACTCCTAAGAAGTAGCCTTTCAACAATCAGAACTGAAAGCATTTCTTCCTCAGTGAATCTTGAATTCTGATTTTCATCTCTGAAGTCTGGAGAGATTCCTGAAGTTTGCCTCTGTTTCTGATTCTCTTCCCACTTACAGATGAGCAAATGCCTCAGAAGGAAAATGAAGCTAAAAATCAGTTGTACCTCTGTGTGTTTCCCTTTTCTCTGAGATCTTGTCTCCTTGTGTTCATGCTGCCACGGTAGCTCTCCAATTACTTCAAATATGTTTTCCCTCAACATTTTATTATGGGAATTTTCAGACATAAAAGGTTACACTATTTAACAGTGAACAGCCATGGACCAACAGACCACATTCGATAGTTTTTTTCAAGGTTTGCTTGTTTTACATCTCTCCACCTATCTATCCCTTCGTTCATCCATCAGTCCATCTAATTTTTGATGCATTTTAAAATATATTAAGACCACCAGGACATTTCTCTTTAAATATGTTAGCACACATTTCATTAACTAAAGTTCAGTATTGTTTTACAGATAGTTTTCTTTAGGCACAGAATTTACATAAAACAAATCGCAGAAATTTTAAGTGAACATAGACTGGATTATACACTGTATAATCCAAACCTCTACCACTCCTGAAACCTCTGTCACTTCATATATCACTATGGAACCCAAACTTCTATCATGCTATACTCTACTCAGTGACAGGGTATCACTGTATAACCCAAACCTCTATCACTCACACCTCTTTCGAGTCACTTTCCACTCCCACCACCCCACAGGCAATAGCTATTATAATTTTTTCATGATAGATTCTTTTTGCCTGTTGTAAAACTTCATAAGTATGGAATCACAAAAGATACATGATTTTGTGTAAGGCTTCTTTAATTCAATATCTTTTTGAAGTGCATCCATAGCATCATGTGTATCCATAATTTGTTCTTATTTACTGCTGAAGAGTATTCCATTGTATGAATACAACAGCTTGTTTATCAATTTTCCTACTGAGAGATTCCTGAGATATTTGTATCCTTTGTCTTCTTTCTGATCTTAGGGAACATGCATTCAAAAGTTTACCATTAAGTACTATGTTAGTTGCAGATTTTTGGAGATTCTCTTTATTAGATTGAGAAAGTTCCCTTATTTTGCTGTGTGTGTGTGTGTGTGTTTATCATGAATAGGTATTGAACTTAATATTGTTAAATGCTTTTTCTGAATCATTGAAAATATTCTATGATTTTTTTTTTCTATCAGTAGAGTGAATTACATTGATTAGTGTTCAAATGTTAACTAATCTTGCATTACTGGGATAAACCATACTTGGTTATAATATATATTCCTGGATTCTTTTGTTAATATTTTGTTATAAATTTTTGCATTTATGTTCATGCAAATTGGTCTGCATGCAAATCGGTCATGCAAATTGGTTCATGCAAATTGGTCTCTTTCTCTTTTTTCTTTATTTCTTTCATTTTTCCCCCCCTTTTTCTGTCTTTAAAAAATAATGTCTTTGTCAGGATTTTGTGTTAGCATTTTACTGGCCTCATATAACAACTTGTGAAGGGTTTAAAGTCTGAAGCTATTTCTTCCTTAAATTTTGATAGAATTTATCAGTAAAACCATCTTTTCCTACTATTTTATTGGTGGGAAGGTTTTTTATAAAACATATTTATTTTTCCCAGTAGATAAAAGGCTATTCAGATACTCTATTTGAGCATTGGTTAGCTCAAATAATTTTTCCATTTCATCTAAGTTGTCAAATTTATTACATAAAATTGCTTATGATGGTCCCCTTTTTATATCAGAAGACATTGTGTGAAAATCCCTCTTCATTCCTGATCATGGTAATTTTTTTTCCCTTTCATTTTTCTAGACCAGTCTAGCTAGGAGATAAGCAATTTTATTGATCTTCTCCAAGAGCAAATTTTGGCTCTATTAATTTTTATTTATTTGATTTCTTCCCATATCCTTATTATTTTCTTCTTCCTATGTACTTTTGGTTTAATTTGCTCTTCTCTTTATAGATTTCTAACATGTGGAATCTTAAGTCTGATTTTTAGAACTTTATTATTTTTACTATAAGCATTTAAAGCTATAACTTTCCTCTAAGCACTGTTTTATATGCATCCCAGAGATTTTTGACATGTTGCATTTTCATTATTGTGGAGGTTAAAATATTTTCTACTTTTCCATGTGATTTCTTCTTTGACCTGTGGAATAACTAAAAGTGTGTTGTTTAATTTTTAATTACTTAGGGGTTTCTAGACCTCTTATTGTTATTGATTTCTAGTTTCCTTTAAAAATTTTTTTTTAATCCTCACCCGAGGATATGTTTAATGATTTTAGAGAGAATGGGAAGGCAGAGAGAGAGAGAAACATTAATCGGTTGCCTCTGACCAGGGATTGAACCTGTAACCTAGGTATGTGCTCTGACCAGAAATCGAACCCCCAACCTTTTTGGTGTACAAGATGAAGCTCCAACCAACTGAGTTACCAGGGCGGGGCTGATTTCTAGTTTTACTCCATTGTAGTCAGAGAATATACTCTTTGTGATTTCATCTTTAAATTTAATAAGGGCCTGTTTATGACCCAGCATGTGGTCTGTCTTTGTAAACATACCATGTATAGTTTTAAGAATGTGTATTTGGCATTATCTGGTGTAATTCTACAAATAATAATTAAGTCAAGGTGGTTGATAGTGTCATCTTTGTCTTTACTGGTATTTTGTTTATTTGTTCTTCTAATTGCCTCAACCAGGGTATTGAAAACTCAAGTTATCACTGGGAACTGTTTATTTCTCCCTTCATATCTGTAACTTTTTGTTACCTCATGTAGCCTGTGGCCTGCCCTCAAGCTAAAAACTGTAAAAACAAGCAAACTCACCCCATCATTTTCTCCTTTTTGAAATATCATCTCTCCTCCAAAATCTGGCTGCTTTTGTTCATTCTCTGGTCACCAGTATATAGTCACCTGCAGGAGGGTTGGTATGAGAGGGCTTGCCTAGCCATACTGTAAGTGAAACCTTCAAATGGTTTTTTAGAATATTTTTCCAGCTTTCTAGGTATTTTTTTGTGGAAGCACTGGTATATTAGAATCTCTAATAAGTGTATTTTCAAAGGATGTTTTGTATTACCATGAATAGAATTGATACATTAAAGCAAATTAAATATAACTATTAAAATTTAAAATGGTTATCCATGTGCCACCCAAAATAATCTTAATGTATCAGTGGTACAAAGAGTATGCTTTGGGAAAGTACATACTTGCTAAAGTGACCAGGTCACTGATACACGATAGCTCAGGTTTGGAAGGGAACTTAACTGTTCAACCACCCATCTAAGTCTGAAACCATTGTTTCAAGGTGGTCCTCTGCCAGCGACAGAGAACAACTTATTTGTCATGGAGGCAATTGATTCTATTTTCGGAAATTCTGTGTCAGAACCCTTGTCTTGACTTGAAATTTGCATCCATGTAAATTCCACCCTCAATCCTCGTTCTACCCATTGGCGTCTTGTAGAAAAGGCACATTTTCATTTACATCATGACCCTCTAGATGTCTGAGTCATTTCAATTCCTATTTATTGGATGCAGAGATCCTAGGTCCCTGAGATCCATAATGCCAAGGATAGATATTGGTGTCAGTTCTTTTACAAGGAAGGAATTAGGAGATGAATAGGAGAGTTAAGAATTTGACCCTGGGTTTTATTTATTTATCTTGCTTTATTGCAATAAAAAATTTATTTTTACTGAAACACTCCCTTAGCAAGATAGAGTATTTTTTTTTTGTTTTGTTTTGTTTTACCATCTTCAGTACAAAGGATAGGGGATGAAAAAGCAAGAAGAATGATATGGGGAAAAATTCATTCAGGTAGGAATCTTAAAAGGTTATTTGCAATGTTACTGAAAAATGGGGTTCATTTAATTAATCCTCTCTCTTCAGAAAGGACCAACCTACATCATCAAAAATAGAAAAAGTTTACATTTCACTTTTGAAGCTCTCCTTTAATGCCTGCTGTGATTGAAACTCTTGTCCAGTTCCTACTGAAACCTTGCCTTCTGCATGTTAAATTAATTTTTTTTTGTTTTGCCAGTAATGCACAATGGGGACAAAATAAAGGAAATTAAATGTTTAAAAAAGTTGAAGTAAGAAACGAAATAGAGGAAAGAAGAAAAGGTAAGGATGGAATTAGAAGGAAGTGGAACAACATGTCCAGAAGGAACAGGAGATGTGTCTATTTCCTGGGGGTTGTATGGAGAGAGTGGACAAAGCACAGCATCCTGGGAGTCAGAAGTTTGGATTCCACACCCTCACAGACAAGTCTCATTATCTGTGTGATCTCCATGCAGTCCCTTCGTATTCCTAAGTCTTAATGACTTCCACTGTGAAATTAGGGATTTGACTAGAGGAACCTCAGGCACCTTCCAACAGTGAAAGAACACAAATCATGCATTCATTGAGTCTACATTGAAGCCAGTCTGTTTTCCAATTTGAGATAAGGAGTGTGAACTGGTGATTCATACTGTGAATCTCCCACCGATTATGATTCCATTCTCATCTTGACCATGGACTCTCTGCTAACCCTGGGAGAAATACAGTTTTCAGCTTATTGATTTCTATGTATAGAGGGCTATTTCCAACTTTGTTGTTTACCTCTTTTATTTACTTAATTTTTAATATGTTCATAACATCAACTGGGGAGATGGATACAGGTGGAAAGATAATCACTGTCATCATTTGCAACGTTACTTTCTATGTGCTCCAAAGGAGCTAATTTCTATCTTTGCACTCATTATTGAAAACTTTTGGCAAAAGGCCTCTTTAAGCAGTGGGAGGAGGACGAGTGGAATTCTCTTATCCTTGTTTGGAGGCAGAGAGGCTGGACATGGTGGAACAGTGAACTACAAATCTGACACCTCATGATGACTATCTTGGCAGAAGCTCCAGATTTTAACGCTCATTCATAGGCAGGTTTTGAGTGCTGGCTCGTGTGCTGAGTCTGAGCTCTAAGTGGCATTTAAGCCTATGTCTGTGCTAGAGGGAGAGACATTTGCATGGATGTACATTTGTGACTGGATGGGATTCAAATGAAACATGTGTAACAAAACATCAATTGCCCATAATGTTCCAGTCCAGGGTTCTGTAATTTCTACATGGGCATTTATAGATTTATTACTTGTTAGAAACTCAAGGCTTAACTTTTTTCTCTGTGTATCTTGAGGCTGCAAACATTTGTAGTTTTGATTAGAGGCCTTTTAATCTTTGGAACCTAGCCAGTGGCCTGTCTTAGTAAGTAGGCAGTGTGGCTTTGCCCTGCTGCTGCTGGGAGTTCTCTTATCCACGGCCGTCAGGTAGTCACATAGGTACGTCTCAGCAGAGGAACCTGCTGAGGAGATGCGTAAGTGCTGAAATCAGTCCTTTCTCCATGTACGAAGTTACTGTTCTGGTGTGAGTTACATTTTCCTTAGAAAGGCCATGAAGGGCCAGAGATCAACCTGATCCTACTCTCCTTCATTCTCCATTTCTTTCCTTCTCTCACCACCTAGGACAACCTTCAGCCCAGGAGGATTGACTACAATACTGCAGTTGGCTGCTGCTGGTCTTAGCCGTGGACTAGAGACAGGAGACCTGGTTCATATCTGAGCTCCTCTGAGTAATCTTAGGCAAGTTGCTTGTCCCCTCTGGTCTCAGTTTCCTCATCTGTAAAAAAGCCACCCCTTCAAGGTTGGATGGTGTAGCAGGGACAGGCAGTTGAGATTCAGCCCTCTGTTTTGCCACTCATTCATACCCATGGACACATTATGTAAACTCTTTACACCTTAATTTAAAAAATCTGTACTATTATTATCTCCACTTTACAGATTTAAAAAATCGAGGACTAAGAGGGGACAGGTAACGTGCGATCACACGGGAGCTCAGACCTGAATTCTGCCTCCCAGTCTGGTAGCCTAGTGCTAAGGCCAATACTGGGTACTCTTTGTTGCTTCAGCATTATTTGCATTCTCATGAGGGCCTGAGGACAGCCTGCTCTCAGTGTGGGAACAAGGGCAGAACTGTCAGTGAGTTGACTGGTAAATATAGCAAACCATCAGATGGGTTGGCTGCAGGGGTGTGTCTGTCTGTATATGTTAGTGTGTGTTGGGGATGGCAGAGGTATGCAAGCTTATTTTTACTTGAACTCAGCTTTCCTTGACACCCAAGAACTGTTAACACCTTTTTTTAGTGTTTCGTGGGAACTCTAGACACAAGGCCTTTAAAGTAAAAGACTCAATGATTAATTAATCACTCCTTGCTTAGTTTTCCTAGACTGCTGGAGTGGAAAGAAGAATGTTTTCAAAGCGATACGGATAACAGAATGAACCTTCCTTGCCCACCTCCACATACTTCACTCCTGTCTTGTCAGTGAGGATTGGTCTTAGGGACAGGAGGATGAATGAAGTGACTTTTGCCACATCCTCCCAGCCTCCCATAGGACATATTACTATATGTCACTTATACACATGGATAGACTGGATGGGGCTCCTAATTAGGGGTAAGGAGACCTGGGTTCCCATCCTAATCCTTAAATCCTTTCGAAAGCTGCACCTTTGGATAGCTCTATATTTACTTTTCCAGACTTTCCCAGCCTCTTACTACCAAATAGGGGTAGTAAGTGAAGGGTATGGCCAGAAGACCATTCTAATCCTTAATGCCACCCAAGTCCCCAGCTAGAGGTAAAAATCCCAAAATGACTTTAATCCCCCCATGGAAGATATTGTGTGATGGAAACAGTGCTGGTTTTCCAGCTGTGAATTTGCATCTTGTGCCCTTTTTCCAGCAGACCATGGAAACTGCTAAAGCAGGCTTCACTCACTGACTGCCCATTAGTAATGGGTAGGGAAACTCCCATGCTTTGCATAGGGAAGTCACCTGGCTGCGGCTTGTAATCAGCTGGAGTTTTCACTCAGAGATGTCATTCTGGGCTACTGAAAGTGGAGGAGAGCAGGTAATACAAATTCCCAAGTGTATTCATTAGTGTGTTTCTTTGTTTTCTTATTTATATTCCCAGGTATGCAAGAAAATGAGGGTAAGTCCCTTTTACATATGGCAAAACCAAGAAACTGAGAAGTTTAGTGATTTCCCTAGCTCCCAAGGTAGTGGCTCTCCATTCTCATCCTCCCAGTCTCCAGCTCCCCGATCCTCTGGATAGCATTGCCTTTCATGGTTACTCAGTGTTCTTACAGCATAAATGGAAACCTAAGCTCCACTACAATATTTGATTTCCTCCTAACCATGCAATGTTTAGCATCCAGACCCTTCCCCAGATGAAGGAAGCCACAGTGAAAAGACTGCCTGGACCCTCTTAGCTCAACCCCTGGGTCCCAGCCTTCTCCTGATGGTAACGGACCTGCTCCCAGGGTCTCAGAGTCTCTGAAATCAAAAGCATCAACATATTTTGAAACATCCCAATCAACCCCATTTTTCATGTTCATCTCAACTTTTGGTTATGTCTAAATACAACTGTGGAAGGCTCAAGAAACAGCTGGCTGGTGAGTGGATACAGCTCAGCAGATGCATGGAAGGGACTGATTTCTCTCAACATGTGTGAATGTGAACCTGAAATATGAAATGCTGGACATGTGACGAGAGGGATGGCCTATGGAGTATTTTATTGTCTGAAGACGGAATTAATGGCAGTGCCATATCTATGTCGAACCCAGGTAATAAAATGTTATGAGTTCTTCCCTGTGAAATATTTTGTTTATGTTACATGAGTCTAATCTAATGCATTTTTCTCTTTTTCTTTACTTCCCCACCCCCACCCTTCTCCCTGTCCTCTTTGTCTCTTGAGGCTTATTCCCTTTGGAAATGCATTAGTTACCTAGGAAACCTTAATGTCATTTCTTTATGAGTGGAGTTTGGTGCAGCATAAAGTTAATTTATAGGGTGGTTAGGAATTCATGTCATGACTGGTGAAATGGGAGGCTTTATTATGATTTCTATATCCACCTGTGTGGTAGGAATACATACCTTCCTCTATCATTATGGGTAATTTCTTGAAACATAATAATGAATATGAATGCCATTTTACAAAATGAGTTGATCCACTGTTGTTCAATGTAATTCGTTATATTGTTCAACGTAAGCCCTAGAATATAATTAGCAATAAAAACAAACCAATAATATACCAGGCAATCTGTTAAGAGTTGAAGGACATGGTGGAATTTCCTCTTAAATGATGAGGTGGTTCTGCCTTAGAGGCAAAGAGTGAATAAGATGAGATTTTAAAATCCTTCAACCATGTCTTTCATGCTCTTTGAGGTCCACACTAGGAATCTATCTACATTCTAAATACATCCACTACTCCATTCTACTAATTTCTTTCTGTCTTTGTCCAAAGGGGAAAATACATACCCATGAAGTTACATTAATGAAATGTTTAATGATTTACAAATAAGAAATAGGACATTCCAGAGTCAAGCTTCTTTTTAAAGGTTGAGATGCCCCACCAGTGGGGTGGCAGTGTTTTTCGTTTAAGGACTATTAGTTTGGGAGTTAAAACTTACATTGTGTCAGGCACTGTGCTGAATGTTTTAAATAAATGAGTTCATTCAGTCCTCATAATCCTCACATGAAGTTGGCATTGTTTCTGCCATTTACAGATGGCTTCTGAGAAGTTCAGGAACCTGTCTGAAGACACACAGCTACTAGGTGAAAAAAGCAGCGTGAGACCCAGGCTGTATGACTCCCAAATCCACTCTTTCAATGAGTTCTAGTTCCTGACCTATCACTCCGTTTTTTTTTGTTTGTTTGTTTGTTTGTTTTTCTGTTTCCCTGGGGAAAGTCATCCAGAGGCTGGAGCCTCAGTTTTCTCAACTATTACATGTAGGGTGGGGACACAGAGGCTGATAGAATGTGATCTCTAGTATCCCTGCTCCGTTTAGAAATTAATGCTGATAACAGCAAAACTGTGCTTTCTGGAGATGATATAACTTTTAGTGAGGACTAGGCTTGCTGAATAAACATAGACAAGTCACTCAGTGTCTCTGGACAACTGTACCTAGTTTGGGGGGAAAAAAGAAGAAAGCCTCACACATGACCCTTGAGGGCATTTGGGCGGAGTTGCTAGTTGGCTTGATAGCTGGTGTGGCTGTCGGTTAGTAATGCTGCACTTAATTTGTGTGTAGTAACGGGTGGGTAGCCAGGAATCTTTTGAATGCCAGGAGGCAAGGTAGCAGGAAGCCTTTCTTGACCCTTAAGTTCCCAGTCCCTAAGCAAACACCTTTTGCACCCACTTCAATTGTTTCAGAAACATAGACTTTTGGGCTCCATCAGCTCAAGCAGCCGTCTGGGTGACTGGGGGTGGGGATGGATGAGGTAGGGAAAAACAAAGTAGCCTGTAACCACTCTGCCAAACTTCTCCACAGTGCCCTCCAGCAGCAGAAGAGGCAACTTGCAAACATTTTAGGCTCAGCTAAGGTGTGGTGTATAGCTTAGCACTCTCAAAGACAGGAAAGAGAAAAACAATGAGAGAGGACAAACATTCTAGGCTAGTTATATGATCATGGGGGGAAATAACCAGGCTTGTCTTTGCTACATAGAGTCACAGAGGAAAGGGTCCTTGGAGGCCATTTAGCCCAATTCTCTTATTTCCTGGGTCAACATATCACAATGAATTAACCACATGCTGGTACTGCCCAACACAGCCCACGCAACTGTAACATTGAGTAGATAAATGCTGTTTTTCAGAAGGTAAAGGCATAATTCATTCCATTTCCATTTCGTTTCTGTTCAGTGCTTCAACCACAGAGTGGTGCTATTGCAAAAGATAAGGGTGGGCAGAACACAAGCTTTAGAAATTTGCTTTAGGAGAAAGTTTGAAAAGGGGCTTTCAAACACTACATCTGGTTTCTGCTCTCACAAACCACTTTCAGGAGTCAGAGCCTTACATTCAGATGCAGCAGGAGGAAAAAGAAGGTCCAGGGACCTGCAAATACAGTCAACAAATGGACGGCTAAGGCCATGGCCACACAGTCAACTTGGAGGGAGGCGACTGCCTAGCTAATCCAAAAAGACCTAGTTCTGGATGGACTTCCATACCCAACACTGCCTGTCCCATGTGAACTCACCAGCTTACTTCCCAGTTCTGTTCTTTGCTCTATCTATACCACTAAGTTCTTTCTCTATTTAGAAAATCAGATTGGCTTACAAGTCACAATGTTCAGCAGTTCCAAAAGAACTCCCTAATACACACAATAAACTTTTATTCTATCTTTTTATTATTTATTTATTTATTTATTTATTTATTTATTTCCTCACCCGAGGACATTTTTGCATTTATCTTCAGATACAGAGGGAGGGAGAGAGGGAGGAAGAGAGAGAGAGAGAGAGAAACATCGATGTGAGAGAGACACATCGACTGGTTGCCACCTGCACAACCCCAACCGGGGCTGGGGACGAACCGCAACCAAGGTATGTGCCCTTAGTGGGAACCGAACCCGGACTCTCTGGTCCACCGGGCCAATGCTCTAACCGCTGAGCCAAACCGGCCCTGGCTTATTCTATCTTTAACACACACACACACACACACACACACACACACAAATACACCTTTCTACTTCTTTTTCTGGCCACCATCTTCTTATCACCTTGCCACCCTCTTGGAAGGCAAAAGGAAGAAGACCCTTGTCTTCCTTAGAGGGGAGAAGAGAAACTTTTACTCTGAAGTAGAAAGGGAAACAGTAAAAAAAAAAAGGCATTGTGCTTGTTCAGGGGAGACTGCCTGAAAAATGTCTTCCACAAAGGGCAAGGCTGGTGGCGGTGCATTTGGGGAAAAGCTAGGAAGGTGGCTCTTCCCTCTCTGCTTCTGCCTGCTTCTCTCATTCTTCCCTCTCTCCTTCCCTCAGCCCCTCCCTCCTCCCCCCACTCCCTCAAAGGCACCACACATATTTGGCAAGATTAAGGTGTCACCTCTCATATTACAAGGCGTGTTGATTGCACGCAAAGACAGACCCACCAGCTCCGGACAAAACCCTCTGGAGTTGGGAAACAATACAAACTCTTCCTGTGATCGCCTAGGTCCTAGCAAAGGGAGCCGGCCAGTCAGTGACCGACTGGCATCTGCCAGACAAATCCAGGTCTTAAATTCACTGCTGCCTTCTCTTCCTTTTTTCCTTATGATTTTTCAAGTTCAAGTTTGCCCCCCCCTTCCCCTCCTCCCTCCAGACTGCCGGTGACCGAGAAGCTGCAGGCCGATCAGCCCGCACATGTTTTTAACCCATTCCTCACTGAAGCGGGAGCCAACCACCTCCTTGCTTGCTATCTCCGGGTTACCGGAGGACTTGGAGCTCCAGAAAGAAGACCCTAGAACTCAGCCAGTGGAGCTGAAACTGGGCCCTGAATCTCCCCTTTGAAAGCTGGCGGGGTAGGGTTGGGGCGGGGGGGCAAGTGTGGGATGTGGGGGAGGGCAAGGAGGCGGGCCAGAGCCGAGGGAGAAAACCAGAACCCAACCGAGCACGCCCAATCCAACCTTCATGGTGCTGTGTGCCAGGTGGAGGGGACCACTCGGCAGCCTAATCTGGCCCGGAGGAGGACCTCGACGTGTTGGCCCGAGGGAAGCACTGCAGGAGGACCCTATTCTTCCCAGGGACCGCGGGAGGTGCCGCCCCTGGGCCTCCTTGGGCGCTTCTGGCCGTTTTCGATGTGGCAGCCTCCATCAGCCAGGATAATGATGAGGCAGGTACAATCTATCTAGTACGCAGCCCCCAGACTCCCCATCCCTTCCTATCTCCCGGCAGCCTCTCCCTACCTGGGGTCCGGCCTGATCTGCTAGGCACGGTGCTGGTGCTTCTTCCCAGTGTGTAACCAAATTTTCAAAAAAGTCAAAGAAATGTGGATTTTTTGGAACCCGGACCGTAGCTGAAACATAGAATGGGGCTGTTTATTAGACCCCTGGAATGGCAGGGCAGAGAGGAGAAGGGGTACGTACTCACTTCCCTCTCCCAACCGCATGAGCAAGAGATGGAGTGAGGAGTGACTGAGATGGCAGAGCAAGGGGAAGGGGGTTCCACGCCCTGGGAAGCGGGGTAGAAGGGGAGCAGGAGCGCAAAGTTCCGCACTGAGGCTCTGGATTTCTCGTTGACCCCTAACTGACACTTTCCCCTCCACTTCTCTCGATGGCAAATGGGTGAAAGCAAGATGACTGAACTCGGTGAATTTAGAGAGACAGATCAGAACAAGGGGGGGTCAATGGTCGGCTAAAATTATCTCGAAACAGGAGATTTTGCACCCCGCCCCCATTCCGTTCTTTGAAAAATCTACGGGTGGGGAAGTGAGCGTCAGTACGTTCCGAGGAGAATCAAGAGGTCTGTCTGTTTCTTGCCTTTTCTGCTTCCCGCGCTGTCTGCGCGTGCAGACTGGTGGGTGCTGGGCGGGTGCTTAGCTGCAGGGCCAAATCCTACTTTGGAAAAAAAAGGGGCTTAGGAGAAGTTGGAGGCTGGGTGAAATGGGAGGCTCTGATCCATCCCCCTCTCCCTTCCCGTCAGGCAAACACACACACACACACACACACACACACACACACACACACACACACACTCTTCCTAGGTCCCTCTGACCCCCGACCCTCTCTCCCCTAATACCTCTCTGACTTGATCTCCCTTGACCGCCTGCAGAGCGCCCTGCGTACTGGTCCCTAGGAGCAGCAAGTTCGCTGGGGAGCGATTGTCCTTGGGCGTGTTCGTGTTGTGGGGTGGGGGAAGGAGTGACGGGTGGGCTAGATAGGGGGTGGGGAGAGATGTGGAGCTGCAAGGGTCTAAGGTTTGTAGGAGGAGTTTACACTTTAGACCCAAGCCTCCCAGAAGAAAGAGGCAAAAAAGGCCCTTCTATTAAAAAAAATAAAAATCTTAAATAAAAAGAAAAAAAGGAAGAGCAAAACGAATTGTAAAAAAAAAGAACAAATAAGACAGGCTGGAGACGTTAACATGTAAAATGCAGTGAAAAGGTGAATATTTCGTTTATTCCTGGATCTTTAAAAGGGAAATCAAGGGGGAGACTGAAACAGACTACTCATCTGGAAGTTTTGGGTGTCTTTCTTTAAGAGGGGCTAGGAAGAATGGCCAGTCCTCCCACTGGTCCCCAGATCCAAGTCGGAGGGGCGCTGGGGCGCAGGCCCGCAAGGCGCGCGGCCGGCCGGGCGCGGGGGCGGGCGACGTGGCACGCAAGGGGTTAAGGCGCTGAGCGCGGAGCCATCTGGCCGGGTTGGCTGGTTATAACCGCGCAGATTATGTTCACGGGACTCAGAGTTGAAGGCTCCTCTCCCTACCGAACAGCTCCGCGCGCGGCCCGGAGAGAGAGCCCGGAGCAACTACTTTCCTCCCTTTCCTTTCTTCTTTATTTTCCCCCTGCTGGGTAGTGGCGGCGGCGGGGTGGGGGAGACTTTGAATGACCAATCTTGCGTCCACCTTTCTCTTCATGTCGACGTCCCTGGAAACAGTCACACGGATGCCATGGTTACTTCTGCCACGGTAAGGGAGGCGGGCATTTTGGGTGGGCAGGTTTGGGTCTTGAGGGCCTAGTGGGTTTTTTTTTCCCAGTGGAGTAGCGTGGGGGCCCAGCTCCGCACCCCGCCCCACCCCCATGGAGCCGCAAGCACTCACTTTCCCGGGCTCGTGCCTTCCCTGAAGTTTGCGCTGGGATCAGCCCAGCCGAGCCACAACCACCACCACCCCTTCTCTCTCTCTCTCTCTCTCTCTCTCTCTCTCTCTCTCTCTCTCTCTCTCTCTCATCCCCTCTCCCTCTCCATCTCCCTCTCCCCTCTCTTCCCCACCTCCTCTCTTTCGTCCCTCGGCTGCCCGAGAAACCGCTCGGTATCTGGGAAAGTGATCAGGTTTAAGGGACATGGATTGGAAACGAAGGGCGGAGGCGAGGGGAAATGGGGACGACGGAAGGGCAGGGAAGGGATTCAGCAGAACCGCCACCCCCCTCTCTCCAACACACGCTTGTGCTCCTGCAGATAGTGCTCCCTGCGCATCCCGTAACAAAAGGGGGTGGCAGACAGATCCCGGGCAGGGAAGAGGCGAGGTGCGGCCGCCACTCCCCGGCACGCCCCCCGCGCCCCGCTCTTAGCCGCTCGTAGTTCTCCGCCAGCTTCTCTGGCCCCGGCCCCGACGCAGGCTGGGGGAGGGGACTCGAAGCTCCGGACCTGGAGGGTCGCTTCCCAGTTTGGAGAGTTGAGACTTCTCGCCCCGCGCGGCGTACCTGCTCTGGAGTCCCCTGCCTCCGCAGAAAGCTTTTCTCGGAAACGACACCGCGCCCGGGGCAGGTCTTGGGCCAGCGCCCACCCCGCGGCTACCCGACCCTAGGTCTCTGCGCAGATGTTGGAGCTCCGCGCACGGTCTGCGCATCTGGGACCCGGTGAAAGAGCGCGGGGCACGGAGGACCGTGCTGTCCCTGGGGAAATCCTCGCGATTTCTCCAAGACAGCTCTAGGAATTTGAGGCGGAGGTGTGGGAAGGCTGGGACACGCGGGACTGGTGGAGCTAGGTCGGAGTTAAAATGACCCACAACGGTCCAATTCGCTTGATTGCCCCAGAGCTCTACTCATAATCCTAATGAAATTTGGGACGCTGGTAGTTGAAAATTCGGGGAAAGAGGGTCTGGGTGGGGGAGGGGACTCTGTTCGTTGCTTTCGGGCGCGAGTGGGTGCGCTGCTTCTTTGGGGGAGTTTGGCTGCTGCGTTCCTCTTCTGCGCTTCAAATGCAAGGAACTGAGAGCCCTTCGCCTGCTGGTGAGGATCCCTCTCAGTGGGTCCGTGGCTCGGGGGCAGTCCAGGTGGAGGAAACACCGAACCTGAACCTGACCGCCTCGTCTCGACCTCTGGCGGCGGGCGGCAGGTTCAGAGCCTGAGTGGAGGCAGCTGCCTAGACGCAGCCGGAGCTCTGGGCTCAGAGTTGGAGAGCTTGGAGGCTGCTCGCCTGCGGACTTGTTTATGTGTGTGAAGAGCTGGGGAAGGGGACTAAGTGGGGGTGGGTGTCACTCCTGGATTCTGATGTTTGCAACTCAGACGATTACAGAATGTGCTGGACGACTTGCTTTTTAATAAAGAGATACCCTCTCCCACCCTGCAGAACAGAGAGCAAGGAAAACATCTAAGCCCTCTGCCCTGAATGTCAGGATGGGACACAGTTGTAATACAGAGGGAACTTTTCCCTCGGCTGTGTTTTCACAGCACTCAGAAATCGTCCAGCTCACTCAGCCTGTCCCCCTCCAGCTGGCCCCCAATTCCTTCCTGACATGTTGCACAAAGAAAGTTGAGAGGTAAAATTCAGGGAATAAAATCCAGCAGCCTCTGCTTTGGGCTCAAGCACTGAGACCTGGCTTTGGGAATGGGGGGAGATGAAAAAAACAACAACAGGCTTTGTGAACAGTGTTGAAGGAAACTAGAAAGATTGGGAAGGAGGTCGTGTGTTGGTGAGGACTGCATTGTAGCTGGAAGTGGAGGATTTGGTTCTGTGATGGGGTCGGCTTTCTCGTGGAGGTTAGATCGGGGCCCTTGGGTGCTCTGTTTGGTCAGGGGAGGAGGTTTTTGGAAAGTTTCTGCCTGAGGGTGTGTTTGGGGGGTGACCAGAGAGCAGGAGCTCCCCCCAGCCCTGTGTTCCCTGGGTGTTTTTGAGGAGTCTGTGAGATGGGCATATGTTTGACTAGCAGGAGATGAGAGCAGGTGGGAACATAGGTGTAGCTAATGAGAAATCTGTGCCTGCGAAGGGTGTCGGAACAGGAGGAGAGGTAGTGTGTTGAAGACAGATGGCATGTGTATGCCTGCACAGACACATGGAGTGGGTGTGGCGTGGGAGGGTGGCGAGGCTGTGTGTGGGAGTGAAAGGTGGATGTGTGTGGAAGGTTGGGCGCCTGAGGATTACCAAAGGGATATGTGTGGAGGCGGGGAAAGATTATCTGAGAAGAGCAGAGTGTGAACTTTAAGAGTGTGCACTGGGAATTTGGCTGGGATGGCACTGGGGTATGTGGGGGATAGAAAAGTGTGGGCTCAGACACTCATTGTGGAGAGACTTGTCAGGGAAGGATGCTGAGTTAGTTTTGGCCTTCTGCCCCTCTTCAGCTCCCCAGAGAGAAGGGAATTGGGAAGGCTTAGAATGAGGGATGTACATTTCAGGGGAAAAAGTCCTGTGTGTTGGCACCGGGTGGGGATCAGGGAGGATGCACAGGACGGGAGTGAGTGGAGGAGTACAGTTTGCATGCCTAGTGGCTGAGATGTACGTTGTATTATGTTGTAATGAATTTCTTATTTAATAGAGGAACACTGTGACCAATTAATATTGATTACCAATTAAAATTTATGGAATGACTACTGGATGCTCAGCTCATTGCTGGATACTGGGCCATGGCACAGTGCCCTGGAAAAATTCCTTCTCGGAGCTCAGCTGACTACTGCAGTTTTGTCAGGAGGAATGAAGCGAGCTCGATGCTAGTTGAGGTTTCTTCAAGAACTATAATTCAGTTTCTAGAGATGTTTATGGATCTTGGGGGCCAAAGGGACTCTGACTTGAACTATATCTGTGGTTTTGTAAAAAGAGGGCATAAAGATAGGGATGATGGGTGGTTTTGTGTGTTGGGGAGGGTGTTGAAGCTTGTTACTGTTTCTTGTAGGGATTGTGAGCTGGGAACCGGGCTGGGGGTGCCTCAGTCCAAGTCAGAATGTAGGTCATGATGCATTTGAGGGGCGAGTTTTTGAGTGTCTAGTGCCTACTTACTAGCAGGAACAGAATCTGATATGCGAAACTGGAGAAGGGTGAAGCCGTGATCAGGGAAGATGCGGGTTATATGTTTGTTAATCTTGAGCTAAGAGTGTAAAGCTAACCTGGGGTGTGTGTGTGTGTGTGTGTGTGTGTGTGTGTGTGTGTGGTTAAGTAACTGGGAGAAAGTCAGCCAGGATAGGAGGGGTATATATTCTGGCTCTTGTGAGGGTGGGGGTATGTTTGTGCAGGAATTCTGTGTCTGAGGAAGGATGCTTAGGTGTGCATCTTATGTAGAAAAGGTAGAGGTAGATCAGAGAGGAGTGGTAGCTTGGGAGCCTCTGGAAGGTGAGGGGAATGTGCAGTTGGTTGGGTTCATACCCTGAGACAGCTGGTGGGGTAGCTGCATCAGAATGGGGAGAGCTGTGTGCTTAGGCTGCACCTACTTTCTTGTCTGGACCAGGTGATAGGGAACCTCATTTATTAGGTTCTAATCATGTGAGAGCATATTTTAGGGGGCCTTTATTTGACTCATGACATTTTTGAATTCATGAAATGATAGCTGTGCCATTTTGAGGTTCCATTTTATTTTTAGGGGAAATGCATCTACATGAGAGAGAATTAATTTAGGGTTTGGCTATTGGTCAGAAGAAGATGTGGTGGCAGAAGTTTCTGAGGATGGTGTGTGTGGGGGGGAAGACCCCCCCATGGGAATGTCTAGGTTGTCTCCCACTCTGCCACTTTGGATCAGTGTGACTTCAGGAAAGTTTTCTCATTTTTCTGATCCTCTGTTCAGTTTCCCCTCTTACAAAAGGGCAATGTTTGTGATGCCTCTTCTCCCGGTCGAAGCGTGGTGTGTTTAGGAGTATAAAGCTGTCCTCAGAGCTGAAGTGTAATCGAACACAGGTGCCAGCATGTGCGTGAACTGTTGTAAAAACGGGATCTGTACCTCCTCCCCCTGAGAGTACAGGTTGGTAAGATAGTCTCAATGCCCTCTGCATGTCTGCTGCTCACCCACTGTGTAAGTGGGACTTTCTTTAACTGCCTCAGTTTACTCATCCATAAAATGGAAGCAGCCAAACCAAGATTATAGTTAATGAAAATCTGTATTCGTGAAAGGTCGTTGAAGTATTCAGAAGAAAGGTGTTCCAAAAAACAATGTTATCAGTGACCGGAAACATTGTCCTGTTCTTTAACATGAGCTGCGCAGACCACGGCACCAAAATGAATGTGACTTTGAGAAGAGAGAAAATAATACTTGTCCTTGGTGCATTTGAATAAAAGAGGAGCAAGGTCCAGCCATCCTGGGTCACCGTGAAGGTCTGTTTTCCTCTAAACCGTGGTCCCTGGCAGGCAGAAGCCTCGAGACCCCTGAAGCAGTGAGCACCCAGCACAGCAGGCTGGTGCAGCCCCTTCCCCAGAGACGGAAATACAGGCAGGGGGGCAAGGAAACCCACTGCAGCCTCCGAGGCGGCCCAGAAGTCAGCACATGCTGTCGACTCCTGGCTCACAGTCAGGCTCCCATCCTTGGGTTCAGTGGCCATAAATAGTCAGGAGCTAAGCTATTTCCATGAGGCACTAAACCAATTCTGTTGCTTTTCTTGGCGAGATTGGGCCAATTAAGTTGATTGGAAGAGGTCACTGCTGATGGGTCTCGCATTCCCCAGGCGGGACAGGCCAGCAGAGTTTAATTACATAACATTTCCCATCTCTGCAGTTCCACTCCCAGATGTATCAGATATTCAGGCCTCTCCTCTCCCCTCCATTCAGGACGGCTAATTGAGCAGGCGGCTTCTGCTCCAGGCTTCTCCAGACCTTTTCCTGAACAGCTATTCCCACCCCGGCTGAAGGGAATGCAAATCCACGTGTTGGCTGAAGTGAGAGAGGGGAGTCAGGCCGACACGGAAGATCTTTAAAACCCACCGACTGGCTTCAAGACCTCACCAGATGCTCTTTTACTCTTTAATGAGGCAGGCAGTTTCTGACGGTGGGTTGAACTAATGACCGTTGCTAGGGTTTTAGATTTAGTTTTATTTAAAATTGAGTTTGTTGGAGAAGGACCAAATCTTCTACTGGAGACAAGCCTAAGCCCCATGTGGTGCTGCTGATAAGGTCTGTGGATGTACTTTGTGTGTGGACAGGCCTGCGCAGAGTGAGAGGAGAGCATGGGACGTGTGTACGTGCTGGGGGACACGTGGGCACAGGAGCGGCTCTGGGTAAGCTGGAGGCATTCATAGAGTGTATGGGTGGCAGATAGATGGGTGCCTGGCTCAGACTGAACTGGCATCATATCCCTTCTTGCAGAAGGGCCAGCTTGTGGAAAAAGTCAGAAGCAACTTCTTTCAGCTCATTTGTATGGGGGGGATGGAGGATGTATGAGCTTTTGAGAAATATGAGGCCAGTGTAGATAGTACTTCACTCTTGCCCGAACAGATTTCTATTCAGATCGAGGCTGGACAAAGGGAAGCTTTCAGAGGACTCACTTTAAAACCTGTGAAAGCACATGTAGGTGGCCCAAGATCTGTAAAGTATTTGTTGTTGTTGTTGATAGTTTTCCATAACTCAGCCTTTTAGTTCACCCCAGAATATCAAGGGGCTACAGAGTGCAGGCACCCCTGATTGGTCAGAATGCATTGGCTGTTTCCTGTCCTCATCTGTGCCCTGGTCCTTTTCAAGAGATCTTAACTACGAGCCACCAGAGGCTGACTGTGTCTCTGGATATCCTCACAGGGCAAACCTCTGACAATAACCAGTTTGGCTGGAGAAGAACAGATTTGAAGTGACATTGGGTGGGGTCTGTTGTGGTTGCTCACTTTTCCAGAGAAGACATGTGTTGAGCCCCGCATCTTTTATGGATTTGTTCAGTCAGGGATTTTTGAAAGCATGACAGTTCTTGCTCATTCAAGGCCAGAGCTGTAAGTAGCTTACTGACCTCGAAAGATGCCAGGCCAAGGTAATCTTAAGCAGCATGAGGAGCAGAAAGTCTGCTGACTTGGAGGTGGGGGACCAGATCTGGAATTGAGCCCAGTCACTAATCATCTGCTATTTGATCCTGGACGTTCTCTCCAGCCCTTGATTTCCCCATCTGTAAATGAAGGGCTTGAATTAGAAGATCTCAAAGTCCCAGTCCAACTCTGCCATCCTAGGATTCTCCAGCAGCCCTATCCTCCTGCTCAATCGGTGCTCATATGTCTTGCTTGAAGTGCGTCTTGGCACACCCTAAATGAGCTCCTGTTTTTATCTTTGGGGAATGGCTGAGTCAAAGGCAGAAAGTCATGCAAGGAATATACCGTCGTGTTTTGTTTTGGCCAAGAATGCTCACAAAGTTGGCTTAGCCTGCACGGTGCATACAGAACTGAAAGAGGTTGGGGTTTGGCTTTCTGGTAGGCCTGATGCTAATTAATCATCTAGCTACCACGTGAATGCCTCTTAGTGTTTCTGACTAAGATAAGGACCCACCTTTAAGATGATTGGTAATGATGATAACGATAATTAATATTTGAGTACTTACTGAGTGCCAGGCTTGATTACAAATAGTGTATGGCATCATCTCCATGTTCAGAATAATCTCATTTATGGATGGGGAGACTGAGGTTATGTGAGGTTAAGGAATATGCTTTCGGTTATGCAACTGCATGTCAGTGTGCTGGCTTTCTGTCCTGAAGCCTGTGGCCATCCCAAGTCCATCCCCTGCCAGTCAGATTCTGTTTTCTGTATTCTGTGGTGTCATCCAGATGGGAGATTATTTGATAGCCCTCTGCAAAGTCTATCACCCCACAGGGAAACCTGCTCCAGTGGAGGGTTCATTTCCACTTGTAAGACAAATGTTGAGGTTTTCTAGCCACCTGCTGGTAAGCGTGTGTCAGATCTGTCTTAGCTCCCATTGGCCCTCCCCCTTTATTTCCCATTCTGTTGACAAGGGAATCTGCTCTTCCAGAATGGGAGTATTGATTTAAGCCACAATTGCCTCCTTGTAAACTCTATAAGATTGGAGCTGGACATCTGGTTTTGATCCACACGCCCACGAGAGGTGGTAGGTCCCAGCATTCTTGAGTCCTGTGATGAAGGTTGCACAAAATTAAACTAAAAGAAAATCTGAACGGAGACTAGGAGGGCTTTTCAGAATCTGGAAGATGGCTTTCCTTGATAGGTTAGGAATTGCCTCCATTTGTACTGGGGCCAATGTGAAAGGTAGATTTTTTTTTGCTGAGAGGTTGGGGTCAGAGGTTGCTGCTAAGGACTGGGGTCCCCAGGCTCTGTTTGGTGCAGAGCAGAGCAGTGGTAGGGTCCTCTAGCCCTGGCACTTGCCTGCTACATGCCCTCCTCCGGGCAGTACCAGAGGTAGAGCTGCCAGAGGGGTGCGTGGGGGGCATGTTGCTGTTTATGAAGGGTCTGACTGAAGGCTGTCGTTCTTTTCCCCCTCTACTCATTTCCCCACCGCAACTACCACACTGTCATCTTCAAGGCAATTCATGAGCATGACTTTGTTCGGTGCTTAAAGGTATTACAATGTGCAGATAAGTGTACAACACTAACCTAATGCTGATGAGGTTGTAGGTGCCCCCCAAATATGTGTTAACTTGGTTTAAAACAACTTTTCATGTGTAAGGTGATGCATTTCTTCTTTATAAGATGACTTAGCCCTTCTGTTATGATTTTTTAAATGATAGCCTGGTCCTTGAAATGTACTGCCTCCCTCCCTCTGTTTCTAGGTCTAAGGCCCTGGCATTTAAAAATATCCTCCCCCTCTGGTTCCAAATAATCCCTTAGGGAATATGTTTCAAGTTCTCAGTCTGAGATTATTTCCATCCTGTGTCTAGCAGACCTACTCCTGATGGTTCACAGGGCACGCCCCTGCTTCCACTGGGTTCAAGAGGTAGATGCAGCCCTGGGAATCACCTGACTCCCAACAAGTGCATCCCTGGTTGGGAAGGAGCCCAGCTGTCCCAACACCCAGCTTGCCATACTTCTCTTTGCAAAGGACTCCAACTAGCAGTGTGACCTGGAGCAAAGCACTCTCCCTTCATGGGCCTCTTTACTCTCCTGGAAAAGGAGGGGTTGGATTCTCTAGAAGGTCAAAAGGACCCTGCCAGTTGTGACAACCCACATATTTCGTGATCCTGCTGGTCCCCAAGCCTCACTGAGGCCCAGGCCTGGGATTTTCAGGTATCCCTGCCGGCCTGGAGGGCTTCCATGCAGAAACACGGAGGGGGAGGAGGAGGAAATTAAGCTATGTGGTGCGGGGTAAGTTATCGAGCATATGGGTGAGTGCATGTTTGTAACATGCTGAAGAAGCAGACTTGCCAGGTTTGTGGCAGATCTTGGACTGGAAATTGAAGCCCAGGGAGAGGTTTATGTGGGATAAAACTGTCTGTGGGAGCTGAATTCAATAATCTAAATCAGAAAGATCCCGAACTATGAGCAAGGGGACCAGACTCCACCCCTAACTCTTCCAGAGACTGTGTGCATTTGGGGGAGTCCCTGAACCACACCAGGTTTCACTTTCCTTGTGTGTTAAGTGAGAGAGTTAAGGGCTACTGACTTTGGTGATCCCCAAAGTCTTTCCTGCCTCATCATTTATTGTGGGAATTGGGGATTAGTAAAAACAAAACAAAGAAAACCCCTGGATGGATGGCTCCATAAGGGGATATGGCTTAAATGTAGAGGGAGGGAAATGTCCTTTGCTTGCAAAACTATGCTAGTGGCAGGAATATATGTCTGTCCTTGAATCTGAGACAGGCTTGGAGGATACCTTCTGTGTGTATGTTGTATTTAGAACGCTCTCCCCTCCGTCTCCACTAAGCATATCAAAGTCATCCTTCACTTTGCTTTACCTTTACCTTCTCTGGGCAGCCTCCCTGCCTCCCCAGATAGCCTGGGGCTCCTTTCCCAGACACCCCTTGTTCTACCACATAGCCTTGAGTCTTATTTGAATTTCTGTCTTCTCACTAGAATATGAGCTCTGCAAAGGAGATCTGGTGTTTTCATCTTTGTTTCCCCCAATACCTTGAACAGTGTCTGCCACAGCAATGCGTTGGGAGAATGGATGCAGGACGAGTTAGAGTTCTGATCGTGCAGGGGTAAGAGGTTAGGTTCAGAAAGATCATGCACTGACCAAGGGCCCGGAGCCATATTCTCTGTGTCTCCATTTGACCTGTCCCAGGCCTGAGGTCTTGAAGCCTGCTTACCAGGGAAGGCTGTTCTTTCTCTCTTTGGAGACCCCTCTGCCCCTTGTTTTAGTCTGCTTAGCTCTTCTGCAAATTTGGGCTCTTGGTCACAGGGGAATTGGGTGTCTTTGCACATGAATTAGGGCAGTTGATGTCCAGGCACTCGAAAAGCACATGTTGGAAGGTTATTCAGTAAGCATCCTGTTGGCAGCTATGTCTCTGGCCTGTGCTGTGTGTTGGACAAGATGCAAGGTGGATGCTGCAGCTCTGATTCTAAGGGTTTAGGATTTGGAGAGGGAGCCAGATGGCTTATGTCAGTGTGCTCCGGGAAGGGGCAGTGTGAGCATGGAAGGTCAAGTGCAGGGTTCTCAGTTGGAGTGCTGTCTTTTCAGTGTGAGTGATGATGGAGAACCATCTGGGTCAGGAGAAGGCTGGGGTCTGTGAACAGTCTTCACTTTGGCAGGGCAGTGGTTTTCCTGTCCCTGCGTCCTCAATGTCAGACCAAGTCTCTGAGTCTCTCCGAGGCCATTGTG
The DNA here is from genome assembly GCA_030848825.1 of Tadarida brasiliensis. NCBI lineage: Eukaryota > Metazoa > Chordata > Mammalia > Chiroptera > Molossidae > Tadarida > Tadarida brasiliensis. Next base: position 23,317,068 of record CM061263.1, read on the forward strand.
ATGTGTACCCCTTGGTTCTTCGTGGGGAGAGCTGGGGAAGGTGCATGTGGTACCCGTGTGGGGGCTTGGATGCGTAGGTGTGTGTGTGTGCTCACAGGTATGTCCAGAAGTACCCTGCTCTTGGCTGCAGTCCACACAGACGGGAAGGTGGGTCTGCCCGAGTGCCTAAGCCCTGCCGCTTCTCCGCTGCCTCCCTGACAGTGTCTCTGTGACCATTTCTGACACAGGGACAGACTGCCATCTACTGTCCACTTCTGTCCTCGGAGTCCCTCCTGCTTAGTGAGCTCCTTGGCATTTTTTATTTTTTTCACATCCTGTGTTTAATTGGTCCAGATACCAGGAGAAATGCAATAGACATCAGGTCCTTATTTAGTGATTTCTTTGGAATTTAGAAAGGAGCCTTTGAAAAGCATAACACATCTGTTAGATGTTTTCTTGTCTGCTTAGCAAAGGTGTTGTTTTAAGGGGGTCTCCTGTCTTTCTTGATTCTCCTGAGCCCCTGTGCTAAGTCCCATGGGGAATCCCAAGGGGGGAAAGACAAGGCCGTCCCTTCGTGAGCCTTGTACTCCTGCTGGGAACTCAGGACAGACTTGTGGAGAAACACACCACAGGTTGGGGCAGGATATGTTTGGTAAGTGCCACGTGAGTGGCAGGAACCAGAGGCTCTGGAAGTTCGGAGGAAGGAGGAGTCCTTGCAGGCTGGGGTGATTGGGAAAGATGAGTGGGGGCTGTTGTAGCAACCCCAGGGTTTGGTGAGCGTCTCCTGGTGGAGATGCCGGATGTCACAGAACAGGCTCTGCCCTGGGAGCTCTGGGACCTAGAGGGCCTGACATGGGCTGCCCGCTGTGGCCCGGGGCTGCGGGTCTCGTTGAGTGAAGTCCTCTGCCCCTGCCCTGCATTAGGCACCACAGGAGGAGGTGGCTCTTGGTTTCCAGCTTGTCAAGGAGCAGCAGAGCCAGGGTCCCACTTGGGTCCCGTGCAGGGAGGGGCAGGGCACTCAAGGTGTGGTCCTCTCCTAAGGACCCCCACACAGTGGGAGAAGAGACTTTCCCAGAGGAACCTCAGATGCTATACAGATACGACAGGTGAACGGCTTCAGGAGGGGTCTGCCAGGCTACTGCCCTCTACGTCTCCCCCGGACCTTCCTTCCAAAGACATGTCTGTATAGTGTTTAGTCAAAGACAGCGCCTCTGAAAAAATCTGCAATAGTGTTGGTCGTAGCTCAAGTGTGAGATTCCTTCGCGTTAGGATTTGTTTTACGTTTCATTGCTTTTGTGGGGCTTTTTATCAACCTGAGACTTTTTGATGGTTGTGGAATAAAATGGGAAAAACATTTTCATAACTCATTCTCATGTATTTTCTTTCTCTTCCTTAGCATTTAAATGATCACCAGGGAAATCTTCAGTATGTTTATTTCACGTTCTTGTCTGTGTGTGTGTGTGTGTGTGTGTGTGTGTGTGTGCGCGCGCGCACATGGGTCAGAGAGAGAGAAAGGAAGGAAGAAAGAAAGGAAGGAAGAAAGAAAGAAATTTTAGACTGTGGTCTATTAGCAAGTCTAGGGAATCAAGTTGAATTTGGGTTGGATTACTGGTAGAGAGACCTCAGCTTGTCACTGTAATCCTCTGACATTTCCCTTTCACTTTTTGGCTCTTGTATGAATTGGCAGTATATCTTCCCAGCCCCCCCTTCCGTGTTTACATCTCCTTTAGGGGCTGCTGTATAAAGTTACTGTCTGTCTGCCGCAGTCTCCTCTTTGCTTTCAGGGACCATTGACAGAGGCACAGTCAAGGATAGAGCCAAGAGAGAAGGTCTGAGTTTTGACTAAGAGGGAAAACTATGTTAGGGGATTGGAGGAGGGTTCCAGGGGTTTTTCATGGGCTTTCCTGTGGCACAATGATGTCTGTGGCTTCTGTCCAAAGAGAGGTAGTGAGCAGGGGCTGGGATAGAGACAGGGGAACTCTCCCAAGAGCAGCCAGTGCACAGGGAGATCATCTGTTCTGAGCAATGGACATGGAATACCTGGAAGGTGTTCTGAGGGCCTGTGATGTGATTTATAGTCATCGGTGAAAGTAGCAGGGGATGAGGAGAGGCCCTGAGGTGAGAGAAAGAGGACTGACAGGACTAAAGGAAGTCCAGGTGGGTGGTGCCCAGAGACAGTCATGGGTGATGTGTACCATGTGGTGGGGAGTAGGCAGAAGCCAATGGGGGGCTTACTCTCTACCCCGTGGGCAGTGGGAGCCATTGAAGACTTGGCATTGACATGGGGAGGGCACAGTCAGGCTTTTGTCTGAAGAAGGATCACTCTGCTTGCAATGTGGAACATGGCTCTCAGTACAGTTAGTTGTTCAGTGAAGGAATGACTGTTGGTTGGATTAGCAGCAGAATGAATGAGTGAGTGAGCAAATGGATGAATGCGGACGGGGAGCATCAGGCCTGACTTTCTGTCTGATGACTCCGATCAGTACTGGCCCCTGGGGAGAGTAAACCAGCCTGGGAAGGATGTGGGGTGGGTGTCGATAAACTGATTAGTAGCTCTAGATGTAGGAAACAGGGACTAAAATAGTAACTCCTAATGCTGAGAGTTTAGGGTGGTTGGTAATGCGGGGGGGTCTCCAAACCTTTTTCCTTCTTCTATGCATTTCCATTCTAATTTGATTTCATTCAGGACTAAAAATGAAAGGAGCTTTGGGGTTGTGCCCCAGATAGTCTGAAACTGACCGTGACTTGCTCCAGAGGGGGCTGCTTGCATTTCAGACCTTTCCAAAGGCACAAAGTGGAATGTGGACAGATGCTAAGGTTTCTGGGCATCCGAGGGGGACCCAGATTGCTGGACATTAGCTGATTCCTACAGACTGTGTGTGTGTGAATGTGCACACACATGCACATGTGAGTTTCAAAGTCTCCAAAAATTACCAAATTTCACAGAACTACTTTTGCCAGTAGTAGATCTATATAGAGTTACTTCACTGTCACATTCCTTAGCATATATAAGGAGAGAGAGTATGATAGTGACCCAGGTAGACACCTGACATGGGCTGTGGGAACATAAAAATTCACTTGGTAAAGCCAAAGGGAGCCAAAGAGAACTTCTAGTGTCATCTCAAAGGCCTTAGCTCAACAAAGACTCTCCCCTGTTCTTACTGTTCTGATCTCCCCTGGCACTGGAGAGCTTTTAACTTGGGCCAATTGAAGTTGACTATCTAGGCTTGGGACAGAGGCACCTGTGTTTTTTAAAGCTCATCCTGTGATTCCAATGTGCAGCGAAGGCTGAGAACCCCTAGCTTACAGTATGACCTGTGTACCCTGTCCCTGCCCTCTGCAACCTTGCCCTGGCATCTGCCCCACCCTGGGTGTGCTCCCGAGAACTCCTCCGTTAGTTAAGGCTGTTCAGCTCATTTGAGCTGAGCTCTCGTCCCCACCTGTCAAGCATTTGCTTCCAAAACTGGAGAGGAAGAGGGCAGATCCCAGGAGCTCAGGAGATTCTGAAGTGCCCGCCCTCCCCATCTACTGAAGGGGCTATGGAGAGTAAATGGTGGGGAGCAGGGGAGAGAGGGGAACATGGACCAGCATTCCCAGGACATTAATGCAGGTACTTTTATATATGTCTTCTCATTAGTTCCCCCAACAGCCCCAGAGGTAGATGTTATACCAGGCTGGAGCACACGGTCTCCACAGTGCATTCAGAATGCAAACCAGTTTGCAGTCTCTGAAAGATCAGTTTCCTGGGAATATGCATATCTGTCCGGGCCCCTCCTCTAGGCATAGCTACGGACCAGGGCTGCTGCTGTCTGCACTGGCGGCTCAATGGGAAAGTGAGCACTTCTCTTCCCTTTCGGTTCTGTGGGATCAGCCCAAGTGCCAGTCTTGAGATGGTGCTTCCAAAGGCCCTGCCTGAGCACCGGCTGTAACCAAGGGGCCTCCATGTGGTTCTGTCTGTTGTTTTCCTGTTGGAGGCAGGGCTTGCAGGAGGGTTGTGGAGTGAAAGGTCAGAGAAGGAAGCTAAAAATCAAGGTGTGAAGAAATTGGTAAGGTCTGAAAAAGTTATGTGCCCAAGCACATACTCCGGAATTGTGAATGGACCATGTGGGGTTGTTGCAGTCCCCGGGTTTCTAATTTACAAAAAGGTATTACGGTGCGCGCTGTCAGGCAGCCTGGAGGTCTCGCACCCATCGCTAAGTGCGTGCTTCTGTGAGCATTTTGGATTGGGATTCTCCAGACCGCTGAGTGGCCTAAGCGTGGTTCAGGAACTAGAAAGTGGTGGAGTGAGCCTCCCTGAGCAGATGTGAGGATCGTGGTTCCAGGAAGGACGCCGGACAGGGCTGCAGCCACGATGTGCAGCAGTGGGCAGTGAGATGGGGACAGGCCTCCTTCCGCACAAGGAACTGCTAGAGGATTGCATCCCTGACAGGGACAAGCCCTGCGAACAGCAGTGGGAGCAAAACACTGCACGGCTCTCTCTGCTCTCTCTGTATGTCATGTGGATGGCACTGAGGTCATTCTTGGCAGTGTACAGCTGCCACCATCCCACCCCTCTCTGCTCGTTATCCCCCTCCCCCTATCCCAAGTACAGTCACCTTCAGCAGTGGCTTTTCTTTTGAAATCAAGGGACAGTCATGTTTTAAGGAGGGAGGGGGGAGAGAGATGAGCTGAAGGATTTATATCTGGACCCTAGGCAATTTATTTTGTTTTCCAAAGTCTAATCAGAAACATGTGCATAAGGGACCATGAACATAGTATTGAGGAACATCAGCTGCATCGATGGTAAGAGGAGGAAAGAGTGGTCTTCCAATAATCCCCCTGCAGGATCAAGCAGGGAGCTTAAGCAGAAAGTTTTCCTCGGGCTATTTCTGCCTTAGAGCTAATGGTGAAGGAATGTAAACCTCACGCAGGAAGGAAACCAAGAACTAACATTTGAGCTAGAGGACCCAGGTTCTGTTTCCACTTTGTCAATCACTAGTAGTCACAACCTCTGGGAGCCTCAGTTCCCTCTTTTGTAAACTGGGATAATAAACCCTAACTACTTAACATAATTCTTGTGGAGTTTTAGATGAGCTCATGCGTAGGGAAGTGTTTTGCAAGCTGTAAATTACTTTACAAGTGTATGTTCTGGTTCAGACTGGTATAAACAGTTTAGTTGAAACAATGCTAATAGCACACTGTTCTGTTTGGAAGATGGCCGTCCTCCAAGCTGGGCTGGAAGCAGGCTCCTTAACAAGACACGCCAGCACCTGGGTCCTCCTGCCACACGGAGGGTTTGGGAGGCAGCCATCAGTGGCACCCGTAAGAAAGGGGAAGAAATGTTACCGCGGTGGCTTGACAGAATCCTTCACCTCTTTCTGATGTCACCTGGGGTATAAGCTCAGGCTACTGCTGTTTGCGAGGAGCAGCTCATGGGACAGGATGCTAAGAGTGGGTGTGCACAGGGCAGTCAAAATGTTGTGCAGGAAAGTTGAGTTGATTTTACTATGTGTCACTCTCCTTCTGTGAGGCTGGTCACTGAGTTTGTCTCCAGCTGTTTATTCTTGCTGAACTCTTTCTGTGCAGTTACAGCCGTATCTGCATCAAAGAACTTCCCTCCCCGCGCCGCCACGGGTCTGGTTGAAGATCTCACAGATGACCTTCTCTACTGCACTTGGCCCCACCGTTTCGGTTGATTTTCTTATCATGATGAAAGTCCCCTGGAGACACCCTCATTTTGTGGATGCAGCGCCTTATATTTTTGCGATCATGAACTATTCAAAGTCCGTTTCTGACTGCTTTTTGCTTCCTTGTGTTTGAGTTTTTCTGGTGGTAGGGTTTGCCATTTCTTTTCACGGTGCTGGCTTTCCTCGTACGGGGGTCGGTGTTCTGATTACCAGGTTATCTTCCGTGGCACATTCTCCCAGATGCCTTGCGTGTGGCATCTGTGTTTGGTTCAACTTCTTAAATTGTCTGTGGTTTCTTGAATGTTAACCTTCTTTCAAGGATTCCTTACAGTTTCTGAGCACTGAAAGTCCTCCTTCTTGTTTTCAAGCCGCGGCAGCTCTAAATCTGTGTTGAGTGTATTTTTGTTGTGTACATGGATTTGGTATGGGAGGAGGATTACAGTGGGTACTCGGTCTGCCGTCCTGAAGTGGGGATCTCTTCCAAGTTCTTAAGAATGCTTTGGCCACGTGAAATGTTTAAGCAGATCACTACAGTGAAGATAATGGTGATAGAAGCTAGGTCACTTAGCACAGAGCCTGCCCATAGCAGGGACTTGTTTTAGACAGACAAACTGTTCTGTTATCCATATGTCACTGTGATAAAAAGAGCGCCTCAGCCTGGTTGGAAATCCCATCTCCACCTCATCTGGCCTAGGAGACCTTGACACTGTGTCTAAGGTTCTGTCAGTTTCCCCAAGTGTAAAAGGATGGTGTTACATTGTTAGAAGGATTAACAAGGTATAGTTACGTAACTCAGTCTGGAACGTGGTCAAGTTCCAATAAACATTAGCCATTACTATCATGAAATTATTATTTTGAATATCATTAACCCAAAAGGGAAAAACAGCTACGGTGCCATCTCAGGGAATCCAAGGGCAGGAACTGCAACCAGGCTCCATGAGAGCCTAGCCGGAGGCCGTTTTCTGTCTGCAGGGTCACGTGGTTGTGCTTCCTTTGTCTGGGTACCCCGCTCCCCTCTCTCTCATTCTAGGCCTACCAAGGGACTGTCCCAGGGCCCCAGTTCCAAATTCCGTAGAGAGAGATTCTGATTGGCCCAGCTTGAGTCAGAGGTTTGCACCAGTTCATTAGCTGTAGACCAGGGAACGGGGTGTGTCATGTAGAACGTAAGTGACTTCAGAGGCTCAACCTTTCCACACAGGGGCGCTGTTCAGAGTGCAGGCCTGTGACTGAGTGCTTACCCCCCAGTTACCCACTACAATGATCAGTACACCATAGCAGACCTGAAAACAGCTGTGGGACATGTGAGGATGCTCAGGTGAGCTTAGATAGGGACAGTCTGAAGGAGGTCCATCTCTTCTGAGCTGCTCACGGCCCTGTGCTAAATGTAGGGCAGCACCTCTCCCTAGGAGCTTCCGTGCCAGGGAGGAGAGAAGCGGTCAACAAAATGCAGATGACTATGGGCGACAAATAAGCAGACCACCTGGAGTACCCAGTTGGGAAAAGGGCAGGTTGATATGTCCCTGCAAGACTCATTCTTGCTGAGCCTCAGGCCATGTTCAGGACCACCCCGGTCTTTATGTTTGGGTAACCATTCAAGCAGGGCCTTTACTGGAATAGACAGGAATGAAGTGAATCCTGCATATAGTGTAGGAAGGCTTGGTCAGGTGTGATAGGGCGGGTCCTGCAGTCCCCCTCACACACGCTGTGTGGCCCTGGGAGCCGGAACATGCCTTCCGGCCGACAGTCCATTACTCAGCTTCGTTTCCCAAGTACACATCTTAGGCTTTTCTCTATGACACTTCCCCTGGGCTCTGCCTCCTCAGTTCAGAAAGTGCAGATCCTTAGTGTACACATGCAGTTCCCAGTTTGTGTGAGCTTTACCCTGCTAATTCCCTGCATTTTTCAAGCTCAATGCAAGATTAAACAACGAAGGCCTTAGGCATATCCAAAATGGCAAGAATTCAGATCCTTAAATCCTTGGCAATTAGATAACCAGTTTTTGATCCAGGAGGAGAGTTTTTAATGTGGTAAGTTTTATGATTCGTTGAAGATTTGTTGGCTTATTTGCATAGAGGATCACAACACAGCTATTGCCCTGTGCTGGGTGCTTCATGTGCACATTCCCAGTCCCCATAGCAACGACACAAGAGAGACTAATTTGGCCCATTTTACAGATGCGGAAACTGAGACTCAGAGGTGTTAGGCAGCTTGTCTGCCAGAGCCTTGATCACAAACTAGATCTCTCCCGTGCTGCCCGGCGACACTGCATCTCCTCTGTTCTGGAGTGGAGTTGTCTGCCCAGCTTCCATCCATCCCTCTTTTAAGTAGCACATGCCTTTCTGTGAGAAATACACGAGGTCATTAGTGACATTCTTTTCTTATTGGAGCCTTTTATCTAATTGTTAGGTTCATTTTTGAGTTAACTTCAGAAGGTCTCAGGCCATCATCTTGCCTTTCCCTCTTTGTTTTTTACATTCGCTGGGAGTTTGGTGAATGAACAATTTTGTTCTTAAGGAAGAAAAGAGTGAATACAACCGATCCCGCTTGCCATTTGTATATTTGAAGAAATGTGCTGTGGTAGAAAACTCTCTCCGTCGCACACCGAGTACAGTCAAGCTCCTTGAACGTGACTTTCTTGTCGCCCCACGGCAAATTCTGCCTACCTCGTTTTATGATTGAGTGTCCTGCCTCTGTGGGGCTTCTCACAGCCACACTTTAGTTCCTATTATTCCCAAAGGTTAGAACCGCTCTCCTGACTTCGTTTGCCTGGCTGGCTATGACAGGTGTTCGTATAGGAAGCCTTTCCTGAGGCCCAGAACATCTCCGGTTTACTATTATTGCATTGTATATGCTCATGTCTGTCTCCCCCAGGAGTCTGTACAATCTTTGTGGGTAACAGCCCTATTCCAATTATCTTTCTATCCACCAGGACTTAACAGAGTTCAGAAAATGTTGGTTACACGAAACTGAACTCCAGGCAAACCTACAGCAGCCCGAGGGGTCCCGGAATTTGGCAAGACTCTTTTCAGCATTGATGTATCTTTGTGGGAAGCTTTGTGGCTGCCTTTAAAAGCCTTCTTTTGGTCCATGGGAAATTCATCTAGATGACTTTAAAAAGCAGCTGACTGATTACTGGCTACCGCTATAAAGTCTTAGCTTTTGATTTCTGGTCTCTAAGACTTTCTTTGGCATTAATTGACATTAGGGAGAGCTCTGCTAGCAGATAATTCTTATATGAGTACCAAAAAGATCCTTCTATCCAGAAATATTTAGTAAGCTCCTGTGATGTGCTGGGCACTGTTCCAGGTGCTGCAGATACAGCTGTGAATGGGAAAAATTAACCCTCTGCCCTCATGGAGTTTACATTCCAGCGGAGACATCCACAGATACAGAAGCAAACAAGCCCATAATAAATGAAGTTCTCCTATGGGGATCAGTGCCAGGATGGAAAACACAACAAAGTGCCGTGGTCGACCTCGGGAGAGGGTATTTTAGATTGGCATGTTCAAGACGCCGCGGGAGGCCTTGTGTGGCTGGGACAGAGAAGAGAGGCTGGCTGGCTTAATTGTGTAGGGTCTCAAAACGGAATTTATTTTGTATGATGGGTTGAGGTATGTGATAAGAAGCCAAGGTTACCCCGTGCCCCACCCAAATATGTTGGGAAGCCAGACTCCCCCTCCCCCCAAGTGTGATGGAAAGCCACAGGAGGGTTTGGAGCAGGGGATGTTGTCATCTGCTGGACATGTTATTTGAAGGTCTCTCTGCCTGCTTTGTGGGGGACAGTGAGACAAATCAGATGCCAGCACAGTGGGCAAGAGAGAGTGGTCTCGGGTGGTCACTAGGGAGGCATGAAGAAACTGGAAGACTTGGGGTCTGTTTTGGAAGTAGGGCTGGAAGGACGTGCTGATGGATGAGTGTGGAGTGAGAGAGAAAGCGAGCTGTGATGGGGGGGCAATCCCAGTCCCACCAGGAAGACACACCATTGTTCTGGTCAAGTTCCTAAGCCCCAGCCCCCAAAGAGCTTTTTTCCATGCCTGGGCGCTGTGTCATTACCAGGAGCATAAAAAAAAAGAAAAATAGAATGTTCACTATGCTTCATTTATCTAATCTGAAAAATGAACTCTGCTTGGTGACCTAATGGGCATAAATTCTGGTTCTAAAAAAGCCACTCATTCAACAACTAGCTACCGAGTGCCTGATATGGTAAGGTATTGTGTCCTGGGCTGCTGGGGAACACAAAATTCATGGTCCCTCACCTCCAGAAACTTAGAGTATTTCCGAGGAACGGAGATATTTCCAACTAGGTAAAACTTGAGATAGAAATGAGAGGGCCATGGTAAGGTTACATGCAGAGGGCAGTTGGAGTTCCCAAGACTTTTCTGGTTGATGCTTGAGACCCCTGATCACGCAGGTAGATCTGGAGAATACGGCAGACACAGAGGTGGGCGAAAGCAGGGAGTGTTTCAGGCCAGACCAACAGGCCTGAGGGGAGGGAGTCTGCGCAGAGCAGCGGAAGCTGGGTCTCAGCAGCTTTCTCCCACCCTCAGGCACTGTGGTTTTGAGGAAGGAGCCTATTGTATCCCCTCAGGGCTCCTCTTCCCTTTTCCGGTTTTTGGTTTGCATTGTTTCCCTCTAAGAGCATTCTTTGAACTTTCTGGAAAGTCCTCTTGGAGTCTTCTCATCTGTTCCTAGTTTAACACTATGGGGTTCTGCTTTGTAGGTGGCAGCCTTCCGGAAGTGCTTCTCTGGCGTCAGTCAGCACTGGGCACGCGTTTTGCTGCCATCCCAGTACGCTGCCATCCCAGTCCCGGGGAAAGAAGGACGGACCTTGAGTGTAGGAGCAGGGCGCTAGAGAAAAACCTAACACTTCTCACTCCCAAGTTTACAGAGCTCTGCCAAACCTGGATTAACAGAGAAGAGGAGAAGCACTAACAAGCTATACTCTTTGTCAAGTGCAAAGAAATCATTTAGTCCCTCTGAGGTCTGCCAAAAATAAGCTACTGGTTTGTGAAATCCCAGGATGTTCCATCTGATCTAAGCCCTGCATTTGGTTACTTAAAACATTCTGCACGTGCATTTGCTGGTGTACACACATACAAATACACACACCTGTCTCCTTGTGCCCTTTGTCCAGACTCTGATGACTTCTGTCCTCTCCAGGAGGCTGGAATCCAAGGCTTCTAAGACAGGAGTTCTGGAATGCTTTCCCCTCTGCCTAGCCAAGGTGTCATTTCTTTCCTTCTTCCCCGGGAGAATCGTTGGCCATTGGCCCAGTGGTTGGGGTGTGAATCGGAATCACCCTCAAGTTCTGGGGGGTTTGTCCCTAAAGCCCAGGTGGGCATCTGCATTGTGGTGGGTAATCTGGCTCCACCAGGCTTCGGGAGAACTCCATTTGAGTCTTTAACCAATCACGTGACTCTCGATGGCCCCAGAAATGTGTGGACTTAGAGGAGCAACAGACTGCCTTGCCTTTGCTCCGGGCCTCTGCCCTCTTTGGAGAGACACCGGGGCGGAAATTATAGCATGGGCGCTGGAGAAATTCCCCCGTCTTGTGCCTTTTGTTAATTTCTATCCTGCAGTGGGAGAAGCCAAAGCACAGATATTGTCTTTATTAAATGATATTGGAAGTGATCAGGGATTCTTCTGACTTCTTGTGGGGTTGGATAAACCCTAAAGTGAGAAAAATTTCACCCTTTGTTTTAGTCGTTAGGAAACTCAGTGCCCTACTACAGTGCTTTAGTTTATTTTCCCCTCATCGCTGTGGGTTGAATCCCCTTTGTCTCTGCAGTTTCTGAATGGGTGCAGCCACTTCTTGTACTTTTCCCACGGTGTCACTCAAACAAGAAGAGTAGATTTGGCTCTTTCAATCTCAAAATAATGGTGATAGTTAATATTTATTGAATCAGGACCCATGTTCAGTGCTTTATACGCGATCTCATGAATCCTCACGACTGCCCAGTGAAAGAGCTATTTTATTACCCCCCTTCTATTTTGCAGACAAGGCAACTGAGGCTTGAACAGATTTTTCTACATTGCTCCTAGGATCAGCTGAGAAACTATATATTGTACTTGTTTTTTAAAACATGTCTGTTTCTCTCTATTATAAATAAATTCTATGGAGTAGGGCTTCTTTGTATCCTTGCTTTGCGGCTGCATCTCCAGGACCTGAACACTGTACATGGCAGTTGCTCAGTAAATATGCGTGGCATGACCACAGCCCGTGCCCAGGGTTGAGTGGCTAGGAAACGGTGGCAGCAAGCTTGGAATCACTCTTTTTTGATCCCAGAGTCTGTGTTCCTAACCCCTACCTCACACTGCCTTCCTCTTTGTTTATAAATCATTTCCCTTCTCCCGTTCTACCCCTCTCTCTTGGGTCTTTCACCCTTGCGGTAACTGAGTGAAGATCACAGCTCTCATTTGCTAGATGGGGTGAGACAAGACCCCTCCACATGGGGTCCTCATCCTACTCAGCCTCAGCCTCAAAGAGCCTTTGTGGCTTCCCTGTTAATTAGCAGGTATAATTAATGTATGTATAGTTATTTGATCTAATCAGAAACATGAAACATTTGTCTCCTTAATTCCAGTGTTTTAGTTTTTCCTAGACTAAGATTAGGGCCATCATCTATCTTAATAGAACTTTTACCTCCTTGGTTAAGATTATTCCTAGCTATCTTATTTTTTGTTGTTGCAGCAGTAAATGGGATTTTCTTTTAAGTTTCTCTTTCTGAGGGTTCATTATTGGTGTATAAAAATGCTGTTGATTTCTGGATGTTAATTTTGTAGCCTGCTACTTTACCAAAGTCATTTATTAAATCTAGTAGTTTTTTTGGTGGAGTCTTTAGAGTTTTCTATGTACAATATCATGTCATCTGTGAAAAATAGTTTACTTCCTCTTTTCAAACTTGGATGCCTTTCATTTTTCCTTCTTGTCTGATCACTGGCTAGGACTTTCAGTACTGTGTTGAATGTACTATGTCAACAATAAAAAATAAACTTAAAAAAAAAAGCAGTACCATAGAGCTGATTAGGGCTGTTTGAAGTCCCACTTTCTTGTTCAGTGGACAGAGGATGAGACTGACAGTTAAAGATGACAGCTAGAGCTTTGGGGGTCCTTCCAGAAATAGTTACAACATGCAGCATTGTTTCCTGATCATGAAATAAGTACCTGTGCTGATACATGTTCATTTTAATATATATATTTTTAGTTGATTTTCTAGAGAGACAGGAAGGGAGAGAGAGAGAAAAATATCCATGTGAGAAAGAAACATGGATTGGCAGCCTCCTGCACATCCCCTACTGGGGATCAAGCCCACAACCTGGGCATGTGCCCTGAGCAGGAACTAAACCAGGACATCTCAGTCCATGGGACAACACTCAATCTACTGAGCCACACCAGCCGGGCCAATACATGTTCATTTTAGGGAGTTAGGAAAATATTAGAAAGAATAAAGAGGCAGCCAATTACCAGAAATCCCACCAACATTTTAGTGTATATCCCTCAAAGTTATTTTTCTCAGTGCGTCCGTGTGTGTGTGTGCGCGCGTGTTGAGTGTGTGTTTCCTGTTTTTTTTTTAATAAGGGAGCTCATCATACTTTAGAAACAATTTCTCATTGGTGTTTTCTTGTCAATACTTCGTTGTATGTATTTTCCCGTGTCTTTAACTGTACTTGTATAAGACAATACACTAGATTTCATCATGCACAGTACTTTAACCATTTCATTACTGTGGTGCATTTTCATTGGGGCCACTGTTTTTCTTTCTTTTCTTTTTTTTTAAAATATGTTTTTATTGATTTTTTAGAGAGAGAGGAAGGGAGAGACAGATAGAAACATTAATGTGAGAGAGAAACATCTATCTGCTGCCTCCTGCACGCCCCCCACTGGGGATTGAGCCCACAATCCGGGCATGTGCCCTGATCTGGAATCGAACCAAGACCTCTCATGATGCTCAATCCACTGAGCCACACCCGCTGGGCATGGCCACTGTTTTTCTACTGCAGTTAACCAAACTTTTATATCCATTTTAATACACATATCTGGTTATTTTCTTAGAATCGATTTATAAACGTTACCTTTCTGAGTGTATCAATGTTAATATGTTGAAGAAAGGTGGTGATTTTTGAATGGCTTCTCAGCTCTGAGTGGAGAATCCGAGTTGATAATTATCCCAGGGCAGCAGAAGGGCTTACTGGCCAGCGTCAGGGTCCTTGCCTCTCCCCTACCTCACAACCTGCAGCTGCAGTAAAGAGCACTGTGGTTTGTGAGAAAGACTGTCACCCCCTCCTTTGCTCCCTCAGCTTGATCTTCCAGGCCTGTGTGCTTTTTTGATCTAATTTTTGGATTGTTCTCCTGCTGTCTTCTGCCCTCACACCACCCCCAACCTTTCACCTAGTGTCCACTGCACCACTGCAGAGAGCAGGGGACAGAAAGTCAGGTGCAGGAGCCAGGCCAGCTTGGCTTTGAATCCCGGTTCCACCACTTACTGGTGGGGTGACCTCTGGTAAGTTACTCCAGTAAGATGACACGTCTGTCAGCCTCACTGTCCTCAGCTGTGAAGTGGAGAAATAATCTAACAACCACGATCCCATCGGATTGTGCAAAGATTAAACGATCGAATTCATGTAGAATGCTTAAAACACTGCCTGGCACATGGGAAGCATTTAATAAATGGCAGTTTATTAAATGCATTTTAAGGTGGATAAATCAATAACAGTAATAATAATATATTATTACTAATATATATTCATATTGTTTTGACTTTTACGGTCTTTTGCAAGGTGCTAGCACTACTGTGTGTGTGTGTGACTCACAACCAGACTTCCTCCAGTCCCAGTACCAGCTCTCGCCTCCCTTTTCATGTTTCCTAACCTCTTCTCTCCCTGCCTAGGACACTCCCTAGTTTACAGAGGGTGGCCTTTTCGCTGGCATCCCAGTCTGCCCACATGTCTCTTTCCCATTCCTCTCAGACTCTCCCTCCTTATCAGTTTACTCGTTCCACTTTGGAAGGGTTGGAGCCCGGCTGGCAGCTTTTCTAGTTGGCGTTATTGGTGCTGCATTGTAAAACATTCTCTCTGCTACTCGGAAATCTCTTTGATCCGTGTCGCACTGCATTTGTTCTCCCAACAGATGTGATGGGCAGTCGGAGGGTTTTCTTCTCCCGTTTGCCCAGCCTCCTGCCCCGTCAAGCTCCCCGCTTGTCTGGAATGTTTTCCCCAGCGACCAAAGACCAGGGATATCCGTGCTGAAGGTCTCCTCTGCCCAGCAGCACCAGGATTGGCGAGGCTGCCAAGACTTTCTGGAGTGCCTGCTTAGGGGGAGGAGGAAGGAAGATGCCAGGGTCTGTGCAGGTTACAGTTTGAATTTCCTAGACAGGTTCCAGGGGCTCTTTTGATGCACAGTATGCATGATTCAGCTTGTCCTGTGTGGCATGTTAACAAAACCTCAACCTTCCATTGTCTGTTGTGGGCCATAGCGTGAGGCCCTAGGGGATGGCAGATAGCCCAGGAGGACCATGAGAGTAGGTCAAGTGTATGAGTTTCTCAGGGCTGCTGTAACAAAGAATCATAGCCTGGGTGGTTTAAACAGCAGGAATGTATTGCCTCACCATTCAGGAGGCCAGAAGTCCTAAATCAGGGTGTGGGCAGGCTCTATCCAAAGGTGCTAGCGAAGGGACGGTCCCGTGCCTTTCTCTTAGCTTCTGGTAGCCTGAGCGGTTCCTGGCTTGTAGACGCATCACTCCAGCCTTCCATCTTCACATGGTGTTGTCCCCACGTGTTTTCACACTGTCTGTCTTCTGTGCATACCTGTCTGTGTCTACACTTCCCCGGTCATATTGGATTAGGGCTCACCCTAATGACCTCATTTTAACTTGATTATCTCTGTAAAATCCCATTTCCAAATAAGGTCACATTCTAAGGTACTGGGGGTTGGGACTTTAATATGTCTTTTTTTTTGAGGGACACAGTTCAACCCATAAGAAGAAGGAGCGACACTGAGGATCCGTAACTGCACACGCGCACCGCGCGCAGGCAGGCGCTGGGCACATCCGCAGTCGGTTTTTTGAGGGTTAGGGTGGACAGGGCAAGTGGGGTCCTGGTCTGTCTCAGCAGTAGTGATGGCCAAGGAGGAAGGTGTCTCGTCTTCCTTGTCTCCACTCAACCGTTTTTATTTTCCGTATGATTCCCGCCTTTCTCTGTCATCATTTGGGAGTTACCGAATGGAGAAAGCAGCACAGCAGGAGGCCACCTGGTAGGGAACAGAGGGAAGTGATGGAGGTCAGAAAGCAGAGGGTGGAGGTAAGCGGGAAGGGGTGGAATGATCGGGAAGAGACAGTGAGGGACGCACCAGATCCGGGTGGGGCGCTGGGGCTGTGGAAGGTTGCTGGGCAGCCATGGATTCTTGTCCCGACTCTGCTGCGAGGCTGCCTGCCTTCGGCCTACACGCTCAGCTTCTCTGGACCGCGGCTCCTCCATGGGTGAGATGGGGAGGTGCGTGGTTGCTGCCTAGGATCTCATTTCTGGCCAGAACAGAGTTCTCAGAGTCTAATGTCTGGAGCAATGCAAGTTCTCTGCCCCGGCCCCCTGCAGAGAGCACAGCCCCTCTTCTGGTGGAAACATCTTCTGAGCAGGGCGGCCCTGTCCAAGCATCACCCAGCACGCATCTGGTGCCCTGCCTGTGCCTCTTGAAATGGCCCCCACTTCTCTCTCTCCTGACTCCTGTTTCTTTCCACATGTGAGCTTGCTACTCCTTTTCATGATCCCCATTATTCCTTGACTGCTCACATCTGTGTTTGATCGTTGTCAGCTCTGGGAGGCTATGCCAAGTTTCTTGAACACAGCCCGGGACTGCCTGGGCCAATGCTGTGAGTTAGCTGGGAGGCGAGAGGAAGATGCCTATAAGCTGGGGAGGGGCTGCCTGGGCCTGGCCTCCAGCTTTGGCTCCAGAAGCGCTGCCCTAACAGGTTAAATAAATCGTTGCACTGTTAGCTTGAAAAGAAAAAGACCTTTCAAAGTGAGAGGCAACAAGCGTTTATTTGAGATCAGTAAGAATAGCTGTTGGGCAGCACTGATTCTGGCAGAAGCCCAAACAGTGTTCTGATTAGGAGACGAAGGCATGGGGTACTTATTTATGAGAAGGGGAGCCCCCAGTACCTCAGAATGTGACCTTGTTACATCAGTAGAAGGAAGGCATTTCTGTTGGTGCTGGTAACATAGTGATGTTAATTCTAAACAATGTTTTCAATTTGCAGTCCAGTAGTTGTCAGTAGTCATAATACTAACTGCTTTCTTGTTATCTTTGCAAGCAGTTCTTTGGGATACGATGTCCAAAGGTTATTTTGCCCTGTTTCAACATTCCAAAGTTCGGAGTATAAGGCGGCACAGTTCCTCTGGTTGGCAGCTCCGGCTCCATTTCAGAGTGGCTTTGTTTATGTTATTGTTTACAGGGCTCTGATGGCCTGTTCACCTCGCCTCAGTACCCTCCCTCTGCACACACACACACACACACACACACACACACACACACACTGCCCCTCTATTCAAAGGAGCCCCAGCCCTGCTCAGGCCAGTCCGGTTAGCCTGCCTGCACCCTGGGCAGTGTGCGGCCCAGGCCTGCACCTGTGCATCCAGAGGATGGGAAGGGCAGGGCAGGAGTGGCTCAGAGAGGTGAATGCCTTACTCAGGGCCACTCAGCAGCTAAATGCAGACACTCTACTGACTCACAGACTGCAAGAAGCCTGCTCTGTCCCTCCTTTAACTGAAGCCCCTTTTATTACGGACAGAGACAGTGAAGAATAACCAGGGAGGAGGGTTGGGGATGAAGGTCAGTGGTTGGAATCTGATAGTGAGAGAGTCTAGGACAATAGAACCGACTCCGGCACGCTGCGGGTCATAGTGGTCCACCCCAGCTGGGGTAAACTTCAGTGCCACCTGGGCCAGTAGAGAAAAAGGAGGAGTGTGGTCCCACTGCAGGGCAGGCCAGCTGAGTGCCCTGGGATGACTTCTTCCTTCGAGTGCCCTAGGAATTCCCCGGCCAGTGGGCGGGCTTCAGGATCATTGCCCTCGGTTTGCATGGGATGGGGCGGTTCTTAGTGGTGCAGGATGTACTGTGAGCATTAAATATCCCCCTTCCAGTTACCAGCACACCAGGAACACCTCACATTTCCAGATGCCCATTAGTAGGCCCGGTACCAGCCCTTTGTGAGACTCACATAGCCCAACATTGATTAAATGAGTGAAGAGATAGTGAATGCTAAACTACCTTTGTGATTTTGCAATTTACTGCAGCTTCCTTTCCTCACCCTAGACCTGGACTGAACATGCGGGGGGAGGGACTCAGCCCTCTCCAACCCCAGGCGGAACTGTGCCGAGGTCGTTTAATCCATCCCTCCACGGCGGGCCCACTGCACCCACTTCTCCAGGCAGGGCTGACGTGGGCTCTTCAGCCCGCTCTCTGGGCCGAGGTGGTCCTCATGTGTTCTGTCAGGCTGGGAGCTGTGGGGTCCACCTCCACCTCCATCCCCCCCCGGAGCAGGGACTCGGGGTCAGAGCTCTGGCATCCATCTGCTAAGTGTCGGACTGTTGCAGGGGAGGCTTGTGTAGGATTCTCTCTCAGCAGCTCAGCACACATGTGATGACGAGGACCAGATTCAGTTTCTGAGCTCTGATATTTGCCAAGATTTTTACCAGGCTTCCTGCAATAGACAGAGGAACTGCATGAGCTCCCTTAGGTCTAGCGAGCTGGGCCTGAGTTCACCTGTCTCTGAATCACTGCTCCGTGAGGAGTGCAAGTGCGCTGAGCGTCCCACAGCTGCCCACCCAGGAGAGCCGGGTGACCGAGAAGCTGCTCCCACCTCCACCACCCACCCGCGGGGTCTCTGCCTGGGTTTGCTCACCTGCAAAGTGGAGAAAATGATCATCGTGCTGCTTTTGCTGCACAGGTATAGAAGGAGAAAGAGGGAATATTTACGAAGTGCTTTGAATTCCAGAGAGAACAGCAGCTGTGTACATTCATGGTGTACATTCAAACTAGGGTTTGAGGAATTTCGGGTCAGAGGTTAGAAATTAATCTAGTCCGGTCTTGAGTGTCATCGCCAGGACGTTCTGGGGGTCTGTGAACTAGAGGCCCCTGGTGTCCTTCTTGCCACGCTGGGATGACTTCATTCCATCTCCTACCATGCTTCTCTCCTCCCCTTCACAACAAAACTTCCTTAGTGGAGACTCCATTTCCACAGTTTCTGTTCAAAGCATTCTGGCTTCCACCACCGACAGGCCACAGAGACAGACCACAGAGCCTTCTGTGGCCTGTGGCCACCGTGTCGCCAGCCCCAGTGAAGAGAGCCAGCCTCATCGTGCCTGCCTTAGAGCACCCTTTTCTGTGTGTCTTCTTTCCTGAAGTTCTCCCTTCCTTGATCCACCTCGCTTCGTGCTTTTGGACCTACCTCTGTGGCAGTGTCTTCCCACTTTTCTTAGCTGACTGTCTTCTCCTCCACCTGACCCAGGCTCTCCTCTCTCCACACACTCTCCATAGCCAGTGTGAGGCATTCCAGTGGTCTGTGTCTGTGTGAGGCTGACTCCCGGACATACAGTTACTTCCTCTTAAGCCACAAGCCCATGTGTGCAGTTGCCCAATGAAACCCCCCCAAGTCTTATGGGTACCTAAACATCAGTGTGTCCCAGACTGAACAGGGGCCCCCTCTGTGCCCCAAACTTGCTCTGCCTCCAAGTGAATATTCTCCTTTGTTTCCCAGCCTAATATATGGGACCACCTGCTACTGTATTTGGTCAAGTGGTAAACATGGGAGTCATCCTCAGCGTGTTCCCCTCTCTTATTCCCCACGATCAACCTCCAAGTCCTCCTGATTCTAACCTTTAAACATCTCTTGAGTTTGTCCAGATCCACCATTACCCTAATCAAAGCCACCTCATCTCTTGCCAGTCTCTGCACCTCACAAAGCTAATGGGGTCAGTTTTCTACTTGAAATCATATAATGGCTTCCTCTCTTTCTCTCTCCTCTCCTCCCCTCTCCCTTCTTTCCCTCTCTTTCCTCAGCCATACTGAGGAAAGGGCTTTGTTGTTTCCCAGAATACACAAGGTACCTTCTTGCCTCTGAGCCCCAGTACTTAGGTATGTGTTCCTACCGCCTGGAATGATCTCTTTGTGCTCCACTCCCCTCCCCCACCCATGCCTCCTGCTTGACTCTTGTCACCCTTCAGTTGTCAGCTTGAGCTTGAGCGTCACTCGTACTTACACTCACACACCACATTTCTTACTGTAACTACTGGTCCAACCCCTTTCTTACTAGACTATAGGCTTCTTGAGGGCTGAAACTAGATTCCTGCTTGTTCACAGCATAATTTCCAATCACACCCAGCACAGTGCCTGGCTTCTACTAGTCAATAATTAGCTGTTAAATGAACGGATGCGTGAACGAAAGGTGTTTGCCTATCAGAAAGTTGGAATAGTATCAAAGACCAGAGCTGGAATTAAGAAAAAAACTTCCTCAGGGTGGCATTATGAATTCCCAGAACAGGTGACTAACCCTCACTCACATTGGCAAACATGTATTCAGTGCCACACAGCCAGGTAAAAAGTTGAATGAAGTTTAATCCCTTCCCACAAGGAGCTTATTCCTTCTTTGAAAGCTTCTTAAAACAACCTCTGAAATGATTTTTGAAAGGTAGATGAACTGGTCCTTCCTTCTCTGTGACCAGTGATATAGAAAAAGGGAGCACGCACACACACACACACACACACACACACACACTCAGAGACATCATGCTCACACACCTGCCCAAGCCCTTCTCTTTTACAAGATGGTAACTCACATTTCAGTCTGGGCTCTTGGCAGCCACGGACAGTCCCCTCAGCCTTAGATCTGGGGGAGCGAGCGTGCCTGTTGTGAAGTTTGCAGCTCGATCTTGGCTGACTTCCTTTCTGTCCCCATTTCTCACTCTGCTGCCACACTCTTCTTCCCCCCAGTTAACACCTGCCCCAGCTCCCCAAAACTAGCTTTCTCCTTTCTGTGCTGAGAGTTCATCTTCTCTTCCTCCTCTGGATTCTCAGATGGAATGAAGTCAGAAGATGGACACAGACCACGCCCTTCCTCCTTGACCTCGAGAAAGTTTCTTGGAAGCTACCCAGAGGCACCAAGTTCTTGAGGGTGAATGATCATCTGAGAAGAGGCCTCGGGAAGCTCAAGGCTCAGTGCCTGCCCCCAAGTCCCTTAGTTAAGGACATGTCTGTGTGTCACTCTCAAAGACGTTGCTGTTATTCCCCTGCTAGGGTGACATACGGTACTGGCTCCTGCCCCTCACACTCCAACAAGAGGCTATTTCCTGGAGTCCTTATAAGTGATTCCATTCTCTTTGGGGCTGTTTTCATTTTAATTATCTTCAGGGAGGAACATACGTTTTGGACCTTTGCCTGGCTGTGAAATTTCATTTCCATTTCTTTACACCTGTGGTTGCAATATGAGAAAAAAGACCAGGGCTCAGCTGATGTTCCAGACCTAGGTTATCAAGGTGCTTTGGCTGTTCTTTCCCAGAGGGGGCTGTTTTCCTAGAGTGGATTTCATCAGCGGAGCCTTTGAGGGGCTGCATTTCTTCAGCTGCCTTCTCTTCGGGGGTCTCTGGCCTCTAATACTTTATTCTGCTCAGTCCCATGAGCTCGGTCTGCACACTTGGTTCACATCTTTAAGTCTGATGTTGAAAAGATATTTGATTGGCCATTCCAGATGCTCGTTCCAATTGTAATTTGTCCCAAGGGGCCAGCTTATCCTCTTGCTTCTTCCCTTTTTCTGATCCCACCTGTCAGCTTCCTCCAAGGGAACCTCACGGAAGCAGAACTGGTCTTTGTTTGGTCCCTTTGTTATCACAATGCCAATCATCTTGAGGGATTTCTCCATCATATGTCCCTTCCTACCTCGATGGACGCTAGTGCTTGGATTGCAATGGGCACACATTTCCTCCCAAGACCTGGGACACCGTCCCAGGGACAATGAAAGAGGTCTAGGTCAATACCAGCAACCCACCCCAGGTTTAACCTCGTTCTCTCCTTTCTACAATAAACTGGATCAGAACCAGCGGCCCTATAGGAATACATTTCTTTGCCTCAAAACCAGGCCCCAGGGAGCATTTGAATCCTTGGCAGAGAGGTGTAGGCTTAATTAATTTTTCTCTTTTTCCCTTTGAATCTCTTGGAATACACACACAGACTCACATTCATGCACAATTGGGTGCATAAAAATTTTAATGGCAGGTGGTGTTAGCAGTTCTTTTCTTCCTGAAACAGACCAGGGTTTTTCCATCTGGACTTTTTAGCAGGACCTAAGAATATTGACTTTCTAACCACTTGGATATGGGTGGAGTGAGCAGAATGGGAATGGGGGAGAAGGTTCAAGGGGGAAATATGCTTATATATAAATCACATGTGGAGGGGGTTTTGAAGTCATTATTGCTTCAGGATGTGTGAACTGTAATTATTTTTTAAGGTCCTGATTTGCCCAATGAGCATTTCCCAGGGTTGCTGCTCCAAGCATGACGTCTTTGCTGTCAGGGGGTCCAGCCTGGTCTGATAGGAGTTTAATCGCTTTAAAGGGGGTCTCAGGGTAGGATCCGGTTTCTCCGGGTTCTCAGCTGCGGTCAGTCCTGCCTGCAGCACAGCATCCAAATGACTTCGATGATTAAGACAATAGAGTTAAGATGAAGAAGAGACATTTCCCCCCACTCTTTCCCCTTTTATTTCTTTTTAATGGTTGGCTGCACAAGGCAGTAAATCACTTTGAGGCTGCAGGGCTATTGGCTATTAAACTTGCTCTTTGCTCTCCTCAGTTTTCTACTCAAAACAGGCATTGCTGTTTGGCCTGAGCTCTGAAAGTGACTTCTCAGCTGCCTCTGCTCCGCCTCCTGACTCCCAAGCCTGGTCCTGCCTTCTCACCAGCCTCCTTCCTGTCCTCACGCACCCGACGTTTCTTGACTCCATTCCTCATGCTCTATCAGCTGCAGCCCTTCGTCAGTAATGGTTATTCCAGGGAATAGCTGTCAAGGGTCGTGTCAAACATGCCCCCTCTGTGTTTTGAGAGTGTTTTCTCTCCCCAAAGGGCCTTTCTGGGTAACAGGAGGGTCAAACTGGAGCAACGTACAGGAAGAAGCCCTTGGAAGGGAAATCTGCCTCCATAAGCCACGCTGATCCAAGACGTATTGTTTGGGTTAGCTCCTTTAAAAGAAATGTGGAGAATGTGGAAAACTTGGGAAAAGAAAATTGAAGAAAAATGTTGAAAATATTTGAGAGATCTGTGCATGGGGAAACTTGAAAAGGACGTGGTGGGGAATGGGATTTGTGATAAAACTTTGTCACAGGGTAACCTGGTCTTTCACTGAAGTATGATTTCGTGCAGGGATGACAAACAAACTCAGCACATGTACTACCATTCTCAATTTCTCCCAGAGCAGACATCTCTAATCAATCACAGCACTCTTCCCCTGTCACCCCTTTGCCTGTAGCAGACATCACTAATCAATCATAACACTCATTTCCCACTGAGCTTTACAATGCCTTTTAATCCTCAACACAGGTCTCCAGGTAGCCATATATATCAATCAGTTGGATTTGGAACTTAGATGGAAACCCACTTGCCACCTCTGGTTTAGTAGAGAGAACATTAGGGTCAGTCAGAATACCTGGATTCTAATCTCTGATCTACTACTTATTATTAATGAATTATTAATGATGATCTAACCTCAGTTTCCTCCTCTGCATTAAGAAGATAATGCTTAGCACAGAGCCCTGAGGTGGGATTTAGTAAGATAACATGTGCCTAGAACATCAGCACAGGGGTAGACAGATGGGGGTGCCAAGTGGTGCAGACACATCGTGCCCTCCCCCAAACACTTGGGTGCCACCTCTTTCACCCTTGTGCTTCTCTAATGTCCTCAGCAAGGGCCGATGGCAAACAGCTGGGCCCTCTAAATCTACCTCACTTTAACTTCATGTTCTTAGCCCTCTTACTAAATCTCTTTCACAAACTAATAAAATGCTCCCTCGTTACCCTGGGAGGACAGAGTTAACACCCACGTGTTAGGACGTGGCACTTTACATGTGTAGACGTGTGCCAACACCAGGCCTGTTTTAGTATGTGGCTCTCCAGATCATCTTCTCGGTGCCCGGAGACAGTCCTGACAGATCTGACGAGAGATCTTGGTACAACTCGTTTTCATGGTGTTCCCACTGGTGTGATGACAGAGAAGCGGGTGGATGTAGAGGTGGTGGGACGGGCTCTGGGGAGAGGGTTCACTGTCGTTCATCTCATTCCAAGGTGAAAAGATCAGAGAGGGGTGTGGGGGGCCTCCCCAGGAGTGCCTTCTCCAAGATGACATCAGACCAACATCAGACCTGGCCTCTAGGCTGGGAAGGTGTTATTTTCAGAGCGGCAACCCCAGGGAACATTCTTTGAGCAAACTGAATCTATAATAGCATACATTTACATACCCTGCAACATCAGTGACTTCAAACGCCTTTCTCAAGGTGTCTTTATAATGCCTTGAGTGAACAAGCATGTATGTGGTACATCTTACTGGTTCACCTCCTGTCCTGTTCATGTGCACTGAAAAGGTCAAGCTGAATAGATCTCTTCCACATGGCCTCAAATTCTTTTTGGAGTTGGCCTTATTATTCCTTCCATTCAGATGTGGTCACTTCATACCAAAGGTTAGTCAAGGGCATTATGTTCTTTCCTCTGGACCCAGACAGTTGCATCAGGTCGAGATTCGATTTCATTAAGCAAATACATCTTGATCATTGAAATGTGTGCTAGACAATCCAGGGGATATTGAAAGGTATAAAACATAGTGCCTGCCCTTCCACAGCTTAAAAACTGTCATGAGAGATAAAGAAATACACAAAACACAAGGCAAACTAGAAGATCTACAAAAGAGACCATCAAAATGTCTAGAAGTTCCAAGGAGGCAGACCCCAAAAGGCTTCCTGGAGGGGGCAGGGACTGCAGCATTCGAGGTCAGTCTGGCAGCAGGGCTCTACTCCAGATGGATAGGAAGGGGTGGCTGAGGGTGGGACAGTAGGGCTGGCAGGCAGAGGGGATGAGACTCGGAGAGAGTGAGCCCTGAAGGGTACGGACTGCTGTGAGGATGGATTTATACAAGGGGCCCAGCCTAGGAGACGGGACTCTTTCCTTTGCTGAGGTTGGGTTTTAGAGGCAGAGGTCTGGTAGGTATGCGTCCGAGACCGAGTCCAGTGTGGGATCTTGGCAGGTCCGTGGAATGCTTGGAGAACGGCACAGCTGGCTCAGGCCTCTTCCCTTTACACCACGCCACTGGGCACCAACCCACTGTGAGGGCTCGGCCACGCTGAGGCCTCTCTCCGGGCCTCCGTGTCCAAACCTGTGAAATCAGGAGGTTGAATTAGTTCATTCTAGGTCCGACACCTATGATTTTGTGATGATGATGATGATGATGATGATGATGAAAAGGTGATTGGGTTATTTATTTATTTATTTGTCATGCCTCTTTGAGAGGGGAGTGGGAACAGAGTGCTGTCTGTTTCCACATGCAGCGAGAAGCCAGGGGTTCAGTCCTGGGCTTGGTGTGAGCTCCGTCTGAGCTGTGCTTTGTCTGCCTGCCGCCCAGGTAGATGGCTGACCCCTTCCCATCTGGAAGGCCCCGACGGGTTCTTCATTACAGGGCCACCAGGAAAAACTTGGAATTGCAGCTGAGTTCAGCAAACGTATAGCTGGCATGCAATATTATATTAGTGTCAGGTGTACACCATAGTGATTCAACATTTATATACCTTACTTTGTGATCACTACGATAAGTCTAGTAATCATCTGTCCCCGTATGTAGTTATCACAGTGTTATTGACTGTTTCCTGTGCTGTACACCGCATTCCGCGATTTATTGATTTTATAACTGGCAGTTAGTGCCTTTATTCTCCTTCCTTTTTTTATCCTACCCGTCCCCTCTGGCAACCATCAGTTGGTTTTCTGTGTCTATGAGTCTGTTTCTGTTTTGTTTTCAGCAAATGCTTTTTGACCAGTTTCTGTGCCAGGCATTGTGCTGGGTTGTGTGAGGTGTCAAGTCCTGCCAACCTCAAGGCTGATAGGTAGGTGCGGACGGAGCAGTGTTTCCCAGACCTGGCACTTACCAGAGTCACTGTGGAGGATTTAAAAAATATACGTTCTTGGGCTCCATCCCTTGATGATGTTGGTTTAGTAAGTCTGGGGCAGGGCAGAATCTGTAATGTCCAGTGTTAACTGCTCCCAGATGGTTGTGATGCTGGGCCGAGTCCACGGAGCTCAGATCCAAGGAAGGCTATCAATCGTCACTACTCAGAATGACTGTGTTCTACCTTATCTGTGTTTATTTGAATTTATTGAATATTTGTTGGTGTTTGTCCTATGTGCTTGATATAGACATCTACATCCCAGGGATGCGGGGTGGAGATGGAGAATATGAGTCAGAACATGGTAAGGTCTCCAGTTCTAGCACCTACACAAGTTATAGCCTCAGGAGGAAGGCAGATCACGCACATGTGAAATGATGTCATCATTGTCATCTTCATTCTCTTCAGTATTTATCTAAGACTCACATCTCATCCACTGAGCCTGGAAAGAGCCCCTTGAGGTGGACAAGTCAGGCGTTATTATCTTCGTTTTTCAGATGTGGAGACTGAGGCTCAGAGAGACGAATCAATATGTCCAAACTCACAGAAGTAGCAAGTGCAAGACCAGGCCCCAAGCAAACCTTCTGCTCTCAGTCCAGGGCTGCTCCCTACTCCATGCTAAGTGAGAAGTGTCCCCTTCCCCCAAGAGTGGTGGATCCTGGAACTGGGAGAGGCCAGTGTGGGCTGGGGTGCTGAGGACAGCTGTGTGGAGAGCCGGAATCGAGGTGGCAGAGAACTCAGGCTGGAGCTTGTTGCCAAGAGCAGGGCAGCTGGCACGGCTTTGATCTGGAAGGGTTCCTGCTGCTGAGAAGGACGGCTTTTTATACCTGCTTCCTAAGGCATTGACGCCATGACAACCGGTGTCTGTTATTTTGTTGGCACAGAATTCACAGGAGGCAGAAAGAAGGCAGAGTTTAGTGCTCAGAAGTTTGCCAGTGGGAAAATTAAGAAGGAAAATAGGAATTTTCCTAAATGAATGCAACTACTATTTATTGAATGCCTACTATGTGCCAGGCACTGTGCACACTGGACGTTAATCATGAAATGCCTCATTTATTCCCCATAACTGCTCTGTGAGGTAGGAATCATTAACCTGATTTTACAGTTGGGAAAACTGAGGCTTACCGAAATGATGTGATTTACTCACAGTCAGACTACGAGGAGGTTGGAGAGCAAGTCTCTGAGTGTGGGTCTCTGACTTCCCAGCCCACCCTCTTGCATCAGAGCCCCCCACTGCCCAACTCACCTCGTGGAATTGGATCCCCGAGTCCCAGGCTAGTGACCCTCCTGAGTTGCTCCATCCAGGGAACCTCAGCAGTAGCAGCAACAGCAAGGGCTTGGCCTTTCTCCAACAGCAGCCCCCATGCTTATCCAATAGTAACCACGCACCAGGAACATTTCCACAAGAAGCTTCTCTTATTCGCTCCCTGTTGAGGCTCCGATGACAGGAGCTGCTCAAGTGGCAGAGCCAGGACCAAAGGCAGGTCCCCTGACTCAGTTGTCCTTGCACCCCACATGGCTCGGCCTGAGCATTCCGAGGCATCACCAGCTGAAGCTGGGCCTGGACGAGACCTGTGGGCGTCCTGGGGCCCGTGCTCCAGCCTCCAGGCCGGGCTGCCTCTAGCCTGTCTCAGGACAGGTCCACACTGGAGCTTTCTGCAAAGTGGAAGCAAGCTCCATTGTCTGCATATCACATTCCGCATGTCCCTCCTGAAGGGCTAACCCAGCTCTGTCGTGCTATGGCCTGTGACAAGGTGCACTTGGTGAGGCAGCGCTGGGTGCCCTGCTTCAGTGCTGTCCCCAGTGTCTAAACGGAACTGGGGCCCATCCCGCTTTGTGCAGCTGAGTTCTAAACCCAGCCTGCAAGGGTGATGCCAGGAGAATGTGCTGCCAGCCCCAGGGGTGTCTTTTACGACAACTGCTCGTTCCCTCGTAATTCTTCTGACAAATTCTCCTTTTGATCCAGACTTTCCTAGGCACTGATTCATTCCAGAAGTGACGTGTATGCACACATACATGCTTGAGGGGGATCCGGGAAAGGGGAAAGAGGGGAGACGGGAACTCGGAATCTGCTCAGACGTGGTAGAGAAGTATGTTCAGGAACTGCCTACTCACCGAAATGTTATTTGCTGTTTTTTTTTTTTCTTTTTTCTTCCTGGGGAAGAGTCTCCTGTTCAGACTTGAACATGGAAATTCCTCCGCTTCAGAGTGAACAGGTGAGACATGCTGCAGGTTGGGATTTCCCAGGAGGACCGGCAGCCGTCTGCCCTGGGCCTGACTGGGGGACCTGAACTCTCTGTACTTGTTCGTCTTGTCCGTGGGAAGGATGGGGGAAGAGAGAGCGGCAGGAATGGGCCGCCCCTGGACGTTCTCCTCCACACCCTGGGAGAGTGGGGACTTCCCAGGCTCCCTTTTTGGAGCATTGGGAAGGAAATTAGGAAGAGCTGGTCCTGGGATTAGGGTTCTGTGACCTTCATCAGACCTTTTCCTCTCTCCCTCCCGTAACCTCAGCGATGGGAATGACAGCATCCTGTTCAAAGAGAAGAGTTTTGTTCTCCCAGATGTGGACACCCTAGTGCCGGGGGGAGAGGTCTCCAGTGTGGTGCTTATTTTCCTCCATGTTTAACCTGCCTGTGCTTAGGCCCTATTCCTATGAGTGTCTTCTGTGATTTACTCGATCTGTTCAGCGTTACACAATTATCCAAAAAGCAGCACAAAATATTTTTTGAAACTTAAAGGAAAAAAACAAAAACAAAAAACAGGTAGAAACATTTGATTCGGTGTGTAAAACTCAGTTCCCACTCGATCATGACCTGGCTGTGTGACCTTGGCAGCTCACCTGAGCATCTCGGGCCTTGGTACGAGGCTGAGGAGTGGACGACCTCCAGGTTCCTCTGAGTGCTAACATCCTGTCACTGTCTTTTAAATGCTGCTGTCCTTTCGAAACATGTGTTTGGGGAGATCCCCCAGGAAAGCACGACCTGGTGTTGTGTCTGAGAGGGGTTCTCATTCCGTCAGGCTGGGGTCACCTGCAGCGGCCGGTGGCTTTGACTGGCCTCGAAGGGTGGAATTCTGAATTTGGCATTTTCTTCTCCAAGGGATTGGCCAAACGCCAGATTCTTCCGTCTCCCGCCTCTCACCTTTCCTCAAATGGTTGTGTCTAAAAGATTCTTTTGATGCATTCTGCTAGACCTGTCCATTAATCTTGCTTCTTTGAAACCCACACATGATGAATGTCCATCCTTGAATTCCGACAGTTAGAGATGAGGTATGTTTCACCGTTCAGTTATCAAATTGGAGGGGATTTATTTCCCAGTCCGCGACAGCAGAGGGATAAACGGACAGGTCCTTATTTCCTGCCTTTCCTGTTCCCCTCCTCCCTGCCCAGATTCCCCTTGGTCCCTCCCCCGTCCCCTCAGTCTCCTGGATTTATCATGCTGTGTACCTCTCACACACTTGCTAGCGGAGAGGTGGATCTTTGTCATTTCACTTTCCCAAACTCAGCCACGAAGCAACTTCGCCGGCTCCGCTCCCCAGCTCCCCTCTCCACCCCCCCCCCCCCCGTGGTTTTCCTCTGATGAGACTTCCTCTCTGAGGGAATATTATGGTCCTGTTCTCTGTTCCCAAACAAATTCCCCTGGTTCTCCAAATCTGGTTTCAATCAGCATAATCACAGTCTGTTCAGTGATATCAACTCTGCCTTGATTTGTTCCTGTAATTCACTCTGTGTCCTCCACCTCTCGGCCTGTTTTATATATACACACTTAAATGCATATACATGTGTATATATTACATGTAATGTAGCTATATTATATATTGAAAGGGAGATACATTTTTCATCATGCCTGTAATTTCTTTTCATCTTTCTCTAAATCAGCATCTTAACACACATCACCTAAACCGATTCATCTGGGAACCTTAGGGGCTTTTTTTACTTTTTGAGAGCAGCTATCTAAATCTGGGTCAAAGTCTACTTATACACGGAGGGCAGACTTCTTTTTATCACTCATCATAAATCTCATCTGCGTACTGTGTAGCGAGGAGGGAGGTGGGCGTTTTGCTCTCCCCGTCTCACCACTCCCATGCTGTTCTCTCCTCACTCACTCTTCATTCTCACCCTGTTGTAAGTTCTTTCTTTGAACAGGAGGAAAAGATATGAGGTGGCCCCGGGGGAGCTCTGACCCCTGGAGGCCACTGAAGACAATATAGATGTGAGCGTGGAGATGGCAGCTCAGGGGCAGAGCCTCGGTGCACCCACCCCGGGCTGCACTCTCCTGCCCGATCCTTGCGCTGGCCTGGTGAGCCGGGAAAGCAGGCACTGTTCTGAGTGATGGTGAAGCCCGCCCCCCCCCAACCTGTGGGGTCATTAACACTCATCACCTCCTCAGGGAGTGTGGGTACCACTTAGAACAGAGAAATCAGTTGAATGGCTGCATCGATTTTGTAAATCTGTAACAGACAGTTCGGGCAAGTTGTGGCTTTCGTGTTCAGAGCCAGGCACTCAAGAGAGAAAATTTTTTGTGACTTCTGAAAATTTAAGTTTTCAACAATCATAGCCATGAGGTGGAGAAGACAGAGCGTAAGGACATCAGAGCCACTTTCCAACAACAGGCTAGGAGGGGAGGGGTTCGAGGGGAAGCAGCAGAGCTTAGACGTGCTCCATGGAGGGAGCAGGAGGGACTGGGGACCGTGGCGTCCTCAGAAGGAGGGAGCCGCACCAGGGGGCATCACCGTGCAGGGTGGAGGGGTCAGTGACGTTCCCTGTGGTGCGGTGATCTTGGCACAGTACCCAGGATGATGGGGAACCTTGAATGTCAGCACTCAACTAGGCTATGGGTGAACATAGCATCAGGTGGGATTTTATAATGATAATTTTATAATTACTCTACAGCCAACCCTGACCAGTAAGGTAAAATGTTGAAACTCTGGCCAAACGTTCCTTGAAAGTCACAAATCTTATTGGAGGTGCATCTCTTTTATGTTCCAAAATAATATAAAAATAATTTTTGGTCCAGCCGACGTGGCTCAGTGGTTGAGCTTTGACCCATGCACCAAGAGGTCGCCAGTTCGGTTCCCAGTCAGGGCACATGCCCAGGTTGTGGTCCCAATCCACAGTGGGGGGACATGCAGGAGGCAGCCAGTCAATGTTCTCTCTCATCGATGTTTTTATCTCTCTCTCCTTCTCACTTCCTCTCTCTCTAAAACCAATAAAGGGAAAAAAAATTTTTTGAACCATGCATTTTTTAACATTTAATTTCTATATATATTTAAAAAATTTGTTTTTTCTTTATTGATTTTCAGAGAGAGAGGAAGGGAGAGGGAGAGAGAGATAGAAACACCAATGAGAGAGAACATCGAATGGCCGCCTCCTGCACGCCCCCCACTGGGGATTTGGCCCACAACCTGGGCATGTCCCCTGACCGGGAATCGAACCGGAGACCTCTTGGTGCATGGGTCGATGCTCAACCACTGAGCCACACCCACCGGGCTAACATTTAATTTTTAAAATTTTGAGATAATTTTAGGCTCATGACATCTATGTCTTTAATTACCCATGTCTTTCATTGAGTGAAACTCCCTATATTTAAAAACAACAGCAGAATGAGAACTCCATTTTCCTTTTGCTCTGTGACTTATTCATGAGTCCATTTTAAGAGAGGGTCTCATGGGGGGAGAACCTTATGGGTGGGACTCTTCCCCTTCTCTGATATGGCGACAAGAGCTCTTGTAACTCCACCGAGAGCAGGAAGGTAGATTAACTGCCGCAGGCTCTAGGAGGCAGAGTCTAGGCCGTGCAAGTTTTGCAGCAGGAAAACACCCCCTCACGCTGAGTTTAATTCCTGAATTCTGTGTCATGGTCTGGACGCCAAGGTGGAGCAGGGACATCGTGTACCCAGGACATTCCACTGGGCGCCCTGCGGTGACCTCCGTGAGCCGTTTCTGCAGTTCCTGTTGATCAGTCTCCTGCCACCCATCTGTCCTTGGCTGCCGGGCAGGGGTCTGTGCCCTCCTCTTTGCTCCTGGTCCTGGATGAGCATGCTCTGCCTTCTCCTGGGTTCCTGGTGCGGTAGCTGGAAAAGGGGTACCAGGGAGGGGCATAAGTGGCTTTCAACACCGTCCTTCATCTCCCTGCCTCCACCCACACTGGCCCAGCCGAGCTGTGAGGCCAGAAGACCTAGTGCTTCGCTCCCCTTCACAGCGCACACTCTGGGCATGCCCTCCAGCCTCCAGGCTTCTCTGCCATGCAACCCCGATTGTAAGATGAGCACCAGCCCAAATGACTTCTGATGAAGGCTATTATTTTGACGTACAAAATGTGTGTCTCTCAACTGCTGGTATTCACAGAAGTCGGGCATGTTGTCAACACCTGCTTTGAGCTCCTTCCTCTCCCCACCCTTCCTTCTGGCAACGGGAGTGGCGGTCAGTTCCTTCCCCCCATCGCTGGTCTCCTCTCTTCTCCCCTAGTGCTAGATCATCTAATAGACATTGTCAAATAGTTTACTTATTCACAGTACAGTCTATGTTGAGAAACATGGACTCACTGTCTTTAAGGTGTTTTCCAGCACTAAAAGTTCCTCTGGTTTTTGCACACTGTTTCGTGGGCTATTAATTTGGAGCAGACTGCCTCTGGAAACAGCGATTCGCAAGGGGTTAGGACACCTGGATTCATGCCTCCCCTTTGGTCATCAACCAGCGAATGGCCTTAAATGTGTCACTGTCCTTAGTGGGCCTCAGTTTCCTCACCGGTCACACAGAAGCAGTATGTGAGTTTGCATAATGCAACAATATATTAGAATGATAAATTAATGCTATCATTCAGAAGCATGATCATGTGTACTCTGTTCCCACCAAGAACATACCAAAAAGAAGGGGACTGCCATTGCAGTAAGAAGTTTTGGGGTCGGCAGTGGCAGAAACACCAAGGCACAGGAGCCTTTTGGAAGGGACGCTTCCGTGTTGGCTGGGAATAGTGCGTGCATTTCCTTGGTGGCCATACTCTTAGGGTGCTGCTCTCGCGGACAAGGAAGGGGGTCCGGGTGGAGGGGGCGAAGAGCCGTAAGAACTCCACATGAAGAGGCCTTGGAAAGAGGGAGGACCTGCGCAGAGATTTGAATTTCTTCCCTGGGCATAGATTTCTGGATCTCCATGGAATTCAGGCACAGATCTCTTGGCAGGAAGTCTCCGCTTCCTCATGGAAGGTGGGAAGAGGGCTTTAGGCGTCCTGGAGGGTTTCTGTCTTTGTCGGTGGGAGGAGACTGGGAGAGATGGGGATGTCCACTCCCTAGCACATTGCATAACCTCTGCAAGTCTGATGCAGGGATGCATTATGTACAAGGCAGAAAGCCAGCCTGGGGTCCTGAGACCTTGTCTGCATACTATCGGTGTTCACCTGGGTTCATGCTGGTAAATGTGATAGCAGAAATCCTGCCAGGAAAGCCTCACCTGGCCAGAAGTTGTTCTTTAGCTAATCACAAGGTTGCCATCTCTACATAATTAGGCTCCAGAGGAGGTTTGGGATTTATTTATTAATGGGAATACGTAGAAATTTCTACGCACAGACTTGACCTTCATGGGATGGGTAAGCCTCCCACGACTATGGTGGTGTAAAGGGTTGAAGGACGGTGTGGTGGGAAGGGCAGGCACCATCAGGCCTATCGGGTACATGAGCAGCCAGGGAAGAGGAGAGTCCGAGGATGGCGGGTCGGTTCCCAGCTCTGTCACTGACTGGCCATCTGCCATTGGACACATCGTTTAACCTTCCTAAGGTTCGGTTTTCTTAAATTTAAAGTGAAGTAAATATTGATCTTATTTCATTGAGCTACTGTAATGATCAATTTGAAAACTTACAGCAGAACAGTTTAATTTTTTTTTCCTTATTGATTTGAGAGAGAGAGGAAGGGAGAGGGAGAGAGAGGTAGAAACATCAATGAGAGAGAACATCAATTGGCTGCCTCCTGCATGCCCCCCACTGGGGATTTGACCCACAAGCTGGGCATGTGCCCTGACCGGGAATCGAACCAGTGACCTCTTGGTGCATGGGTCGATGCTCAACCACTGAGCCACACCGGCTGGGCAAGCAGAACAGTTTATATGTTAAGAATTATTGTTATGACATGTTGGATCCCACCACTGCCGCTAACCTCACCTTTTCCTTTAGTGGTTATTTACCCCCTGTTCCTCTTTCTGGTTTTTATTTATTTATTTTTTTTTTATTGCTATAATTTGAACCTGCCTGGGGTGGGGGAGGGGAGGCGCTGATTTCCAGTGATGCCAGGGACTGGGCAGTTTCTTAAGGCTGACTTGACCGCCATCACTGGTCACTTTTCCTATTTGCATCTCTCCCCCTGCCCACCCCAACAGGCAGGCCCAGGGTGTCTGGGAGGTGATGCTAAGGACGAAAGCCACGGCACTGGGAAGGGGCAGGATGACAGACCACTGTTGTGAGGTGATGGTCTCAGAGCTAGCCTTTTGCTTTCTGTTCTAGAGAATCAGAGGCCTCAGATTTCAGTGTTGATACAGTATTAATTTACCCCCAGAGCTGTTATTCAGTGAACTTCTTAAGTGCAAAAAAATTTC
Organism: Tadarida brasiliensis; assembly: GCA_030848825.1. Taxonomy (NCBI): domain Eukaryota; kingdom Metazoa; phylum Chordata; class Mammalia; order Chiroptera; family Molossidae; genus Tadarida; species Tadarida brasiliensis. The sequence continues at coordinate 23,351,466 of CM061263.1, forward strand.
TCAAACCTACTTTTTCTTTGGGCCAGGAGAGCACCCTCTCTGAGGCTTACTTGTAAGGTATATATTCTTGGGATGTTCCAGCAGACTTCCTGTCTTATTGAGTTAAAAAACAGCCTCTTCTCCCCTAACTGGTCTTGCTAAAGACATGAACCTGGACCTTCTTTTTGTCTCCATGGGGAGTCACGGCTTCTTTCTCTTTACCTTTGTCTGCCCAGCTCTCCCCAGCACTGGGGCTGCAGAAGGAGTCTTCGTGGGCCCCGCTCTCAGGAACAGTGAACCCCAGTAGTAACCTGGAGCTCTGTGAGCCCACTGAGCTGATAGGAGGGTCTCCCGGGGCGTTGCTCCAACCGGGACCTGGACGTCAGAGCAGTGGCTAGGGGACACTTTGGCCCAGCCCTAGTCTCACCTTCACGAGTCCTGTTGGGTGCCGGTTCCTACGTGCTCTTATCTGCAGGTTCTCTGGTCTTGTGCGTTCGCTCCTGCCCCCAGGAAGTCCCAGTCTAACCCTGATCCTGTGCCAGAGCTACAGGGGCGGGAAGCCTTGTTGGAGACTCTGTGATCCACTCGTAGGCGCGGTGTGACAGAGGCTCAGGTGCAGAGGGCGTCAGACTTCTGCGAACGCTCCTCCCCACCTCAGTGCAGGTGTCCTTCTCCGTGAGCCAGAGACCTGCCTCCCCCTTGCCCTCCTCCCTACAGAGAGGGAGCCGTGCTGCTTCTGGGCACGGGGCCAGGGCTGCTGGAATTGAAATTGTTATCTTCCTCATTGGTCTCTGGATCCTTCCTTTGCAGTGACTGACACAGTTTTGTATGAGAGATCACCCATGTCATCCATCAGCACCCAGCATCCTCGACTGATTCACCCTACCCACTTTACTGCTCTTGACTCTGAACAAGTCCTTTTATTTATTAAAAAAAATTTTTTTTTCTTTATTGATTTTTAGAGAGAGAGGAAGGGAGAGGGAGAGAGAGAGAGAGAAAGAGAGAGAGAGAGAGAAACATTGATGAGAGAGAACACCGATTGGCCGCCTCCTGCATGCCCCCCACCAGGCATTTGGCTCACAACCTGGGCATGTGCCCTGACTGGGAATCGAACCGGCGACCTCTTGGTGCATGGGTCAACACTCAACCACTGAGCCACACTGGCCGGGCATGAATGGGTCTTTTTAAAGGGTGCAGGTAGTCCATATCAAGGGCCTTTGGAGAAGAGTGAGCGTAAAAGGGAGAAGTAGTAATCACTATGCCAGGACAAAATCATAAACGGTCACGCTTCTTAAAAGTGTACCCCTGTGATCCAGTGACGTTATTTCTAGGGGCCTTTATTGAGTACCTACTGTGAGCCGGTGCCGTTGTAGATGCTAGGGGACATCAAACAAAGAAAGAGAGCCTACAGTCTCTGGGAGATAGACAAGTGAAAGGATGACTGTAAAAGAAGTTGGTAGGGAGGGGGTAAGGGAGAGTCTTCAGGGAGGTGATATGCAAGCATTGTCAGGTGGACAAATAGGAATCAGCCAGGTGGGAAATAGTCCTGGCAAAGCGAGTCGGGGATCCTCGCAGAGACGAGGGAGCACATGGTGTGTCTGCAGCCCTGGAGACCCTCCCTGTGGCTGGTGTGCACGGTGTCAGAGGAGAACTGGTAGCTGAGGCACCCAAGAACCAGACCATGAAGGGTCTCGTGCTAGGGTGCGCAACTGTGGCGTTATCTTCAAGGTTTTAAAAAGAACAGGAATTTATCCAGCCGGAGGGTAACCCAGTTAGGCTTAATTTTAGAAAGATCTTTCCATTCGAGTGTGGAGAAGAAATGATGGGGAGGCAGGGAGAGGGCAAAAGTGGGGTCTCAGGCCCTGGCTGGTTTGGCTCAGCGGTTAGAGCATCGGCCTGCGGACCAATGAGTCACGGGTTCGATTCCAGTCAAGGGCACGTATGTTGGTTGCGGTTCGTCCCCGGCCCTGGTTGAAGTCGTGTGGGAGGCAGCCACTCGATGTGTCCCTTTCATGTCGATGTTTCTCTCTCTCTCTCTCTCTCCCCCTCCCTCCCTCCCACTCTATCTGAGCTAAAGTGGAAAAATGTCCTTGGGTGAGGATAAAAAAAAAAAAAAAAGGTGGGGTCTCAGAAACCATCTAAAAATCCACTGAAGTAATTCAGGCAAAAGCGATAGCATGAGCTATAGAGAAAAGAGGGATGGATTTTGAGAACTAGAAGGAGGCAGAATCAGCTGGGATGAAAGATCAGTTTGATATGGGGGCGGGGAAGAGAGAACTCCAGCATGACCTCTGATGAATGCTGGCACCTTCTCCCGAGCAAGCACACGGGGCTGGAGGAGGAGCAGGGTTGGGGGAAGAAGTGACCTCTGTTTTGGATATACTGCCTGGAGATGCCCCTGCGACATCCAAGTGGAAATGTGAGCAGGCAGCTGCATCTACGGGCTCGGAGTTTAGGAGTGAGGCCTGCGCGGAGGTGTGGCCATGCGAGGCGTCCACACGTGCACGGTGCACGAGATTGCACAGTCGCCCCAGAGGTGTAGACAAAGGCAGGGTTTGGGGAAACACTGAGAGAGTGACAGGGTAAGGACTGGTAGCAAATGGGCTAAAACCATGAGCGAGTCCAGTCACAGGGTGGAAGGAGGGAGATCCAAGCATTCGAGGAACGAGGGGCTGCGATGTGTCTGCCTGATTTTCCAATGAGGATCTCAGGCCGTCTAGGAGGGGTGCATCAAGAGGGACCTGGTGCTGGTGAGGGAAGGAGAAAATTCTGCCAGTGGCAAGGCGGTTGAGGAATTGGAGGTAACGGATGCTGGTGCTCTTCTAGGAAGCTGGGCTGGGATCAGGGAGTCCTCCCTAAAGGAAGACAACTGTTCCCTTTTCTATTTTTAAGATTGGCACCATCCAGACATTATATACTGAGGAGAGGAAACCTGTAGACAGGTAGGTTGAAGGGATGGCTGGGAAGGAGCCCTGGTGGAATGAGGCTTCCAAGGAAATGGAAGGCAGTGGGACCAGCCTGTCAGTGCAGATGCTGTTAGAGAGGGTTGGTGACCAGGACGACTCAGCCACTCTGAGCGAATTGTGGCTTACTCAGGGTGGCCATGTGTCCTGGTCGACCCAAGGCAGACCTGCTGTGCCGCTCTTACCCCAAATGAGTAATGGCCCCTTTTACTTTCAAATGTGTTCTGATTGGGGTGATCAAGTATCTGGTGCAACTGATGCATTTGAGTAAATTTGTGGCAGGTGTTAGAGAGTGAGGAGTTCCTACCTACGGAATTCTTTTTCTTTCTTTCTGTGAAGTAGGAGGGAAGATTTTCTGTGTTCTAAGAGACCAGGAGACAAGTGCAGTTCTGAAAGAACTGTGTGAGGAAGGGAAGGAAGACCTGGCGTGAGTGTAAAAGCATGAAAGCAGCACACTGTGGATCTGCAGCAAGGGCTGAGCCGCGCCTGAGAGCATACGCGTGCCTGGCACCCCACAACGTGTGTGTCCCCCTCTCAGCAGCCTGGCTGTCAGCAGGAGGAATGGATGTTTGAATTGACCTGAGGTGGGGATGTGCAGCGCAGGTGTGACCAGAGGGCAGAGGGTGGCTGAAGCGATGGGCCATGGGAGTAACATGCCAGTAGTCAGCTTTGAATATGAAGACATTTGTTGCGGCATTGTTTATGAGAGTGGAGAATTGGAAATACTAAATTTCCTGCAAAGGGAGTGTAATCCAGTAAATTACAGCACATTCCTGTAATGGAATATTATGTAGACATCAATATTTTATTTATGTAGACTTTTAATATGACGGGATTAAGATATTCAATATGCTTAGATGATAAGATGAAGAAAGAAAGATGTATTAAACAACCTCAACTATGAAATGCATAGAAAAACTTCGTGTGTTTTAAAAAAGACCGGGTACAAATATTCCACAATGATACTTGTGGGAGCTGATAGACTTCTTTATATATTTTTGTATTTTTAGAGTGCTCTTTAATATGCTTTTATTACTTTTATAATAAGGAAAAAGAGTCACTCTAGAAAACGTATTTAAGGGGAAAATTCTTTAAACATGTAAAGGGGTGTATGCAATCATAGTTTAATTTGGCTTCCTCGGAAAACCCCAGTAGGGAGTTTTCATTTTCTCAGGCCCCAGGGTGACCAGCATGGCCTGGTGTTTGACAGTGTGGCTTCGGTGTCAGACACGCCTGGCTCTGAACCCCAGCTCTGCTACCAATCTCACAGCAGTATGGCCATGGGCTGATCACAGGCAAGCCACTGTCTCCTCAGCTTGATTTTTTAATCTATGAAATAGAAAGAATGATACATCTCCAGTCTCTTCTTCACAATTCCAAATCCTAAAAAGCTCGAAACCCAGAGTCATTTCTTAATGTGACAGCAAATCCATGTGGCTGCAGAATATGACCTGAGTTGACATAATCTTGATCTCACTTCAGTGAATATAATTTTGCAGTAGAAATATGAGCTTGTCTAAACATAGGATTCTGCCCCAGACCCAGTGAGGATATTAGGTAATGGTCAGTAATAGACAGGGTATCAGATAAGGGATTGTGAGCCCTAGGCATATGGTAGAAATACATCAGGCTGTGATTGCACAGTTCTTAGCACTGTTCCTGGCACGGAGTGGATGCTCAGTGAGGTTAGCGATCATCATCACTGAGACTGTCATTATTCTTGAGCCTTCACTAGGCACGGCCTGCGTGACTTCTGCCCTCTCTTCCTTCCGTTCCTTCCTTGTTGGGATTTTTGAGGAGAAGAATGAAGTATTCATTATTATGGGAACTTAGGCTGACATTGTTTAGGACATAGGAGTGGAAAATGGGAACTTCCAGCAGGGAAATTCTCCTGCCTCCTTTCCTTCTTCTAGATTTCTAGCCTCCTGCAGAGTCAGTCCTAGGGAATAATGCCTGTGAACAGGGTACCCAGATTGTCAAAATGCTAGTCAAAGAGCAAATCGTGTTCCCTTGGGGAAAACTTTAATCTCAAAGCATTTGTGTTCACTGTGGAATTGTAATGTATTCACAGCGTGGTTGCTTTACATTTACAGGTGTCCTTTGCTTTAAACCGAAACTAGACAATATATGATTTTTTAAATTAAGGAGTTGTTATTTACTGCTTTCTATAGGAATTTGCAGTAAGATTTGCTATTGCAAACCCTCCTAGTATTTTAAAACATAATTCAGTTCGCAGAAATTTGACTTGAACTCAACCTTTCACAAGCATAGTTAGGATCCAACCTGAGATCATTACTTCTTCCTGTTCTCAGGTGAGTCAGTGCTTCACACATTCTGTTAGGGGGGCACTAGGCAGCTACATTATTAACATCACCAGGGTAGTTACAATGTATCATGTTATGGGGTCAAAGTTCCACACCCTGAACCAATGCCAGTGTATCTCCAGACCCTTTAGTTTGATCACAGTCAGCAGTGATCGTCTCCCCTCAACCATGTGACTCTCCAAACCTTGGCGTGGAAATCGCTCTGCTCCCACAGGTCTCTGTGGCCCCATCGACCTCTCTTGGAGTGTTTTGCCTTCGAAACATCAACATTGAGTCACAGGTCTGGACGGACGTTTTTTGCAATCCCCTCTACAAAACCCAGTTAATCTGGTCGTTTAGACTGCATGCCCAGAAACTCACCACAGCATTCTTTCTACTAAGCCGGAATAGAGGGCCCTGGAGCAGACGCTCTGACGCTTTGCTGATTGGTCCAGTGGCGGGAGAGCTAGCTTGTTGGCCCCAAGTGACTGCTTGTTACGGGGTCTCCAACCTTTTTTCCACTTCAGTTCATCAGGTCCTTGTTAGCCCCAGCTGGTGCGTGCCCAGCACAGTGTCAGGACACATTCCTGCACATTCTTGGGTTCCCACTTGTCCTCCGTGTTAATCCATTCATTAGCACCACATTGCAGGGCTCCTTGCCAAGCCCATCAAGCATAATTGGAGCTTCTGAAGTCAGATCCCCCCCAATGACATTAGTTCTGCTGTCTCGTTAGCTGCCATGCACCGTCCGAACACATCATCAGACATACTTTCCTTCACTCTTGTCATTTTCTAAATACAGGTATTGTTGAGAAAGATTGTTTTTAACACACACTTTGGCTTAACCTGTTCTTTGATCTCCAGAATACAGTAAAACTTTAGACTAAATGGAGCCAAGACTTGGGGAGAACAGGAGTAGGGGAGGCTTAGAAAGAAGCGGGTGCAGCACTTGGGCCAGTGACAGGCCCCGTCCTCTCCCTGGATGGGGTGCCCTTGCAGCGGAGGTGGCCCAGCTTCGGGAATGATTCACTTTGTGTAAACCGGTGCATTAAAGAAATGGGGAGCCCAGAGGAAAGTGCATCCACATTTTGTACTATAGGAGCTCCCCAAAGTTCCGAGGTAGATGAAGGATCTCGACTTCTGGGTGATCTCAGGCATGTGGTCTGTCCTCTGGACTCTGTGGGACTCTGATAATGGAGAGAGGGTTGTCATATATGAAGAGTGTAGGCTCGGGAGTCGGGTTTTAGCTTTCCCCCAAGCTGTGACAACTTTGAGCCTATCGCTCACCTGCTTTATGCCCTACATTCCTCAGCTTTAAAATAGCAATGCCCTCTCTTTATAATTTTCCTGACTCCATCTCCACCAAAAAACCTCGAGACAGTGGAATTGCATTTTGAATTGCAGTCCTTGGCATCTGGTATCAACGTACCACCCTCCATCCTGTAAGAGCTGATGGTTCTGCCATGCCCCCAGCTGTGTTCCTCTGCCTGAGACCCGTGTGTCTGTTTTGGAAAGCCTCAAGCCCTCGATCTGGCCCCTGGGGTCTCATGCTTTCCTCACTCGTTCCCTCCTGCACTTGTTAGGTTAACGGGTAGCCTCATTTCCTGTTTCAGCATGGCTTGTGCTGGCTCCACAGAGCACCCATAGGGGCCTGAGGAGTTTGTGCGCAGTTCTCAGGCCCCCCTGACCAATTTGAAGTCATCTGCAGCCCACCCGACGCAACCCCTCCAGAGCTGCGGAAACCCACAGAAACTGATGTGAAGCTGTGCACCGCAGTTTTTTTTAAGAGTCAAGCTCAGTGGCCGGACGATATATCAGAGGGAGCAGGATGCATAGGGGAGGTGCATGGGGTAGGGGTCAGGCGAGGAGGGAAGGGAGGGCTGTTTGCATCCACAAAAGGAACGTTGGAAGTTGGAAGTTATGTTGGAAAAATCTCTTCAGCCTTTATTTACCATGGTGGGTAGGCACGGGAGGAGGGAAGCCGGGTGGGGAAGGAAGACAATGGAACGCTGTGTTGCCCGGCTATAAAAGCACACACTAAGCAAATAATGTGGCCAGCTCGGTGGGAGCACCGCTCAATTAGCCCCAGTGCTTAAAGGAGGGTCTCCCACAGCTGTCGTGGCGGCGGGTGGGCTGGAGCAAAGGCAAGCCCTCTGGGCACTCAGGAGGCGAACCTGCAGGAATCCTAAATGGGACTTGACCGGGGGCGGGGAGAAAGCACCGGGTGCTTCAGCCTGAACCGCGCTCTTGCTTCCTGAAGAGAGGGTCCGAGAGGTGCTTGGTAGGCTGTTCTAGGGAGAGGCAGGGTAGGGAGACCACGGAGGAGGTGACCAGAAAAGTGAGTGCAGACGTTTCGTGCAGAGTGACCGACATATGGAACGTGTTATCCAGAAGGGTTACAGGCTGGAGGAGCTCCTAGAGCTTTTCAGGGGTGGGATGGGGGAGGGGGAAGGCTTAGAAACTCAAGGAGGTTTCTAAACAAAAGGAATTTGAGAAGGGTTGGAGAAATAATGAGAAATGCAAACTTGACCCAGAGTTTCTCTTTCTATCTCTCGGGCTTCTCCCCTGCCTGTCCTTACATGTTTCCAATTCACAGGGACCCGAGAAGGCCACTGGAGCCCTGTGCCTTACTCTGTAAGTTAGCGGAGCTGATAGGGTGTGTGTGTGTGGGGGGGGGGGGCAAGTAGGACCCCCAGAGCCATCTCTCACTGTTCTGTGTCCAAGGGGACCAGAGAGAGCTTCCAGCCCAGAGCCTTGTTTAGACCTCCTGTGGGTAGGCAGACAGGGAGCCCTGGAATGATCTTAGGATGATTTTGCTCTGGCTCCCTCACTTTGTAGAAGAGCAGACCGATGCTAGGCAGGAGGAAAAAATAGGCTTGTCCCAGGTCTCACGGTGACTGAATGGGAGAGCTGAGAGGAGCGCCTAGCCTTGGAGTCCCTCTGAACTCTCAGGTTTTCTCCCCTTTTCAGCATCCCTCTCCCAGCGTACAACAGACACACACATCACACACACACATCCACTCACACACTCTCGAGGGCACACACAGACATACACACAGAAACAGACACACACAGACAGAGACACACACTCACACACGCTGGCTGGTCTGCTTCCCAGCAGCAGGTGTGTGGGTTGGAATTCCTCCTCTCCCCCACCTTTGATGCGGTGCTGCTGGGCATGGTCCCAACACCCTTGGGAGAAGGGACAGATGACCCGCACAATCGTGGCCCGTTTCGTGGGGCTCTGCGTCAGGGCCAGGGAGCTCTTTCTGAAACTGAATGTCCACGCCTTCATGTTTTCTCCCAGTACAGGGACTGTGGCTACTCCGCGCCTGCAGCCCCAGCCTGTTCATTTCCCGGCTGGGCGGGGGTAAACGTCAGCTAAGGAAAGGATTCAGCTAGCTGTGGGATAGTGGCAGGGCGGGGCAGTGTCTAACAGGAATCTAAGTGCAGACACCCTCTGCAGCCAGGTAGCAGTGGCTTGGGAGGGCCAGTCTCTCCTACCGCACTGTTTTTCCCTAGCCAGGCAGCAAAGCCACCTGTCCAGCAGCCTTTGACTCCGCCACAACCCCCTATTCAAGAAAGCCGTCTGCCTGTGCCTCTCGGCCTCCTTCTCCCACCCCCGCTCTCTCTCTCTGTCTCTCACACACACATGCTCACACACTCACTCTGAGTGGAGGGCGGCTTCACACCTCTGGCTGCCACTTTGCAGTCAGACCCACAGGGATGGCAGCACCTCAGCTGGGGCACGCTTCAGGTGACCGTCCTGTTCTTCAGGGTTCCAGCCTCAAGCTCTTAGTAGTACGCAGTCATTATCCTGGAGAGCCATTTTACATGCACCATCCGGAAACTGACCCAGACCCTCTAGGCAAATTTAATTACATGTCACTCAAAGATGACACCTCTGGTCCTCTGTCATTTCCCCAGCTCTGGGCGTTTGTTTATCTTTTGCAAGCCATCCCCAAACGTGGTGGTGTAAAACGACAGCCACTTGTATTGTTTGTCATGATGTCGCACGTTGGGGATTCTGATAGAGCTGGATTGGGGCATCCTTCGGCACCAGGTGGCAGCGACAGAGGATGGCTAGTGGTATTCGGCTGGCCAGGTCATCGGGGCCAGCTTCACTCTCGAGGCTGGCCTTGGCACGGCTGGCTGGAAGACCGCTGAGGGGACCACTCCAGCCCAGTGGCCTCGGGACTGTCAGATGACTCACATGGCAGCTAGGGCTCCCACGGACAGGAGGAAGCTGCATGGCCTCTCAGGGCCTGGCCTTGTTCCTTCCACTACACTGTGGTCAGAACAGCCCGAGCCACCCACACACAGTGGGAGAGCACACGGACACCACCTCTGCTGGGGAAGAGAGTCAAAAACTGGCAGCTGTGTTTTAAATTCGCAATATGCTTGTGCCCAGTGCCTGGCTCTGGTGTACTTTCTGGCTAGACCCAGTTGGAGAGGGATGGATTTACTCACTTCTGCTTTCTGATATATCAAGAGAGACTGTTTATGCTGAAGCTTCCTCTCTCAAGCTTCTCCTTAGGCCAGTGTCCTGTGTGGCTGTCCAGCTCCTCCCCCTGAGAGAATACACAGTCATGCTTGGTGCCTCATCCCTGGAGTCTTCATGGCAGCTGGCTCTTCAGAAACAGTCAAGTCTCAAAGATAACGGAGAGCACTGGTCTTGAGGATGTTTCAGAACAGGGAGACCAGAGGGACGGAAAAGCCAGCAGGTTGGAAGTGAAGCCATCCAGAGGGGTGCAGGATGAGAGGTGGAAAGGAAGATGCACAAAGTCCCAAAGCCCTTGAGGAATGTGGATGTCACTAGGTGATGGCAGTGATGCTACAGAAATATTTGTAAGAGGAGGACGGAAGGATGCTGCCTCCATGCGCTACCTCTTGGGCTGGGTGAGGCTGCCAGGGCCCCAGCCCTCTCACAGGGTAGTGCTGAATATGCCATGTTGGTCAGGCTCACGTGGGACCCCTAACCATCCCCGAGAAAGCCCTGCTGGCAGTTGAGCCCTATGAACAGATTTCCATCCTTGTGTTCTTGACTATCTGTTCTGTGTTGGTTCTAGGTAAGCAGCCCAGGGCTGACTCTGGGGAGCTGGGTTCAAGTTCTGGCTCTTCCACTGATTTATTGTTTCATTTTGGGCAAGTCACTTTCTCATCATGAATTTCCTATTATGTGAGAACCCCAGTAGATTAGGATGCCATTGCCTGGCTCCATAGCTTCCAAGGGGCACAGAGAAACAGGGAGGACCAGAAACCGAGACCAGTAATGAGGGTCGTGTGGACTAGTGAAGAAATGACTCAGGGTTGGCAGAGGGTAATAGAAGCAGAAAGTATTGTGGCCAGAAAGAACCTTTGAAACTTTTTAGTTCAAGAATTCTTCGTCTGGGATCTGTAGGTCTCTGGGTTACGCTTTAGGAAGTCTGTGAACTGCCTTGAAATTACTTTGCAATTTCTTCCTTTATGTGCACATGTATGTTTTTTAGGGGGAAGGTTTTTTTTTTAGCTTTTATGACGCTCTAAAAAGGGTCAACGATTCCAAAATGGCCAAGAACAACTGCTTTAGTCTACCAGCGTTGTGTTAGGTGATTCTTAACCAGGAGGGATGAGGCCACTCCAGATGGTATTTGGAAAAGTGCGAGTACTTTTTTTTACGTTGTTACCATGATTGGGGGACACAATCGTTATTAAGTAGGTGGGGGCTTGGGCTTCATGTGTGAGGGGCAGAACTGAGCAATGAAGAACTGTCCTTCTCAAAGTAACAGCAGCACCCCCGTGGAGAAATTCCGTTCGGAACTGAGACCCCCAAGCCCAGGCAGGGTTCCCCCACAGAGCTGCTTTTTATTCACCAATCAGAGCAGGGGATGTGCCAAGAGTCCACGCTATTTCATTTCTCCTTGTCAACTGCAAATGCACTAAAACTGATGAAAACCAAAGACTCAGAAATCTGTCTCACCTTCAGAATTCCAGCAATTTCCACAAAGAATCCTGGGTTATTGGTCTTCTTTACCATCAAATAAGGAAGTCAGAAAGGCATCGTTTCCACTTGGGGAACATAGATGAATGAGCCCATGTCGCAGAAATATGCTTTTCAGCTGCTATGAATTGGAGGTGCCGGCCTCAGACCGTGAAATGTCCTCAGTGTTTCAGAGGGCGCATGTTGGATGTCTCATTCTCTTAAAAAAACCCATTAATATACCAGCATGGTGCTCACTGCCTGGCCCACTGCAAGCCGGTGGCAGGTGCCGTAGACGCTCTGGAATGAATTGGGAGGTGTTACGCAGTATTGCTTAAAGGGAAGATCTGCGGGGTCACTCTCACAGGGGTTTACATCCTGGCTCTGCCTTTCAGTTCGTGTGTGATCTCGGGCAGAATGACTTAATCCCTTGAGCCTCAGTTTCCTCAGCTGCGAAGTGGGGATAATAATTGTGTCTGTGAGGATTAATAGGGATAATCCATGCGAAGTGTCCTTAAAGTCCCTAGCACACGACGGGGCTCAGTAAATGCTCGCTGTTATTACTAACGATTATTATGACTGTGTCTGTGGTTAAAGACAGCTTTGGGCTTAGGGTATTGGTGCCAAAATTGCTTTCAGAGGACAAGCTTTGGGTTGGTTTTTAGTCATGCCCAGCTGCCCAGAAAGAGTCAGTAGACTGTTTGGGATTGGAGTCATAACATTTATGAAGTGCCTCCCCACACTCCAGGTCTGGCGGGAGATGGATTTTCTTCCTGTGTGCACATCTCAGCATAGCTTCACCGGTGGGCGAGAAGGGGCTCAGGAAGTCACCACATGGCCACCTCTCTTGTTCAGGTGGATGGTGGCAGCCAGGGTGAACAGAGAGGGGAGGAAGCCTTGCCCTCGGACTCCTCAGATGTGGAAGTTTCCTGAAGAGGGGGTTCAGACCAAAGATAGCCACGGACCAATGCCAACCCTGCACCCTCCTGAAGGGAAGTTGGCTGTGGGGCCGAGAGCAGGCATGAGGGGGAGACACAGCCTGGTCGTCAAGACGAGGCGAGAGGCTGCCATCTGACCACACTGACTGCGGCCAGGTCCTCACGGGGCCAAACCATTATGGTTTGGGTTGACCCGGCCTTGCTTTGTGCTCTCTGGCTGATGCAGGCAAAGGTCTGGATGCTGCCAAGCCAGCGTGGTCTTGGTTTGGAAGAGGCATCCAGAGTGCGAAGGGAAGTCATGCTTTGGGATTTCCCTTAGCTTCCAGCTCTCAAGATGAAGCCAGCTTCTTTATTCTGCCCTTTTGAGACTCATTCTTGTTGACTGGGTAGACAAGAATGATACTTTATTGTCATCGTTGTCATTGCCATTATTTATTATAATTATTAAAGATCAGCCCAGCCGGTGTGGCTCCGTGGTTGAGCATCAACCCATGCACCAAGAGGTCGCCAGTTCGATTCCCAGTCAGGGTACATGCCCAGGTTGTGGGCCAGATCCCCAGTGGGGGGCATGCAGGAGGCAGCCGATCCATGTTCTCTCTCAAGATGTTTCTATCTCTCTCCCTCTCTCTTCCTCTCTCTCTGAAATCAGTAAAGAAAAAAAAAATTAAAAAAAAAAAAAAAAAGATCAGTTCCTAGCAGCCCTCCCTGTAATAACATTAACTTACAGCTGTGTAACACTTTGCAGGTAAGGCAAATGCTTGACACGTGACCCAATGCAAACATGAGGCAGAAAGTAAAACAGAAAGGTTGACTTGGAGCAGTTATTCTCTGATGCTAGGTGTACCCTGACCTGTGTATGTAACTAAAGCAACTTTCCCTTGTGTGTTTTCACACATGGAAAATAGAGTTCACGCAGATGCAAAGAAGTAAAACTGAAATCAAAATGTCTCAGAATATTAAATAATGCAATAATATGGGAATGGCCTGACCATAACCCATCGTCTTGGGGAGCTGCACTGTGTGTGTGTGTGTGTGTGTGTGCGCGCGCACAAGCCCATGCATGCACACCTTCATGCACAGTGGTGGATGAATATTAGTGCCCAGAACAAAGAAAACGAAATTTACTAGATACATGCCCTTATGGCCAGGAGCGGGATTGACACACATTTTCTCTGCAGATCCTTCCTTGTCCACCCTCTGGCCCTGCAATGAGAGTGCGTAGTATGGAAGGATAAGTTAAGTCTGGGGTTCCTAGGGCTTGTGTCAGCATACCAAGCTCCTTTCAGATCTCGTTGCCAAGATGGGACCACGCCAGAGGGTTCCTGAGCCCGAGGAGTGACTGCGCTACCCTCCTCCTGAGCTGCGGGCGCACGTTGTTTTGACATGTGCCATACCTCCATCTCGCTGCCTGGGGCCCGAGGAGGGGGTGCTTTGAACAGTGTGAAACTCCTCCCGACAGCTGTGCAAAGCACACTCGCGCTTTCACCCTCCATCTCGGGGCATCGAGCTTGTTTTGTGAGTATAGGTTCCTTGTCCATTCCCGGATCTCTAGTCCTCACTTTCGGGCCTCTAAGAGGAACCAGTTTAGAAACTCCTTTCTGAGAGAGGTGAGTCGACCTTCCGAGGTTCCCTGTTTTGCTTCATTCTGGAATGCGCTTTTTCTGTGGACTGTCCTGTTTCCACTGGGAAGCCAGCATCTCGTGAAAACTGAGGACCTGGTCCTAGTCCAGATCTGGGGCCAAGTGTGTCTGTCAGTTGCAGAACCCTGAGTTCAGTAAGTTTTAACAGAGGCACTGTGCAGAGGGAGGGATTTTTAAAGAACAGACTAGGAATTTATCTCCTCCTCTGCCCTGTTGTACTGACTCTCTGTAGATGCAGACCCGCCCGGGGGGTCCAGGGTTCTCAAATGAGGTCTTACGAAAACAACACAGGGAAGGTGGCTGTGCTTTCTCCAGGTCACCCATCACTTTTGGTTTGGGGAATTTACGGCTTGCTCATCATATCTTCTGGTGGCAGTCGCTGACTTGTTCTCTGGTCTTGGCTCCATTTGGGGCCTTCTCTAAAGCTCAATTGATGTATTTTGGGGGGGCTTCCTAAGACAGGGAATGTGCTGGTTGCCACACTCCACAGGTGTGCTGAGAGTGAGTGAGGTGGGTTTTCGAACAGAACGTCGATCTGTAGGGGAACCCACACAGCCCCATTCATGTGAGTTCATGTCTCGTTTACCCCACGTAATAATTTCAAGTCACTCCTTCCTTCATCCCTTTACAAGCCTTTCCCTCCCTTGTTGGTTTTGGATTCATCTGGCCCCCAGTGAGTGAACCTATGCGTTTCCAGTTTGAATCTCATCAAGCTGTTTCCAGGTTGCCAGCCCCCTGGTGCTGGGGAATAATTGGTCTGTCCTCACCGGTGTTTATAGCACCTTCCCTTTGAGCGTCATCTGTGCATTTTAATTAATCTGCTGCTTTTCCCTCTCTCCTGCTTCGGATCATTAATAAAGAGATTAACCAAAACCAGACCAATCCCCAGCAGAGGCTCCACCAGGACCTGTCTCTCCCCACTCCCCGCCTTGTCATGGGTCAGAACGTCTTCACGTGGCCCCGCTGACTAATTTTTAGGCCTCAGGACCTGTGTTCAGAACAAAGCCAATTTGAATTAATTTTGCAATTATGATATGGGGAACAAGCTTAGCCGGTCTTTTTATATGGCCTTAGTTTAATATTTCCACCACATTCCTTTCCTTTTTGTCATTCTGCTTTAAATCTATCGTTTTCCCACCTCTCTCTCTTTCCATTCCCTGAACAAGATGTTAGGGTTATCTGGCAGGATGTGGTCTTTTGAGCCCTTCACATTAGTCAGAGACCATGTCATAGCTGCAGAAATTCTCCATAGAATTCAGCCCTTCTGGAGACAGCTGGATGGTGTCCTGGTTCACCCCAGCCAGAGGATGCTTTGGCCTCCAGAGGATGGGGCTGCACCAGGAATCACGGCATCTCTTGAATTTGCATATTAAAAACTTGGCAAATTTAAAAGTGCTTCCACATTTGATCTCATGCCTCCTCCCTGAGGAAAGCTAGAGTCTTTATGTCTTCCTTGTAAGTCACCCTGATTTTCAGCACTGGTGCCAAACCCAGAGCTGGAGAAGGTCCAGCCAGTGCTCTGTCCACTGCAACACATGGCCTCTGCAGGGATGGGTGGCCTGCACAGGGATGAACCTGGACAGCATCAGGGATAGGTGGCCTGCAGACAGGCAAACCTGGGACAGCATCAGGGATGGGTGGTCTGCAGAGGGATAAACCTGGGACAGCATCAGGTGGTCTGCAGAGGGATGAACCTGGGACAGCATCAGGGATGGGCGGCCTGCAGAGGGACAAACCTGGGACAGCATCAGGGATGGGCAGCCTGCAGACAGACAAACCTGGGACAGCATCCGGGATGGGCAGCCTGCAGACAGACAAACCTGGGACAGCATCAGGGATGGGCGGCCTGCAGAGGGACAAACCTGGGACAGCATCAGGGATGGGCAGCCTGCAGAGGGACAAACCTGGGACAGCATCAGGGATGGGCAGCCTGCAGACAGACAAACCTGGGACAGCATCAGGGATGGGCGACCTGCAGAGGGATGAACCTGGGACAGCATCCGGGATGGGTGACTTGCAGAGGGACGAATCAGGCCCAGGAGGGACAGGAGTAACTGAAGTTTGTTCATTGATTTCATGGGGAGGAAGAAACCAGAGTGGTGGCCTCAAATCCCTGGAAACCCTATTTAGTGCTGAGGCTTCTTGGGGATATGCTTAACCTGCTGGTGGCAGCTGTCCTGGCTCCAGGCTTGGAACTTGAGCTTCCTTTGGATATAAACTCTCTGGAATGTTTGCGAGCATGGACAGAGACAACACAGAGTAATCGTTCAGAGCATCAACTCCAGAGCCAGACTGGGATCAGACTGTGGCTCTGCTGCTTATTAGATAGTTTATTAAGCCATCTTGTGCCTCGGTTTCCCCATCTGAAATTGGAAATGTAAGTACCGCCCTCAGAGGAGTTGCTGTCAAGATTAAAGATTGAATGTGTGTCAGTACATGGGATGTAGCATTTTTGTTTCTGGTGCTCCCGCTCTGACCAGGCTAAACATTTACCCCGTCTGCATGCAGTAAGCGAGGTCTCTGGACGTGGTCAGGAGGAGCTGGAGTGTCGGGAGAGGGGACCCGGAACTCGGTGGATACAGGCCCCAGTTCTTTGTATGTGATCAGGGCAGACCTGGTGCTTGCTATGGGCTCAGCTCCCGCACCACTCTTCACCCCGGCTTCCTTTTCCATTTCATCTGCTTCTTGAATCCCAGACCCCTCCATGTGTATTGTAAATGGAGCCAAAAAGGAGGAATCAGAAATTGCTCTCTTTTGAGTATTTTGAGGGATGGTGAAACCTTGTAGGAATGTTGCTCCAGGGACCGAGAAAACACCATATGTGGGAAAGCATTTCTAAGGGAAGGAAACAGCATGTGCAAGTTGGTCAGGATCTTGGAAAGCGCCGAGCAGGGGAAATGGGCACTGGGGAGAGTGTAGGAAGGGGGTTTTACTGAGGTCTTTAACAGGTCTTTTTCCAATTATAGCCAAGAAGAGCCTAGGGACCATGGCCTACTTCAGAGCCAGGGCCTGTATTTTCTTTGGGAAAAGAAGGCAGAGTTGATTGGCTTCCAAACCAGACTTGGCAGAAGTCCATGCAGATCGCGGGCCAATGAGCTGTGTCTTGGGTAGATCTTGAGCGTAGTGGGCGCTCATTCATTGAATGAGAGCAGCCCTGTGCTAGGCATCCGGCACGCGTGGATGAAGACGATGTGGCTGCAGCACTGAAGAGGAGGCACGCTGACAGTGATAACAGTAGGTTAAGTGTGTGTAAACCACAGCGCACCCCAGAGAAGGAGCATAGTCGTCTCCCTAAACCCCCAACTTCACTGACTGCCTTGCCTGGGCCGCACCGGCACTGCCCTCCCTTTTTCACAGCCCCGTCCAGGGAACTGGTCCTTGGGTGCTTTGTGTGAGCACGTGGAGGGCAGGCACACAGCATCGCTGTGGCCGCAGGTAACTCAGGTTTGATTCAAGTCGTATTTCCAGCGCATCACTCTATGCCATTACTGTGCAAAGCGCTTTCATATAGATTTCATGTCTTACCCCTCACAATAACCTCGGTCAGGCACAGACGCGTGGTTTTCGTTGAGCTGAAGAACCAAGTGTCACCTGTCACTCTGCTGTTATGTAGCAGCCTGACCTTAGATCACTCCATTCACCACCACACCAGGCCTCAGTTTCCTTATTTGTAAAAATGAGGAGGTTCTCTAGGGTCATTTCCGGCTTCCAACATTGTGTTTTGGTGAGTTCTCCGACCCACATACCTGGGCTTGCTCTGTACGGGAAAAGCTGAAAACAAGTGATCGAGTGGAGTCCACAGGAAGCCTGCTGGGTGTCCATGCAGCCTTGCGAACAGCTCAGGACCACTTCCCGGCCTGCAGGGGACCATTCCCACTGCTGATTACCGAGCATCAAGGCAAGGTTTGGGACTGGATGGTAATAAACAGTACAGATCCAGACATGGCAGGACCTATTCTCAGGGCCACTGAACAGCTTTTTATATTATTAACCTTCTTCATTTGTCCCACCCCACCCCCACCAGAGGTGCCTGATTTCTCTGTGCTGAGTTTGTGTGTTGGGACTTCAGAAGGGGGCAGGGCTGTCTAAAAGAGCCGGGACACCTGCCTTCTAACCCACCAAATGCCTTGGTTCCCAGAGGCAGTGTGCACTGAGGTGGGGTGATAGGAAAGCCCACCAGGGTACAAGCAGTAGTATTATCTGTAGAGAATTTAAAACACTACTGAAATCAGTAAAAGTCAGTCTGCTTTTTATGCTCACTGTGCTTCGGTAATTCATAGCAATATTGGTGAGAAAATATTTCTCCCTGACAACCCTGACCTCTCCCACCACTCCATTCCGTCCCCTCCATCCTAGGTCACCAGGGAGGACAGCAGGAAGGACCTTTCCCTTTTCCACAACCCCAGGCTCTCTCTGCCAGGTCACCGCCAGGGCATAGCTCCTGTCCACCACTCTGAACATGACACCCTGCCAGGCAGTCCTCCGAGGGCTTTGCCCACCCCTCCTGACCAAACATGGATTTCCACTCTTCCCTTCACACAGTTTCCCCAAGACGGAGCATCTTAGCTCCTCTAGCCAAGGCTGGCTTCATGGGCGTGCAACCAGTGCCGTGGCCCAGGGTCCCGCACTCAGAAAGGGGACCCCGTGGAACCCAGGGTTCCATGCTCTATGGTTGCTATCTTGAAATTCATAAGAATTTTACCTCTGCATGTGTGTTTTGTAAGTGAAGGGCGGTGGGACCGTGGA
This sequence comes from Tadarida brasiliensis, assembly GCA_030848825.1. Classification (NCBI taxonomy): domain Eukaryota; kingdom Metazoa; phylum Chordata; class Mammalia; order Chiroptera; family Molossidae; genus Tadarida; species Tadarida brasiliensis. Next base: position 23,369,994 of record CM061263.1, read on the forward strand.
ACCTGCGCCTGGAGACTCCGCACGTTGGCTCGACCACGGTCACACCTGCTGCAGGCACCCTGCCTCTAAACAATTTTTGCACGAGGCTCTGCACATGATGTAGCTGGTTCTGCCTTCAGCCACCCTGGCTTCCAACTCTGATTCGCTGCACCCAGACCTCCGCCTCCACCTCCCCCTGTGGTGTGGACACGCGGAGAGGCACAGACACAAGCAGGAAGGAAGGGGCTCCTGGCCTCAGCGAAGAGAGAGTCTAGTGAGTAAACCACGGAATGCCACGAAGGATGCCACCCTTGCCACCACTGCCCTTTGGAAAACTCGCTGCAGGAAGTGCAAAGGAAGTGGCCGTTGCTGCTGCTGGGAGCCCCATAGAAAAGTTAGTTTTTGAACCAGGCAATGAAGAATGGGTAAAATTTCAACAGGAGGGGCAATGAGCGTGTGCAAGGTGAAGAACAGTATGTGCACATGGACCATAAGGCGTATTCAAGTACCTTTCGAACAGTGGATGGGGCTGGGGCACAGGGTGTAGGAGCTCAATCGTAATATGATGAAAAGGGAGATTGGGCCTGGAGTGCAAAGATCCCTCTCTCTTTCCCTTGTGGCTCCTCTCTTCTTTAAACTGCGGTTCAGGGTTCCTCGGTTATGAAATGAAGGGATTGGATTAAATGCTCTTCTCCTTCTAATACCCTTTTGTTCTGTGTGGCGGCCACCAGCCATTAAGATGCATCCCCAGTCCATTGACATCATCCATCATTCTTCCCATCAACTCACTCCTGCAATGACCTTGCTAATCTATACATTGACTCTGCATTGATTCTACCCAGGATCTCTCCCTCACTAACCATACTTGATTTATTTCCTTATGAGCAGATATTCTGTGTATTCTGAGTTTATGGTGGCTGGGTTTTGGGGGGGATTTAATACTTTTTTTGTATATATTCAGTCTCAAATTATTTTATTGCAGCTGTATTCTGTTTGGGAGTAGGGAGGTGGGGGAAGGGGGTATAATTCTAGTGGTATGTATGGTATACTTGTGTTTTTCAAGTTTCATTTTGTTGGTCCTGCACGATTGAAGGAAATGTCACTTACATGCAGAGGGAGAGGGAGATGAGTTATTTCATGGGAACCATTTCCTTAGGATGATACGATTCTTAGAGTAAACTCTAGGGTTGGGCAGCAAAGCTAGAGTCCTTCGCTCAGCTTTGACCTTGAAGGAGTCAGTTGTCCAGAAAGTGGTTCCCATGGAAAGAAGATGCTCCCCTTATCAAAGAGACAGGCCAGGAGCCAGGAGGCGGAAATTGGAACAAAGTGCCTGCAACACTGCCGGCCTTTGGGGACGAGAGAGCAGTTCTGGGGACAGAATGGGAGAAGAGGCTGTGTCTGTGAGTCCTGGGAACGAGTTAGCATGGGCAGGCCCCACACAGGTTCTGGGGAAGCAGGGCGGCTTTTCTGTTTCTCATACCACCTTTGTTTATCTCCTTTCTGTTTTCCCTGGATGTCGTCAAGGCTTCCCGAAAATGCCGAAGGCGAACTAAGGGAAGGGTTTTTACTTTCCATGCTTAGACACAGCTTTAAAGAGGGAACAGTGTGGCCCTGGGGGCTGGCGAGGTGGTAGCCACGGTAATTAAAGAATGGATACCTCCTGGCGCATGGTGTGAATCACAGGGTACCGGCCGGGATTACTCGAGCGGCCACCCTGAGAGTCTCCTTCCAGGGTCAAGCTTTGGGAAATCTGTGCTTTGCTCTAGCGAGAGAGAGACCAGCAAGGATGGTATCTTGAGATTAGCCCACTAATTCCACAAGGACTCAGTGGAAACCCCATGTGGAGGTTCTGCTACGGCAACAGAATGAATGTTTTACGGGTTAAAATGCCATTTCAACAAGGACATAGCAGAATTAGACATCGAACCACTAAAAGAAACATTTGGTAATGAAAACTTTAATAAGCCAAATAAGAAAAATTAATCAGCACGGAATCTTGCTCTTCAGGGCAAGTCTGGCTCATTAATTTCAGCTGGTGGTTGCCGCCTGCCCATCTTCTGCTGCCGTCTCGTGAAGAAGGTCTCTGGGGAGCAGATGGGTGTCCTAGGGAAGCATGTCCATTGGAGAGCTGGGCAGAGCACCCTGAAACTCAGGCCCTCTCACAGAGTGGCTAGTGGTCCCACATGTTCACTGACCAGAGAACAGCTCCACTGGGAGTGGCCCAGCCAGAGATGAGCCCATCTCTGAGGCCGTAATAGAAGCCACCAACCCAAACCCCAGCCGCAGGGCATTCCTTTGGGAGACCCCAGGGGCTGCAGTTGGGGGACAGTAGAGCTCTGTCTCTCCCTCTCTCTCTCTCTCTCTTTTTTTTTTTGGTTAATCCTCACCCGAGGATATCTTTCCTTTTTTTTTTTTTTTTTTTTTTTTTTAGAGTGGAAGAGAGGGAGGGAGGGAGAGAGAGAGAGAGAGAGATATCTATGTGATAGAGACACATAGATTGGTTGCCTCCCGCACCCGGGGCTCAAACCTGCAACCTAGGTACAAGCCCTTGACCAGGAATTGAACCTGCGACCCTTTTCTGCAGGCTGACGCTCTAATCGCTGAGCCAAACCGGCCAGGGCGAGCTCTGTCTCTTGAGATATTTGCAAGGCTGCCGCTGCCCATAAAAGCCTATAAATATGTATTTATAATTTTCAGGTTCAACTTCATAATTTGCCAAGGTGGGGTGGGCTGTGGGTCTTTTCAGGCTCACATGATGTTTAAAGAAGTGGCAGGAATCGCCCACACCACCGAGAGGCTGCAGATGGCGTAGACATCAGCTGCAAGTGCAATGGGTGCTATCTGTCTGTCTGTCTGTCTCGGAAAGAGCAGAGGCCGAAGGGCTGGAGTTTGTGGCCTGGGTCCTAGGAAGAGACCTAACCCTTGAAAGCTGTAATTCTCACTGCTAATGTTTTGGTTTATTTTGTTTAAAAACTATGCGTTGCCCTGTCCCTCATGCTTATACATGTGCACCTGCGTGTGCACACACATGCGCGCACACGTCTCTTTCCCCATCACACAGCCACAGTGCCAGAAGACTTGGGCTGAAGGCACTTGGAAGTCTAGGAGAGGAAGGTGCTTTAGCTTCCCCGGGGGTGGGGGGGTGGGGAGGAACGGGCGAGCTCTGCCTCTGGACGAGATTTTGTTTGCTCACCTGGAATGGTGACACCCTGCTCTCTTACGCACGCAGGGACACTCGGCTTCAGGTCGCTGGTCCCACAATGATATCAGCTACCTCGGCCTGCTAGTAACACCTGTGTTTCCTTTTCAGATCTTACAGGTGAACAAGGTGATGTCCATCTTGTTTTATGTGATATTTCTCGCTTATCTCCGTGGCATCCAAGGTAACAACATGGATCAAAGGAGTTTGCCAGAAGACTCACTCAATTCCCTGATTATTAAGCTGATCCAGGCAGATATTTTGAAAAACAAGCTTTCCAAGCAGATGGTGGACGTTAAGGAAAACTACCAGAGCACGCTGCCCAAAGCGGAGGCCCCCCGGGAGCCGGAGCAGGGCGAGCCCGCCAAGGCGGCATTTCAGCCCATGATTGCCATGGACACGGAACTGCTGAGGCAACAGAGACGCTACAACTCCCCCCGGGTCCTGCTGAGTGACAGCACCCCCTTGGAGCCCCCTCCCTTGTACCTCATGGAGGATTACGTGGGCAACCCCGTGGTGGCCAACAGAACATCACGGCGGAAGAGGTACGCGGAGCACAAGAGTCACCGCGGGGAATACTCCGTGTGTGACAGCGAGAGCCTGTGGGTGACCGACAAGTCATCGGCCATCGACATTCGGGGACACCAGGTCACGGTGCTGGGGGAAATCAAAACCGGCAACTCCCCCGTCAAACAATACTTTTATGAGACGAGATGTAAAGAAGCCAGGCCCGTCAAAAACGGTTGCAGGGGGATTGACGATAAACACTGGAACTCGCAGTGCAAAACGTCCCAAACCTATGTCCGAGCACTGACGTCAGAAAACAATAAACTCGTGGGCTGGCGATGGATACGGATAGACACCTCCTGTGTGTGTGCCTTGTCGAGAAAAATCGGAAGAACATAAATTGGCATCTCTCCCCATATATAAATTATTACTTTAAATTATATGATATGCATGTAGCATATAAATGTTTATATTGTTTTTATATATTATAAGTTGACCTTTATTTATTAAACTTCAGCAACCCTACAGTATATAAGCTTTTTTCTCAATAAAATCCGTGTGCTTGCCTTCCCTCAGGCCTCTCCCATCTGTTAAACCTTATTTTGTGACCCCGCTCTCGGGAGCTCTGTAAAATCTGTGTACGCCAGTATTTTGCATTCAGTATTGTCAAGGCCATGGCTGTCTAAGTTTTAGTAAACGTGTTAAAATCAGATGATGTCAGAGTTGTGTATAGACACAGTGATATCCCCTCCTGGTATACTTCATGTTTGATTGATTAATTAAAAGAACTGTGATCACCTCCGTTGAGATGATCCCCGGTAGCTCCGAGCCCCACGCTGAGTTGGGACAGCAGGTGCGCTGGCCAGCCTCTCCCTCCTCTCTCCGTGGTCGGCGTTGCCACTCAGCCTCACGATCTGCCGCAGTGCTATGGTCTCAGCTCAGTAACAGTGAACCTGGCAATTTTAGTTTTGGAAGTTTCTTTTCAGCACATTTGTTGTTTGGGGTTGTTTAAGGGTTGGAATTTTTTTTTTTTTTTGGCTTTGGCATTTGTTTTGCTTTTATAAGTGGTTTTCATCCTTTAGACACATAGGAACAATTTTTTAACTATATGTAACAGAATCGTTGTATGGTTACCCAGAAGCAAACTGAAACGGTCATGAATAATCGCACAGAAGAGAGTGGACTCATCAGAGATCCTCTGGCACGCAGCGCCCCCTCCTCTGGCGGCGTCTCCTGGAGCTGTAGGAGGAATGAGAAAATGCTCCCACTTCGAGGTCAGACCCGGGTTCAAATTCCAGCTCCTCCCTGTGACTTGGGGCAAAGATTGGAAGCCTCGCTGAGCCCGTGTCTCTCAGGATCAGAAAGTCAGATGGGGATTCTGCCTACCTCACAGGGCTGTCATGGGGATTCAGCTAAGTAACCCCTGTAGACTTCTAACCCAGGATAGGTGTTCAAGAGGGGGAGTCCCTTCTCCCCTCCCCTTCTCTCCTTTCTCAGCTGCTGTGTTCCTCTGCATCATTTTTGGTTGATTCATCACTCTGAAATGTAAAAGCTCAAATGGAAGGAAACTTCCCAGTGCCTACTGGGTCCCAGAAGGAGTCACAGTGGCCGAGGGGTCCCTATGGGGATGGCCGCACCTGTCCTGCCCGGCAGCCTGAGGAGGACTAGTGGTCCCCCTAGCCCTGTTCCCACTGGGAAGTAGTTTGATTTCGGGGTTGGCACCTAAGGAATCTCATCTCCATCTTGTCGTAGATGCAAGGTGCCCCCTATCCCACTGTGGAAACTGCCATTACTGCCCTGCAACCCTGTCCCAGGCCTTCCTTGGATTGCCCTGCCTTCAACACCCATGTGTGCTCTATCCAGAACGGCCTGTACCCTGAGACCTCTCTAACACATGCCTAATGGAAGATGTCCTTTATGTGCCGTGAGCCCTTGAAATATGCTCAGCACATAGCAGTGATTTGGTTAAGAGCGTCATTCCACTGCACTGGGTTCGAGATGCCCAGAGTAGGAGGGCAGGAAGTGAGGAATTTGCCCCATGCCCTTTATGTGGTAGGCACTTCCAAACACGGCCACCATTAGTTGTCACAGGTCCTTTGAGGTAGTCATGATCATCTCCGGCTAACAGGTGAGGAAACTGGGGCTTGAGGATTTAACTTGCCCATGACCATGAGCAGGTAAGTAGCAAGTGAAGTTGTAAATCCTTGTTTGAATGATGAAGCAGTCTTGTTTTCTCCTCACTAGTCCCTCCCTTTCCCCCTTCTGCATGGCACATGGCATTTCAGAGTGAACATTAAAATCCTAGAGAAATGAAAAGCGTAGTTCTCTGCATCGAATCCTTTTGTACCTCTTGCTTCCTGAGCCTACAGCAAAAACACAGCAAACCCACCGATAGGAAGATGGAAGTCTTATGCTTGACCCAAGCCCAGTTCTCAGGCTGGAACTTAGGTTCTTCTGGAATGTCTATCCCAAATGAGTAGAGGGCTTGTCTAGAGGGTCTGGCTGCCTGGGGAGAAGGGCTTGGGTGACAGAGGCCCCAGATCCCAGCCTGGAAAGCCATGGTCCTTAAACAGCAAGGCAGAGTCCTGGGCTCTGCCCTGAATGGAAGGAGTTTGCCTGCATGTCCAGAGCAGGTCTGAAGCAGCATGCTCCGATGGCAAGTGCAGTTCCGAGGAGGAAGTGGACCTGGGGATGAGTGAAAACATCTAGGGACTCTAGGCTTCAGGCCATGTGACAACTCTGTCTCTGCCATGCTGAGTCGCTAGGCAATGGAGAATGATCCAGTTCCATTTCAGTAACTTTACTGGCATTGGGGGCCATTCCCAGGCTGCTGAAGTCAACATGCTGGGCTTACGGGCCCAGGACAGAGCCTTCTTCAAGGTTCATAGCAGGCTTACTTCTATCCAGTGTGCGCATTTGCCATTGCAATAGGTTGGAAATTAAACTCATCTCTGAGATAGGAGGGCCTTGGAGGGCTGGTATCTGGCTCCTAGAAAACTCCACACTCTTCCATCTCCCTTATTGCTTGGATGTTACTGGAGAACTCACCTGTCCTAACGGGAGCTTCCAGCAGCATCATGAGATTCTACTGCAGATTAGATAGTCCTCACTCCCTTAGTGAATGCGATGCTGAGAAGCTCTGCTGGCCATTGGTGGAGGTGTCTCTCTGCCCTCTTATCAGTCTCTAAGGTTCCCTTTTTATGGGCTGTGTGAACTTGAGCAAGCTTAACCTCTCTGAGCCTTTGTTTCTTTGTCTGTAAAAATGAGGATAGCGCTTACTTCATAAGATTGTTTTGCAGTGTAATGAAAACTTCCAGTTCCTGACACATAAGAAGCCCCCTGGAGTGTAACTAATGGTGATGATGATGAAAATGAAGATGACGATGACAATGATGAAGATGATGACGACTAGCTTTGGGGGGGATTTGCAGGAGCCCTCATTCTGGAATTCTGGTAGGAGTTTCTACACTTCACAGTGGAAATGTATCAATCATCTACCCTGATGGGGGGCAGTCCCCAGGGGAGCATTTGCTCAGTTCTACTGGCCCAGTCCTACTGACAGGCCTCAAATCCTTCTCAGTTGATACACCAGGGAAGAATTTTTAACTCTTCTCAGTAAAATTACTAGCAACCTACCTGATTTTCCGAAGTGTGTGTGTGTGGTTCCTTCTTGCAAATTTATGAGACCATTTTGTTCTTGTTCTCATTCTATCTCCCTTCCTTCCTCCCTCTCTCCCTCCCTCCCTCTCTCTCACTTGCGTCCAACAAAACTTTCTCCAGGTTGGGGTTTTAGGATTCAGTGTTTCTGAGAATTTCTTTGTTGGGTCCCTTTCCTGTGTGTGTGTTTATGTGTGCTTTTCAGTTCATTTACTCGATGTAGAGACCCTCCACTGAGGCTTGGAGAAACCATCTGCATTTATTTATTTTATCACCTTTGAACATGTGTTTGAGAATGAAAACTGTGTAGTCAGTTTACGGTTACCTAGAGGCTTGTCTGCCTTCACCAGGAAGATGCATCCCCCGTCTTCAAGCTCTGACGGCGCTGGGTGTGCAGCCAATACCAGGTCCTCGGCAAGGCCCGGCTCTGCTTCGCAGAGCTCCAGCTGTGCACTCAGAAAGGGTACTCTGAAGCCTGGAGCTCAGACGACTGTCTGCTCCCTCCACCCACCCACCCCCAACAACCCTGGCCAGAGGGCCTTGAACATGCTCAGTTCCACAAACCCAGGGACTGCCACAGCCACTGAAGACTGGTTCTCTCACTGGAAGCTTCTTTAGCCTGACCCTCTTCCTCCAAGTCCCCACCCCCAAACCTAAGGAGACCCAGAATCCTTCCATATGCTTCTCAAGTGACTGGGCACGCAGACTTGTGAGAACAAGGCACAAACGTTGCACAGTGAGCTGAGTGCATTGCCCTCTGTGGTGGCTGGAAACCCTGGGTGTTCGGCTGGTTCCAGATGGAGGTTGGAAGAGAAGAACCGCAGAGCAGGTCGAAGCGCTCTGAAGGACCGTGGACTTGTTGCCTTTAGTCCTCGGCCTGTGTTTGGTTACAGTGTACGGAAGGCCAATGCAACAAGCACAGATGTGCCCACGGCGGGGAACAGCGGCAGGGAGGAGTAAGGAGGTGGAGACTGTAATGGCCCAAAGATATCAAAAGTCTTTTCTAGAAGCTGGCTACCATTGATGAGTTCGGCTGAGTTGAGTTGTTGCACAGTTCAGGAATGGTATTGCCTGTTCAATTACAGAAGTCTCTGTGGCAAGAAAACATAAAAGTTTATTGGGAAATTGTGAAACACAGCCTAATGAGTTAGATGGCTTTTTGCATGGAGATGTGTGGAGGTGGGTGGGCATTCATGTGTTTGCACGTGAGTGTGTGTGTGCATGTGTGTGTGCGTGTGTGTGTGTGTGTGTGTGTGTAGTTGCTTTGATATCCTAACCATTAATGTGTTGCATTTTTTAAAGGTAAGGTAATGCTTGAAAAGAATGCTCCGGAACACAAGTTTAACCTTTAAGAGACTGAGCTGGGAGCCAGCTGGGGAGCATATGGAAAATGAACATTCTTGGGGCTAGAAAACAGGCTGGTCAGAGTTGAGGATTTGCAGACAGAAAAGGCATCAGGCCGGCTCCACCAGCCAAAACAGAAGGAGTGGAGTCGTGGGCCTTCTGATTTGGCAGGAAATCCCTGGAAGCCAGTGTGGGTTTAGGGGGCGGAAGATAAAGTCAGACCAAAGAATAAATAATAATAGTAATGATTATCATTTATGGCTGCTTCCTCCATGTAAGGCACTGTATACATCCTGGTCATTTTAACTCTTTTGATCAATTGAGGACATATAGTTAAGGAAAGTTAAGTAACTTTCCTGAGATCATACAGCTGGTAAGGGTGAGTGCCCAGAGAGAAGCCCAGGAGGTCTGTGTGGTATGGAAGGTCATGCTGTTAACTAGGTAAGTAAGACAATGATGGAGAAGATGCTGAGTGCTTCAAGGACCTTGACTGCTGAATTTCAGTGGGGTGAGGGAGTGAGGAGGGTAGCATGCCCCTGGCACACAGGAGATATTAAAATATCAATACAGCAGGGATTCCCAACAATTGTCCCATGTGAGGGAGGTTCCAGACTCATTGATACAGCAGCTCTCTGCAACAGGGGTTCTCAGTAGGTTGGGAGAAAGAGTGGGCTTCCCACCCAAAACCCTCCATCCTCCACCCAGCAACTTCACCATCACTGTGCTGTGGGGAAGTGGTTGTAGCTTTTCCTTAAATATAAATATCAGCATTGCTGTTATATCCCTTTGGGACTTTTCTAAGACAGGAATTTCAAATTTGTACACAACCTTTTATCCTCCTGTACAAGGCAGACATTTTTTATTCATTCAACACATTTTTTAAAAATTTGTTAAATGCCTTCTAGATGTCAGACACTCTGCTCAACTCTATGGCCTCAACACAAGAGATGTTAATCCTCTGGGAAGAGCAGTGAATAGAAAGGATAGGATCTTAAGCTATAGCAGTTTAGAGTAGCCTTGACAATTTCCATATCCTCTCTATACACACCTCCTCACAAGGAGCTGGCTCTATTTTAAAACTGCTCTAATTATTTTATAGAAATCCATTCCCTATGTTGAAGCCAAATATACACATACAGCTGCCATAATTAGGTTGTCAACTAAAGGGCTACAGGAATTCCAGAAAAAGAGCAACTAAATGTTGCTTTGGACAGTCAGGGAAGGCTTCACTGAGGAGGTGACCTCTGAGATGCCTCTTAAGAATGTGTAGGAGTTTGAAAGGGAATAGTGATGGGAAGGATATTTCAGATGAAGAACAGTCTACAAAAATGCATAATGGTGAAAGGGTCTGACATATGTAGAGTAAAAGTTTCGAGGTAACAAGTTTTATGACTGTAGGGAACTGGAAAGAGAAGTTGGAACCAAATAAGTCAAGGCCATGTGCGAAAGGCTATGACATTTGTATCTGATTATATGGGTGCCCCCAACTTTAGCATCAGGATCACCTGACTGCTGGGCCCCATCATCTGAGTTTCTGACTCCTTAGGTCTCGGTGGAGCCTGAGGAGCTGCATTTCTAACAAGTTCCCAGATGATGCTTCAGCTGCACACTTTGAGAATCAGTGGTTTATTTAGCAATAAGGGTTTTTTCAGCTATTTTTGTTGTTCATCTTCACCTGGGGATATTTTTCCATTGATTTTTAGATAGAGTGGAAGGGAGGGAGGGAAAGACAGAGAGAAACATCGATGGGAGAGAGACACTTCAATTGGCTGCCTCCTGCACGACCCCAACCAGGGCCAGGGATTGAACCTGCAACCCAAGCACATACCCTTAACCGGGAATTGAACCACGACCCTTCGGTCCGCAGGCCAGCTCTCTAACCACTGAGCCAAACTGGCCAGGCCTTCAGCTATTTTTTTAAAGAAGGTAATTTTGGTGGCAATGTAACTGACAGATGGGCTGGAGACAGACTGATGCGGTGCTAGCTGGAAGACCAGAGGCCAATAATACAATGGCGGGCCGAGGCTAAGGAGAAGGCAATGGAAGTAGGGAGAAACATCAGATTAGAGAAACATTTTTTGAGAGATAATCAGTAAGATTTGGTAACCAAGTGGATGTGGAGGTGAGAGGGAGGCCGTAAGTTGGATGACCACAACCTTTTCGCAGCATAATGGTTTTAGTCATATCCAACAGGTCAGCAAGACAAGTGGGTCCGATGGCAAGAATGATAGATAATGAGTTTGAGGTGCCCATGGGACATCAAGGTAGAGATATCCAATAGACAGTTAATGATGCAGACAGATGTGTGCTTGAAATTATGAAAGAACAGCTCTCAATTATTTACAAGTAATCCAGCATAGAAAAGCCTCTTTGTTTACAAATGGGTTTAGTTGAAGTCCAAATGGGTGAAAGCTCATTAGCAGATCAGGGTGTGGAAACTGGACTCCCCTGCAGGGGTCTATGGTCAGGCTTCCATTGCAGAAGACAGTGGACAAAGTGCCTGGAGATGACAGGAGAGAAGGAAATGTCTATGCGGAGGCCCAGGGCTTCCGACCGGTGTCCTCCATGGAGGTGTGCCTTCGTGGTCAACTTGAGGAGGCTATCAGAGACAATTCAGGTTCCATTTTAAAGGAGAAAGTCAGATGTTGGGAAGCTGAAATCCAAAGATTTTGATCAAGAAAGGATTTACTGTGATTCTAGTTTCTGGGCTTTTCCAGTTAACTTGGCTCCTTGAAAGCCCCTTGATCAATTAGGAAAACAAAAGATTCCACTCTCCTAAGAAAGTTCTGGAAGGAGCCAAACTCCTTCCTGCTCCAGAGGGGCAGATGTATCATTCCGTCTGTCTCAAATGCTCTTCCTCTGTCCGAGGGCTCCCTTCTGACTCACTCCTGCTCAGTCTTCAGATCCCAGTTTGTAAATTCCTTTTCCTTTTCCTTCTGAGTTCATTATGGGCTAGGCTTCCCACCCTTTTAAAGTCTCATAATACCCATCATTGTATTTCATATCACATAATACAACTGCAACGAAACCTATGTGATTATTTGTGTGGTGACTTGGAAATGTCGTCCCATTTTCTGTAATCTCCATAAGCGGCTGTCATGCTGGATTTCGTCAGGACTGTATGCGTATCATGAATTAGCAGAATATACTTTGGAGGCAAGAAACTCCACAATATAGAATAATAATGTCCTTTCCAGTCCAAAGATTTGAAACTCCGGCATTCCATTGGCGAAATGTTGGAAAAAAACAACATTGAAACATGAGCAAATGGAAACAGAACACAAGGTCATGCACCAGGGCTGTTTACCCTTCCTAGATGAGGAACCTCAGTGTGGGTGGAGCAGTCCATCCAAGTGTGTCTTCATTCAACAGATTTGCAGAGAGCCCTACTGTGTGCCAACTCTCCTCCTAGGCATCGATTAGTATAATGACAAATGAGCAGATGAGGCTCAGACCTTAACGGAGCTTCCTATCTAGAGGGTGTGATAGGAAAAAAAAATTAAGAAACGAGAAAATATAGATTTAAGATAACTTCAGGTAATGGCAACCACTAAGAAATATAAAACAGTAAAAGGGTAGAGAATGGATAGGGAGCATTCAGGGCAGGGTGAGGGTGGGGTTATTTACTCTATATTTGCAGTGATCAAAGTGTTTGCTGCCATGGAATTCAAGACATGAAATGTCAGTGTGCCTAAGGGAAGTCAAACTTTCATAGACTCTGAGCGTATAATGGCCCTAATTAAAGCATAGTATCTTTAACCAAAAATCAAAAGCTAAGCTTGGCAATAGTAGTGTAAACAGGACCCGATTCATGAGTCACCTCATCATTCTTCAGCTCTGGGTTAGGTTTTTTATCAGAGACCTTAAGCACCCCATTCTCCCTGCAGCAGAGACCAGCATTTCGCATAGTGCTACTTCTCCCCAGAGGGTCTTTGCCCACCTTCCCTCCCTCTGGAGGACTTTTTTCTCTGTTAAACCATTCCATTCCACAGCAGCAAGACTCAGTCACTCCCTCCTGCGGTCAGGGTGCGCCCGCTGGTCCCCCTCCACATGCAGAAAGGCCTGGGTTGGGGGGCAAGCAGCATGCAGGGCCACTCCCTGTGAATTCCTATACCTCTGGCTCCAGCTGGCAGCTCTCCAGCCAGGGTAGGCAGGAGAGGGTAGGTAGCTAAGTTTCTGATTCCGGCACCCAAGGGAATTATAACCTAAGGCATGCTTCAAGAAGACTACCCCTGGGGTCCCACACAGTGACTTTTCTTGAGACTGTCATTGAGTCATTCGTATTCCACAACCTGTTTTCCTTCCTGAAAAGTGGATATAAAACATTCCTAATTCAATTAGGAAGTACCCTGGGAGCTAACCCAACCCACCTTAAGAATGAGTGGCAGGGGTGAGAACTTGGAGGAGGCACAGGAGAGGCAAGCTGGATGGTCTCCAGGAAGACCCAGAAAGGCCATTAGAATTGCTTCCAACCCCAACCTAGTAAGCCAGCTAAACTCCAGAGAAGTTAGGCGACCCAGCCAATGTCAGACAGCTAACATGCAGGGCAGAGCTGGGGCTGCCTTAATAGGCACCTTCTCGACCAAGTGTATGACTTGAGAGGTTTAGACACTTCAACTGCGCCAGCAGAAGGGCTTTGGTAAGGGCCCTGCTGATGTCACCCTAGCATCTGCCCTGCCAGCAAGTGTATCTGCTGTTCTCAGAGACCTGGAATTTTCCACATGGGATCTTAAATCAGCTGTTGTCAGATCCTCCAGGGGCTGCCCCTCTGGTTGGTGTTGAGGTGTGGTGACCCAAGTGAAGGAGACCTAGGCCGGACATTTGATCTCACCATTCATAACCATGTGAACTTGGGCAATTTCCCTGATTTCATTCAGTATCAAGTTTCCTATGAAATGGAGATTATGGTAGGACCTACCTCTCAGATGATAGTGAAATGTCTGCAGCTGGAACAGGCAGTGTGGTCTAATGGACCAGCAGGATGGAGCAAGGTTCTGGGGCCTCAGCTGGCCCTTCTTTGAGTGTTGAGAATAGGGAATTCCTATAGAGCCCAAGGGAAGGGCAAGGGTAGTGGGAGATCCCTTGGGGGGCTTGGAAGAGCAGTTATTACTAACTGGTACAGTAGTCATTTGGTATTTTAACAACTGGTCCAGCCATACCTTCCAACTTGACATCCACTCTGCCTATATCACAGGGATGTCGTGAGGAGGGAAAGCAAACCTGGAAGCCATCTGGCAGCATGCTTGGCCTCTAGGAAGCTCTCAGTAACATTAACTGTCTCCCTTTGAGAGATGGGACCTGTGCCTGCAGGCCCCAGGGGAGCAAATCTAGCCGGTGAGCTGGCCACCCTGCACAGACACAATTATCCTGCTGCTCACCGCTACCCTCACCTCTAGGGACGTGCCCCTTCTTCTTGCCCAAATAGCTCACACTGCAGCCCAAGTCCATTTTTCTAGTGCTTTTGATTTTTAAGTCCAGACCAAATTTGAAAGCTTTCTAAATCTCTAGTAAAAATACCCCCAAAGCACATTGCCATTTGGATGGGAAAGGCAATCGGGAAGCAGAGGAGTCCTAATATCTATGGATTTCTTTTGTAACATCTATCCTTCCTCCTCCTCATGCTCTAGCAGAAAGTGCCTCACCAGTGCGCAAGCCTGCCCTTGCTCCTGGGTGGGGCATAGCCCCATCCTGGTCCTTTCAATTTAGCAAGAGGTAAGAGAGATGTAGGCAGACGACTGGGAGCCCGGTGTGGCCATCAGAGCAAAGAATGTGAACCCGAGAGCCCTGCTTCCACTGCACGGCCTCAGGTGAGTCAAGGGTCTCTAAACCACATCCATTCCCTTCTCCCTCTGCACTGGCTCTGTCAGAACCCCGCTTGGGGACCCAGAGTGCAGCACAATCTCCTGGAGAGACAGACACGCATAACTGTGATGCAATGTGTTAAAAGTTTCAAGAGCTTTCATAACAGCTTGTTATTAGGACACAGGAAAGGGACTCTTTGCCTGAAGCCAACACATAGGTTTATGTTATTGGGACATAAGAGTGAGGGCAGCAAAGACCAGGTCATGGAGGCCCGTTGTGCCATGCGAAGGAGCTTGGACCTTGTCCTGTAGAAACGGGGAAGCCTGTGTCCTGTGGGAGTCCTTCAATAACTAAGTTACCCAAGTGTCTCATCTGTCCAGAAGGGCTAGGAGCTTCATCACCTCATCCCCCAGACCACCTTCACTGGCTGCTCTGCTGTTTCTGTGCAGACCCAGGCCTTCCTGGAGTCAGAGGAGCGGGTGCGGCCAGCCATGTGGTGGCCCCGTGTAGATCCCAGGATGCTCTATTGTATTGTCTCTGGAGGATGGACATGCTCAAAGACGTGTTGAAGGGAAAGACCTGGAGGGGCAGCCTGGCAGATTGAAAGCCAGGTCTGGAGAAGGTAGATGCAAGTGTCAGGCTGTGATGGGGCCCCTTCATCACTCATCTCCTCATCTGAGTTTGACCCCTCACTCAGCATCCCGCCGTTCATTCCCTGGTCCCTTGGCCTGATGGGAGGGCCAACTCTGGTCACTGCCCTTTCTGGTTTCCTACAGCTGGAAGGCCAGATGCTAGGTCTCAGTCCTGGGATAATTGCACTGTCCACATTGCTTCCTCTCCCTCTTATCCTGTCAAACTTCCTCCTGAACTTTTGACACGAACCCTGCTTCATGTCAGTGTGACTGTCAGCCCAGTGGAGTCAGCCTCCTCAGGGTGGGTCTTGCAGCCTTGAAGGCCCTGTTCCAGGCCACTGACCCACACCCCCCTTCACCCCAGGGGCAGCAAGGCTACGGAGAGCAGGGCTCTGGTGGCCTCAGGAGCCCAGGCTCCTTGCTGCCCCACAGATTCCTTTGTGTTGCTGAACAAACAAGGCAAGGTCCCACCTCACCCCACAGGAGCTCTGCAGTAGGGTTGGCTTTTCTTTTTTCTGATCTGGCTTTTTGAAGGAGCTGAGTGAGAATATTCCCAGATAGGAATTTTCATCAAATGCTGCCTTCATCAGGTTC
Source organism: Tadarida brasiliensis (assembly GCA_030848825.1). NCBI lineage: Eukaryota > Metazoa > Chordata > Mammalia > Chiroptera > Molossidae > Tadarida > Tadarida brasiliensis. The sequence goes on from CM061263.1 coordinate 23,385,708, forward strand.
CACCCAAATGCTTTGGGGAATCCCTGTTGTCGAGAGTCCCAGCTTCCTGGCTGGGCACTTGGGGTCATTGACAGTGCAGCCCCAGCTGATTTACTGCCTGTTTCTCTCCTTCACTAACACTGAGAATGGCCCCACTGACCCGCTCCCTGTCTCCCAGACCTGCCTGGCACACACCCACCTCCAAGCCTCACAGTAGGAGGTCCCCCACCCCAGCCTTCCCTGTCCTTCCCTGACCACACCCTTCATCACAGGCAACTGCCTCGAAAGAAGAGGTGGCCCATGTATGAGCTCCTGGCTCTTGCATTGATGCCTTTCCCCCTTTGACAGATGAGGATGCTGAAGCCCAGGAACAGTCAGTAACTCACCTGTAGTCACAGGTGGACAAGAGCGCTGCCCTCAGACCCACATACTCCAGCTCCTGAGCTCAAGCCTCAAAATGTTCTCCATGTGGCATCTGTTTCCTCTGACTCGTGAGGAGGGAGAGAGTTCTAGATTACACACTCAGTGCTCCCCGACTCTTGTCCACATGTCTTGACACACAAAACACATACCTTCTTCCCGGAGCATTCATCCTCCACTCTTCCTGAAGGGAAAGCCTAGCCAGCCTATAGTGTACCTTGACCGTAACTAGAAGCTGCATCTATTCCCCTCCTCGGGACTGGCTGCAGAATTTGGGGGGCCTGGTGTAAATGGCAAACACTGGTCTCTTGTTCACAAGTAATTAAGAACTTCAAAATGGCGCCAGCAAACCATTAAACCCCTAGCACAGAGTCCCTCTACACGCAGGGCCCCAAGTGACTGTCAAAGTCACACACCCATGAAGCCCACCTTGCACCTGCCCTGGGCTTCAGAGGACCTGGTGCTTCCTCACTGGGCATTGGACAAGCAGACCTGTGGTGTCCCTGCTGACGCCCCAGGGCGAGCAGTGCCTGGCACACAATAGTTCCTCAATATGTTTATTGAGTTGGAAAGACATCCTGTATGCAACAGGTTATAAACTTTAGAATAGGTGATTCTAGGAACAGAAAAGATACCCATATGTCTAGGTCCAGATTTTATGATGCTTAAAACTTAAAAAAAAAAAAAATCTGAAACCTCTTTAAAAAAAAAAAACAAGAGTGAGTACCATTATGGATTTAATGGTGCGCCCCCTCTCCTATTCAAATGTTGACGTCCCAACCCCCAGTACCTCAGAATTGACTGTATTTGGAGACAGGTCTTTACAGAGGTGATTAAGTTCAAATGAGGTCATTATGGTGGTCCTGAATCCAATCTGGCTGGTGTCCTTATAAGAAGATGAGAGTAACACACAGACACACGGAAGGACGTCTGGAAGACCGACGTGGGAGGGCACAGGGAGAAGGCAGCTGTCTACAAGGCAAGGAGAGGGGCCTGGAACAGATTCTTGCTCACAGCCCTTACAAGAAACCAACAATCTCAGACTTCCGGCCTCCAGAACCAAGACAATGCAGTCCTGTTGTTTACACTGCCCAGTTTGTAGCTCTTGGTCATGGCAGCCCTAGCAAACTTAATACAGGTGCTCAAAGAAGAAAAATAAACCACAACAAATGATAAATGTTAAAAGCTGACGAGAACCATAAACAATCAGAAAATAATATGAAACCTAATACTAATAGTCTCACTAACTGCCTGGCATACCTCTACAATCCTTTATTTCCCATATTCGTGTCTGCAGATTCTTCATATCTGACAATAAGATTTTTTGTATTTTTTATAGAGAGAATAGGAAGATAATTTAGCTTCTCTTGTAACATGATAGATCAAATTTTGTTTTTGATATTGATATTTCAGCAAAGTTTCTTTCAGGTTCACAACTTAATCTTGATAATGTCGTGTACGTTTTCAGAATTGTTAACCAAATTTAGAAAAACCTCTATGAAGGCTCTTCCACATATCCTGAAAAATGTCAGGATATCTGTTTTAATGCAGCGATTAATCTGAAATGCTCTTTGAATTGCCAGCCCTCATTAACCAACCTGTTATCATCGTTCACACTTGTAGAGCTATGTTATCTTTACCCATTATAACAGTTTATGATGAATCAGCAAAAAAGGGGACATTATTTTTCCAATGTGAACATATAATTCATCTCTTTCCTTTAATTGGATTATATAACAATCCAAGAGCCTGCTCATTACTTCTATTGCAAATCTATCATTTCTATTGGAAATGTATCTCTCCCTCTTGATGAATTAACACTTTAGTGCGATCTGAGATTTTTGGGGTTACAATTTGTTTCTTGATATCAAAATGATCTTAATCTTACTTTCACAAAATTGTAAAAGCCATATAACATACGAATACATTGCTTGGGCACCTCCCCACCTTGGGAAGGGGCCAGAGCGAGTGAGGGCACCTGAGACAAAGCTTCATTCGCTTCCCAGGGAGTCAGCCCTGGTCCAGGTTGGAGGCTGGGACTCAGAAGGACTAAACCAACACATGCTTCCTCCCCCACCCTTCCCCAGCCAGCAGCCCCCATCTTCAGACCCACAGTCCCAGGTGGCTGCACATTTCTGTGAGGTTAGGATGAAATTACGCACGTTTTCTTTGTTTGTATGTCGAGAAAGAGAAAAAATTTTCTGAACCCAAAATAAAGTGGCTTTGGGAGCATTGTCTACTCTGCTCATCTGGTCTACCAAAATAAGATTTTCTCTGGTTTTGTGTTAAGTTTTTCTGTTGCTCTTTTTCAGCAGTCTTAAAGGGGTTGTTTTTGCTACCCCTTCCACACTGAACCTCTGCATTCCCTCGGGGTGAGAGCATCGTTAGAGGTAGGTGAGAGGAGTCCCGCGTCCCCCCGTGTGGCCCGTGTCCTTGCGTGGCCCTCAAAGTGGTGAAGAATGTGGGGTGTGGAGCCAGACAGCCAGGCCTCTGACATGAGCTCGACTAGTACAGGAGCTGTGCCCGAGGAAGCCAACCCCACTGATCCTCCTCGTCGGTGAAATGGAGGGAAGTGTACCTACTAACACAGGGTACATGGTATGATGAGAAGTGAGTGAGTCATTAGTACAGGCAAAGCACCTCGTACGGGACTGAACCCTTCACAAGTGGTCCCTACAGGATAGTTAATGTTTTTATTTGGGAGATAATCCAGAGAGTTGGGGAAACTGGTAGGGGAACAGGCCTCGTCCTTACTCTGAAGGCTCCTCGGGTCCCCTTCCCTCAAGGCTTCATTGGAATAGAGAGCTGCACCTTCTGCTCCTCTAGCCTAGGGAACAGCCACGTGTCTGGTCTCTCGTTTCCTATCAGGTAGAGTGGGGAGGGGGCCCTGCCAGGGAGACTCAGGGCGTCAGCTCCTTCCAGGCTGAGAGCACAAGGGGACTGTACCTGCCGCAAAGGCCAGCCAGCAAACACTGGGTATTCCCGGCAGGCTCGGGCTGCAGATCCCAGGCTGTCGCTGTTTGACAAAGACCTGCTGCAAACCCGACCCAGCGTGTGCCAAGCGCTAACCATGAGCAGTGCAGGTCAGGCCGCCTCTTCCAGCAGCCTTCCCAGATTTCACTCCCCTGCCTTGACCTCTGTCCGTAACCGAAATCTGCTCTAACTCTGGGCTTAGCTTGTTCAAGAGCCGGCCCCTACTGTCAAGCGCAGTATGTTTCCAAAACTGTGCACGAAAATAAAATATTCAAAAGCAGGATCATAGACTTACATGGCACAGGGGTATTTTCCCAGGGATCTAAAAGCAATAGCAACATCGTAATTGTGCCTCATCATTTTTGTGTAATGTTTACAGTACACTACCCATATTTCTTCATTTATTTTTTTTACAACTCCACATTCATTGATATTAATGAATGTTAATATTGAAAAACAAAATGGTGCTCTAGGTTCCAGACCCCAGTCTAGGTGTTTGGGACATGTCTTTTATGGAGTTGACAGTCTAATAACGGAAGGAGGCGAACAATAAAAAGGACACGTATTACAAGTCAGTCTGTTAGACAGTGATAAGTGCTACGGGGAGAGGGGGAGACAAAGCAGAACAGAGTAAAGAGGGTGGAGCGGGGGTTGCCATTGGAAACAGGAGGGTCAGGGGAGCCCCACTGATATGCCAGGCTCTGAGCAGTGACTCGGAAAGCTGGTGAGGGGGTGAGCCGTGTGGCAGTCCAGGGAAAGAGCATTCAGGGTGGAGGGCCAACATGGAAATGTGTCTGGCATCCATTGCCGCCCAGTCAATCCGCTTAATTCTGGTGAGCACCTGCTGGTGGCTTCTTAGCTCTGCTTGGGCACGCCTAATGACACCTATCTCGTCTGTATGGTGTAAGAGACTTTCTACCCCTGCTTCCCACTGCTTCCTTTTTATAACGCCATAAGGACAAGATTCAGCGAACTGTGCAAAATAAGTGCACAAACTCTGTGCCCGAAGCAGAGGGGGACAGGCTGACACTGAGCTGTCAGCTGGCATGCTGCGCCCCCACGTGGAAGCTTGGAAGCTTTGGCCCCTGGGCATGGAAGTTCCAGTCTGGCTCTTGGAAGGAAGTCCCCAACCTGCATGCTGAGCTCAGGGGAAATTTATGCAAGTCAGTGCCTTCTTGCTGCACTAAAGAAGAGCCCAGGGCAGGAGCAGGGATCTGGGAAGGGGTGTGCGGTGCTGTTGGAATGTAGGCCACACCCGGTTTCCTCTCAGAGCCAGTGAGGGCTTCCCTGTCCTTGAACCAGAGAGCAGACAGTCTCCCCCGAGGCAGCTGTGTGCGTGGGGCGGGTGGCGGGGTTCTGGGAAAGGGTGCGGTGCCAGGGAGGGTGCCCAGGTGGATGTCCTGGGACACGAAAGTGCACTTGGTACTTCTTGGCAAAGGTCCTGTTCACTGGATAAGTGTCTTTCCCCCAGCGTCCTCTGGGCCAGGACCTCTGAGGCACCCATGCTGCTGTTCCCAGAGGCTTAAGGACAAGCTGTGGGACATGTGAGCGTCTGGGCTGGTGAGCCTGGGAATCGGGGAGGGGGTGTCTGTGCAGGGAAACTGGCCTACCCCAGTCATAAATGCCATCCTCTCAGGGAAACGCAGGAGTATTTTATTGTTTCATTGAAAACTGAGCCCCTGCTGCAGCTGTTCTGCCCAAGAATTCCAGGGGGCAGGACCGGTGCGGGAAGTGGGGAGAGGGCCGCTGTCAAGCATCGGAGATCTTGTTACTGGGGTTGGGGGGAAATCGGATGCGGTTCCAGGGCTCAAGTCTTTCTTGCCCCACACACCAGGGCGCTGGCTCCACTAAAGGACACAAGGGCCATGTGTTTATTCCCCGTCAGCCAAGCAAATGGCTTCTGAGCCCACTCTGGCAGAGTCTGCTTTCAAATAGGAAAACATATTTTTTTTAAAAAAACTCTTTGTCTGGAGAGTAAAACCTGCTTCGTGTTCGAGGTGACAGGTTAGGCTACGGCAGGCAAGACCTTCCCCTCCTGGGCTTGCTTAAGGGGGCCCTTGTGCTAGCCGGCCTGTTCACCTGGAGCGCTCTTTCCTCCGATTTCCAGCTGCCCATCTCCTTCTTGTCTTTCAGACTGCAACTTTAAAGGTCACCCCCCGAGGCCGCCTTCCCTGGCCACCCGGGCACACCGTCCATCCCATCCCACGACAGTCCCCTCCTGGCAGCTCTCTCTGCCTGATATTTTTGTGTCCATGAGAATGCAAACCCCTTCAGAGCAGGGACCATGCCTGGTCGTTTTGCTGTGCCATTACCATCACGTGCAGTGCCCAGCACATAGCAGGCATTCAATAAAGATATTTTATTATGGTGAATACAGAAATGGTGTTTAAGACCTGGGCTATGCATTTTCTTTGATGAAGAAGTGGAGGAAATACAACATGGTGGAACAAAGGAAAGAGACCTGAATCAGAAAAGAAAAATAATGCCTCCCCCCACCCCAAACAAGCTCTTTGAGATCAGAGCTCATAATTGTTCCTGCCAGGCAGCTTGTGGACACTGGGATGGTCTCCAAACAGCCATGACCTCTGTTTTCTCTCCCTTGGTGAATCACATCCTTACCTGATACAGTCCTGAAATCCCTGTCTCATTTCTAAAATGTTTTCCTACAGTTTAATGAGTTCAACGTCCTCCCTCACTTGGGAAGGGGTTGTGGTTTTGCATTTTAAAAGTCAACAAGAAAACACTTTCTGTCCCTCCAAACATCTCTAGGTTCTCCTGCAGCCAGTAGTAGCTGTTCGACCTTGATCAAGTCACTGCCTTTCTCTGGGCCTCAGTGTTCTGTAAAGGGAGGAGCAGCTGCTGGATGATGTCCAGGGTCCATCCAGAAAGCTGTGAGCTTCTGATGCCCACACCCAGGGAACATCCGCAAAGGGGCTGCTCCTCCCATGAGAAGCCCCATGACCCAGTAATTACAGGAAGCAGAGGGCCCCCTTCCTGGTGCCCAGACCCCCACCTGCTTGTCCCCTGGGGCTGTCCTTCTCTTGTATTATGTCACTACAACATATCATGAGGACCCTAGTGACAAGAGAGGAAAAGCTGAGTTGCTGCCCAGGGAAGATTGAGTGCAGAAATAGCCCCTGCTCCCCACCCCACCCTGCACCTGAGTCCTTTGCAATGGGAGTTCACACTCCTCTCAGCAAGAGGTGGAGCCTCTCCCCCTACTCCCTAAATTTGAACTGGCTTTATGGCTGCTTTGGCCAAAAGAATGCACTAGAAGTATCATCGTGTAAATTTGGAGCCCAGGTTTTAAGAGGCTTTGCATAATTCCTTTCTCCTTCTTGTATCCCTGTAGCTGTCATGAAGGTAGGTCTAGGCTAGCTCATTGGAGAGTGAGACATGTGGCCCATTGCCAGCCAGACCAGCCACAGCCATTCTAGATTAACTAATGGCCAGCTGAGCACCAGACACACCAGTGAGCCCCAGCCAAGAGCAGAAGAACTGCCTGGCCAGCATCAGCCAAGCTGGGCTCAGATCAGTAGAGCTATGCAACTGACACACAGACTTGTGAGCTATGGCACATGGTTGTGTTGGGGGCGGTTTGTTATGCAGCGTTAGCTGGTTGATGACACTCCCTGGATCTCCCCCGCGGCACCTCGGCCCTCCCTTAGATTTTGCACTCTGGAGCATCCTTGTGTGTGGTTTACCCTTCCTGCTTCCACACTGCCTAATTTAATTCTTAAAAATACAACTTCCCTTTTGTAAATATACATAAAGGCATAAGTGCCTATGGGATATGCTTTTATTTTTTAGGGTTTCTTAAAAACAAGATGGCATAAAGCATAGCTATTTGGACAAGCAATAATATTTGGCACTGTCACCCCCAAAAATCAGTCTTTTGAATTACAGTACAGATTACACACATCATGTAAATGAGCACACATCCCACCTCCATCAGTGACGTGAGCTACCAGGTGAAGTGACAGTCCTGTGTGGGAACCATCACTATTATGGTTGAGAAGGGATCCCTGTAGGGATGCAGATTTGGTGGGGTAGAAGCCTCCCTGATGTCACTGGAACTAAGAAAGTCAAGGAAGCAGGAGCCCTAAGGCATTTCCACACCCATCATTTTGCTGAGGCTTGACCTTGCTTTCTTGTGCAAACATTCTGTTTCCCTCTTGTGTTCAATTAACATTTATCAGAAGTCTATTGTAAAGCAGGTAGGCACTGTGCTAAGCCCAGGAGATGACAAAAATAAATAAGGCAGAGCCCCTGCCCTCAAGGAATTTACTAGCTCAGAATCCCAAAGGTGCAGAAAAACACTCGGAGCATATGCCAATATATCATTAGGTTCAGATTTAGTTCATTCTCCTAAAACTCTGGAGATAAAGCCAAAGTAATCAATGATCAATAATTAGATATTTAGCCCTGGCCAGTTTGCTCAGCGGTTAGAGCGTCGGCCCGCAGACCAGAGAGTCCCGGGTTCGGTTCCCACTAAGGGCACGTACCTCGGTTGCAGTTTGTCCCTGCCCTGGTTGGGGTCGTGTGGGTGGCGACTGCTCGATGTGTCTCTCTCACATCGATGTTTCTCTTTCTCTTCCTCCCTCTCTCCCTCCCGTTCTATCTGAAGATAAATGCAAAAATGTCCTTGGGTGAGGATTAAAAAAAAAAATAGATATTTATATTACTTATGAGTTTATAGTTCTTGAAATTTTACTCAACTTGCATTTTTCTTTGCAAATACTATTAATAGTCAAAGGCAAGCTCTTGATTTCCAGCCCTCTCCCCAAACCCATCTCTCATGGTTTTATCCAATATTACAGATGATTCCTCTGTTGACCTAATTGCTCAGGCCAAAAATATAGGAACGTCATGTAAAAACAAAACAAAACTGTATATATTTATATATAAAACCTATTATTCTTTTTTTATACTCTAGCTCATCCTTTACTATATCTTATCGTATCTGTAACTCTACCCTTACAATATACACAGATTCCAACAATTCGTACAATCTCCACCACCATCATCCTAGCATGAGCCATCAACACCTCACACCTGGACTTTTGCAGAAATCTCATAACCATTCTTCCTGCTTCCATCCTTCTCCCCTACATTCTTTTCTACCCAGTGGGCAGAAATATTCTGTTCAAACATAAATCAGGTTATGTTACTCCTCAGCTCATAATCTGCCAATGGTTTTTCTATCACACTTACAGTAAAATCCAAACTTTTCATTAGAGCTTCAAATGACCTGGCCCTGACCACTTCTCAAATCACACTTCCCAGTGGTCTCCCCCTCGCTAACACTGCTTGCGTTATATGGGTGGTATTGCTTTTCCATAAATCTGCCAAACATTCCTACCTCAGGGCCTTTGCTCTTGCTGTTCCCTTTGCCTGTGACCCTCCTGACCCGGACCTTCTCGTGGATTATTTTTTCATGACATTTCAATCTCTACTCAACTTCTAACCCTTCAGAAAGAACTTCCTTGACTACCAGAGCTGAAATAATTAACAGAGCTAAAATAACTACCATCACCATTACCCCGCCCTCCAGAATGTCCTTCACTCACTATCCTTTTACCCTGCTCACCACTACCCTGTATTATATTATGCATTTGCTGATTTGCTGATTTGCTGCTGAACATAAGCTGCCTGAGTACAGAGGTCTCGGCTGTCTTGTGTGCACCATACACCTTGCATTTTGAACAGTTGCTTGCTCTTCCCAGCTGCATGATAAATGTTTGTGGAACAAATGGCTAAGTGTTCACATTAATTCTCCTAATATTTCTAAAAGTTTCACTTTGTAAAGTAATCATTAAGTGAATGGGCAAGTTTATAGTATAGCTCAAACATGACTCTTGGAATTCAGAAGGTGTAAATTAAATCCCACTGGTCCTCTATTAAAACAAAACAAAGGAACAAACAAGCATTTGTTTTTCATTCTTCAAATCATAACTTCCCTCCTCCCAACCTGAGAGGTACTACAATTATTTCCATTTTATCGATGAGGAAACTGAGGCGCAAAGAAGAGAAGTCAACGTCAGTCTTTGCTATCTCACCCAGAGGATACAAATTCTGCTCAGGGATCGTGGCCGGAGAAGGTGATCTGTGGGTCACTTTTGAGGCAAAATCCTTGCACTTTGTGTTCTCAACTCCTGTAACAAGGGAGCAAAGCGCCCCCTCCCAGGCCCCGCCTCTGTCCAGCCTGTCCCTCCCCTCCTAGGGCAGGCGGGGACTTGCTTCTGTCTGTGCACAGGCGCTGTGCATGTGGGTCTCTGGTTACCAGGAACACTGCCAGCCTGCAGGAGCCCAAGGCTGCACTCTCCAGCGCCTTCTTGTCAGGCGCAAATAAACAGTTGTTAATGTCTTCCTGGGCGTATGTGCTTGATGTCATCACAACAAGGATGTCTGCACTTGGCACAGGCCTGGGTGCAGACACCCGAAGCCTCCAGGCTGACAGCTGCATGGGGTCATTTTCAATTAGAGGATGTCTTAGAAAAGAAAAAGAAAATCCAGCATCGCAGCCTCTCCTGAAGCCTGCCTGCCCAGGGCCTGGGGACTCCCAGGTGCAGCCGCCCTGCCACTCCCTGCTTGCAGGGAGAACAGTCAGGGTGTGCTCAGCTGGGGCAGCTTGTAGAATCTTGCCCTGCTCAGGCTGCACTTCCAGACAGGAGGAGAAAGCACAGGGGCCTCAGGAGGCTAGTGGCCTCTTGGTGAGTCTCGTGTTTGCAAGTCCTTGTTCTCACGAGGGAGAAGGAGGCCACCCAGCACAGAGGAGTGGGCAAGCGCTCTGGAGTCATACAGAATGGGATCTGAGGCCAGGTTTTGCTCCCTGCTAGCTGTGTGACCTTGGGCAAGTTCCTTGACCTTGTTGTATTAGTGAGAACTCCAGCAGGAAGCAGAGATACAGTCAGATTGGGTAATTTGAGGGGAAGTGTATTAAGGGACCATTTACAAAGATGTGGGAGCAAGGGGTCTTGTGTCCTGGGACTAGGAACAGCAGGGCTCCATGGCCCAGGGAGGGCCACAGTGAGAACGAACGAAAAAGGGGATGCCACCAGCTCAGCAATCCAGATCAAGAATATTGTAAAGATGTAGTTTTACATTAACATTAATGTACAAAATTCACGGTGAACAAAATATCAAAATTGTAAATATAAACAGGAAAAGCCACGTCCAGCCACGCTGGAGCTTGAGGCAAAGGGGAAAATGGGCTTCCCTATATCCATGTTTCTGTTTATTTTTCATGATTAATTTTTCCCCAGAACATTCAAGGAGGTTTTAAAATATTAAAAATTGAAAATAAGTATATAAAACTCACATTATTTTAAGTATTTTATTCACATCAAAACCAGAGTGTGTTATTATTTTACTTTACTGGCTTAAAATGGAAGCAAACTCATCAATCATGTTTTTTAGAATCTACTTGTTGATAGATGTCGTTTTCAGTCGAGAGAGTTGCCATATTTGACAATATCTTTTGACCAAATGACTATCTTAAATAATTTTTAATTTACTTCAGTTCACTAAAATTCTTTCACAGAGCAACAGTAGCAGGTATTGTTTAAAAAAGAAATCCTTAAGGCCACTTCTAAGTTTGGAAAGGATCACAAATATTAAGCAAAATGTGTGAATCAGTTTCAGATCAAATACAATATGACCTTACATTACAAATGGTTGATATTGCATAGTTACAACTATTTCAGATGAATTTTCTACAGTGCTTAAATTGTCAGTGTATTTGAGCTAAGTCAATGACTTCTTTTTGTAAATCTGATCTATTCATGGAAAATAACATTTATAGCTAAAAACTCAAAATCCAGAATTACTTTTCCTATCTCCATTTTAAATGTGAAATTAGGACATTTAAAATCTTAATTTCTATTTGATGCATACTGGTATCACCCTAATTTATAATCTTATTCATGATTCATGCATATCCAATTTCCTTACTTTTTCTTTCATTTCTTTCTAAATTCAGAAAGTGTTTTCATATCTCTCTGTTTTTTAAATTTTTCTTTATTGATTTGAGAAGGAGATGGAGAGAGATAGAAACATCGATGAGAGAGAACATCGATTGGCCGCCTCCTGCATGCCCCCCACTGAGGATTTGGCCCACAACCTGGGCGTATGCCCTGACCAGGAATCTAACCTCTAACCAATGCATGGGTCGATGCTCAACCAGTGAGCCACATTAGCCGGGCCATATTCATATCTCTTGATAAAGTTTTACAGTCATCAAACATTTTCAATGTAATTTTCTTTTATTTGTTGTAACTCACTACTTTCAGTAGAAAATAAGATAAATGAAAAAATAGATTTTGAAAATATTAATGATTTTGCATCTATTAAAGCCAGGAAAATAAAATTATAATACATTCAGTTTAGAGTATATAAAAACCTTTAAAACTTAAATATTATGTTGTGAGTTGTAATACACCTACTTTTCTTTTTTTTTTTCTTTGACCATAATGGAATTTTATTGAAAATCGATAGAATGTATAAAGACCTCTCAAAGCTCCGTAAATAAGAAAATGATTAAATTTTTAAAAAATAGGCAAAAGACTTAGACAGATACTCCACCAAAGGAGATATATGGATATCAAACAAGCACATGAAAAGATTTTCAAGGTCATTAGTCATACAGAAATGCAAGTTTGTTTTTCTTTATTTAAGTAAAATTAATGAATAAAATATCTATTTAAAATGTACAGCATGATGGTTTGATATATATGTATACTGTAAACCTACTTTTCAATTTTTTCAGTATTTTTTCAACTAATGTTAAAAAAAAAAAAAAACACTATTAAGATAATATATTAAAGCATGTAAAAAAGCAGGGCGTACACTCAGTCTTCCTGTTGCCTCAGGCTCCAATACGGCTGGCTCTGTAGTACATGACCATGACCACCTCTTCTTGGCTTGAAGGGGAAGGGGAAGAGGTGCTTCCTGAAACCTGCAGACAGAGAGGCTGATGAGGAGAAAACTGACTGACAGCAGCTGGGACTTCTGCAGAGAGGAGCCAGGAGAGCATTCTGACCTCCCTCTCCTCCCGCTCACATCTCCCGCCAGTATTCTCCATGGTCTGGACCCAACTGCATGCCAGAGGCCAACAGAGCCCATTGGTGCCATCCACGCGGGTCCAAATGATCACCCATAGCACAGAGCAGGGTAGAGAAGGGTGGAGAAAAGATCTGGAGAATCAAATGGAAAATCTGCAGGACACTTTCTGTCTCGATGAATATACTAAAAAATGCAAGGTTTTCATATGGGGAAAATAGGGCATCGTATGTAAATTGCCCAAGATATAACAGGCATCCTCAAAATGTGAGCCAACATTACAGTTGAAATGGAAGTAACCACCGCTGGCAGCAGAGAGAGAGAGCAGGGGACGCACTGGTCAGGGAGGGGGCAGACCGGGTCCTGTGGCCATATGCGACCGCTGTGACAGACTGACCCCAGGAGCACCAGCTCTGACTTCAGAGAAACAGAGTGCTGGATGGAAGGAGCTTTCCCTCCCCGGCCTCAGTTTCCTTGTCTGCAGAGTCTGATGGTGACAGAGCAATGCCTACCTTGCAGAGCTTTGAGCACTGAGAGATAATGCATGTGAGTGTATCTTGTGAACTGTGAAACGTGTTGATTTTTTATTTGGGGTAGGAGGGCGGGTGCTTGTTTCATCCTCAAAACAGAAAACCACGTGAAAGCTGTGGGAACATATTGTCTTCTTTACCATGACATCAGATGAGGAAGATATTCTCCTTACTTTAGGATGCCACGCGAATTGTCCTTGTTTGACAGAATATTATCACTCAGAAGTAAGAAATAAAGAGATTGTGACACCAACGTTCTCTTGTTTTTCTGAGATAGTTGACATCCACATCCTCCATGGTTTCTCAGTGTCTCTGGATTTGAAACATGGCCTGTGATACGCAATGAAAGTCTCTGTGCTTTGGAGAAGAGAAAGGAATCACCTTAACAATTCAAGGTGTTGTCAGCCTGAGCAACCTGTCCCGAGAGGAATATGTGTTCTATGGTAGAGTTCAGAAACGTAGGAGAATGTAGACACATCTCAGACGTTCCAAAAATGGGAATGGCACAGAGGATTCTTTTCAATGGCTTATTTTCCTGGTGGAAAAATTAGTTGGACAGATGTCAGAATTGGATCCCCTGGGCAGAGCTCAGCCCCAGGCCCCCTGGGCAGAATCAGAGGGAAGTGGAAACTTCATGGTTTCTCCAGTGCTTGGGTTACAAATGGATGTACAGCTGTGGCGTGACCTCAGAGCCCGGGTGTCCAAAGGTACACGCGTGATGCCTGGCAAGCTGAGAAGGGACTAGCTGCAGCGCAGCAGGGGCCACGTGTCAGCCAGGGCCCCTCTGAGGGTCTGTTCAGTCCTGCTATGCTTGGCTTTGACCCTGAGCCACATCACCCCTCCGCCTTCACTCCTCACCTGGGCGATGAGGTGATTGGGCTAGTCCAGGGTTCCACAGTCTGGGTGTTCAGGAGAATGACCTGGGAGTTTACAAATCTACTTTCCTGAGCTTTTGCCCCCAGAGATGCTGAGTCTGGACATGAAGCACAGCCTCGGAATCTGTATTTTTGCAGGCGCCTGCGGTGATTATGGAGGGTGGCCACACTTAGGAACCACAAGCCTAGGTGGCCTCTTGGGCCCTACCAGCCCTGGCTCCAGCACCCTCTTCCTCTGTGGGCAGAGGCTCTCGAGAGGGTGGGTTTGGAGCAAAATTCCATGGAAGGGCAGGGAGGTGAGAGTTTCTTCAGCACAGGGACGGTGTCAGGACAGCTGTGGTAGGCAAAGGCCTGGACTTGTTTTTCAGCTTATTCTGAGTCCTGGTTGGTTTTTATTGCTGTCATCATGTGAAATTATTACACTCTCTTGACTGTTTCCATGCCTCATCTAACCCCAGTAAAATTCAACCTTAATTGATCAAAAAAGGTTGCAGTAATATTGACACCCAAAATATGTGTGTACCCTCTCCATCTGCTGACAATTTCTCTGTGGACTGGAAACAATTTGTAAGACACTGGCATCCAGCTCTGGGCTCCTAGTCAGATCGGCTGTTTGGTGGACAAGAGATGACTCCAGAGACTGCATCTTCACACAGGCGCAGTATAAGATGGACGAAAGCGACAAGCATGACAGGAAAGGCTGAGGCCAGGGGGTGGACCTGGATGTTGGGGGGATGGCACAGCCCGACTGGATAGGTCAGTCCACTCACCCGAATCCAGGATGGGACTGGATGCTGCAGAGGGAGGCATTTGGATGACTTAGACACGAGGCCTGGGGCACACATTAGCTGGGCTCCAGCCTGGAGAGAGGGTGGTGGGCAAGGCCCCAGGCAGCAGGCAGTGCTGGGGCTCAGCAGTCCCATGAGCTCTCCTCAGACCCTCGGCAATAGCTGGACACCAGGGCCTCAGGCACAAGGACTGGTGTGACTCAGATGCTAGGTCTGGGGCTAGAAGATGGGGGAGGCCAGGGAGAGGGGCTTCCCGTAACCAGTGCTATCTTAGGCCAGCTGCTATGCTGTGCTCCTTCCTTCCATACAACACCCTGAAGTCACTGGATCCTCACTTTATAGGGGAAGAAACGGAGACGTAGAGAGGTTCAAGGATATGGCTGTTAGGTGGCAGAGTCGGTATTTAAACCCGAGCCTGTGTGACTACCAAGCTTGTGTTCTCTTCCAGGGGGCAAATCGGGAGAGGGAGGCTGGGCAGAAACCAGTCCACGGAAGGTGCACCAAGACTGGAGTTGGTGTGGGAGGCGAGGACCACACAGGTGCTCACTGGATCCCCTGTCTTCTAAACCCTGGGGAGTGTTGGTTATAGAGAAGGCCGCAAGGTTGGGGTGAGGAGCAGGGGCTGATGCTGGCTCTGGTCTCTCTCCATCAAGCTTGGCGGGTAGGCCTGGGAGGGGTAGTGCTACAGACATCAAGACAATAGATTTGTCCAACCCCAACAGGCCTCAGATTAGAAAATGCCCAAGACCTGCCCAGGGCTCCACCCAGCGTCAGTCAACATTGACCCAGTGTCTGCGGGGAAGCTTACAGTGAGGACACGTGCAGTCTGGAATAAGCCTGGGTATGAGGAGGCTGCTGGAAAGAGCGATCGTGATGATGTTGGTGAGGGGTGATCAAGGCTTAGAAGGTGGAGAAGGACATGCCTGGCAAAGAGACCAGGGGAGACATTTCGGGTTGGGGCAAGAACGGTATGTGGTCTAGCTCAGAGATGGAAGCAAGTGAGAGGCAGGTGCTGGAGTCGAGCCAATCAGGTTCACATCCCAGCTGCCACTTGATGAGCTGGGTGGTCATGGGTCAATCTATGACTTACCCGAGTCTCTATTTTTTTTTTACCTGTCACAAGGAAGGAATAAGACTGACCTCTTAGGGTTGCGCTGTGAGAACTACGTTGGATCACACGTGTAATGCGTTTGGCACGGTGCTCAGCATGTCTCCAGGAACACAGCTGTGATCGGGTAACTGCCGAAGGTGCTGAGGTTCCTGGTAGCCAAGGTGGGAGGAGAAGAGGTGCAGCGATGTTGAGGGGGAGCTGATGAAAGGTGCCTCACAGCGCAGCAGACCATAAACGGCATCACAAACGAGGTGCCTAGGGGCTGCCCCCCTGGAGCAGAGGGAGCAGAGCACAGGGCTGGCAGCCAGCTTTGCAGAGGTGGGAGTTCCGACTGACAGCGCTGCCTGGGTGGTGGCCGCTCCCCTCTGAGGGGCTTGGGCTACCCACCTGCCTAGGCTCCTTGGCCCGTCTCCAGGATGCCAGGCAGCCAGACGTGAGGTCATGTATTTACTAGAGGGTCTCATGCAGCTGGGGGTGGGGGACAGAGGAGCAGGGCTTGTCCCGTTCCCAATGCTCCTGTTGAGGCCCAGGCTGCTCAGAGGGACTTGATCAGAGGCCCTCAAGCAAAGTGTGCATTAGGTGCAGGCCGAGAGGAAAGGGGCCTGCATCTCTGCCCTCCCTGCTCTCACCCTTGTTTCCTTCTCACTGTCCTGGGCCCCTCAACGGAGCACCTGAGCTTGGTGGCAGGTATTGGCATAGACACAGCCAACAGGTCTGACAGGCACCACGGGAGAGCACAGTCAGCTCAAGTTGCCTTTCAGTCACTGCCCCAACACCTCAGGCAATTGAAACTCCCCGGGAAATAACTCTGGTGGGAAGGAGAATGTGCCCCCCACCTGCAGACGTGGCCTCCAGGGCTGAGAGGAGAGGCAGCTCCATCTGCCTGAAATGGGAAGGAGACCAGGGAAAGGCTGCCCCAGTGGACTGGGTCATGGGCGAGGTGAATGGGGTCGCGGCACTGGAAGGGTGAATTTCAGAGGCCATCAAACCCAGCCCTCGCACTTCACAAGTGGGGAAACTGAGGCCCAGAGAGGAATTAAACTTCTCAAACAACATGAGGAGTGAATGGCTGTAGAAGGCTGGAAACAGCCCCCAAAAGATATCCACACCCCGATATCTGGAACCTGTGAAAGTTATATGAGGGGGAAGGAGGGTGTCTCTGCAGATGTGATCAAATGAAGGATTTTGAAATGGGGAGATTATTCTCGATTATGTGCATGGGTGCTAATGAAACCACAGGAATCCTTATAAGAGGGAGGCAGAGAGAGACTTGAGGACACAGAAGAGAAGGCCATGTGAAGATGAGCAGACAGGGATCTGAAGGTGCTGCCCTTGGAGACTGGACTGAGGCAGCCACAACTTACCGGCCTTAGAAGAGGCAAGAACAAATTCCCCCACTTCTGGGGGGACTGTGGTCCTGCCAACACCTTGATTTTGCTCCGGTGGCACCGATTTCAGACTTCTGGCCCCCAGACCTGTGAGAGAATACATTTCTGCCATTTTAAGCCACCGAGGTCTTGGTGATTGGTTACAGCGGCTGCAGGAGGCTAACCCGGTGGTTCATGGGCACCAGGCCCCGCCCCTGGAGCCACGCTTTTCCCACTGCTACCGGCTGGACCCTTAGGAGGGAGTGAAGATGGGGGCCAGGAAAGCAGGAATCCTGACTTCCATTATCTGTTCTCCCCACCAGCCCTGCTGAGTCCCATGGGATGAGGACAGAGACGCAGTCCTGGGGAAGTGGGGTGGGCTGGCGAGGGAGGAGCCGCAGGAAATGAGCGGTGGACATGTGTTCGTTCTGTCCTGCGTGTGCACGGAGTGGGCCAGCAAGACCAGGCTGGAGGCAGGCAGGGCACTGGACCAACGTCCTGCTGCTAACTGAGCCTTTAATGCTGTCTAAACACAATTTGGGGTATTTACAGTTGAAGTCGCTACTGTGTGGCATGAGCATTTGGAGCAGCTCAGCCAGCATCTCCCTGCAGGCCAAGGGGGAGTTCCTGGGGTTGATTAGGAGAGAAGCCATTCAGGGAAAAGTTGCTGGAGCTGTTTAGCATTTCCTCCCTCCTGGCTGAAGTGGCTCTGAAGGAACCCTGCTTCCGCGGAGCAGGACCAGCCAGACGCTCAGGTCCAAACTCCAAGGTGCAGGCAAGTTGTGTTCCACTCACTAGCGAAAGGTAGAGATTGGCCAGCCTCGGCTTATCTGAAAGAATCCTGGAGGTGGATACGAAGACTGGAACTCCAACCTGCCCCGGCCACCCGCTGCTGTGTGGCTTTGGGTGGGGCGCCGGCCTCCTGAAGTTGTCACAGTGAAACGTGAAAGTGTTTGTGAAAGGCTTTTGTAAGCTGTAGCAGGCCAAGCTCACAACCTTGTTATTTCTACCCCATTAGCTTTGTTGGTTTTCCTAATAAGTTCTCTTACACCCTGGTCAGGTAGACTAGATGGGAGGGTGGGTGGGCTATGATGCCCAAGCATGCCTGACTCAGGGCCAGTCCATCTCACCAGTGAAAAATTGCAGAACAAATTATCCTAAGGCACATACACACACATTTCCAAGGAATTGGGGGGTGGGACAGCTTTCTCCCTTGAGAGCTATCAGTCTAGCAGGAGACACCGAATGCATACACGGGAAATGACCTTATTAGAAAGCAAGAGATCTAAAAGTGCCAGTGACACAGGCCAGGCAGACATGGACATGCTGAAAGCCCACACAGCTGGAGCACAGGGGCGAGCTAGACCCAGCCAAAGTACACTGCACTCTCTACAGTCTGACCGAGAACGCAAGGCCCCAGGCCAGGCCGGTGCACTTGCCAGGGGATGGGAGTAGGGTAGGGCTCTCTGAGAGAAGTGTCACTCATCAGCCTCAGGGCAAGGAGCAGCAGTGACCTCTTCCGTGGTGTTATCAGGGTGGCCAAGGTAAAAGAAAGTTCTGGGTCAGGGACCTTTGGTCCCTGAGCTGTAATAGGGGCAGGCATTCTCCTGCTGAGCTAGCACTGGGGCGTGGGGGGTGGGGGTGGGGTGGAGTAGGGTGGGCCTTAGTGAGGAGGAGCCTTGCAACCAGGGTTCATGTCAGCCACTGAATGTCAGATGCTCAGCCTCAGGCAGGTGGCCTTGGATGGGACCAGAGTTCCATGTTCTAGGAATTACACAGCAGAGAGAAGCCATGGTCTCCCAGAGCAAGTCTGAGTCTGGCCACGGGAACCAGGAGGAAACCACAGGACTGGCTCCTTTGGGGCAGAAGGCATCTAAAGAGTGGGACTTCTCTTCTGAGGCAGTGGGGAGTGCAATGTCAGTAGGGAAGATAGAGTTACCATCCTCCTCAGACCGTGGCAAACTGTGGCCCTGCAGAAACATTTATTGCTTTTGTTTCATTAATGTTTCTCCTCTTCATCCTTGATCCCCAGTCCTCTCACCCACCCCTAATGTTTTTGGTATAAATCCTTGATTAGGAATGTCATTTCTAAAATACATTTTATTTTTTTTTATTTTTTTTAAAGTTTTTTATTTTATTTTTTTATTAATTTATTTTTGTTACAGATGTTTCTCCTTTTTCCCCCAATGACACCCTCCTCCCCATCCCCCCTGCCCCATCCCCAGCATTATTGTCCATGTCCATCGGTTATGCGTACATGCATATACGTTCTGTGATTTATCTCTTCCCTCCCCCCCCCCACCCCCTCTTCTGAGGGTTGTCAGTCTGTACCCTACATCCACGTCTCTGGGTCTACCCTGTTCCTCAGACTGTTATGTTCATTATATTCCACAAAAAAGTGAGATCACGTGATATTTGTCTTTCTCTGCTTGGCTTGTTTTGCTTAGGACAATACTCTCGAGGTCCCTCCATGTCGTCTCAAAGGATAAGAGATCTTTCTTTCTTACAGCTGCATAGTACTCCATTGTGTATATGTGCCACAGCTTTTTTATCCATTCATCCACTGATGGGCACTTGGGCTATTTCCAGATCTTAGCTATTGTAAATAGTGCTGCTATGAACATGGGGGTACATGTATTCTTTCTGATTGGTGTTTTAAATACATTGTGCATGGTATGTGTTTAATGTACTAAATGGCATTGTACTATGGCCTTTCGGTTTCTTCTTGTTTTAAATTAAAGTTGTGTTTTTAAGATCTGCTGGTGATGCTGTATGTGCTTCTAAGTCTTGGTTTTGACAGCCACTGCCTGGTGATTCAGGGTGTACCCACGCCCCTTTTACTTACCCAGGCCCCTGGGGATGTGTACCTGGCTACATCCAATGCTGTTGGTGTCCTCTTGCGACCAGGGCTGGAGTCGTCACATGAAAGCACACTTAGTTGTACTCACTATTCCCAGATTTCTCTCCAGAATCTCTGCACTAGTCCATCTTCCTGCCAGCAGTGCATGACACTTTCTGTTTTCCCCACCCTTACCAACACGCTTGGCAATCTGATCAAAGTGAAGTTTTGGGGTTTGTGGTAGTTAAGAGTGTGGGTTCAAATCTTCACTCCATCACTTACTAGTTATGTGACCTTAGGTAAGCCACCTCTCTGTGCCTGTATTCTTGCAACTATAAAATGGGGATAATCATATAATTGTCTCATGGGGTTATTATGAGGATTCAATGAAGTAATGAGAAGTGTGGTACATATTTAAATGTGTTCAATAATTATAACTACAACTAGTATTACTTGCTGCTGCTGCTGCTAGTACGACCCCTATTACTGAGGCTTAGCATCTCTTCATATACCTGTTTGCATCTGGATTTTCTGCTGCTGTGGACTGTTTGTTAATATCTTTTCCCATTATTACATTGGATGCCCACGTTTTTGTTGCTGATTTATGTTTGTTAACCAACCTAGATACTAATCCCATTATTATTTTTTATTGTCGCAAATATCTTCTCTCAATCTGTTACTGGTTTATTATCTTTGACAGCGATGTCTTTTGTTAAACAAAAATTTTGAAAAAGTCAAATCTATTTTTTTTATTATTTCCTAGTGATTGGTGCTTTGGAGTGTTATTTTAAAAAAACTTTTTTTTTCCTTTATTGATTTTAGAGGGAGAGAGAGATAGAAACATCGATGAGAGAGAACATCAATTGGCTGCCTCCTACATGCCCCCCACTGGGGATCAGGCCCACAACCTGGGCATATATCCTGACTGGGAGTCAAACTGGCAACCTCTTGGTGCATGGGTCAATGCTCAACCACTGAGCCACACCGGCCGGTCTGACAGGTATCAAGTAAAGAGATATATTCTTGGCTTTGTGAGAATTATTACCATTTTTGTTATTATTCTAAAAAAGCATTGAGATTTATTTAATACCTTAAATACATCTATCAAGATAATTATATCACATTATTCTTCTGTGGTCTATTATTTTAGTGAATTACTTTGAAAGAATTTTTATATTGTTATTTCTTCCTGAAAATATTCACTTTGATTGTATTGTATTATTTTAAATACACAGTTGGATTTCTTTAACAAAAATATTTTTGTTATTTGAATAGTCATATATATGTTTAAAATGAAATAAGTCTTTTGAATTGTCACTTGTGGCTTTGGAATCATTTATAGTAGCCTCATAAAAATTTCTTTCTCTCTTCTGAAAAAATTTGCATAAGATAGGTTATTTATATATAGCTTGAAAGCTTAATAGCACTCTATTATAAAACTTTATGAGTTTGGGGATTTGTTGGCACATGTGTGAATTTGGAGGGTGCATTTAATTTTTAAAAGAATGATTTATTCAATTTTTCTAATTTTTTCTTTTGCTACATTTACTTTTTTTCAGAATTTTACTCATTATACCTAAATTTTCAAATATTTTTCTAAAATAGTATATGGTAGTCCTTTTGTTGTTTAATATTCTCTGTTATATCTATAGTTACTTTTTATTCTTTCTGTATTTTTTTATTTGAGTTTTGCCTTCTTTCTTAAAATTTTGATGTCTTGCCAGAGATTTATCATAGGTATAAAACTTTTCACGAAACCAGATGTCAGTCTTGTTAATTTTTCTACTTTTTTTAGTTCATAATTTTGTTGCTTTTTGACCTCGTTTTTATTTTCTATTGCTTTTTTAGTTCTTCGGGTTTACTCAGTGCTCTTTTCTAACTTCCTGAGTTGAAAGCTTAGCTCATTTGTTTTTGTTATTTTTTGCTTTGTGATAAATGTATTTAAAGCTGTAAATTTCTCCCAAAGAAGTGATTTAGTTGTGTCCCACATATTTTGACATATGGTGTTTTCATTTTGTTCAGTTTTGAGTATTTCATACTTTTCCTTGTGATTTCCTCTTTAACCAAAGGGTTATTCAGTAGTATGCTTTCTAGTTTGCAGGTATGTGAGATTTTTAAAAACTGTCTTTTTGTTAGCAAGTCCTAATTTTATAGCATTGTGGTCAGAGTGTAGCTTCTGCAATGTTGGTTCTTTGGAATTTATTGAGGCTTCCTTTGTCACCCAGGTTTAATATCGACTTTTGTGAATGTTCTATGTGTTCTTGAAAAGAATATTCATTCTATATTTATTAGGTGTAAAATATATATGTATTACTTACAGCTTATTAGTGAATAGTTATGTAATTCAAACTTACCATATCTTTCCTTTTTTTTTTTGTTTGATTAGGTTCATGGAGGAATGTGTTAAAATCACCAATTACAACAAATTATCTACTCATTTTAATAGTTATGCTTCAGTTTTTTAATTTATATATTTCAAGGCTTTATCATTGGGTGCATAGTTGTTAGTGATCACTGTATTATCTTTGTGTATTTTTCATTTTACTGATGTACATAGTATCTCCCTTTGTTCCTTTGGATGAAGTTTACCTCAAAATCCCTTTTGTCTGATAAAATTGACACCCTGGCTAGGTTTTGATAATATTTGTTTTATATATATATATATATATATTTCCATACCTTTATTTTTCTATACTGAGTATATACAAAGGATATTTCTAACATAAAAAAGAAGAGTGTAGAAATCAATAAATACACTCATGAAGCCACGACTTAGCTCACGGTAGAACATTAACCCCTGTGTGCTTCTTCTAGATCTCATCGTGTTCCCTTAACCCCCAAGGTAACTTGAATTTTTCTCTATTATCTCTTTACTTTTCTTTATGGTTTTTACATATTCATGTATCCCTACACAGTAAATACTATTTTTTAAAATATTTTTTAATTGATTTTTTAGAGAGAGACAGAAACATCAACATGAGAGGGAAACATCAATCAGCTGCCTCCTGTATGCCCCCACTGAGGATCAAGCAAGCAACCTGGGCATGTGCCCTGACCGGAAATTGTACCAGGACCTCTGAGTCCATGGGACACACTTAATCCACTGAGCCACACCGGCCAGACCACAGTAAACTATTTCAGAAACTCCATTTGATTCATTTTCACACCTAGTAGTCTTTGGTCCTTACTAATTTTTTCAAACCTCGATTTTATCTCTTTAAGCATAGCAAATATATTTAGTTTATATTCTATATCTGATGATCCTAATATCTAAATCATTTGCAGGGGTGACTCCGATTCCATTTTTCTGGGACTAGTGATTAACAAAGGCAGGGGTTGCTGCCTGTGAGATTACTTCGCAGGACGAGGCGTACTGCTGGAAATGGATCACCTATGGATCTGGAGGAGCTAATCCCAGGAGCCAGGCTTAAACAGAGGCTCCAAGGCCCTAGCCAGGGCTTCCTCTCCATCTCTCCTCCTGGCGACTCCCTCTCTGAGATCTATATTGAAACGCACAAAATGAACAGGTCATGACTCCGTGATCCTCTTGAAGGATAACTCAGGAAGCAATGAGATTAATACAGTGTAGGATTCATATCCTTTTCTATCTGTAGACTCACATGTGGAAGAGGTTTATCATCTTCATACTAGCTGTATCCTGCCAGTATCTTTAGAGCGATGTTCGAGAAATATCCTATTCCTCACCTCTGCTAGGCAGGCAGCAGAAAGAATCAGGGCTGGGAAAATAGGAGGTTCTTTCTGGGGAGTCAGTCCTAAATGGCATTGTAAACAGACCTTACTTATTACCTATTCGACAATCACTTCTCTTTTGACCTTCCTAAAAGAACTCTGACATTTGTCAAGTATCTACCTCCCAAAAGCCTGTTCTTTAGGGAAGACTGAGTTGGTTTCTTCATTCCTTTTTTTTTTCTTTTCAATTTTTGTTAATTTAGTTTTGTTACAGATGTTTCTCCTTTTTCCCCCCTAGACACCCTCCTCTCCATCCTGTGCCCCCGCCCCCCAGCATTGTTGTCTATGTCCATTGGTTATGCATACATACATATAAGTTCTTTGGTTCATCTCATCCATCTCCCCTACCCCCCCTCACAAGGTTTGTCAGTCTAACCATACTCCTTTCTATGTTTCTGAGTCTATTTCATTCATCAGCCCACCTTGTTCATTATATTCCACAAATAAGTGAGATCATGTGGTATTTGTCTTTCTCTGATTGGCTTATTTTGCTTAGCATAATACTCTCTAGGTCCCTCCATACTGTCTCAAAGGATAAGTGATCTTTCTTTATTACAGGTGCATAGTATTCCATTGTACATATGCACCACAGCTTTTTTATCCACTCATCTATTGATGGACACTTGGGCTATTTCCAGATCTTAGCAATTGTATAGTGCTACTATGAACATAGAGGTACATATACTCTTTCTGATTGGTGTTTCAGGCTTCTTAGGGTATATTTCTAGAAGTGGGATCACTGGGTCAAATGGCAATGCAATTTTTAATTTTTTGAGGTAACACCATAGTGTTTTCCATAGTGGCTGCACCAGTCTGCATTCCCACAAGCAGTGCACTAGAGTCCCCTTTTCTCCACACCCTCGTCAACACTTGTTGTTTGATGATTTGTTTATGGCAGTCATTCTGGCAGGTGTGAGGTGATACCTCATTGTTGTTTTAATTTGCATCTCTCTGATGATTAGTGACATTGAGCATTTTTTCATATGTCTCTTGGCCATTTGTAAGTCCTTTTTGGAGAGGTGTCTATTTAGGTCCTCTGCCCATTTTTTAATTGGGTTCTTTGTCTTCCTTTTGTTGAGTTGTATGAGCACTCTATATATTTTGGAAATTAATCCCTTATCTGATGTATCATTGACAACTATGCTCTCCCATACAGTGGGTTCCCTTTCCATTTTGATGGTTATTTCTTTGCTGTGCAGAAGCTTTTGAGTTTGATGTAGTCCCATGTGTTCATTTTTTTCCTTCGTTTCTCTTACCTTAGGTGACATATCAGTGAAAATTCTGCTGCATATGATGTCTGAAATTTTGTTGCTTACATTTTCTTCTAGGATTTTTATGGATTCACGAGTCACAACTAAGTATTTTATCCATTTTGAGTTTATTCTTATGCATAGTGTAAGTTGATGATCTAGTTTCATTTTTTTGCATGTAGCTGTTCAATTTTCCCAACACCATTTATTGAAGAGGCTGTCTTTACTCCATTGTATGCTCTTGCCACCTTTGTCAAATATTAATTGAGCATAATGTCTTGGGTCAATTTCCAAGTTCTCTGTTCTGTTCCATTTATCTATATGCCTGTTCTTGTGTCAGTACCAGGCTGTTTCGATTACATGGCTCTGTAGTATAACCCAATATCTGGTGTTGTGATCCCTCCTACTTTGTCCTTCTTTTTCAAGATTGCTGTGGCTATTCAGGATCTTTTTTGGTTCCATATGAACTTTTGAAGTACTTGATCTAGTTCTGTGAAATATGTTGTTGGTATTTTGATGGGGATTGTATTGAATCTATACATAGCTTTGGGTAGTATGGACATTTTAATGATGTTAATTTTTCCAATCCATGAACAAGGTATGTGCTTCCACTTTTTTGTTTTCCTCTATTTCTTTTTTAAATGTCCTGTATTTTTCTGCAAATAGGTCCTTTACTTCTTTGGTTTAGTTTATTCCTAGGTATCTTAATTTTTTTGCCACGATGGTAAATGGGATTGTTTTTTTAGTTTCTCTTTCTGTGAGTTCATCATTGGTGTTTAAGAATGACGTCGATTTCCTGATGTTAATTTTGTATCCTGCTACTTTGCCAAATTCGTTTAAGTCTAATAGATTTTTGATGGAGTTTTTAGGGTTTTTATGTACAATGTCATGTCATCTGCTAATAATGACAGTTTCACTTCAGCCTTTCCAATTTGGATCCCTTTTATTTTTTCTTCATGTCTGATTGCTGTGCCTAAGACTTTCAGTACTATGTTAAATAAGAGTGGTGAAAGTGGGCATCCCTGTCTTGTACCTGTTCTTAAGGGAAATGCTTGTAGGTTTTGCCCATTGAATATGATGTTGGCTGTAGGTTTTTCCTATATAGTCTTTATTATGTTGAGATATGATCCCTCTATTCCCACATTGCTGAGCATTTTTATCCGAAATGGGTGCTGGATTTTGTCGAATGCTTTTTCAGCGTCTGTTGATATAATCATATGATTTTTATCTTTCATTTTGTTTATGTGGTGTATCACATTTATTGATTTGTGAATATTGTTCCAGCCTTGCATCCCTGGGATGAATTTTTTTTAATGTATTGCTGGATCTGATTTGCTGATATTTTGTTCAGGATTTCAGCATCTATGTTCATCAGGGATATTGGCCTGTAGTTTTCTTTCTTTGTAGTGTCTTTTTCTGGTTTTGGAATTAGAATCATGCTGGCCTCATAAAATGAGTTTGGAAGTCTTCCTTCTTCTTGAATTTTTTGGAATAGTTTGAGGAGAATGGGTGTTATTTCTTCTTTGAATGTTCGGTAAAACTCCCCTGTGAAGCCGTCCAGGCCTGGGCTTTTGTTTGCTGGGAGAGTCTTGATTACATCTTCAATTTCTTTGGTTGTTATTGGTCTATTCAAGTTTTCTGTCTCTTCCTGGTTCAGTTTTGGGAGACTATGTGTTTCTAGAAATTTGTCCATTTCACTTAGGTTGTCCAATTTTTTGCCATATAATTGTTCATAGTATTTGTTAACTATCTTTTGTATTTCTGTGGCGTCAGTTGTCACTTCTCCTCTTTCATTTCTAATTTTGTGTATTTGGGTTCTCTCTCTTTGTTTCTTGGTGAGTCTAGCTAAGGGTCCATCGATCTTGTTTATCTTTTCAAAGAACTGGCTCTTTGTTTCATTGATCTTTTGAATTGGTTTTTTTTTTTTTTTTTTGGTCTCTATGTCATTTATTTCTGCTCTGATCTTCACTATTTCTTTCCTTCTATTTGCTCTGGGGTTTTCTTTTGGTTTGCTTTCTAGTTCTTTAAGTTGTGAGGTTAGATAGTCTATTAGAAATTTTTCTTGTTTCTTGAGGTAGGCCTGTAGTGCTATGAACCTCCCTCTCAGGACTGCTTTCTCTACGTCCCATAGATTTTGTGTTGTTGTGTTCATTTCCATTGATTTCCAGGAAGTTTTTAATTTCTTCCTTGATCTCCTCGGTAACCCATTCATTGTTTAATAACAGGATTTAGCCGCCATGTGTGCAAATGTCTTTGCATGTTTTTGTTGCAATTGATTTTTAGTTTCATGCCATTGTGATCTGAGAAGATGCTTGATATGATATCAGTCTTATTGAACTTGTAGAGACTTAGTTTGTGTCCTACAATGTGGTCCATCTTTCAGAATGTCCCATGTGCACTTGAGAGGAATGTGAATTCTGCAGTTTTGGGGTGTAGTTGTCTGTAGATATCTATCAAATCCATTTGATCTAGTGCATCATTTAGAGTCTCTTTTTCCTTGTTAGTGGGGTGTTGAAGTCCCCTGCTATGATTGTATTGCTGTCGATTTCTCCTTTGAAGTCCTCCAGAAGCTTTTTAATATATTTTGGTGCTCCTATATTGGGTGCATATATGTTTACCAAGGTTATATCTTCCTGTTGGATAGATCCTTTCAATATTACGTAGTGGCCTTCTTTGTGTCTAGTTATGGCCTTCATTTTGAAATCTGTTTTATCAGATATGAATATTGCTACCCCAGCTTATTTTTCCTTTCTGTTTGCTTGGAAGATTTTTTTTCCATCCCTTCACTTTCAACCTGTGTGAGTCTTTTTTGTGAGGTGAGTCTCTTGTAAACAACATATGTATGAGTCATGCTTTCTTATCCAATCAGCTACTCTGTGTCTTTTTATTGGAGCGTTCAATCATTTACACTTAAGGTTATTATTGATATGTACTTATTTATTGCCATTTTTGTTTATTGTGGTTATATTTTTCTTCCTATTTCTTCTGGTAATTACAGCAGTCCTTTTAACATTTCTTACAGTGCTGGTTTGGTGCTAATATATTCCCTTAGCCTTTTTTCATCTGGGAAGCTCTTTATTTGACCTTCTATTTTGAATGATAGCCTTGCTGGATAGAGTAGTCATGGATTCAGATCCTTGTTTTTCATGACCTTGATTACTTCATGCCATTCCCTTCTGGCCTGTAGTGTTTCTGTTGAGAAGTCAGATGATAGCCTAATGGGGGTTCCTTTGTAGGTAACCTGTTGCTTCTGTCTTGCTGCCTTTAGGATTCTCTCTTTGTCTTTAATTTTTGGCATTTTAATTATTATGTGTCTTGGTGTGGGCCTGCTTGGGTTCTTCTTACTTGGGGCTCTCTGTGCTTCATGAACTTGAATGCCTTCTTCCTTCACCAAATTAGGAAAGTTTTTTGTCACTATTTCTTCAAATATATTCTCTAACCTCTGCTCATTTTCTTCTTCTTCTGGAAATCCTATGATGCGAATGTTGTTACATTTCCAGTTGTCTTAAGCTGTCTTCCTGTTTTTTCATTGTTTTTTCCTTTTGGTTTTCTGATTGGTTGATTTTTTTCTACCCTGTCTTCTAATTCAATGATCCGGTCCTCAGCTTCCTCTATTCTGCCGTTTATTCCTTCCAATGTGTTCTTTATTTCTGCTATGTCATTCTTCATTTCCACTTGGTTGGTTTTCAATGTTTCTATGTCTTTACTCATGGTGTAGATCTCCTTATTCATGCTGTTGGGCTTCCTCAAGAGCATCGCTGTGAACTCTATCTCTGATAACTTGCTTAACTGCATTTCATTTATCTCATCTTCAGTAGAGTTCTCTTGTTCTTTCATTTGGGATTTGTTTCTTTGTTTCACCATTTTTGCTGTCTCAGTGGGTTTTAGAGCCTCCCGAATTTTCCCTGTGAGTGTTGGTGTTCTTCTGTTTGTGGCTCCCTCTACTGGGTTTGGATGAGTGTGGGAGGACCTACGTTAAACACCACAGTCAATCTTACTTTCCTGGGTAGATTTGCAAGCCCAGGAACGGTTCAGTTATCCTCTAGCTTTTTGCCTGGGGGCTATTAGTCTCCGTTACTTGATGAGCCTTGGATCGTAGCCTTCAACTGAATGAAAAACTCCCTCAGGTGTTCAGGGTAAGAGGATTTCCCGAGAGTGGGGCAGATGCTGGTTGTCAATGAGCCTCAATTTGCATTTCTCTAGCCCAGCTGGGTGGGGTTAAATCTATGAGGGAGGGGCTGCCATTGTCCCCAGGGCTCTGGGAAGAGGCTCCCTGAGCAAGATGACCACTGTCCTGTGAGGGCACAACTCAGCAAAAACTTTCAGTGCCCTCCAAATCCTGTGTCTCCCCACACAGTTCCAGTCCAGTCCGCCCTCCCTCTGCCAGAGCCCAAGGTGAATGGCTGTAGCTAATTTAGTGTTCTGTCCCGGCCCTCTGCGCTGTGGAGCCGGCTTGGGATTTTAACCTCAAGGGAGCTGCTCACAGCTAAAACAGCTGCTATCTGTGGGCTCCCAACCTGTCCTCTCGTGTCTCTCAGACCTACCAAGATTGATTCAGTGTCCTTTATGCCTGTCCCTGGTTATATGGGTCCTCTCCAGCTGCTTTTCTGTTGCTTTTTCCTGACGATTTGTCTTTATTTTAGTTGTAATTCCAGTTTGGTCCTGGGAGATGGTCTGTGTAGCTTCCATTCGCTCTGCCTTCATTTTGGAATCTCGGTTTCTTCATTCTAATGAGAGATACAAGAAAGAGCTGGCTTCTGTTCTTCTGCTGGACATTGTCTTATCTGGATGAAATACCAGAAACTGCTGCAGCCAACTTGTGACCATGAGAGGAGTCAGCCTGAGGATGCAGCCAGCCACTGGGAGAAGACAAAGCCAGGAAAACTATAGGATGAGGAGCCAGAGCCCTGGCACACAGAGCAGTCTCTACTTGTGACTTCTCCTGTGAGAAATGAATCTTCTTACCCCTTTAACTCTTGAGTTAAGACTGTCTGTAATTTGTAGCCAAAACATCACAGCTGAATCAGAGGTAGGAGGGAGTCCTTCAAAAGCACAGTCACAGAAAGGAAGAGAGCTAACAGAGTGTCCAATGTCTCCCACAACTTTCCACATAAGGAAACTAAGACCTAGGTTCATGCTAATTCCTGTCAGAGCAGTGACTGGAATCCAGGTCTCCTGGTCTTGAATCAGTCATTTTTTCCGTGACTGACTGACTAATCAGCATTTTCCCCAGTTCCCCAATAGTAAACAACTGTTACTGTTTTTCTGCCCCCCCCCCCACCACACCATCCCTTCTTTATGTGATTTGCTCCTCACAACTCCATGTGATTCTGATGGGCCAACAATCAAGGGACACCACTGGAAGGGGAAACATGTGGCCCATTCTGGCCAAAAAGACATCATTCTTACCCTGACCAGTATGTTTTGGGAGGAGCATGTGATCCAAGTCTGGCCAGTCAGAATTCTTTTCAGGAATTGTTACATGTAGTAGGAGGGGTGAAGTCAAACTCCTTCACCCCCAGGATCTTAGAAAAGACCTAAAGCTCTTTACATGACCAAATCTTCCCTTTCATTTAGATCTGAAATTTAAATGCCACCTTCTCAAAATACTCATTGGGAGGTAAAAGTACAGCATAGAGAATACGGTCAATAATATTGTAATAACTATGTATGGTGCCAAGTTGTACTATATTTATTGGGAATCACTTCTTAAATTAATGTCTAACCACTATGCTGTTCACCTGAAGCTAATATAAAATCATAATGAATGTCAACTTTAATTGAAATAAATAAATAAATATCACCTTCTCTGACAACTTGAGCTAAAGTAGCCCACCAAGCACTGTGTTTCATAGTACTGCTTATGAATTTTCTTCATGATATTTACTATAATCTGATTCTTTTTGCTTATTTGTTTATTAGTCTCTTTTTATAACCTCCTACACTCCCCGCCATCATCAAGAATTTGGTAACTCCAAGAAAACAGGGACCTTATTTGTATTGTTCACTGCTATATATTCAATGCCTGACACAAAATAGATGCTCAATAAAAGTTAACTATGTTAGGCAGTAGTACTGTCTAACATATTTGCTGGCCTTCAGTACTGGGCCCTCTCCTACAGGTCCCTCCATGAGGCTTTTCCTGTAGGAGGAGTATATGTCCACCATCACTGATTCCAGATGTGATCATATTACTGTTTTGACCAATAGAAACCATTGTGAGCATTTGGCCAATGTAAGCTGAAGCGATATATTCTGTCACTGAACAGAAGCTTGAAGAACTAATGAATGCACAGCTTCACAGTTGCTTTTTACCTCTTTCACAAGAGCAGGAGGCTACTCTCTCAATCTGGTCCAGTAATAAAGACTGATCAGAGCAGAGCTGCAGACTTCTTACCCTGTGAAAGACATGTAACATGGGTAAGAAATAAACCTTTGTAAGTGTAAGACACAGATTTTGGGAGTGGTTGTTACTGCAACAAAATCTAGGGAAAGCTGATTATACATTGGTTAAGTTAATTGATAAGCCAACAAATGATTTTTCCCTCGAACTAGTTTGAACTGGGTTTTTGTCATTTGCAACTGAAAAGGCTGTCACCAATGTATTATCTTATGGTGTTCTCTTTTCATTTGTTTACACTTCATCTTCCTCTCCAGAGTGTGAGGAGAGACATCATCTTATTCATGACTGCATCCATGCAGCCAAAGATAGTATTTGCTCATTACATGTCTGTATTTTGATTACTTAGTCTCTGCCTCTATAGTCAAACCATTCAGGGCAGAGGCAGAGTAGGGAACTTTCTGGCCTTCAGTCATTCCAAATTAAGTGTATTTTGTTCAATTCTGAACATTCTACTCTGCCATCTTTCTCTCTTATCTCCACTGACCTAACCTATCTCATTAAAATGAAGAAGTAGCAAAGGTGGCTGCTCAGGTGGTTTCAGGCCAAGGAGTCCTGCCAGTGAACCCAGAGAAGTAGGGGTGAAGAGAAATGACCTGGAGCAAAGGTCTGGGCTATTCTGAAGTTCTCATCTCTTTATATGGGGATCTGAAAATTTACTAGCTTTCAGCTGGGGGTACCATATTTTGTTTTTCTAAGTAGAGTAAAGTTTTGGATCTAAAAAGAAGCTCAAACCTTCTGTGAATAACAGATGGGGATAGATGAGAAAACTCATGAGGTTAATCAGTGCCAGTGTAGTGTTGGTAGATGAATGATGACAAAGCTGGGCAAATAAGCCCAGGAATAAGAAGTCCATTGACTCAGCCAGTCACCTGTGAAAGGACATGGTTCCCGGTGACTTCATGTGGTGTGGAGAAGACTAGTACATGATAGGTAACTATCCTCCAGAACTGCTGACACCAGGCAACCTGGTTTGTGACAGGAAGAAAGGATCAAAGTTTGACCTGAAAGAAAGTGTTCATGAAATTGATTTATGGATTACTTCTGAGTCAGGAGCATGCACACATCTATTCATGTGTGCAGTGCATGTGTGCACATGCACAAACACACACACACACAAGACACAACACAACATACATCTGTCTCTTCCATATGGTTCAGAGAGGGTTTGAGTCAGGTAGTTTAAAGAAGAATTTTAAGCCATAGATCACTCTGGCAGTCTGTTGAAGCCCGTAGACACTGTTACCAGACTAAAGGGGTCCATTTGTCTGAGTGCATCAAAACCCAGTAGGACATGGACAGGAGTCTGCAGCAAAGAAAGAAAGGGTTTATTTTTTTAAAGTGGCCTATGCCTGGAGACACAGGTGAGCTAATGCTCAAAGACCTGGCTTCCAGATGACTTTCAGGGGATGGATTATATAGGGGAAAAATAATTAATTATGGTGACTAAGGGAGTTGGGGTCATGGTCAGAGTTGTGGTCGCTACTGATTGACTAGTGCTAGGGTAGAAGGTAGTTGATCAGCACTTCTGGCCTGATGCCAGCCTCTGGTTTTGCTGTTTTTCTGGGCCTGGAGCTGAAGCCTATATGTTCTCTCTAGTTTGACCCGAAATTCTATCTCTGTGGTCAATGGACCCGAGGGTTTGTTCCTAAGATTATTTGATGCTGACCAGAACCTCACTGTCCTGAAGGCTTGATCACTAAGAGAGTGGTCATACAAGGGAGAAGAAGGCAGGTGAGGCAGGGTGCTGCATGAAACCAGTTTGAATCAAAAGGAAAGCAAGGAGCAAAGGTCATATTAAGGAAATGAAGTTTCTGTTCTGCGCAGTTATAATACTTCCCAGAATAATGTTTTTAAGATCCACATAACATGATGAAATACACAGGATTATAAATAAAACCAATAATATTAAAATATAGTTATCAAAATATAATAACAAAATATGATTAAAAACATCATTAGTAATGCATTAAATAACAAGATATTGTAACAGTTCTAAAAACTGCCATATTCCAAAGTAATGATGACTATGAATGATATTTTGTGACATCTGCAACAACACGAATGTGATATGAAACTGTCTGTGAATCCTGTTGGTGACAACGTCCCCAGTACCATTAATAGTAATAGTAATGTGATTAGGAGCTTATGATCAAAGTAGAAGGACATGCTACACTTGTTAGAGGTTAGTTAAATAGAGTTGTATTTTTTCCCCATTTGGGTTCTTGGATAAATTCTATCCAAACATGTTGGGAGTCATGGAATCTTGGATAAGAACAACTTCATTTATATATAGTCCATTTGAATTCAAAGAAAAAGACATAGTATTTTTTTGGGATCCCATCCTTCCCTATCAATTCAGACCTAAATGACCCCGTTAGTGAATGTTTGACTCAAGGAAGCAAGCTGTTACCTGCTTCGTTGTTCTGGCTCATTGCGCCAGGGAGCCAGACTAGGCTTTGAATATGCATGATCTGGGTTAGTACTTGTCACTCCTCCCAGAGCATCACAGAAGGCCTGGTGGCACAGATAGGGCCTGCTCTGTGTCCTCCAACTCAGCAGGCTTGGGAGCCATCTCAGCAGGAGCCACGGCACCAGTCCGTGCCTCCACCCCCATCGTCAGCCCCTGCTTGAATCTATGTCCCCATCTACTCTTGCATTCTTGAAACCATACATCCATTTGAGACCACCACATCCCTGTAGGGATAAGAGAAAGAAGGGCAAGGGAACCAACTCTAACTACACACCAAATATGTGTGAAGTATTATGATCAGCACTTTGCAGATGCTTTCACCACACCCCCATGACACGAGTGATATTCTCCCATCTTACAGATGAGGACACAGAGGCCCTGAGTGGTTGGGTTGCATCAGTTGAAGCTCAGATTGGTGGAGCCCATATTTCCCAACATAATGCACAGATTCTGAAAACTGACAGCATGCCATCTCTTTGAAACTGCTCATTCAGCCTGGGAGTAGCTCTGACTCTCAAGCCTAGCAAGAGGGATGGTTGGTACTAATTATTAGTTTTATTCAATAACAGTGTGTTCATTTATTCAAGCATTCAACAATTTCATTGAGCACCTACTAGGTGCAGAGTAAAACAAAACTCCTGCCCTCTTGTGGAGAAGACAGGCGATAAAAAACGAACAAGTAATACAGGGCATTGTTGAGAGAACTGTGGAGAACAAGACTGACAAGGGAGATACAGGTGTTGGGGATGCCCCTGTGGTCAGGATGGGCTTTTCTGAGAAGGTGGAATTTGAGCAGAGGTCTGGAGGAGTGAGGGAGTGGAGAAGAGCACCCACACGGAGGAAGCAGGGAAGCTTGGTACATGGCAGTGAGGAGGCCAATGTGGCAGGAACAGAGTAACCAGGAGGAAAATGACAGAGAGAAGGCTGATGTTCAATCACCATGCACCTGTATGGGAGCACCGGTCATGAAAATACTGAACACCTTCCAAGCTAGTTGGTGTGCAGGCACTCTTCCAAGCTCTCAAGTGCCACCCCACCACCACCCTGGCCACACCAGCCCTCACTCTTGGAACTCCTCACACCTAGCAACTACAGGGGTAAGGGCTGGCACAACAGGACACCTTCACGACTCTCCTCCAGCCCTCTAGTGAGCACCCATTCAGGTTGGTCTATGCCCATGTTGTCCCTTTTTGTGCCATTTAACATTTTGACTATCACCTTGCATAGCAAATGAAGTCAGAGATCCAGATCGTGTTGTAAGGAATTTGGTTTTTATTTTGAATGAGAAAGGAAGCCCCTTGCTGGTCTGAGCGGAGGAAAGGCCTGGACAGCTTCCGGGCTGAAATGGCTAATCTGGCTGCAATCTGGAGAAGGCTGAAAATAGATGGTAAGGAAGCAAAGCCTGAAGCAGGGTGCCCAGCAGGCTATAGTCACAACCCTGCAGAGGTGGCAGTGGCTGGGAGCCATAGAGCTGGTAAGAAGTGGTCAGATTCTGAAGATATTTTGAAATAGAGCTGACAGCATTTGCTGATGGTGAAAAGACGGGTCATGAAAGAAAGCGAGGAGGCAGGGATGATGTCAAAGTTTTTGATCTGAGTAACTGGAAAGATGGAGTTTCCATCACCAGAGGTGGGAACGACTGTGGGTGGCCTTCCAGGCCTGGCATTTGGATGAAAGACTGACTCTTTGGACTGAATAAGGCACTGGAGGGTTGAGACAATGAAAGAAAGCTTTTATTACCTAAGCGATTGGAGAGCAGAGCTGCTATATGCTGTGTTGAAAATCCTGCAGGAGGAATTTGGTTTGGGAGATATTAAAATTAAGATAAAAGTAGATATTCATAGAATGTCTAATAAGCAGTTAGACATAAAAGCCTGGAGTTTGTCCTTAAAACCCAGCTCCTGGGTGATAAATAATGGAGTAAGGGCAGGGAGAGAAAATAAAAGATCCAAGAAATAAGCCCTGGGACAGATGTAAAAAATAAACAAACAAACAAACATTAACAAAACCCATAAAAACTAGAAAAGGAGGCTGAGCAAGAAGAAACAGTGCAGAAGGAGGAAAGCCAGGGGAGGGATTCCCTGCAGCCAGGTGCAGACATATATCAAGGGGGCGGGGCTACTGCAAAGCTGCGGTTATCAGCCAAGCTGAAGACTGGGATGATCACGGAGGGAGCCAGGTCTTTGGGAACCTTGACAAGCAGTGGGGACAAAAGCCAGGTGGGGAGGGTTCAAGAGAGAACAAGAGAAAAGTCTTCCCAGTGGTGCAATCAACTCTTTGAAGGATATTAGCTCTAAAGGAGAACAATCATCGGAGGGAGTTCTTTTCATTTTTATTTTAAGATGGGAGATAATACAGTTTGTTTGTATGCAGATGGGAATGACCTGAGAAAGAGGAAAAGGGGTGATGCAGGAAGGCCAGCTGCCTACCTGAGAAGAGGAGAGAGCAATGTCAAGGAGGAAGGGAAGTGGTCCAGGCAGGAGCACTGGGAGTGCTGGAGGGCAGGAGTGCAGGCTCACGGGCCATAGCCCGAGGATGTGGGGACAGGAGCAGGGACAGGTTGTTCTCTAATAGCTCCAGCTTTCTCAGTGAAAGAGAGTGAGGATGAGGAAGAGGATGTCTTCTTTTCCAACTATTCTGTTTTAGTATGAGGGCCCAGTCCATGTCTTATGTTACTAAATCACCAGCACCTAGCTCGTGGTGGGAACTCTGTAATTGATGATTGATTGATTAATGATAGCCCTTTCTCTGAGTGTCTTTTCTAGAGTTTTACAAAGGATCAAGCCCTATTTGATATGTTATTCATGGTCTACCTACCTCTCCCTCTGTACAGCTGCAGTCAGCTGACCATTGAGCCTACATACCCACTGCCTGGACAACTGTAACCTCCCCGCCCTTTCTTTCCATCTATAGAAAATCCAATCATCCCCCTTGGCTCACTTCAAATGGCACCTCAACAGCTAACTCTTCCCTGTCCACACACACACACACACACACAATGTGTTCACTAATTTGGCATTTGGAGTTGCTTCCTGAGAACGTTGTCTTTTCAAGTGCATCTGTGTGATCACCCATCTGAAAGCCCAGTGACATCATGCCTCTGTATCCTTCTTAACACTTTGTTCCAAACCGGGCAAAGAGAAAATGCTCAGTGCAGACTTGTGAACTAATGGTTTAGCAAGGTCTGATACTGACACTCACAGGAAGATCACCAGTGCACCCCCACAGCAGCATGTAACCCCGTGGAAGGAGACGTCTTCTGACACATTCAGGCAGCACAGACAAGACAGAATGCAGTTTCCTGTCCACCCCACTCCCCTTATCTCTTCCTTGTCATCACCTGTCAAAGGCACAAAAGAACATCTGAGCAGAGAGAAAATTTGGAAGAAAGGATTAGTTGAGCTGCATGGCATGAGCTAAAATGTGTGTGGGGTGGGGGGCAGGGAAGAGACCTGGAGAAAAAGCACTCATTCTACACTCACTCTGGTGAGTGTCAGATGAAATCAGCTGGCTCCAGGATCAGAGGTTGGGAGGAGGGCAAAGAGCACACCAGACCTGAACCCCCTCTCCAGGGACCTTCTTATCCAGGCAGCCAGAGCCCTTTGCTGGGTGCTGCAGCCACCTGGCTAAGAGCATGAGCCAGTGTGCCATAGAGGAGAAAACACGGGATGTGTGGTCTAGCCGGCCAGCTCCCCACTTACTATAATGAGATAAATCTCACACCTCATCTGTAAAACAGAGATGATAACTATCTGCTATCATCGCATCCAGAGAGGCAAAGGAGACAGTTTCCATGATCCGGTGATCAGGCGCCAACAAGGGGCTTTACACTAAGTATATTCCAAACAAATACCCGGAAATATTGTAATCAGCTCTCCCAAGCTTCAGCATCCCTAATCCACAGATTGTGAATGTCGGGAAGACCTGAAAAGTTCATCTAGACCGACCGTCTCATTTTGTAGATGAGACATGTTTCATTTCTTTTTTTTAAATCCTCACCCGAGGATATGTTCAGAGAGAGAGAGGAACATCGGTGTAAGAGAGA
Organism: Tadarida brasiliensis; assembly: GCA_030848825.1. Lineage (NCBI taxonomy): Eukaryota > Metazoa > Chordata > Mammalia > Chiroptera > Molossidae > Tadarida > Tadarida brasiliensis. The sequence continues at coordinate 23,423,568 of CM061263.1, forward strand.
AATATCGATGGGCTGCTTCCTGCACATGCCCCAACCGGGGATCGAACCCGCAACCTAGGTATGTTCCCTGAGCAGGAATCAAACCAGCAACCTTTTGGTACATGGGACAACGCTCCAACCAACTGAGCCACCCGGCCAGGGCACCATTTCTGAGCAAACAGGTCATGTGCTGGGGTTCCAGAGGGCCATTCTGCATCTCTGCCTGGAGAACTCTGGGCTCCCAGGAAAGGTGCCAGGAACCAAGCTTACATGAGGACCCTGAGACCACCTGGGAGAAAAGGCAAAGGTTGGGAACCACATGCCAAGTTCCTGTGGGCCAGGTTGAACCCCTCTCTGACCAGATCTGACTAACATAGGAAATGATGCCCACGATACTGCGAGTGGCGCAGCGATAGGCTTGTCACCCATCAGAGTCTCCCCTGGTCTTTGAGGTGTAGATACCAGGAGAATGACTCCCCCTTCCTTCTGCAGTCACAAAACTGGGATAATGTAAACACAGAGCTATTGTCAGCCACACCCTCCTGCCCTCACCCCATGGAAATGGAGAGAAGGGAGAAGAGGGGAGAGAAAGGGAAGGAGGGAGGGAGGGAGGAAGACTTGGGTAAGCGTCCATGGCTCCTGCTCAGCTGTATTTCTGAACTTCCCAGTTAACACAAGTAAGTTTTCTGCCACTTGCAATTTTGCGTAAAGTATACCTGTGTAAGATTTTGTACTTAGTGAAGCCCTGATAAACTTGATTCTTGATTTCCTGGCCTTACTTGGAGAATTAAAGGAAGGGTCTCTGTCTATGCAGTGACAGCTGCGGCTCAAGAGGAACTTGACCGGGGAGGGTGAGAGGTGACCTGTCTGAGTAAGGTGACAGTCCGAGCCAAGCCGCTGGCTAAGGAGTGTGTGGCCGCCGAGACATATGGATGGTACAAGCCACAGTTCCTGGGGCTTACCAGAGATTCTTGGGAAAGAGAGCAGGTGCGGTGGAGTTGGAGCCTGTCTAGGCATTAACGTTTCATGTGCCCTGTGGGTTGCAGAAGTCTGGAGTCAAGCTTATTCCTTCTCTCCTTCCCTTCCTTCCTTCCTCCCTTCCATCCTCCCTGCCTCCTCTACAAAAGTAGGCTTCTTTCATGGAGTGAGGTCAGGAGGGGCACGGCCGACTGAAGACCCAGCACCTGTGGAGGGAAGGTGGAGTCAGTCTCCTGATATCTGTACACATTTACAGAGTCCACGCCATGCTGATACAGGTCTTTGCTTGCTGGACCATAGAAACGCCCGCCATGGGCAGGGGCGGGGGTGCGGCATGTTGCCGGGAGTTTACAATATAACCTCTCATCCTACCAGGCCCTTGGAAGTGCTCAAGTGACCAGTCTGCCCAGACTTCCCTCGGGCCAGAGGGCCTAGCCTTCCTGTCCTCTCCCATCATCATCAGCCTCCTTCTGGCAGGACTAGGGCAGCCAACCGGGCTGGAGGGTGGAGACAGCCTCCAGCCTTGACGCCTTGGCTCCGTGGACTGATGCTGACGGAAGGAGAAAGAGGCTGCTGTAAAGACTCCGAAAAGGAAGGGTCTCCTGGGGAAAGGAGTAGGAGGGGTGGTGGTGGAAGAGGCGAAAGACCAGGGCAAGGGCCGAAGAATCTAGGGAACTGGGCTATGGAGCCCAGAGGCTGTTGCAGGTGGACAAGAGCATGCAAAAGTTTTAGAATGGATACAGGCAGGAAGAAAGCCGGGCTTCCCTACTTACCACCTTTGACAAGACATATAGCCTCCAGCTCTTCATCTGTGAAATGGAAGCCATAAAACCCACCTCACGGCACATTTTTAAGATCAAATGGAATCATGTCTATAAAAGCACTTGACTTTGTGCCCAGCGCATGGCGAGCTCACACGCAGGAAACCACCACCGCCCGAGGCTCCAGGAGCCACGCCCCGAGTCTCTCCGTTGCTCTGTCTGGCGTTCAGGTTATGATCTGGCTCCTTCTTGTACGAGCAGCCTCACCTCCCTAATGCTTCTGTGTCATTCACTCTGAACTTTAAGCTAGACCTTCTTTTTCCTCTTTTGAAGGTCCAGGAGGGACATTTGGAAGGACGGGGCAGAGGGTACTAATTGCCTATGCAAAACCTCTTTTCCCTCACCAATAGAACCCTGACGTTGTCGGAAGATAGGGCAAGGTGCCCAGCAAAGAAAGCTGCATTTCCCAGGCTCTTGTTCAGATCGGGTGGCCATGTGACTGGGTCCGGCACCACAGTGTGTAAACAGAAGCTGTAGGGTGGGGCTTCCAGAAAGCTCCTAGGGAAAGGAGGGTACCTTAACTGGCAGTCTTTTTTTTTTTTAACCTTCTTTTCCCCTAGAATAAAGTGATGGCTGGCGCAGAGGCCATCTTGCAACTCCGAGGTGGCCTTGGGGAGATCAGCAGCACCAACCCTCTTGCTCCTGCAGGGGCAGTCTGGCATTTGCCCCTTCCCCCCGACCCCTCCCCACACGGTGAGGAGTACATCCTTCTAGACGGATTTGCAGATATTCAGGACCCAGAATTTTCTGACGAAATGGCCCCAAGCCCATTCCTAGGGCCAGCGGCCTTCCTGCCTGGGTCTGTCCTTAAGAGTGCCCACGTCACCAGTGCTGAGTCCTGGCTGGTCAGGGGAGGCCTCTCTGAGGAAGTCACATTTCCTGAAACCTGAATAAAGTCAAGGAACAAGCAATGTGAAAATCTTAGGCAAAGGAACCCCAAGCACAGAGGCCTTAGGCGGGAAAATATTGGTGTGTTTCTGGAAGCTGTGGGGCCACCTCTCATCCCAGCCCTGAGAAGTTGTCACTGCCACACTGACCTCAGATCCCACTCCTCCCGGTTCCTACCAAAGCCACCCCATGCCACTGGGGCGTACTTCCCCAGCTATGGAATCCCATTTCCAAAAAAGCTATTTAAATCAGATAAATTCAGAATTTAAGTCTACGTAACTAGCCTTTGGCCCCCTCTCAAATGTTGTCTACACCATTCTCACCCTGACCAAGGCAATAATGATACTGGCCTGTGGCTGGACCTTTGGCCATGGGCAGCACGGTGTCAGAGGCTGGCCTGTATTATCTGTTCCCGTTTCCAGTCTCTCGTTCCTGGAACATAATTTCCTTTCATCTTGGACTAATTTATTCCAGACCCTGGGCTCATTTGCCCATTCGGTCTTTGGCATACCAGTCTGGGATGAGTTTGACATGGTTCCTGGCCTGGAGGCAGGGGGATGCGTGAGGTGACCTCCAGAGGAATCCACAAGCCAGGGGAATTACCAGTGTGTCTCTGAGTCATGTCACCACCAACCAGGCCAGAGTTTGGCACATTTTAGCATCTTGGAGTCCATTCTCAGCAGGAGGGAGGGAGGGGATGGAAATGAATTAAGTGTAGGGAGGGAAAATTGTGTGAGTGCTGTCCTCTCTCTCCTGGACAAGATTTATTGCATGGAGAAGATAGCAGGTGATCATTAAAATGGGCTTCTTGGTATTGGAATCCATTATATAGTGTTGAGAAAAGATAAGTTGCCTTGAGTGCAGGTGTGTCTCAGCCTCATAGTTGCCCTTGGAAAGGACCCCAGTTGGCTCAGAATATATTCACTACAACCTAATCAAGTCAGAGGATCTCCAGGGCTTTGGGGATGTGATGAAGGGCCGGCTGTGAGGCATACATTTCCTCAGAATCAGATTAGAAATGATAATTACCTCTTCCTTTAGGAAGAGACTGGGATTTGGGGAGGTCGAGGAAAGGAAGAAGGGGGGACGTGAGAAACTAGAGACACACAAACCTTTGCCTTTGCTACAGACTTATCAGGAAATCTGGAAGGTCCAACATTTTTTGATAAGATTTCCATGGAGAAGCCAACTTGACAGGCGCCAAAGGTTTTCCCACCTTGGATCTCACTTATGTTCCGGAATCAAGGCAAAGGTAGGCAGCTACTCGGCTTGGCTTGTTTCCTTTGGAATGAACTCAGGCAAATTCCTTGTGGGTTTGTTTATGTTGGCCGCCTGCAGTGATTAAGAGACTTGAGACGAGGGAGCAACCTCTACTCAGAGGTTCTGAGCAAATTCTGATGATTCAAAGCTACTGAAAGGAGTTTCTAAGTGGGATAGGATGGAGGGCAAGTGGGAACTGATAAGACTCCCAGGATTAGGCATCCAGGAATGGGTACTTTTATGCAGAGATATTTAATTTTTATTTATTGATTTTAGAGAGAAAGGAGGGGAGAGGGAGAGAGAGAGAGAAACATCAATGAGAGAGAACATCAACTGGCTGCCTCCTGCATGCCCCCCACTGGGGATGGGGCCCACAGCCTGGGTGTGTGCCCTGACTGCGAATCAAACCAGCGACGTCTTGCTGCATGGGTCGACGCTCAACGACTGAGCCACACCAGCCAGGCCATGAAGAGATATTTAAACATTTTACACTGGGTACAGCCTGGGCACCTACTGACTATAGGGTCCTGAGGTCCCCTGCTGTGATAAGCATCACTCCTTTATTACTTCCAGGGTCGTAGAGAGTACCAGGGGACCTCCAGGGAGTAGCTGGGTTGGCCTGAGAGTACACTTGGGGAACTTGGGGGAGGCAGTGACTATTTATAATCTAATACAAAATAATTTCAATGTTTTAGTCCTTGGTATGGCCCTGCTAGTGTGTCAATGAAATATTAGCTCTGATTCTTTATAATATAATTGTGGAGAGTGAAGTGGTGAGGTGTAGAAAGGGGATGGCAGTGGCTGGTCATTATTGCTTTCCAATAAAAGCCTCATTACTGACCCACCTCCTAAGTACCTCAGTGGGGACTCCAGCTCACATTGCTTCTTACCTCCCTCCTTCAGCTCCTGCCTTCCTTCCTGGCAGGTATCAATCCTTATTGAGTGCAGACTATGTTCCAGGGACTGTACTAGGCTTTGGGTCCTACAGATAATTAACATGAGCCCATTTTCCTTATGGGAAGCCAAGCCCATGAGTGAGCCATACACACCTTTGCACAGGGTGAGTGCTCTAACATTAAACCTGCAGGTTCACAGGCATAGTTGCAGTTTGCCGAGAGAAGAGTGAGGAGCTGGGGTGGGAGAGAAGACTGTGTCGATGAAATACAGTATAGAGAAAAGGCTGGCTATTTGGGGTGTGCAGCCCGGGTGGGAACCAAGGGTTCGGTGTTAAAATCATGGGTTATCTGGCAGCAAACAAGAAATGAGCATTCCATATGTAGTAAAAGCTCAGGAAAGGAAGACGGAAATATATAAGATTTGAGAACAGATGGATTTGGCCAAAGTAGAGCGTTTGTATAACTAAATCCTGGAGGGTAATGATGGCAGGCTGGCGTAAAGGAATTAGCATGGTCCCCGAGACAGGCCTAGATTGCACTTCTGGCTCATGAATGTGTTAGTGAAGTGGCCTTGAGTGAGAGAATGTCTTAGAGCATCAGCTTTTCATCCATAAAATGGGGTTATTGTTATGGGTCGTTGTAAGGATTATAGATAATGACTATGATATACCTGGTTCAAAACGGGCCCCAGTGAGCAGTTGTTACATCTGTACATGTCCATCCCCCCTCATGCTCCCTACACCCCTTCCAATCCCAGACCCACGCTCCTTACGTAGTTTCTAAAGTAACTGGGAAAGCATTTTTGAAGGGAGTTGGTGGAACTCAGCCTGAGCCCAGTGGGCAACCATCGTGGACCAGCAGTCTCTCCACCTGCCCCTTAAGAAGCATCATAGAAGGGCATGCCAGGGACAAGAGAGGGGCTGTTTAAGCTTGCAGGAGGAGCCCTGGGCATGGGAATGAGAAACGGGTACAGATTTCAGCCAAGAGGGGCTGGTGCAGGCTAGGACTAGAATCAGGCCAGGGCTGGGTCCCACATGAAACATGGGCAGTGTGAAAGGTTAGGCAGCTGGGAGCTACAGCCAGCCTGGAGTGGTGGTCCTGCTCAAACAGTCAGGATCCTGTAACTCAGGGTCCAGTTCGCTAGTCAGTGAAGCTATGCAGCCTCTGCTGTTTTAAGAATTTAACGACTTGATAATCCTTTTGTTGTCCATTACCTGGCACACTTTGAATGTAGTTTGTAATCTCTGTCTGTCTCTCTCTCTTTAGTGGTTTAAGTATCTTTTATGTTGTAACAGCAAATCTCTTGAAAGTGGGTGATAGATAAAGAAACAGAAATATCTTCTGTTTTTAAAAAATCTTTACCAGTGAGACATGTTTTTATCTGACCCCTTGCTTTCCAAATCACATCCTACCTCCACATCCCCCACCAATAAGGGCAGATAAATGCCTACATAACATCTTTCCAATGTAAATTCTCATCTGAGTTGGTGCTTTTCAGTGTGCCTCTGATTCTTCATTTCTGCCCTTACTGGGAATAGATTTGAGATGGCGGCTTCTCATCAATAGATGGAAGACACTGTTTGGAAAGGCTATTCTTGGTTGCCAGCTCTGAGGGTCCTTTGACATATTCTGACTTCGTGATCCTGGAATGTAATTGCCTCCATGTGACATCCCGAACAGGCGGTAGTACAACTGGAGTCACCATCTTGGATTCTAGATGAGCTGTGGCGCTACGAAGTAATCATCCAAAGATCAGTAGAAGAGCCAGCTTTCTTCTGAGAAAATTTCGGTTTGATGATGAAGCATTTCAACCTAAAGTCTCCCCTGCTCCCACAATAAACTCTTTTCTTGGGTAGGCATTTATAAGGAACCACTCAAGGAAACCACAAAAACCATGAAAAATTAGTTTAGATTAATGCATTTTCTGAAAATCGTGGTCTAGAGACTGAAACTCATACTTGGGCATCACTTGATATGTTTTTAATGGAGTTGGTGCAATGTTTTCAAAAAACCGCGACATATTTACTCGACGTCAAAGCAAGGAAGGCATTTGTTTTAAAAGCCAAGGCACGTTAACAGAAGTGGGTGGGTGTGGGGGATGGGGGTTAGGGGAGACAGTATTTCTTTAGTGAATCCTGGACAGTGACATCTCATTTGAGGTCCTCCTCCACAGTTTACTCATCTGGAAACGCAGCCCGAAATGGAATTCAGCAAAGGTGCTGATGTCAAGAACACTAACCAGGCAGTGCCAGGTCCTCTGCAAGCCCTCCAATTCTGGCATTTGTGCCAGCCTCTGGGAATTGCCCAACCTGGACTTCAGGTTTACTGTTGGCCACAAGAGTCTCTACCAATGGACCTCATATGGGACCTACAGTTTTTAAAATATGTTTTTATTGATTTTAGAGGGAGAGGGGGAGAGAGAGGGAAAAAAAAACATTGATGAGAGAGAAAGACCGATCGGCTGCCTCCTGCATGCCTCCTATTGGGGGGTCGATCTCCAAACCGGGACATGTGCCCCAATTAGGAATGAACTGGCGACCTCTCAGTGCACAGGACAACATTCAACCAAGCCACACCGGCCAGGACTGGACCTACACATTTTTTTAGCGTGCGATCGGGAAGAGGCTGACTACAGTCTCACTCCGGCTCGGCGACGTCCTCGCTTTGGAGTCTTGAGCAGAGGCAGGGCTTTATCTGTGTGCGACACAGGTTAGCATCCCCTGCCATCACCCCACACACCATCTCTGCCAGGTCAGATTAAAGGCTGTGGATTTGGGGAAGGCTGGCACAGAGGTTTCCCTCTACGTAATGAAGGACTGCCCAGAGCAGAGACAGTGATGCTTCCGCAGGTTGAGAGGCAAACCCTTAGATTCAGCATGGTTTGGATGGAAGAAAATGGACTAACTCTTCTCGACACTCTGAGACCCTCAACTCATAGTCCAAATTAGGCATTTACTAGAGTGAATTAGAGTGAGAGAAAAGACTACCAGGGCCTCTGATGTCCCTGTATGGGAGGGGAGTCAAGGCTGGTGAACCTGCCTTAATACAAATATCCGAGAGTTCCTAGGTAAGGGCTGGGTTTGGCACATATGTGGTGAGGCTGAAAGGCTTGGAGACCTTTGGGGACCCAGCTTCTGTGGCATGATGGGGAGATAAAACAGTGGGCAATAAATCTAGACAAGGAAAAAAGAATCAAAAGAGACAGGTGGAGCACAGTGAAGTCAGGAGTTGGCAGTTAAGAAAACCAAGTTTGAAGTTGATAAAGCAGACAGAGAAAAATTTCTGAGAATGCAGTAGGCGTGAGGCCCATGGAAAAGGGTCGAAGAGGCCTATTTTGGGGGCCTCATCTGTTTCTCAACGAGCAGCCTCACTCAGACCAAGCAGATGTGGTTCTTGATAGAAGCTGACACATACTCTCTGAAGAATTATATGCAGGCCAACCAGAGTCCATCATGCTGGGAGAAAACTAGGAGCAGGTTATGATGTGGGATCCATGTCAAAAGCCTGCCTCTCTCCCTTAGGGTGTGTGGCCTCATTCTCCTAATTGAGGACGACATCCTGGCTTGGAAGCCTCAGTCCTCCACTCCTGGCTCTGGTAGGCCAACAGGAAGTAAGTGAAAGGTGGGGCAATAAAACACGAAGTTTCCCTGAACTCACGTGGAGAGCTGTGTTTTTCATTCCTGTAGGACTTTCACCTTGCATTTCCTTTCTGCAGATAAAGCTGCATGAGACATGGGAAGGTCAGAAGAGTAAGTGGGTTTCTCTGATTGGGTGAGAGTCCTGGTGGGAACATCTTCTGAAGGGATATGGTTCTGAGGCACTGGCACTCACTGCTGTGCCAGAGAACAGGGGAGAAGGGGAAAGGAGCAGCAGGCCAACCCGATATGCAAGGAGGCATTCTGAGGAAACATCTGCTTTGTTTTCCAGAATGTGTGGCTAACCTTGAAGGGTGGGTTCTGCTCTCTGGCGCCCTCTGCTGTGGCTGAGCAGATCAGATACCACTGTGGGTGAGGGCAAGAGTGGAAATTCGGACAACACTTACATGGACAGAACTGGGTTAAGATACCCGAGACACAGATGTGAAAGATGAGTAGAATGGTAACGTGAAAGATAAGACTGAGCCATCAACACTCCTCTGTACTCTTCATTTTTGCCATGCTGTGGTGAAGCTGTAGAATTGTACGTGTCAGGACAGGAATGGAAGTTAGCGCCTGCCTAGTTCAGGGTCATGGGTGGCCCGAGTCTATCCCAGCAGCTCAGAGTGCAAGGCCAACACCCACCCTGGACAGGACGCCCATCCATCGCAGGGCCACTCACCCACACACACACCCACACTCACTCACCCTGGGACAATTTAGACACACCAATTAACCTAACAAGCCCATCTTTGGGATGTGGGAGGAAAACAGAGTCCCCAGAGAAAACCCACACAGACATGGGGAGAACATACAAACTCCACACAGACAGTGGTCCCAGGTGAGAATCAAACTTTTCTCTCTCATCAACATAACAAAATGACATCGAATGAAATGATGTTATTTGAGGACCTGCTATAGACGGATTGATTCTGTGGGGAGGGGCATTTTGCAATGTGCACGGTCCTGAAGGATAGAAACAAAATGTTGAAAGAGGAGAGGTGGACATGAAGATTTAAAACACTGGAAAACCAACCTAAAACTTCAGTGTTTTTTTAAATTAATCAAAACAGTTGGATTGGATGCACTGGACTTCCTTCTGGTATTGGAAGAACACTTTTTGGAGCTCAAAAAGAAGTGAATGCAGACTGAATGTAATCGTCCCATCTCAGGCATATTAAATAAAAGACATTCATAACAAGACAGTCCAGTGAAGTTTTTGAATTACAGGAATACATTTCAAAATCCTGTTAGCATCGGCCAGGAGGAGAAAAGTGGGCATGGATTTGTTGTCATAGCCACATTGTTTTGAGAGAAAGGATGGTGGTTCAAAAATGGCAAATCCAGCCAAATCGTCGTTCCAACACTAAGGCGAATGCTGCATGTCTTAGGTCAGGTTGTCCGGAAAGCTGACTGAGTTTGAGGCCTGCACACCTAGCAGGAGGTTCACCGGGAAGTGTGCTCCAGGACGACCCCTGGGGAGTGAGGGAAGCAGGTCTAGGCAGAGGGAGAAGCTGGGCTACAGTGAATTGCGGTGAAGACCTCCGCCAATCCCACAGGGAGCTCTGGAGCTGGGGTGGCCCTTTAAAGTCATCCCGAAAGGAGGCAAAATGAGCCTCACCTGCTGCAGTGATGAGTGGCTGATGGGGCTGCCCCAGAGCAGAGGAGTAGCCTTGGTCCAGGCAGCCCTTCCATTTAAGACAATTCTGACAGGGGCTCAACTGCAGCTGGGGAATGAGCACCTAAGTCCTGAAGGAAGCTTGGCGGCATCTTTAACACCAATTTGTAAAAAAAAAAATGTTTACCTGAAGGTGTACTCTGGCCAACTAAGGGATGACTATGACAATATAAACAGACAGGAGAGTTCTAATTCACTTTTAACCCCAACCCTTTTGTTATATACAGAGTATTACAGAAGTAGGTTGTGAGTAACGTGAAACATGGAGTTTATTCTTGTATTATCATTTATGAGTTATTGTATCATTTGCCATATGAACAGTTGTAAACTCACGTTTGCCCCACTCTGTATTGCAATGCAGCCATGGGGCAGAGATTGGTCCGTGGGTTCCCTGTCCTGTCCTGTTCTTGTCTGAGCTCCTAGAAATGCCTTCCTCTGCCTGCTGCAATCTCCTGCTACAGTGTATGGCCACTTAGAAGAGCAACTGATACATTCCTCTTCCACTCTCTATGTCAATGGAAAAGTATCTTCGGGTGAGGATGAACAACAACAAAGACACCTTGCTGAGGATGGCATAATTCCACGTTTCCAAGTGGAGTTCTACTGGACAGCGCTGATCTGGAGGGGCTGTGAAAGGGGAGAGAGAGAAGGCAGGTCTGGCCCCTTATTTAATACTCTCCTTTTTACAAAGAACACATTAGGAAAATAACCATCAAGACTATTTATTTAATGCAACCGTCATTAATTTCTTTTTATTCTTAATAAGGAAAAGATGATGAACTCAGTGGTAAAAACTATTTGTCACCAAGCCTTTCTTCACAATAACCTCTACCTAGCGCTTGCCACTGTTTCTCTGTTGACTAAGATTGAACGGTAGTGTGTGCAGGGTGATCTCAACCGCGTGAAATAGTGAACAGAAAAAAAAGACTGATTGGAGGTAAAATTTTGGGTGAGTTAAACTTTTTCATTTACATTTTACTTTTTTGCATTTTCTAAATCTTCTATGGTACATGTTACATTTATAAGTAAACAAAATAGATGCTATTGTATGTGACTGCACATATACCATAAGAACACAAATAAAGTTAAAATAAACCAAAATATCAGCTACTATCATTTTTTCCTTTCTTCAGTGTTTCAGATATTTGCTCAAAAATTTTTTTGTATTTTATAATGAAATGTAGAAAATGTATTATTTCCTTAAAGAGCTAAGAGAAGGGGGTTTTATTGTCTTGTTTGTAAATTAGGGCTGTACCTACCATCTCTCCATGCAGCTTAACAAGTCCTTTGGAAAGTTCTCCTTCTTACATAACTTAAATTCCTACTGCTCGTGTCCGCATAAGACAGGCACGTCCAGCAGGGCATGGTCTGTGGCCGCCACAGACTTCCACACCCAGTCCACAACCCACTAGCTGGATAGAATGGAACAGTGCGAGCAGGAAGCCAAAGGTCCGTCTATATCACGGAAATAAAACGGAGCCCCTCCCCCCACTAGTAATCCCCTTTACATCACTCTACTTTTCTTCCCATAGGGCTTATCACCTTCTAACGTACTACACGGTCACTGCTTATCATTTGTCTTTCTGACTCACCCACAGGAACATAGCTCCCTGGGGGCCGAATCTTTGTCATGGCTAATGACGTAGCCCAAGTGCCTACTACAGAGCCTGACACACAGTATGTGTTCATTATGTACTCTGGAGTAGATGGACTTGAATTTATGGGATACAAGGATTGATAAGAAAAAATGGGAGACCGCACATAGTGCATAATTGTAATGAAGGATGTAGACGTGCTTGAGAGAGCATGAGAGTCTGCAAGAAAACGTAGCAATCGTCAATGTTGATTATAGATTTTGGGATTGTGGCCGATTTTACTTTCTTCTTCATTGTTTTTTAGATTATCTGACTCTTTCCTGGTGTGTTTTACTTCTAGGAACCCATGAAAAAGTTCAATTTAAAAAAGAAGGAAAAGAGGTGGGGTCTTGAACCAGCCATAGGCAGCCAATGGGCTTGGGTGTGGTTCAGCCCCTGCAAAGTGGATGTCCTGGTGGTAGAGGTAACTCCTGACTGTGGACCATCACTGGTTCCTAGAAATGTCAACCCTGCCCACGATGGTAGGAGTCACTGGGGGTATTCTCCTTTCTATGAGCCTGAAATCTCCATGCCATTAATGTTTCTTGAAGTGAAATTTTCCTCTTGCTGGCCACTTCACTCTCCTGAGATTAGTGGAAGCCTGTTGTAAAGTGATTCGATGTTTTTATACTGCTATAGTTTGAATCTAGCCCAAGTGTGGATAATAAGTTGTGATGTAATGTACAATTCATTATGGGATTTCCTATGTATAAGTGGCCTAGGACTTGAATGCCTATTGCTCTTACTAACAGCTGTATCTATGCCCTGGTATCCTTTCAAAAGGAAGGTCCAGTCCTGGCTGGTTTGGCTCAGCAGTTAGAGTGTCAGCCTGCTGACTGAAGTGTGGTGGGTTTGATTCCCAGTCAAGGGCACCACAACTGGATTGCAGGTTTAATCCCCGGCCCCAGTCAGGGTCACGTGGGAGGCAACCAATCAATGTGTCTCTCTCACATCAATGTCTCTCTCTCTCCCCCACGCCCTCCCTTCTACTCTATCTGGAAATCAATGGAAAAATATCCTCAGGTGAGGATGAAAATAAATAAACAACAAAAATAAAAGGGCCCAAGAGCAAGGGTTGGAAGCAGAGCGATCCTGCATGTGGCCAGGAGGAAACAAGAAGCCCTGGGGAGCAGCAATGATGACCAGCCCAAGCACCAATGGTCCCGGCATCACTGGATGTGTTGAAATATCAGCACAACAACTCTCATTTCTCCTCTGGAGCATGGGCCTCTTTGCAGCTTCCATTCAGGCACTGAGTTAGACTATAGTCAGACTGACCTGCAAAACTAGGGCCAGGTCCAGAGGAAAAGGACCAGTGCAGCTGGTTTCTGGGCAGCAGGTAGGGTGTCAGTGTGTGTGAAAGGCAATGATATTTGGCCCTTGGTTCCAACTATACTTGAAAATCTTCTCACCACAGAGCTCTAGGAGGCTGCTACCAATCAATGATGTTAGCATTGCAAGATGTAATCATCTTGGGTCGGAAATAATTCTTATATAAAATGGTAAATCCCTCGCCTCCTGTGTCCTCATACTTCCTGTCTTTCTTATTCCTTTTGTTTCTCCATAGCACTTATTACTATCTAAAATAGTATACATTTATCAGCTTGTTGTCTGTCTCTCCCCACGACATCAACTCCATGAGGCATGGATTTTTGTCTCATGTATCTCTAGTCTGAGAATAATGCCTGGCCCATAGTAAGTGCTCAACAAATATTGTTTGGGGGGAGAGAGGGAGAAAGAGAGAGAGAGAGAGAGAGAGAGAGAGAGAGAGAGAAACCCAAAGACACGAGAAGCATGTTTACAAAGAATGTCTCAATTTATTTTATTATTTTAAATCTGAATCTGCATAAAATGATAGTTAGTTGCATTTAGCTCATGAACTGAAGACAAGCCCAGTTTTGCAACTTTGCAGCTCACCATCAGGTCCGGGGGCCACAGTGGTCAGCCCATAATTAATTTGCATCCTCTGAGGCTCTGACAGCCCTGGCTGAAAGTGACTCAGGATTTTCTCGGGGTGATGGTGGGAAGCGGGCTGATGATCACTTATGATGGGTGCTAGAACAGGGCTCTGACTATGCTTCTGTCATAGCCTGTAGCCATCTGAAATGAGAGGTACCTGAGGAAAAACACAGGGAGGGCTCATGATGCTGTTACCAAAACCCTGATGCTTTCCCTTGAGTCCACCTGCCTGCACGCAGTGGCCCAAAGAAATGCACAAAAAGGGGTTTACAGCATAGAAAGAAAAAAATAGTTTAATATTGAATTGGCCAATTGCTCTAAAAAAATCCTAACTCTCCAGTAGAGTATAGGTTACAGATTATACAGGGAAAAGTCATAAGACCTTGTGGGTTAGGGGTTCAGGGTCGTGTTGGAAGCTCATTGGTTGGAGGTAAGGAAGGGTAATAAATCATTTCTTCAGGTCTTAAGGACAATTCTGAGTTCTTTTCCAGTGTCCCTCTGTCTAGTCTCATGGGAAAGTAGCCAGGGGGTCATTCCACCTTAGGGCTCAGAAACTGAAACATAACTTAGGTTAAGATGTTATCTTTAGCTTAGCCAGACCTTGTGACCATTGGTCAGGTCCTGGTTACTGTCTTCTGCTGCCTCAGGGGTTGCTGATTATGGGGGGGGTGGGGGGTGAAGGCTATGTTTCTGAGGGGTATGCATATATCGAGAGAGGGATATAATTTCTAGAACTAGGATTTAAAGTTAAATTTAATCGAAGTCATAAGGACCCTTGGGTTCAGTGCCTGGGAATCCCAGGGTAGAGAGACTCAAAACGGCACCAATCCCCCAAAAGGCTACAGCTCAAAAGAGGACCTAAAAGAAACTTAAGCTTGAAGTTTCTAAGAAGCAGCATCATTTTTCTTCCTCCCTGAGCTCATTCTCTCTCTTCACACACACACCCTTTTCAAGACCCTCTCAGGCCAGACGGCAGATGACAGACACCACACCGTGCAAATGCACAGCCCTGCTTGTGCGTGGTCTCCCGCTGCTGCAGCGCCCCCTGGGCAGTGAGGCTGGCCTGCTCACACATTGGTGTGCTGAGACCCGGAGGAGGTGATGCTGCCTGGCTGACTCCGGCCGGAGGGTGCAGAGCTGGCCGCCCGGCTCCTCCTGCTCTGAGGCCCTGCTCCCTGGCTGCTGGAGGCTGTCTCATCCATCAGCTTGAGCTTCTCATGCTCCTCTTTCAGGAAGAAGTCCACCAACAAGCTTTTCTCTTTCTTGATCTGGTCGCTGATGTCCGTGGGGATATCTGGGATCATCCAGTCCACGAGGACACTCAGGAACATCACAAGGTTCTGTCAAAAGTGAGGGACAGGGATAGAGAGGGGAGGCTTGGTCTGGGAGTACTCATGTACCTCTGTCTGCCCTGCCCGTCAGAGTGACGGCCACAGCAGGGGCTGGTGGTCGCGTGCAGCAGTGGGGAGCACGGCCCAGGGGCAGACACCTCAGTGTTATTCGGGCTCCACTACTTACTAGCGGGTGATCTTAACCATGGAGCACAACAGTCCCTTGGTGTGCCCATGTAGAAAGTGGAATAGGAACAGTGGCACCTCCCGGAGTTATGTGAGGATTAAATGAGCCAGCACCTCACACATAGCGGGGCTCTGTGGGTGGTAGGCATCGCTTCTTCCATTCCTCTAGCCCTTCTCATGTGTCCTGCTCTGGCTTCTTGACCTCAAAGCCTCCAAGTGCCCTGCTCCAGAGCTCCTGGGAAGTGGCCATGAGGCCCAATGCCTCTCCAGAGCGTTCCCTGGGCCAGTTGCTTCTGTCTTCCTTGCACCTGACCCTCTGTCCTCCAGGTCAGAGATGGACCTCTGGCCTCTGCACTGAATTCTGGCCTCAGCCAACCCCACCCACTACTCACATTCATCATGCCCTGCTCTCCATTCCTGTGCAGCCACTCTAGGCACGCCGGCCTGTCGGGACCCCCTGCCTCTTTTGTGCACACTTGTAATTGGCTTCCTCCTCTGTCTGCTAAGCCACAACCCCTCCATTGTAAATACAGATAGGATAGGACTGCATTTCCCCGGGAGTGTTTTCTGTTCAAGTGGGTGAATATGTTACAACAGTGCCATCCTGGCCCCGTAAATGTTTACTACTTTGATAATCTGATTCCCATCCATCTCCCAAGCCACCGTCAGCTACACGCTACCCAATACTCTCCTCCAATTATTGTGTTCTGTGCCTGACAATTATATGCTCGTGTGTCTTCTCCTCTCTGAGATACAGAGGACAGTGACAAAGCCCAGAAAGAGATAACAGAGCACTGCTGTCTTCCATGCTCTCAGCCTATTCCCCGCTTGACCTTGAACCCTGTGTGCTCCTAGGGGCCTGGGGAAGACTTGGGAACCCACGGCTATTTCCAGAGGCTCCCGCTGCCTTCAGGAACCTAGAGCTGCCTCAAGTCATACACTCTTCTTTTAAGCCAACTCCTTACAGCACGAGTGGGTGTTACACATGACAGATGGGCAGGTGAGGCGACTCCTGTGGGCGGGGCAGCAGGGCGATGTCTGAGCAATTTTTCAAATATATCGCCCCATCTCTCCAGAGGAAGAATGGCTCTTCTTTGGGTGAAAGAGTAGCCGGTGGGCTTCTCCGCTTCCTGGGCTGGGGTCGGGGGCCGGATATTTTAGAGCCCTCCAGAGATCTGCCTTCAGGGAATACAAAAGCCTGAGGGAGTGGACGGGAAAAGGATCTGGGCCCGCGCTCCAGCCCTGCTTGAGGACGGCAAGACCTCGAGTGGGAAGGGGGGCCTCCTGCTCAGAGAATCTCAGCAGTGCAATTGGAGCTGCTGCTATTGTCGGAGATAGGAATCTATGGGTTCAAGTTTGCTATTCATTCAGGGATGGCGGGATGGCTCTGGCGGCCCTTCCCACCCGACGTCTCAGGGGCTAAAACGACAGGAACAAAGGCGGGAGCCGGCCGAGCGGGCCAGAAGAGAGGCTCAGGTGGGGCTGGTTGTCTGCATTACAGTCAAGACTCTGGTTCCCATGGCTCGCCCCGCTTCCCTTTGTTGTCTTAGGTTGAAATGGGAATCTCTCTCCACCCTGCAACTTACTCCACATCTGTCTTGTAACCTTACTCTGTGTTTTAGTCTCTTTTTGCAAATGCATTAATTCGTGGGAGCCCGGGGAAGGGAGCACTCACTGCCTGCCACATGCGAAAGCCCCTAGGGTCACCTGGGCCGTGAAAACCTGGAGATGAGGGCCAGGCCAGGAGACGCGCTGTCTTTATTCTCGAAGCTTGAATTCTAATTGGCAAGTCCTTATTCAAATAACTCACCTGGAAGATTATGACAAAAGCCAGCCGGGCAGACAGAATGGACCAGTACTGTTTGGAATACTCATATGGGTTCGGGGCCCATGGAGGCTCTCGGTAATCCTTAAACCTGTCCGAAGAGAAACGGGGTGTTAACATTGAGGAGAGATGGTGGAAAGAGGGTACTGCTCTCGGGGAACCCTCGGGGGTCAAAGCAGCAGGCAAGCCCTTGGCTCTACGACTTGGGAAATAGGGGGTAGAGTGGAGCAATCCATAGCCCAACCAACAAGTGTTCATGGAATAAAGAGACCGAAGTCCACAAAAGCCCGTGTCAGACTAGAAATGTTTCTTTCCTACTCTCTCTCCAACATTCCCCAAAGCTTCCTCTGGTGTCTGGATTCTCCTTCCAGAGGAGCCCTGGAATCATGACAGGACCCCAGGACAGTGAATCCAACTTGGCTCCCATTGGCTTATGGGCTCTGGAGGGAAACAAAGACCCCACAACCCTCATACAGTTCTTCGCAGCCCGTGGGCTCAGTGAAGATACAGGTGCCAGCAGACAACCCTCGGCTTCACGCCCAGGCGTTTGCCTTGGGCGGCCTTGAGAAGGGTGGCCTCGCTTGATGACTGCACTCTTGTACCCAAAGGACAGTGACTAAGCTGAAGGCTGAGTGAATTCAGGAAGGGAGGGCTGATGGCAATAGTCATGGTTGGTCCATATCATCCCAGTTTGCTAGTCATCTTTATAAGTTGTTTACGTGGCACAAGAAACAAAATGTCAGTGGCCTGACATGAACTCATGCCTCTTCCTCAGACCCATGGGGAGGTCCAGGGCTTTTCCTCACTGTTGCCTTTTCACCCGTGTCCTGGGATGACTCATGTTAAAAATGGCTCCTTTTCTCAGACTCCCTTTTTTCTAAGCATGGAAAAATGACAAAAGCTGGTACCAGAAGGAGTATAAACCTTCATGAAACTGTTTCCTCCATGGAATTCAACAAAGCTTTGCTGCTCAGTAAAATCAATGTGAGCCCAGGGCTGGAGGAAGAGGTCAGGTGGCATCAGGCCACAGTGCAGGAGGCATGGTGTCTGAGGAGGGGCTGGGAAGGGAAACAGGCAGTATGTGTTCATCCCTGAGCAAGGAACTCTTCTGGAAGTTTCCTCTTAATCTTCACAACAGCATCCCCAGGCAGGCATTGATATCCCCAGGTAACACAGGAAGAAACTGAGGCTTAGAGAAGTTCAAGTACGTGACCAAGGTCTCAGGGCCAGCAAGAGGTGGAGTCACGGCAAGAACACACGTCTGGCTGAATTCAGGCTTTTCCCCGACCTTCGTACAGCACCTTACCCCAGCAGCGGTTGGGGGTGGGGGATGCAGAAGTGGGTGCTCTCTGTAGCTTCCCCTACCCTGAGTGCACCAGCTGTTCTAAAAGCTTCATGTCAAAGCATGGTGACTTCCAATGGCCCAAGCAGAGATGAGGGAATAAGAGAAAAAAATACAAGACCTGAAAAGAGATGCCTACGGGAAGACAGAAAAAAGCCTAGCGACGGAGTCAGCAACAGAAAGAGACAAACCGAGGTGGACACTAAGCATTCCAAGAGGGCTGGGCAAGAGGCCAGGAGCTGCCCCCTCCCCACTCAACTCCCCTTCTTCCAACAGCTGATCACAGCTGTTGCAGGCTTGGTTTGACATTCGGATGAAAAGCAAAACTAACTGCAGTCCAGAGAAACACCACGGCATTCATCACATCCATCCGTGGCTGAGGACAGAAACACGGCCAGCTCCAATTATGCTTGCTAATGGGAGAGAGGGAGTGGGAGCGTGGCTAAAGGAAGGACATCTCGGGATGGGAAAAACTCAGGCTCTCCACCCTCCTGCTGCCCCCCAAAGGACCCCATGGCAGAAGGAAACTGATCCTACTCTTTCTTCTCAAGACCTCCGAGGAGGGGTGTTACACACACACGCCCCCTTCTTACCACAGGGAAATCCTTCCCCAGGTCTAGCCTGATCCCTCCTGCTGCAATCAAAGTGTGTTTCTCTTGTTCTCTAGCTCCATCTATGAAGGAACAGATGTTCACTGACCTCAGTATGAGAGCCATTGCTCACCCTGCCTTTTTCCAGTCTGGAAAGAATCCATAAATAATCTAATTCTAGTCTCACTACTGCTACTAACTCACCACAGCTTTTGAAAATGTCACTTTGCCCTGAGTATGCAAAACATGTTTTGAATCTAACAGACACACTCATCTAATTAAGGATCTGGGGAAAGATTAACATACAGATATGTACAAAAAGCTCTACTTGAAATACACCTAGGCCAATGGCTAAGGGTGCTCTGTTAGGAGCTACAGGACAAGTTATCCACAGAGAAGAACAATAACTGATTTAATTAATTATACATCTCTTCGCATTTCTATTTCCAAAGTAACTTTTAAAAAACTGTGACCTACAGCAGTAAGAAATACATTTTTAATTAATACACACATAAATTTATGTCACTGAAGTGAAAATTACACAAGAGATACTCTTGCTGTGTGCAATCCATTGATATTTTTCTATTCTATTCTATTCTATTCTATTCTATTCTATTCTATTCTATTCTATTCTATTCTATTCTATTCTATTCTATTCTATTCTATTCTGTTCTATCCTATCTTATCCTATTCTATTCTTTAAAATGCTGATCATAGCCCTGGTCAGTTTGCCTTAGCAGGTAGAGCATTGGCCCGTGGACCAGAGTGGCAGGTTCATCTCCGGTCAAGGGCACATACTTCAGTTGCAGTTTGATCCCCGGCCCTGATCAGGGTCATGCAAGAGGCAACCAATTGATGTATCTCTCTCATATCAATGTTTCTCTTTCTCTCTCTCTCCCTCCCTTCCTCTCACTCTATCTGAAAATCAATGGAAAAAATATCCTCAGGTGAGAATTTAAAAATAAATAAATAAATAAATAAATAAATAAATAAATAAATAAATAAAATGCTTATCATGACCCATTAAATTGATTTCATAACCCACTAATGAACCATGATTCATAGTTTGAAAAACATTGATTCCAGGAAGCCTCTGACACCAGGTAAATGATTGGTTGTTTACATTCCACTATAAATTCAGATTTCATAATTAAAAAAAGAAACTTTATCCTAAGAAGTTAAGCTTATCAAATGTTTTCACTGAGTAACTAGAAGACACTAACTAAATAACAGATAATTAGCTTTAAGACTAGAAATGTCCACAAAAGACAAAGTGGTTAATAGACTTAACTGTGTCCACCATGGTGACAATTGTCTGCTTTGTCTGTTTTGCTGCTAAGCCCAGGGCACAGAATAAGCAAAAGTATGGACT
Organism: Tadarida brasiliensis; assembly: GCA_030848825.1. Classification (NCBI taxonomy): domain Eukaryota; kingdom Metazoa; phylum Chordata; class Mammalia; order Chiroptera; family Molossidae; genus Tadarida; species Tadarida brasiliensis. The sequence continues at coordinate 23,443,942 of CM061263.1, forward strand.
CTGGAGTCAGGTGTTTGATGCCACCTCCACCACTTCAGTTCTGTGCCTTCTACGAAGTGACCTAACGTTTGAGGGCCATGACCACCATCTATGAAACAGGCCTCAACTTTCTCCATCTCACAGAGTTGTCATGAAGATGCAATGTCAGTGACGGGCACTCAGCACACCACCTGATCCATTAGCTGTATATGCCCAGTAAACAGTAGCTGTTCTTTCTCCTTTGACTGAAAGTAACTTACAAAACACACTCTTTCTGTTAGAAGAGGACAGAGCACATACACTCTTGCTCCGAGTTCCTCCTGGCTTTCTAGGAGGATTTCCGAGCCCTCAAGCACAGATGCTCCAAGTTTCCCGTGATGCTGATACGAATCAAAAATCGCCAGCCAATGCCACAATTGCAAGGGGCTTCTCTCAGGATCTATGTCCATATAAATGTAGGCAGCTTCAGGCTGGTGGGAATTAACTTCTGCTCCATTCCCAGCAGCTCAACTGCTTTCTGAAACCAGACCCTTTCCCCTGGTTTAGGGAGCTTGGTTCTCCCACAGTCCCACTGGACAGCCAAGCACTGGGTGACCCGTATCTGGTCGCTTCCTGCATCTGCTGGCTGGGATTTAAGCTCAGGGATATGATTTTAGGAACTGTTCCTAGAACTCACTCTCACCCCTCTAGTCTTCCTTTACTTTTTTGAGACTTAGCATTAATTTTGAGAGTTCTCTTTAGTCTTCTAATAAGGAGTGTCTTTCATAATTAAACAACTAGAGTGTCTATAAAGCAAGTGAGCACTTGGAGTGGCCATGTCACTAACTGTAAGATCCTGAAGAAGTTATTTCACATCTCTGGTACTCAGCATTGTAACCCAGAAAGTGGAGCTAACAAAATGTGCATCTCAGTGCTGAGTATACCGATGGTACACACTCCAGCTCTCTCACCCCAACCATGAATAAACGAATACATACGGGTTGTATGTATGTACATTGAACATGAAAGAGACAGTGAGAATTAAATAACACCTGTGAATGTGATTTCTGGAACTTCCACAGAAAATGGACCCAGTGGTTTCTTCTGGGAGAGAATGACTGGGTAGGGGCTGAGAAGAGAGTCTTTTCCTTATATTTATATAAAAATATAGCATAATTAATAATTATATATTAATAATATATTAATTATGTAATATAAAAAATTTAAATATATTTAAATTATATAATTTATATAATATATATTATATATACATACATGTATATATATACATATATACATACAGAATTATATATATACATGCAGAATTAGGGGGCTGAGAAGAGAGTCTTTCATATATATATATATATATATATAAATAGAAAATTACTTTTATAGTAAAAAAAGTTCATCATTTCAAAAGAAGAATGTAATTCATAGCAATATTCAGTTGACTCTAATACATTTTTATACTGAGCTTTCAGGAGCAAAATTATAGTGTTAACTGAGACAGACTTGCATACAGTAAGTGAAACTGGTACAAAAATCAACATTATACAGTATTTTAGCTTTAAGATTACATTCATATTTTATCTGGATCTAACACTGAGAAAAATCACATTTATTAAATGGAATTTATGTACTACCTCAAAATATATAACATTATTATGAAACAAACCCATGAAACAATCCCTTAAAGGTTCTACGAATTCATTTTGTGTGAATGCATGGGAAAATGTCTGAGAAAGATGTGTGTACAGTAGTTGGGAAGATGCCTGGGACCAGGCAGGGGTTAGGGTGGAGGTGCAACAGAGTCAGAGTGGTTGCCTGCAATGTTTACAGTTGTCATAGGAATTGGCTAATATATGACATGTGTCATTAACTAGTATTTGTAAAGAAGAAAAGAAACTTTGGCAATTATTTATTCCAAGTCCTCATTTTTACCGATGGGGAAACTGAGGTGCAGAGAAGGAAGAAAGACCCCTGGCTCAGATGTCCCCCTCCCGTCCTCACTTGCAGTGATGACCAGTGCCGTGGCATCTGCCACAATTCATCACACTACTCAGTCACTGTGGGCAGGAAGGATGCCTAAATAACAGACCGAGGAGTTGGTCATCAACCATCAGTAGTTTTTTAAAATGAGGTTTTAGTTACATTACAAATCAGTTAGTAAATGCATTTGTCAACCCCAAACAGTGGTATGTAAAAAATGTTTTAATAGTCCCAATGGAAATTAATGTTATATTAATGCTGAACACAATTACAGACAATATTTTCATACCATCTGAGCTACTTTAAACTGCCTTCTGAAATTGGCCTTTAACAAGGGGAAACACTACAGCCAATTAGGAACTAATGAGAACCATGTCAATCCAGTGGTTGATAAAGATCAGGAAAGGCAACACCCGGAAAAGCTGACTTTACCTCTGGTTTCAGCAAGAAGCAGATGAGAGGCAGCCATGGGCTGGAAGGAAATTCGCCTCTTCAAAGACTTTTACAGGACCTCAGGACATAAAAGAACTTAGGCCCTGCAGAAAAACCCAGCAGGGGCCACCCAAAGATGCTATTTCTTCAGGCTCAGCACCTCCAAATAGACCCATTGGGTTGACCATATCCAGATCAGTTCCTCCAGTTTTGGACCCAGATCCCCGGCCAGGCCCTGCCCTGCTGATTTCTCTGCTCCCTTCCAGCCGAGCCAGGAGCCCAAGCCATCACCCATCTTCCAGGACGCAGTGGTCTTTCGACCTTGTCAAATGGGCTCTAATCATGCCTACAGATTGACGTCACAGGACTGTTTATGGAGCAGCTCTGCCAGAGCAGTTAGATGGCCACAGCCAACATTGCTCTAAAAATGCTGGGAATGCATCTGAAATGGGCAGTCGGAGACTTGCCTTAACTTTCATTGCTATTTTTAAGATACCTCTTCCCTGGCAAGGCCGGGCTGGAGCCGGAGACCTCAGTTTTATGTGACCACATTTATCTCCAGAGGTCACTGAAAGCTAAGAATAAGAAGGGTCATTGAGTTCCCAACACTATTTGCCAGAAAATCAGGGCAAATTTCATTTCCCACCACGGAAACAGTTTTAAATGCAGGCTTTGGGGCTGGCTACAGAACTGCTTCTGTTTTTCTTTCTCTCTCTCTCTCTCTCTCTCTCTCTCTCTCTCTCTCTCTCTCTCTCTCTCTCTCTCTCATAGTCCCTTCCTCATTCCCAGTCTTTTTCTGTCTCTCCCTCTCCCCACCCCTCTTTCCCTCTCTTCTTTACTTCTATTTCTTAGCCACTGACAATTCCTAGCTTACAAAGACATCATCAGATCAGTTGGTTACACCTTCACTTCCTAAATCTCCAGAGAATTTGATTACCCAGATAAAGTCACACAGCATGCATTGAGTAGGACCATCTGAGATAGAGATTTCCATCAATAATTCCCATCCATCTAGGAACAGTAGCTGGCAAAATATACCTATTTGATAGGGCCTGTCTAGATATATGCTGCCCCATTCTCTAGACATCTGCTCAGACTTTAGAGTAGGGCATCTCTTTATTTTTAATGTAATGTAATGTACTAGTCAGAGATAACACCAAGGAACAGCCGTCTCAACCACTGAGCACAAACTCACCCTTCGACCTGGAAGACACAGCTCTTCCTGGACCTCCTTCTCCATTGGGCACCCCCTTTATCATTCAGCATTACTCTTCCCACCCCACTCACCACTCAGGTCAGCTTGGTCATGTGACTGAGGAGTTTCAACAAGATGATCTTTCTGGCCACTTTTGCATTGTTCATTCTTCAGATTCCTCCTCCCTTGTAGCTTCCCCTGAACACTTAAGTCTGAGCAGGGTGCATGGCCTCTGTCCTCAGGGCTCTCAGAGCTCCTTGTAGTGACACTATTGTAAATGATTAAAGCTATATTTTAATTGCTTATTTATTTGCTCATCTCCTCTACCTTGACTCCTTGAGGGAGGCACTGTGTCTTGTGTCTTATTCCCCACCATATAATCAGTGTCTCAAAACCAGATGCATTACTGAACCTATAATCCTCACTGGAACTAAGAAAAAAAAATCAGATGCTCCAAAAATCATTTTGGTTTGATTCTGGAATGATCTGTTTTCTGTGAATAAACTTTCTTAGCAGAAATATAAAATACACTTCCTATGCATGTACCCCTTGATAATTCTGCCACTCAGTCACAGATTTTTTAAAAAATGGGCCACAGATAAGCCATGGTCCCATCTATTGCATGGAAATAATGAACAGAAGAATCACTGGGGCCTTGCAACTGGCTGGAAAATCCAATGACTCTAAAGGCGGGTACAAGAAAGCTTGATCTGATTCATGTGTACTAATGCCTGATGTCCTGGGCATTTGTTGTTTTAGCTGAGTCATATCCATTCATCTTGTCTTCTCACTAGGGAACTACCTCCAACTCAGAGTTCATGTGCTTCAGTTGGAGATCATTTCACCCCCAAACCCTGCCACAATGGCCCCAAAAGCCATGGAGAGCATCACATTTATCTGGTTACAGTGATTGGCTCCAGGTAGAGCATGCATCCTGATCCTAGTCAATAAGCTGCAGGGAGACTTTTGCTGGAGTCATTGGGAAAGAGGTATTGGCTTTTATCCCACTGACCTGTAGCTGCTGGCAGTCATACAGATCTTGAAACTATAGTCAACATTAATTGGAATGGACATGAGAGATAAAGATTTGGTTGTAACAGATTTCATTGAATCAAAACTTGCCTAAAATTAGGCCCACCCTCACCTTTCAATATGGAGCTCATTAAAGTCCCTTTGTGTTTAAGGTAGTTTAGGCCATTGATATATCTTGAAAGCATGTTCATAAGTGTTACTGGAAGATCTGATGGTCAGGGCAAGGTCAGAGAACCTCAGTGCTCTGGACAAATATGTGCTTCTAAACTAACTAAAGAAGCAGATAGTGTTAGCCTTGCTTCCCAACACAGTAAGTCTAACTAGTATTGCTCCCCCACTGCACATGGGGGTGGCAGCTTGTGTTCATGGGGGTAGATATGAAATTTAGTTCAGAATCTGTCACTGGAAACCTCTGTAATCTTAGAGAACTCTTCAACTTTCTAAGCCCCAGTTTCTTTTTTTGTAGAATGAGGAGTTTCAACAAGATGATTTCTGTAGTACCTTCCAGTTATACAAATGATTGTATAATTCTCACTTTTCAGTGACTGCTTAATGTAAATATGTTACTGGGTCCATGGACCCTGCTGGAGCAGATCTAGATGCTACTGGAAAAGGCCTGGAGCTGGGACAGACCTCTCTGAGCAGTAGAACCATGTCTGCTGGATCCACAGACCCAACTCCAGCACCATGGACAGTCTGGCACTCCAGGCATACAGAGGCGTGGCCCCTGGGTAGTGCATAGTCTAGTAGCAAATCTGCTTGCATGTGACTTTAGTCCAAGAGCCAGAGTTTTTATAGCCCCAGATGTGAAAACTCCTGAAACACTGAGGCAGATATAAATTGATTTCTATGAACAAATTTACTCATCTATTCTTAAGATCTGGTCTCTGATTTTGAGTCTTTCCTTGATTGGCTAGCATTGAACCTAAAGATATTGCTCCTGGGCCCATGATATCCTTCTATTAAAGTCACTAATTAGTAAGGTTGTTTAAGTCAGCCATCTGGGTTGGAAGACCAATTCGTATTCTCTCATTTGTGGTCTCAGACTGTGAAATTTAACTTAAACAGCATCTTACAAATGGCTGATCTTGAATACCAAGGTGTCCCAGGTGGGAAAGTATGACAGATGTGTCCAGGGTCATCAAGGCTGCAAACACAGCTGAAACACTGCTTCTTCAATTGAGTCATCGACAGCTTTTACATCAGACACCACTGGGGATGGTCCAAGAAAGCCCTGTATTTCCCTAACAATATCTTTCCCTAGGTTTTTATTTTTGTTGTAGTTACTGTTATATATTTTTATTTTTAAGGTGTGATCTTTGAATAAGTCCTTTATGGGGATTATCATTTTACCAGGGTACAAAAGTGTTAAATAATTTAGTCTTCTCTGATCTTCTTCTCTTTATTTGCCTTTCTTGGTAAACAGTGGAGAGTTTTCGTTTTTTGGCTTCAATGATCCCTGTGTTGATGGTTTTTAATCATAACTCTAACCTGGACTGCTCTGGAATTCCACTTTAGTGTGTCTAGATGTTAGGTAAAAATTTCCCCTTAGATTTCCTGCCATTATTTTCAACACAACATGATTGAAATAAAATTCATCATATGTACCATAACATTAGATTCCCTTAGCATCACCCTCATCTCTGTCAATGGACCCACAATATCCTGGTCCTCTGAATTTAGTCCAAACTTTGGATATATCTGACTCAGACTCTCTCTTATGTGTCTTGTCACTAACTTTGCAATATGTTAATAGAATAGCTCATCTTTTCTCTTTCTCCTCCACCCTGGTCTGTGCCCACCATGGTTCATGTCTGAATGATGCAGCAGCTCAGCTGCCCTCCTTGTATTCCCCCAATTCTACTTTATCTTCTTCTCTAAGACCAGATCAACTTTCCCAAGCCTACCCTTTACCCTATTATTCCTTGGCAGTAAAAAGGTCAATAGCTTCCTATTACATCACATTACAATTTTTGTAGGATTTCAAGATTTCCCATCAACTACTTTATCTTATCTATTCAAGTTCAACCAAGTTTTTGGCTTATATTACCCTAGGACTTTCAACATATATTGTATTTCCTATATTATTCCCTATTATTATCTCTAAAGCACTCTCTTTGCCAACTATGTCACCTAGCCCCCTAAGTGTTTATGTAACACCTCAGATTCATCCCCAACCCCATAATGTTGCCCATGCTGACTCCCCATCTAAGACACTCTATTTCTATCTTAGAATTCCTCTTGGCCCCTCCAGGAAGCCTACCCTCTTCATTCTAGCCAACAGTGATTTCCCCTCCTCTGAATACCTACAATGTTTATGATCCATACTAACTATAATCACTGAATAACCTGTTATTTCCTATCTGTTCTGCTTGTTTTCTTCCCAACCAGACCATAAACTCCTTGATGGTAAAGACGAGGCAATATACTACTTTGTCTGCTCCATAGTGTCTAGAAAAAGGCACTCAATAAGTATTTGTTGATTCATGGAAATTGATTTATAGCAATTAGGGGTGGGGTAGGAGATAGAGGGAAAGGAGAATGATCTAAGTCTAGGTCAGCCAGGTAATTATTTGAATCTACCATTTCAGGTCCTCTGCATCCCTCCTCCTCATGATTACTTTACCTGCAGAATTGAACCTCCTGGTCAAACTGTGAGTTTTCAGGTTGCGTTCCCTCCTTCAGCTGGCTGACATTGAAAAAGGAGAGGGTGTGGTTGACAAAGCCATGCAGAGTTCCGTTGTGACTATAGGAGTACTGGTACACAAGGCGGGGGATAAAGTCGGAGGTGATGGCAATGACAAAAGCCTGAGGAACAAAACCACAAGCACTTAAGGAGAGGTCAGGATAGAGATGCTGTCCAGTTGGCACAGGGTCCATCTGGCTGAGAGACTGTCCCCTCGGGAGCTCTCCTTCCAGAGGGGTTGCTCTTATTGATACAGACATCCTTATCTCTGAGCTCACATAGCTGACTTACCTGGCTTTTCTATCTTTTAAGTAAAGCCACAAGACAGTGGCTGTTAAGAGAGTAAATTACAATCACTGTAGCAAAGGATCCAAAGCCATTTGGACCTTTGGTGCTGGAGGGGATAAATCACCTCTAAGATAGTTGGCATTGGCCAAGCCAAAGCAGAATGGAAGATTTTCTGAGAAAATTACCAAGTGATGAGAGTGTCACTTAGGTACAATGGGCAAGGACTCTGAATGACCAGGTACATCTACCCTTGAGTGACATAAGACAGCCAGGAATACCAAGGATATGGTTCCACAATTTGACCATTACCTGTTGGCACTTTTTGGCATATTATATAATGGAAGTGGTTCTTTCATTCATTTTACTTAGGAAAAGTGAGACACAGAGGGGAAGTGAGTAGGTCCTGCTGGATGGAACCACACATACCCAACACAGCATCTGGCATATCTAAGCACTCTATAAATGTCTATGGAGCAAACCAAATGACAAATGAATGATTACATGTTTGAATGTGGACGTACTTTCTGCAAAGAAAATCTTAAATCTTTTTGGCAAGTGTTTATACTATAGTCCACACCAACAATTAAAGTCCTTTTTAAAAGTGTAGTTTAGGTATTGTTTTGTCAATGTATATACGAGTGTGGATAGCCATAACCATATTTGAGAATGAGGAACATACTTATAATAATCACAGCTACAACTACTGAGCACTGGCTCTCTGTCCTTCCATCAGCCCTCCAGAATGATCCTGTTTGGTGGGTACTCTTATTTGCTCCCATTTTTACAGATAAGTGAAAAAGCCTCAGAGAGGACAGGGAAATACAACTTCTTTCCTTCTATTGTATAGATGGAAAGTGATTAGTACTCAGGGCCTCTTTTTTAGTAGACATAGCTCCAAAGTAGCTATTGATCTGTTTTCCAAATTGCACCTTATTTCTCAAAATGTGTGTTTCCTACATCAAACATTCAAAATGTAATAAGCTGAGTCTCTCTGCCTCCCCTCACACCTTTCCGGCCATTTTGTGTGTTCTTCACAGGGAGCCAGGTGACAGCTAAATCAACGTTTCTCTCTCAAGGGAAAAGGGCTGTGGATTTCTTGGTGTTCACTAAGCTAGCTGATATTTTCTTGGGAGATGGAAGAGGAAGCCCTGCCTGGCCACCATCCGTACGGAAGGCAGAAGCAACAGGCGCTGCTGGCTTGGGCCCAGCAGGATTTCCTTTGAAATGTGGACATGTCTGGCAAGGCAGTTAAGGACGTCACAACAGGTAGGACCCCTCTTCTTCCATGTCCTCTCTTCACCTACACAGTGCTAGAACCCATGGGGATAATTAGGATTTCACATTGACAACTTGGAGGAACCGTAATTAGGAATTGCAATCTGGGCAATGCTCCAGGTATTGTTTAGCTCGGGAGTAGAAAAGAAAGGAAAGAGATGGATAGATACATGAAATTCTTTCCTCATTATCCTTGGCTCTGAGCAAAGATCGATTTTGGCTCCGATTTTGACTCTTAAGGCGAAGTTCTGCATTGTGGTGGGTAATTACCCCTCTTTCTCTTAGTGAAATTAACAATTAGGTGGCATAGCTCCGGCAAAAGCGTGACGAGTTAGAAGGCTTGTACACACTATTAACCAGGGGGCTGTCTTAAATAAAGTTCCGAATGGAAAAGGCTGAGAGGTAACAAGGGCTGGTGTCCTGCTTGGAAGACCTGAGCTCCTTGGGAAAGCCCTTCCCACAGAGCTAGGGTGTCATGAATGTAAGCACTTACATTGCTGATAACAGAGAACTTGCCGATTCCGGAGAGAATGTCAAACCAAATCCCTGTAAGACAGAAAGGAGGGCGTCTGGCTCACTCTAGCCCTTGGCCCAGTGATGATAACCTTGTGGCTCAGGGTGATGATTTGCAGACATGTTACCAAGGAAGGGTTGCTGGGTTCCCCAGGAGTGGGTTTCTCTGGAGAGGATTGGGTGCTCCCCTGTCTAGAAACCAGGGATACAACTGGGGGTGGGTAACATAGCCTCTGAAGGCTTCCCAGTACCTGAAGATCTGAGGATGAGGAGCTCAGAAGGGTTAAGGGCTTCCCCAGCCCATGGATTCTTGGCATAGTGTAAGGATGGTGGTGGGGGAGGGTCTTTTACCACCTCTAAGCAGGGAACATACCAATATCTTTGATTCTCACAGCGTCTGGGCGTCTCAGCTCCGTGACAAACTTCTTTGCATCAAGCCGCACTTCAATGACATTGTTGAGGAGGGCAAACACAGGTGCCAGAGGAAAGGAGGCCACAAAGAGGGTGACAAAGCCAAACTGGATGACTAAAAGAGAGCACAAGCATGAGAAACTTCACCAGGAAGAAGTGGAACGTAGATCAATTCCACCTTGTAGCTTATGGTCCAGGTCTTTTCTTAAGAGGTCTCTTTCCGCCTAGATCTCTTAGGCTCCCTTTTCCTCCTGCCCGCAGTCATGGGTGTTTCTTTCTCAGTCCCTGCAGGCTTACTGGTCAGTACCATCACTTGGGAGCAAAGTGCTGTGTGAGAGAAAATGAAAAGTCTTGACTCTTTCCTTTCCATCACCCTTTATCTCTAGTCACTAATCCTGATCACCTAACTCAGAGGCTGACAAACTTTTTCAGCAAAGGTCCAGAAAATAAATAGTTTTGCATTTGCAGGGCCCTCTGGTCTTGTCACAATGGATGAACTCTGCTTTGTAGCATGAAAGCAGCTATAGACAAAACTTAGACAAATGAGCTTGGTTATATTCCCACAAAACTTTATTTAAAAAGCAACAGAGGAGTGGGTTGGATTTGGCCCATTGGCCATGGCTTTCCAACCCCTGATATAACTTAAAAAAAAAAAAAAATCATCTCTCAGATTTGGCCTCTTCTTTCCATATCCATAGTCTTTGCCTTTATTTAGTAAGTTTACTCATTCATCTCACATTTATTGAGAGCTCACTGAATGTCAGGCACTGTGCCAAGTATTTAAGGAGGCAAAGGTCTGGTTCTGCCTTCAAGGAGCTGGGTGTAAGCAGAAAAGAGAAATGTACACAAAGACGTGCAACACGATTTTATGTGTGCCAAGGGAGAAAGAAGAATGTGCCCGAGACGGCCGAGCACCGGAGGAGGGAGAGCGCGAGCCTGTTCTAAGGAGTCTCCGCATCGAACACCTACGTGCAGTCTTGAAGGGGGCCCGCAGTTCCAGCAAGACTGGATGAAAGAGCATTCCAAGCCACAGGAGCAGTGTGAAAACCACGTGGAGGCAGCCTGAGCCCATCAGATGGCGGCTGTTAGGAGTCCAGGCCCTCATTTCTACCTGGACAACAGCAACAACCTCCTCCCTGGTTTTCTTGTCCCCGTCTTCCTATACTTCTGCGGTCTCTTTGGTCCTGATTCTGCCACTTCCCTACTCATAAAAATTTCCATTGGCTTCCCTCTGTTTGCTGGATATAATCCAAATTCCTTACCTTGGGGCACTGGTGCTTCACAGTCTACTCCCAACCTGCCTCCCTAGCCCCATATCCCAGCATCACCCCCACAACCACCATGCTTCTGCCTTCTAGCATCCTCAACTTCTCACCCTCCTGATTTTTCCCTGAATGCGATAGGTCTTTCCATACATTTGTGCACAAGCACTCATTCACTCTCCAGCTAGCAAACTCCAAGGCATCCCCAAGACCACTCCAATGCCATCTCCTTGGGGGAAGCCCATTACCCCTCCCCCCCATCTCCTGCCACCCCTTGTTCATGCCTGTTGCAGCCATCACTGTGTGCTGTTGGGATTGATCTACTCATAGGTCTTTATTTCCCACTAGAAAGGCAGGGGCTTCATCCGTTCCAGAGGTTCAGTACATATTTGCTGATGCAAACACAGTCCTGATTCCCAGGAAAGTCACAATCTAATAGGACTTCCCTATATACTAAGGGCAAGTTATTTAACTTCTCTGTGCCTCAGGTATTTCAACTGTAAAGTGATGATAATAATAAGACACACCTAATCGGGTTGTCATAAGGGTAAATGTTATTGCATATATAAAGTGCTTAGAACAATGTCGTCACTTAATAATTATTCAATAATGCTACCCATTATGTATAATTTTACTCTTACTGGAATAAATACCAACACATACAGATGGCTGCAATGGAAACTGCACCTGTATATGCTAAACAAACACACATTTAAGGTGAAAGCACTGAACAAGAGTCAGGGGGCCTGACTGCTAGTCCTGGACATCACTGGCCGTACGCCCTTGGGCAATTCTCTCTGTTTCAATGGGTTTCAGCACCTTCATTGATAAGTTGAAGAGAGTGGTTTAAATCCCCTTCAGGTCTGATTTGCTATGATGTCATGATTCTCGTTCTTTTGGACAAGCTTCAAGATTCTAGGATATTCAAATAAAGAAGGAAAAAACCAGGATCCAAAATTAAAACAAAAAAATTTAAGTGCATGGAGGGATAGCCCTAATCACAGTAGATGTTTCAAGAAAGAGAACATAAAGGGAACTTTTGCATAACTGCTTTTGATTGGGTGTTTGCTGGGGCCCACAGATGGGTGGGCTCCGATATAGCCCTGTCACTGCTATCATCCTTGATGCTCAAGGGGTGTTCAGCAGGCCCCAGGAGACGGACAGGTGCCAGTGGGTGGCAAGCTGCACCAGAAGGCGCAGATTTGTCAAGGTTGGGCCGTGGAATGATGGCCTGGCTAGCTGGAAGGCCAAAGGGAACTGGGATGGGGTTGGGGAGGAGAAATCTTCAAAATCAAGCTCTGGGAGTCAGTTCAAAATGCAGGGTCTGTAGCGTCTTTTAAATGAGGCTTTGCTGAGGAATTCACTTCAGAGTCAGGGGTGGGAGTCAGGGCAGAGGGGGTGGAGGGGATAGAATTAACAAGGAAAACAAAACAGATGTTAGACTGGTTTTCTAAAACCTGTTTATATGTGACTGTATCTTTATTTATAGAGTTTTAAGTTGATCTTTTTTGTAAAATATGTTTTTATTAATTTTTTTAGAGACAGAGGAAGGGAGAAATAGAAACATCAATGTGAGAGAGAAACATCAGTCACCTGCCTCCTGCATGCCCCCTACTGGGGATTGAGTCCGCAACCCAGGAATGTGCCCCAACTGGGAATTGAACTGGGACGTTTCAGTCCATGGGAACACACTCAATCCACTGAGCCACACCGGCCGGATTCTAAGTTGATCTTGATTCTATGAGCTAGCTCTGTAGTGTAAATGTTCTTTCCGTAAGTGACTTCCTCCAACAAAACTGTGCAAACTCTTCAAAGCCCCTTAGAAAGGGCTTGGCAGGGTGACTGATGGGGCTGGGGAAGGGACAGGTTACTTCTGAGTGACTATAACTATATACAGCATGTCCTCACCCCACTTACGCAAATGTCTCTAGGAAATCCAATGTCCTTCCAGGATCATAGGAAAAATGAGACTCCCCACTCCTCTCCTTTCTTTCACGTGAACTCCATAGGAAGACATGAACCCTCTCCTCTGGGCTTGCCCTGATGGTTTGCTTTTTTACCTCCACAAACTCTCCAGACACCGGCTCTCTTTTTTCCCTCTTCTATCGACACAAACAGCTTCCACTGATGGTTCAATGGTAAGAGTGCCCATAAATTATCTCAACCCCACAACATGATGTTTCTTCTCTTTCCCAGGCCATGTAAGTCTACGTGTTCAGGACTGGACACCCTCAAGGGAGGGGGCTCAGCAAAGGCCAGAGGTTCTGAGCCTAGAGTGACAGAACACCCCTGTCCCATCTTCTGAGATCACTTATTAGTCTCCTGGGCCAAGAGAAGCCACTCTCTGAAGCTGTCCCATTGCTACAGGTGTTACCTCCTTGGACTGGGTACCCTGAGCATTTCACTACTCAACCCAAAGAGGCAGAAACAAATAGAAAGTTTTGTTTTATCTTAGGGAGAAAAAATAAAAAACATAAACAAAACATAACCTTCTAGTATGTAAATGCCAAATCCAAGACTCGCTCTTTGTAGTCAAAGGTCTAAATGTTGTCTCAGATGGGCGTCCTTCTGGGTTCACTTCAGAGGACACAATGATACCGGCCTTCACCAACACCAAGATTTGCTTCTAAAAACAGCCAGCCTCCATTAGGATAAGAGCAACGCCGGAAATCCTCAGTGCACTGCATAATAGAAGCCAGCTTGGCTTGACCAGTAACAGATTAAACCTGGCCAAGTCAATTAGGGAGGAATCCATAGTTGATTTTCAACTAAATCTTTACAAAGCCTGCTGTAAAGTGTGGAGCTGGAAGCACAAAGGCTGGAAATACTCCTGGGCACAAAACCCACTGGTTTTCTCTTCTCACTCTCCAGCAGCCACGGACCTTTTAAAATAACCACCAGCCCTAGACTGCCTGATGCTGGAGACAATTACAATCTTGGCCTTGATTACCTGGGCTTAGGTTAAAATAACAAAGAGGAATGGATTAAACTAAACAAGATGGCATCATGCAAGGACATTCCAGGACCATCTGCTTAAAGAAAAAACAAAATCATGTATTAGGTAAAATAGAGTGGACTGGCCAGGACTGGTGGGAAAGCTCTTGATGGAACACAACTCTGATTTTTTTATTCATTTCTTTAAAATTCTTCAGTGAAAATATCTACTTTCCTCTCTCTCTCTCTCTCTCTCTCTCTCTCACACACACACACACACACACACACACACACACACACACACACTCATACACGCACACATGAAAGTCTAGATCCTTGCTCTGGCATTCAAGACTCTTTGTGATCTAACCTAGTTTTCCAGAGACATTCCCTTCCCTTCTATGCTCTGGTCTCAGGGCTACTATTTAGCTGCTATGCTTGGAGATCAATTCTGCTTGTTTTCCAACCATTTCAAAACAAGGTGTGCTTCCCAAAACTCACCATGTTTTCCACATTTTTGAGTCTTTGTATATACTACTACTGTCTGCAATTTTCCTTCTCTTCTTGTCTGCTGGATGAATTACTATTTAACTTTCAAGTTCAACTCAAACCTAACCTTCTCTAAAAAGACTCTCCATCCACTCTAGTGCCTGCCACCTCACCCAGTGGGCACCATGGGTGTCTCTTCTCCTCACTCCCATAATGCCTTGCACATGTCACTCTGTTTGTTTGACTTGCTCCCTAGACAGTAAGGCCCTTGAGACCATGAACATATTTGATTCTTTTCTGAAGTGTGGCCATTAGCAGATTCTCAGAGATGATCTGTTTCATAAATACAAACATATTTTCACCAGCTGTAAATACAAAACAAACAAAAAAAGAGGCAGACAACTAAAGTGTGAACGAAAAGCACTGCACTTAGCGATGGTGAGACGAGGTAGAGACATGAGACACGGACACCTCCACACAGCAGTCTCAGTGCTGCAATTTGCACAGAACACTGAAGAAAGCTGGAGTAAAAACAAGTCAGTTAGGAGACTCTAATTCCAATGAAAATGACTATAGCTTTGTTTTTAACTTTCTATAGTTTAGAAAAAGCAACACAATCTGCTTAAGGGGATTGAAAACTGGGGACTGAAGAATCTTCCCTTTCATGAGCCACTAATAAGTAATACAAGGGCATAATTGAGGGACACATTGGTGTGTTTGTCTTCTAATCCTGGAGGCAGATAGTCAAAAGATTCAACTAAAAACTACCCATTAATATAAACAATTATGTGAAAACACAGCCAGGAAATGTTGTGACTGTTTACATCATCAGCCCATATTTCAAGGCTGTGCCCAGTGTAGAAAAGAACTATAAGTGTTGGCTAAGATAATGAGAAAAAAGGCATGAGCTGGTTCCTCAGCATGCTCCTCTATTGCTTAGGAAAACAGAAGTCTTGACAGAAATATAAGAGGGTTCTCAATGTCCATCATTCACCATTCATTCATTCGTTTGTTCATTCATTCATTCATTCATTCCTTCATATACTCATTTATCCAATAAGCATTTATTGAGCACATTCTATATACTGGGCACCATGCTCTTTGCTAAGAAACAAAGATGACTAGATTACTGTGTCATCCTTCCAAGAGCTCCGAGTATGCAGTGGGGAAGATGGACACATAAACAAAGGCTGCCAGAGAAATGGAGCTGGAACTCTGACGAGCGCATTAACAGAGTGCAGCGGAGCACTGGGGCAGGAATAACTCACTCTCACCAGTGTGTCCATGAAGGCTTCACAGATTCATAGCCACTGAGCTTGACTTGAAGAACAAGGTTTGCTATATGGTTGGTTGTTAAGATCTTTCCTGCAAATCCACTGTTCCAAATTCACAAATTACTTAGGAAATAAAGACAATAAGTGGAATTCCCTTTTAATCTGCATGGAGTCACCTGGGATTTATACAATGGATCAGGTTCAATTCAGAAACCCTGGAAGTCATAACAGGAAGAAACATGCTTGAAGTTAACAGCTTAAATATTAAGAGTTTACTGCACACAAACCAATGTAACACTGGGACAGATCAGCAAAGCACATTTTCATTTCTTTGTGATTAAAGGAGACAGTCCAACTTTTTCCCCACTCACACATAAATGGTGAAATATTAGCTTCTTCGGATGTAGAGAGGACCAATGACTTCCTGAGAGTCATGCTACTCAAGAAGTCAAAGTCTAGTTATAACAGTAGATCTCGGGTTGACAGTGTGATACAGATCAGTCCATGGGAAGCCCTCTTCTCTGCCTTGGGAACCACGCTAGGGATATGGGAGCCTTCAGAGGTAAACCGTACTGATGGCCACAGAAAGGGTCAGGAGAATGTGGCTCTCAGCCACAGGGAGCTTAAAGGCCTGGAATATGGTCTTCTAGAAAAATCTGCCCATTGTTCCTCTTCTCTGTCCTCTAAGCCAAATTCCAAACCGTCAGAAATCATGATGCTGTACCTATTATGCACAGGCAGCATGCTCTCTGGTTTACAAAATGATCTTCAGTGTCAAGTATCATTATCTCCATTTTACGAGTGAGAAGACCAAGTCTCAGAGAGGTGAAATAATTTTTCCAGGGCCACACACCTACCAATTGATGAATCTGGGAAACAAAAAATAGTTTGTGATGCCAACCAAATGTAATGTCCTTTTGTCACAGAAAAATGTAAATAAATCAACCCTAATGCAGCAGTGTCCATTCCCCCTCCCTCGTTACTCTCACACATCTGAGGTTTCCTTTATTAAATCTTCTCTGATCTGATTTCTACTTTTCTTGTACAGATACTTTCATTCTCCAAAGTGTCCTTATTCACATATACACGTCTTCATCCTCCCATCTACACACACACACACACACACGCACACATGCACACACACACAATTATTTTGAACAATTTAAGATTAAGTTCTATGTTACCACTAAATACATCAGTATGTATTTCCCAAGAATAAGGACATTCTCTTACATTACCACAGTATAATTACGAAAATTAGGAAGTATAATATTGATACAATACTATTATCTAACCCATTGTCCATAGTCAAAATGTCCTCAATTGTCCCAATAAATATTCTTTACAATTACTTCCCATTCTCCAACCACAGAAGCCAACCCAGAGTCACCTCCCTCACTTCCAAGCTCCAAGGGCCTTTCTTTTACCTCTGTAATTTACTTCTTCAACCCATTTCACCTACAGATTACTCTTCTCTCTCTGTGATTTTCCAAATAAATGTTCTCTTATAGTTTGAGTCTTGGCTCTGAATTCTTTGCTAGCCAGAACTCAGCTACCAAGGTTGCTGAACCCAAGTTCAGTCTGAGCCCATCTGGTGCTATTCTCACCGCCTCCAACATTATGGTGCTGCAATTTGAATTGTGACTCAGATTGTATGGCTGGATTTCAGAGAAGCCCACCCAGGACCACCCTGTAGACCTGACCAGGGCTAGGTACCAGTAGGAGGGACCCATTGTGCCCCACCAGCTCCTCCCTTTGCATCAGGTGGACTTGGGTGAGTTCCTTGGAATTACAGACTTCCTTGTTTTAAGTCAGAGGCTGACTTTCCTTGAGAAGCTTTTTTGAAATCCTCAAGGTGAAACTAAGGGTTAAGGGTTGAGAGACCCTAAGCTATAGATAAGAATTGAGATAACTAAGGACAGGAGAAAAAAAAAAGGATGGCTGCTTTTCAATTAGAATTGCTTTCTGAAGGTCTGAACAAAACCTTTAGCTGGATAAATGGTAGTCTAAACTCATTCAGCTTCAAAGACAAGGGACACCCAGCAGTTTCTAATCTTCCTCGAGAAGGCCTACAGGATATGCCCTTAGGGCTTGAGGTGCTATCTCTGGTCAGCCCAGCTAACATACATGGGTCACCAGGAATCTTCTCTGATCCCTTGCGGGTTCCCTGTCTTTTAAAACACCTTTTCTGCAAACTCCCTAAGGTCTCTGAAACGGGGGTATGGGACCACCCTCAACTCCTTCTACACTCTTCTAACCATCTTTTCTGTATTTCCAATTTCTATGAGAGCCTCAGGGATAACTTAACAGGGACTCTCCCTTCCCTTTGATGGGCAGTTGCTCTTTCTCTCTCCTAGGCCTCCTAAAGGACCAGGGCTTTGGGGAACATGAAAGGCAGGGCGACAGGTCACGAGCCCAAAAACTGGAGACTAGAGTTATAGGATGAGTTTTCCATTGGAGGCCACAGAAATGTTAGGCATCTCTTGTACAGACAGACACAATAAGGGAGACATCTGGTAAGGCCAGTTAAGTTTGGAGGCAGACAAATTAGGGACACCTTGCTTGGGATTGGCTTCATGTAGAGTGGAGTCCACCTGTCTGAGTGGAGTAAGTCCATGGTTACAGTGCTCAGCCATCACTGTGACCTTTGGTAAGTCTGCCCTCAGAGTACGAGGTAACACTCTATACCCAGGTGGCGCTCAGATAACAGCATATCCCTGTGGAGTAGAGTCCACCTGTCTGAGCAGAGTAAGTCCATCCTCCCTGAGACTGGCCATCACAGAGATCGTTGGTAAGCCTGCTCTCAGAGCACAGGGTATGCACTCCGTACCTTGGGTAGTTCCCAGATGATAGGAAACCTGCCCTACTGTGGTTCTCAGACCACAGGACAGCCCAGAGACCAGCAGGGATGCCTCTAACTCTCAGTTTGGAATTTATCTGTCTCTCCGTAGATAGGGAACCAGTCCACAGTGCCTCGAGATACCCCTTTGGGGTGCATACTCACCAACTGGGAGATATTTGACCCTGAGTCCCTCAAGCTTCTTTTACAACATAGCCTGGCCCCACTATAAAGTGGGCAATGGAGAGATTTGGCCAGTTAATGGCACCATTAAGTTTAATACTATTCTGCAGTTAGACCTGTTTTGCTGTTCCTAAGGGAAGTGAATGGAGGATGAGGCCTCCTTAGATAAGGTGTCTTTTCCATACACACAAGCCTCTATGCCTCTCAGAAATGACCCTCAGCTATGTGCTACCCCTACACTAGATCTCTCTGTAATTGCTACAGAGCCTGAAAGAAAATATACCCAAATGGAAAAAAAAAAATTAAAAAATGAGCAAATGAATTTGTTAGTCCTTTGCCAACATTTGCTAATCCTTGAGGTATTAAAAATGACTGCCCTTGTTTTACAAATGAAGTGTTTACAGGGCCAGAGGTGTGGCTCCAGAACATGAAAGCCCACTAAATCCTTTGACCTCCCCACAAACCTCCCCTGCTTGGCTCGAAATGCTTATAGATAATTGGCTTTATGAAACCAATGTTCTTCTAAAAGAAGCTTGCATTTCTTTCCCTGTACCTTAGAGATACAAATACCTGGCTTCCTCAAGAACTCTGATCTGGGCTATCTCTTAAAATGCAAGTTTCTGGGAGGTAATCCTTATTGAAAGAAAAAAAAAAAACACCTTAGCCATTTGAGCAGATCCATTAACTTATTTCAGCTGTTAAATATTAATTGCTAGACAAGTCTTAACTTCACCTACTTTTGGCCTTTTAATAAAAAATAAGCTAGAAAATAGATTTGGAGCTTTTAATGAGTGTCTTAAATTTTATTAGAAGTATGTCTCTGAAAAGTGTGACTGTGTTTACAAATGGAGGATCCTGCATTTCTAGATGTTATGAAATGTACTTGCCAAACGAAAGGATGCTGTTACTTACATTTTAGTTGTCACACACACAGAAAGCAAGCTTTCCAAGAGTTAAGAATTGTAATTAATTGGAAAGAAATGGTATGATTTTGGTGATAGAAGGTATAAGGTATGGAGATGTATTTTGAAGAAAAAAAAAAGAAAGTGGGTTGTTCTAAAGCTGGTTATTTCTGAATGGGTAAGAAGGTGTGTAAAAAGATTTATGAAAGTTATAGAAGGTTTGTGAAGCAAAATCTTGAAAGGACATTATAGATTAGATGAATAATGAATTTAATTAAATAAATAAACTTAAAGATCAAAAGCAAGCTAACGCAAAGTTAGAGTTTGGTTCTTTTCCACTTTGTTAAAAGGACAAGGATTTTCCTCTTGCTTTCCAGATATAATGAGACTTATTTCTTAAAACAATTTGGTAAATTATATATATTTTTTCTCCTTACCTGATCCCTCCAAAATTGGGCAATTCTTAATGAGAGTCATAGCAATACCTTTCTTTGCATGAATTTAATCCATTGTCTTGTTTCCAATGGTGGTTTTATTAACCAAGACTTTGACTGGAATGTTATGTCTGAGAGAGACATGCCTGGCTCTGATGTCACCAGAAAGCCTCAAGGAATAAAGACTGACTTTGAACCAATAAAAGCCCCTTGGAGAAATAGCCTGGTGCCTTGTTTGGTTATATGATTCATGGCAGTCTTTTCAGGTAAGGAACGAAGGTTGTTTTCCTGAGAGATGGCAAGGAAGAAACCTCAAGACATTTTGGGAACCTCAAGAACCTGAGGAATTCACCCAAGTCTATACGCATTTTAGGCAAACCTGATGGGAACTAGTGGCTGGCTTCTTTGCCCTGAGAGGCTAATTAAAGTTCGATCATGGGATTCCAGCAAAGCAAATTTAAAAAGCCTATATAATCAATTGTTATTCTTATTGTGTTCATGCAAATAATCAGGCCAAATTGAAACTGGACTTCATACAGTAAATAAATTGGTCTTAATTTGGCTCTTTAACAAAAATAAGGGTGATTTTTTTTGGGGGGGGGAGAATGTGTTTCAATAGACTATAATACACAATTGTGAATATTAGACTCTAATTCAATTGTCTTCAAAGTTTTATTTTTCACCTATGAATTACTGAATCCTGAATTTACCTAATTTTCTTGAATATTTCACTACAACCCTCCAAACTAATGTTTCATTTTTCTCCCATCCTTTGACTTGGAACTAAAACTTTGTTCCTTTTATCGGACCATTTGTTATAATTCTTGTTGTTCTAGCTTTTGTCACAATAACATTAAATTTTTTATTTATTTATTTTTTAAAAATCCTCACCCAAGGATGTTTTTTCATTGATTTTCAGATAGAGTGAGAGGGAGGGAGGGAGAGAGAGAGAGAGAAACATCGATGTGAGAGAGACACATCAATTGGTTGCCTCATGCATGATCCCAACCAGGGCCAGGGAGTGAACTGCAACTGAGGTACGTGCCCTTTACCAGAATCAAACCCACGACTCTTTGGTCCTCAGACTGATACTCTAACTACTGAGCCAAATCATCCAGGGCAACATTAAATTTTATAACAGTTTGTCTCCATCAGGTTACAAGTCCTACTCATACTCAGGAAATACCACCTCTAGACACCATCACCACCTCCTTCTGTGCCCAGGTCTCATCATCCCTCTGACAGAGAGCAAGGGTCTCTTGGCTCTGAAGGAAAACTTCACCCCTCTTCAGCAGCAAGCAGCTACAGAAGAGACCTTACACCCCTTTTCTCTGAAAGTATTCAGAGCCAAGATCCTTGGGCGGGGTATAGTAGGCACACACACACACACAATAATTTTGAACAATTTGAGAGTAAGTTCTTTGTTACCACTAAGTATATTAGTGTGTATTTCCTAAGAATAAGGATATTCTCTTACATTACCACAGTATAATTATGAAAATTAAGAACTATAATATTGATACAATATTATCTAATCCATTGTTCATATTAAAAATTTCCTCAATTGTCCCAATAAATATTCTTTGCAATTACTTCCCATTCTCCAATCACAGAAACCAACCCACAGTCACACACTGCAATTAGTTGTCATTTTTAAAAATGTTATTTGACCTTGAAATTTTGAAAAGTACAGGTCATTTATTTTGTAGAAAGTATCTTATTTGGGGTCTGGAGCTATGTCTTTCCATTGCTCTTTATCTTCTGTCTCAGTTATAAGTCACTGAGACTTTGGGGGTATTTGTTATAAAGCATTATCATAGCAGTAGTTGACTATTACATGAGGTATTATGCCAGAACTACCTAGACAATAAGTCTACTATTTTGAGTTGCTGTGGGAGAACTGCCCTGATTTAGGAGGATAGCATTCCCTGATTACAAGCACTTCAAAATAAGGAATCTTGGGCCCTGGAGGCAGGAAGGGGGTAGACTGTCCCAGTTGAATCAATACAGTCAGGGTATTTAGAGAGCTCTGATAAGCATTGCTATCTATAAAGTCCAACTGTCACTTCGTCTTCAAGGTCCTCACTAAATGGTGACCTTTTCATTCTTTCTGTGTCTTCCTTCTCCATCAAACATTTATTGAGCACCTACTGTAGGCCAGGCCCTGTGGTTAAGTGCTGTGAATAAATAAGACACAAACCTTGCCCTCAAGAAGCTCCATCCCAATATAGTGAATACGATGAAGGAACTAGGCCATTGGTGTCCAGGTGAGAAGAACTGAGGATCGCATCTGATAAAATGGTGATAAAACTATCAGGAGATTCTTTCAGAACTTGTCACTAAACTCTTCTTATAGGATTAAATGCAGGCTATGTCTTTATGCCGAATTCCACTCTGTAAAAGTCAAACTGCTGCCAGTGTCCAGACAACTTCGCTCTCAGCTCTTAAAGCAACCAAAGCATTTCCTCTCATCAGCCCCCAGGAAAATTCCGCAACTGGGCTGTGAAGGGCCTGTGTCAAAGCAGCTTTGAAGCCCCATTTTGGGCTTGGGGACAGTGATGATTAATGTCAAGGCTTGCTCCTGGGCCAGCATTCTTTTCTCCCCTCAGAGATGGGGGATGGGGAACTACCCTTGAAGTCCTTCTTAGTAAGCTCTTCAGGAAAAGGGTTTGATATTGGAGATTCCCTCGAAAGCTTGCTCTCCCCTCACAGGTTTTTCCAGCTTAATCCCTCACTCTCAGGTTTCTCTTTGTCTGGAGCCAGCCCATCCCCACCAAGAATCCTGCCCAGAGGTAGCTCCCTACCCCCAGTGCCCCTCCTCAGGCTGACTCCCAGCCTTACCCTCACTCCCAGCTTCCCCTTCACCTCACGGCCCCTCCCCCATGCCTGCTGGGCCCTGTGTCCTGGTTCCAGCACAATTTGGAAAATGTAAATATAATACATCTTTCCCTGCTGCCTCCCTCAGCTGATGACCTGCCTCACCATTACAACTGACAGGCTCGGAGTGGGCTCAGCACACTTCCCATCTGCATGGGTGGTCCTGGGGATCACGGGGAAGGAAGCTGACAGCTGAGAGCAGGGCCAGGGATCACCATGTCAGGCACACCCGAGGGAGTGGGCCGCTTTGGTTTCACTGCTCTCGTTTTTGTTCAAAGCCCAAGACAACGGCCTTTCTGGAATTGGGAGGTCTAGGTTGTTGGGAAGGAAGAGAAAAGTTCACTCCACCCATCCCTTCACTGAAGCCTAAGTTCCCACAGGTCCTGGATGGTCTGTAGATTCAGTTCCACTAATGAGCCTTTGGGGTGACCTTAGGCAACTCGCATTACCTGCTGGGTCTCTTGGCTTCCAGGAGCATTGTCCAGCTGGTATGTACCAGAGGAGACTCTGGGGGTCACCTGGTCCAGTAATTGGAAACTCTTTATTCTTATCAAGACACTCAGTGAAAAATGATTGCGCACACCACTCACTCCTGTTGGTGTAGCCAGGTTTTGAAACCTTCCTTGCTCAAAAATAATCTAGGTATGTGAGAAAGTGAGGGTGATATTGACACTGTTTTACTTTATATTTTAAAAATATAGTAGTAGTAGTAGTGAATTACTTGTGACTCATTACATGATTGGTTATGACCACAGAACAGTGGATTATATCTCTGCAAGGAAAACTTCAACATCTTGTCCAATTGCCTAAACACTGGGCCCTTTTGAACTGCACAGATTTTTTTTTTTAACTCAGTGGTACCAATAAATGCAGTACAGCACTGTAAATGTATTTTCTCTTCCTGATGATTTTCTTAATAACGTTTTCTTTTCTCTAGCTTACTGTATTATAAAGATATAGTATATAATACATATAACATATGAAATGCATGTTAAGCTACTGTTTATGTTATCAGTAGGCTTTTAGTCAACAGGAGGTAAAGTTTTTGGGAAGTCAAAATTATATGCAGATTTTTTACTGTGTGGGGGTTGGTGCCTCCAACCTCTGCATTGTTCAAGGGTCAAATATAATGTCAAGGAGTAAAGTGAGACCAGAGAAATGATTTGACATGCCCAAGGTCACACAGCTAGATAAAGGCAGGGCTGAATTAGCACCTGAGTCTAGCCTGACACACTGGGAAGACAGGAAGAGAGATACTACTCCTACTCTGCCCTACAGTGATCATCTGAAGATAAAAGGGACTTTTACTTTGAAGACAGGGGTGCAGAGAAATCAGAAGTAGTGGGATAATTACTATCACCAAGTCTTAGTTATCCATGGGGATAGCAGAAACAATTGCCTCCAGCTAAGCTTTGACATGTGTGAACTTTAGTCTTCTCTCCCACCAAGCCATTTCCCAGAGCTGCTACCTATGAGCAGCATGGATGGGTTCACATTACGCCTTCTCTTATTTCCCTGGCTTCCTCACTGCAAAGGAGTTCATAATAGGCCTGGGATGGAGGAGGGGAGACAGCAGAAGTGAAGGGGAAGAGGGTGAGGGGGAGACATGAAGGGAGGAGGAGGCAGAGAAAGAGTAACAAGGATAACCACCATTCTTGATAATCCACTCCCTGGATTAGCAGCCCATTAAAAGAGAATTGATGTCAGCATTAGTAGAAGTGAGACTGTTTCAGACTAGATGAGAGAAAGGGAATGTTAGATAAATGATAGCCTCTGTATGCAGTCACTCCTTTACTGGTTTACCCAGCATGTTTCCAGTGCCCAGGCTGTGGCGGGTGCTGTGCAAGGCCCTGCAATTGGAGGAAGCTGCCCTCGGGATTTTCCCACAGGCATCACTGACTTAGGAGGCAGCTTGTCTGCAATACTGTGGAGGTGGGGGCTGAAATACTGAGCATGGGGAGAGGGGTGAGGTTAGGGAAGGGAAGGCACTTTGGGGAGGAGGTGTCCCACGAAGGCCTTGCTAAGGATATGGGACTCGGGAAGTTTCTGAGCAAGTGTTTGTGTTGAGGGTATAGTAGGAACGCAGCAAGTATAGGAGGCAAAGAGGCCACACACAGAGGCAGCTTCCAGAGATATCCCAGGGCAAAGACCACCTGTGGATGGGGCTGTGTGGAGGGGCCCGGAGGATGGTGGTGAAGAAAATCGTTACAGGAACTAAGTCTCCAGTCAGGAGGGCTGAGAAATATTTTCTCTGAGATGGATTCTCTTCCTGGCCTTGTCTAAAGTCCCCAGACAAGCTTGAGAGGGTGGCTGGGAAATGAGCCTCTCGTTTCCAGTCCTGAGTTTGTGCTGCCTCAGGAGGAAGTTTCTAAAACCCAAGGATGTTCAGTGAGTGGGCAATTACAGGCCAAACGCACACGAGAGGGACAGCCCTCTGTAACACACCTCTGCTCTGTCAAATGAAAGCTGCAGAGATCTAACCTCTCTGAAGAAGCAGTGAGCTGCATTTTTTCTGTGACAACAAGACCCTTTCTTGCGACTGTTTGCCCATTCCTCTCTGTCCCTAGATCCTTAGGGCCTGCAGGGCCTGGGCCCATTTGTTGCCTCTGTGTTCCCAGTGCCCGGTGTAGGTCCTGACACACTGTTACCCTCAGGGATGGCTTGCAGGGGGCAGTACAGAGGGAAAAACTTGAAATTGAAGTTGAGCTTAAATCCAAGTCTGAGTGAGAGCATTCCACTCTGTCCACTTCCTCTAATGACTTGATCCCTGAAGGCAAAGGAGCAAATTAAAACCAGAAGTGCTTTTCTTTGAGGGAAACCCTGATAATAAACAGGGTTTACTTTGGTCTTGGGAGATGAAAATTGCTGCATATTCAAAATACATATAAATATGTCCACGGTGAAAAGGAGTCTGGCCCAAATATCATAGAATAAAGAGAAGTAGGGTCTCTATTTCCCTGCTGGAAGGGGAGTTGGAGACATTCATTCAATAAATATTTTATTGAGCTCTTATTATGTTCCAGGAACTGTGCTGAGTGTTGGGACTAGAGAGGAACAAGGCTCAGTGTCTGCCCCCAGAGCACTGGCATTTTCTCCTATATCAAAGCAAATGTAAGAGAAGAGAACCAAAATGGGAGAACCAAAAATGCTTCCAAGAGATATGTTTGAGCCCAACAGCTCAGCAAGAACTTGTTGCAGGCAAATAGGCAAATTCAGACCTGATAACACGAGAAAACCAGATGCAAATATGAGGCACCATGAAGGGCCTGCAAAG
This sequence comes from Tadarida brasiliensis, assembly GCA_030848825.1. Classification (NCBI taxonomy): domain Eukaryota; kingdom Metazoa; phylum Chordata; class Mammalia; order Chiroptera; family Molossidae; genus Tadarida; species Tadarida brasiliensis. The sequence goes on from CM061263.1 coordinate 23,470,189, forward strand.
CAGGAGCCAGCTCATGGATACCCTTGTATGCTACGCTGGGAGATTTAAATTTTATCTTAAAGGAAGTCAGAAACATTGAAGGTGAAAGGTCGGCTGAAGGAAGAACACACCTGGGTTCAGGCAAGAGAACTTTATTGGGGAGTTACCTGCCGGGCTGTCTCCTAAGGCGGGGTCAATGCCAGTATCTCTAACAGGCAGGGTTATATAGGGGATTTATGAGTAAGGGGCTGGCAGCCCTTAGAGGGAGAGGACAGTGTGATTTGGCTACTTGCATAGGTATAACCACAAGGAGACCAAGGGGGGTCTCCACTCCCAGGGTGATTCAAGCTGGATACCTGGGGTAGTGTTCTGGAACATCCTGTTTCTCAGAATTCTTTTCATATATCAAGGGAGGAGGGAGTTGGAGACTCTGGTTGCAACCCAATCAGAAGGGTTTTAAATGAAAAGATAACATGCTCTGGATTGCATTTTAGAAAAGCCATGTTTATTTATTTATTTTTATTTTCTGTCAATCCTCACCTAAGGATATTTTTCCATTTATTTTTATTTATTTATTTATTTATTTTTAGATAGAGTGGAAGGGATGGAGAGAGAAAGTGAGAGAGAGAGAGAGAGAGAGAGAGAGAGAGAGAGAGAGAGAGAGAGAGAGAGAGAGAAACATCGATGTGAGAGAGACACATACATTGGTTGCCTCCCACACAACCCTGACCAGGGCTGGGGATCAAACCTGCAACCCAGGTATGTGCCCTTCACCAGAAATTGAACCTGTGACCCTTTGGTCCATGGGCCGATGCTCTAACCACTGAGCCAAACCAACCAGGGCAGAAAAGTCATTTTTAGAAGTGAGAAGAAAAAAAAGAAGAGGGAGAGAAAGGAAGCTGGGAGATAAGCTAGGAGGCATTTGCAGTAGATCAAGGAAGAGTTGTAAGGGCTTCAATGGGAATCCAAGATTCTTAGTAAAGGCTAAGTTAGTGAGATAAGGACCCATAAACCAAAAATACTCAGGATTATACTAAGCAGGCCTCTCCCCAACTAAAGTTGATGCAGAGTCAAAGAAGAGTCTCGGAGAAGACAACAGGGTCTATGCCAAGTCATGGATGCTCCTCCTGAACCCCCATGCAGCTCCATCAGCTGGGTGATTCTTACTCGTCTTGGGGTACATACCCAGAGAACACGGGAGACTGAAAGTACCTGGTCCTTCAGAACAATTGTCTGGCTTTCATTCCAAATAAATGAATAAGTAAATATGTAATCATCAACACACTTCCCTTTCTACTACAGTTTGACAGGATTAAAACCCAGGACTGAGAAAAATGAGATTTCCTCTAATGACTCAGAATAACAGAAGGAATTCATCTCATTGCCCACATTAATGGTCCAAGAGCCTCAGAGCTTGGGCTGCATTTACAAAGCTGGAGGAAGACTCTAAGGAGAATAATTGAATTCCTGAGTCAGGAAGACAATAATGATTATTTTTTGGATGACTAGAAGAACAAAACTTTGTGGGTTTTAGACAAATAGATGACAGAAAGAGCACATTTGAGATGCCAGACTTGTCAAGTAGAGCCCTAAGGGCTTGAGATTCTCTGCAAGGACAAACATCTTGGAATGTTTATATCTCAGGCTTCTGAGGGTGAGTTAGATTTACTTTGGAGTCTGGTACTTCCAGTCTTTAAACATTACTGCCCAACCTCACACTAATGAGATGGGAAGACCCTCCAGGGCTCACGACATTCAGGGCCTCCACAAACTGTGTTTAGTCCATTTCCAGATTAAAGAGAAAGAAACTGGATTCCTGATAATAACAGTGGTGACTAATATTCCCTGAGAGCTTATGTGCACCAAGCACTATTTTATAACCACTTTATGTACATCACTTACTTCTCGGAACCATTCTAATAAGGTGGGTACTGTTACCATCAAACCCACTTTTGAGATGAGGACATTGGGTGGGCCTGGCTGACTTTAAACATCAAGCTCAGAGTCATGTAACTAGCTGCAGCAGACTTAGAACTCAAAGCCTGGTGGTTTGACTCCAGAATTCACCTCTAACCACACTTAGCCTATTGACACTGCTAGATGAAGTTGTCACTTAGTAAAATTTATTCTGCAGCCCTTGATTGTACATGGAAGCAAATATTCCCTTAAACAGTGAAGAGGATAATCCAGAAATGAAAAGAATAAAGGGAATCTAACTCAGAACCACTGTACTTGTACTTATATAAAATATGAAATAAAATAGTCATGTCTCTAAAATGATTGACAGCAAAATGGCCTACAGAATTTGTGAGTGACTTTCAGTGAAACCCAGTTTGGAAAACCCATATGTGATCAAGGCTTCCTCCCCCAGACAAAACTGAATCAATATCAATTAGATTGTTGACTGAATATCAACTTGAATTGTTGAAGAGACTGTTCTGGTCTCTGAACTTGTTCCTCTAGGTGCTTAATAAATGATTAATGAATGAATAAACAAATGAGTCTACCTTTGTTTCCTCATTCCTTCCTTAGTCTTACTATTTCCCTTCTACATTTCCTGCCCATTTCCTCAAGGGAAATGGAGTTCATTCATAGTCCCAGCATTAGCCAAGGTTTTATAACTATTCTCTGTGCCCTGATGTGCAATGCAAACTTGTCTGGTCTTCAGGGTTCTCTGTTAATTCCAGGTCTTCACCTGAACCTTCCCTAACCAAAAAACATTTGCACTTGCCAGCCTTTTTCCTTAAAATGCTCTACCTTACTCTTATTACTGATATGCAAATCCTCAGAACCAGAACGGAATTTTGGGATCAAATCCAACCTTCTACCCAGAGCTAGAAAATTCTTCAGAACATACCTGACCCACCATCAACCAAGCCTTGCTTTGAAAATAATCCTTCATTTGCCACTTAAAGTTATAAGAAACTTACTTCTGATTATGAAGTTCCCTTAATAATTAATTAATTAATTCACTCATCTTTGTTTTTGCTTATCAGATGTATTATCTGCCTGTTATGTGCCAGAAAATGTATAAGATTCTGGAGGATATGAAGATGAATAAGCCTTAGTCCCTAGTTACTGGTCTTTGGAATCTAATAGACAGAGTCTACTGAACAACAGATATGTGAGCAATATTACCATGATTCTGCAAGATATACCATCAGTGTGTGTATCAAATGCAATGCTGAAACAGAAAAGCAAATAATGAATGATTCCTCTATAGAATGAATTTCACTCTCTATAATCTTGGTGTGCATTTCTTCTAGTTTTTGCTTTTTCCTCTTCTCACAAATTTGTAAGTACCCAAGTTTGAGCACAGAGTGGCTGTCTATTCAATGATACAATGGCTCACAAAGTGGAGCATATTTCCCTACACTCTGCCTTCCTAGGACCCCAGGGCCATTAAGAGAAACACTTGACACTTAACATAGATTTTATATGTGCAAGAGACTCTTCTAAGAACTTCACCAATATTAATTCATTAAATACAACAATCCTATAAGGTAGATATTTTTATCTTTTTTTTCTTACAGCTAAAGCAAATTGAGACACAAAGATTGGCCACTTACTCAAAGCTGCCCAGCTAACTGGTGATAAAGTCAGAATTTGAACCCAGGGCATATGGCTTGAGGGTTTCTGCTCTTAATCACTCAAAAGAGTAAGATTTGAAATAGTCAGTTATCTGGACAGACAGCCATGTAAAGCCTATACAGATACTTGGGTGGTGAGGGTAGGAGATTGGAGCTGGAGCATGGAGGATGAGAGACACAGCTCAAGGATTTCTCATGTAAGTCTTTCCCAAACGGAAGCCTCAAATCTCTGGCAGCCAATTTCTTTCTGAGAGGATGGCAGGCATAGATAGAATAGCATCTGAAATACGAGTAATCATCTCTGTAAATACTTGCTTGGAGAGGGATTAGAGGTAGCTCTTAGCTAAAGGTGAAAAGTATAAAGGATCTATGTGTTTACATAAACTGGGTCTTGATATTTTCTGTGCCTGTTGTTCCTGAAACAGACACAATGAATGTTTCTTCTCTGGTGAATTTATTTAGAAAACAAAGCTCAGGCTTTGCCTGGAAGTTTAGTTGCCGAGGGCAAGAACAGAACTTTTGAGTTAGCTAATGTAGACCCTGTCCTTTTCTCTACCCTTAACAAGCATACACACATTTTTACAACACCGAAGAGGATAAATATCCATTAGAAATAACAAGTGAAGTACCTGGTGCCTAGAGAGGCCTTGGTGGACCTCTATTAAAGTGATTAACCAAAGGAGGCAGGAGTCATTATGAAAATGCAATGATATTAAGCATTGAGCGATTCTTTTGTTGGATCTGATTGATGTTTCTCCAACACTCTAGATTGAGTAAATGTTTAGATGATATGTCTGACCTCTTGGTCCTATGTTTTTAATTCATTAGTTCCAAGTCTTGGAAAGAGGTTTCTCAAATATCCACCTCAATAAAAGATCAGAATTATTCACAAGTAGCCAAGAGTTTGAAGGCAGCTGGTCTAAGTTGGGCCAATTCTCATAATGGAAAACTCATGGCTTCTGAACCACATGTAAAATGACCATGTTTTATCAGTCTGTGCTACATTCACTCCTGTTTTAAAGCCTTATTCAAGAACAAGCAGAGAAGCTCAGTAACTAGAAATCTACTTCTCACCCCTTATATAAAACAGCCTCAAGTTTTTAGAGAAAAACTAACATCTTATCTAGCCCTACCTGATCGGAGTGGGGGACTCTCCTGTAGTCTCCGTGTCAAAGAGGTGTACACCTTTGTCCCAAGTGTCATAGGACTAGTTTACTTTCCCTTAATGGAAAATCTATCCTTAAATTTCAGACTTCACTATTTATCTTTCAGCTTTATCAATGATAGAAGCCATGGGAAGGAACCTGAGATACCAAACTTCTCATTTCAAGATGAGGAGAGGAAGCCCAAGGAGAAGAGGATATCATCCTAGTATCAACTTGGAGACAAGAGTTGCTTCTGGTCCTCATTCCAGGGTTCTTTCTGCTCCATATTCCTCAACTTTTACATGGTACTGAAAGTGACATTATGTAACCAGGAAGCCCAGGAAGGTGCAGTGGCTGCCCCAGTCATTTCCCAAACCCCCACCTCACTCTTCTCCCAGACCCAGTGTCTGAACCTACACCCAGTGGAAGGAAAGATCACGAGCTCTTACTCATTTCCATGTACTCTGGAGTCAGTCCAGTGTATGGTTCCAAGCTGTAGTCTAGTTCCCACTGCTCTGGATGCTTTGAATGGGCAGAGTCAGTTTCTCCAGGTTCTGTCTCATCTTTCAGCTTCCGAAATAATTTCTTTAGCTTCCTGGAAAAGAAATGGACCAGTCACCAAAGTCTCTGGAGGACAGAGTTAGTTCTGTAGACAGAAAGGAGAAACAAACTGAGTGTTAACACTAAAGTCATCTCTGATCCAAGGACAGATAGAGGGATATGAAGGAGACTGCTTTTCTCTTAAAGGCAACCTGGGGAAGTCTTTTATCAGGGTAAGGAAAGGCTCCCCTGACAAAGGATCAGGAAAGAAACTGAATTCTTCTTGCTTTTTAATAAGTAACAAGAGGCTTGGCCCTTCTTGCCAAATACTGAGAGAGTCTTATCAGCTAATAGGTGATCTATCCGCTCCCTTCATGGGGAAGAAAGGGTGTCCAGAATATAGCAGAAAGATGCTCTCTTCCAAACTCAAACATTTTTCAGGTCTTAAATACATAAACAGGATCATATTTACATTAAAACATGCTAAACACGGTCTATCACTGCTATGGGTTGAAATCAATCTCTTCCCCATCAATTTAAATGTCAAAGTTCTAACCCCTAATGTGACTGTATTTAGAGACAGGGCTTCCAGAAGGTATTCAAGGTTAAATGAGATAATAAAAATAGGGTTCTAATCCAATAGGATGGGTAGCCTTATGAGACAAGGAAGAGACGCTGATCTCTCTGTCTCTACCATTTGAGGACACAGTGAGGAGGTGGTCATATGCAAGCCAGGAAGAAGGCCCTCACTAGAAACTAAAGTTTGCTAGTACTTAATCTTGAACTTTCCAGCCTCCAGCACTCTGAGAAAATAAGTTTCTATTGTTTAAGCTGCACAGTCTATGGTTTTTTGTTATGGCACCCAAGCAGACTAAGTCAATCCCATGCAGGACTTTTTTGGTCTAGAATGATAACAAGACAATAATGAGCCAGCCTCTAGGGTTGATATGAGGATTAATTGAAAGAATGTTTATACAATTTTTAGCACAATATCGGGACATGGTAAGCATTCAATAAATGGTAGCTATTATTATTTTAATGTTAAATGTTAAAATATACCTGAGGGTATAGTCTTTTCACATTTCCCACTGATATACAATATATAGAGACGGAAATTAGGTGAAGGAGTAGGCTGCCAATTCTGCTAACCACTCTATGAGAAAGTTTCTAGGAGATAGTTGTGAGGAGAACAGCAGAACAGACAGAGTCATAGACTTGAAAAATTTAAAGGGATTTTGAAGTCCATGCTCCATCTAAATGAAGGAAACCACCTCTGCCTTCCACATTCCTAACACAAGATCATCCAACCCCCGTGTAGCTATTTCCAGACTAGCACTCCTGTCAACATTAGGCATCTATTTCTATTATTAGAAAGTGCTTCTAACAGTTAATGGAAATCTAATCATTCAAAATTATGTTCTAATCAATGTCTACTAATATCATTTGCCATCAAGAAGATGTTGTATATTGTAGTGGGTAAAGGCCAATCTTTGAGGTCAGAAAATAATTGTTTAAAACACAGTTTCATAATTCACTACCCATAGTTTCTTGGGCCAGTTACTAAAACTCCACAGTCTTTAGTCTCTTATCAATGAGAAAATGTTACCTAGCACACAGGGTTAGTTAAAGGAGATAATCTATATAACATGCTTCACTTAGAGCTTGGTACATGCTAAGAGCTCACTAAATATATCTATCATTGTCCCTATCATCATCATTATCATCATCAGCAGCAGCAGCACCATCATCATCATCCAAGGAGGATTTAAAGAATGAGTTGAGATCTACAGGAGCAGCAGTAAAACAAAATATTTCATAATAAATTATCAAGCAATAATTCTGTGATAATAAGAAATTGAGAAAAATCCATATGGAGCCTGAAGATTCTGGCGCCAAATAGTGTGGACCAGCTGAGACCCTATCTGTGAGTCAGGAAAAAGGAGAGGATAAAGAAAAAAACCATGAAAAGAGAGAGAGAAAAAAAGAAGGAAAGAATGGAGGGAGCGAGAGAAGGTGGAAAGGGAAGGGAGATCTAGAATCAGAACTCAAATTGAGACTTTTCCTCCAGGTACCAGTAATCAGAAAACTTCGCTAAATCTTTAGTAAAAAATAACTAGTTGTTTGAATTAGACATGAAAAATTGAACGCATGCATATATCCATATCTATTGAAATGCTACAAAAAATGACAGTTAATAAATTTTAAAATGTATAAAACCACAAGGTTAAAGAAAATAGTAAGGAATACAGTAGTGTATGAGAGATGTAATGAATATCTTGGAAGACAAACATGGATGAAGGAGTTAGCGAAGCAGTTGTGGTTGAATACCAAGGGTCCATAGTGAAAGACAGCACAGAAAATCAAGCCAACTCATGCTGCAAAATCTCAGAAAAGCTCAGGAGTTGCAGGTACCAGGTATCACCAAAGGCAGCGGGTGGTGACTGGTCAATGCACTGTTTAAGGAGCAGTAGGCCCTAACGTGTCTGTCCACCCATTTTCCCAAGTGACTACCACTTTTTAATACCAGCAGGAATAAAAAGTTTATTTGGAGGAGAAAATGAACCAGGAAAACTCTAGATCTGAAATAAACCAATACAATGACAGAAATTTAAAAATCAATAAACTCTCAGAGAAAAATGTACAAAAGAGAAATAAATGGACAATACAAAAGATACGAACATTGATCAGCCTAGGAACTCTAACATTTAATCAGAAAGAGAAGACCAAGAAAATGGTGGGGAAGAAAATACAAAAGAAATATTTAAAAATGTTCCAGAGGTGAGGAATATGCATTTTCTGATTGGAAGGATCTACTCAGTGTAATGGTTTTTTTAAAAAGGACCTCCAGCCCTGGCCGGTTTGGCTCAGTGGTAGAGCATCGGCCTGCAGACCAATGAGTCACAGGTTCAATTCTGGCCAAGGGCACGTACCTTGGTTGCAGTTCGTCCCCAGCCCTGGTTGTGGTCGTGCAGGAGGAAACCAGTCGATGTGACCCTCTTACGTTTATGTTTCTCTCTCTCTTTCCCTTTCTCTCCCTCTCTCTCCCTCCCACTCTACCTGAAAATAAATAGAAAAATATCCTTGGGTGAGGATTTTTTAAAAAAGTAAAGGACCTCCACCAAAGCACATCGCTATGAGATTTCAATACTCTAAAAATAATGAAAAGGATTCTAGAAGCTTCCCAATCCAGAGGGACAAACATAGATTCTCTAAAAATTATTTGGAACCAAAACGATATTAGAATTCTCAACATCAGCCCTCGACACTAGAAAATTCTAGGGAATATATTAATGTTAAGGAGGTAAGTGATTTTAGCACAGAATTCTATACCCAGCTAAAGTATACATCAGTGCAAAGGCAGAATAAAGACATTTTCATACATGCAAGTCTTCCTAAAAGATATCCTTCTTTGCATCCATTCTCATGATATTCCAGGGGGATGAATTTCACCAACCATGGATATAGAGCAAGGAAAAAACAATATATAATCCAGCAAACAAGGAATCCATCAGGAAAAAAACAGGTGCTGAATCAAACTCAGATTGATAGCTGATAGAAGGCTTAGCTAACAAACAGTTCCAGTTTAAACAGGAGAATGGAGAGAGAACAGGAAAAAATAAATGCGACCTATAAGACATCTGATGTATTTAATGAGGTAGTCTAGCTGGGAAAGTGAACACAAACAAGTGTTACCAGCAATGTGCAGTGAGTATTATGAAGGAAGAAGTTTCGGTAATTATGAGAACATAACAAAGAAACCTAACCTGACCTAAAACAGAGGAAGTTTTCCCCGAGGAAGAGATGTATAAACCAGCTAAATGATGAGAGATGATAGAAAAAGCATGGGAAAGAGGGAGAGCTGTGTGAGGGGTGAAGGTATGTTGTAGGCTCAGGGAATTATTTGTTCAACAGCCAAAGGCAAATGTGAGAATGGCTCATAGAAGGGGCTGAAAGGAGTTCAAATGTTTGGAGCACAGAGCAGGAGAAAGAAAGTGACAAAAGATAAGGCAAATTCACAGCATCAAAGGCCTTGTAAGCCATCTTATGCAGTGCTCAGTAAGAGATTATGGAAGCAGAATCTAGGTGATTGCAATGGACATGTAGACAGATTGAGACATGCTTAGGAGGTAGAGTTAAGAAGCTGGTGGTGAACTATATGTGGGAAGAGAAGGAGAATGAGGATCAAATGGTCTTTGGGCATGTGGTGAACAGTGATACCATTTGCTGAGACGGAACACTATAGAAGAGGCAGTTTTGATGAAGGGGAGGAACTGTTGAGGTGGAGGATGCCATGAGACAACTAAGTAGGGATGTCTAGCAAGCAATTTTTTTATGTGGGTCTAGAGCTCTGAAAACAGGTCTAAGTTGGAGCTCAAGCTCTGAGAATCATCATGGAGACAACAATTGAAACCCTACAATGAGCACCATATGTGGATGAAGCAGAGGGGAAAATATCTACAGTTCAGGGTGGATGGAGGGAATGGAGCCTTCAAAGGGCAAGGAAGGAGCAGTCATAGGAACAGAAGCCCAACTGGAAGACCACACGGCAAAGGAGAGGGCAGCAGAAGAGCTTCGGGAAGAACTTCATGTCAGCAGTGCAATATACCGGGGATAGGTCAGTAACAATGAGGGGAAGAAAAATCCAATAAAAAAATTAATGCAGAAAGTCCCTCAAGAGCGGGATTTAACAGGAATCCTGCAAGTTGTATAACATACAGATGGGCCGTTTGGAAAACTTCAGATTATGATTCCGACCGTATGATGTACTCGCTCGTTAAAATAACTCCTTTGATGTTACCCCCTTATCCTTTTCATCTGCTATTTTTCCATCCCTTTTTTAATGACAAGTCTGAGAAACTCTGTCCGGAAGGCTCAGAGCCTTTCCTTTGCTTGTGCCCCATGGGCTCACCCCAAGACCATGGGGGAGTGTCAGTCATACCTGGGGACCCCTGCCACAGGAATCTGAGCCCCAGGCTGTCATCCACAGACCCTGGCTCCGCAGCCACCATGACCCTCATTAAAGAAGGCAGAACCAAGCCCTAAGATGGGCCAAAGAGAAACATATCAACCTCTGAGCTGTGTATTCCTTTTCTTGACACCTGACAAGGTTCAAATTTATTCCTTAAATTCCGGATTCATGGCCAGACTCCACTGTATCTGAGAAGAACACAGACCTCCTCTGACTGTGATGGCTCTAAAGAGAGACTGTTTTATGTCTTAAAAAGGTAATATTTATCACATTTACCAAAACAAGCAGAAAGTTTATAAAATCTTCCTGGCTGTGTCCAGGGTTATATTCCATCTATTTTGGGAAGTGATCTCGTACTTTTAGTAAGAATAGAGATGGGGGACATTTTGCCAGTTGAAGTATTGCTCTATCTGCTCTGTCCATCCCAGACTTTGCCCAGGAGAGAATCTGGCATTTATCTTTTCACAGACACGCGCACGCACACACACACACACACGCGCACACACACACATCTTTCTGAATGATACAAGGCCCATTTCCAATTCTGCTTCAAAGAATACTGGACCTAGTTTGAGGTAAAATTATTGCAAGTAGTTGGGATGTCATGTGGCATGTTTTAGAGGCACCATGCAGTTTGAATTCAAAGTATGCTTTGCACAAACACATCTGGAAGAGGGAAAGGTGGAGGTGGTGTGAGGGGGCAGGGATGAGGGAACTCCCCAATAGTGGGTTCGGGTAATAAATGGCCTGAGATCAGATTCAGACTTGCCTCTCACCATGCCTGGAGCCATCTCAGAAATCACTGCCGATGAGCATTATTCTGGGGCCTGGAACATTTAAGACTACCCGCCTCCTCTCTGGAAAGCACCTGCCACAACTCTGTCAGGCCTAGGAGCCTGGGTGGCATGAGTGGGAATAGTCCGAGGCCAGTTTTATCTGTTATCACGTCCTCCTGGTGCCCAGGTTTTACTGCCTCCCTGGGAAGACTTTGTGTTTGCATCTCCAGGGTCTCTGAACCAGGCCCAGCAAAGGTGCCTGCACAGAGCTGGACTTCCAAGTGGCCCCATCTGGGACACCTGTCACATTTAGGGGTGGAAAAAGGGAGTCTGAGAGAACTGGAGAAGCTTATCCAAGGTCCCAAAGGGCATCTGTGCAGGATTCTTGGCATGCCTGCTATCTGTGCCAGCCTCCTGGAGACCTGTGGGATTAAAGGGTAATAATCATATTGCTCTAAACCAGTGTTTCCAGCAAAGGACACATTCCACTAGCAGTGCATGTGACACCTTTGGAAGGTCTCCCCACTTGGCCTTGTATCTCATTAGAGCACCTGGGAAAGTGATTTCCTTTCCTGTCTCATTCAGCCCCCCTGACTGCAGTCAAGGAGAAAACCCCTCTGCTGCTGGTCTGTCCTTAACACCTCCCCCATGCTGGGCACAGTCCTTTAAAAGGAGAATGCGGCTCTCAGGCCAAGGTCATTGGTTGATAGTGCAAGTTGTATTGTATTTCTTTCCATAGTTATTTGCTGTTTGTGGTAATGGATGGTATTCATTTTCCACTTTAAGAAATGTTAGCGATTTGAATAAAAAATGAATTTGTTTAGAGGAAATTAATATGCAAATATCTATTCAAGTAGATGTGAGGAAAAAATTTAAAAGTTGGTTCACAAATGACTGAAGATTGGGAAACAATGTTTTAATTTAAGAAGTGAGCTGGACTGTAAGATTCTCAAAGCCATCAAAATTATAGTCAAGGTACTTTTTGCAACACACACACACAGAATCTAATGAGAATGGTGAACCCTCAAGGGGAGGGATAAAGTTTAGTGGACTGCCTGACTTACAATAAAGGTCAATTAGTCTTTCACATTTTAAAATTTTTTTGGAAGAATGTTAGAAAATTCCTCTCAGAAGTAGATAATGAATACTATAAACAGTCAATCTTACAACTGTATAATCTTACATATTTTATAAACCTCAAATATTCTTATGTAGCAAGATCATTTTTCTAGCAAGATCACCTACCTAACTCCTCAGATTCGCTTCTTTATTAAAAAAAAAAAAAAAAAATCAAGTCTGGTCTCTAAGATTAATATTTCTCTCCCTCGGAGAAAAACTTTGCGGCAGGCTTTGAAGGTACACAAGAGCTACATTTTGAACCAAAAGCCAATGGACCCAGAAAGAGGAGGAAAATTGTATTCCTGAGTTGCTCTTTTCAGTCTACTCCCTGGACTTGAAACACAAAGCATGACATGTAAACGTACAAGCCAATAACAGTCAGCAACACCTTGGCCACCTGGAACCCCCAAGAATGGTTCTTCCTTTCTCAGATGTCCTTATTTTCCATTTTCTAGATAGCTGAGCATATATCCAAGCTGCATTTTCACATAACGTATTGAATAAAAATTTCTCTAGAATAACTTTTCCAGTGTCACACAGTGAGTATATTGTGCTGCCGCCAGCAAAGAGCTAAAGACCGCTGGGTCTAATTTTAATAATGTACACCGCTCCTTCCTCATGGCCAGGCTCAACTGTCATTTTTCTTTGGAATATAAAAGACTCCTTTTTATTTTCTTGCTTATTTCAACTAGGTCACACATAAAGATATTGCCAGGTGCTGAACGCTGAATTGGATGGGTCTAATTTATTGAGAGTAGGTTCTAAGTGGAAAGTGGAAGATCCACAAATCATAATCATAGGGATTTCCTGTGACCAAACTCAAATTACAACCCAAAGAATTATAAAGAGCTTTGGAGATAGACTACTTAGGGTTTGGTGGAAGAACTTTTTGTTCTCCGTCCCTGAATGTAACTACATAATTACGTGGGATGTGTCCTTTAGCAGACTAGAAACTGAAATGAGAAAAATATATTTGGAAACAGAAACTTGTGTTTGGAATCAGCAGTGACTACCTTCATTGACGAGAGGAGAGGTTCACAGACTGAGCTGAGATGAGAGCACCTCAGAGATGGTTATAATGCCATCATTTTCATCATGGGATGAGGACAGGGAGACTTAGGGAAGTGACTTGACCACAGCTTTATGAGTTACTATGCAATTACCATCACTGAACTGTGGCATATTAAACACACATCAAGCATAAACCAGAAAATTTAGCCTTCAAGGCAAACAGCCGTGTGTTAGTTTCATCTGTTATGGAGCTGATGGAGTCGATGGGTGGGGAACAAGCCAACACACTGTCCAAACATATGCCTGAGTTCTTGCTGCTCTTACACTCTATCAAAGGCTGCTGGGTCCAGAGTGAAAAGGGCTAAATGGTAGAGCATATGTCCAGAAATGAAAAATGGGCATCTCATGCCCACAAGCTATATACAATTCCACCCAGAACAGAACAACAATGTCCTGGAAGGGCAGATGTCTTCCCCAGATGTTGAGGGGGAACGGAGACTTTCCTTTGTAGCAGTGGTGGAGAGGCTGGTTTCATAGCTTTCCAGGGGCTAGATGTGGCTTTGGTACATCTTTTTTTGGTCTGCATATTTTCTGGGCATTTGTCCATAACAACTGTGGTCTCTCTGAGAGGGTAAACTCCTAGAGAACAGCAACCATGTGTTTCACCAGCTCTGCTTGATGACGATCACTGAGCGAACCTCAGTCAAAAAGCTGGAAAACAGGGCACAGCTTCAGAGGGTTAAGTTTCTCAAGACTGATGATTTCCTGACTGAGGACTAGAGGCTAGTTTAAGCAGGGAGGTAGAACAGGTGCCCAGACACCAATGCTTTCACCAACTCTCCTCTAAGAGAGCACGTGCCCAAGGGCCACCTGAGGTTGTCCCCAGTGGGGACAGAAAACCATCCTAAGCATTCAGCTTAATTAATGGTCAGTGATGCTGAGGTCTGTTCTGAGGACTGGGATGGTCACGTTTTACGAGGGAATGTTGAAGATTCTCATTCCTTGAAGGAGAGCTCTCACTAAAAAGGGTTTTCTTTCCAGGTAAACGACATTTTCTCCCTTATAACTTTAGCTCTGCAAGTGTTTCTGAGGAAGACCAAAGAATCGTTTTCTCTGGAGACCTTTTAGACAATTACAGCCCCCCATGGAGGCAGGTGACCCTGGTGTAGTTTTCCATGGAGAAAGGAGTTGAATCATATATACTCTAATGGTTCCATTCAGCCCAAGCAACGTAGGATTCGGCAACCTTTCAATAGATTTAGAGAAACTCTGGGCTCTTGCCCTTGCTGTGACCCTGACATGCCCCAAGACTTTGATCAGGGAGCTGCCATCTCTGTGAGCCTTACTTTCTCCATCTTGTAGCACCGCCTGGGTCAGGAGGTGATTTTGATAAGCCTGAGTCAGTTTGTTGTTTGTTTAGAAAAGATATCCACACCCAAGAGAAATTGTTTCTTTAAACAAAATAATTGCAGATCATCTTGTTACAAATGATGGTGGCAGCTTTCTTCAAGAGCCAGACACAGCCTGGAAGAAGCCCCTCAGCTTAGGATTCTTTCCCTGACTGCTCCCATATCCCTGACCTTCACTTACTCTGAATTCTGACCGAGTTTGCACCAAACAGAGAGCACCTGGTCATATGCTATCTATTTTGTCTCTCAAACTTAAAGTATAAGGTCTGAGAAGACAAGGACCATTTCATTTATGTATTTTTAAAAAATTTAATTGCTTACAGCCCTGGCCGGTTTGGCTTAGCGGTTGGAGCGTCGGCCTGCGGACCAGAGAGTCCCGGGTTCGGTTCCCGCTAGGGGCACGTACCAAAAAAAAAAAAAAAAAAAAAAATTAATTGCTTACAAATCTTGTACTTAGGTTGAAAGAAAAAAAACAACACAGGCTGTTGTTATAAGACTGAATGTTTGTATCCCCTCCAAAAGTCGTATGTTGAAGTCTTTTTTGCTTGTTTGTTTTTGTTTTTGTGGAAAGTATTACAGATGTTCCCTCTGTTTTCCCCCATTGATCCCCTCCTCCCTGCTCCCACCCCCACCCTGCTTTCTCCAAACTATTGTCTGTCTTAATTCCCATCACGATGGTAGTAGGAGGTGGAGCCTTTGGCAGGTAATCAGGTTTGGATGAGGACGGGATGATGGCACCCCCATCTTACACTCTTACACTGAGTGGGATTAGTGCCCTTATAGGAAGAAGAAGAGACACCAGAGCTCTCGCTCTCTCCACATGTACAAAAGGAAGAGGTCACGTGAGCAGCGAGATGGCTGCCATCTGCAAGCCAGGATGCGGGCCCTCACCAAGAACCAAATCTGCTGGCACCCTGATCTTGGACTTCACAGCCTCCAGAACCATGAGAAATACATGTGTGTTATTGAAGCCACCCAATCTGTGTTATTTTGTTATAGTGGCCCGAGCTGATGAAGACAGCTAATTAAATTCAGACTGCAGTATTTGTGGAAGTGACTGTTTGGTATACAATTCTCATCTTTTAGTATGTAACTCATGTGAATCAAGAAGTGAAGACGGTGGTATTCCCTGCAAGCCCTCCTGCAGTATGGACAGTGTTATTTCTGGTTATGTAGCTCATAGCCTGGCTCTCTGACCCTTAAAGAATATTCTCTTAGCCAGCCACTTATTGTTCTTAAATTCCTTTGCTTCTTTGAACTAGCCAGAGTGGACCAATGTTCACAATTAAGATGGCCAATAACATGAACAAATACAGTTGGAAAAGAAGGAATTAAACAAGTTTCTTTGCAGCAGGACTTCTCAGAACCATTAATACAGTGTGCACAGTCAGTCTCCAAGGGAGAGACAGAGTGTGTGGCAGCATCTTCAGCTAATCCTGTGGGGACTGGCTATTGCATCTAAAACAGTTAATCTTGCAAGGGGATTGCAAAGAGCTCCAGGCCTGGTACAAATTGTCCACCCTGTCCTCCTAAACAGAATGGGCCCAGCCTGAAAGTGCTACCCCAGGCATCTCTGTCATTCCCTGGCTTTCTATGGCTGGTCTGCCTAAAAATGTCCACTGGAACTGATTTTTCTTGAAACACCATAAGCAATAGAAATGAAAGGCAGAACAAGTTACATTTTCTTTGTCCTGAAAGTAGATTTTCACTTGCTGCATCCTCTTTCCTTTAGATCTAGTGCCTGTGAGTCAATGTTTATTTTCATCACTGTCTCAATGCAAACCTAATTGAAAGTTGACCTTCTATAAAATCTGTATAAAGCCACCTGGGAGGGGAGAGAGAATCCATATGGAAAGCCATCCTGTATTTCACCAGCTATGCATTTTTCCCCTCCTAAGAGCATATATTCCAGACTTTCTTAGAGAGTTTTCTAAAGTTACATATTTCAAACTTCCACCTAGCCACCATACTGAAAGTCTCTTTCACCTGTTCACTGGGAGAACAGATAGCATTAGAAATATTAGACACCCAGAGGTCAGAGATACCTGATTTCTAGCTCTGCCACTTGCTGCTTATGTGTACTTAACAAAGTGCTTAATCTTTTGGAGCCTCAAACATCCCAAATTAGATTGGCAAACAAGCCCTGCCTTATGGGGCAAGTTATTGGCAAGTGGACAAAGGATAGCCAAGCTATCTGAGAAGAGGAGAGGCCATGAAAATCCTGCTGAAAGTCTGGCCCTGCTGAGCTAGACCCTGGCAGCAAGGAGAGAGATGAGAAGTGTTCATTACATACGGGACTCCGATCTCAAAGATGTTGTTCTGGATCAACTGCTTCCCCAACATGATGATGCTGAGCTGAATGCAGAGCTCCATGAGGCAGCCCCCGGGAGCACACTGCAGAGAGGAAAAGACAAAGGAAGGAGTGGTTAGACCAAGTGAGCTCAGAGGAACAAGGGCGTGGTGCAATGGGGATAAGGATGGTACTGGGGTGGTAGGTGCCCTTACGAACCACCAGCTAGGCAGGAAACACCAGTGGTTAGCTATACTTACTTCTTCCATGCGGTAACCATTGAACACATAAACGTAGCTTCCTGGTCTGCCCACAAACCTGAAATTGAGAAGTGTGGGAAGAGTTAGGGAAAGAGAAAGAAAGTCGGGGCTGCTTGAGGGCATGCCTTCAGAGCAATAGCCACTGCCCAATGTCCTTCTTGAAATTACTGATCAGGGCAAGTAATAAATCACCCAGGGACAGTTCATACCCTGTTATCAGCTAATAATCATCTAAAACACCTAGGGTTCACCTTCAGGGTATAGGGGGTGAGGCTAGTGTGGGGCTGGGAAGGTCACACAAAGGAAGAGTGTGTGTGTGTGTGTGTGTGTGTGTGTGTGTGTGTGTGTGTGTGTGTGATAACTTCTGAGCCTAAACACAATAAAATTTGGATTATCTCTAAGTGTACCGTGGATGTATCTTCTTCTCTCAACTAGTTTAAAGAATTGAGTTATGATTGCAACTCTTCAGTGAGTGCTTGTGATTTTCCAGGAAATGAAGGGTGAGACAGACTAAAGTTGTAAGTGGAGATTCCTGGGAATATAAAAGAAAAATCTAGACTTCTTACTGAAAACATTCAAAGGAATGGAAGAAGCCTGCCTCATTCCTCTTCAAACTAACATCAATTTTATTGGGGGATAAGAAGACTGGGCAGGTGGGGGAAACACAGAGGTAAAGCCAGTCATGGAACTAAACAGGTAATTAGATGAATCCTACTTATTTGAAATGCCATACCTGGGTCCACCTGTTAAAATCCTGTATCCATTTAAGGCTCAGCTTAAACTTTTGCTTCTCTGTGAAGTCTCCTTGTCTCTGTTCATCTTTGTAGCTTATTACAGCAGTTTTTGCAGATTATAATGTGCTGTTTCCAAGACTACTCTTTGAATATACCACAATTTTATCTAAAGTCAGGACCCTATTTACTTATTGCCTAGAATATCATATGTATGCCATTTGTTATTGATAGTAAATCTAGATAGAAAACACCAATGAAGTATGTACTTATTAATATGAACAGTTTCTCTGCTACTATAATTTTGTAAGAGTCAAAGACAGAGGTCCTGGGAAGGGGTGGTGGTTTGAGCCATGAACACATTTATAAGAAATTATCAAAGGTGAATGATGACAGTGCTTGCTATCGATGTCTATTTGATGAGGATTTAGTTTTAGAGAAGCTTTCCTGACACAGTTGATGTTTACTGGGAAATCTCCTTGTAGGTAGCCAACTGGTCTGACCACAAAAATATTTATCAGAAGTGATTTTACATCCAGACCTATTATATAATGAAGAATTAGACTGGCCTTTGTTGCTGGTTCTTGGAAGGAACCACTTTAAATCCTTGGAATTTCCTGATAGGAATGTCTTTGTTATTCTTGGTGGCCCTTGGGACTATACCTAAATTTATGCTAATGAGATCACTCAGGAGGAAGCAGACCATGCCAGAAGGGCCAATCATGTGATTAGAGGGTTGGGGCTTTGTGCCAGGTAATAATAGCCTGACCTCAGGTGTGGAGAGGAGAATTGGATATTGAGTTCAATCACATGGCCAGTGATTCAATCAATCATACCTACATATGGAACCCCAATAAAAATTCTGGACCCTGAAGCTTAGATGAGCTTCCTGATTGTTGGTACACCTCAATTGCCTGAAGCTGACATGTGTGAGAACGTGGAAGTTTTGTTTAGGACCCACCTAGACCTCACCTTCTGTGCCTTTTTCAAATGCTGCTATGGATTTGTACCCCTTTGCCATAATAAAACTGTAATTGTAAGTACAGCACATTCCTGAGTTATGTAATTTGTTGTGGTGAATTATTGAACCTGAGGGGTTAGTGATTATAGGGGTTAGTTGTCCAAATCATGAGTGGCCTGGGAACCCCATAGCTTGAGGCTAGTGTCTGCAGTGAGGACAGTGGTATGGAAGATTGTGCCGTCAATTTGTGAAGTCTGTACTAACTCTGGGTAGTTAGCATCAGGACTGCACTGCAACATCTGAGTCAATGGCTAGAGATGAAATTCTTTCCTGCCTCATTCTCAAAGCTAGGAGACACAAATTCTTTTAAGAGTCACCCTTTAGGGCCCAGAGCCAAACCCCTGTAGAGTTTCCCTATTGATCAGAATCTGAAGATGCTGATACAAGATGGTTTAGTGTTAACACCACTGCTTCCTGAATAGCCAGGGGAGGGGAAGGATGGGGAATGGGGCTGAGGATGTGAACTGACAATGGGGACGGGCAGACTCCAGTGTAGGACCCAGACTTAGTGACCTGTTTCTCTTCCATATATGACAATACACTCACCTCCCCTTGAAAAAGGCCACATAGAAGATGGGCGAGTAGGCGTTGACAAACTTTAGCAAGAAAGCTTTCAGTATCAGGCGTTCTTCAAAAGTCTGTTCTGTTTTTGGAACCTCTGAAAGAGAAGAGCAAAGCTAATAAGATTTCTTGCCAATCTGAATTTTGAACCTGTGACATGAGCCATTGTCTTTCAACATATTCCTTCAAAGTAGAAACCAAGAGATTCAGCTCTCTGGCATATTAGAATTGAATTAATCTGGCAGGTCCCACATGTTTGCCAGGTAACATGAGGCTACAACAGGCTCAGGGTACATAAAATCATCACCTTTCTCCTTCCACTTTCCTCCTTTTATCCACTCAAACAATGGTTTCACACTGTGCTCCTCAAAGAGGGGTCTGGGCAGCAGAACCTCCTCCTACCACCTTGATTCGCCAAGGGAATTCAGTTTTTCCTGTATAATTCCCACTTCTATCAGATTTTACTTGAAAAAAAGTCCCTGACAAAAATGGCTTATTCAACACTGAACTAGAGCAAAGAGGTGGCAAAGATTTATCTTGAGTATCATGGCATTGTTCCTCTTTTTCTCCTTCATTTTTAGCAGGAAAGCCCTCAACTGTATGTCCTCTGGATAGGCTGAGACATCTCAAGTTCACTCACTCAAATGATGAGGGGTCATCAGATGAGGTAAGTGAAACAAATACAGCCTAAGACTAATGTCTCAAACTTGAGGGTCACAGTGCCCATGTGCTCTATCAGGTCCAAGCAGAGGAGACAGCCTGCTGATGTTCTCAGAAGGACTCTGAGGAACACTGAGCAGAAACCTCATTGGTGCCTCCAGAAGACTTGAAATCTATGGGATGCTACAATGGGCAGCTGTGCAGAGTGCTTAATGGGGTCTCCACAGACCATGACAGAGAAAAGAGGTTACAGGGCCACACTGCAGAGGCAGAAGGAAAGTACTAACCCGTAGCATGTGCATTGATGAGTATAGCCTGAAAGTGTGTCAAGCACAGGGCCAAAGTGCTGGGACCATGTGGCCAGGAAGTTCTGTGTCCAGATGAGACTAGTGTGTGGACCTGCCTGACTCATCTGCCTACCTGACTCACACATGGCTTCTGTAGGAATCATTAGAGGTGTGGACACAAGACCCTGTTCTCTCCACTGAAGTGCCCTTCTCTGACCCACCCCTCATGTACAAGTCCTTCCCACCTTTGAACATCCAGATCAAATGCTACACATACTCTCCCTCCCAAAACCTTCCCTGGTGCCTTCAGCTGGTAGTAACCTTCCTGTTTTCTTCTATACTATTTTATATTTCTCTATATTCATTAGCTACACCCATGTCCTATGAAAAATCACAGTAGTAGTAGCTTTCATTGATTGTCTGTGTCTTAGTTTGGATTACCCTCTAAGTCAGGGATTTGGGAGTAAGTAGTTTATTTGGGAGGTGCCCCATGAAGCTTGGTGAGAGTGTAGGGTGGTGAGACATGGAAGACAACATGGATGTGTTCATGAAGAGGTTAATGGCACAGAAAACTGGGACTCAGTCCCACTGGGGACCTTCTAAGAGACTGTGTGAAGAGAATTAAGAATCATTACACTGAGGGACGAGCAAGCAGGAGTGAGTCCCTCACTGTTTGAAGCTGCTGGACTTGACTCCCTGGCACTTCCAGGTTGTCCTGTGCATGGGCTGAGCATGCCCCCACAACCAGAGAACACCCACAGACAGAGGGCTGCAGTGACCCCCAGGGTGGCCAAGGGGATGTGCACGCTGCACCACAGGCTCTGCTGCAAGCTGCCCTACAGGGGGCACTGCACATGGATGCGTGAGTTAGCGATCTCATTTCATCCTCCCCTACCTAAGTGAGGGAGGTATTATGTCTCCTTTTTTTGGATGAAGGGAACTGAGGCCCAGAAAGGTTAGAGCCTTGCTCTAGATCACATAGCCAGTAAGTGACAAAGGTGAGATTTGAACCCAGATCTGCCTGCCCCCAAAGACAGTTTTTACTACCCCACACTTTGAAGTCAGGATCTTTGATTGATCAAGGTTGACATCACACATCCTCTTTCACCTCCCCACTTTCCACCCCCAGCCAAACATGATGCACCTAAAAAATATTTGTCACTGTTCAGTTCACATTCATTAAGCACCAGCTGTGTGCCAGGCACCATGCCAGGATGAATGAAGACTTCATTCCCTCCTTCAAAGAGGCACACTTAGCAAGGTCTCCGTTGAAAGCCTTTTGCAGACTGCCAAGTCTCTTCCAGATTTACTCTATGAGCGACAAGGTATCATCTCCCCTCTCATCATAGCAGGGGATCCTAGGGAGAAGAATGAAGCATTTTCATTTCACACAGCACAGCGAGCCCCTCATTCATTTGCGATCCTAGAACACTATCTTGCATATTAGAAGGCAGTACCCAATGGCATCAGCAGTGGTCTGTTAAGGAGACTGTCACAGGCAGACATGAGCCCCCAAAGACCCATGGCCCAGGAGGGGACTTAAGGATGGGAAAGTTTAGAGACCCCATCATGCTACTATCACAAGTGTGATCCTGCCTTGATTTCTCCCTAAAGCTGAAAGGGCCTAAGGAAATGAGAGTTACTCACTTGTCTTAGTCCCCTGAGCCCTGAGAAACATGGTGTCACTCCAATAAACCCAGCAACACTGGAAACTGGTCCACTCTCCAAGCTCCCTTTCATCCCAAGGCCCACTTCAGTTCACTTTTTTCAGTGAATAGTCCTAGAGGCCCTGGCAGGCCATGCTGTGGCTCACCCTATCTGTGGCTCAGCTGGATATTAAGGGGAGAGATTATTTGATTGTTTTGTTTGGCCACAGGGATGGCTGTAGGTGCAGATTCTAGTATCAGACATATTTGAGTTCAACTTCAGAATGTAATTAGAGGAGTGAAGTTATATAAAAAGGAAAAGGATACCTGCCTCACAGAACTGCCCTGAGGACATGATGGGAATGTTTATAAGGCACTCAGCCTAGTGCTTGGCACAAGGTAGACTCAATATATGATAGCTCCTATTGTCACCATCATCATTATTAACATCATCATCATCGTTATCCAGGTCCAGCAGCCCTGCTTTTGACAGCACAGGTGGGGGTCTGTGGCCAGATGCTAGTGCATCTGTGTAACCCATTGAGGTTCTGGGTATCATTTCCATGTTGACTTCCGATTACTTTCTACCAGTCAATGGCGAGCATGGCTGGTAGGTGACCCTGCAGGTACACAGCTGGGAAAGTTGGATCAACACAGCCCCTGCACCCACCCCTGAAGAACCACAGCCCAAGCTTCCTGAGGTCCTCCAGACAGGTTTGAAAACAGCATGGCCTGCCAGGGAATCTGAAGACATTGTCATAAGTCTATAGGAGAGGAAGTTGGACTAGTCTAACATGACAGCCTTCAGCTTCAGCTGATAGACGGCTTTGTGATCCTCTCCTTCCTGCCACGCTTAAACAGACACAAAGCACAACCTCATGAGATAAAAGTCCTGGCCAACACGGCACTGCGTCATCAATAAGCATCTGGCTGAAGATTTGTACTCACCACTGACAGTTAACACTGCCACTTCTGGGAGTTCTTTAGTTTATGTATGTTAGCAAAGCCCCTCAGATGTTTAACCTCTCAGGCCTTTGCCCTCCCTGTTACAAATCCTGCCCAACAAAGAGGTCAGTGCCTCCCTGTTGATTGATGCGTATCAGGTCCTCCCCGGGCTCAAGACTCAGGTCCACATCTTCAGCCTGATTCTCATTCTCCCTGACTAAAGGAAACGACGCTGGGGCCCAGGTGGAAATGCCTGCCATCCATTTCTAAGGTCGCTGTTAGTTTTAAGATCTCATAACTCTAAACCTCCATGTGGCTGTTAACTCTGTCACTTCCCCACCCTGTCCCACCCCACCCCCACAATAGACAGTCTGGATGGCTTTTTATAATGAGCATGGTCACAAAGTTGCCAGAGGTACTCTACTGTGCACACGTTTTGAATGAATGAATGACAGGGGGAAAAAAACATTATTTAGAAGGGTGAAAAAATGTTGTCATTTACTAAAAATTCCCTGTCACATTCCAAGGAGGGCAAATCCGAAGGCAGGACCTTTGTCTTCTGAGCAAGATAATGAATATGAAGGCGCAAGAAAGGGGCAGTCAAAGGAGAGTTACCTTTCCCTACATGAGATCCCAGGTGGGGGTGCTGGAGTTTTATGCAGGACCCAGAAAAGCCTAAAGCCAGTGCAATGGGAGGGGGAAGGAAAGAGTAGGAGACGAGGGAGCTGCCACCAAAGAAGAAATTTAAGTGGCAGGCTGGGGGATGGGGGTTGTGGAGATGCCCAGAGGAAATCTTCATTAACTCCTACCGTGTGATTGGTGGTATGATCCCCCTCATTTGCCTCTCCACAGAATCTTCAGTAAAGGTTCATTAAAACCTGCTTGAAGAATTATGAATTTGTTCTTGGGGGAAGGAAGTGTCCACAGACTGAGTCCTACTTCAAAATGGGCAGCAGGGCATGAACAGAGAATTTCCATGGTGCCCTGCTGTAGCTCAGTTACAAAAGAGAGATTGGGAAGAGAGAGAGAAGAGATAGAGACAGAAAGACAGGAGGAGAAGGAGGAGGAGGGGAATGGGAGGAGGAGGGGAGAGGAGGGAAAGGGAGAACTTTTCCTAGGAATTTGAGCCTCTGCCCAGTGAGCCTGAGGCAGCAAATCCAATAGTAACTTGACTGCATCTCATCTCTAGCCTTGTCTCTCACTTTTTCTTTAATTTTATTTTTAATTTTAATTTTTTTCCCTTTTTATTGAATTTATTGGGATGACACTGGTTAACAAAATTATATAGGTTTCAGGTGCACAATTCCACAACACATCATCTGTACACTGTATGGTGTGTTCACCACCCCAAGTCAAGACTGTCCATCACCATTTATCCCCCCTATACCCTCCTCCACCTCCCTTCTCACTTTTAAATATTTTGTGGATAAGAAAATTAAAACCAATGTCACACAAAAATAAGTAATCAGGTCTGAAGAGCTGAAAACTTGGAAAACTTATAAATGTGGCTAGAAGGGGCTTAAGGATGAGGTATGGAGAGGCATGTGTCTTTGATTTTCTTTTATAATCTCCTTTGAACTTTTGGTACTCAGATCTCCCGATCCCTACAGGAATTTCCTCCAAGGTCTCTAGAAAGAGAATCCAATTCTTTCAGAGCTCATTGCTCCAAATGGAAATGAATGGCTCCCGTCCTCTAGACTGATAAATCATGGGCCTAGCTATTATTTATTAGTTTTATTTTTAAAACAGCCTTTGCTTGTGCGTGTAGGGCCACGAGCCACCATAAATAATGGGCATTTCCAATAAACAATCCAAATCCACTTGATAGGCCACTAAATCAGCTGGGTGCCCCCACCTCAGAGAAGGTCTGTGGCCATGTCGTGTGCTTGGCTGGGAAAGGAGGCCCTCAGGGAGGGAGAGAATTGGGGGGCAGCGGGAAGTGTCAAAGCCCTGGAGCTCCAGCTGGATTTGGAGATCTTTCAGTAGCCAGCATAAGGAATCTCGCTGCCAGGGACAGAGATGATGTGACTGAAGAAATGGGACAAGGGTCGCAGAGCCCACATGGGGTGGGATGATGTCTTCAGGACAAGTAGGGCGACCTGCACTCAGGCCGCTGAGCAGGGCCCCCTCACAAGACCCAAACCTCAAAAGTGGTCTGAATCCAAGCCCCATGAGAAATTGGCCCAGCCTTGTTGTGCTTCCTAAGACTCCAGATACAGTGCCTTTATATTTCCATTGCTACAGGGATGTAATGAAGGAGTGTTAACATGGAGAGTTCGAGTAGGCAGAGGGCAAACCCTCTCCACCCTTCATATGCCTCTGAAATCCTGCAGCCCCCAGAAAGCCACCCAGCTGAATGAGAGGCCATCTGCGGGTTCTGCCTGCTCCCAACCTGTAGAAACAGATTTCCGTCAGAGAGCAGACTCTATCTAGGACCAGGAAGGACAATCAGATAGAATTCCTGTGCACAGCCATTACCTACCTCCCTTTCTCTTAAGTGTTAAACCTCTGGGGCTCTATGTCATGAAAAAATATGGCTACAAATGACCCAGCTGTAAACTGCCTTGGAAAATAATTAGTATGAAAGCCTGAGTTAGCCCCAGGGGGCCAACTAAGAACTCAGTCTCCAGAGCGCCATTCTAATCATACGGAAGCAGAGTGGCCAGCAAGAGGATGCCAGCTGCAGAATCTGAATTTCAGAAAAGCAGGTCCTGCTAACTGATGTCCCCAACGACCCAGCCAGTAGATACATAATGATGGCGACAAGACAAAATGAGATGTCCACGTGTGTGTTTCAAGTAGCACCAGCCCTGGCACTACTCTGGGCAGAAGGATGGAGGGCCTGAACCTGTGTGCTGAGTCAGAAAGCAAAGGCGCCTGCTCCTCACCCTGCCTCTCCTCCAGGGCAGATCAGGCTTTTGCAAACAGCAATGTTTTCTGACAGGCCAACCATCTGGCCTTCCCTTCATTTGTAGGTGTGTGTGTTGGGGGTGGGGGGAGGTGTCCCAGCCTCCTGTATGATGTTGTTGACTTGTTTGTGCCTCTGGGAGGGAATCACCCTAGGAGAAGCCAGCCAGCTGGGTAATTAGGCAGCCAGTGCATCGCCTAAGGGAGCTGAAAGCTCCAGAACTGGAGATTAAGGATGGGTGTTCCTGACATACTCCTGCAGCACGAGGGATCCCTCCCTTTGAGTCAGGAAGATGGCTCTTGCTCCCAGATAAAGGGGTATGAGACCTACAGTGCTGTCTAGAAGCCTAGCCCAAGGTGACAGCACCCCAAATGCATCTCATTTTAAGGAAAAAGGAGAGTAAATAGAAAGGAAGCACTAGAGGCGGGGAGGGAGAGAGGGGGGAGCAAATGAGAGAGAGATGAAGGGAGGAAGGGGGAGAGGGAGAAACAGAGAGAGAGAAAGAGAAAGAAAGGAGGGGAGGAGAGAGAGAGAGAGAGTTCTACCATGGACCCATCACAAAAACCCCATATCCAGTACCCACTGTGTGCCAGGCACTGTAGTGCACTTTACATAGATTCTGCATTTGATTGTTACAATTGCCCTATGAGGATTTTTCTCCCCATGGCAATGACAGGAGTGGGGAGCCAACACATAATATACCCAGTTCATGACCCCAGACATTTCCATAACACCAGTGGGTCACTTCACAAATGCATCCACTGGTCTGGAAACCAAGCCCCCAGTGAATAGGAAGGGAGCAATTCCATCTTTAGTTCATCCCTCATGTTTTCCCAGAGGAAGACAACCCAGAGGAAATGTTTTTACCTCTTCCATTATTACCTCTTTTTATTCAACACACATTTATGAAGTGACTATTACATGCCAGGCACTGGGCACTGGTGAGCCAAACCAATAAGCTCCCTGCCACGTGGAGCTTAGAGTCTAGAAGAGGCAGGCAGACAAATAAGACCATTTCAGAGAGCAATGAGTACTAAAGGAACATGCAAGGGGATGAAAAGGAGATGAAAAAGATGACAGGAAGATTGCTTTAGTCAGAATCGTCAGGTAAGGCCTCTGAGGAGGTGACCTCTCAGATGAGACCAGAAGGATAAGGAGGAGCCAGCATGGAGGAGCTGGGGAGGATCCAGGAGGGGGTGGCATCAGTAAGGGCAAAGGCTGGGGGACAGGAGAGATCTAAGGATATACAAGGAACAGAGAGGTCTACGCGACTGGAGCATTCTGATCAAGGAAAAGGTTACAGGCAGTGGAATTGGGAGGAAGGCAGAGTCTGGATAATGGGGCTCTGCAGGCCACAGGAAGGACTTCAGATTCAGGGCTTTGCACAGGGGAGAGGTATAGTAATGTTAAACTTTAAAAGGATCACAGAAAATGAACTGTGTACATGTGGTAGGAAATGGGGAGGGGCAGCCCTGAAAGAGGGAGACACAGAAGCATGTAGTTGTCTAGGTGAAAGATGGCCAATATCGAAATGAACTTGTGCAAAGTGATCAGATCTGGGATAGGTTTGAAGGTGGAATTGTAAATATTTAACAGGCTGGGTTCTAGGGGTGAAGAGATAGACATAGAGATAGATAGATAGATAGATAGATAGATAGATAGATAGATAGATAGATAGATAGATAGAGAGAGAGATCTAGGATGATGCTTGGGTTTTGATAGGAATATTTGAGTGGCTGGTAGTGTTATTTCCTGAAATGGGATGAATGATGAAACATAACAGGTTTGGAGGAAAAATTAAGAGCTAGAGATTCCAAAATGGCGGCAGAGTGAATGGAAGCTACGCAGACCATCTCTCAGGAACAAACTGGAATTACAACTAAAATAAAGACAAATCGTCAGGAAAAAGCAACAGAAAAGCAGCTTGTGAGGACCATATAACCAGGGACACTGAATTGATCCTGGTAGGATCGCGGAGGTGCGAGCGGGGGACTGGGAGCCCACGGACATCAGCTGTCTTAGCTGTGAGCAGCGCCCTTGGGGTTAAAATCCCAAGCCGGCTCCACAGCACAGAGGGCCGGGACAGAGTGCTAAATTAGCTACAGCCACTCACCTTGGGCTCTGGCAGAGGGAGGGCAGACTGGACTGGAACTGTGTGGGGACACTTGGGATTTGGAGGGTGCTCAGAGCTTTTGCTGAGTTGCGGCCACGCAGGATGGTGGCCATCTTACCCCTTCCCAGGGCTTTGGGGAGAGGCAGTGGCCCCTTCCAGGTGGGCCAAAGAAATGCACATTGAGGCTCATCAACAACCAGCATCTGCCCCACCCTTGGGAAATCCTCTTATGCTGAATACTTGAGGGAGTTTTTCATTCAACTGGGAACCCAAGACTCTTCAAGTAACTAAGACTAATAGCCTCCAGGCAAAAAGCTAGAGGATAACTGAACCGTTCTGGGCTTGCAAATCTACCCAGGAAAGTAAGACTTGACTGTGGTGTTTAACGTGGGTCCTCCCATGCTCATCCAAACCCAGTAGAGGGAGCCACAAACAGCAGAACACCAACACCCACAGGGAAAATTTGGCAGGCTCCAAAACCCACTGAGATAGCCAAAAATGGTGAAACAAAGAAACAAATCCCAAATGAAAGAAAAAGAGACCTCTACCAAACATGAGATCAATGAAATGTAGTTAAGCAAGTTATCAGAAGTAGAGTTCAGAGCCATGATCTTGAGGAAGCTTAACAGCATGAGTAAGGACCTCAACACCATGAGTAAAGATATAGAAGCATTGAAAACCAATCAAGTGGAAATGAAGAATGACATAGCAGAAATAAAGAACACATTGGAAGGAATAACCAGCAGAATAGAGGAAGCTGAGGACCAGATCAGTGAATTAGAAGACAGGGTAGAAAAAATCAACCAATCAGAAAACCAAAAGGAAAAAACAATTATAAAACAGGAAGACAGCTTAAGACAACTGTGGGACAACTGGAAACGTAATAATATTCACATCATAGGAGTCCCCGATGAAGAAGAAAATGAGCAAGGGTTAGAGAATATATTTGAGGAAATAGTGACAAAAAACTTTCCTAATTTGGTGAAGGAAGAAGGCATTCAAGTTCAAGAAGCACAGAGAGCCCCAAGTAAGAAGAATCCAAACAGGCCCGCACCAAGATACATAGTAATTATAATTCCAAAAATTAAAGACAAAGAGAGAATCCTAAAGGCAGCAAGAGAGAAGCAACAGGTTACCTACAAAGGAACCCCATAAGGCTATCAGCTGACTTCTCAACAGAAACACTACAGGCCAGAAGGGAATGGCATGAAGTAATCAAGGTCATGAAAAACAAGGATCTAAATCCAAGACTACTCTACCCAGCAAGGCTATCATTCAAAAGAGAAGGTCAATTAAAGAGCTTCCCAGACAAAAAAAAAAAAAAAAAAAGGCTAAAGGAATACATTAGCACCAAACCAGCACTGCAAGAAATGTTAAAAGGACTGCTGTAATTAGTAGAAGAAATAGGAAGGAAAATAGAACCACACTAAACAAAAATGGCAATAAATAAGTACACATCAATAATCACTTTAAATGTAAATGGATTGAATGCTCCAATAAAAAGACACAGAGTAACTGATTGGATAAGAAAGCATGATTCACATATATGTTGTTTACGAGAGACCCACCTCACAACAAAAGACTCACATAGGTTGAAAGTGAAGGGATGGAAAAAAATCTTCCAAGCAAACAGAAAGGAAAAATAAGCTGGGGTAGCAATATTCATATCTGATAAAATAGATTTCAAAATGAAGGCCATAACTAGACACAAAGAAGGCCACTACATAATATTGAAAGGATCTATCCAACAGGAAGATATAACCTTGGTAAACATATATGCACCCAATATAGGAGCACCAAAATATATTAAAAATCTTCTAGAGGACTTCAAAGGAGAAATCGACAGCAATACAATCAGAGCAGGGAACTTCAACACCCTGCTGACATCACTGGATAGATCCTCTAGACAAAAAATTAACAAGGAAACAGAGACTCTAAATGAAGCACTAGACCAAATGGATTTAACAAATATCTACAGAGAATTACACTGCAAAACTATAGAATTCACATTCTTCTCAAGTGCACATGGGACACTTTCAAAGATAGACCACATGTTGGGACACACACTAAGTCTCTACAAGTTCAAGAACATTGAAATCATATCAAGCATCTTCTCAGATCACAATGGCATGAAACTAGAAATCAATTGGAACAAGAACACGCAAAGACATTTGAACACATGGAAGCTAAATAGCATGTTATTAAACAATAAATGGGTTACCAAGGAGATCAAGGAAGAAATTAAAAACTTCCTGGAAACCAGTGAAAATGAACACACAACAACACAAAATCTATGGGATTCAGCGAAAGCAGTTCTGAGAGGGAAGTTCATAGCACTACAGGCCTATCTCAAGAAACAAGAAAAATTTCTAATAGACTATCTAACCTCACAACTTAAAGAACTAGAAGAACCTCAAACAAACAAACAAACAAAAAACCTCAGAACAAGTAGAAGGAAGGAAATAGTAAAGATCAGAGCAGAAATAAATGACATAGAGACCAAAAAAACAATTCAAAAAATCAATGAAACAAAAAAGCTGGTTTTTCGAAAACAAACAAGATTGATAGACCCTTAGCTAGACTCACCAAGAAACAAAGAGAGAGAATCCAAATACACAAAATCAGAAATGAAAGAGGAGAAGTAACAACTGACACCACAGAAATACAAAGGATCGTTAACAAATACTATGAACAATTATATGGCAACAAATTTGACAATCTAAGCGAAATGGACAATTTCTAGAAACACATAGTCTCACAAAACTGGACCAAGAAGACATAGAAAACTTGAACAGACCAATAACAACTAAGGAAATTGAAGATGTAATCAAGACTCTCCCAGCAAACAAAAGCCCAGGCCCGATGGCTTCATGGGGCAGTTTTGCCGAACATTCAAAGAAGAACTAACACCCATTCTCCTCAAACTGTTCCAAAAAATTCAAGAAGAAGGAAGACATCCAAACTCGTTTTATGGGGCCAGCATAATTCTAATTCCAAAACCAGAAAATGACACTACAAAGAAAGAAAACTATGGGCCAATATCCCTGATGAACATAGATGCCAAAATCCTTAACAAAATACTAGCAAATCAGATCCAGCAATACATCAAAAAAATTATTCACCATGACCAAGTGGGATTCATCCCAGGGATGCAAGTCTGGTACAATATGCACAAATCAATAAATGTGATACACCACATAAACAAAATGAAATATAAAAACCACATGATCATATCAATAGACGCTGAAAAAGTATTTGATAAAATCCAGCACCCATTTCTGATAAAAACACTCAGCAATGTGGGAACAGAGGGATAATATCTCGACATAATAAAGACCATATATGAAAGACCTACAGCCAACATCATGCTCAATGGGCAAAAACTAAAAGCATTTCCCTTAAGAACAGGAACAAGACAGGGATGTCCACTTTTGCCACTCTTATTTAACATAGTACTGGAAGTCTTAGCCACAGCAATTAGACAAGAAGAAAAAATAAAAGGGATCCAAATTGGAAAGGAGGAAGTGAAACTGTCATTATTCGCAGATGACATGATATTATACATAGAAAACCCTAAAGACTCCATTAAAATCTACTAGACTTAATAAATGAATTTGGCAAAGTAGCAGGATACAAAATTAACATCAAGAAATCGACGGCATTCATATACATCAATGATGAACTCACAGAAAGAGAAACTAAAAAAACAATCCCACTTACCACTGCAGCAAAAAAATTAAGATACCTAGGAATAAACTTAACTAAAGAAGTAAAGGACCTATTTGCAGAAAACTACAGGACATTGAAAAAAGAAATAGAGAAAGATATTAAAAAGTGGAAGCACATACCTTGTTCATGGATTGGAAGAATTAACATCATTAAAATATCCATACTACCCAAAGCTATTTATAGATTCAATGCAATCCCCATCAAAATACCAACAACATATTTCACAGAACTAGAACAAATACTTCAAAAGTTCATATGGAACCAAAAAAGACCCCAGATAGCCACAGCAATCTTGAAAAAGAAGGACAAAGTAGGTGGGATCACAATACTGGATATCAGGTTATACCACAAAGCTACTGTAATCAAAACAGCCTGGTACTGGCACAAGAACAGGCATATAGACAAGTGGAACAGAACAGAGAACTCGGAAATTGACCCAAGACCTTATGGTCAATTAATATTTGACAAAGGTGGCAAGAGCATACAGTGGAGTAAAGACAGCCTCTTTAATAAATGGTGTTGGGAAAATTGGACAGCTACATGCAAAAAAATGAAACTAGACCATCAACTTACACCATACACAGGAATAAACTCAAAATGGATAAAAGACTTAAATGTGACTCCTTATTCCATAAAAATCCTAGAAGAAAATGTAGGCAACAAAATTTCAGACATCATATGCAGCAGAAGTTTCAATGATACATCACCTAAGGCAACAGAAACAAAGGAAAAAATGAACACATGGGACTACATCAAACTAAAAAGCTTCTGCACAGCAAAAGAAACAACCATCAAAACGGAAAGAGAACCCACTGTATGGGAGAGCATAGTTGCCAATGATATATCAGATAAGAGGGTAATTTCCCAAATATATACAGTGCTCATACAACTCAACAAAAGGAAGACAAAAAACCCAATTTAAAAATGGGCAGAGGACCTAAATAGACACCTCTCCAAACAGGACAAACAAATGGCCAAGAGACATATGAAGAAATGCTCAACATCACTAATCATCAGAGACATGCAAATTAAAACAACAATGAGGTATCACCTCACACTTGTCAGAATGACCGCCATCAACAAACCATCAAACAACAAGTGCTGGTGAGGGTGTGGAGAAAAGGGGACTCTAGTACACTGCTGGTGGGAATGTAGACTGGTGTAGCCACTATAAAAAACACTATGATGTTACCTCAAAAAATTAAAAATTGAATTGCTATTTGACCCAGTGATCCCACTTATTGGAATATACCCTAAGAAGTCTGAAACACCAATCAGAAAGAATATATGTACCCCCATGTTCATAGCAGCACTATTTACAATAGCTAAGATCTGGAAACAGCTCAAGTGTCCATCAGTAGACGAATGGATAAAAAAGCTGTGGTACATATACACAATGGAGTACTGTGCAGCTGTAAGAAAGAAAGATCTCTTATCCTTTGAGACAACAAGGAGGGACCTGGAGAGTATTATCCTAAGAGAAACAAGCCAAGCAGAGAAAGACAAATATCACATGATCTCACTTATTTGGGGAATATAATGAATATAACAGTCTGAGGAACAGGGTAGACCCAGAGATGTGGAAGTAGGGTGCAGACTGACAACTCTCAGAAGAGGGGGTGGGGGGGAAAGAGATAAATCACAGAACTTATATGCATGCACACATAACCAATGGACATGGACAACAAAGCTGGGGATAGGGTGGGGGGATGGGGAGGAGGGTGTCAATGGGGAAAAAAGGAGAAATATCTGTAACAAAAATTAATCAACAACAAAAAAAAGACTTAGGATAAGAAGAAAGAAAAATTAAGAGCTCAAAGTTGGACACATTGAGTCCTTGGACCTCTGTGCTTTTGTCCTCCCTGAGACATGCCTCAAGGTGGGTGGAGCACTGAATGATTGACAATCATCCCTCAAAGTACCTAGCCAGCTTTGAAAGATCAGAACCTCAAGCAAGTCACAGCCTCAGTGTGGAGGTTGGACTAGTGATTTCCTAAGTCCTTCCTGCTTCTGGTCTTCTGTGGTCTACAGCACAGTCAACGGGTCTATGACAGGATAGAGGAAGACCTTTCTGTCCCAGTGTCCCAAGGTAAGCAACTTACTTTGCTGAGCTTCACCATGCTAATTCCTAAAATAGCACCTTCTTGAAACATCTGTTGTAAAGAGTGAGTGTAAGAAAGTATGGGAAACACCAAGTACAGCATAAGGTCTCAAACATTTGCTTTTATTATTGAGTGTAGCAAAGTACTCTGTTAGACATTAATTTGTACACTTGTTTCTTCTCTTTAGTGAGAGAGGTGCTAGAAAGTTACCTAAAAATTCCTGACAGAGCCCTCTTAGAAGTTCAGGGGTGAGCACTTTGTCATCACTTGGGGTGATGAGGGCCCCTGGAGTCACGGAGGGTCACTTCCATCAGAGAGCAGCGAAATGGGGTATCATGAGATCTGTGTTTTGAAAGTTTAAGAAGACACACTGTATGCTCTTAGGGTGGATTTTCAGGGAGAGAAAGGAGTCCTTGGTTCTGGGTCTTTGTGATAGGTGACATTCTAGAGATGGGGGAAGAGGTGTTTATGTGCCCTGATAGCAAGGCACCCTGATAGCTGCAGACCCTCGAATAAGCTCACTCTGAAGGAAAAGATCATCCTTCCTTGAAGAGCCCAGGACCTGCCACA
Organism: Tadarida brasiliensis; assembly: GCA_030848825.1. Classification (NCBI taxonomy): domain Eukaryota; kingdom Metazoa; phylum Chordata; class Mammalia; order Chiroptera; family Molossidae; genus Tadarida; species Tadarida brasiliensis. The sequence continues at coordinate 23,504,550 of CM061263.1, forward strand.
TGGAAGGACCATCTCAGCAGTGGTCCACCCTCTTCATTCACATGGACAGAGCCAGCATCCAATCGCAATGCTGTGTAACAATGAGACCCAAAGGAGTGAAGGGCTGGCCATACTCTAGCCTGTCTCTGTTTAAGTGAGGGTGTTGGGCTGACCCCCTCTGTTTGTCAGGATCCTAAACAGGAAGCAGATTCAAAGGACATGATTCTAATGAAGGTACTACTTATAGTAGTGAAGGGACAAGAGGGAATTGTGTTACTGGAGCCCAAGAAGAACCATGAGGGAGGACTCATCCTACAGAGACTGTAATGAAAGGATGCAGTTTTGCCAGAGATGAGGAAGAAGCAGGGACGAAATAACCCCAATTTAGTCTCCTTCGGCCTTCTACGCTCCTTCCATTGCTTCCTACCGGCAGAACCCCACCAGAATCAGAGGGAGGAGCCGGATGGTACAATTCGCTGGGCCTCAAGGGGCACGGAACACGGTGGAGAAGGGATCTGGAAAGGAAACACAGCAAGCAGAGAACGATTCTTGCTCTCCTTTCTCATGGTTTAAGCCTCTGAGTTCTTAGAAAACTCAAAGAAAAGGAGAGGAATATATTGGACTTCTTGCTAATAAGAGAGATGGGTGCTTCAGTGATTAACTGGAAAAATGAAAGGGATGTGTTCAAAGTTATAGCTTGAGTTTGAGAAGGAATTCTTGCCAGTTATACATAAGTAGCAGTGTTACTACTAATAGTTTCATATGACTAGAATAAATTGTTCTACAAACTTGGGCTAAAACCATGATCACAGTCACATTTATTAGTAGTAGCAGCTCCCACCATCCTCCTCCTTCCCAGACAACATCACTGAGGGCCCTCAGGCAGTGGTAGAATCTACTGTCTTCACACCCTTCCCTGGCCTCACAGAAGGGGCAAGCAGGAGGCTCTTCTTCCCCAGTAGCCCAAGTCAGGAGCTGGTGGCAGAGCAGGAATACAAGACAGTAGAACTAACTCTCAGGCCAGATTTCAAATTACCAGTACTCTGGTCTCCCCTACACCTCCAGGAAGCCATAGGTCCCAGGATGGCCCACAGCAGCCACACGTATCCACACACACTACACATATCCTCGCTCTAGAAGTACATCCCTGTGCAGCTGATGCCCTAGTCCCAGTGCTCTGAACCATCAAAGCCTGCATTTCACCCTGCACTCTAAAAACACACTTTGTCCACACTTGATGGCAAATTAGACCCATCCATATATACCCAATCTCTTCTTTCAAAAAAAATTTTTTTGATGGTTATGGTGGTGGTATTTGTTTGTTTGTTTTTTTTCTTCTGATTTTTATTAATTTTTTTGTTACAGATCTTTCAAAAATGTTTAATGTCCCAGCATCCTTTGGTACCGAGTTGTCCCCTCCTTTTTCCCTTCTTTCCTCTCTTCTCTCCTTTATAGTGATACATTGCCTTTTGCTGAGACTAGCTTAGAACTGGATACAAAATTTTAGACTCAGGACTTCCTGGTGGCATTTCAATTCTCTTTTAAAATATGTTTTCATTGATTTTTTTTTAGTGAGAGAGAGGAAAGGAGAGGGGAAGAGAAACATCAATCAGCTGCCTCCTGCAACTCCCCACTGGGGATCGAGCTCCCAACCCAGAATCAAACTGGCAACCTCTCGGTGCCTCGGATGACACTCAATCAACTGAGCCACACCGGCCAGGGCAATCTTTTTTACCTTAATAAAGTAGTGGGACACCAAAGTCTGTGAACCCACAGAGGTCTCCTCAGGCATGGAGGCCTAGGAGGCAGGTTACAGTGCACCTCTACGACCTGACATTCACGTGGGTGGGTGCATTGCATTTTAAACCTTCTGAAGCCTCTGGTGTGTTTTCTTTGCCCTTCCTAGCCCATTTAGAATTTCCTGAGGAACAAGGACAGCTATATATTATTAGACAGTAGAGTATTATGGTCTGAGCAAGGACACTGAGGCCAGACTCACCACTTATGAGCCATATGACCTTAGGCCCGTTATTTACCTCTGTGGGCCTCAGTCTTCTCATCTTTAAAATGGGAGTGTTAAGAGTACCTACACTGTTGAGGTTGTTTTGAAGATTAAATATACTGCTTTATGTAAAGTGCTTACACAGTGTGTGTGTGTGTGTGTGTGTGTGTGTGTGTGTGCGTGCGCACGCACATACACATGCATGCACACACCCATTCATATACACCACTATTAACCATGGGCCTTGGTCAGATTTCTAAACCTCTTCAGGCTTCTCAAGAGTGAAATGCAAAATGAGTGATTTCCAGCACTACTATGAACATAATGTAGGACAATGTATGTACGATGCCCACCAGTGCCTGGCACATGGCAGGTACTGAAGAGAAATCAGATTCTTCCCTTTTGTTCACTTCCCTGTCCCACTTCAGTAGTATCTGGGGCAGCACTAAGGAGGATGATACCAGCAGTATTTGAACAACTCACAAACACAGCCATTTTCCTAAGAATGAGATATTTTGATTTAACACAACAATCATTTTTCAAGTACCTAAAATAAGCCCAACACTATACCTAGAAGAGCTTCAGTAGAGAGTGAAGGATGAATTACACAGCTCCACATGCAACTCAGCACTTGGCAGGTAGTTCTGAAAGGGAGGGAAGAGCGGGCAGTGGTGAGAGAGCTGAAGTTAGAGGAGGAAGATGATAAAAACAAGTTGATGGCATCTTGACTCTTCAAGCCTGGTGTCAGCCCTCCTCCTCCATTCTGCTGCTAGCTAGAACAATTCCCCACAGCAGAGTATGACTAGGCCCCCTTCCCAGACTGAGCCGACCCATGCCTATGCCAGTCATGATAAAACCCTACAGTTTTCAGGAGCACTAGACATCCTGCTCCCCAATGTGTGGGCTCAGAATCTCTCTGTTTCAAAGGCAAGTATGTCCCTGTGTCCTGACCCAGGGAGGGAGTGGCTATGTTCTGAATGCTTATGTCCTTCCAAAGTTCATGTTGAAAACCTAACACCCAATATAATGGTATTAAGAGGTGGGGCCTCTGGTAGGTACTCACTCATGAGAGTGGAGCCCTCATAAACGGTTTCCTTGTAAAAGAGTCTCCAGAAAGACCACTAGCCTGTTCCCCCATGTGAAGACATTTTCTTGTTTATAAGCCTTCCTGTCTGTGGAATTTCTTGTAGCAGGCCCTAACAGGCAGGACAGAAGCATGCCCTGAGCTGATCTGCTTGGTGACTCTTGTTGCCTGGCCTCTCCTGACGCCCTGTCCTGTTGGCCTGGGGGCCTGCGGTCCTGAAGTCCTGCCCAGCTCTTGCTTGTTTCCTCTCCCAGGAACCAGATCCTTTCCCTATAACCACCACCTGTGACCCCTTTGGGAATGAACAGATCACTGGGAATGGAGTCAGTCCTTGTCCTTCCCATTCATTGGGATCCACATAAACTTGAATTATTGATGCTTGCAGAACTGGGCTACACACTTTGTACAGTGAGCCTTGGCCAGCCAGGCCCTATAGCTTCATTCATATCCCTAGCAACTCGTCCCAGCACTGCAGACTTCAACTTGGTCTCTGCACCACCAGTGCGGAGTAATCTCTGGATTATAGCATGCCTTGCACCCAAGCCCATGACTATTCTGATTATGGCAGCTAGGAAGACAATCACTGTCTCTATTCACCACTGTGGAGTCGATCACTCTCAAGGCATTTAACAAATTCTGTCTTTTGTCATAACTATTTGTGGCAAGAATGAACCTTGGATAGGCCTGACACCTGGGCCTGTTGAGGGATGCTCCTAGGAAAGCGGTCATCTATCACCCAGCCTTGCAGGAAACACTTGGGAACTTGTTGGGGTTGTTTACACCAGCTGTTTGCACCTGGTGAGAAAAGCACAGATTCACAGCCTCTTCATCAATCAGGAGATCTGGGGCAGGAAGCCAGACGGGTATTAAACCCAGCGTGAGAATGGCAAAGGAAGCCCCTCGGCCTGGCAGAATCCTCATCCCATTGGGCGGTATTATCCATAGATTCATGTCCTCGTGGAGGCCTGGGGGACTCTGAAACCATACCTTCACCTGCAGGTATGCTGGTCATCCCCTGCCATGTATGACCCTCTCCATCAGTGAGCTTACTCTTTGCCATTAAGGAAAATTCAAGTCTTCTGATATCTTTGTTGCACTTTTCAGTCACTGTCCCATTGTGACAATTTTGCATTTGCTTTATTCATCTCAGTATTTCCTCAAATCCTTTTGTAAGCAGGCAGAGTTGAAATAATGAATACATAAATGCTCATTTTGGCCTCTACTGAGGCTTATAGGATGCCCAGCCTGTGGGCATTCTCCGAAAAGAATGTTTTTGAATGCATGAATGAAAGAGAGATGACTTCCCCCAAAATTTCCTCAACAAACATAGGCTAAGATCTACCCTGAGGCAGGCTCTGTGTAGAAAATAAACAACAAGGTAAGACAGAGTAGCTGTTCTCCAGGACTTTGTCGCCTGGTTGCAGCAAGTGGCAGAGACCTTTCAAGTTCACAGAGTATCCCCTCACATCCACATATTTTCCAGTGCCTTCATGATTAAGCTGGTCCTCGCCAGTGTGCTGTGAGCAGTGATGGATGACACTTCCAAACTGAAGTGCTTCACAGCCCCTGTGTGACCCCCCAGCTCTCTCTCCCCCTGACACTATGTCCATGTGGCCTCCATCAGTCTGGGTCCTTCAGCAACTGTGCGAAGCACAGACCCTGGCCTGTCACACCAGACATGTAGTGTGAGCAAGAACAAATAAACAACTTCACATTATGTGACTGAGATCTTAAGATGAATTTATTACCCGAGCACAGCCTCGTCTATTCTAATCTTGGGAAACACACAAATACAGGAATGATACCAGGCAGTTCGCGATCAATTCCAGTGAGCAGAGTAGACAATACACTCAAAGCTGACTCCCACCTAGCTGGTTTATAAGCCACCAAGTCAGTGGTACTGTGACCCTCCTGCTTTTGCCTGTGCTGTGGCCCCTTCCTAGAGTCCTCCCTGCAGGTCTCTGCGTGGCTGGTATCCTCCTGTTGACCAGGTCTCACCTATAATGCTGCCACCTTGACAGGCCTTTCTTGACCACCTGATCCAAAGGGCACAACCCCAACAGCTCTCATACATCCCCGTTCTGCTTTCTCACTCTCCATGAAATGTTCTTGTCTACTGTCCATCTTTCCCTCACTACAGTGTAAATACGAGCAGGGACCGTGTCTTTCTGTTTACAGCTGTGTTTCCAGAATTGCTCCTGGCACGAAGTAGGCACTCAATCAACGTCTGAGGAGGAAAAAACGAATAAATTATCTGTGGCCCAAGAGTTCAAATGTGGGTGGGAGAAAACTCACGGAGGGCTGAGTGTCCAGAAAAGGATTCATGGGGAGGCAGGCCTTGAGAGGTCCTTAAAAGAGAGAGTCACCAGGGGTCGTTGTGGCAGCTGCAGCAGCCTGAGCAAGGCACAAGGGTGGGAACACACAGGCAGGTGGTCTGGGGTGACTGTGAGTTGAGTGGGTCAGCTGGGGTGGAGGAGGACAGTGGGAAGAAGGGGGTTGAGAGACTCGAATGCTAGTTTATATCTGACCTAAGGGCAAAAGGAAACTCTCTGCAGGGGTTGAATGGGAGTGATGCCCCCCAAACCCACTGTTAGAGAACGGCTGACTGGGTGGGATTTCTAAGATAGAGGCCCATAGAAAAGAGACTAAAGACAAGGGCATGGTCATTAGGATGTGACAACAGTCCAGATAGGGGTGATGATCTGTGGACAGGAAGGAGGAAGATAATGACGGATCAATGAAACTTGGTCCCGAAAACTTCCCCCTTTGCCCAATGCCACACAGCTTGGGGAGGGAGGGAGAAGGAACCAGGTCTAGAACTCGCAGGTTCTCTCCACTGGACTCCCAAATTCAGAGGTCCTTCCACTGCACAGCAGCACCTCTTGGAGCCCTCTGGGGACATCCAGTCTAAGACAGACACAAGCAACAACCCGGAATAACACCTGCATGGATTCCTGAGTGGAGACCCAACACACCACTTCAATCCAGACAGTGAGAAGCTTACATTAGAAATAGTACAAAAGACATATGCATTTTAGAGGTAGATTCTGAGTTTGAACCTCCATATAATAATACTTACCTTGCTGACCACAAATAGTTTTTGTGAAGATGAAAGGGGATACAGAATATGTTTTTAGCTTAAAAACAACTTATGAGTGTTACTATCACAAAGAACAAAATGTACATGCTAGAATTTCATCTCCTTTCCAGAGCACAGACTTTCTTATGGAGGCCTGGATATTGGGTTAGCAGCCTGGAAAGGCCTGAACTTTTGGGGTGAGGGAGTTCTATTGGAAGCAGTGGATGTAACTTCACAGTATGGAAATTGTTTTGTGGCCCAATGCAAAGAGAATTTGCCCAGCGTTGTACCTGGGAGGTGCTTACTAAATACTTGCTAATGAGTTTTTTAATGTCAATCACTCCATTTATGTTCTGTCTTTACCACTCTCTGGAGCTGTGTAAGAAAAGCGAGATAAAGAAATGCAAATGGGCAGCAGGAAGACATTTCTACATCACTCATTCCCTGTTCCTCTCTTCCCTACTTCTTGCCCACATACTCAGTAATCTCTTTTAGTTTAGATCTTCCAGCCTCTCATTCCTCTGGCATCCTACATCCCTGCCCAAGTAATTCTGCAACCATACAGCTTCCATCACATCACACCCTCCAAAAAATCCTCAGTGGTGTTGGGAGCTATTGAGTCAGGAGCTGTTGAGGCGACATTTCTTTCCACGGCTGGTGTTTCTTCCATGTGGAGGGAGTGGGATCCATTGTGATGTCCTGCTTTGTCTCGCCTACCTCACTCATTTCACTTCTTGGGTGACAGCAGGGGGAATAGCTCATCTCAGTGGTCAGTCTGGAAGGTGACACTGGTGCTCCTTGCCTACCCCCTCCTCTGCCCTTCCCTTGGGGAGCAAAAGGCCTGCAGGAAACAGGTGTCCTTCTGTGCCCTTACCCATGTCCTAAGACTTGCAAGGCTGCTGGCCACTGTTACCCACCACTGGGAGGGTAAATCTGTCTGGAACACAGTATTAGGAAGCCTATTTGGCTCTTCTGTTAAGGTGCTTCCTCCAATGTAGGCTTTTTCAGCTCTAAAGGTGATATCCTGGCTTGTGTCTATATCTGCCTCTGCTTTATTTCTCAGCCGGTTCAGTATTTAGGCCAGGACAATGGGTACTTTTCATTAGATGCCCCTTTGAACTCCTGCAAACAATTTTTCCATGAAAATAAGTAAAATTCTCAGCTTGGCATTTGAGGTCTTCCACCCCCAAAAACGTATCATCAACTTTCTGGGCCCACCCTACTCATCGTATACATGCCCCCTTCTCTGTGTGCCTTTCTGGACCCCGAGGGATCTGATCTCCCTCTTCGGTGCCGGATTTCTCATTCTGTTTCCTCTGCCAGGAACCTTCTCCTCCTGCCCATCCCCTCCTCCCCCTGCACGTGTCTATCTGACCACCACTTATCTCCAAGCTCTCCAGCTGGATGCCTTTACCTCCAACGCCTCCCCTGAGCCCTCAGGAGTGTTGGATGGTCCTCCTAAGTGCTTCCATAGAACCCTGCGTACCACTAAATACGCGGAAGTAAAATGCTCTGCCTACTTGTCTCAAGAAGTTTATGAAGGAATATAGATAACACTTACAATTATGTACAAGCCTAAAGAGAGCGGAACTGCCACTCTAGATGGTAAATTGCCTATATCCACATAGAAACCAAAGGTAAATGCTCACTGTGAATGGAGGCCCAGCCGGGGAAAGGCACTGAACGAGTAACTGGAAATAGTGAAGCCTTTCCGGAATTCTCTGATCCTCCAGGGAAGGCTCTCTTGAAGAGGGGGTTATCCTATCAAATGTCTAGCTTCTCACTGGTCAGTGAATTAAAGACATCATGTCATTAATTCAACTTCCCGGAGGCTAGTAAGGGGCCGAGACTCCTAGTCCCTGGATTCGCTGAAGGAAAGGGGTGCATCCAGGCCACCCAGAATAAATCCGATGAGGAAAGGGTCTCGGCTCTCAGCCCTCCCCCATCCAATAAGCACAAATGCCAGAGAGTGGTGTGCAGGCAACAGCAGGTTGTGGCTCAAATGACACGTCTGAATATTGAGGCCACTGCATTTTTCTCACTGGCTTGAAGCTTGGGAAGTCTGATATGCCTCTTTGAAGTCTGCTCAGTGCACAGGGAATGTGTGGATTTTCTGGGGCCTCTGACAATGTGGGAAGAGATAAGACCCTCTTGGGCTCAAGTATCAAGAGGCTTTCTCAACTTTATAAACGCTGCTGGGAAAATGAGGAGAGCTAAAACTCTGAGATTTTTCACAGGAAGTGTCGAACCTGTCTTGCTTCTAAGTGAGGCTAAAAAGAATAGACCCATGGATTATTCTTAGAGGATGGTGAGGCCGTGGACCTGGGAGGGAGAACAATTGATAGGAGTTGTTGCAGGAAGGGTTTCTGCCTGAGGGGAGTCCTTGGTGGGCCCAACCAGCACACAACCACTGTACTTCCTCATTTCTCCAATTAGAATGCACTGCACAAAGCATCTTGTTCCCGTTCCTTTTCTCATGGTGGGTCATTACCACCGAACATGTTGCACACACTGAATTGACCATGTTCCAGGGCGCCTAGGGCAAACACGTGATGTGGAGGCACAGTACCGATTTTGGTGAGCCACTTGGCCACAGCACCGTAGATCTCATCCAGGATAAGGATGACCACAAGGTTGATGATGACCGCCGTCGCTGTCACTGTCACCCGGACATTGGAGCGTGTGTCCTTGTGGAGAGACAGAGCAGCCGCAGTTGTGATACGATACACAATGACCGCAAAGACAATGGAGAAGGTCAGGGCAATCTGCAGAGGAAAAACAGGAAGGGTCACACATCCACAGACATTATTGAGCACCTATCATTTGCTCAGCCAACAGTACCATTTGTTATGTCAGGTGTTATTCATCTGGAGTCCCTTGTGGGCAACAAGGGAACTGCAAACTCAAAACTTTCATGCAAATTCTGAGTGTAGATGCATTTTTCAGGAGAGAATGTCTTCCATTTTTATCGGATTCCAAATGGCCCACAACACACACAAAGAACTAACGATGGAAACGCTGGGTACTATGGTGTGCACACTACACATGATATAAGTCCTTGTATTAGAGAGCTTTCAATCTGCTATGAGAAAAGGTGACTTCCTATGAAACCATAGTAAATAATACCTGAGGATGTATTAAGTGCTACATGAAGAATAGAGTTGTTAAAGGGGCCAAGAGTACAGAGGAGCAAGTAGATCTGAGCGCTCAGGGAATAGTTTGTGATTTAAACTGGGATTTTAAATCTCAGGAGCAATGAGATTTAAACTGGGACTCAAGGAAAGGAAATAGTGAGCCATGGAAGGTGTCTGACCTGAGAAGGGGTGAGTGAGAGCTTGATGGGGTGGGTGTGGGAAGGTTGACCAAAGGAGAAGAAAGGGAGAGAGCACAGGAGTGAGATTTTTATATTCTCAGTCCTCAGGGTAAACAAAATACCACTCTGAATTTCTCAACCAGACAATTTGAAATGGAGGACTCAGATTTCTCATTTGGTGCCCCAATCTCTGGCTGCTATGTTTAAAAGGAAAGTTTAGCAGTCACTTGACCTAGAACCCCACCCCTACCCCAAACCCCAAACCCACCCCCCTCCATGCCATTTCCTCTTTCTAGAACCTAAGAATAATAAAGTGCTCTCTGGACCATCACAGCCCAGGAAGGGCCATTTCCCCAAGTACAGAGTCAGGAGAAGAAAGGGCCCCAAGGAAGCCTCTTAGATGGGCACAGAGGGAAGAAAGGGAACAGGTAGGTGTTTAACCTGCTCAGAGAAACATTTTATTTGTTTCAGTCAAGTGAAGTCATCTTTCTTAGGATTCTTTGAGCAAAGGAGTCTACTGAGGTCCTGTTTCCTCCGGGGCAAGGGAACGGTGAGGTGGGCACTGGTTATGGAGGGCCAGATGGAAGCCATGGGGAGAGAAAAGAGATGGTGAAAGGTTCCCTCTGAGAAAACAAACTGCCCTGGGCTGTACACTCTCTCCCTAAAAGGGAGCTGTGGGGCAGGAGCTCAGGTCTGGGCAGTGCTTGGAAGCTGTGTGAATGACACTCAGGTGGGCTGCAAATGAGGAATGGATTGCAGATATGTCCGAGGTATGGATGTCTTCAGACCTCTGGGGGTACTCAGAGGTGCTGAAGCCTGGCGTGTGCTGGTGGCAGCCTCAGCTGTTTATCCCCGTGTGCTTTACAAATATTAGTGCTTGCCCTGTGGGCCATAGTATGAGAAAGAAGCCCTCCCTAAGGAGGAAGAGGATGGCAGCGTTCTCTGGGTAGAGGGAGGGTGTGTACATGTGCCTGCGTGTGCACACACACACTTGTATGTCCAGGTTAGATGGGAAAATCACTCTGTGGGAGGCCCCTCTTCTGATGCAGGGCAGGCGTGGGAGCAGGAGCCACCCCAGCCTCCAGGACTAGGGAGGAATGACTACCACGTAAGAAGGAAAACCTGGACGTGACATCACCGCTCTCCAACAATGCAGACATTTTCACTTCCCGTTCCTCTGGGATTGCCACTGCCAGACAGTCAGGGCCTGGAAAATGTGCTGCAAGATCCTTTTTCCCCAAAATCACTTTTGCAGTGAAGGCCAGCAATGGAGGTGGAAGTAATGATGAGGCGGGGATGACCAGGGCATTGAAGAGTGAGTGAGTGAGAGTGTGTGTGTGTGTGTGTGTGTGTGTGTGTGTGTGTGTGCTTGGGGTTGGGTTAGGGGGAATGACTGGGGGAAAACAACAATGGCAAAAACATCCTTTGCTTTGGAGTCTTGGGGGTGGTGCATGGAGAAACGTGTGGGCAGGAGATCAGCTTCTATGCTCCTTCTCGAAGAAGCCCAGCTGCTAAACTAGGGAAGGAAGAACACTCTTCCTGGCTACACAAACGGTTGTCCCTGGGACCTGCTCCATCAGCTGGGGGCTTGATTAACATGCAGGATCTCCAGCACAGCTCCAGGCCCCATGACTCAATCTGCACTTGAACAAGATTCCTGTGCAAGTTCTAGAGGCACTGCTCCCCTCACTTGGGAAATCCCTGCTTCCCACCCTCCCGACCTCCCAGCCCCACCTCCAACATGTCCCTCCCCAGCCCTCTGATGCTGTTCTTTGCCATCTTAGCTTCTCTGGTCTTGATTTTCCATCTCATTATAGAAATCAGGGTTCAAACCTCTCCTTTGGTGTTTCCCACAAGCACCTTAAGATTGAGTTTTCAAACTGGAAGAGCTAGAGGAGCACCAACCCAGCTCCAGGACAATTTTGCAGATGAAGAAACAGGTGTGGAAAGTGATTTGCTCCAGGTCACAAGGCATGGACTACCACCCTAGTCTCCTGGATCATGGTAGGAATTTTTAAAATTTTAGCATCTAGGGATCATTCGTGTTTAGCCTTTGATCTCACATAAGGAATTGGGGCCCAAAAAACAGCAATGTGATTGGTCCAAGGTCCAGAGGGGACATGGTAGAGCTGATACACTAATGATGATAACATCATCAACAACAGCTGGTCCATTTGTATCCTCTCTGTCATTACTCAAATCATATCTTCACCAGCACTAATCCTTATAATAACCACGTAAGACATGCCTTTTGTAGATGCAATTTAGTGACACCCAAGATCTGAACCCTGCTCTATAGCTGCAAAGTCTACAATCCCATCCTGACATTAGAACCCACGTATCTGGCACTAAATCAGCACTATTTTCACCACTGTGGTTGTGTTACTTATTTGGGTGATTAAATTCAATAAACATTTTCTGACCACTTATCGTGCAAACCACTGTGCTGGGAATATTTGGAGTTTGTGAACAGTCTCCCCAAATAGGCCAGAAGCAGGCTCAGTCTGGTGCTACATTCTGTGCTTCCTGCCATTTCATAGAGGTGCCTCCGGTGTGGAACCTGTTTGGCAAAGATTTGCTGATCCCCTGCACATGGTCACATTACCATGGTCCTTGTTGCTTTTGGTGTTTTAATCCCATAATTTACTTCTGGGCAGACCCAAATTGCAATGGAAGCCAAGCTACAGAGTCCAGAGCCCTATTTGACACTCTAAGAGAGACAGGGAGGAGAACAGGTTGGATCCCTACCCTCTAGGACTTGCATTCTGAAGTGAAGTTAAGAAAACCATTGCACATATAACAACTGTGGAGCCTGGTAGCAGCTGGACAGAGTCACAGGCCTCAGCTCATGAGCTTCTGGTATGCTCTGAGCAGAGAGCCGGGGGATTAGCTAGAGGAAACTCCACGGAAGCAGCTTTGGGGCCATTTTCTATGGGGAACGCTTGGAGGAAAGAATAAAGAGGAGCAAATAGACAGGCACAGGCAGAAGCAACCTCTGGAGAAGCAACTAGTGGGAGAGTGCCCAGTCTAGGGCTTGGCACATAATAGTAGCTCATTTTTTTTTTTAAATACACACACTAATGACTTTATCATTGACATAATAAGTTGTCTCCTGTATCTTCTTAATTCATTTATTTTCTCATTCAGTCATTCATAAACGATGTCTTGTGTACCTACTATGTGCCAGTCACCACTTTAGGTGTCAAGGATATACTGGTGAACAAAGATACAAACTTCTTGGATGTTGATCTTCTAATGGGGAAAGATAGACAATAAACTAATAAATAGGTAAAATATATAGTATACCTGGTGTGATAGATACTATGGAAACAAATAAAGCAGAACAGGGACATAGGGAAAGATTGCAATTTAAAATAGGGTGGTGGGGAAAGGCCTAGGTGAGACAGTGGCATTTCCGAAAGGACCTGATCCAGCACAGGGAGAGCTAGAGTGGAAGCTGGGCAGTAGAGAGGAGGAGGGCCAGCCCTGCAGTATAGGATGTCGACTCTACATCTCACGAGATGTGAAGACTTTAGAGAGTTTTGAGCAGAAGAGTGACACTATCGGACCTAGATTTTACAAAAATCAGTAGAGGGACAGTATAAAAGCAGGGAGGTCAGTTAGGAGGTCATTGCAGTAACCCAGGCAACAGAGCAGGGTTTCTGATAGTTCCCAAAACACAAGTGTAAGTAAGTGATTGTCTGGGGCATGGGAAGAGCGCTCAGGCACCTAGCTCTAGAGGAAGGAAGGACGTTGCCTCTGATCATCGTTGTCATATACAAAGAAATCTCAAAGAGTGTTAATTAAGAAAGGAAAGAAACTTTAGACGACATGGAGGGACCTGGAGAGTATTATCCTAAGTGAAACAAGCCAAGCAGAGAAAGACAAATATCACATTATCTCACTTATTTGTGGAATATAATGAACATAACAGTCTGAGGAACAGGGTAGACCCAGAGACGTGGAAGTAGGGTATAGACTGACACCCCTCAGAAGAGGGGGTGGGGGGAGGGAAGAGATAAACCACAGAACTTATATGCATGTATGCATAACTGATGGACATGGACAACAAAGCTGGGGATGGGGTAGGGGGGATAGGGAGGAGGGTGTCAGTGGGGGAAAAGGAGAAACACCTGTAACAAAAACAAATTAATAAAAATAAATAAATAAATAAAAAGAAACTTTAGCTCAACATACTGGGTTGGAGAAGAAAGAGAAAATTAATCTTTGTCCATGCTGGCCTCTATGACAGTGGGGAAGATGGACACAGCATGTGACATTTCTTGGCTCTTGTCATCTATGTAAAACATCCCCAGCTGATCTGGCCACTGGCATCCCTTAAACCGTCCTCATACCCGTGATCCCGAAATCTTCTGCCAAGATTCAGTCACAGGGGATGGAGGAGGGAACGATATTTAATACTCCAGTTTGTTGCCCAAATTTCGTAACACAATACTCTTTCATAAACACCTCCTTGACCCCTTGAGCCCATGCTCCACACATTTTTCTAGGGTAAAGCCCTCGCGCTCTCGTGTGATGAACCAGGCTGGGAATCCGCAATGGGGATTGCCTATGGCCACTGCTTGGGGACAGGGTTTTGCTTCCCTTTTTTGCCCTGTTCTACTTAGAACATAATTTTCTCTGCAGTCGCCAAAGTGAGGAATGGGGTGGGTTTAGTTCTACCATCTTTATTCTGAGAATGTAGCCTTTGAAATTCCATTTTAATTTGGTGAGGACCTCCTGTTAGAATCCCCACTTTGAGCCAGCCATTGCCCCTCATTTCTACCCTCCTTGTCCCCACAAAACCACCAAAACCAAAGCCTAGATGGAAAAATGTCCTCAAGGTAAAAGCACCTCCCATTTTCCCTGACAGTTTAGCCTCACTATCCTGTCAGCCCTTCAAGGCTTTGAGAAAATTGAAAAATATATTTATCCATTTTTTGTTGTTGTTATTTTCAGCAAGATAGGATGTTACAAATATTCTAACCTATCAGTACTGGAGGTAGAAGTATTTTACTTAACTATTTTCTTATTTATGTACTTTTTAAAAAAATTTTTTTTCTTTATTGATTTTAGAGAGAGAGAAAGGGAGAGGGAGATAGAAACATCAACGAGAGAGAACATCAATTGGCCACTTCCTGCATGCCCCCCACTGGGGATTGGGCCCACAACCTGGGCATGTGCCCTGACCGGGAATCGAACTGGCAACCTCTTGGTGCGTGGGTTGACGCTCAACCACTGAGCCACAATGGCCGGGCTTTATGTATGTATTTGTTTTGTTATCTATAAACTCCTTGAGGGAGGGATTATTTTGTTTTATTTTCTGCTCTATCCCCAATGCCTAAGAATAGCGTCAAGCACATAGTTGGCACCCATTAAATATTTCTTGCATGAATGAATAATCTCTGACAACGAGATGCATATTGTGGGAGGCTTTGAAGTGCTAAATTAAACTTTATATCATTCCAGCTTAACACACTGCAATTCACCACATGTTGTTGAATAAATTCTACATGCCTTGCTCTTGTTAAACAATGAGAAGATAACAAATGTAGATTTCTAAGCTCTGGCAAGGCCCCCGTCACCTCTGCAGTTCATCTGCGAAACAAATTGATGAATTAGATGCTTCCTTCACTTATATTTCTGAGACTAGGACATGGTTCCTGTCCTTGATGGCCAGGATGGCAACAATAACCTCAGGCCAGGATCAGAGTTACCTGTGGCCAACAGGTCCAGAAAATTATTATAATTTCAGTCCCTTTTTTTTTAGAATAAACAATATCCTCCCACCCCTGTAACTGATGTGTAGTCCTGCTTAGAAATGCTGTAAGGATACAACTCTCCTTTGTAAAACAGAAGCTCCAGTCTTGAATAGTAGAAGGAGTCTACCCAGAAAGAGGGGGCAGATGTCTGAGTGGCCCGTGCTCCGTCCTCTGAGTTTCACCTTTGTTATTTTCAGCAAAGATCCTAAGATCTTCTTGCTTCGGTTACTGCTGGCTCACTCATCCTGGCTCCTAAGACCAACCTGCTACCACTTTATTGATATGACCCAAATATGAATTACAGACCCCTTCCTTACCTTCCCTGACACAGCTAAGACCATCTGGGTCTCTCAAAAAGTCTCCCTCAAACCCTCAGGGAGAACACATAGAAATAAACACAGCAACTACAGGGAAACTGAAGGATCCGCTTAGAAAGCCCAGGCAGGCTGTCTCCAGCCGTTCCCAGACTCTGTTCTATTCCACAAACCACCAGAGAGAGCCAGCCCACGGCTTAACCAGGCTGCCTCCATTCTGTAGCCATCTTACCTGATTACTTCTTCCAAGGTCTTGGTCTGTCCCAGTGTGGAAGGTGCCATCTCATGACCTACCCCCTGGAACTTCCAACTTCAAACATCTGTGGTCAAGGCTGGGAAGACAGAACCCCCTTCTACCCTCTTCTTTCTGAGAAGATAGAAACTCCCTCCATAGCCACAGACCCCTTCCAGGTCTGGTTTTCTGTCAGGGGATCTCACCTCTCCCTCTTCAGGTGACTGATACCATCACTGGCCTCATTGTCAGCTAAGATCCTGTCCTTCTACACAGGGACTGAGGCTTCCTCTTTATTAGCCCCTCATTATTCCCAAAGTGTAACAAAACAACACACCCACAGTATTCACTTAACAGGATCTAACAAGCATAAGTCATAGGCAGGTGTTCCCTCAAGGAAATTACCATGAACAAGATGGAGACGAAGTTTATCAGGTAACCTGGGAAACGATCTTTCCAGGTCAGCTTATCTTCATCATCCTGGGGAGAAACAGAGGAGTAGAGACAATCAGAAGACACAAATAACAGATACTTTTCTCTTAACTTTGCATAAATTGGCATATCATTAATCGCTCATCACTCTATAGAGGTATTTTTCTAGTCTCTGACGCCTTAACTTCCACGTGAACAACAGCTCTCCTAATTGTGTGATCTCTAGATAGTCTGGAAAAACTATGGTGAAAAGAGGACAAGATTTGTGTTCAGCCTAATTCTGGGCTGAAGATTTAAAAAGTTCAACCACGTATCAGCTCTAGGATCTTGACTGTGTCCCTTAACTTTTCTGACCCTCTATTTCTTCATCGTAAAACGGGCACAGTCCCAGCACCCGTCTTGCCTACCGCACAGGATGGTTCTGTTTTGTTTTAATGAGAAAATATGTGAACACGGTAAAGCAATGGACATATGACATATACAACCCAACCACAGGGCAACATCCCAGAGTAAATCATTCTTTAAATAAAACATCAACCGTAGATCCCATTAAGTGTACAAAATTACCCACGATTTTTGTTCTTCAAAGAACCTGTATGTGTTGTCATTTGTTTACCCCAAAATGACTGTGTTCTCTCCTGGTCCCAAACGCAAACATTTCTAGGTGCAGGTTAAGCTGCAGCCTTGCAGTCGGTCTGGCTGAGAACCCGACCTTTTCCCTTCAGAATGGGTCCAGTGCACGCAGGCCACCCTTCTGGGGCAACTGTGCGGCTGACCAGAGTCCTCCAGCATACTCTGAAGACCCTTGTGTGGTCTGGTGAGGCCAACAGGTATGTATGAATGGTAAAAATCTCTGCCAATTGATTGCCATGTAACTTTAATCTAGGCACTTGCTTTCTCTGAGCTGCAGTTCTATAGAGCTAGAATTAATATGGGGTTGTTGTGAAGACCACTGAAGCCATGTTTGTAAAGATGCCACGGAAATGGCAAAGTGCTCTGTGCTGGTAAGGTAGAAGTCCTGCATTTCTGCGATGCATCTGAATCAAACTCAGCCGGTGAATGCTCCCGGGCCCCCTCCTCTAGTCTCTCTTCCCTCCTCACCACTGTTTCAGGACACACCTGATTTGGCTCTAGCAACAGTGCCATCTAGCCTTTGAAAGCTTGTACTGTAGGCGAAGGGCCTTCTTGGCCTACAAGGCATCTTTCTAAAAACCTTTGTATGTCCACTGTTTGCAGACCTTGGTGCCAGGAATGGTGGGAGACAGAAGAAAGTGGAAAGACCACTGCCCCCGGGGGCTCACAGTCTAAGAAGACAGAAGTGGCACCCACATACCAAAAGCTTCAGGAAGCACTTGCCAATGTGAGAGTGGGGGTTATCTTGGGCACGAGCCTGTGGGGAACTGGAGGAAAGAAATGATGTGTCTTTCTTACTGCATGTCTGGAGCTGAGCACAGGGTTGAGCTGGCTTAATAAATGAGGGTGGAAATGAGTGTTAAGGCTGAAGTCATTTAATAATTAGCACTTTCATCTACAGATGATGTAAACAAGGGATACTCAGTTTTTCTTGGACCTCATGATAGAAATCAGGTCTCCCAGCAGACTTTCCATCACACAATTGAGAACAGGGCAACTACAGGTGTGACCACTCTGAATGAGTGAGCGCATATGAATCTATTGCTATTAGGACTGGAACAATACTCATTCATATTTTTCTAAATTAGGCCAAACATCAAAAGGGAGTAGCACTCTTTTTTTTGCTTCAGTATTAATTCTTAGTTTTACTCACACTAGTGCTATTTTTCCTTTAAGATTCTGACAAGGAAAACTGAAGATGGGCTGGTGGATAACAACACCCAGTAGCAATTCTGCAAAGAGAAAAAGGGGGTGCATGAAAGGGCTCTTCCTGGGGTCTCCCTCATTACAATGAAGGTTTTGATGATTCTTTGACTCTTTTTCTGCTCTCTGGCTTAGAGATGAGAGGTTGTGCCTTAAAACCCAGCAAAGCAGATGTGTTGTGAAATATCAGTGGTGAATAGAAAAGAGAGAACTCCAGTTCATAGGTTCTGTGTTATCAGTTGCTCCATAAGGGGGCTTCGTGAGTGAGGAACAGAGCAGGGAGAGAGAGGTAGGAAAACCTATGCTTGGTCCCTGAGATGAGAGGAAGGGGCGAGAAACATCCGGGTGAGAGAGAGTTCAGAATGGCCCTCAGGGCAGAGCTGGACAGTCCTGGAAGAAATGGGGGAAAGGGAAGTATGGGCAGAGGACCAGGAAATATGGCCCAAGGTGAAATGGGTTCAAATAAATAAGTACAACTGTAGGGGATGACTAATAAACATGGAGGAGTCAGCCATCCGAGATGGTTTTGGTGAAGGTATCCTGCCAAGTGGTTGTCCACCTTCTTCAGGCCAGGGACAAGGGGGATGAGATGTCTTTGGACCAGCCTCTATCCTCAGTGACAACTCTGTTTCAGAAAATGAGTTTTGGTTCAGTTCCACTCAACAAGCACAGTCTGAGCACCTTGGAGGGCTGGGCTCTGTGCTGGATACTGAGGTCACAGGGAAGAGAAGGCTCAGCCCTGCCCAGAAGGAGCTCAGAGGCCACTGCGGAGACAAGGAAAAGGATTTCAGTGCTAACCCTGGCAAGAAAGGTGGCATTACTATTTTGCATAAAAAGGAGACATAACTACAAAGCAACTGACTTGATTGTCTCAACTACCTTAGAGAAAAACACTCACTTTGACATGTTTACATTGATGAGCCCTTTTTTCTGGAAGTCATGGTTTGCATCTCATACACTGAGACACTGTCCAAACACGAGGCCGAGAGAAACACAAAGACTGCCGACTGTTCTCCAGCTCCCAGAGTCACTGGTAAAGATGACAGTGAGCAAAGCAGACTTTACATGTAATAACCGGTTCTGATAACGGAAGCTAATTAAAACACTCCACTCACTGGTACATTAAAGATGTGAAGATTCATGGCAAAATGCCGTGTATGTGACTACACTCTGCATAATCATCACATATCCAGCCTGCGGTACAATGAAGAGAGAAGTAGCCTTGAGACCAGAACATCAAAGTTGAACTTTTGGCTCTAATACTAACTAGTCAAGTGACCTTGGAAAATTCCCAGAACCTCAGTTTCCCCATCTGTAATTATATTTTCTATCTATAAATGTGCAAAATGGTAGTATCTGCAACACCAAATTACCATGAATTTTACATGAATTAGCCAAGCCATGGAGAGGGCCATGCCAATGCACCTGCACACAGTGGTCGGTAAGAACTCTTAGCATTTCCCTCTCCTTTTAAAACAGAGATGACAACACTTGTTCCACCCGAGCAGCAGAGGTATCGTGCAGAGCACATGAGTGAATGCCTGTGAGAGAGCTTTGCAAGCTGTCAGCTGCCACACAAAAGTAAGGTCTAATCAGCTTCATGACTGTAGCAAAAGCAGGTGATTAGGAAGCACTTAGCTGATGTCACCATTGTTAAGACATGAGCCTAGCTGTCATCTGTGTTTGTTTCTTTGTCTCTGCTCCCCTGTTTCTATCCCTGGACTACATGGCTCTTACTTCCAGGTCTCCAATAGCAAGCAGCACAGTGATATTCATGTAAAACCATGGAACTGCCCTTTTGAAAAACTTTACATTCAGAATATATATTCTCTGTGCTATCTTTGAAGCTTTTCTGCATACATGCAAACACACACATACACACTCCACACACACACACACACACGCACACGCACTCGCACACGCACACACACATGCACACACACACACACACACACACACACATATACTCCACACCCAGTTTTCCCTACTACATTGCATGGGCACATTTTTCACAACCAATGAACAAATATTGTAAGTTATTATTAACTAAAGTTCATACTTTATTTGTATTTTCTTAGTTTTCACCCACTGGCCTTTTTCTGTTCCAGGATCCTGTCCAAAACATTATATTTAGTCATCATGTCTCCTTAGGCTCCTCCAGACTGTATGGTTTCTCAGACTTTCCTTGTTTTTGATGACCTTAACAGTTTTGAGGAGTACTGGTCAAGTATATTGTAGAATGTTTTTCCGTATGGATTTGTCTGAAGTTTTTCTCATGATTACACTGAAGTTGTAGGTTTGGGGAGGAAGACCACAGAGGTAAAGTGCCATTTTCATTCCTTCATATCAAGGACACAGGCTACCCTATGACCTGTCACTGATGATGTTAACCTTGGTCACTTGGTGAGGTGGTGTTTGCCAGGCTTCGCTACTGCAAAGTTACTTTTCCCCCTTCCCATCCTTTACTCTGTAGAAGGAAGTCACTACATGCAGTCACACTTAAGGAATGGGGAGTTATATGCCACCTCCTTGAGGGGTTAATGTCTACAGATTCCCCTAGGTTTTAGACCTGATTTTTAAATTTTGGGTTTGCTTAAAGTGGGGCTGTAGAGAAGAGATGCTCACTCATGCCAGCGTTAAACCAACACAAATTGAAGATGATAAATGCCTAGTGACCAGTAAGCGCCATGCTTGGGGCAGAACTGGATTTGAGAATGAAAGGAAGCAGGCTGGGGCCTCTTTTTGGGGGGAAGCCAACAAGGGGCAGGAAGCTGAGCACTGTCATCATCTCCAGTAGCTCTTCATCATCATCAGCCTCACCACCTCCAGCTAAAAACAAGCAGGTCAAAAATAAATAGGGTCAGACTGGTTTCTATGAGAATGAGCCTGTGTTCCTACAAATATTTTAAGAGCAGTGTCAGAGAGAATAAAAAACAATGGATTTGGAAATACTATTTAATCAAGAGGTAGATACGGGCTTCATTCCTCATTTCTACCTCTTTATTAGCTGAGTAAGTTTGGGCAAACTATCTAATTTCTCCTTGCCCTTAAATCTTCATCTCTACTAGGAGGGCTGGTAAACCTGCCCTACTAAGCACTCAATGAGTATACCACAGATGTGATAGTACTTGGAAACTTGTAAGTTCTGTATAACCGTGAGTTATCACTATTCCTGTTTCTATACGAGAAGCATCCATTTAACATCAACTAAGTACTCAGCATTGTGCTTGTGCTGGGGGATATGCAGAAGAATAGCTCACATTCTTCGCCCTTGAGGAATGCCCTAACTACTGGAGGAAACTGAGAAAGATGAACACAAATTATGACATGATGTGATACAAGTCATGGGAACATGGAGGAGGGAGTAACTACCTGCCTAGGGGAATAAGGGATGACTTAAAAGATGAAGGGATATTTTACTTGTGACTAAAGGATGATAAGAGTTCTCTAGGATGAAGAGGAATGAAGGTATTCCAGAGAAAGTGCCGTGCTCAAAAGCACTGTGCTATGATAACATGAAGTACTATCAAGTGGTTCCAAGAAACCAGAGGGTAGAGTGTTTGTAGACAGCAGCAGGGTTTTAGGCAGGATTAAAGGTTAAATCATCTGACCTTCTTATCTCATTTGGAGAGGTGTCCCTACCCTCCTATTGACTGCCAGTCTCCACCTTTCCTTTGGATCTCACCCTCTCCTCAATGACTTTATTCTTCCTTATCTTAGCGTTCTCATACTGTAGCATGCATCTTCAAAATCATCTATAGGACTTGTTGCAACAAACTTCTGGGTCCCAACCACAGTAGGTCTGGAGTAGGTCTGAGAATTTGCATTTCTAACAAGTTTCTAGGTAATGCTGGTGCTGGTGCTAGTGGTGCTGCTGGTCAGGTGACCACATTTTGGTAACCACACTCTTAAACCATTTCCTTTCTGTTGGGTTCACCTATAAACACACTGAATAATAAGAACTAGTACTTTGTAATTACTTATGATGCTACTGACCATCAGCTAAGGGCCTTAGATATTTCCCATTTAATTCTTGCAATAACCCTTGAAGTTATTATTATTATCCTAATTCTATAACTGGGGGGGAGGAAGTGAGCGCCAGAAGGTTAAGAAACTTCTCCACAAGCTAATAAGCTGCAGCTTCTGGAATCAATGTGCCTGAGTCCAGTGCTTGCATTCAACAGCCTCCCATGTGATGCTGCCTCTCCAGGGTCCTGTCATCTAAATAATAAGTGGACCAAAGAGTAGCCACAGCATAGGAAGGAAACCAGCAGAGAATAGTGCCACCAAAGCTCAGGGAGGGTAGTTTCAATAAGTGGATACAGGTTTTCTTCAGGAGAGATCAAGTAAATTAATGGCAGCAAAGCATCCATTTGAATTTGCCATTAAAGTTATCTGCAACCTGTGAGAGAGTTTTGAAAAATGGTAGGAGCAAAACCAAGACTGCAGATGATGAGAAAGCAGATGGGAGGTGAGAGGAGAGAGCTGCTGTAGTTTGCTTTCTTAAGAAGTTGAAGGGAGCAAAAGGTTGAAGCAGAGTTTGATACTAGTACACCCCCATGCAAGAATGATACTAGTACACCCCCTCTTCCTTGCTAAAATCTTGGCTTTACTGACCACTCAATAAAGGACTCTCAAATCTTTATCACTAGCTCAGATCTCTCAGCTGAGCTCCAAACTCATTTGTCCAACTGCTAGTGGACATCTTCAGTGAAATGTCCCAAGTTTAAAATGTCCCAGAAGAATGAATCATCTTGCCCCTTCAACTTTCTTCTTCTTCTTTTATATTCACTAACTCAGTGAACTGAACCAGGACCCTTTGAGCAGACAAAGCCTGAAACTAAGGCAATTCACTTGGGCTACTTCCTCCCACACACTCACCTCAATCAGCCTCAAGCCCTATAGAGTCTCTTTCTTTAAAGATTGTCCCAATCTGCCACCCATCCACTTTCTACTGCCAATGCCCATGCTATAGTTCAGGCCCTGCACACCTCCAGCCTCATTACTCTTTGCTCTCATTGATGATTTTCTTCATCATGAACTCCTCATGAACTGTTGGCTCCTGGAGATCAGATACCATGTTTTATTCATCTCCGTGCATCTGGTGTTCAAGCACAGTGTCAGGTACAAGGTACAGCTCAGTAAATGTTTGTGTAATCAATGTGTCTCCTCTCAGGTTCATGGACTTCAACTCTGAAAACAATCATGGTGACACTTAACTAGCCTCACCTAGGTATCTCTTTGTGCCAGGAGGCAAGCAGGGCATGGCCTAGACGCTATTAGAATTCATGATGCCAGTGGCAGGTGGGGATCAGATCGACAGTTCTTGCTCTCTTTCTCCAGGACGCTTTGTCTGCCTTGATCTCCTGACACAAGGGATCCAACCATTCAGTAGGTGGCGGTCTTCTATCAACCTGGAGGTGACTGCCCCAGCCCCCCTGGTCAGGGCAACACCATGGAGAATCAGGGATGGGGAGGGTTGGCAGTGCCTAAATGAGGTTTCTGAGGAAAATCATAATGACTTGGGTGCATTGGTGATGGTAAAATTGCATAACAGATGGGAGGCAGTCTCAGACAGAGGCCCTATGGAAGAGAAGGACTGGGAGACTGACTTAAAACAGGGGTTAGATGGAAGCCTAAAGAAAAATCTTGATCCCGGATCAATTGTGTCTGAGTAAGGGTCAAATAAGGGTCAAAATGACAAGAAAACTCCAAGTTCAATTTGGGCAATGCTTCCAATAGCACAGACCCAAGGTCCATTCTTTCTGTGCCAAAGCCACCCAATTATCCAGTGTGATCTTGTTCTGTCATTCTAGCCCCATCTCCCCTCAGACACAGCTGCTCAGTGCTCTCTGTTGGAGGAGCCTTCAAGACCTCTCAAAAACACTTACTATAGAAACAGAGATTCTACCAACTTCACTATCTTCTCTCTTTAAGTCTCTCTCCTAAAACAGCTCCTCCTCTAGGCAGCCTTTATAGCTTGACCAGAAGTGTGAGGCCAGTACTAGACTGCATATCCCTCCCTTCATCGAGCTTAAGACACACTCCCACAGCTTCTATCCCCATCATGTAAGCCCCCAGAATGGCCTTGGTCCCCACAGCCCAAGCACACACAGCCTCTCAGGCTGAGCCTCCAGGTCCTGCCCCTAAGCTCTATGGACTTGCCCACGACCTACCCCTAAAGTTATCTAGAGATAAAGATGTTTAGGGACAGAGCCTCAATCTAGGAGGAGAATCTTGGCAAAGGGGCACGAGGCAGTCATGTGGCACAGCACCTAAGTCTACAGGCATGCCTGAAGCCCAGGACAGAATGCAGTGTAATTTGTGGCTAAAATGGAAAACATTCTTTATTCTTCCCACTGCTTGGTTTTCCTAGCAGACACAGAAAAACAGACTCCCTGTCTCCCATCCTGAGGTCCAGCCTGCTTACTCGGCTTCCTCTGCCTCACTTTCTCTGTTTCCCAGGGGAATGCTTTGGCCTTTCTGGGTTCCACCAGGCTGAGCCTCTCTCCCTCCCTTACCCCAACCCCATCTGTTTGATTGTGTACCCTGCCTGGATTGCAGACAGCCCTTCCCCACTCATTCTTTCAAGGGGAGACCCTCCTATATTGTGGTAACAGTAAAATGAGTCTTAGATGGGCTACCCTTAACAAGATATGAGAGCCGGGGTCAGGCAAATTATTGTCCCTTTCCAGGCCTCCTTGCCTGCAAAAGGAGGAGGCTGGGCTTAGAATACATTTAAATCCTGTGCCATGGTCTCCAAAGCTTGATGTGATCTGGGTTCCAGCTCTTCTCAAACTTCATTTCCTACCATTCAAGCCTTTATTTATTCTATTTCAGCCACACTGGCTTCTTTGCTGTTCACTGAACACGCCAAGCTGGTTTCTGCTTCAAGACCCTTGTAAGATTCCTCTCCTATCTCTACCCAGCTGGGTCCTCTTCTCACTCTTCTATGCTCAATTCTAGCATCAGTTCCAGTGAGGTCTTTCCCAATGCCCCAGTCCATGTCCTGGCCCTTACTACTGTCTATCACAATACATCACTATCTGAAGTTTTCTGTTTATTTATCTCCACTCTGTCTCCTTTAGGAAAACATAAGCTCCATGACAGCAGACAGCCTCTGTGTCTAGTTCCCCAGTGGATCTCCAGTGCTGGCCTCAGCCTGGCCTAAGGATTCATCTGCATGTGTGACTTAGGGGTGAGTATCAGTTTGGAAACAATAGCCTAGCTCTTGGGTAGTGCTCAGTGCTCATAAGGTTGAGATTGAGTATTTAGTCTCTGGGCAGGTCAAATCTAGTTTCACACAGGAAGAGCTCATGAAACAATTTCACGCCACTGTCTTGGGTTACACATCAGTGCCAAATGTAAGGGGGAAATGAAAAAGGTTTATGGTAACCTTTTAACACTTTAAGAAAAACAGTCAAGTGCATGTCCCATCGGCATGTGCAAATAAGGACAGCTTTTGGGTGGAAAATAATACAGGGAACAGTTTTAGCCTGAGTAATACCAAGCTGTGTTCTGACTAATCTTGAAGACCTCTGTGACAGAGGTCCTGCAGCCACACTGAGCTCCTCCTAGTGTCTTGTCACGTTAGGTCACAGATTATGTCTTAGTCTAACCTACAAGCCCCCAGCTTCAGTTTGGGCCTTTTCCTTATGTTCTATCCCATAGAATGGAGAACTGATCTGTAGAACATCTGTTCACAGACTTGAAGTTTTTCATGAAATCCCTCCTTACTCTTGCTTTCTTCAGGCCCAATACTCCTAATTCCTATTTTCCCCACAAATATGGAAGAAAATCAGAGGTTCTACATTCCTATTGGTATTTATTCCCTCTGCACCATTATGATGCTCTAAGGGGGTATCCCCACCTTACTGTGCTGGGGACAGGTGAGGGGACTGGGAAGCACATCCTCGGCCCTGGAGAAAAGGAAGAAGAATTGTTGACTCAGCACCCAGTAGATGCTCAGGACACGGAGAAGATAGGTTGGCACTGTGCAAAGGTGAGGTTGGAATGGGACAGCCAGGGCAATGGCATGACCCCCACATTAGCTAATCATCTAAATCACTTAGGCGACTTCTCAAAATATGCTGATTTCTGGCTCTGCACCAGGTCTACTAAGTCAGAATCTTGAGGGATGAAAGAATCTGTTTTTGAAAATGCTTCACAGGCGACACTGTAGATCAGCCCAATTTGGGAAATACCATTCTATGAGACTCAGCACTCTTGCTGGTTTTCCTCAGGGCCTATATTCCTGTGGCTTGTCCCCCTATGAACAGACTCTCTGAGAGGCACTCACGGGGTGGAAACAAGCTTGGAGACAGTTTCCTCATCACAGTGTCCACACAGAATTCGTCACGTCAGCTGCATCGCTGGCCAGCCCACTGGCCAGCTGGCTCCTATCCATGCCCCTTCCCCTCCTCCCCATCCTCAAGCTGGTTGTAGGCCTGAGGAGGCAGGCACTGATCAAACTGGAGTCCAGGGATAATTTCAGACCCACTCAGTAGCTCATAGAGTAAGAAGAGCAATGTTAGAGAAGGCCTAGGCAGCATCTGATTATCTTAATTTGTGCAGTTATCTTGAATTTTGTGAATTTATTGGACTTTAAAATTTCCCACTATGCACAGAGCACCATAACAGGCTCCATATTAGGAAAGAGATGGTCACTGCCCTCCACTCAAAAACAGAAGTGGCAGGCTTCTCAGTGTGAAAAATGACATTTGGAAACATGTTGGTAACTTTTATTTAAACATTGTTCCCTTTGAAAGATTTCACGTGCAAATGAATAAATAGTGAGTCTTGCCAACACCCAGTGTTGTTCTGGTCAGAAGAGTAAGGTCACTTTGTTCATTCATTGTTTTATTAACAATGCTAGTCACTTCTGGCCTCAACCCAAGGACAGAGCCGTCACTGTTATGCCACGGTTAGACAATCTACATCTAAAACAGTGTTTGTTTTTAACTAGGAGAAACAATTGTCAGCAATGTGCAACAACAGTAAACTGGCAAAAAGACACTGCAATTAACTCTCATCATGGTATTTGGTAACACTGGCTCCTTTAGCATGTAATGTTTGTTTGTCGGTTTGGTTTCAGATTTTGTTAGCTAATAGAGAACAGTGGTTAGTTGTTCTTCTTCTTCATTAAAAACAAGAGCCAGGACAAATGGAAGGGACCCCAGCAAGGAATATTTGGGTAAGATAAGCAAAAGTGCTCCCTAAATCTTCTTCAAATCTGGGGTCACAGTCGAGGGAGGTATCCTCCATTAGGCTTCAGGAGAACAGACTCTCTAAAGCTGGCCCTGGAACTTGCTGTAGATATACCCAGGTCACTATAAGGCACACTGTTCAGTAACCCGTTCTGAAATCAATTAGGGAGATAATCCATGAAAGGGATCCTCTTTCCTGTGAGGATTGTAGGTGAGGTAAGATCCTGCCCAGCCACTCATGCCCTTTCTTTGGGTTCAGTGAGCAGGAGTTGACTCTGTACTGCTAGGCTGAGGACATGTGGGACAAAGCCACAGGACAGTGACAAAAGTCAGTGTCTTCAGCATGCTCAGCGTCAGCTGGGCATAGGCCTCAACTTACCAGGCCCTGGCACAGAGAGGGAAATAGAGCCAAAGAGAGGAAGAGAAATCCATGAGGAGGAGGAAGTGGAGGAGGAAGGGAGACGATGGTAGCTCTGTGACTGAATGTGCAGGTGGCCTCTGCCTGGCTTTCTCCTTTGTCGCTGCCACCCCACAGGGCCCAGAATGAGGCTCGCACACAGAGGGCTACTGAGCGGACTAAGAATGTGCAGGTCCCCGCATGGGAGGGTGGACAGTGCGAATTCCACGAATCCAGCTCAGAACCCACAGCAGTTGCTGCGTGTGATACCCACCATGCCACGTGGTGAGGAGGAGAGGACCTGGGGAGTCTACACTCCTACCCCGTGATGCTGATGGCAGAACCCCCTGTGCTGCTGTAGCTCCCAGGACACATTTCATCCCCCTGTCCATACGCTGACCTTGTCATCAGTTCCTCCGTCAGAGCTGAGATCAGAGGATTTGTTTTTGACACTTGAGAGAGGTTAAGATACGTTAATAAAGTGATGGGGTCAGGCCTGCACAGACAATTGAGGAGACACACTGACAAGTCCTCTTACAACGATTTCATAAGCACCTACTGTGGTGCAGAAACTGTGCTGTGGCCTTTGTGCTCCAGGACTCTCATGTCGTGAGAGAGGCAGATGAAGTGAAGTAGTTGTTGTGGAGGCATGGTGGAGGAGCTCCTAAATTTTTGTCTTTGGAAAAGATTCAGGAAAACTCATGTGTGAGTTTTGCATGCACATGTGTGTGAGCGTGAGTGTGTGCACACTCACACAAACACACAAACTCATGCTTGATGGTCTGGGTGTGCCCCAGGACATTGACCACCCAGCTAAAGTAGTGGTCCAAGACTGTTCTATCCATCCATCCCCCTGTCCATCCATCCACCCATCCATCCAACCACCCATCTGTCCACCCACCTGTCCACCCACCCATCCATTCATCAGTCCACTTATTTGTCCATCCATCCATCCATCCATCCATCCACCCACCCATCCATCAATTACTGTGTGCTTACTATGTTACAGGCAGTTTTCAGGATTCTTTACATAACTGGTCTTATTTATTTCTCAAAATAACATGACAAGATCAGAATTATTAGTTTCATATTATACATGAGAAAATTAAGACCCAAGAAGGTTAGTTACATGACCAGAGTTACACTAGTAAGTGGATGAGCTGGGATTTTAATCAAGATCTGAATAATTCCAACCCTATTTTTTTTATCCCTCTGTATTCCCTACACTGTGTTCTTCAGAAGGATTTTCCAGGTACTCATAGACATTCCGTGTGCACAATCTCCCTTTCTTCTAGGAAATCTATATGCTAGCGCATAATATGTTAGAGGCTCCGAGACGACCTGTAGTATCTATGTTTAATCCAACACTCACAGACTCAGTTGGTCGTGGAAGCTCTGTGGTAGCAAACTACCTAGTCCCGTGGCAGTTTGAGAAAAGTTGCTTTACCCTCTTACCTGATCTAGGATCACAACACACAGTTTCTGCCCCCTAGCAAGGCACTTTTTTCTTCAGCCAGCAAATAATGATTTGACCTTAAACCAACCAATAATCCATCCCCTTGCATCTCAGTGGCATTCTCCTTCCTCAAGCCCTTCAGTGTCCCTTCCCTGAGCCGCAGCATGCTTCCATGAAACACAGGGTAAAGGAGTCAACAGAACTAACAGAAGTGATGGGTTTCATCTGCAAGTCAGGGTTGAGCATACACTGCAGCTTTCTCAGTTCTGAGTCTTAAATTCTCACTGGCCCAGGATGAGGGCCCATCTCCTGATTATTCTAGCTGCATACCACCTACCTCAAACCCTATTGTTGGACTGTCAGGACAATGTCTTTGCTTTCTACCCTCTGTCTCTCAATCCCCAGCTTCAGCATTAAGGAGACTATCTAACAGCATTTATTTCTCCAGTTTCTCTTTCCATCCATCTCATAGTTCTCTTCCTGAAAAAGAGACAGATTGGCAGGACCAACCCAGATATGAGTACCCCATGCCCAGAATGGATTTTACTCACTGGCCCAGAAAGAGATAAGCCTGGCCCTGCCTCTCCCCACCTGGAGCCAGAACCAGGAGCCAAGGGAGACACAGTGGTGTGTCTGCCTGGGGGAACCCCCTCCACTCTGCAGCTCGCCTCACATCCCCATCCCCACCCCCCACCCAGGGAGTCAACATACATCATCTCCTTGCACTTCAGGCCCTGACTCACTGCATTGCTGGGACATGACTGCTAGGGAATCTGCAGCCTCAGCTGCTCCGACCAGGCTCCACAGGGTACAGCACCTCCCTGTGTCACTGACTAGGGTTTTTTTTGTTTTCTCTCCAATGAGCTCAAGTCATCCCAAATGTTTAACCCCCAGGAGTGGCTGGAGTTGGCCTCCAGAACATGCACAGGACACCCCTTTTTAATGAACAAAATGCACAGCTTAACATAAGAGCTTTCCCTCTCCCAGGTCTCACCACCATTCATCCATCTCCAGGCCCTGGGCAAAGGGCAGCCGGGGCTCTCTGGGATCCCACCCAAGCCAGATCAGAATGTATGGATGATACATTATATTTTAATTGTTTCTGATATAAAAACAGAATAGTGAAGATTGAGGCTAAGAAAGAGAAGGAAAATCTAATTCCTTGAAAATAGTAGGCAACTTGGAAGAAAGCTACCAGGACAATAAATGGCTGATAGAAATAAGGAGACTCTCCTCCCTTTCTCTCTCTCTTTTCTTTCCATCCTCATTCATCATATAGTCAATAAGTATTGATGGGAGAGAAGGAAGGGAAAAAAGGCTCCTATCTGGGGACATCCTTGCTGTCCTCTTCTCTCACTCCTTCTGGGAAGGAAAACACAGGGTTACAGGAGAGTTGAGAGCTCACCATTACCATAAGTTTGTGTTGAGGAAGAACTCTTGAAACTAGGTTCTAACCCCAGCTCTACAATTTATTTGCTAGTTGACCTTTCAGGAGCCAGGGGGAGGGGAGTGTTAAATTCCTTATTCCCAAATTTTACCTTGAAAAAGTAAAATGATTTTCAGAACTATGATCATTACTACATCCATCTCCTTTCTTCCCCCAAAGCTTCCAACTCCCCTCAAAGCTGGCCACTGATGTTTTTAAATGGAGACCCTTTGGTGGTTATGTAGTAAAGAATCAGCCTTAACCAATTTGAGGTCTGGCCTTTGTCCTCAGCTACCAGGAGGTGATCTCTAGACTCTTCAAATGTCCTACTGATGGGAGTGTCTTTATTTGCCTGTGGCATTTGACCACCAGACAGTCTAATAATGTGATTTATGATGGGGTCTTTGGGCCACATGGAATCATTTCTACCCCCAGATGGGCTGGAGACTAAAGGTCAGCCATATAAGATAAAGTCCTAATAAAAACTCTGGACACCAAAGCTCAGGGGTGTTTCCCTGGTTGGTGATACTTTGTGAGTATTGTTACACATTGATGCAGAGAAAGGGACACTGCCCTGACTCTATCGGGAGAGGACACTGTCAGTTCTTTGTTTGATACTTTCTTGGACTTCATCATCTGTACTTCTTCCCTTGGGTGGTTTCAACCTGTATCCTTTCTCTGCAATAAACTATACTGTGTGTACAACTGCTTTTGGTAAGTTATATAAGTTCTTCTACCAAGTTACCACATATAAGAGTGGCCTGGGGGACTCCCAAATTTGCAACTGGTGTCAGAGGTGAGTGAGGGTGGTCCTCCTAACTTTGCAGCTGGCTAACTCTTTATAGTTGGCCTAAACTTTCATGGTGGACAATACTGATTAATAGATTAGGAAGTGGTACTTCCACTGATGGAGTCATTCTTCATCTAGTGGTCTGTTCAACTGACCTAATGAAGATTCTCGGTTAATGAAAAGATTATACAGATATCCTTAAATCTAGTAGTTATCTTGCAGAATTCTGTAAATCTAAGCACAAATTGCCACATGCCAGAGTTGTAATTTTTGGAAGTACTGAAAATCCTTGATGGAGACAGCAGTTAAGAGTTAAACAACCTTCCTCCACACACCCTCAGTACTTGGTCCGTGCAGCTGACATGCACTCATCCCTTCCTGCTCTGTTTGGTTATCTATGTGTCTTGATATACATGAGACTATGAGCTTCCTGAGAATAGCAATTATATCTTATACACCTTCTGCTTTATGTAGATCAAGGCAAAAAGTAATCACTAAGTGTTTGATGGGTTGAACTGGATTGGCTGATCCTTTGAAAACAGTAAGCAGTTGTGTCCATGGATATGTGGTTATTACAGCCCCATAAACAAGTTCTCTTTAAACTGTAAGCCCACATAAAATTTTGTAAGTCTCCTGTTCCTCCTGAAGAAGATATTCAAAAGGAAATAACCAACACAGAGGTAGCAAAACACAGAGCCCAGAGCACACATGTGGGATTTGGAAGACCTGGGTTCTAGTGATAGCCTCCTGTTCCTTGGTGGCTACATGGCCTTAGACAGATCACTTGACTTAAGACTGGGTCTTCTCCTCTGTAAGACAGTGAGAAATACTGTGCCCTCAGGCCTCCCACAGACATACCAGGAAGTAATAATTATAAAGCTCACACTATCACAAGTTCAGTTTTCAAGGACATTTTCTAGACATCTGCTACCTGTTAGGCACTCTTCATGAAGTCCTCCAATTGTGGTGTTTGGAGTAATGATGGGAGGGAAGCTTGGGTGGGAGAGCAGATGACGTAAGACTGGCCATGAGATGATAACTGCTGAAGCTGGGCGAGGGAACACGAAGGTTCACTCTACTGTTTCCTCTGTTTGTGTGCATGTTGGAAATGTTCTAATAAAACACATGTTAAAATAATCATCTTGGCAACAATGTGAGGCAAGTCTTACTAGTCCCACTTTATTGAGAACCAAGGTGCAGAACTAAAAAACCATGTGGGTTCCATAGGATGTTAGAACTAGAACTGGGTCTAGGACCTGGGTTCCTACATCCATGCAATTTTCCACACCCCTAGCTGCCCATCTCTGGGGAGGTGACTGTCCTGTGTGGCTGGTACCTGCTCACCAGAATCTCACTGGCATTCACAAAGGTGTTCTTTGAAAGTCTAGGTTTGTTTGCAGGAAAGGTGGATCACAGCAAAAAAAAAAAAAAGTGAAGAGATAACGTTCTGCCTTCTTTATGTGAGCCAGGGACCACCTCCCACACTTCATTTGAGAAATTCAAGGAATATGGGGACTCCTCAAACTCACAGTCACCATCTGCAAATATCGACTGAGCCCCAAGGGCACTGGGCCAGCATTTCTGGGGGCTCTAAGAGAGTATAACATACAGTCCTGCACCCCGGCAACTACCTCAAATCTGCTCACAATGATATTTTAAAATTTAGTAGCAAACTGTACAAAGAGAAAAGTATCATCACAATAGTCTTCACCCTCAAAACGGTTTACTCTAGAATGAAGAGACAGGTTTGCCTACCTCTTCTGTAAAGGAAGAAACTCTGTGTGTGTGTGTATGTGTGTGTGTGTGTGTGTGTGTGTGTGTGTGTGTGTGTGTGTCTGGGCAGATGAGGCAGATGGAGCTGAGCAAAAAAAAGCAAGCTTCACAAAGGCCACTCTAGGGACACACCCATGTGCAGCTCTGGGGCTGGCTGCAGCTGGCATATGTTTAGAAGTTCAACCCTGGGCTGTATACAATTATCCCCCAAATAACTTTAAGGAAAAAATAACAGAGTGCAAGTGACACCAACAATAATCAAAAGCATGGAGACATATTTAACCATTTTCTTTCCTATAACCACATTTTGCCAAAGCCCCTGTCCCAGAAATCTCTCCCACTCAGTTAAAAGAAAGTCACCAAATGGGCTGTGTTTTCTCATCTCATGCTTTAACTTTTTCTCAAGCTCTTGCAGCAACACATTGGTTGGCCAAACCAAAATACACCAGGGAGCTTGGAAAACATTGCCCAGTCACCTCTCCAACCTTGGAAACTCCTGCTGGTGCCTGCTGTGTGGTATGCTGCTTCCATACACATCACTGTGTGGCACTCCCCGAGTGTCTCATGCTGGCTGGGGGCTGGAAGGGAGAGCCCCTAAAGGTTTCCTCCATGTTTCCACCTTAAGTTCTAGCTTGCTATCTAAGTCAAGTAACTCTTCCAGCCACGCCTGGATTCCTCATACACCAAGTCCTCCTCAGCATCTCCAGGTTTTTCACCCAACCAAGAGGCAATCAGCAGAGCAAAAGCTAAACCCATGAACAGAACCTCCACCCTCCAATCCAAGGATGTGCAAAATATATCAACTTTAAAACACCAGAAAAAGTCAAACCCACCCAGCGGGTGTGGCCCAGTGGATTGAGCGTCAGCGTCGTCCCACGGACTGAGAGATTCCAGTTCGATTCCTGGTCATGGCACATGCTCAGGTTGTGGGCTCCATCCCCAGTAGGGGACATGCAGGAGGTAGCCAATTGATGTATTTCTCTCACATCAGTGTTTCTCTCTCTCTCTCCCTTTCTCTCTAAAAAAACTCAATAAATATATATATATTTAAAAGTCAAACCATGCTCTGTAATTGTGGTCCATTTATAAGGCATGTCAT
Organism: Tadarida brasiliensis; assembly: GCA_030848825.1. Classification (NCBI taxonomy): domain Eukaryota; kingdom Metazoa; phylum Chordata; class Mammalia; order Chiroptera; family Molossidae; genus Tadarida; species Tadarida brasiliensis. The sequence continues at coordinate 23,538,730 of CM061263.1, forward strand.
GCTGTCAGTGCATTTTCAGGAAGGCCGTCCATGCCTCATGCAGACAGGGACTATGAATGACAACAGAGGCTTGTAACGCTCTGCATGCCGCCTTTCTGAACATTTGATATGAAAAACAGGGTCCTTGGGTTGAAGGGTCAAGTTCTTTCAATAAGTGCTGCCTTAGGCTCATTTTCTTTCAGGTTAAGTGTGGTGCTAGTGTGGAGGACCCCTGGATGGCAGCTACGTGGTGTAAAGCAGTCCACTTTTATGTATGTATGTGTTGGGGGTGGAGCATGCGTGTGTGTGTGCATGCACATGTGTGTGCACGTATGTTTGCAGAGCTAAGGAAGTAAAGAAAGCAGCAGAGACTCAATACAACAGAAATCTCTGCCAAGTGACCTGGTACTAAGGAATAGCATCCACCTCGGGCAAGAGTCTAGATGTAAACAAGTTAAAGGTAGTTTGGGAGCAATCATGATCAGAAAGAGCCAACATTAGTGTTAAGGACAGGTAATACCAAGGCAACTTCCTGACTGGAAGTGCTACATATTATATCTCGATTTCAGGAAGGCTGGTCTACGAATTAGATTTTTAAGTAGGCAATGTATTCCTATGGCTCAAAAGCCCAATGTATCCACGGTGAGGAGTCTTCCTCCCACCTGTGTCCCCACCTGCCCAGTTCTCACTCCCACCTGTCTTCATTCCACAGAGGCAACCATTATTATGATTTTTTGACTAAGCTTACAGAAGGTCTTATGAATACAGAAGCAAGTAAAAATGTGGGTGTGCATTTATTTGTCTTTCCCCCCTTTTTACACAAAAGGAGGCACACTACACACCTTGTTCTGTAAGTTCGGCAAGGTTTTGAGGAAGCCTGTACTATCTGTGGAGATAACTTTGTTGTGGTGGAGGGAGAAATGGGGACTGGATGTTACTGTGCAGTGACGGGGACATGGCATGAGACCAGAAATGGGAACTAGATCTGTTGACTTTCTGTCCTGGGTCCTTCTCATTGCATTGCTATGTCTCCTGGATCAATGGTTTGTGCATGCAAGAGAGTACTTCTGAAGTACTGGCAGGCTCCTCGGAAGCAGTTTGTCCTCTTAAGTAGTTTAAAATCTCCCCTGGCAATCTTGCATACACCACTCATTTGCTTACTACATCTTTTTCCCATAGATCATGCAAAGGTAAACTTTGAGCCCTGCTCTTGAAATGACTAAATGACCTAACTATGTGAAAGTCCCAGCCCAGCACTTGGCACATAGTAGCTACTTCATAAAATAAATATTAGTTGAATTTGAATGATCACTAAATTCCAATTTAATGGACCCTAGATTAAAGAGATTAGTCATAAAGAAACAAGGAACTGGCCCCTTCAGAGCCAGCCCAGTGATGGTTTACTTTGATAGCACAAGGCTCTTGTAAGCCAGTGGTCACTTCCTACTCTCCCACCAGAGAAGCAGAAATAACAGCTTCCTTGGCGTTCATTCAATCCTCACTTTGGGGATCACATGAATTCTAGCCATTACTTGCTGGCCATAGTCAGACCTGCCCAGTGATAGAGCTCAGCGGGAAGAGCGGGCAGGTCAAGTGCGAGTCAAGTGACAGAGCAAGGTTTGGGGAAGAAATGAGAACTCCTCTCCCCGAGCAACCTGCACCGAACTTCTGGTTCCCCAGGAACAACCATCCTAGCCCTCACTCCCAGGACGCGTGTATTCACCAACCAGAGCATCTCTGGTCTGTGATCACATTGATCTCAGGAAGTCACATTTCTTTGGTGCTTCCTTCAGCCACATGCAAAACAGGGGGATCCCCTGGAGAAGGAAATGTTTACACAGAGATTCCAAAAGGGAAGAACTCCCTGGCAATTTGGTGATGCTTTAGATGTAGACGAACTCTCCAGTGGTCTCTAGATGCGACCACTCTCCACTCATAATGTAGATCAATGTAAATCTGCCATAGCTAACAGACAAGGAAAGGGGAGAAAAGCAAAACTGTCTTAGGCTGGTGACTTTCTGAATTAATCTGCAAGGTAGACATCTTTTCCAGGCCATCAGAGAATCTCCGTTCAATTCCCCAGACAGTGAACTGGGCTTTCATCCCAATCTTTCCTTAGGGAGCCAACACAGTCATTACCATCACATAAACACATCAACCCTCCCCACTCACAACCCTGGGACATCTCTCCCTGCCAGCCAGAACTGAAGGTGCTCAAGAGCTTCGGCAAGTAGCTCTGTCTCAATGCAGAGAATGGCTGCAGGAGGTCCTCCGGGGTCGCAACCTTCTGTCGGCTGTCGGGGCACCTCCCCCTAGAAGGCCTCCCTAGAAAAAATGTAGAGCTCTGTTGAGACACAGTGCTTCAACTGCCAGTTGCCAGTCACTGCCACCACACGTCAGGTAGGCCACACTGAGTGCAGTGGTTACCAGCTGGGTTTGGATCCTGGCTCTACCACTTGATTCTGGGTCATTATTTCAGTTCTCTAAGCCTCAGTTTCCTCATCCGTAAACCATTGCCTCCTGGGGTGGGGGTGGGGTTTATAAGGAATAAATGAAATTGTCTGCAAAATGTTTAGCAGAATATCTGGTAGGTTATCAGTGCTGGACAAATATTGCTTATTTTATCATTAGATGGCTCTTAGGAACCCATAACTTCTGTTCAGAAATCTGTAATTAACCCTCCACCACCACTACCACCCCTATTGCCTACTGCAGCAGGCTTGAACTCTGCTCACTGGCTTTTAATTCCCTCTCTCCAAGCTTTCTCCCTCATTGTATTCCCATCCTATTTCTTTCTGTTCCCCATCAGCCATCTTCCACTCCCAGATACTGGGTGAGTGACTGCCTACCAGCTCTTGTTCTTCAATAATAATAATTGTATCACCACGATAATAATAGTGATGGTCTATAGGCGACATCCACAAGGGCTTGGGCACTATGAAGGACATTATGTGTGCCGTCTCGCTGTCCTCACCATACTTATGTCACTTGCTCGTGATAGCCCTGTGAAATGGGAGTCAGCACTCCAACTTTAAAGCTGAGGGATGGAAGTTTGAGTTGCCCAAGATCACTCTGCAACCTTACTAGAATGTGAGCTCCGTGAGAGCAGGGGGTGTGCCTGCTGTATCCATTCTTGTACTCCCCAAACCTAGAACAGTCCCTGGCCTTCAAATATTAGTTGAATAAGTGAATGAGAGAGTGAATGAATCAATGGATGGAGGGATGCATGGATGGATGGATATAACAGAAACTGGAAGTTCAGCCTAGGTCAGTGTGACTCCACAGCCAGATGTGACACTCTTCCTGCTACTATGTATATATAAGTCCTGTTTATCCTCGTGAAACCAACTTCTTCCAACGTTTTCTACCACCTGCAGCTCATGATCATCCATCATTTTCTATTGTGCTTCTATAACTGTGACGTCTCTACCACACATGTAGTGCTTATTAAACTCTCTGAGGGCAAGGACTACTGTTTGGTTGCCTGGCTTCTTTAAGGGGAAAGGATGATAGTCATCACCTCCTCTCAGTCCCCACATCACCAAACCCTAGTCTTTCTATGGGAAAGAGGAAGTGAACTGAGCCTTACTCTTAATGTTTTTCAAGGAGGAGCTACACTTGCCCTTGGCCACCTGACCCCACGTCTCGCTGCCAGTGGGATCAGTTCTTAGATCTGCTCTAACGTTGGGCTGTAGCAATAACTCTGTCCTGGAAGTCGAGAGACCTGGTCCCAAGTTCCAGCTGCGCTGTTAGTTTCTGTAAGAACTTCTCCATTCTGGGACCCAGCTTTGTTGTCTGTACAATAGGTTTCTATGACCTCTACATTCTCATCTGTCTCAGCCATCTGTGCAACTCATGTGCTCGCCCCATCCTCAGGGCCATGGAGAGTAGGACAGGTCTACTTCCGGTTGAACAGCCCTTCTGAGCGGGGGGGGGTGTCTATGTCCCACCTCTCCTTTTCCTGTAGTTAGCACTGTGATTTATCTCCAGACCTCTCTTTGACGGAGGGTTCCTGGATATAGAGCTGCATCACTTCTTCCATTTCTGTGCATCATTCTGCTGCCTTTCCTCATTGGGGCCTCTCCTCTCACAGGGGACCAGATATGCTGCTTGTCAGTGAGCAGCATGGGGTTAAGGGGGGGCCATGACGAAAGCAGGGTGCTTAGCAAGAGCTACTAACAACCTCTCCCAAAGGAGAAGAAGCTCTCTGAGCATCTGGATCCCATAGTAAAAGGCATCAGCCACAGGAGGGTCTCACGAATGTATAGAGAGAAATGAAAAGAACACTCAGTCATGGCTTAGCCAAGAACAAACATGCTGGATAATTGTCTTGTACACACAGGAGATGAAAACAAAAGGATGCCACACTGTTTGGTTTTAGAAGCACCCTGAAAAAAATCCTATCCCAACATGTTCAGTGCATCCCACTTTATTTACACAACAGAAACACAAATGCACACAAAGAGTAGAAAATACACCAAAATGTTAACAACGGCCACATTACAAATGATTGTTCTTTTTTAAAAAAAATAATTATTTGTAGTTTCAAACTTTTCTGCAGTAAACAAGGATTGTTTTATAAAGAGAAAAAATACAGTCAGTTATTTTTAAATGCTCCTTATCCTAAGATTTTGAAAATAAAAATGCTAAAAATAAATGGTTGGTCCTTTCAAAAATGTACTGCAAAGTGACAGCAAATTGAAAGAAGAAAACATGAGCTGCAGGCACTAGAGGGGAGGCTGAGCTCCTCAGGACCGAGGACAGGCATGGTGCAGGATCGGGAAGAGGCTCCAGGAGACGTTTGCAGAAGTGGGGTGGTGCTGGGAAGGCCCCAGCACCCCTGGAAAGGAGAGTAAGGTATGGAAGACAAATCCCTGTTCATTCATAAGTCAGACCTACAGGAGACAAACAGGAAATGCAAACCAATATGCCTCAGAAAAGAACAAGGTCAAGCAACTCACTGTTTCAGAATTTAAGCAAAGAGAACATTATTTTACCACCTAAAGTCTGGAATTTCAAGAAGATATTATCCTTTTATTACTATTTATTCTTTTATTAGTTATTATGTAGGATCCTGTTAGGATCCATGTGGACCTGGTGTCCTGTTCTGAGGCAGAAGAAAGCTCACAGCATCCATTATTCCTCTCCACCCCTCCTCTTCTCCCTGGAGCATAGGTGACTTTGCAGGAAGGAGAACAATACATTTCCAGTTCTGTGGGGGCCCCTGGTTAAGTTCCCCAGGTGGGTGCATTGGAGAACATCTCTGTATTGTTCCCTCCTCTGAGATGCAGAAGTCATGAGAGTCCCACCCAGCTTCATTCCTCACCACACCACTGTGCCACCCCCGTGATCCCCTTGGTCCTCTCCTAGCATAGGGAGCAGGGGAAGGCTCGGCTACCCAAACTAAAGGCAATGACCACCAGTGAGGATTTACACCTTTCCAAGGTACTTCATTCCTAGAAAGAGAGAAAGAATGCTTGTCCCATTTCTCTTCAGTGGAAAATAGGATCCTCTTGCCTGGAGCTCCTCCATCCAGGATGGCAACAATGGCCCTGAATGGCCTCTCCTTCTCCTGCAGTCCATACCCTCTTGCTATGTTGAGCAGGTGTGAGCAGTGTAGAAAGCAGAGAGCAGTTCGGAGTGAATGAAAAGTCATGAAAACAAATCAGCACAGTTTGCATCAGGTCAGCAGGAGAGATGAGAAAGACGTGGGGGAGAAAACGCACCCCAGGAAAAGAGGGAGACTCTGGACACATAGCTTTCCTCCTTGAAGCCTTCAAACCCCTGGGGCCTTGATGGGACCTGGCTCCTTACTGAGAAGCTCCACTTTCCAGTCTCAGTTCAGGGGTAGTGACCCCTGGGATAATTGAACCTGGCAGATTTTGACGTGTATTTCCTGGGGCTGGCCTTGAAGATGTTCTGATGCTAATTTAGAAAGACTCTCAGATTGGAACACTGGATGCATAGCTTGATCCCTATACCTCCATCCTCCACCAGATGTGACAGGATCATTTATGTTAGGAATTCTGATGGGTTGTCCAACCAGAGCCCTGGACTGGTGCCTGGAAGTTGGCTCTAAGCCCACCCATGCTTGAGCCAAAATCCTCAGGGCACCAACTGGGTGGTGAGGGTATCTCTGGGCTCTGGGTTAGGAAGCCAAATCGTCAGTCCCCTCTCTGCCAAAGGAAAGACTGACATGTCTGTGACCACAGCCTCTGTGTAAAAAAAAAATTAATTAAAAAAAAAATATATATATATATGAAGGCAAACACTGGGGATTGAGGTCTAAATTCTCCAAGGGATTTGCTGGAACACATTGCTGAGCACCATCTTCTATGGAGGGATCTTCTGCACCACATGGAGTTAGATGGACTTGAAAATGGCTGAGAAAAATACCCAAGGAGTATTGATTAATGAAATGATGAAGGGAGGTCCTTGATAGTGTACCACAGTCCTGTGCTTTCTCCTGGTTGATATTTTTGTCAGTGACGTGGATGAAGACAGAGACAGCAAGCTTAAAATGTGCAAATATCACCAAGCTGGGAAGAGCAGATAACACACTGGTTGGCAGTAGGCGTATTCAAGATCTTAATCACCTAGCAAGATTGGCTGAAATTAACCAGTTGGGTTTGAATCAGACAACTGTAAGGACCTACATTTCGGTTCAGAAAAGCATGCGGGTGCATACAGCCCATGCCAACGACAGCCCATGGGAACAAGATTGGGGTGACAAGAAGATCTATTGAATCTGAGCTCAGCATAAGTCAAAAGTAATGTGGTCTCTAAAACTTAAATTATATTGACAGATGTGCAATATTTGGAACAAGTCAGGAAACCCAACTGTATCCACTTTTGGAGTTTTTCTCTGGCACCCTCATATTGAAAGGGACACTGATAAAGAGGAGAGGGTGACTAGAATAAGAAAGGCTCTGGACACACTGTCAGGTAAGGAATGGCTGAAGTAAATGAGTTGCTGTCCTAGAAATGGAAGACACTCCAGTGAGGCAGGACAGCTGACTTCAGACATCTGAAGAACTGCCCTGTAAAGATGGTTCTGCCTCTGTTTGTGGACTCAGAGTTGTGCTAGGACCCACTGGTGGAAATCATGGGATTCCTGATCAAAAGGAGGAACAGGCTGCAATATAACATAGTTAATTCTCTATCCCTAGAAGCATTCAGGCAGAGGCTAAATGACCACCTGTCAGAGATATGGTAGAAACCTTTTTGGGACCATTAAGTTTCCTTTCCAACTCTGGGGGCTCTGTCAATTCAGGGTTATGCAATGACAAAAGGAAAAGTCCCAGGGAATGATGAGAAGCAGATAGGGGATATGATGGCTAGCCTGTTAGAATTCTGGTCATGTGGACCAGTGGGAGATGACTCACAGGTCCTCTCAGGGTAAAGGAGGGAGACAAGGTTAATCTCTTATAAGCACTAGGCTCTGAATGACAGACATGCTCTGCAGGGAAGAATGGAAAAGTTTTTTGCCCCAGTCTCAAGTTGAGACACACCCAGAATAGAAGAGACATGCATTACTTGTCCAAGGCCCTGGTACAACTGGCACCACCCACAGAGCCAGCCCAAAGAGCTTTGCAAAGGTCACTACCTTGTGCTCCACATGGAAAGGAGATCCATAAGCAGAAAAGAGACCTCAGATAAACCCAGAACAACAGGCAGCATTCCCACCAGGAGACCTGGGATGGCGTCAGCTTGGCAGCCATGTGATTCCTAGGAAGTCACTTCCTCTGCCTACCCTCTGTGTTCTCTTCTGTAAAGAAACAAGGTTGAGGGGTGGGCAATGCTGGTGATAAATAAGGCTGATCCCTTCCACCTCTCATATTTACTGTGAATTTTACAGATTTTGTGCCTTTTGCTTCAGTGACATCAAGGTCACAGGACAGAAGAATCAGGGTGAGACAGAGTGCCGGAGGTGTAATCAATTTCCCACAAGAATGAGGCCAAAGTAGGGTGTCCCTGGAGAAAACTTCCTTAAGGACAACTTTTGGAGTTGGGGCCAGGCATAGAGGAGACTCGATGACTGAGAAGTCCTGACCCCATTTGTTTTCCCACTCACGTTCCTGGGAATAATGTTAAAAGTGCAAATCCCAGTACAAGTTAACGAACAAGTTCCCTGCTGCCCTTGGGGTCACTTCCACCCAGGAGGAAATTTACTCTCCTCTTCTAACCTTTTCCTTCCTTATTCAGGCTCATATCCTCTCCTTACTCCCTGGAGCCCTTTACTACTTATAAGTCCCTGTAGCAATTTTTTTTTTTTTTTTTAGTCAACAGGATATTTATTAAGCTCTTACAGAAGAGTACTTGACAGCCTTTCTTTTCTCTCATTTCCCTGGTTCATCCCTCAAGCCTACACTTCCTTTGATTAAACCCCAGGAAAGCAGAAGGGTCAGTCTGAGAAAGTTTCCTCCATGGTTCCAGAGGATTAGAAAGGGTTGTGCTGAAAAACAGAGGGGTGGAAGGCATAATTGGAGAAAATTATGAAAGAAGAGGTCCATTGCTTTACTTAGTAGATTATTTTCAAAATGGTATCAGTCACTTCTTTCATAGAGTTTTCTTGTTTCTAAGGAAGAAGAGAGGAAACGGATGCATGGAGATAAGTGTAGATCGATGGTTCTTGAATTCTTTATCCTAAGACCTGTGCGTCTCTCTACGCTTGTTTTGGACTCTTAAAATCTCCTCAACTCATATATTCATCGAAACCAAAAAGTGGGCTGTGAATTCTGGTCTTTTGAGAATTTAAGAGATAAATGAGTATTTGTACTAGGCAAATATTTAGGTTCTTGATTGAATTATGGGCTGTATTCATTCTTATTCTGTGTGTGTGTGTGTGTGTGTGTGTGTGTGTGTGTGTGTGTGTGTGTCTGTGTTTCAGGCTCTGCAAAGGGGAGGAATGTGGAAGGTCAGTAATAACAATCAGGGCTGGAGACCTGGGAGGTGGTACATCTAGGGTGAAGAGAACAGTGCTCACAGCAGCCATGGAAACAGGCTGGAGGCAAGGCTAAGAGCTCCTGCAGTTCATGCTATTCAGTTCCAACATCCTGGAAACTTTCTGTCCCCAGCTCAGGTCGTGGCCTGCAAGCCAACAAACACTGTGGTAGGCACAGGAAGATCCCTCTGTAAAGGCAGTTAGGTATAGGAGCGGGTGACAGAGAAGAACTGGCCATCTCTTTCCTGGTTTATCAAAGATTTACTGAATCCCTAATGTGTGTGTCTACTGCCATGCCAGACATGGTGGGAAATAAAATGTTAAACTACTTTCTCCACCTTCAAGGAGCTAACCATCTGGTTGATGTCATCTTTAGGTACCCAACGTACTCACCTGAGTAGAATGGGTGAAGTTTGGTTTTATTTGGAGGCAGACAGAGGGACAAGAAGACATTGAGTTTTTCTTCTCTGCACTGAGATGTCTTTATTTACCAGGAGAAAGCAAAGAAGAATGGTAATCTCTAGGACCATGTGAGCACTGGGGGCTGTGATGATGTCACCAGTATCCCCTAGGGCTGACCCCTCTCTGCTGAGCTCTTGGACCTATGTCTCCCTTGTATATTCTAAAGGATGTCCCCACCCAGGATTGTGAGACATACTATCTCCAGTTCTACCCCTGTTATCATCATGAGGCTTCTCGTGTCCTTCTCTCCTCTTTACCCCACAATTAAAGATGGAAAACACAGCTCAGACAAAATCCTAAATTATCTTATTTTGGGGAAAAACAAACTCAAGAAACAGAGGTAAAATTCAGATGTCTCAATCCCATTCCCCAAAGCATGGGTGAACTGGCAGAGGTCTGTAAGAGATTAAAAATGTCCATCCTCTCCTCTCAAGGAACTTTACTCTACTGAGGAGACAGGCTTAGACCATGAGGATTTTAAAAACAAACAAATAACAACACATTTAAATAGGCAAATCAGGCATTGGAGGGGGACCATAGAGTCATCTCTGGGTTGTCCATATACAGTTGACTTTTCTGGACAATTTCAATTTTAACATTCAGTCTCATTGTTAGATCACATATCCTGATTTTCAGTTCAAAAAATAGAGTCACTATAGTTGTATACCAAAGAGCCAGACAAATGATACATGTAAGAGAATTCCAGAGAAGGGAGATCTCAGTGAACAGGAGAGGTCCAAAAGGGCTTCATGGAGGCCATGACAGAGCTTTGTAGAATGGTCCTCATCCTCCAAGTGAGCACACCTGCTAGTCTGGCTCTTTCAAGGTTTGTTCTCCCAGCTGTCTTGTCTCCACTCCTACTTTCTTCTTTATTGAATCTGCTCCACTTGGGTTCTCCCTCTGCCTCTTGTGTCCCAACATCTATAATTCACCATGACAGATGTGTGCAGGGACAGGAGGGAGTGGAGAGAGACTGTAAACAACCCTCCCCATCACCACCCCTGTTAGACTCAAAGCTGAGGCAGGCCCAGCATTTGCCCTGGGGCCCTTCATGCCAGGTGTTCCTCCCACACCTCCACCAGGCCCTGGGACTCCTGGGCTCACTGTGGCACCAAGCAGCCTCATCAGAAATGTCAGCTGCTCTGGTGTTTCCAGCACCTGGGTCCCTGCCAGCGGTGGGACCACTGTTCCTCTGAAGGATCAGAGTACCAATTCACAAATACACGCTGAGTTCCTGCTATGGGCTAGACACAGACAATACAGCAATGAGCCAGAGAAGGTCTTTGCATCAAGGAGCTGATAATCCAGTGAGAAAACAATTGAGTAACAATAAATTGGGAAGCATTTGAGATCTTGCTTCCCAGCATGTCATTAATTTGGCTCAAATAAACTCAAAAATAAAAAATAAAAACCAAACAAAAAACACACAATAAATTGGTGTATAGAGCCTGGGTACTGTGCAGGGAGCTGTCCCTCTCAGGGGACATGGGAAGGCTAGTGGTCTTGGTTGAAAGGGAGCCAGCTTCCCAACTGGGAACATCGTTCTTACCCAGAAAACAACTTCCTTCCAACAACTGTAGTTGCTTCTGAGCTTGACTTCAGTCTTCCTCAAAAACATCACTTCCTCTAAGAAACCCATCTCTACTAACTATATTCTATTCTAAACCTCTACGTCCCTCTGAGGATGTGGGACATGGCATGCTACACCCATCTCAGATACTTTTGATGCCTCTGTTCCATGTGGTTACACTGGCTCCCATTTCAACTATTACTCACTTGAGAATAGGGTCCACACAGTTTATCATTTTCATCTTTCGAGGTCCTAGAGAGGCTGGTGCTGAAACTGTGCTTTGAAGCACAGGCTTTGAAGTCAGTGTAAAATCTGGCTCCACTAGTAATTAGCCTAGAAGACGTGGACATGTTACCTATTTTGGTGAGCCCTCGTTTTCTCCTTTATTCAATGTGTGAAATTAATATACTCCCAGAGATGATATAAAGGCGAGTAAATGAGATAATATAGGGAAAAGGGCAAATTTTGCGTCAGGCACTGCTAGGTTCTCAAAAAGTCAGGGTTCTTTGGGTGCCAGATCTGCACACAGCAGAGATTCAGTGTGACCTGGAGATTTCCTGTGCCCATCTTGGCTTGGTTATGAGGAATAAGCCCTCTCTACACCTGTGCTGGCCCACAAGTATTTGCTAAGCCACCCTGGACAAGGGTCTGTCCCTCATGGTGGCCAGGCACAGGGAGCTGTCTCTGAACTTGGCCACTGTGCAGAAGACTGGGGAAGAGCAAGGAAAGCTGGGGACCTCCAGTGTACCAATGAGACTCTTGACATGTCCCCAAGAGTCTCTGTGAATATGGGAAAGGATGAGAGGAACAAAGTCCAGTGACAACCCATCCCTCCTGGTCAGATCAAGTTCTTTCCTTTCCCTCCCTCACCATTCTACCTCCACCCATCCAGAACAGAGAGGCCTCAAGGGAGACAGGGCTGGGCAGGACGAATGCCTACAGCAGCCTTCTCTCACCAATGCGGCTTCTGGAAACAGCTGCCCTGCCCGCAGAGAAGCTGGCCATTTCCCCAATCCTTCAGCTGGAGCAGCACTCCCCTCAAGTGGCAGAAGAGATAATTCTACTGAGACTGGCTTCTTCCCATCCGGAAAAGAGATTGCTTTGGTACAGGCAGCAGAGATAAGCCAGACTCCCAGACAAGGGGAAACCTCTACACAAGCAAGCAGGTGGGCAGACTCCTGCAGGATCAGGTCCTGGGGCAGCTCTCTGGAATGGCAGAGCCCCACTTCCCCTCCCCTTCAGAACTCTCCTTCGCCTGCCCACTGCACCCCCCAAGAAATGAAAAGCATATGTGTGCTCTCGGGCCATAAGCCATATCTGTTGCTCCCTACAGGACCACTACCTACCCTGTCCATATAAAAAACACCTTTGTTAAACACTCATCTCATTGTGGTGCTAACTAGCTACCATGCACAGGAATGTCCAGAGCTCTTCTTATAGACTTCAATATATAAAATTCCTATATTCCATCTTCCCAAATGTTTATTAAGCATGTATTATGTGCTAGATTAATGGAGAGACAAAGACAATTAGACATGGTTCCCCCCATCAAAGAGAATATAATCTAAAAGGTGGGAAAAAACCATACACCATTAAACAGTACCAGAAAGGTAGTCGCTTGTTATTGGTAGTAATAGAAATACATTAAAGTCCTATGGAAGCACAAAGGGGGAGCAATTAATTCTGTTGAAGGTCTAGGGGCATCTTGAGGGAAGGTGGGGAGCCCTTACCCGAGGGCCACCCATCCCCATCGTGGGTCCTCTGGGAAGCTGGCAACAAGCAGACCACTCAAGGACACCAGTTGCTCTAACTCCCAGGCTGGGTCATTGTCACTGGTGGGAGCACTGTTTTCCCGAGAGTTTGTAAGAATTATAATACCAGTTGTAATACCAATTCAATAAATATCCTTTAGTTCCTTCCTTGGGCAGACAATGGAAATATAATGAACCTACTCTGTTACCTGTAGACCTCATTTGTTTCTGCCAAGTCCTACTTAGTTTTCTGAAAATCTGAGTGTTTTGCAAAGATATTCTTGACAGCAAAGGTGAAAGACCCAAATTCAAGTAGAGACTTAAGGAATGTGTAACTATGTGTGCACTCACCCTAGGATGGATGGTCAGAAAGGGAGTTGAGTACACCACTGAATGGAAGACAAAGAGAAGACAAGAGAACAACGCTACCTTAAAAAGTTGAAAAACATTTTAACCAACTGAGTTAAGCACTTGGCATGTCTTAGACTGAGAATAGTTGGGAATCATTGTTTTAACCAACTGAGCTAAGCTAGATTACAAATGCTTGGACAAGGCACTGTCTCCACCTATTAGAATTATGCACAATTCATGTTACACACTCTTTAACTATTTGCTTTTTTCACTAGACCTTCAGCTCAAAGGGTCTGTCCTGTTTATCACCTAATCCTATGCCTGGCTGGGAATAGTTGCTAAATAAATATGAATGAATGACCTGCAGTTCTTTTCCCACTGAATATGAAACAAAAGGAAGTGAGAGTGACTGATGCTCCATACTGGGAAGACTGCCCTAATAAGAGGATAGACTTCCAATGAAATATGTGTAACTTCTTTAAGAAATGGTACAAATGGGATTGGCATCCATCAGTTCAGGCTGTTCAGGTAGGGTCCTGCACGGAGCCTGGGGAGCAGCCAGTCCCCTTGCACGTTATGGATCCTGTGGCTCGGGGCCGAATCCTAGCCGTATGCAAGGTGTCCTGTGCACAAGGCTGTGCTCTCCAAGAACTTGGAGCGCTGCACAAATACCCAACATCTGTGAATTTTCATAGTACCTTTCTCCAAGGAATTCCACACACTTATAGACATGAGCTCATTCATCCTCTCATTCCCTCTGAGGCAGGGAGGGGACCAGCATAATTACCTCTATTAAACATATGGGGAAAGAGGCACAGAGAAGGAGAGAAACTTTCCCAAGTTTACACAGCAACTACAGGACTACTGAAAAGGAAAGGAGGTCTGGTCCAATGCCCTACAGTGGTTCCCTCTCCTGCCCTTGTGTTGACATTGTGCTGAGAGTTAAAAGCATGAAGGAAATGCACATATTATGAGGACTGTTGTATTATCATCATGAATGTCCAGTAAAATTCAACAAGACCACTAAAAAACAGTATTAATCATTGCCCAAAGCTCTCTTCTTCTTCCAGGTTTCTACTTCAACAATTAGGACCTTGTAGGGGAATAGAAATGAAGAATAAAATTCAACTCAGGAACAACTGTGGTGGGGAAGTTGCCAAACTCCACCCCTAAAGCAGGGCCTGAGCAGTGGGACTGAACACATTATTTCCCTTGGGGAGTGGGGATGGCTTTGGAACATGCAATGCTTTAGGAAATTAGGGAAGGGAAGGAAGCCTGGCCAACAGGCAAAGACCAGCTGAGTGCTACAACAGGCCCGTGAGCAAGGACAACCGCTCTCCAGCAGGACCAGTCACCCTTCTCTGTCTTAATCAGAGGGCTGTCTTGATTAACCCAAAGCCCTGGCTATCACCATCAACAAGGATTTTCATCCAGTCGATCCTTAAAGCCCCATCTGCCTCCAAACAAAGGCTTGACTCCTGCACTCCCTTTTGAGAGAGGCTTAAAGTACTGACTAATCTAATCCCATATGCACCTACTCAAATCCTTGGGAACCTGGATATAAAGGGCTGAGACCCAAAAAATGAAAATCTCAATTAGACACGCTGCTTTATCCAAACCAGAGACAATGACACACAGTCTAATCCAGATCTGCTTATCACTCTGCAAACAGCTCAGCGTGTAACAGGGCCTGGGTGGTGCCCTGTTCATCCAAGTCTGGCATTCTTCTACTCAGTCTCTCTTGTTCCCTCGCTTTGCTAAAGAGAAAACCCTGACCCATGGGTGTGCCCCCTCCTTTGTCAGAGCCTTTCAAGTGCCAGAAACATAGCATGTCTCCCCCCAACATATCTCGGATGATCAGCACACCAGTCTCCTAAGTCCTACACAGGAAGTGCAAGTCTTAAGGGGCCAAGGCCTCAAATTAGTGACTTGCTCTCAGGAGATGTGAAATGGAGATGCAGAGAAAGATAAGAAAAGAGAACGTGAAGGCCGCAGGGTGTATTGATTAGGAAGGTAACTAACCATCTCTGGAGAGACCGATTTCAGAAGATTTGGGGAGGCGAAAAAATTGCAAGGTTATTAAAGGGCAAATGAGATGTCAGGAGGCCAAGGTGGAAACTTCCAAGAAGAATGATAGTGAGAAAAAAGAGAGATGTTGGTACCAAGGGCAAGGTAGCTGGAGGGCAGGGGACATATTTGAGAAATAATTTGATTGGGAGAGGAGAATCTTTGACCTGGTTTTGGGGAGAGGAGTTAGAGATTATAAATGTGAAAGAAAAGGGATCATTTTTGAGTAAAAGCACAGGAGTAGACAGGGGGAGATGGTGGATGAGCACAGAGACAGGCTTTTCACAGGAGGGGGACATTGGCTTCATCTCTGTACCTTCTTGGTGGAACCTGGAATCTGCTGTTCTGAGTGGGGACCTGGCTCCGCAACTCCTCAGTAGGTATGACGTCCAGGCCCAGGCTCCTGGCTTACCGATGGTGACCGAGGTCCTCCTCCTAAGCTCTCACTGACTCTGGCCCACTCCTATGACTGACTCTTACCTTTCTTCCCAACTCACTTGAGATTTCTGAGTTTGGCTGTCCCATACCTCTGAGACCTGCTCCCTTCTAATCCCAGTGGCACACCCAAGCAGGTGCAGGTTTAAGGAGAGGTGGGGTCTTTGTCTTCCTTTGGGAGAGGGGCTGAGAGTTTGTGGCCTAACTTAGGATGTGACCTGCTGAGTCACCTGTCCAGTGTCTGACACAGAGTAAACATAAAAAAATAGTTGTTGAATAGAAGCCCATTTTTCATTCTTTGTCCCTTCTTTGAGTCTTCTAATGGGGAATAATTTTTCTCAACCTAGGAAGCTAAAATGTTGCTTGTATGAGATGCTGACATAAGACAGACTCACAGCATGGGCAGTGTGTGAGTTTAGCTATAACGGCTTACAGAATCCATCTCTCCATAAGCCCTAATTCTAAAGTTGCTCAAGCAGATTTTTGCTCGGAGAATCAATTGACTGAATGGACCTAATGATGAAGTTGCTCCTTAATGCAGGCCAACAGAACTCACTTATAGGACTGATGGAGACGCTGAGGGAGATGACTGGAGTCTGAAACTACTCTGAATCTAGTCCCACAGCCAGGATCAAAAGTCATGGCTTTGGAACCGCTCACCTCTGAGCCTCACTATTTTCTCACTCAGGATTCCCTCGAAACAACATACTCTTTTTTTTAAAAAGCCAAATAAGAATGAGTGCTGTGAAATTAGGGAATCCACAGTTGCTACTGACTTTGGATCTCCAGGAGGAAAATGAGGCAGCCAAAGCTCTTGGCCAACTTCGTGTTAACATAGCTTGCCCAGCTCTGTGGCTTCCTGAGAGTGTGCATCCTCCACAGGGTGAAATTCTCCTGTGCTCTGTGCCTGGCCTCTTCTAGCTCAAACTGGGGCATCAGCCAAGTCATCTGGGAGCAAGAGTTCCAAAGAGCAGTCGCCCAAGGTTTCCTCCTGTCCCAGGAAGACTTCAAGCACCCTAAGTATCACCTCGCCTTGGGCATAGGTTGGTAAGAACACATGGGCTGGGAGGTGAAGTGGCTGCACCTCATGACTCCTATCTTGAGAAAGAAGGCCCCTCACTCTAGAACTCACCTGGCTCAAAGGTTGAAGCAGAATCACTAACTTTTATTATAATTGGAACAAGTTACCCCATTCTGAGCATAAAAAAATAAAGCTAGCCACCTCGTGGAAATCAGAAATGAAGTCTAAAATTAATTTTGTAAGTTCAGATTGTCCATCAGTCAGCAGACATTTATTAAATACCTGCAAAGTGCTATGCACTGCTCCCGACGGAGTATATGGCAGTGACAAGTCTGACAGTCCCCATTTTCAAGGAGCTCACATACAGAGGGGCTGGGCAATCATTGGGGGGGGGGGGGAGAAGACCATTTCAAGTCCTGACTGGTGCTAGGGGGAAATCACATAGGCTAAGACAGAAGGACCACTATATATAGATAGCTAGGGCTGGGAAGATCTTTCTGAGAGGGTGATGAGCTGAGAGCAGAATGAGGAGAGCATGCAGCCAAAGAGAACACTGAGATAGAACCTTCTAGAAGAAGGAAGAATAGCAAGTAAAGACCCTGAGATATGAACTATTGTATTTGAGGGAAAGAAAAAACAGCAAATGCAGCTCAAAAGTGGTGAATAGGATGAAGTTTGGAGGGAGAAAGGGATACCAGGGACAGATCTTATGGGATCTTATAGCCCATGACAGAAGAAGCCTCTGGTGGGTTTTATGTGGGTGAGTGATATGATCTCATTTATACCTCAGAAAGTTCACTCTGGATAATGTGTGGAGACTAGGCTGCAAGGAAAGGAGGCCACCAGACAGAACAGGCAAGTGGTCCTTGCAATAACTCAAGCAAGAAGTGATGGGGTTTGGACTATTGCAGGAGTGAAGAGTGTAAGAAGTGATCAGCTCAGGGATATTTCAGTAGTAGAACCAAAGGTACTTATTTGTGGATTAACTATGTGATATAAGGAAGCAAAAGAATAAAAAATTGATTTTTGTCCTTCTTATTTTCTTTATGTAAGGTATTCAAGGAAGATATATGCTTAAGCTGGGGATTTGTAAGATAAGAAAACATACTTTTACTCTTTAAGCCATTAACTTGCTACTTGGGTGACATCAGGTTGGTAGTGATTGCTAAATTCAAGGATATGTATAGACTCCAGAATTTATGTTGCCACTGTGGGTTCACGTAATCTCCTCCTCTATGACATGAGCTTAAAGATCCTAGGTCCAGGACTGGGTTTAGGCCGAGATCAGTCTCAAATAATTGTAATAATCTAAGATCAGGTCCTGGTTCACAGCATTTACATGTAGGGTGACATGTTCCTACTGTGCAGTCTTACCATGAAACCCAAGCATCCAGAGATAGCCTGGTTTTGTAGTAAGATGCCAATAGCCTTGGTGGTCTGCAAGTGATGGTAAGAAGCCATCCTCTGTGCCCCATTCCTGAACCATAATGTCATGCTGCAGGAGTGTGAGGGAACAGCTCTGTCAGGGCACGAAGATAGACTGAGAAAGGAGGAGAATAAAAACTGACATTGCTGAACATCAATCACTGTAAAATCCATGTCTAAGAGCAACAATGGATGTAGTCAGTGGCTTCTTCCTTCCTGAGGCATTTTCCTCACCTGACCCTCTGGGACTCCACTTGTCCTTGGTTCTCTTCCTATCTCACTTGCTACTTCTTCTTAGGTACTTTGGTTGCTCCTAATAACGTTGGTCCATCATCTCAGTCTCTAAACTGTAGACAGGCCCAGGCTTAGTTCTTGGGCATTTCTCTTCTCTAGCTACACTTGGTAAGCTCAAAGAATCTCATGGCTGAAAGTCACCTAAATGCCAAGTACTCTCCAGCCTGGACATTCCCAAATGCCTTTTATTCATCTCTACATGGACAATGTAGCATGCTTACTACTAAACACCTGACTTATTCCCTAACCAATATTCTTCCAATTATTCAGGCCAAAATCTTGGAGTCATCCTCAACTTCTCCCTTTCTCATACACCTCACACTCACTCCATCAACAAATATTAAGGGATCTGCTTTTGAACTACAGTCAGAATATGAACACATCACCATCTCCATGGATATTCCCCTTGTTCAGGGCACTGTTTTCTCCCCTTGGACCACTGCAATAACCTCCCACCAGTTTCCTGCTCTGCCCTTGCCCCCTACAGCCTAATCTCCATAAAGCAACCAGGGTGAACATCCAAAAATGTTAATCTGATCATGTCAGTCCTTGCTCAGAGTTCCAGTGACTTCTCATCTCAGTAGGAACAAATTCAGGGTCCTCAGAAGGTCCTCCATGATCTGACCCCAATTACCTCCCTGGCTTATCTCCAGCCACTTCCTCTCCTAAGAACTCTGTGGTCCAGTCACACTGGCCTCCTTGCTGTTCCTTGAGCACAACAAGCTTGCTCTACATCCGGGCCTTGCACTTGCTGCTCCCTCTGCCTGGAAGCCTCTCCCCTCTCTGCCACCTGGCCTGTTCCCTTATCTACATCGTTTCTGCTCAGTCATCACTGTGCCAGAGAAACCACTCCTAACCACCCTATCTGCTACTTCACTGTCTACCCCCTTACTCTGTTTTATTATTCTTCATTGTCCATACTGCTACTGAACACATGACATATTTGATTATTCATGTATTGTCTGTTTCTCACTAGTAGACTGCAAACGCTTTGAGGACAGGGGTTTTGTCTCTGTTTCACTGCTGCACCCCCAGAGCCCAGATCTACGCCTGGCATAGTGTGGGGTCTCAATCAACTGTGTTGCTGCTGTTGTTGTTACCATGTACCAGGCACTCTACAAGTGTGCTTTCATTTAGTCCTTTCAACATACTGCAAGGTTGATGTTATTATGCCTCTTTTTATAAATATTTTTTTAAAAAAGAGGGAATAAGTCACAGCCCAATACAACAGAGCTAGAGGGTGGCAGATTGGGACTTGAACCAGTTCTGTTTGATTCTTAAACTCTCTTTACCACAAAAGAATGTGCTCCAGAGACCACACCAACCCCAAGATTCCAAGATCTCTGCTTCAATTCCTTAATAAAAGATCTGACTCAAGAGACAGAGAGACAATTAATCAAATAGACAGAAACAGAAGGAGAAAGTCAAAGGGAGACCGAGGAAAGTCAGATAGAGGCAGGGTCCATGGATTCTCTTTGAGAAAGGATAAGCTGTTCAGATCCATAAGCAGGTGGCAGGCCAGGCTTCCTATGGCAAAGCTAACATCACTGACCTCCCCAGCATCCTCGCAGAGAGCTTATAGAGGGGCAAGAGTCTGGGCATCAGATTTTCCTTTATATGCCATTAACTAGCAAACAAATCCCTTCTCCCTCTAACCTCAGTTTCTCCATCTGTGAAAATGAAGGAAATGGCCTGACAGTGGTTCCAAAACCTGACTATATCTCAGAATCAACCTAGAGACATGTGAAGAATATGGCTCTCAATACTTCACCCCTGGAGGGATGTTGATACTGGAAGTTAGTTGTGGGACAACAGAATACAGATTTCTCATAAGAGTTTAACATAAGATCTGTGTGGGAGGCAGCATCATGGAACCATTGAGAGCATGGTTCCTGGGGTCATAGGCTGCCTGAACTCAACCCTGACTCTGACACTGACTGTTTTTGAGAGTTTAGGACTTAATCTCTCTGTGGCCCAATTTCCTCATCAGAGAAATGGGAATAATAAATTCCGTCAAGGCGTGGTATGAAGAGTATTTTGTTGGTATTTGTAAAGCACTCAGAAGAGTGCCTGGTATAGACTTAAGTGATACACGAGTGTCTGTTGAATAATTACTCAAGAAACTAGGTTGTTGCTGGCTGTGGACAACCTCTAATGGACTTTTCTGGTTTTAATATTCTATGATTCTCTGCCCCACAGCTCCTTAGAAGACAAGGGAGACCGGTCCTCATTAAACTCCTGTCTTAGAGCAGAGAGCACTCAAGCTCCTGACTCACTGCTGAACCAGTCTCAACATGAATCAGGCCCTTTAACTATGACTTTGAACAGCATGTCGGATCAGGCAAGGTTATTGACATGGATGTGGAAGCACTGAATCGCCAAGCTGAAAAGAATCTTAAGGTCATTGGTCAGCATTTTTTTCAAGCACACATGGAACTTTTACAAAAAAATAGAAAAACACATTCCAGGTCACAAAGTAAATCTCAAAAGCACCCCCCAAATTAATATCATACATGCCACATTCTCTAAATAAAATGCAAGTAATTAGAAACAGCCAAGATACCAACCTCCTCACCTCTACATCTATGCAAATGTAAAACATACTTCTAAATAACTCATAATAGATTTTTGAGTTAAAGAATCAAGAACTCAAAATAGATTTTTAAAAATATGAGGGTAGAGCTTTGGGTAGTTTTGTCCACTAATAAAACCACAGAGCCTAGAAGAGTGCCTGGCATGTAAATATTTTTTGAACTAAAGAATAAACAAGTAAATGAACAAGTTAAATGATGAGAAGTTTATATACTTTAGAAAAGACATAAGACTGGAAATTAATGAATTAAACATCCAATGATAAAGAACAACAGAATAAGCCCAAAGGAAGAAAGTAATAAATAATAGAAAAAAGTAATAAATAATAGAAGAACAGGAATAAAGAATATAGAAGACAGACAATAGAAAGGATAAATAAAACAAAAATTTGCTTTTTTGAAAAGACTAATAAAATAGATAAACATCTGATGCACTGATCAGATTTTAAAAAAGATGACACAAATGTTTGAAATCACAGTGGCAATAATCATTAAAAATGCAACAAATATTAGTAACTTCAAAAGACAATTCTATGAAGAATTTCATACCAATAAACTTGAAAATATACACAAAGTGGACAATTTCATAGGAAAATATAATTTAACAATAAAAATCAAGAAGAAAATAAATACCTGAATCGAACAAAACCAGTAAAAATAATCTGAAATTTAAAATCTACCCACAAAAAACCAGCAATTGGCCCAGACATTTTTAAATAATTTCTATCAGACTTTGGAGAAACAGATCATCCTGCCCTTCTATAATGTATTACAGAGAATAAAATGAAGAAACCATTTATGACATGAAGCTTTTACAACTTTGGCACAAAAACTAGGCACACAGTACAAGAAAAGAAACCTCTAGGCCAACCTCACCCAAAAATGTAGATATAAAAATCCTAAATAAAGCACAAACAAACCAAATACAGCAAATATACTAAAATAAAGCAGCAGCATATTGGTTTATACCAGGAATATGTTTACCTTAGGAACTCTATTTATGACGTTCAGTACATTCAAAGGTTAAAAGAAAAAAGCCACATGATCATTTGAATTGATATAGAAAAAAATTTTGATAACTTGATTTAAATTATCCTAGCAAAATAGAAACAGAAGGGAACTTGTTGTAATCTACTAAATGTTATCAACAAAAAAAATACAGCAAATATCCTATTTATGGATAAAATATCAAAAGCATTCCATTTAAAATCAGGAATAAAATAAGGATACTTGCTTTCTAAATTTTTATTCAACACTGTACTAAAGATACTAAATAAATTAATTAAAATGTAAGAATTGGAAAGGAAAAAAGCCAAAATTCTGTTTCCAAAAAATGTGATTGTCTACACAGAAAATTTAAGAGGCCCTTCAATTTCTGGCAGTAAAAAACTTAGTGTAGAGAAGACCCCTTTACAAGTACAGAAAACATACTAATGCTTGGTAAATACATTAAACATTTTCTTTACGCATGCCTGAACTAACGGTATAATAAGGAAAAAAACAATTCTAAATGAATGAATCTATCAGTTCTAAATGAATAGGCAACTAAGAACAACCAAAAATTGTTAGAACTCCATGAGACATTGACAAACTCAATATTTGACCACCATCATTAAATTCTAATTATTTTCTCATTTCTGTTCCCACCCATGAGTTTTTTTGGAAGACATTTTTTTAATTGCAAACATACGGAGGGTAAGTTTGGTAATCTTTAAAAATCAATTTCTAAATTAATTGTGGTCAGATAATGTGATTTTTTTTTTATAATACAAATTCTGTAAAACATGTTTACACCTGCTTCCTGCTTGGCATATGGTAAATTTTCAAAAATGTTCCAACCTAGGGGAGAATGTTGATCTAATAAATCAATAAAGAAACTGCACCACTGCTACAGAATACATACCAGATCCTTGTTTTACAAGTAAATTCTATCAAACAGTCAAAACAATACTAATATTCATCATAGGATGTCATCATCATAGTAAAAATAAGCCACAGACGGGGAGAAGATATTTGCAATGCATACCACTAACAAGGACAGCAACCATAACATATAAAGAATTCCTCTAAATCAATAAACAAACAATTCAACAGAAAAAAATGAGCAAACTAGAAGAACAAACAATTCACATGGCCAATAAACACAGGAAAAGATGCTCATTCTTACTAGTTACTCCCAAAATGTTAAATAAAACCATCATATAGAAAACCATGAAAATTGGTCCCTACTGCAGTCTATACACAAAAAATAAATTCCAGGTAGTTCCAAGATTCATGTGGAAAAGAGTCTTCTAAAAATTTTAGGAAAAAATGGGTTATCTTTATGATCTCGGGGGTTAGAGTATAATTTCTTAAACAAAACACAAAGGGGCACAAATCAAAAAGTATATATTTGACTAAATTTAAATTTAAAACTATGATGATGAAACACCATTTCATAATCAATAGGCAAATATTAAAATCCGCTATATAAATCAGCAAGAGCTGGTGGCAATGTAGTCATTAGCGGGAGTATACATTAACTTGGTCATTTGAGAGAACAATTGATAATATCCTGTAGAGAAGTGCATTCCTTTCCTGGAGAAATTCTTACATAAATACTCCCAAACACGTGTAAGAGGATTCATAACTGCATCACTGGTAGTAGGAAATAAGAAATCCACTTCAACGCTCTTAAATGAGAAAAATGATAGCTAAATGATGGTATACTGATCTAAGGAATACATCGATACAGTTTAAGTGGATGCACTAGAGTCCATATATCAAAATGAATCTATCCAAAATCAATGCTGAGCAAAAAAGCAAGCAACAAAAACATGCACAGTGCAATACCATTTAGATAGTTTATAAAAATACTATCTAGTATTTGTATGCATGTATGTTCAGTAGAAACACAAAAATATCCATGGAAATAGTAAACACCAAGTTCAGAATATTGGACCCCTCTAGGAAGGGAAGGAACAAGGAAGGGCTACACTTAGCTTCAATTACATTTGCAATGACATTCTAAAAAATCTGAAGCACCCATGGCAAAATGTCCTTTAGGACAAAACTGTGTCATGGTTACATGGGTATTCATTTGTTTATTCTTTAGACTTTTCTGTGTGCTCAAAATATTTCACAGCTTTAAAGCATATTCTCAGTTTCCTCTAACCACTCAAAGTGGAAATTCTTCATTTAATGTTTCTGGCAATATCCATTCACCTTCTATTCAATCCCTTCCAGAAATGGGAGCTCACCACAATAGAAGAGTATCTGTCCAGGATGCCCAGGAGCTGACCTGACAAGAACGAGTGCTATTGTCTGAATTTTTCAGTCTTAGATCCAAAAGAGGAAAATGATTTAAAAGGGGGGAAGGACTCATTACATATAATATGCTTGCAGAATTGAAATTAAATATTTCAAAGCATTTGCTACTTGTCAGAATACATAAAGGTCTGAGACTCCTTGTGACTCCTACATTATCAGATTGCCATCATCGCCGATCACAACCTGTACCCACCCTCTCCATGTGGCTTCTGCAACATCACCAACTAGTCCCTCCCAGCTCAGCAGGTCACACTCATCATATGCCATGACAGCAGCTCCCTCTTTACCTTTTATAACAGCACAGTTTTTAAATGGGCAGGCCTAAAATAAGGTGCTTTTTATAACAATCCTGTCATTGGAAGCTTCTGGTATTTACAAAGTCCTTGAAGAAAAAAAAGAAAACAGCCTTTTACTGAACTGTGTGATGCAGCCAATTCTGTTGGTGTGCAGATTTGACTGTTAAAAAAAGTTCTTTCCTAAGGAATCTGAAATCTGTCTTCCCTGAGACTTCCACCACTTGGCCCTGATTCTGCCCTTGGAAACCCCCAGGGTGAGCATCTCTAGCAAGAATAAGTATTTGTGAGTGTGTGTGTGTGTGTATGTGTGTGTGTGTGTGCACGCACATGAGTGTTTTATATACACATCTTATAAGTATTTCCAATTGTACCCATATTCCCTGTGCTTTTAGAGAAAATCTTTCCATTTCTGAGTCTGCCAAGATTAAGATAGGCGTAAACTGCAGGCAAAGATACCTTAGAGTACAACAAAAATTATTTGAAAGATACATAGACCTTATGGTGGTTATATTTTTAAACCTTACCTATTTAAAGTAATTGAAATTGGAATATCAGCTACCTGTCACTTCTGGGAAAATCATACCTTTGGTTAAGATACATAATTTCACTAACAGATTGTTCATCGTTATGGCTTTTGTACAGTTGGGATCCAACAAAGTTTCATTGAAAAAAATTATGACACTATATTTTCTTAAGAGCTTGTGATTTGCGAGAACCACTTAGTAGGCATATCACAGGGTCTATTTTACTGGAAATGGAGATTCTGTGAAGATATTTTCTTTAAGGGGTGAACTCGGGGTTGTGATATGTAGGTAGTTATCTGATGAACAATTATAACTTTCACAGAGGGCAAATCAAATGTTGGTTAATGTTCTCTGCTCATGGCAAAAGAGAAGAAGGGAGGAAAAAAAGAAAAGAGAAAGAAGAGGAGGGTAGAGAAAAAAGAAGAGAGTAAAGTCAACCCATCTTACACAGCAAAGATACAAGAACACCAGACCTCCAACCTTGGGTTCCCCAGCCAAGAACCGCTGTGTGGCTCCCCTTCCTGTCCCTCCAGGTTTACATGAATCTGTCCACACAAATGGAAGGCCAGGCAGAGCCCTCACCAGATGTAATCATCTGTGAGAGCTGGGCACCCCAATTCATGTACTATGGCATTTGCTTAATCCATGCCTAAAACTATGTAAGTAACTATGAATTCTTATAAATTCTGACTCTATTGTTTTTGGCCACTCTGTGGCTTCCTAAATAGATAGTAAAAGGAATTCTCCAAAACCTATCATAATTGTTAGTTTTTCCTCTTAAGTCCTGATGTTTTAGCTTCTCTAGTCCAGCCCAGAGCAGAGGTCTGTGTTTAATTTAAGACAGGCTCTACTGCCCAGGACCAAATCGCCTTGGATGGTTCCAGCTCCTTTCTTTCTACCCATTTAAGATCATAAATTCCTGTAGCTTCTTCCAAAAGTCAAATGTTGCCAGGACAATGAAGTTTACAAAGCCCTTTGGCTTGGGAAAGAGAGTTTGAACTTGCTCAAGGGTTCAACCTGGTCCTACACGGACACTGGGCCCCATGCTCTCTGGGAGAGTCAGAATGCCTGGAGGTCAGGGACGCTGTGTTCCATTCTGGCTCTGCAACTGCTTGGCCAGTTACATGACCCAGGAAATATTCTCGAACTTAACTTCCCAGTTCACAAAGCAATTCCATATACATTTGCTCTTCACAAAAACTCTACCAATAGGACAAATATTATCACTTATGTTTCTGTTTAAAACCCTGTAGTAGCTGCTCATCTCATTCAGAATAAAACCCAAAGTTCTTGCTGTGGCTGACGGGGCCCTCCATGACCTTATCTCCAACCACCTCTCAGATCTCATCCCCTCCCACTCTTGCCTTTGCTCTTTTTGTTCCTGTCACAATGCCTCCTAACTGATTGTTAAACACATCAAGAAGGGGCAGGGGCTGGGTGGAGGGGGGCAAAGGAGGGGAAATGGAGGACATCTGTAATATGGTCAATGAAAAAATAAATGAATTTAAAAAAAGAAGGTTCCTGGACTTCCAGTCAAGATGGCGGCGTAGGTAAATGCAGTATCACCTCCTCCCACAACCACATCAAAATTACAACTAAACTACAGAACAAACATCCTTCAGAACCGCCTGAAAGCAAGCTGAATGGAAGTCCTACAACTACAAAATTAATGAAGTAGCCACACCGAGACTGATTATAATGAAGTCATTATAAGCCTTGGAACTAAGGAACTAAACCCACTTAAACTGAGAACACTTTCTCAGTGTTAGCTGACTGTTGCTGGGTCATCTTAGGAAAAAAGCTTGGTATTTATCTTCCAAAAAACCAAAAAGTCACTATTAAGAGAAAGAAATGGCAAGACACTAAAGCAAGAGAATATCTTCCCAACATATACAATCATGATAGGAGGAGGTTAAAAAACTTGGATCCAGAATATACACAGTATTCCTACAAATAAGTAAGAAAAACAACTCAATAGAAAAATGTGCTACAGACTCAAAAAGAACTCATAAACGAGGATATCCAAATGGCCAATACATATCTGAAAGGTGTTCGATATAATTTATAATCAGAAAAATGCAAACTAAAATGAGACATGTATACCAAAAAAGAAGAAGGAGAAGAAGAAAATTCCTGCCCCAGGTCCTTTGCACTTACTGTTTTCTCTACTTGTATGCTCTTTCCCCAGATATCCATACTGTTTATTTTCTTACTTCATACTGATTTCTCCTTAAATGTTACTTACCAGAGAGATCTTACCTGTCCACCCTATTAAAAAATAGTACATTTCCTCCATCCTCTGTCTCATTCCTTTCTGTCTCCTTACTCTGTTTCATCTTTCCTTGTAGCACTCATCACCACCAATACATTTATATATTTATGTGTTCATCTCTGTCATTGCCTGTCCTCCAACTACCAGAATAGATGCTCTTTAAGAACGCGCAATTTGCTTTGCTCACTGCTGTAACCCATAGTCTAGAACAGTGACTTTCAACCAGTGTGTCACAACACAACTGTTCCACAAGAATTTTTAAAACATGCAATACATGACTATTTAGTCAGGGGTACTGATCTCTTTCCCCAAAGATTGTCAGATAAAAAAAGTGACAACAGCCGCCCTGGCTAGTTTGGCTCAGCAGTTAGAGTATCGGCCCCGTGGACCAATAAGTTGTGGGTTCAATTCCAGTCAAGACCACATACCTTGGTTGCGGTTCACCCTCGGCCCTGGTCAGGGTCGTGCGGGAGGCAACAATTCGATGTGTCCCTCTCATGTCGATGTTTCTCTCTCTCTCTCTCCCTCTCTCCCCCCTCTCCCTCCCACTCTATCTGAAGATAAATAGAAAAATATCCTCAAGTGAGGATTAAAAAAAAAAAATGACAACAGCCAACACAACAGTAGACGACTGGTGTGAATTCCCTGTCTTGAGCCATAAGTATATAGGTCATATAATAGAGTTGCATCTTATTGGTCACATCACATAATAAGGCTTCATCTGATTGGTCAATTCTTCATACCAGAACTTCTTTATACAAATATTTGCACCTGGTTTTTTAAAAAATCACTTTGGAGCAAAAAGGATAGGTAATTACTATTATTATTATTCTGTAAATCAATCAAAATTATACCTATTTTTTGTCAGATTGGCAAAAAATATATTTTCTTGTGTGCCACCAAATTTTAGTAATCAGTTTATGTGTGCTATGAGATGAAAAGGTTAAAAATTGCTGATCTAGAACAGTGTCCAGAACATAGTAAACACTCAAAAATTAGTTTATATTTGCATTAATAATGTTATATTTTGTTATATGTGAGGAAAATGAGAGTCAGGGAGGTTAAATAACTTGCCCAAAGACATGACATCAGTGATCCACAGTGATGTTCATTCATCTCACTAAAAGTTGTAAGGCCAGGGTTCTACTCCCAACTCCTGCACCTATCAGCCAGTTGACCTTGGAAAAACAACTTATCCACTCTGAATCCTGAATTTCATTTAACAGTATAGCTTTCTTTCTTTTTTTTAAATAAAATTGAGGTAATATTACATGTACAATTTTTTAATTTTATCCTGCTTTGAAAAAACATAATAGTATAACATAAGCATGTACTCATGACCTTAAATCTTCTCTGAAGTCTGTTTTGAGGGAGGGATTTTTGTTATTGTTAAATTTACTGGAGTAACATTGGTTAACAGCATTATATAAATTTCAGGTGCATCATTTTATAATATGATATCTGCATCCTCTATTGTGTGTAAGGTCTTTTTAAAAAATGACTTTAATACTGCCTAGCATCAATATGCCCTAATTTATTGAACCATACTTACTTTGGGCAATAAGATTATTTTAAAAATTTCAATGTATTTGATAAATATTTTTATATTATCTTTGTTTAAATTTCTTAAATCTCTTTAGAGTATTAACTTTTATAAGGGTTTTGGTTTATTCTACCAAATTTTTCTCAGAAAGGCTATACCAATCTTTATGTCATCAATAATGAAAAAAAAAATGACCCTTCACAAAATCCTGATCAACACTGAATCATTACTTACATGATATGTCAAAACTAGCATCATTGTTTTGCAAAGATATTTTCCTAATTTGCTGCTGTTGTTCATTTTTTCAGATTTTCCTTGCGCCCCTAGTTAGAAGGGTTTTAGGGGATCTGTGTCAGGAACCAGAAGCAGAGACCAATATTTATATTTCTTATTATTTTACCATATATTATGTCTATCAGATATATTTGGCCACTGAAAACAACTTCCTTTATGACCCTTAACTTATGTTCTGATATTTGCATTGTGGGAAATGCTACTTTAAACCAAACCATAATATGAAAGAATGCCATTGAGGATTTTCCTAGATATCTTCTTCAGTGACCTAATATGTTACCAGAGGTGAAACCCTCTGAATAACGTAAGCTTTCTGTTTCCAAAGGACTGTAAGATATTCACAGAATGGCTTTATTTATCCATCCCTATGGAAAAGCATAGGGCCACATCAATCACATGTTAACTGATTGGTAGATGGGATTTGGATTCCTAGGGCAAATTCTAACTACAAGAAAATAAAGAAAATCAGGAAGTTTGGAGTTATGTTCTTATCAACTCTATTTAAAGAGGAAAAACTAACTGAGGCCCAGAGAATAAAATTATAGGTATCAAATGTAGGGCACTTTAATTTACTGACCAATTCCTTATGACCTGCTCTTCTCTTGAAAGCCAATCCCTCATTTGAAATATGGGAAATCCAGGCAATGCCAGTACATGCTCAAAAATGTTAAGCTGGCCAGTTTGACTCAGTGGTTAGAGCGACAGCCCGCAGACCAAAGAGTCTTAGGTTTGATTCCTGATCAAGGGCACATATCTGGGTTGCAGGTTTGATCCTTGGCCCTAGTTGGGGTTGTGCAGAAGGCAACCAATCGATATGTCTCTCTCACATCAATGTTTCTCTCTCTCTCTCCTGCTCTTCCACTCTATCTAAAAATTAATGGAAAAATATCCTCAGGTGAAGATTAACAACAACAACAAAAATGTGAAACTGCTCCCTTTCAGCCATTTGGTAACTTTTTTAAAAACGTGCAAATAGTCATTATACACAAGACCATACACATTAGGATGCAGATGAATTAGTTTGGGTCCCTCCCTATGATTTGAAATATTCCAAGATCTTCCTTTGGATACTCCTTAAAATCAATTAGCCTACAAATGTACTTCTGACCCAAGAAAAACTGCAGAAACAGGTTTCTTGAGCTAAATAGGCTTTCCAGAGATGATGTCGTTCAAGTTTCTGCCTCCTCACTTGACAATATCAGCCCAAGCTAAAGACCTACTGACAGTCCATAAGTAGTTATTTCTTAAATTAAAAAAAAAAAAAGAAAATTGTCATGCTGAGATGAAGCCAGGCCCTGTGCTAGAAGCCAAAGATATAGTCAAACAGAAGACCTGCCCTCAAAGAGAAAGAGAAATGTCAATTAATGGAAAACTTTCTCCTAAAAGGTATAGGGTGCTAGAGTGATGTAGTGGATTGATTTGTGGCTCCCAAAATATGTCCAAGTGTTAACCCCTGGAACCTGTGAATGTGACTTTATTTGGAACAAAAGTCTTTGCAGATGTAACTAAGGATCTCAAGATGAGATCATTCTGGATTTAGTGTGGGGGTGTAAATCTAATAACCAGTGTCCTCACAAGAGAGAAGAGAGAAGACACAGACACAAGAGAGGAAGCCATATGAAGACAGAGGCAGAGAGTGAAGGAATGCCTGGAGCCACCAGAAGCTGGAAGAGTCAAGAGAGGATTCTTCCCTAGAGCCTTCGGAGGGAGTGTGGCCCTGATGAAACCTTTATTTTGTACTTCTGGCCTCCAGAACTATGAGGGAATATACCATCCAGTTTGTGGAAATTGGTTACAGCAGTCCTGGGAAATGAATGCAAGGGCCAACAGCTAAGTCTCCCTCGGAAGTGAGAGATGGCTTCCCAGTGGAGATATCATTAGCCCTAAATTTTCTAGGACAAGAAGGAATTTGCTAGATTTAAAAGGGGAAGGCATATTCCAAGCAAAAAGACATGCCTGTATAAAGTCACTGAGACATGATTCAGCAAGATGTACTCATAGAATTGCAAGTTGTTTGGAAATGTTTGGGACAGAGGGAGCGGGAGGTGAAGTTGGAAAGGCGGGTCATGTAGGACCTTGTGGGTAAAGCCAAGAAGCTTGAAGATAATCCCAAACACTCTGGAGAACATTAGAGGATTTTAAGCAAGGGAGTTTCATAATCTGATTTGCATTCTGGATGGATCCTTGTGAAACAGCTGGAAGAGGACCTGACAAGGGACACGGAGACTAGTTAGGGGGTCACTGAAGGAGTCTAAGTAAGATGTGATGAAGGGATAAAGAGGAAGGGATAAATACAAGAGACATTAAGTAGTTAGACCCTAACAGACATGGAATTCATTAGATGTAGGGGTGAGGGGAAAGAAGCAATTGAGGATGGCTCCAAAGTTTCTGGCTTAGACAACCGACTCTCTCAAAATTGGTGTCATTTGAGAAGAGTAAAACACATGCATTTATTCTTGTTTTGCTTTTTTACTAATGTTTTTAACCCAAGGATATAGATATTAGATAAATTTTAGTGTTTTAAGGTCTCTTTGGGTTTCAAAGTACTTTAAACATGTCCTTCCCAAAAGCAAATGTCCAAGTCATGGTTCCCATTGGGGGAAACTTTGGCAGTGGCTAAGGGGAATGCTAAATCCCTTCAACCCCGTGTGCCAACATTATAATCAGAATTGTGACAACACATGAATTTAATGGCCAAGAGGGGTCAGCGCAGAGAGGGAAGGTTTATGGAGCTTCCTGGAAGAAAGATGGAAGATGACACATGGTGGGCTCTGGGGAATGGGAACTCCTGGCTTGTTTATGGAACCATTGTTACCAAGTTCCCTATGGTGTGACTCACACTGGCAGCTCAGCCACCTTCCAGATTTCAAGTTGTCAAACTCCTCCGCTAAATCCAAAACAAGGAAAACTCAAACTGAATCCATCTTCTACCAACCACCATCCACAAATAGGCTAAAAAAAAGCCTGGGGGAAGGGAGCATTCCCAGCTCCACCCTTCCAACCAGGGTTCAGCTGGCCCAAAGACACTAATCTCATTTTCTAGGGAACCCACCACAGGCCCTGCCTGCTCCCTAGTTCTTCCAGAGAAAGGAGACAGAGGGAAAGATGCTAAAACCAAAGGAAAGAGGATCTAATATCAGGATCTGGCCCAGAGTCTACTGACTGAATAACCTCCCTTCTTCTGTTGGCCTGCCTAAGTTCTGGTCTAGTCTTTTCACTTTCCCACGTGTACATTATCTGCCCCTCTCCCAGATCACTGTAGAAAGACCTCTGTTTAAAGGCTCAAAGGACACAGAATCATTTTAGCCAAATTCATACTAGGTGTCCAAGTCTCTAAATCCAAACAAAGGTCATAAAGGAACCTCAGATAAGAACTCACTCTACTTTCTGCCATCCACACATGGATTAAACAAGGGCAGAGATGGCAAAGACGCTGGCTCCAGGACCTCCAGTCAAAGCTGAGGCCATGGCAGGTTGTACACCAGGCCCAAGAAATATCAGCCAAACTCCAGATCTGACAAGCTTAATGTTCTGTCAGCTTTGTTTCCTGTCTGGAACTCTAGAGAGCTAGGAATAGCCCTGAGCACTCCGTTTATGAGAGAAAGGCTAAAAACTATGGAGAATGGGATTATGATACTCATTGGTATCCAATAGTAGTAGGAACTATTGCCATTCCTTTTGTTCCTCCGCCTCCTCTTCTTTCTCTTTATTCTTCTCCTCTTTTTTCTCCTTTCCTCATCCTTCCTCTTCTCCTTTTTGATAAGGTCTACTTATTTTAACTCTGATTAAGAATTTACATTTTTAGAATTTCAAAGGTGTCTAGTTTAAAATCACAGCATGAATTATTTAGGACCCACTCTCTGAAACTATATATGATGGAAAAAACAGAATAGGGAAAAGCACAAAATGCATTTCAAATTCAAAGGGCCCCATTAGATCAGTTTGGGGGCCAATACTGCATTTTCGTGATTCATCAAAAGGGTGTGAAGATGCACCCTGTGTACTACTGGGAGATAAAGTGACTACCGATGAAGAGTTCATAGTCAAATAAAAACTGGTTCTAAAGTAAATAACATTATAATAAAATACTTATCAATTGCTCTTCTGTGGACTAGTACTATTTTCCATAGGTCAACACTGTATATATGTACATGTTGTAAAGCTGAAAAAAAAAATCGGCATCTCAACAAGAAGTCAGAGTGACCTTACTTGCCCTCTAAATTGTTTCCAGAAGTTTAAGTTATCAAAGGAAGTTTTATACTTTTTTGGTTGATTATTCACCAACCGGGACACATTTCATCTTGGAGCTAAAACCATAGCTCACAATTTGTCTCACTGATTCCCCTGCCAAAACCTGGCCTTAGTTCAACTGATGAAATATCTTCATTGGAGAAGCACTCATGATCTATCCTTTGCCCTGGATCATTTTTCCACATTAGTGATGGGGTCGGAAGATTCGGACAGTTCCAGGATTTGATACAAGTAACCCACCCATTCTCAAGATGTGATAAATGGCTCCCTGGCCAGAACTGGACCCCAGAGTCTAAAATAATGACCCACCTATGCTCCAGAACATCTGCTCTCCCCATCACACACGCAAGAGGAACAAAGGCCTCCTGCTCTCCCAGAGGGGAACCCAAGTCAATGAAAGAGTTCCAACACATGAATTAAGTGACCTGACCCAGTTTCACTCACAGTGAATGACTGAGCAGAGGCAAGAGAGGCAATTACACCAAAGCTCCTCTACATACCAGTCACATGTGAAGACTGTATCTATATAGTTCCCTCACCAAGCTAAAGCATGTGCCATTAAGAACCCGGGGGTTGAGGGGGAGGGAAGAGATAAACCACAGAACTTATATGCATGTACGCATAACTGATGGACATGGACAATGCTGGGGATGGGGTGGGGGGGATGAGGAGGAGGTGTCAATGGGGGAAAAAGAAGAAACATCTGTAACAAAAACAAATTAATAAAATAAAATAAATAAAAATAATTTAAAAAAAAGAACCCAGGAACTGAAGATCTTGAGCTTCCAGTAATTTCTCCTACTAATACAACCCTCCTGTAATAACTCAAACACTCCTCCTCCTCCTAAAATATAAGTGCAAGTATGTTCATCATATGTTCAACCATAGGGTAAGTACTGAAAAAACTATAATACATTCATATAATGTATTAATCCAAATAACCCAAAATTCGGGAAAAAATTATTAATGTGTTCATCATATGTTATCTACAGGGTAAGGGGTAAGAAAACTATAATATATTCATACAATGAAATATTTTACAATTATTGAAATGATGCTCATGAATGATATTTAATAAGATTTGGAACTTCTTATGTTCTAAGAAAAAAAATCATGATACAAAATTAAATATGTGGCATAATTTTTTCAACCTTGTAACAATATACATTAAAAAAGGGGTTCATGGTAGTTTGGGAGATAAAATAATGGATGATTTCTCTTTTTTTATACTTCCCTTTTTAGATTTTTATACACTTAGCACATACTACTTTTATATGCTGATAAAATAAAAGTTAGTGAATTTGACAAAGTCATGGCTTTAGGGGACTGGTGATGCAGACATTGAAGGAGAATGTGCTGAGCTGGAAGGCAGTTGTGCATCTCCAGAGTTACTGTGCTAATTGCTGACCCTCATCTGACACTCCAAGCACTGGGGGCAGAAGGGTCCAGAGTGGTCCCTGGCTCCACCCAGAGCCCTGCAGTCCAAACTCTCTGGTTGTGAGCAAGTTCTTTCATGACTCACTATAGGTCCCTGGGCTGGTCACTTCCCTCAAAATCATCCAGCTGGCAAGGAACATGCAGTGGTGTCGGGAGGATTAATTCATTCATGTTTATAGACAAACTGAGAGTCTTGGTTGGGAGTCGCTCCATGCTAAGGAATACAAATATTCAGCTGAGTGCATTTCCAGGGCAAACTTCCTGCCACAAATTGTCTAAATTTATTTCAGATGCCCAAATTCAGCATAAAATTTATGTAAGTTGGCTGGTAGAATGTGCACCATTAGAATAAAAATGAATTGGTTGTCAAATATCTGACAGACAACTGGGGAATCGTGAGGCGGGGTCCAATAGGCCCAGAATTGAGCAAACTCCGGGCAATTGATAAGCAGGACTGCTTGGCCTTGGGTCGGTATTAACCCTTTCAAGGTTATGTATATCTCCACCACGGAGATGTAAATGGTCCAAGATGCCACGAAAATCACAGAGCCACCAGCCCTAGACCAAAATATGTGGCATCAGAGTGCTGAGACAGCATGAGTACTTTTGAAGAAAAGCAACAGCAGCAGCTCCCCAGATGAGGAATTGACTTTGGACCATCCGAGGGTGAAGAACCACTCATGGAGCGTGCTGCCCCTTAGCAGAGGCGGTAGCTTGTTGATGATATATTGGTTGCCTTCCCTTCTCTGTCCATTTCCCACTCCACCTCCCAAATAAATTTTGCACTTGAATCAACGGCTCAGGGCCTGCATCTGGGAGAACCTAAACTAAAGTAAGGACCCTTTTTTCTTTTCTTCCTAGTTCCTTATTCTTTGTGAAAGTTAAGAAAAGCGTGTCCTGGAAGAGCATGGGGTCCAGAGCAGACGCATCGGGTAAGAGGCCCTCGCTCACCAGCTGGAGCAGGGCTGAGCAGGCGTGGTGGGTGGGGGGGCAGTTCCTGCAACCTCCTCTAGCTTGGATAATGATTGCTAGAAGGGCATAGTCTCAAGGCCTGTTTTCTCTGTCCATGAAAGAGCAATCCCACTCATTTTCCTTGAAAGCTTCTTTTGACTATCATGTCAAAAGAGTCACAGGGAGCCAGCACACCTTGTGACCCTGAAGGAATTTTTTAAACCAACACTTTTGATTTTCTGGCATGCAAAGGGAAGAGCGCAAAGGCAACTAAAGGGCTTGTGTGCGTTTCCAGTGAATTCTAGGGAAGTGAAATAATGACCTTGGCCCAGACAGCAAAAGACAAATTTAATTTACATGCTTCAGGCCGTATATGGAAAAATCATTTAGACCGAAAGAAGGAAAGTTCAAACTGCAAGTCATAGTGGCAAACATCACACACCCCAGTGGTATGTGCTGGCCTCCATCAGCGACTCTGCTGTTCCAACATTCCCAATCATTGCACATATTTGGGCCTTGTGCTTCCCACGAGGGTCTGCTCAGAAATGCCAGCCTGAATTTGCCCAGCTTTCACTCCGAGCCTGGAGCCTGGATTCGCTGCTGCTCCTCCCCCACCGCATTTCCATTTCACAAGCTGCCCAGGCTCTTTCTTGCTTCTCCTCCTTAACTCAGGCCTCAGGATTCCCCTTATTTGCAACTTCTTAATTTAGATGCAGGCCAGTAGAAATGTATACAATGAGCAGAGGAGAAGGTCTTATTTTAGCCAGACTTTTGATGCTGAGAACGGGCTGTCAGTTGAAGAGGGCCAGAGACCCCCTCTGACGGCCTGGGCCACCCGAGCAGTCTTTCCCTGGGATGAATAATTCACATGTTCCACCAAGGGAGATGTTTATGGACACATTCGATGCTTCTCTGGCATCCTCTTCATGAAGTCCAAACCACCCTGGAGACTGTAAGTAAAGCAGA
Organism: Tadarida brasiliensis; assembly: GCA_030848825.1. Lineage (NCBI taxonomy): Eukaryota > Metazoa > Chordata > Mammalia > Chiroptera > Molossidae > Tadarida > Tadarida brasiliensis. The sequence goes on from CM061263.1 coordinate 23,575,463, forward strand.
GTCTTCTGGATAAGAAGTTGTTGAGTTTATTTTTAAATCCCCAGGTTTTAAAAGAATGTCCATAACCAGAATCCCTCAATGCCCTCCTAACACATACACACACACACACAGATAGAGATAAAGACAGAGAGAGTAAGAGAGATAGAAACAGAGACAGAGAGACCTAGTCAGAGACAGAGACAAAGAGAGAATGCTGGGACAGATCGACCCTGAAGCCCACAAGAGGAGTCAGTGCCGACTCAAGAGCGAGGTTCGAAGCGGCCAGTGCACCTGGCACTTTCCTAGCACCCACTTAGCCACAGACTCTCGCCACCCCCAAACAAATTCCTGCGACTTTGAAACTCACTATTCAAGGGCCTTTCTGCCCTTGGCTGTTCACTTTACTCTTCAATGTCCACAGCACTTGGGAATTTCTTTCTTTCGTTCTTTTTTTGTTATTCCTCACTCAAGGATATTTTTCCATTGATTTTTAGAGAGAGTGGAAAGGAGAGAGGGAGAGAAAGAGAGAGAGAAACATCAATATGAGAGATACATCAGTTGGCTGCCTCCTGCATGACCCCTACCAGGGCCAGGGATGTAACCTGCAACCCAGGTACGTGCCCTTGAACAGGAATCGAACCTGAGGCCCGGCGCTCTGACCGCTGAGCTGAACTGGCCAGGGAAAACTTAGGAAATTTCTGTACGCAGCACTTCCCAAACTTTTTCAGTCCACAGCACCCTTAATGTCTCTGTAATTTTTACACAATGTCCCTAGGCTCAAAGAAATACTTAACAGTTCCATTTATTGAGTAGTTAAGTCCTAATAGCTTAATAAATATTTATGCTCTAACAACTTAGTAGCCATTTGGGAAAAAATACACATAAACTGAAAGAAAAATAATATTTTATTTTATTCTTAACCCCAATTACTTACTAAACAGATGCGTTTACCCGTTGGACACTATCCAACTACTCAGCCATCGTGTCAGTTTAGACATGACCACTCTCAGTCCCTGCTGACAATGATTCTGGGCAGAACGTCCCCTGACTCCACTGGACGCTCAGCCCTCACTGAGAGATGGTGACACTGAAAGGCGTACTGTGCGGTATAACATCGACACTGCGGAGGGAGCGGTTCACGTGGCATCCGACGGGTGTCAAGGGCTTCTGGGCTTTCCTCAAAAATGTTTAAAAACTCCACAAACCTTCTGTGAGTTGGCTGTGGTACTCTGGGGTGCCCTGGGGCACAGTTTGTGAAACATTGCCTTCATACCTTAAGAAACTTTCTCAACATATTGAAACCGTTTGTCCACGACTTTCTCCTGTGTGTGTATATATAAATAAACTCATAAACAAAACACATCCAAGTTCATATATGAATAAAGGTGCATAAGAAAAGGTCTGTAAGGTAAAAACCAAACTGGTAACTGTGGCTACCTCTAGGAAGACAAATAACATTGGAAGGAGATGAGGTCTAGGGAGATGTTCCTTTTATCTCAAATATGGCATTTTTCTTGAGGAGAATGTTTTCATGTACAATTTATGTAGTTATAAAAAACACTACCATTTTGCCCTAGCCAGTTTGGCTCAGCGGTTAGAGCGTCAGCCTGCAGTCCAGAGAGACCAGGGTTCAGTTCTCGCTAGGAGCACGTACCTCGGTTGCAGTTTGTCCCCGGCCCTGGTTGGTCGTGCGGGAGGCAGCCACTCGATGTGTCCCTTTCACGTCGATGTTTCTCTCTCTCTCTCTCTCTTCCTCTCTCTCCCTCCCACTCTATCTGAACAAAAAGTGGAAAAATGTCCTCGGGTGAGGATAAAAAAAAAAAAACAAAAAACTACCATTTTAATGCATCTCTATACAGAAAAACTTGACACCACCACTTCAGACAGCACTAAATTCTGTCCCAAACTCCAACGAAGAGGACTTGTTTAGTAAGGTACTCAGCCTGGCTCCGCGGGTACGCCCACAGGTGAGCTCTTCTCCGTCACTGCTCCTTCTTCAGGAACCTTCCTTCTTTCCTCACTTCCTACAGCAGTGATTCTCAAGGGTGCTAGTCAGAATCTCCTGTAGGTTTTTGTAACTAAACCCTCCCACGACCTTCCCAGAGTCTAACTGCTCACACTACTGGAAGCACCATTTGATGCTGTGGCAGAGGACGTCACTGTCCCTTTGGTAGTCTGGAACTGTTACCTGGAGGCTGCTGGCAAGGACTATATTTCCCAGCCTACCTTGCATCTAGGTGGAGCCATGTGACTACACCCCACCAATGAGAGAAGATATGGAACCAAAAATGTAAGTCCTTAACTACTCCTAAGAAGACATTACTTTTTTTTTCTTTATTGATTTTAGAGAGAGAGGAAGGGAGAGGGAGAGAGATAGAAACATCGATGAGAGAGAACACTGACTGGCTGCCTCCTGCATGCCCCCCACTGGGGATTTGGCCCACAACCTGGGCATGTGCTCTGACTGAGAATCGTACTGGTGACCTCTTGGTGCATGGGTCGATGCTCAACCACTGAGCTACACTGGCCAAGCAGAAGACATCCCTTTTATTAACTAATGTCATCTTAATAAATTCAATAAAAATAAAAAATAATAATAAACTAAATTAAATAGATGAAAGAAGGTATTTCATCTTACAGTCAAACAAGACCGACTCCCCAATTCTTGCAAAACAGAGAAAAGCCAAAGCTTGAAACAATAAATTAAAAATATACAAAATTAAATCTCATATATATAAACTAAAATAAGATAAAATAAATACACAAAATTATCAGGGGCAGACTTCAGTAACAATTTTACTGTGTTAGCTGTGTTTCACCCAAGGAGCTGTGTGGTACAGAGTGACCTGTTTCACTGTCTTTATTACCAAATATGAGAAATTCAAGGGGTCAGCGATAAATAACTAAGCGCCCCAGGATTTCAGAGCTGACCAGCCCTCAGTCTGTTAGTCCTTATCAGTCAAAGGGACTGATCTGAGAACCAAGAGGCCTGGCTCCTCTGGAGTGCCCTTCAGCACGGGCTAGAACCCGGGCCTCTCCCTGCCCCACGTTCCCCAGGTCACACAGGGGCGCAGGAGACAACCAAGGCCCAGAACGGCTCCAGCAATTCAGAACTCAGCCCTTGCTAGTGCGAGTCCACGAGCAATAATAAAGAGATAATTTCACAAATGGACACGGGCTCAAGGCTCACCTTTGCTTCCTACTACGTGAATCTTGGACAAATTGAGTTCTTTTCTGTCCCCAGTGTTTCCCTTTGCAAATGAAGAAACTTCTTAATCTTTAAGAAGAGTCTGAGAGAGTTACTTAGATTCATTTTTTTTCTTTGGACCCTCAAATGGTTATTAAATCATTTAGTGCCTTCAGAAGAGACACTGAGGGAACTTTACTCTGTTCCACAGAACATTCTGATAAATCACCAAGAGCCTCTGTGGAAAGCCTGGACCATATCCCCTCGGCCCAGAGTGAGAGCCCAGACGGAACTCCTCCATCCTTGCAGCCTGGGCCTCCCTTCTCCCCTGTGCTTTCTGACAAGACAGTCCTGGGCTTCCTGCTGCTGCTGTCCCAGCCTCCTGGTCAAAGGCCCTACAATTATGCATAATTTATTCCACATGTTTGTTTGTGCGCCTGCCAGAGGCATTGGTCGTAAATGTTTCAATGCTTCAAGTTTAGATGAGTTTTCTTTTGAAATAACTGTCCCCAGGGTGGTGCACGAACAGTAAATTAACACCCACCCATCCACGGGCCTCCTCTTGGCACAAGTTCTAGCTTCAGTGCTCCCATAAAACATTCATTAAACGCAGCAGCACAGGCAGCGCCAGGCCGCCACGGGAGGACAGGTGCCTGCACCCACACTGGATAAACATTTGGGTGACAATAAGCCCCATTAGGTAAACTCCTGGGACTACTTATATAGCATTTTGTTCTCCTTTTATTGATGTCTTTTATAGAAGATTCTTTTCAGGCCACATTTGCTATTTCCCCAGCTTGCTACATGCTCTCTTCCTCGAACAAAAATATGTTTTTCCTTCTTCCTTGAAGCCACCAGTTATCTGATCAGACCCGTGTCACTCCAATGACACCATCGTGCGCTCGCTCTGTCTCTCACACACACATACTAACACACACTCTCACACATGCTCACACGGCTAGCACACCCACCGCCAGGCTCACAAACATGCTCAGGGATGGTCTGAACAACTGATCATTCATGTACTCATTCATTGGGTCAGTGGTCAGCATTCTTAGGATTTTTGCCAAATTTGTATTACTCCTCAGAGCAAGGACCTGGCTGAAGTGACCTCTGCCCAGTAGGTCCTAAGGTTATGCTGACTTACTGACGGAATGTCTGGGCCTGTCCCCTTGTTCTCAGATCTACTCCCTGCTGTTGCCTTCCTCTGCTCAGTGATGCAGGGTACTGACTCCTGAAAACAGTATTTCCCAGAATAAATTATCAACTGAGTTTTGGTTAGATTTGGCCAATGGTGGAGGTGGGGGTGGGGCACTAGTGAAAGACTAGAGAGCAGAAGGGGGAAATGCAGGCGCTTTCTCCTCCACTCTCTCTCTCCAGATGGCATGTCCGGGGTGGCTGCACTTCCTGAAGGGTTCCAGCACCTACGGGGTGCACTGGCTCCTGGGCTCCTCCAGTCCTACAAGTGTGGCAACTCCCTGCTGTCGCTAATCTCTGGGTTGTCTCACCACCCCCTGATGGCCTCAGCTTCCCCAAGTCTAACACTTTTAGAATTAGTTCCTCGTATTATTTTCCCTCTATTGAACGACAAGGCATGAGCTCCCTTTTCTGACTATGCCCTAACTCAGCGATTTTCAACCTTTTTCAGCTCATGGCACACATAAACACGTTATTAAAATTCTGCGGAACATCAAAAAATAATGTATTTTTTGCCGATCTGAGAAAAAAAAAAATTGGTATAATTTTGATTCATTCACACCGGAGTACTATTGTGTTGGCTGTTGGCATTTTTTAATTTGACAATCTAAGGGAAAAGAGGTCAACGCCCCTGAGGTCAGGTATTGCATGTTTTAAAAATAATTGTGGCACACCAGTGTGCCGCTAAACGGTTGAAAATAGTGCCCTCACGCATACAAAGTTTGTTGAAAGGAAAGGAGGCAGGAGTAGGAATTAGAAGGGGCTGAGTGAAAGGTCAGAAGGACAAGAGGCAAAGATCAGGGTGGCTCCCCAACCCTGCAGTCTACAGCAACTTGCCATCTACACTCAACTTAGAGTTTTATCATCTTGTAGGAACAGAGAAAAATCTTGCCCTCGAGGAAGACTTGAGAAAACTTCAAATATGCCCAGGACAGGCTATTCCAGAAAAGATTCAAACTAACCCAGGGAAAAAAAAGTTAGCCTATTTTTTTTGTTAAAAGACCCAGACTCTAGCCCCAGCCGGGTAACTTAATTGGTTGGAGCATTGTGCTGCACACCAAAAGGTTGTGGGTTCAATCCCCGGTCAGGGTGTTTACCAGAGGCAGCCAATTGATGTTTCTCTCTCACATTCATCTCTCTCTCTCTCTCTCTCTCTCTCTCTCTTCCTCCCTAAAATCAATAAAGACATATCCTCGGGTGAGGATTAAACACACACAAAAAAAGAGTTCCAGACTCTATATCCTTCCTTGGAAACACAATGTATATCTGTGTTTATATTCCAGAATTCTCCTACTGTCTGTTGAACCTCTTGCTGTAAACTGAGCTAATTCTACTCACTGTTGTTCTCAGTGGAAACAGAGCATCACCCACCAAAATTTATGCAAACCACTAAAGAAAAAGTAAGATAACAAGTTTGTCTCATACCCATCTTTTCAACAAATACCACAGTCTTTCCTGCCTTTCGTATACGGAAGGAGAACCAACCACAGTGTTTTAGAAGCGGCTGAGGATCTGTTACGGCAAAACACTCGAAAGACAGAGAAGCAGTGGTCCAGGGCACTGCTCTTGAGTCAGACCCACTGGCTCATCTTCTGGCTCTGCTTCGTATTAGCATCAGCAAGTCATTTAATTCTCTAAGCTTCAGTTTTCTCATGTATAAGTTGTATATAACAAAGTTTTGAGAGTTAAACGAAATGAGACTTATAAAGCCTTGCACATAGTGAGCACTCCATAAATATATTACTTGTAATTTTATCGTTATTATCATTTCACTATGTCCATACCCTTCAAAATCATAAAAATAGATTTAAGAATAGCCAAATTACCACCACTTAAGAGAAGGAGACAGTCTATCCCCCAAAGTTATGGGCTAATAACCAACATCATCTCTCACATCAGCCAAAAAAAAAAAAAAAAAAAAATTGCAAACTCTCAGAACTACAAAGGCTAGAATCCAATCTCCCCATGTGATAACTGAGGCAGAACAGACCCAAAGAAGGACTAAGCTGTCTGGTGAAAGCACCATGAGCCAGCGAACCTCTGAACCTTATTTCTGTTGCCCCTCCCCCGTGTGGACATGTAGTTATCACCCCATTACAATTAGAACATATCATTTCAGATCAGCATAATGTTGATGAGACATGAATTATTCTCAGGGAAGCCTCATAAAGAGAGTTAAAAGGCAGTGTGGCCCTGGCCAGGTGGTTCAGTTGGTTGGAACATTGCCTCACACACTAAAAGGTTGCAGGTTCAATTCTTGGTCAGGGCACATACCAAAGTTTCAGGTTTGATCCCTACTGGGGCATGTACAGGAGGCAACTGATTAATGTTTCTCTTTCACATTAATGTTTCTCTCTCTCTCTCTCTCTTTTACTCTCTCTCTCTTCTCCTCTCTCTAAAAACCAATAAACATATCCTTGGGTGAGGATTTAGAAAAGAAAAAAAAAAGGTAGTGTGCCATAGTTAACATCATACTTAATGATAAAAGACTAATTTTTTTCTCCTAAGATCAAGAATAAGACAAGAAAGTCTATTCTCATCACTTCTATTCAACATTGTACAAGAGATTCTAGTAAGGGCAATTAGGCAGATATAATAAAATAATAAAGTAAAATGCATCCAGATTAGAACAGAAGTAAAACTATCTCTATTCACAGATGAGATGATCTACTAAATAGAAAATCCTAAGGAATCCACTAAAAACTATTAGAATTAATAAATGAGTTCAGCAAAGTTGCGGGATACAAAATCAATATACAAAAATCAATTCTATTTCTATATGCTAGCAATAAATATTCCAAAATTGAAATTACGAAAAAAATAACAGCCCAGTTGGTGTGGCTCAGTGGACTGAGCATTGTCCCATGGATTGAGAGGTCCAGTTCTATTCCCAGACAGGGCACATGCCTGGGTTGCGGGCTCCACCCCCAGTAGGGGGTGTGCAGGAGGCATCCGATCAATGTTTCTCTCTCACATCGATGTTTCCATCTCTCTCTCCATTAAAAAAAAAAAAAGACATTTGTAGTAAGATCAAAAAGAATAAAATAATTATAAACAAATTTAACAAAAGATGTGCTGTGACAACTGAATATCCAAATGCAAAAAAGAAAAAAATTGGAGGACCTCTTATTTACGTTAAACACAAAAACTAACTCAAAATGGATCATAGACCTAAATCTAAGAACTTACACTATAAAACAGGTAGAAGAAAACCTACATGTATAGCTCCGTGACACTGGATTAGGCAATGGCTTCTTAAATATGACACAAAAGCACAAGTGACAACAGGAGAAACAGATAAATTAAACTACATCACAAAACTTTGTGCTTCAACTTAAATCATCAACAAAAATGTTTTACATCCATAGAATGAGAGAAAACATTTATAAATTATATTATCTGACAAGCAACTGGTGTCAAGAGTAGGTAAATAGATCTTTTAACAATAAGTAAAACATAATTTAAAAAACAATTATCCAACTGAAAAAAAAAAAATGGGCAAAGGATTTGAATAGACGTTTTCTCAAAGAAGACATACAAATGGCCAATAAGCACAGGAAAAGATAGTCAACATCATTAGTAATAAGGGAAATGATAATTAAAACCACAATGAAATACCACTTCACACAACTAGGATGGATAAAACAAAAAAGATACCAAGTGTTGGCGAGGATGTGGAGAAATTGGAGCCCTCGTGAGTTGCTGGCTAGCATGTAAAATGGTGCAATCACTTTGGAAATTGGTATGGCTGTTCTTCAAAATGTTAAACATAGAGTTACCATATGACCCAGTATTTCCACTCTTATGTATATATCCAAGAGAAATGAAAACATACATCCACACAAAAACTTGTACACAAATATTTATAGCAACATTATTTATAACAGCCCCAAAGTGGAAGCCATCCAAATGTCCATCAACTGGTGAATATCTAAACAAAATGAAATATATCCAAAATACAGAACATTACTTGGCAATAAAAAAAAATGAAGTACTGATATAGCTACAACATGGATAAATCGTGAACACATTTTGCTAAGTGAAAGAAGCTAAGTAACACATTTTGCATGATTCCATTTATATGAAAGTCCAGAATAGGCAACTCTATAGAAACAGAAAGTAGAGCAGTTGTTTCCCAGGACTTGGTAACTGTTGGATCTAGGGTTTCTTTGGGGGATGATAAAAATATTTGAAACTTAGATTGTGGCAATGAATGCACAAATCTGTGAATGTACTAAAAATCATGAATCATAAACTTTAAATGGGTGACTCTTATGTTCTAAGAATTAAATCTCAATAGAGATGTTTTTAAAAATAGACTTGATATCTTTAAGATTAGAAGACAAAAAAGCAAGCAGTGGGCCTTGGAGATCAGGCAGAGCTGATTTTGATTACCAGCTCCCCCACAACTAGCCATGTGGTCTTCAGCAAGTTCCTATACCACTCTGGACCTCATTAAATGGTAGCTTTTTATCACTCAAAAACAAGGAACGTAATGAGAGGTGGAGATATATGCCTCAGGGTTACCACGAAGGCAGAGCCAAGGTAATCCTCTGGTATGAAAGAAGCCCATCGAAGACCGACAGCTAGACTTTGATTCTTAGTCCCTGTCTATTCCCCAGAGGAAGGTAGCTTTCCTAAATATCCCACACGTGATGGTGCCCCCAGAGCCATGTCATGACCACAACTCTTCCCGTAGACAAGAGCAGCCTCCTTCCCATCAGGCAGCACAATGTGCTCCTCCCTCCCTCATCCCCTATCTTTGGCTAGATTTACAACAAAAACAGAAACATTTACAGTATTAACAGAACTGAGGGAACACAGAAGAATGCTAACAATCAAATTCTAGGCCATTTTTATCTTACACTGCTCGTTTGGGAAGGTCATCCCCCCACCCCGGTGCCCAAAAGGCATTAGATGCTTTAAGCTTTGCATTCTCAACAGAGTAATGAAAATAGATGCTGAATGCTGAAACATAAACATATGTATCATTCATAATGCATTCAGATGTTTTTCAATTATTCATGGTTCCTAAGAGTTACTTGACCTATCGTGCATATATATCCAAACAATGTTTGTATTAGAACCACAGCCTCAATGTACGCAATTCCAGCTCCTTGGCATTCCCGTCTATGGAATTAAAATTAAATGAGTCAGTGGTCAATAAAAGTTACATGTGATTTCCATAAAATTATCCATTGTATATTGCTCTGGGGTGGAGGAAAAAGGTTGCATGGAGTTGCCGAAGCAGACAGGACACAGAATGCTTGCTTTCCAATGAGGGTGGTGGTGATGATTAGTCTTTCCTAAGAATGAATTCATTATTTCCCTAAATAACTAGTGGTCCTGGACTTAACTTTCTGTCTAGAAAAAATAACTCAAAGGGCCACCCTCTTTCTCTTCAAAGTCCTGTTTTCTTTAAAAAAAAAAAAAAAAAAAAAAAGCTAGTCTGGGCTCAAAAACAACACATTCTTCTGTTTTGATGCTTGAATAAATTTGCATGTTAACATGAATGGTTTCAACTTAAAGAATGTAAAATTAAATAAAATTTGAATTCAAATCCAAGATGGAGAAAAGACATGTAAAAAAACAACAGATTTTCAATCCTGTTGATTTTTTTCAGGAACCAGATTAGGAAAGACATAAACACACACACACACACACACACACACACACACACACACACACTCTCCCTCTCTCTCTCTCTCTCTCTCTCTCTCTCTCTCTCTTTCTCTCTCTCTTGCTCTCACTCTCGCTCTCTCGGTTTCAAAGAAGGGTGGCACTCAGAGGAGACTGGCATAGCTAAATTGGAGCCCCCACATTGTACCCCCACCTCACATACACCATGAGTATTTACAGATCACAACACAGATTTTGAAGCTCTGTTTCAATGTCTGAATGCCACCATAAAATTCAGAAATATAACTCAGACACCATGTTCACCATCACATTCCTACTTTTGGAGGTCTACACAGGTAAGATGAAATGTATGGAACATTATATGAGTAGCTCAAGCAAATGTAGGCATGAATCTGCCCTAAGAGGCATTTCTTTCTTTATCCTTTGACTTCCACATTGCACTTGAAAGGCAGTATGCAAAGTGGTTAGATGTATAGACTGTCAGCAATGAACCTGGGTTGGAAGCCCAGGTTCCTCCCCACCCCCTCACCATTTACTTGCTGGGTGACCTCTGGCAAATGACTTAATCTCTGGACATAATTTTTTTCATTCGTTTTCATTTATATAACAATAGTGTCAGCCTCATAAATTCATTGTGAGAATAAAATCATATTCTCACATTCAATGAAGGTTAGCTGTCATTGTGCTGGTTGGTAAGGTGGTGGTGGTTTTATTATTAGATATTTATGTGATGGAGTCCAGAGAGTCCAGGCCTGACAACTGTTTCTTTCTTCTCCAACCTGCTCTCTGATATTGCCCAGATACCACCCAGGAAAGAGAAACAAATCAAGTCATGGCAAAACCCCGCTATACGTGGGCTGTGACTGCAGGACAATCAAAGATGTCATGCTGTCATTCCATCCTGTCTCACCTCTGTCAACCTTTTCTCACAGCCCAGTCTCTGTCCATGAAGGAGTTCCCAATGAAATGTCAACAGGATCTTAAGAAATAAAGAGGACAGTGACCAACAAGCACCAGCATCTTACCTCATCCTCACGCTCAGTCATGTTTGTCCCCAGTTTCTGGACGACCGATTTGTCACTCTTCTTTAGCATTTTTTCTCGAACTTTGGTTTCATACTCAGGCCGGGAGTGTTCCTAAAACCCAAGAGTCAAAGACTGGTTAGTAAACAGGCAGAAGAGTGACTTTGTCCTGTGAGCTATAACCAGACACCACAAGTTTAGCAAAGTGAGGACTTAGGATCGGATTCTATTGGACATGAGCTGCCACACCACATACAGTCACGAGGAGTCTAGACCAGGAACACAATGTGAGACAGAAAGGGGACACACAACATTTGTTACCACACTGAAAACCAAACCTGGGCACGTTCCTGGGGATGGCGCCAGTGTTGAGAAAGGAGAGAGGAAGTGTTAACTCAGCAGCTGATACAAAGAGAAACCACATGCTTTGAATAGCAGTTTGACCAAAGGCAGAGAGATGCATCTGTTCATCCCACCAACTATCCGCATACCTCAAACTTTAAGTTTCAATGAGCCAGATCCCAGCTGGAGAAACAGATGTGCCCCACAGCTGGGAGTTAGGGCAACGACAAAACTTCCTCCCTGTTTCAATATTCTATAAGCTAAAATGGCGACTAATAAAAATCAAAGTTAAAGATGGCCATAGGGAACCTTAAAAATCACTTGCCTGGACCTGTTTCCTGTACAGCCTAAGTGATTAACTCATTGGCAAGTACACCAGTGCTCTAGAGACATCACTGAGCCATTCAGTAATACAAACATGAATAGTGAGTCACAAGGCATGGGAAAGCACACTTAACTAATCAGGAAGACCATGGTCAAATCAAGGCAGATGCTGGAGCAGGAAGACACATGACTTACTTCAAGGAGAATTTTACAGTGCACACCTGGCTTCATTGGCAAGTCTTCCCTGCAGCATCCAAAGACAAATATCTACAGGTGTGAGGACCTCATGTTCCTGCATCATTTACCAATAACTCCTAGGCAGGGATTATAATTTCGTCAGAGATTCCAGAAGGCAACACACTAGGCTCCTGGCCTGTCTTTGACTTTCCCAAGACATGCCATGATGTTGGAGAGGAGAAACCATTTACGTGACTAATAAACATAACCAATACAACAAGAGATGATGCGATTTAAGTGTTTTAAGGCCCACCATCATCGCCCAATCTCCGAGGAACAACCAAATCCACCAAGAGACTTGTTGAAAGATTCCTTTGAGTCCTGTTTGTGCTTGTTGAAGGGAGACTTGCCAGACCTCAAGAGTCTTTTGCTCAGAAGTAGGACAATCTTCAGCTCAGTGTGCCTCTCTTGTGTAATTAACTTATGTCAGTCAGGCCCTAGGTGTTCCTGGGACCTCGTAGCGTGTGTGGCCTCCTCTGAATACTCCATCCTCTCTAAAGGCAGAACACATATGTATATTCTCTCATTTGTTATGGAATCCATGATGCTGTTAGTCTCGGGGCATATGCTTAACATAAAGGACTGGATAGAGGGAACATATGTATTCAATACATTACAATGCCCATATGCTCAAAGACAAGCTAACTAATTAGAACACTAAGGAGAAGAAATCATGTCACACCACAGACACAGGGAGCCACATAGTCTCAAAAACAAGACTAAATTGGGGATTTTATTTGCTTGGCCATAAACATCAGGGCCACAAAGTCAGAGGTCCTGTGCCCAAGGCAAGGCACTTCAATTACTGTAGGATAGTGAGGAAAAGGTCTGTTCTCCATGCAGCCACCACATTGCTTGTGGCCATCCTTTGCAAGTGAGTATTTAGGTACTTGGAAGTGCCACCTGGTCCTTCTTAACAGTGTCCCCACACTGCATCCACAATGTCCACAATATCAGGAGCACCTATCTGATAATGACATTTGCTCTTCAGTCAATGGTAGCATGTGGGAATAGATAACTGTGAGCAATCATGTCAAATTGCTCCTTGTCATGTCACCAGCATCAGGACTGGGGCCCTAGTTCTCAAATGATCCTGGAGGAAAGGCTGATTTGTTTCCATCCTTTAAATACAGGGTGGGGCAAAAGCAGGTTTGCAGCTTTTCATATGGAAAATAATACAATAATTAATAAATAATAATACAAGAATAAACTCTGTGTTTCACGTATTCACAACTATAAACCTACTTTTGCCCAACCCTGGGTCATCTGTCCATAAAACTAAATTCTAGAAGAAGCTACACTTTACCTTTAGCTCATGCTCCAGTTTCACATGGTGTACTGGCTTACACTGTAAAGGTCTAGTGGTTTTCTTCTTCCATAGGCATCAAAGACAACAAGTATCTGGCACCCATGCCTCTCCCTTGACCCTCAGTAGGCTCACAGAGGCACTGTGACATTTCCTGCTCTGGGAGCAATTCCTACTCTCTGGATTTATGCTCACTAGAACCAATGGCATGGGACATAGAAGTATGTTGAGTGAAATCTCAAGGCTACCACAAGGCTTGCCACTTGTGTCATCTCTTTTCCCGGAGGGGGACACTGGGACATCTGGCTACACACCAGGCCCAATGTCTTACAGCTCAAGAGTAGAAAGGGAACTTGAATTCTTGGTCTCAGTGCATATCTACCATGGCTTAGCCCATGAAGTCAAGCTAGAGAGCTGCCACAGTGAGACCTGGCTAGTGACTGGCTGATGTGACAGTACTTGTAAGTGGTTATCTCACTCAAAATGGTCTACTTGTAGGATCAAAGCAAAGCAGGGACTTGAGAATCAAAAGAACTCACTTCTTCCTCTTCTATACCAGTCAGGTCCCAGAAGTAGCCCAGTCGCATCTGTAATCTCTTCCAGTTTTCAAGAAACATGGTAGCTTGAAAGGAAAGAAAAAATTCTGTTAATTTTGAAGAGTGGATTTTGAGTCCTCTTTGAGTTCACCAATGGTGGTGGAGAATAAACTTATGGAATTCAAATTTAGGAGTTCTCTTTAAAGCTTTATATCCTTCCTCCTACTTCTATCTGAAAATGCTCTAAATATTATATATCCTTAGGAGGAGAGTAGATATATTTTATTTATTTAGTTTGTTTGTGTTTTGTTTTTTTGTTAATCCTCATCCAAGGATATTTTCCATTGATTTTTAGATAGAGTGGAAGGGAGGGAGAGAGGAAAAAAACAAAACAAAACAATGATGTGAGAGAAACACACTGATTGGTTGCCTCCCACACAACCCCAACCAGAGCCGGGGATCAAACCTGCAACCCAGGTAAGTGCCCTCGATCAAGAATCAAACCCGCGACACAGCAGCCCCCAGACTGACACTCTAACCACTGAGCCAAACCAGCCAGGGCTGAGTAGATATATTTAAAGGGACACACACATACCTTTCCCCACTTCTAGGTTATGAGAAGAGGGTAAACATTGATCTCAGGAAGTGAGGGAGGATGGAAGAATAAAGAAAATAAGAAGGAAAGAATGTGTAGTTTTTTTTTTACATGTGTCATTGTGCCTATGCATATGTTCTTTCTTCCTGCACCTTCCTCAACACTCTCACTTTTTTCTCCTCTTTTTTTTTCTGTCCCCAGCACCACTTCCTTTTCGTGGGCCCTCAGAGTCTCAGCCTTCCAATTCATCTTGTATGCAGCTGATAGACTAATCTCTCTTAAGTGGCATTCATTCATTCATCCATTTCTTAGCCAACATTTGTTGAATGCCTACCATATGTACACATCAGTCAGTCTGCCTGCTCCGACCACAGCCCCTTGAAGGGCCAGCCCAACATGCTCCAGAAAGACCAACACCCTCTACTCTACAGCCATGGTTTATGATACCAGGATTGAGCATCTGATCTAGATCCTGCCAATGAACCAGACTCTCTTTTGAAAACTGAAACCAAGAGACACAAAGAGAAGTAGAAAAGGCAGAAACCAAGCAGCATCTGAAAGAAGGAGAAAGGGCTGTGGTTTCTGATAGCAACTCCAGCTCCAGTTCCCCAGCGGCTTGGCTACATTTCCTGCATCCATGAGCTTGCCTCTTGCCTTATTACAATAAATCTCTTGTTATTTGAGCAAACTTGAAAGAATTTTTAATCCTGAAAAAAGAACTAGGCCCAACTAAGGTATTTGCAACATAAAATTCTACTCAAGGCATCATGAAGGAGAGAAGATGACTCTGATGTGGATTTTGCTCTCAAGATGTTTACAGTCTATGGAGAAAGATTATAAATAACTACAATACAAGGCACAGAGTGACCAGGCCTTAAGAAGGACATAGATAAAAAGCTGTGGATATGCAGGAGAGGGAGTGCTAGCTGCCAGAGAAGGCATCTAAGTCGAGGCTGAAGAACAACAGCATTCAGACAGTGAAAAAAGGGTAGAGCCTTGGCTATTGTGGCTCAGTGGTTAGAGTGTCAGCTTATGCACCTAAGGATCTCTGGTTCAATCCCCAGTCAATTGAGGCACATGAAGGAGGAGGCAACCAATTGATGTGTAGAGATACCTCAATGTTTCTTTCTCTCTTTCTCCCTCCCTCCTTTCCACTCTCTCTAAAAATCAGTGGGAAAAATATCTTCAGGTGAAGATTAACAAAAAGAAAGAAAGGGTAGAGAGAGGATGGATGCCAATATTCCCCACCTCCCACCCCGTTGAAATTTTCAATGGCTTTTTATGGCCTAAGTTCTCTCTGGATATTGGAACCCTACATATCTGGCCAGGCCCATCTGTCTGCATCTGTTCCCACACCATTTATCAAAATACACCTACACCTGCATTGCTGCTGCCACTATCACCTCCCTGTCTTCTTCATTCCCAACTTGTGCAAATTGTCCCCCTCTCCTATGCTACCCACCAATTTCTATCCTCATCCTTTCCTGACCAGCTCATGTCCCACTTCTTCCATAAGATCAGGCTCAAGGGCACCCTCTCCTCCACATTTTAATTGCCCTTAAAGTCTACTGCCCTGGAAAGGGAAGGGGTATGACCCTCCCTGAGGCCACCCCTACACTTTACACCACATCCAATAAGAGTCTGGGTGCCCTCATTGCATGCTGAGCTGGACTGTTGGCTGCCATTCAGGTCTGTAGTGTAGTAACAGATCTATAAACTCTTTTTTGGCTCCTAGCTACCTCTGTTTACCTTGAGCACAGCACATAAGGAAGCATAATAAACACCAGGGACTGGCTAAATATACAATTACTTAAGGCTTCATTTGTTTTACTTGGTGCAACATGACAATACATTGATCTGTATGTTTTCTCCTAGGATTTGAGGCTTTTTCGTGTAGTGCATCCTGACCTCCCAACACTGGCATTGCCCAGGGGATGCAATGAGACCAAGGGGAATGTCTCTCCTCTTCCTATGCTCTTCTCGGCACCTGAGGAGAGGTCTGCACACAGCAGGGCTCAGAGTGCTTCTGACTGCAAGGCCCATGAAGGACAGAAGCCAGACTGTGGAAATGGACAAGAGGGTCAAAAGAGTCCTTGAAAGAGGAGCTATGAGGACAAGGGAGGGCCATAATGATGAAGAGTTGCTCACAGTTCCTGGTAGGTATTATGTGCTTTACACACATATCTCACTCACTTGTCACAGAACACTATGGGGTGGGTATTACTTCACCCGTTTTACAGATGAGGACAATGATTCTCAAAGGTTAAGTACCGTGCCCCAGGTCACATGGCACCTTGGTTAAGTGTATTGACTTCAGTGACACAGTGCTGATTAACCTTGGCTTGCTGTGGGATCCACAGCTGGAAGGGGCAGGGTTCCCTTAAGTCAAAAAAGAGATTAGAACCCCTGTTCCTTTTCTTTTCTTTTCTTTTCTTTTTTCTTTTCTTTTCTATAGGGCTTCACTCTCTTTCCAAGGTTCCCTGGAGTTTAAAGCCAGAACAGCAGAGGGACTGGGCCTGAAGACTCCAACAGGCCCAGATCTTCCTGACTAGTACCCTCCGTGCACCCCCTGTCTCGGCAACCCCCTCTCCCACTCCATAAAAGCCTGAGTCTCTTTCTGTGGAGAACCACTTTTTCTTCCCAGCCTTATTCCTGGCAGGCTTGGCCCAGGCCCACCCACCAAAGCACCACTGATCATAATAATCATGGTAACGAGAGGCATTACTATTCTTTTTAATTGTAATATGTAGATAATCATGCCCAGGGGCTCTGGCTGCTATAACCAAATATATAATCACATAAAACACAGCAATGCTATTAAAAAAAAAAAAAAAAACTACCTTTTGCCAGGAAGTTCTGACACAATCTCATCCTTTTGCTTTCCCTGCACTGCTATCTGAGAGGAAGAAAAAGGAGCCAGGGATATGGTAGCAAATTACTGAGGATCTGAGGAGGAGTGAGAGGTGTCTGTTCATTACAGCTATTGAGAAAGAAGAGGCAGTTGTTGGGGCTTGAAAGTGGGCAAGTAAAATTGAAAACCATGTGTTTCTACAACAAGGAATTATGCAGCTCATCAAAGTTCTTAAGGATGATAGACCCAGTGTTACTAAGCTTCAGCTATTCAATCATCATAATATCTGCAAGACAAATTAAATTAATGGCATTAGGGTTGCAATAAATCAAAAGATGAATGCATATTCCAACTTCCAACTCAGTTCAAGTGGATGTTGGAGTGATTACAAGATGCCCTTTCTTGATGAGGAGACAAAGCTGCCTATGACTTCCCATGTAACACACTTCAGCCTCAGGTTGTTTAACTGACCCTTCCTGTGAACATTTCCAGAGCTATATGGTCACAAGTGCCATTTTCTCCTGCTCCCTGTCCCCACTCTCATGAGCTGACCACTGTCCATGTGCCCTGGGCAGCAGCTATTCTCCCTGAGAACAGAGTGTCCCTGGAAATGGTCCTTGGTGGCCTAGGAATACGGGAATCTTTCCAGTCTGGTTCTATCTCCACCCAAGTAGAGGTCCCTTCAGGGAATGGAGGACAGTTGCTCCCAACACCACTGAGAACAGACCTCTCCCTGTCTCCTCCTCATACTTTCAGAGGTGTGACTTACAGCTCCATCCCGGCAGATCCTCCAGGCCCCATGGTGTCAGTGATAAATCAAACAGCCTCTGCAGCAGTAGCATGGCCCTGCTGATCTGTGAGCCAATGGGAAAGCTAAGGGCTTGCACATCCATGATGAGTACAAAGCAGGTTGCTAGTCAAGATGGGCTGAAACATGTTGCCTTGGTCCCTTTTTTAATACATGTGGGTGTGCCTTCTTGGAAATGCTCAGTTACCACAAGGTTGTTATTCCAGGTTATCCCAGTTTGTAAAAATAGAAGTGTGTGTGTGTGTGTGTGTGTGTGTGTGTGTGTGCGCGCACGCGCGCGCGCGTTCAGATGGCTATGGTCTAGAGAAAGTTTATTACCCTGATACTCTGGGATGAGAGGGGCAGAAGGGAGGAGAAAACAATGAAGGAAGTATTTATTCTCTCCTTCACAAATTCTTTCACAAAATGGGAATACTGAAAACACCACTCTGGTATTAAGTAAAATCTCTACAGTCTACACTCATGATGTCCTAGAAATTACACTGAACCTGGAGTCAGGAGACTAGGTTTAGGCCCACCTTTGCCACCAGCTAACTCTGTGACCATGGCCATGATCCCACCACTCTGAGCGTTATTTTGGATGATAGCTATGACTTTATGTGTCTTAGTAGATGTTCCTGGAGGTGCATTATGAGTGTACTAGGGATTTTGAAAATATGCACTCGTTCACATTCTGAATAAATCATACATGAGACTAATACAAGGTTAGCATTACTATATCTATAATATATATATATATATAGAGAGAGAGCTGTAAGAATATTTCTAGTTCTATTCACATACATGAGAAAAAGAGATAAATCTACTGTCTCTAAAATACTTCTTGAGATTCAAGGACTAAATGCTGAAGGAAGTAAACTGAAGGATACGGCCATTAGAGCCTGGTCACCATATCCATTTCAAGGTATCATTCATATAAACAAGTCTCATGATAATCACTTACCCCACAGAGCCATGAAGATGGAGAAGAAGACAGTGGCAGGGTTATCAAACAGGTGGCTGGCCCGTGCTGTACCACAGGCTGAACTAAGGTTCCAGTAGTCACAGGACTTGTCACACAGAGGACACATGGTGAAGGCATTCTGCTGGTCACACATCTCTTTGCTGCAGTAGACAGAGGTTACTGGGTCAGGTGGAGCTCACACAGGACCCACCCCAAACAAATCTCCCCCAAAACATCTCCCACTTCTGAATCTATGGCTGAGCTTATCAACTCCATACATGAGGTATGTTAAGGAAGGTGGGATTGGATTTTTCACCTTGAAGGTGTTATTCTTGTATTTTGTCCAAAAAAAAGGTGGAAGGGCCACCTTTTGACATATATATGGAGCCCCCTGACATTAGAAGTGTCCCAACTTAGTGACCATTTGTCTAAGATGTTGTACACTGAATGATGCCTTAGAAAGCCCCTTCAAAATGTGTGGACTGTATGAGGTGGGTGGGAAGCACCAACAATTGTGAATAAATCACCCATTTGAAGTTAAATTTCATCATCATTTAAGAATAAGTAAATCTATGGTCTGTCACAAGGAGAAATAAACATGAGTGTGTGGCTAGACCAACACAGACTCTTACTTCACAGGGCAGTGGGGAGAGGGGGGATCCTAGTCAGCCTGAGCTAACAAGTCCATGGCAGGAAGAAGAAGCCGTGTGAAGAAGAATGAAGTCAGATCTGGATCAGAAGACCTCTTCTAAGTACATCAGCTGCAAGACCATTTGTAGAATGGGGATTAATAACCTCAAGCTAATAAAAATTATCGTGACCATGAAATGGGATTAGGGAAAGTGAAAGAATGAGGTAAATTCTTCCGAAGTCTAGAGTCTATGATCTTTGAGGGAGAAGCATGAGTCAAATAACCATCACCTATATTCTAACCAAGTCTCAGTTCATTTCTATTTAATGGACTGATGAATATATTTGGAATTCCATTCACTCATTAGGTGACTAGCTGGATCCAATAAACGTAGGCTCATCTGAGTGCTTGTAAATAAGAACCAAGGAACTACCAGCTCTAACTGGCCTCCCAATATCTCTCCACACTACATATTGGTAGAAAAATGGACAAACATATCATTCTGGTGCATAATATTCCTCCTGGGAAATGGGTAGACTGTTATGGGAGGAAAGGGTGGAGAGCTCGTGATTCATGAAAATGAAGTATTGGCTGTTCTTTCAGAGCATCTAGAGACATAGTGATGGAGAGGACAGGGAATCCTAAACTGAAAACGTAGCTGTGTTTTCTCCAGAGAGAGGCAGCAGAGGGTGCTACAGAGTATGGCTGGCAAGGGGGAGGCCACTGCCAGGGTGAGGAAGCTGGTACCCTGTGTGCTAAACAGGTGCTTACATTTAACCCCCAAGTCAAAGGGATGCCTGCATCTAGTTTTCCTTCATCAAGAAGTTGAAGGGCTTTACCGAAGGCTGTCACTGTCAAGCCCCAGCTTTCAGGCTCATTTTTAATGAGCTAATAAGTCCACAGCAGGGAAAGGCCTTCTGGATGAGAGAAAGGAAACTGTAGCTCTCTGAGGATAAACCCTGGTTCCTCCACTGACTCGCTGCTAAGCTCTCCATTGTCAAGTGTCAATAGCAGTAAGTCGTTCACATCAACAACATTCAAGAGTAAAATCTTATTAATAAGATCAGCTGTGCTAGTTACACCTGGGCATATTCTTATTGTTCACCGGAGCGCAAGGTTTATTTCAAGTCTTCTGGGTCAGATAAGTGATTGCTACGTAGTTGAGAAGGAGTTACTGCTTCCAGAGAGGAGAGGAGCCTCTTGGAAAAAAATTCACACAGAAAATTGTTGGTCTGTATAAATTCCAGTACGTCACTGTGCTCTGAAGTCGAGTCTGAGAACATCTGAGTAGGGACTTTGTTCTTCGGGTTTTTTTACACATAGACTGGGGGGAGGGGGAATCCAAGTCAGCCTAATCCTAATCCAATCTAGTCAGTGCCAAAAGGTGAATGAAAAAGTAGCAGCAATCAACTTGGTGCGAAGCATTTTGAAACTGAAGTGCTACGTCAATCACTGGTTTTAAAATTAGAGTACAGTCAAGTATCAATCACTTGTACAAAATGGCAGCCACGGTGGCAATGGTTACTCTTCATAGCATGTAAATGCGAAGCCAGAATGCTTGGTATGTATTGAATTGGGCTGTATTGTTTTTGTTTCTGTTTTTTGATGCAAGCAATTGGAACAGAATTCTGAAGAAATTCTACCTTGGGATGACATTCAAATGACTTTGCATTCTCTGAGAGAGGCTGCCTCTAGACAAGCTGGGGGAAGCTCACCTAGAATTGAAATCCTGTCTAGATTCTTCACTCGCTGCACAGTCCACAGACTTCTAGTTAGAGGCCCCTGTGGCTACAAATCCAACAGTGTATTTCTTCAGTCTATCATTTTCTCTAGAAAGCACAGGTTGATAAAAACCCAAAGTGAGTGGTGTTCCTAATGAGTGACTCGTGGCTCGGTTATGTGGTACAGGGCCGAGCTCGCAGACAGAGAGAAGGTGCAATGAGGCAATTATTCAGGAAATTCAGACAGAACATCTGTTACTAAGGTTCAGACTTCAAGTGACCAATTTTTTTTCAATATGGTTTAGATAAATCAGCTTTTTAAAAATGCTCCAGTCTCTCCTACCCATGTAAGCAAATGCCTAACAAATGGAACCAATCCCTTGGTAAGGAGAGGAAAATTCTGTAGACGTACCACGCACATATGGAATTATTACTTACAAATGATACTTGTATCTCACATATCAAAGTTATTGGTAATAAAAGGTACCATTGAAAGTTCCGCGTAATGTAAAATTTCTGGTTTTGATTTTGTACTGTAGTTATATAAGACATAACCATCGGGGGAAACTGGGTGAAGGGGTACCTTGCACCCCTCAGTACTATCGTTACAACTTCCTATAAATCTATAATGTTTTCAAAATAAAAAGGTTTTAAAAAGTGATACATAGGTAGTAACTTCCAAGCTTAATGCCAAAATTAGAAACCTCTAAAGTAATCCCAGGAATAGTGTAAGTTTTTAACTATATGTAGGAGTGACTGATAGACACAGTCTGAAAGAATGTGAATTTGTTTAGATTTAGAATTGGGATTTGGAGGCCATTCCTTTGTTGATGGGAGTGATATTTTGTGAGTTTTCATCAGAGCTTGGACTTTTGTTGGATATACAATTCTGATTCAAGAAGAGTTCTTTAAAAAAATTCTTCACAATATGATTAACTTTTTCTATCACTTACACCTTCTTGATTTGCCACATCCTACCCTGAGTCTGAAAAAGTGACCATCAAAATTCCAATTTTATTTATTTACTTATTTATTTAATCCTCACCCGAGGACTTTTTTTTTTTTTTTTTTTTTTTTTGCATTTATCTTCAGATAGAGCAGGAGGGAGAGAGGGAGGAAGAGAGAGAGAGAGAAACATCGACATGAGAGAGACACATCAAGTGGTTACCACCCACACGACCCCAACCGGGGCCAGGGACAAAGTGCAACCAAGGTACGTGCCCTTAGCGGAAACCAAACCAGGGACTCTCGGTCTGCGGGCCGAGGCTCTAACCGCTGAGCCAAACCGGCCAGGGCAAAATTCCAATTTTATAACAGTCAATTTCAAACGTTTTTTACTATGACCTACAGTTTGAAAGTCTTTTACATTGGATTCCAGTATGAAAATACATACAGACCATCTTCCCATAAACATACTCATATATCTAAATAAAATCTCATGCAATAATACTTTTACTTTGTTTCGTGATGAATACTAACATACATTATTCTACTCTTTCCTATCTTATTCTAGCTCATTTAAAAGATAACCATTAAATTGATTCCATAATTCATGAATGGGATGCTACCTATAGTTTTTATAACATTATGGGATGCTACCCATAATATGATACATCTGCAATGATAATAACCACATTTTACATGCCTATACATCTGCACATATATGAGTGTGTGTGCATGTGCATAGATATATGTCTTTGCAGCCTCTATAGACCACAGTCATTTCCAGCTGCAGTGGTCACTGTCATCTGTATCCCCATATGGGCACAAGTTCTAAGTCCTGATGTAAACCAGCACACTGGCGCCCCACCCACTATACTGGCATTGGTTCTTTAAGCACAGTATGGAGCTTTCCAGTTTTGAGCAACCTGAGGTCAGCTCTTCAGGAATCACAACTGGGCAAGGAAAGCATGGGAGCTGTGTTTTCTCAGAACGCATCAGACAAGGCCATTTGAAGCTACTGGGCTGCTGGGGAGGATATGAACCCTCTGGAAGTCTTCACAGCTTATTGGAAAAAGCAAAGAGGCAACAGAGGTCAAATCTCAACCTTGACAATTAGTAGTTGCTGAAGTTGGACAAGTTATATGATCTCACTTATCATCAATTTCTCCATCTCTCTTTGCTGAAAAAGAATAACTTATTTGGAGTTTACAATGTTGCATGTCAAAGAAACTAGTGCATAAAACCACTTAGCACCATGCTTGGCACAAGGTGGGTATTTGGTAAGAATTAGTTCTTCCCTGATGCTAGAGGGCAGAGAAAGTAAGCACGCTTTTTAAGTGTTCTCTCTTCCTCATAAGGACTAGACTTGGTTCCATTTCTTGGTTCTCCACGAACCTCACCATGGGAATGGTCACCTCCTGTAGTTCCTGACTCCTGAACCAGAGGCTGAGCCTTCCTCAGTTCCAGAGCTGCCTGCTTCTACAGACAACCTCCCAGCATTGTATCCCAACAGTGTCTGACCAAAAGACATGTGCTCTCTACCCAATACCACTCGATATGTCCTGCCTTGGATCTTACAGGAAACCAGGGGGGAAAGAGTCATGAAGTTAAGGGGAAAAAGCATTTCTCAGGCACAGTGTTTTCATCAGGCAAGATCCACCTGCCCACATCAGATCCTGGCTCTGGAGAAGAGCTTGACTAGGAAAGAAAGTGGGTCACGCCCAGCGTGACTCTGAAGCCATTCCCAGAATCTATAGCTCCCAGGCCTGTCTCTGGAGAAAAGTTGCATGTGTAGTAAGGGAAGAAGAAGGATAGAGGGTAAAGACTTTGGAAGGACATGTGTGAAATGTGCTTGCAACTAAGATGAAACTCCAAAGTACTGACATGGGAATCGAGGTTTTTTCTTTAAAATTGTCTTACCTGGGAATATCTTCTTCAATTGTTGCACATCCATAAAGAAACACAATCACCCCAATTATAGAAGATGGGATGAGGAATGATGTATATAATCCCAGCCAAGCAAAATATAGTCCGATTTTTTCTCCAAAATACTTTCTGGAAAAGAAAGCATAACACATATTAAGAACATTATATACTTTCCTCATTTCTGCTGGTTCTAAACCAGACAATGGATCAGCATAAGTAAAAAGGAATGGAAGTTACACGAGGAAAGGGGGACCTCAGCACAATGAATCAACAACTGGTCTTTTCTGAAATGAATTACATTCCATTGGAATCACATATGCACACCTGTCCTGGCTGCTCATGGGAGAAGGAATTCAGCCCTAACAGCAAACGAAAAGTATCCCATAAATTTTGGCATCTTCACCAGACAAACATGAATAACACACCATCATTTCATGAGTGCCATGAAACCCACAGAAAAACACACCTTTTGGAACTAGCTTATTTAAACAAAACACTCAAATTATATACTTGAGGATGTACACTTATGTACATACACTAACATAAACATACAGAAAAATGACTAGAATAAATTTGATAAAATAGTAATGGTTTCTTTAGCTAATAAAATTATGGGTGGTTTTTATTTCTTTGGTTTTTGTTTTTGTTTTATCTTCCTGTATTTTTAACTCTCTACTTTGTTAATGAGGTACTCTTATAATTTTTAATTGATTCATTTTATAAAGAAAATTTACCAACCCATATCTTTTTTTTATCCCCAGCTCATAAAGTTAGTAAATTATCACAGAAGCCCCTAAAAAGGATTTTTCCCTGAAATAAGTATTGGCTAAGGACACCTGATGAGAAAAATGCAATCCACAGAGGAGTAGTGTGTTTTATTTCTCAGGAGCCTCTGACGTGAGATCCAGGAGGGATATGGGAGCTCAGCCCACTCTGATGGGAGCACGGAGCATGAGGAGAACGGTGAACTGTCTCTTTATCCACTACCAGAGGGGCTCTCCCAGTTAGAACACAGACCACCGCGGGGAAATGTAGCTTCTGCCCTAACAACAAGAGAAATCTGGATCACCTGTAAAATCAAAACTTTTCTCAAACCCACCAGAGAGTGGAGTTTGCAAGGGAACCAGGTGAACGAACTTTTGAAAAGAGAGAAAGAAGCCCTTCCAAGGAAAGATGGGACACAAACAGTTTCACAGTTGGAAGAGCATGGGAGGAAAAGTAGTTGCCATAAAAGTAAGAAGAAGTAGAGAACACTTTAATTTCTAGAAGGATGAGTATAGGTTAACATGACAGGTTCGCATAACTGGGAGCACCAGACAGAAGAGGAGTTTGCTCTCATTCATAACCTCCTATCCAACGACCACCACCCGGTAGTCATGAGGAGGATAATGGACAAGGTAGGAAAATGGAGAGAGCTCCTTTAGTTCCACACAGCCAGGAAAGTCCACCCATCTCCCAGGACCATCTCCCATTCTAATCAAAAGCCTTCAGCACTGAGTAGCAAGGTCAGCAGTCTGCTGCTGGAGGAAGGGCAGGAGGAAGACCCCTCTGTGGCAAAGGACTGCTGAGAGCCGGGGGTGGAAAAGGAACAGAGAGAACAAAGTCTCAGCCCTCCAGAGCTTACAGGAAGCATATGGTAAGAGCATCCCACTGCTGAAGAAATTTGAAATCTGTGGTCCAGTGAAGGTGACTCTAGCAATGACAAAATTCAAACCTAGCTCATCCTCTGATGACATTGACTCTGCTCCCCTCACAAATAGCCTGACAGAGAGACATAAGCACATTTCCAGGGGTAAACACCATTTACCTAGTTTTCACTGCCCTTTCATACACAATGTCCAGAATTCAATAAAAGGTCTAGAGACACGTAAAAAATAATAAACCCATTTTATTGTCCAGAAATAAGGAAAGCAACAAAACCAATGTTGATCTAGATGCCAGAATTATCAGATAGAGACTTTAAAATAAGTAAAATTAATAGGTTAAGGAAGAATTTCATGCAAAAGAGAAAATTGGGAATTTCCATAGAGAGACAGAAATACAAAAATGTAAAATTGAAATGCTATAAAATAAAACAACAAATGATATCAGATATGAAAATGTCTTCATTAGAGTGCCTTAGCAGGAGACTGAACACAGCCAAGGAAAGACTCAATAAACTTGAATGTAAGTCAATAAATATTATCCAAACTAAGACACAAAGAGAAAAAAAGAGTAAGAAAGAAAGAAAATCTAGCAATCAACAGCTGTAGGACAATATAAAAGCATTTGTCATATATATAGTTGAAACCCCAAAAGGATTAAGAAAAATAGGAGTGAAGAAATATTTGAATGGATCATGGCTAAACTTTTTCCAAAATGCAAAATGATCTAAACACAGATCCAAGAATTCCAGAGAACCTCAAGCAGAATAAATACATAAACAAAAATAAAACACCACATTCCTAGACACATCATAATCAAACTTTTGAAAACCAAAAGTAGAAAGAGAAACTCTTTAATTAAGCTGGTGTGGGAGGGGAAAGGGAGTTTGGGGAGGAGGAAATGAAGAAGGGAGAATATAATACACAAAGAAACAAAGGAAATATTTACAGTCAGGAGCCAGGTGAGAAACATAAATGACTGAAGAAGGCCAAGCACCACAAACCATAGCTTCTTCAGTGGAAAACTAGAGAGCTCAGGTCCATCTATGGGGAGCAGTAATCACTCAGCTCCAGCAGCCCAGGGTGACATGTAGGGAAAGGGGCCAAGTATTGCCATATCCTATAATTTTCCCAGAAAAGTTAGAAATCTATATTTCTCCTAACTTTTCAATGTTGGCAACTAATTCAACTGAAACACAAATGTGCGAGCCAAACGAAGGATGTCCAAGGACTGGACAATGATCAGGAGCTGGTAGGTTGTACCCTTTGTGCTATAACAGAGATCACAGAACATAGGCTCTGGAGTGGGACAAGGTGGGCATGAATCTGGCCTCTGCTGTTTCCTAGCTTGGGAAAGTTTCTCAACTTCTCTCATCTTCATTTTTCCATTTAAAAATATGTTAATGTGAAAATTAAATGAACAAGATATATGAGGACTCAGTAAGCAAGTAATAAATATTATCTACTGTTGATTATATTATTCTGAAAATCCATGTTATCTACTACATTAAAATGAAGAACTTCTGTTCATCAAATCACACTACTGAGTGAAAAGACATGCCACAGAATGGGAGAAAATATTTCCATATGTATATCCAACAATGGACTTGTAGCCACAATACATAAAGAACTTCTACAGATCAATAAGATTTAGGCAGATAGTCCAATAGAAAAATGAGCAAAAGACTTGAAGGAACCCTTCATTAAAAAAAAAAAAAAAAAAAAGCCAAATGACCAATAAACATATAAAAAGGTGCTCAACTTCCCTAATTATCAGATCACCAGATAAATGCAAATGAAATCACCATGCATTCATGAGAATGGCAAAAATGAAAAAGAGGAAAATACCAAGTGTTGGCCAAATATGGAGAAACCAGTATGCTCACATGATGCAGGCGGGAGGTATACAGATTGAGCCATTTTTTAAAAACTGCTTAGCAGTATCTACTACAGCTGAGAATGGGCTTTCCCTATGATCCAACAACTCTACTCCTAAGTATATACCCAATAGGAATGAATATACGTGCATCAAAAGATACATACAAGAGATTCACAGCAGCACTATTTATAACAGCCTCAAACAGGAAACTACACAAATGCCTATAAATAATAGAATGGATAAATACATTGTGATATACTTGCCCAATGAGAATGAACAAATTACAGGAACACACAACAATATGGACAAATCTCACAAATATAATGTTGAACAAAAGAAGCCAGACACTACAGAATGTATCTACTGTATTCATCTATTTATATGAAGTTCAAAAACAAAATAACTGTGCTAGAAGTCCAGGTAGTAGTTAGCCTTAGAAAGGTAGTGACTAGAAGGGAGTGGGGATGGGGGATGGGGAGGGAACTTTGGGATGTTAATAATGTTTTTCTTTGATCTGAGTACGGATTGTATGGGTGTGTTCACTTTGCAAAAATTCAGCAAGCTATATATTTATTATATCTACACCTTTCTATATGTATATTATTATACTTTGGTTTTAAAATGGTTTTTAAAAGATACCACATGTCCTATAACCTGCTGGCCAACAGATTCCCTGGAGATCATTTGTCCATTCTCTTGCCTTCAATCCAGACAGCATTTAATCCATGTCAGACATACATATTTTTCAGGCTCCATCTGTCACCAGACCTGAAGGGCAGTTTTCACCTGAATGACGCACAAAGGCCAGGCTAGCCAAAGACAAGAACATGGCAGACAGCCTTGAAATGCAAGGTTGGCATTTGCCCGGGCAGCCCAAGTCAGCGATGGAGGCCGAAGGATGCCTGAACCATTCCCAAGTGATCAGATCAGAAGCTGAGCAAGAGATGATTAGCGTGGAGCAGATGCCAGCAGGGCATGTTCCAGGGCAGCTGGCCCTGTCAGCTGGAGAAGGAAACTTCTGCTCTCAACTCCTGCCAAGCCCACATCACCTTCCTTCCTGCTCTCACAAAAAGCTGTCAGGCTTTCCTGGGCCCTCAGGAGGTAGATTAAAGGCAAACAGATTCGGTGTCCTTAGCAGCATTATGGGCAGGTGTCCAAAGAGAAAGTGCTGAGCCTTTAAAGTTCACAATGGTTGGGTCTCTAAAAGACAACCTGGAATTTCCCAGCTGTAGACAGAGCCAGGCAAGCCAGCAAAGGCCTCTCCTTGGTGCAGCCATGAGATGGGGCCAACGTGGATTAAATATTCAGTCAATTCAAGGCTCAGGCTCCCTGTCAGAAGGGTCTCTCCCATCTCAAGGGCGTCCCACCACCCTTCCCTTTAAAAAGCAGTATCCAGCTGGGGAAGAATTGTGTCCACCCTTATGATGGGAAAGGAGAGGGAGCTTCTGACCCGAAGGCTGTCCCCTGGGAGATTCCTGGTTTAGACCTCAGAGCCCTACACTGGTCAAAACTCATTTCATTTTCTCTTGCTGTTCCCCATTTTGACTCTGCTCCAACTCATTGGCCCCTTATGTTCCTCATACACGCCACACCTGCTCCCACCTCAGGGCCTTTGCTATGACTGCCCTCTGCCAGGAACACCCCTTCCTCAGACCTCACACTCACCTCCTCAGTCTCTGCTCTAACATCACCTCCTCAGAAAGGCCTTCTCTAATCACCCCATCCCAAACGTCCCCAACCTCCCACCTTGCTTCACTTTTCTTCATAACACTTATCATTACCTAGCACTGTTTTCTCATTTACTGGTGTTTTTGTCCATCTCCACTACTGGAATGTAAGCTTCATGAGAGCAGACACTCTTTCCATCCTGTTCGCTATTATTCCCTTAGTGTCTGGAATATGCCTGGGACATAGCAGCGGCTTAATAAGCATTTGTTTAATGGATGGCTAAATCCTCACAATAACCCCATAAGGGGGCTACTAGGCCTGTTCTTCTTCTATGCAGGGGGTGAGACAGCTCAGAGAAGCTGAGTAACTTGTGTAAGGTCACACAGCTAACAAGATAGAAACCGGACTCCAATTCTGGGCTGCCTGATTTCCAGCCTATACTTTACCCATGACAGGTGTCTCTTAGGTCATAGGGTAGATGATAATGCTGACTTGAGCCTCCCAGTTTGCAAAGTATTACAATTTATTTTTCTACATTAATGGAAAACTGAAAAGAACCCTAAGGATTATCCAAAACAAAATTCTCCACTCAGTGATTTACAAAATCTTATAACCCCCAGAAGCTCATTTACATCAAAAAAGGTAGTCATGTTATGTGTTCCAACTTCTATTTGTTAAATAAGCAGTATATAAAATGATTATTTAGATAGTTTCTGTTTGTTAATGAGCAGTGTGAGAGCTTCCAAGTACACATGAGATGGTGACTGGAGACACATGTTCATGGCTAGTCCCCAAATCGTTTATCAACTAGTGGTTTGGGCCATTTTACATTGTTTTCATTTTCATTCTCAAATATTGTTTGGTGGTGGTGGTGTTTTTTTAACCCATGACCAATTTTTAAATAAAGATGAAAACATAGGAAACACTGATGGTGAAATATAACATGTTAACATAAAAATGACAGGAAAGAATTCGATAAATTTGCCTTGATGATATTCACACAGATCCATAAAATGCATACAACAGATCAAAACTATCATACAACATATAAAGATATGTCATTACCAAAAATGTTAAAAGGGGGAGGGGGTCCGGCCGGTGCGGCTCAGTGGTTTAGCGTCGACCCATGCACCAAGAGGTCACCAGTTCAATTCCCAGTCAGGACACATACTCAGGTTGTGGGCCCAATCCCCAGTGAGGGGCATGCAAGAGGCGGCCAATCGATGTTCTCTCTCATCAATGTTTCTATCTCTCTCTCCTTCTCACTCCTTCTCTCTCTAAAAATCAATAAAGGAAAAAAAATTTTTAAAGGGAGAGGAGTTATTATATCCAATTAGCTTTTTATTTATTGGGAGTTAAAGACTGCCCCCAACTACCATGTGTAATCTGCAGAAAAGTCCTTGAAAACATAGCCTAAAACTTTCTCTTAGCTCATCTTTTAGAAATGAAGGATAAATATTAGATAATAAACCAGCTAAATTTTTCACTGAAACTGCAAATATGCCAAATTTCAGGTCATAAAAGTATTGTTGCTTTTTCTATTTTGAAGCTATAATATGATGATAAATTTTAATCTAACTTTTCATATATATCATTACCTAAGCCAAAATGACATTCTGTTATTTAAAAATGTATTTGCTGGAACATTTTTTTCTTGTACAATTTAATGTAATAGCATAACTAGTGTGTGCCACCTTTGTTAAAAAGGAAAAGGCTAAACTTGTCTTTATATATGAAGAATATTATAAAAGACTGTATGTAATGAATGTTGTAGTACAATATCCATTAATATCTATTTAAAATATGTTTACTTAGAATCATTTCTTCATCATTTTCCACATAATATTGACTTAAAAACAATTCCTAGGGGAGTTCAGGGATTAAACATGTGCCTCTGTGAAGGTGGCTTGTAGGGAACTGCAGACCCACTCTCCACCCAGCCCCACCCAACTCTGTGCCCCAGCAGGGTGACTTCAGTGGATCATGTCAACCACACCCCCGGCTCTCTGCCTGCTGGGTTGACTAGTGGGAGGCACCAGCAGAAAATAGAAGGGTGGTGGAATAAAGACCGAGAAGCATTGATTTCCTCCAACTGTCCGGCCCTCAGAGCCCTGGGTGGGCAGTGGGGGCCACAGCTCCTGTCAGAGGCCACCACGAGCAGCAGCTTCAGCACTGCCCTCTCTGGATTCCATAACCACACCCTCCTCTTGCCCCTGTGGGCCTGAAGGTGCTACCAACTCCCCACCGTTGCTGATCCCTGGGGTGGTCCCATCTCTTGTGGATTTCCCTTCATCCTCAATTACCCACTTGAGTACCTCTTTCCTAAATAAGACAAGGTTCAAAAGTCAAAAAAGGGGACAAAGGGATTTAGAAGTTCCTGACCTGTTACAATCCTTTCATTTGGGAACTGAGGCTGAAGGACATTACCAGATTTGTCCAAAATCACCACCAATAACTAGGCAGAGCCATGAGTAGAGACAAGAGCTTAACATGGGAAAAAAATGAAGACCATACATCATTAAGATTGTTAGAAGAGTTGTACAAGTTAATATACAGTCAATTGCTTGAAACAGCACTTGGCACATAGTAAATATGCAGAAATGTTAGCTATCATCATCATCCAGTTGAGAAAAAAAAGGAAATATAGACATAAAAATATGCAATCCTTCTAGCATAAAGATTCTAAAATTAATCTTATTTGGTATATGGAGAAACCAAAGCCTCCTTCAGTATGATGAAAAGGGGGTGCTAGGGTTCATGACGTGATGAGAGCATGGGGTAAATTCAGCCCCTGTGTGTCCCCTTGGCCAGGTGCCCTGTTCAGCAAATATCCTGCATAGCTACCACAAAATGGCCCTGCTTCAAGGTCCCCCAGCAAGCACGTGTCACTGTTAAATGAAAATGACCTTCATCTCACTGAGTTACAAATATCCTCTGAGACAGCAAAGGAAAAATGCTTTTAAAATTCTAAAGCGAAAGATTCTAGCACAAGTTACTGTAACTTCCTTACTCCACATTCTTCCAAAAAGAAAAGAGGCCAGTGATTCAAATAAAATGAGGATGAATAACTGTTTTGACTTTGCTACTTCATAATGTGTGCGGGTGGCAGAAAAAAAATAAACCTTTTCCATCAAAAGAATTGTTCTTCAGTGTTCTTCAATATTCTCAAGGGGAAGAAGGACCACTACTATGACATGTAACAATCATGCCAAGCAACCAGTTATATTTTATGTTAAAAGTCTGGTGAAGAGCCCTGGCCGGTTTTGCTCAGTGGTTAGAGCGTCGGCCCTCGGACCAGAGGATCTCGGGTTCGGTTCCCACTAAGGGCACGTATCTCGGTTGCAGTTTGTCCCTGGCGTGTGGGTGGCAACCACTCAATGTGTCTCTCTTACATGGATGTTTCTCTCTCTTTCTCTCTCTCTCCCTCCCACTCTATCTGAAGATAAATGCAAAAATGTCCTTGGGTGAGGATAAAAAAAAAAAAGTTTGGTGAAGAAATGTCTTGATACAATACATAGCATTTACTGAAAGCTCATGGACAATGTTGGTGCAGATGCTTCTGAAGAACACCTGAGGTCATGGTGGAACCACCAGGAAAGCTGAGTTAGAGCCTAGCCCTCCCAAGCTACGTCTGCTCTTCACCAAGACAGGGCCATGTTCATCCTGAGCTCTGCAGACCCTGTTCCTCCCTCAGTGTTCTTCCATGTGAAATCTCAACTCTGGCTGTTTCCCTTTTAAATTCCAGGTGTAATTCTCACCTTAAAATAACCCTGTTTGTTCTGTCACTGGACATGCACCTTTTTTTGGATGATTTCTCTTTTCCTAAATTTGCTCCCTTCTCATCCACCAAGGAAGGTAAGAGAACATTTATTGAACACCTACATAGTTTTTTACAAACATGGATAGTTTAATCCCTACCCCACGAGTTAGGAATTATTACCTCAATTTGCATATAAGGAAAACAAGCCTCAAAGAAATTTAATCCCATGCCCAAGGTCCACATTCAGTTAGCTACATATCTGCATTTCCAATTGAAGTCTACGTTGAAAGTCTTCGATCCCTTCTACTGCCTCACTGTTTTGCCAATTCCAAATCCTTTCTTTCCACTGCTAATTATACCTCCCTCCTCTACCACTAGATATGACTAATGGATAAGAGATTAGGAATAATTGTATACAACACACATACACACAGAGAAAATACAAAATAGAAAAAATCTCCATTGTCTCATCATGACCCAGAAGATCACTATGTGCCCAAATGAGTCATGTTAAAAAATTATAGAACAATAAAAATAAAAAACTTCCAAATTGTTTTTCCAACTATTAAGCATTAGCCTGAGCACCATAAATATTTTTCTTAGGAGTTAGTCAGAATAGTTTTCTCCCTCCACTCTTTCCAAGGTGGACCTCCTTTGCCTCTGAGAATGTCCACTCCCTTAGCTCCAGCCTTTGGTGTGGGGTGAATAGTAAATGACAGTCAGGAACAGCATGAGCTCAACACTTTCACATAAAAGAAGCTTGAAAGGCTTTCAAAGCTAAGACCATCTAAACTGTATCCTCACATACCCTGATTGAGGGTAAAGATATTTAGGCTTGCCCAGGCTTCATGGGAGACTCTCAAAAAAAAATCTTCCTCAAGCCCATCCCATCTCTCCAACCAAATCATTCCTTCCTCAGACCCCTCACCAGCAATGAGCACTGCTGGCAGGCATGTGTCTTCATATCTCACCTGTTACATTCTAAAACTTAGTTCCTCTGCATTGGACTGCTGCTGTATTACTATAATCAACAACCTTGAGAATCTGCACCACAGTTAGAGTGTATAATGTGCCTTCACACACCCTATCACATGCAATTCTCCCAACCACTCGTTGACAAAGAGAGTGAAGGTCACAGATTTAAACAACTGGCCCTGCACTGCTGGTGTGGCTCAGTTGGTTGAGTGCCATCCTAAGCACCAGGGGGCTGCCTGTTTGTGCAGGAGGCAGTCAATCAATGTTTCTCTCTCATCGATGTTTCTATCTCTCTCTCCCTCTCCCTTCTTCTGTTTTAAATTTAAAAAAAAAGAAAAAGAAAAACATATTAAACAACTGGCCTAAAGCCAAGCAGCTATGACAGAGGATGCTGGGACTGATACTATGTCTTTTGCCTCCATTGCCTGAGCTCATTCAGCTCTACTCTCTTGTTATTTAAGTGATTGTGCTTTGTCTCCCCAGCCCTACTACAAGCATCTCAAGAGCTTATATATCTTTTTCTCCCCACCTGGGCATTATACAAGGTTCTGCCCTTTCCCAGAACATGATGAATCCTTGTTGAGTGCACGAATGATGAACATGTGAAGTGAGCACCTCTGTGTGTCAGGTAATGGCAAGTAGAAGAATGAAAGCTTCAGGTGATTTGCATGGAAACCACTTAGGAATAGTCCTCAGAGGTAGCACCAGTCTCTGTGACCAGGCTCCTATTCCCTGGAATAATATATATATGGGTAGCCTTTGTCTTTCCATGAGCTTTCTCCCAGCATCTTTTAACGTAAGGACTAGAGAAAGAGGGGCTTCTCTGAGATTAGATGCCATCTTGGTCCCTGTCCCTTCTTCTCTTTGGTATACCAATGCAGAATCCCAGCAGAACTTAAGGCTTACGTCAAAGGTTACACACTTTTAGATCATTGGCAGGGGTCCTGAGGTATCTGAGTACAGAACAATGCTATTACCTGGAGGACTGCTCCAAAATTTGAGGACAGATGCTCCTGAACATGGCAGGCCCTGAAGAATTCAGCTTCCAGATCTTAGGGAAAGGTTATGAAATCCTTATCCAAACCTCTCCCAAAGTTCTTTCAGAACCCTGGACACATGACAGCAAATGCATGAAGGATAAATATCTCTTTAAAATACACACAGAAAGAATTGAGGTGAAAGAAAGGAAATGAGCTTAAAAATAACCAGATGTGAAAACTGGCATGAGCTTGGAGGACATAAAAAAGCCATTGGAGTTAAGGAGTTCACAGGAGTCGCTTAGCTGTCACTTAAGGCACCAACCAAGAATCCTCAGGATTGCAGATAATAAAAGAAATAGTCTCTAGATGAGGTATGAGGTCATGGTAGCAATAATCAGCTACGATTATTGAGGGTCTAGAGAGAAGTAAAGATTCAATCACTTGTCTTTCACCTCATGTTGAGGATGCAGAGAAGGAGACAAGGTATTGGGAATGAAAGTAGCAAGAAAGAGGAAAAGAGAAGAGAGCAGTGTCCCCATGTGAACTTGATCCGCTTAGAACCTGGCATGTGGCAGCATGAGCGGAGAAGATGAAGAGACCAATGTGGGACTTATAACAATATCTCCCAAGTCAGCCTTTGGATGCTTTTCCCAACAATGCTTTCTTATTATTTCAGGGTAAATGCACCACAAACATATGGATTTGATTGTCTCTCCCCACCCCCATCTTCCTCTCCTTATGCCAGAAAAACGCATACAGATTTCAAAATGAAAAGGAAAAAAACTAAAGAACAGCCAGGGACCAAAATGTATAGTATGGTTTTAAGCAAGCTTGGAACATGTTAGCAAAATAATTGTCTCTGGTCAACAAATCCAAATGGCACTGGCACCATCCCTGTCATTAACATTGACTGCCAGGAAAGTAATTGCAATTGGTGGGTGCAGACATGAGGTCTGCCAGTGGGGACTAGAAAGAAATGACCCCCAAATGTCTGACACCTCCGTGGGTAAGGTGACACATCATTTCCCTACAGTTTCAAGACCAATGCATAGGGGTGAATCCACTTCTGTCCTCAGACTTTATAAAAGGGTTGGTGTCCAGCTGTTCTCCATCTCCACTGGAAATGGAACAAAACGACTTCCAACAGAGTGGAGGGAATGCAATTTCAACATCAAAAGGAATGACCAGTTGTAATTCACTCTTACAACAATGCATATTAATTGCATGCCTATAAATCAATCTATTTACAAATATTTATTCAGTGCCCACTCTAATAAGGACTGCACCATGTGCCAGACACTGCGCAGAATGATTTTCAAATATTATTCCAATACTCACAACAGCACTACAACAGGGTATTATTAACCCCATTTTATAGATGAAGACTGAGAAACAGAGAAGTTAGAGGAGTTTCCCAACATCATAAAGCTAGGAAATGGTGGAATGTGGAGTAAACGCAAGTTTATTCAATTACAATTATTTTTTCTTTATTTTCTTGAGTTTCAGCTAAGTTCTGAAAGGGATTCTTTGTACCTGCCCACGTTTATTCATTTTATGTTGAAAGAATGTTGAGTGAATGAATGAATGAGCATAAATGATGGATTTTACCACCAATGTTTTTATACCATATTTCATCAATTTAAACATTCATCTTTTTTTAAGTATTAATGATATAAATATGCATCTTACAATCAATAGACTGTAAGAATCAATGAAATATGATCATCTCAAACCAAGACCAGTTTCACATGAAAGCATAATGAACAATACAGGACAGTGAGTGAGATACTGTGATTTGTAAGATATATATAGTCATTCAGATGACTGTAATATATTTTTCAGATATATTTGGTCCTCATTCACAGTTCCTGGCTCACGGCTCCAAACCCCTTGGAATTTCCTAAGTAAGGAGAGCAACAATGGTATCCTTTTTTATGTAAAGGGATTTTTGGACCCCACCCAAGGAAGTGGTCTGGTTGAGTAAAAAACAAACAAACAATGGAATACTATGCAGCTGTAAGAAAGAAGGATCTCTTATCCTTTGAGATGACATGGAAGGACCTGGAGAATACTACCCTAAGAAGCCAATCAGAGAAAGACAAATATCACATGATCTCACTTATTTGTGGACTATAATGAACAAAACAAGCTGATGAACAAAATTGACCCAGAGACATAGAAGTAGGGTACAGACTGACAAACCTCAGAAGAGGGGGACAGGGCGGGAGGGAAGAGATAAACCACAGAACTTACATGCATGTATGTGTAACCATGGACATAGACAACAATGCTGGTGGGGGGGCAGGATTGGGAGGAGGGTGTCAATGGGGGAAAAGGAGAAACATCTGTAACAAAAATAAAAGCAAAAACAAACAAACAAACAAAACAACAGTTTCTCCTCATTTTGTAGGAGTCATTTAGCACAGGACCTGGCCTCTCAGCAGCCACGTCTGATTTCTTAGGCTCCAGTAGAGCCAACCAAGTGGTGAGAGGATTGAAGCTTCAGTCCCGCCCCCTGATTTCCAGGGAAGGGAGAAGGGCTTGAGGTTGAATTAATCACCGATGGCCAATAACTTTATCAATCATGACTACATAATGAAGTCTTCATAAAATCCCCAAAGGACAACTCATTAGTCCTTTTCAGAGAGCTTCCATGTTGGGGAAACCAGAACACTTCCTTCCACATGGCACTATGCTGGGCCCCAGGCTCCACAAGGACAGAGCCCCTTTGTTCAAGACTTCACTCTATATATCTCTTCACTTACCCGTTGATTCGTATGGTATGCTTTAATATCATTTGTAATAAAGCAGTAATCTTGTAAGTAAATGTTTTTCTGAGTTCTGTGAGCTGCTCCAGCAAATTAATCGAACCCAAGGAGGGGGTCATAGGAACCTCTAATTTGCAGCCGGTCAATCAGAAGCACAGGTAACAACCTGGGCTTGCAAGTGGCACCTGAAGTGGAGGGCAGTCTGATGCTACTGAGTCTTTTAGTTGTGAAGGCTGATGCTATCTCCAAGTAGACAGTATCAGAACTGAGTTGAATTCTCAGACACCCTGCTGGGGTTGGAACTGGGTCTGGGAACTCCTTCTGACAGTGACTGTGAAATGCCTTACAAGGTAAGTGTCACACCAGACAGAGAAACACAAAAACAGTGGAAACAATTTTTAGATTTGTGACAGTGAGGAACAATCATTTGAGGAATCTCTCCTGGACGAGGTCTTTAAAGGTTCCTTAAAGGCAGGCGCCTCATCCAACTCCATTTTGCTCCCCGAGTCCCCAACTTGGCACTATGCAAGAAAAATGGTGGTAGCTCCCCTCTGGAAGTATGAAAAAGGATAGAAAAGCCCAAGCCATTTGACATTTTAGTGATTCCTGTCCAGAGACAGAAGGTTGAATCAGATGTTCCCTGGAGAACCCTCCTAGATCCAGGATTTTATATCTAAAATAAGAAACCTGACTGGTTGCTCATTCGATTGCTTGTGGAAACTTCCCGTGCGTTGACAGTACCAAATCAAATGCTCATTCAACGAGATTTCCTTTACTCCCTTCTCTCTAGCCAAGCTTCCTTCTCCCATTTCCACATTTTTGCTTACTCCCCCACAAAACACACACACCATCATTTAAAAGTAGACTAACCCTTCTTCTTTATTCCTAATTTAAATCATCTAAAAAGCCTACTTTCCTCAGGAAGTACTCCATGGTTCTAAAGAATAGGACCAAGCAGAGCCTTTGATAAGGAGTTTCTCCAATCCTCTCCCTTCAAGATGCTGTCTCAATAGGTACAATAATCCAAAAACAACTCCTGCATGCTAAAAGCAATGGATGACAATCAGATAAACAAAATATTCACACAGTCTTAAAGACTTTCCTAATAAATGTCTTAATAATCACAAAGGAAAACCAGTAACCTCTAGCAGACCCCACCATAACACAGTGATCACAGCAAACACCACCATAGCAGGGACACACGGTCAGGATGGGCCCCCTGTCGTGATGCAGTGAAAAGGGCACACGTCACTTATGTAGGATTCTTCCTAAAAACACATAGTCTGAGTCCCGTCATGAGGTCACATCAGACAAACCCAAAGTGAGAGACCTATGACAAAATGGCCCTTTTCAATAATGTCAGTGTTGCAAAAGACAAAGAAAAGATCACAAATTAAAGGAGACTAAAGAGATACACCAACTATAAATTGTAATATAGGACATTACTGGGGCGATTGAAATTTCAATGTGGATTGTAGAATAAATAGTGGCAGAACAGCAATGTTAAATTTCCCGGTGTTGAAAATTACACAGTAAGAAAAAGTCCTTGTTTTTAGAAAATATGCAGTTTTTAGGGATAAAGAGGCATGATGTCTGCCACATTCTCTTAAATGGCTTAATAATAATAATATATTCATATGTATAGAAAGAGGGAATGAGAGAGCAATGTGGCAAAATATGAACAATGAATAAATCAGAGTGCTGATGATAGGGAGTTCTTTGTATTATTTCTGAAAATTTTCTGTAATTTTTAAATTATTTCAAATTAAAAAGCTAAAAGCAAACAAAACCAGTTGCTCCTCATTCTGCAGGAGTCCTTTAGCCCAGGCCCTGGCCTTTCAGCAGCAATGTCTGATTTCTTAGGCTCCAAAAGCCTTCCTAGAGGAAATTGGAGAAACATCCCTTAGCAGGCCCTACCTCTCAACACGTTCAGCCCTTCCCTTTGATTTTAGTCGAGACTACATGTGAACAAAGTGATAGTTGGAAATAATTATCTGAGCATAAAACAATTAGTGCGACAACCACAGAGAGAAAGTTAATAGCCATTTACGCGGCGGCAGGATGATCCCTCCCTTGTAAACACACCAGCAGTGAACCACAGCCAAAGCCGCTCTCTGCCCTTAGGAGCTGCGAGTCTTAAATCAAAGTTACAAGGTGGGGCAGGCAGTAGAGGCTGTGCATATTTTGAAGGAGGCTCTGAAAACAAGAATAAAGACCTTCCTGGAAGCCGTTTTGGAAGGGGAAAGGGAAACCTTGATGACTTCGTGAGATATTGGAATAGGTTGCAAGGCGGGAGGCCAAGGGCGTCCTTTCCTGGACATCTTTAAAAGAAGAGGAAACCGTCTAGGAAAATGTTACAGTGTGTAGAAGTGACACTAAAACATTTCATCATACACAGTGTGAGAAGATGTGTGTTACTTGATTGAAGCTATGAGGCAGGTGCCAGGCAAGAAGGCCCAGGTGTTCAGCTGGCCCTCTGTTCACAGGTGGCCCGTGATCACAGGTGGCATTTCTGCTTTCCTTGCCTCTGTCAACAAGCCCAGCTTGATCAATTAGCATACAGAGTGTCAGAAATGGATTTTTAGGTAAAAATAATGGCCTGTTGAGTAGCATAACAAATGTTAGGAAAGGGCTCTCATTTGGTGAAATTGGAAGAATTCAAATAATGTGGACTGGCTAGACATATTTCAGACATACTCCCTTGCTTATACATACCCCTGGAGGCCTCTACCCCATGTCCTAGAGATGATGCCTTAGGCCAAACCCCTAAATAGCCCCATGTCAAGCTGAGTCTCTGGATTCTGTTTCCCTGACACTGGTTATAAGGGTGACAAAGTTCTGTCTCTAGAATTGAGATTTCTGCCTGGAGTGAATCTTTCATGCCAGGGAAATGATCAGAAAATACAAAAGAACAGTAAATTGGTATATCCTGAACAGGTC
Organism: Tadarida brasiliensis; assembly: GCA_030848825.1. Taxonomy (NCBI): domain Eukaryota; kingdom Metazoa; phylum Chordata; class Mammalia; order Chiroptera; family Molossidae; genus Tadarida; species Tadarida brasiliensis. The sequence goes on from CM061263.1 coordinate 23,616,263, forward strand.
ATATGAAGTACTTCTCTCTCCACACTTGTTAACAGATGTCATTTATTTCAAAACTTCTTCAGAGGCTAACAATGTCTATCAGGAAAGAACAGTGCATGACTGAATTGGCTTAGGTCAGCTTGCACCAGATAACTAAGGTATGGTCCTGCATAAACAGAGAGGCAGGAGGAAAGATGAGCCTTTCTTTTTGTTAATGATCTCTAGCTTAGTTCCACTGTGGTCTGAGAATATATGCCACATGACCTCGATTCTTAAGAATCATTGAAACTTGTTTTATGAGCTACAATATTGCCTAGCTCAGTAAATGGCCCATGTGCACATAAAAATAATGTGTTTTCTGCAGTTTGGCTGCAGTGTTCTATAAATACCAATTAGGACAAGTTCATTCACAGTGTTTTTTAAGTCTACCATATCCTTTTGATTGTCCATATGTTCTCTCAATGACTGAGAGTGTTGAAACCACCAGGAATAATTGTGGATTTGTCTAATTCTCCTTTCTGTTTTGTCTATTTTTGCTCCATATATTTTATTTTTAATTGAATTTATTGGGGTGACATTGGTTAATAAAATTATATAGGTTTCAGGTGTACAATTCTACAATACATCATCTGTACACTGCATTGTGTATTTACCACCCCAAGTCAAGTTTCTTCCATCACCATTTATCCCCCCTTTGCACTCTGGCAATCGCCATACTGTTTGTGTCCAGGAGTCTTTCTTTTCTTCCTTTGCTTAAACCCTCCCTCCCCCTTCTCACCCAGCCCCCAAGCCCTTCCCCTCCAACAGCTGTGTCTGTTCTCTGTATCCATGAGTATAAAGCTCTGTTAGCAGGTGCACACAATCCCAAATAGGATCATTACATCTTCTTAATGAGTTGGCCCCTTTATCAATATAAATATTATCTCTATTTCTGATCATATTCCCTGCCCTAAAGCCTACTCTGTATGATATGAATAGAGCACTCTGCTTTCTTTTGATTGGTGTTTACATAGTGCTTTCTTCTTTTTTTTCCTTCATTGATATTACAGAGAGAGGAAGGGAAAGGGAGAGAGAGATAGAAACATCGATGAGAGAGAACATCGACTGGCCACCTCCTGCATTCCCCCCACTGGGGATTTGGCCCACAACCTGGGCATGTGTCCTGGCCGGGAATCGAACCGGCGACCTCTTGGTGCATGGGTCGACGCTCAACCACTGAGCCACACTGGCCGGGGACATAGTGCATTCTTTTCACCCTTTTACTTTTAACTTCTCTGTACCTTTATATTTAAAGTGTGCTCTGGTAGGCAACACATAGTTGGGTAATTGCTTTTTATCCAGTCTAATACTTTAGACCTCAGTTTTGATGTTTAGGCTATTTATACTTTATGTAATTGCCAGATACAGTTGGGTTTGAGTCTACCATCTAGCTATTTTATTTTGTACTTGTCAGAGCAACTATAGGGCTGACATTGTTCTTTCAGGGATCCCCTGACTGTTGTCTAATGTCTGAAAACCATTATTACATATATTTTAACTACTTTAGAGTTGTTTATGGCAGAAAAGCTAGTCCTATACCAGATACCCAATCATGGCCATATGTGGAAATAGGAAATATGTATTTAAAAGGTTTCTCAGGTGGGTCTGGTGTACTGCTAGACTTGCTTTAATTCCAAGTTCACAGGTTTAAACGAGTGGGGGAATGTGAGTGCTAGGTATAAGACAACAAGGTATGTTGGAAGCTGTGAGGAACTAGAGAGCACGGGTTCCAATGGAAAATATTCACATTTAATGTTTTTAAAACATCTTTTGGACCAAGTTTAAAAGAAATGTCTACTGGCTGAAATCTTCCCTGGGGCAATCAATTTACAATATCTATGAATCTTCTTGAGTGTCAACATACCACTTAAAATGGAGCACCCAGAATTGAGCACAATCTTCCATGGTGAACTGACAGCTCAAGGGTGGTGACACCATAATTACCCGTAATCCGTACCCCATGAGTTCATTACTTCAGTGTAAGACAAGTTCATGTTTGGCAATAAACCCAGAGCACATGTTCAGCTGTGGTTGACCCCCTTCCCCCCTGGCCCCATCTCTCTCACACAAGTGCCTGCCAAATCAAATTCTCTTGGTCCTGCACTGTTATTAACCTGACTTTACATTTACCACTATTAAATTTCACCTTGTTGGTTTGGGCTCAGGGTTCCTTCTTGTCAAGAACATTTTGAATCTTGGTTCTGTTATCTTTCAAGGTAACTCCTTTATCCAGATGTGTACCAATGAAAAATCTGATAAGTATGCCTCCTATTCTCCAGGACCCAGAACTAGTGACTAGACCCCATGATACAGCCCGTTGACTGATGCTGGCCAATCAGTGCTGCCTTTATTCCTCATAATCTCTATCCCCAGGGGAACAGAGAATAGGGGGAGATGAAGCACCAACAAATAAATCCAGCTCTTAGAAAGCATCATGGTGAAACACCAGGGTGACGGTGAACTTGCAATCTGCATTGGTTTTGTATAAATGTTCCCATGAACACTGCTGCCACTCATTCCCACAGGTAACAGATAATGTTGAAAACAGAAAAGATAGGGCCACCCTAGAGCAAGGCTGTGGGTTATTACTCCCATTTGGCTTTCATTCAGAAGTCCCAGCTCCACAGCTAATTTGTGGTGTGGCCTTGGACTACAACTCAGTCTTCCCTAAGCTTCGGTTTTCTCATCTGAAGTCTCCCTCTACAAAGACCCAGAAGAAATTTTACTGAGAGGGGACAACTCAGTAGCCTAAGAAACTCTGCTTCTTCTCCCATGAGAGACCCAGACTATGCCCCACTTCCACAAGGCCTTGCTTTGCCCTGGCTGTCACATACTTCTGGGAAAAGTAGTTAAGGGAACTTTCTCTATCCTTCCAATAACATTCTTTAAGTCTGAGCTTACCAATTTCCTACTTAAAATCCTCCCACATCACTTGAGCTAAGTATTTAAGGCTGGCGTCATGGTCTGATGCCTGCCTACTCTTTCTGCCTTCCGTCCCACCTTACCCTCATATATAGTCTTCATTCCAGCCATACTCAGCTCCTTGCAAACCCAAATGAATGTGCTATTTTCACCACTTCATGCCTTAATTCATGGTGTTCTCTGTACCCGGAATGCCCTCTCCCCTCTCCTACACCCATCTGACATCACGTGTTTAAAAACTCAACGCAGTCATTGCATCTTCCAGGAGGTCTCCTCTGACTGACTCAGGAGCCCCTCTTTGGTCCCCCCCAGAGCTCACTGCACATATTCTGTCCACGCATTCATCACCCATCTATAGGTATTTGATTATTTATCTTTACTCCAACTTGACTACAAGCTCCTCGAGGGGCAGAATTTTTCATCACCACTGCCTGGGATGGTTCCTGCCACAGTATTGGTGCTTGTTGAATCATCAAGTATTTTGAATGTGGAGTGAATCAATGAGCAAGTCACAGCATGTGGGAGGCTACAAGCTGAGTCCCCATCACAGCATCCTGAGCTTAGGCTCAGGTCCAGGCGTCTGGGATTCTGCGTCACAGCAGGAATCTAAATGCCAGACATCCCTATGGGATTCCCCAGGCCATTCACTCAGCTCTCCACCCTCTTTCTAAATCCCTTCCTTGAGCAAGACAAGTTAAATGGAAGAAAGACTACAAAATTTCTCTTCTGTCCTCTCACAACCGCCTCACAACCAAGGAGGAGCCACACTCCCAGATGTGCAAGCCAAGAGAGGTACTCTGATGCCTAGAATCCACAAAGTAGGGGAAGCCTCCTGGAAAAAACAGCAGTTGGAAAATCCATCCCCTGCCAGCCCACACCAGGCCTGTCTCCTGCCAAGTTTGTTCGATGCTTACAGTCTATGACCCACTAGTTGTTTACGTTCCTAACCCTGAGTTCAAGGGCATCTGCAATTTAATTTGAACCAGGGATAGATGGGGCTGTTCTCTGTTAGAGTTCCAAGAGCATAAACAACCCTCCAGGCTGAACTCTGTGTGGCATTCCCCAGCACCACTCCTACCCTGGGCCTATAAATACTTCTATCACTTTCCAAGATCACCTTCAGCAGGCCCAGATGGGCAACTTGTGAACAGATATAGAGTAGCTGAGATTAATGGATAAGGAAAGGAAATGGAGGAAAAAGACCAAACCCTAAGGGTTGCTGGAGGAAGGGGGAGGAGAAAGTCCAAGGAGACCAAAGAGGTTTAGGAAAAGATGCACGCAGCTGTAGAGCCTGAGATAAATATCTCAGGCCCTGGGAGGGTGCAGGAAGGGCAGAGGACACAGCCTCAGGGGGGCCATGACGAGGTCTGAAACTCCTTGTCAGGAGTCAGGCTGCAAATGAATGGTGAACAGAGTTGCTGGGCACCCCCACCCCACCCTCCCACCCATAAAAAAGAGAAAGAAAAGAAAAGTAGGGTAAGTATGACCTCAGTCCTTCAGAATCCTTCTCACAGAGTCTGTCTGCTTCTACCAACACTGGTCTTCCTGCTGAAAGCATCTTCACCCATAGAATCATGTCGATGACTTCCTGCCATGCCCATGACTCTGAGAATTGAAGGCCAACACCAAGGGGGTTGGGGGTAATGGGTAGTAAAGAGAATTCTGATCAAGGGACACAGGGCTGGGCGTGTTCTCAGCTCATTCACTATAGGAAGCCCACTTTGCATCTCATCCATCCTCACTGTTCACTGGTCCTGACAGTTGGCTCACTGGAAATTATTGTCATCTTTCACAGACAGAGCACTGCTCTGCCTCTCTGTCCCATGTCACATTCATCACCCACTGTTTACCTATAGGGGACACACCACTGGTTTATATTACTGTGCAGATAAGAGCCCCAGTTACCACAGAGAGCAAAGCCCTGAGGACAGCATACCATGGCAACAAGGCAGAGGGGCCCTTCCAGTCCTCTTACACATGTATGCACACACACATATGTGCACACAAACACACGCACATGATTCCCATGCACTAACCCCTCCGGACAACTCCAAGTCATCTGAAGCACCAGTCCTCAGGCTGAGCCTCTTGGACTTCTCCGAGAGCCAGCGGCCCTCATGCCAGGTCCCCTGCCATGCAGCTGCCATCCACTCTCCAGGCCAGAGGCCCCTGAGATGCCACGCAGACTTTTCCACTCATCCAGACCTTCTTAAGTGCCTCTGATATACACCATGTGTCCCAACAGGAAAACACACACTCATCAACTCTACAAAATGCTCCAGATGTGATCAAAGCCAGGAGGCAAAACAAAACAGAGATGAAACTGTTCAGGAACAGATAAAGGAAAAGAGAAATCTAGTATGTGGGGGTGAAGTGGGGTAGGGGTGTCCCAGGTGATGGTGTGTCCAATAGTCAAAGTCCAGAATTGGGGTCCAGACTCCTAGGTCCCAATCCCTAGTTCAACTTGCCTCCTTGTGAGACCTTGAGTCACAAGACAGGCTTCAGGCTTGAGAGTCTATCCTATAGATCCCAGAAAGTTGACTTTCGATGGGATATTACAGACCACCTGGCCCAGTCTTCCAGGAAGGTAACAGGTAAATTAACCTGCCCAGAGCATCATCCACCCCCTCTAATCCCACACATCCTTCTACCTCCCAGCTCACCGCTCTATATTAAATGTCAGCAGGTTAGCCCTGGCCGGTTTGGCTCAGCAGTTAGAGCATCGGCCTGCAGACCAGTGAGTCACGGGTTCAATTCCAGTCAAGAGCACATACCTCGGTTGCGTTTGTCCCTGGCCCTGGTCAGGTCATGCAGGAGGCAACTAGTTGATGTGTCTCTCTCACATAAATGTTTCTCTCTCTCCCTCTCTCCCTCCCTCCCACTCTATCTGATGATAAATGGAAAGAATATCCTCAGGTGAGGATTTAACAACAACAACAAAAAAGTCAACAGGTTTTTAGTAGCACAGATTAAAGATTCCTTATTTAGAAGTGACCTCAGACATAATACCTCTGTCCCTCTGCCTCAGTAGTTCTATTAGAAGATTTTAGTTCCTTTTTTTATAAAATAAGGCTTTCAAGAACCCCCAGATCTAAAATTCTTAAGTCCCCATGATCTACGGCAACACCCCCTTAAGGAATCAGACCTGTTTTATTCTAAAAGATTCTAGAGCACCTTCACCATCCCACCTGAACATCTGACCACATCTATCCATTAAGCCCCACCATCCACCTTGGGCCCCTTTTAGGAAGCAGCCCATGTGTCTCACTAACACAGGTGTCCTCCCTCAAAGTGTTGCAAAGTGGTTAAGATTATGGACCCTAGAGTCACACTGTGCCTGAGATTTCGAGCAAGTGACATCAACTCTGTGCTGCAGTGTCCTCATCTTGAAAATGGTGGCAATGACTGTGTTGCCTTCACAGGGCTACCATGAAGACTCAACCAGATTGTGCACACAAAGGGCATGGTGACAATGGTTTACAGTGAGTGTGGGAAGAAAGCGCTATGTTAGCGATGGTCACCATCATGCCCACTAAGCCATCTGCCACCGGTGAGCAGGGAAGGATGGTTCCCACCCACTGATGACAATCTAGTGAGACTTGTGGCTTAGTTAGGATGTGGAGGAGTGAGAATAAGAAAAGAGACTCTGGGCTCAGAGACGTACTACCCAGAATGCCTGCAAGTCTCAGAAGAACAGAGGACATCCAGGAAAAGCAGTTCTTCTCCCCAGACTCCCCACCTCGCCCCTCCATTCTGTTTGGCACAAAATGTACAGTCTCAGGTCCTTTCTAGTGCCCCACACAGAAGAGCCTTAGGTCTTCTAAAAGTCAAAGCCAACAGATCACGTTAATGCTGCCCACAAACATGCACCCACATTAGCCAAACCCTCCAGATGTACTCTTTTCCTTAGGATGAAGTCCAAAGTCCTCCAGGACCTGGCCCCTGCTTCATCCCAGCCTGGTCCCCATTACGCGCCCAGACCTAATGCTCCAGCACCCAGGCCCCCTCCTCCAGCAGTGCGGCAATATACACAGTGGTGAAGAGAACCAACGCCAGAGCTGGAGCTAAAAGCTCAAATCTTACCTCTTACTAGCTGTGTGACCTTGGATCACTTACCAACCTCTTTGTGTCTCAATTCCTCCTCTCTAAAATGAGGATAATAGTATCTGTCTCAAAGGGTTGTTGTGAGTTAACAAATGCAAAGGGCTTTAACGGTGCCTGGCAGAACGTACCATGTAATGTCAGCGATTGTCACGATTTCATTCATCTTTGCCTGGCTCATCTTGACTTTCACTCATGCACCAAATCTTAATTCAAATGTCACTTCTTCAGAAAAGCTTTCTCCAACTAGGTTGGGTGGCCCTAGATCTGCACTCTCATTACACCTCACATCCCATATTGTAACATATGTCACACTTACAATTGACTACACACTATCTGTCTTCCCTGCTAGATCATAAGCTTCATGAGATCAGACTAGGGTGAACCACAGGTTCAACTATTCCTAGGATGGTCCTGGTTTATACCTGTTGTTAGATTTGTGTTCAGCAAATATTAACTTCTCTCTCCTTAAGGAAGAGTATACTTCCCAGCAGCATGTATTTGTGCTTGGCCATGTGACTGCTTTGGACAATGGAGCATTCGTAGATGTGATGTCAGTGATGCCTGAAGAGGCACTGTGTTTCCATTCCTTTCCTTGTGCTCTTGTGATTCACCGTGAGAGGAACACACCAGGTAGCTTCTGATCTCAGGGGAGTAAGAAGACCTATGGAGACTTGAACACAATCTGAAGCCTGGAGCCCAGCCCAGCCAGCCCTCGGCCTGAAGTAGAGCTTTGCCACTCAACCTACAGACACAAGAGCAAGAAAATTTAATGACTGTTGTTATAAGCTTCTGAATTTCGGGTTGTTTGTTATGTGGAATTATTGTGACAACAGCTGACCAGTACACTTAGCATAATTACTAACAGTGCTCACTTTCACTCTCAAAAGTATCCCAGGTTAAATGATAATTTATATAATTAGTCAAGATCAGTCCATATCCATCTTTTTCATCACTTTAAATTAACACCAAAGCCTAAACAGTGCCTGGTACAGAGAAGGTACTCAGTAAGTATGCTGGGTTAAATTGAACTGAGTTATATGTTCTCTTAAATCTCTTTCCCAAAGCATTGAGTCTTCTTCCCAACTGGATAGTAAGAAGTCTGAGTTTGGGGGCTCTTCTTTCTATTTCTTTCACATTGTCCCCATGAAGACGCTTCTGGTTGGCTGCTGGCTTAACCTCACCATCTACAGATGTTAAACCTTCAGAGAAGGGCTAGTATATCCAAAGGGGATGTGACTTCACAGAATGTGACAGAAAGGGGAAAGAGGCCATGGGGTAAGCATGGAGAATGAGTAAAAGTGAAAGGAAATGAACCACAGCAAGAGGAACCCACATGAGGCATCAGGTGGGGTTTCCAGGAGGCTGAATGCCCCTGAATGGGGCAAAGAGACACCCTTAGTCTATGGCCAATTTACTTCTCTCCACTGAGCAGCTTGCCTTCCTGCCCAAAGGCTGAGGATTGGGTAGAATATCAGCCTGAAGAATTACTGTCATTTTGTCACAATCGATAACATCTGGAAACTAAGCCATTGCCTTTACCCACCTCCAGACTAAAATGCCCAAATAAAAATATCAAAATCCCAGTCCTCCAATCCCTTCTCTGTCTCTCCTGACTGTGTTCAGTTGAATCCAGATTCTGTGAAAGACACTGAGGAGGCCGGAGCCAACAACCCCGAGGCTTGAGCCCTCAAGGAGGGTTTCCTGGGTCCCTTTAATGGGTTGAGTGACTCAGGCTGAGCACCACAACCCTTCCACAACTGAGTCAACCATTCTGCCAGGGGCAAACAGCAATCCTTGGTAGTTACCCAGCTACCCATGTCTTTGAATACCTTGAAATAATCCCAAGAAGGTACTGAAGGACCTCAGTCTCCCAGGCAGGGATCTTGAAGATTTTGTGTGTGTGTTTTGTTTTTCTTGCTTATGTCTGTGACTTCAAGGTCCACAAAATGCTGTGGTTTTTCGTTTCTAAAACAGAGGCATGTGCCTGTGCAGAAAGCCTGGGCGTGCCGGGCTAATTAAATTTAGCTATCTTGCGGTTGTTGTTGTAACGTGTGCTCCGCCGATGTTATTCAATGTGTTAAGACGTTTTGTGTTTATGTTGGTTACATACCCATGTGGTGTGGGTGGAGAACATCACTCAAGGGAATATCATTAGCAGAAATGGGGAGTTCAGGGGTTCCAGAGACACGTGGTGAAACAGTGGCTCATGGGATCAAACAGTTGGGATGTGTCCATAGTAACTCCTCATCCACATGCCGGTCCCCTCCCTCCTTCCAGGGCAAGATCAGTCCCTCAGATCTACCTCAGACTTTCGACTCCCACAGGCAGGATTGCACCTGCCATCGCCAGCTTAGAGGTTTTGTGGAGGAGACGCAAGGATTCCAACTCTCTCTGCCCAGGCGAGGAACTACACCAGGCCCACAGGGGCTGAAGGACGTGCCCAAAGTTTCCCAAGAGAGAGGGTGAGTGAAAAACTAGATCCCAGCATGGCCACTCTCACCTCACAGCTGTAGTGCATAAGTCCTCAAACCCTAGCAAGCTTTGTTTTGCCACCTGCCTAAATTCCAGAGGAACCGCATGATAGCATCTCCTTCTGCTTCCATTGTCGGGCTCCCTTTGTCTAGGCCTCCTACCCCACACTGTCTCGAATATCTCCTCCACCACGTCCCGTGGCCACAACGCTCTCTTCTCAGCCCCAACCCGGATCTTGTAAACCTCCCGACCACATTTCTTCTCTCCTTCAAATCTCTGCTTCCTACTCAAAGCTCACATATCCTGTAGTCTCATTTTTCTCTCATCAACCACACAAAATACAGTTCTTAACCCCTTCAAAACCTTTCCCTGTGACCTTTGACCTTCTACACAGCTCTGTGAGTTAGTTCTCTGTTGGCTGCTCCCCACAGCCTGGTGACCTCCGTCAGAAGCGTTCCTTATGCCCCATCATCACACTCTAAGCATCCTGCTTTCCTCCTTCTTTTAGTCTTGACCCCATAGCCAGAACCAAGTTCTCCATCCAGTAGACCCCTGATCCAGGGGCCCACTCTGTGTTGTTAATAGACTCTGAGCTCTGTTGGAAGAAAATCTTTATGTCCCAGTTACGGGGACCAGAGAATACAGGGTTGTGGCGGGAGTATGGTAGGCCATAACTGAATGGTTCTTGGGGTTTGGTGATAGGATATGGAGTTCATTGCTTTATTCTGTGTACTTTTATGTAGCTTTGAATTTTCTCAAAATAAAAAGCAAAACAAACAAACAAAAACGAAGAGCTTTGCCAGTCTGGATTTCTCATGACCTCCCAAAACAAGGAAGGGAACAAGACGCAGCTCTTCGCAGCGAAGGCACCTGCTGCCTCTTCTCACTCTGGTCCCCTCTCTGAGGCTTCTTGAGCTTCAAAAACACCATTTCCCTCTCACCAGGAAACAAAAAGACATTTCCACGATAAAGGCAAACCCTCCACAAAACCCCACACTTAGGAGCCAGACTTCGGGACTGGCTGTGGAAGAGTCTGACCTGGTTCACGATGCTAACTTGCTCGGGTGTCTGCTTGCTAAACCTGCAACTGAGACCAAGAAGCAAATTGGGATCAGGAAGAAAGCTACTTAGTGGACAAGAACAAGAAGTGACAGCTGACAACATGGAAGAAATCAGAAAAAATAAAAGACTATAAAAAATAGAAAAGAGAAATAAAAAACATGGCATTCTGGGGTCACTTAACAGAAGTGCAAACAACTTGATCCAGTTCAACTGGCCCCAAGAGTGATGCATCTCTCCCACTAAGCACAGAGGAATGTTCACAATGATGACCCCACCATGAAGCAGGGGTTGGCTATGGTCAGTCAGCTCCTCTGACCAGCAGACCACACCAGTTGCCCTCAGAGTCGGCTAACCAAAGGGATTAACGCTAGAAACCAACTCGCCTGACATCCAGCTGGATGGAGCTCTGTGTCACCTTCAGCCATGTGTCACAAGAGAAAAATCATAGTTTCTGGAGTCAGAGAGGCCTGGGTTTGAATCCCAGATGGGCTCCTCCATGGCTTTGGGAAGCACCTTATCTCCCTGAGTTCAGTGTCCCCATCCATAAATGGAGGTAAGAATACCCACTCTGCAGGGTCTCTGGGAGGTGGACTCATACATGCAAAGTACGTAATTACAGTGCATTGATTTTCAATTTAAAAATATATATTTTTTAAAAGTCTTGTGATTATACAATATTTGTCAAAATCCTTGAGCTAAAGAACTATATTAAAATTCTGCTAGTTTAGGGAATATTTTCCCCCAGGGAGCAGATAAATAGTTATGTAACCAAACCAATGTCCATCACCACAGTATTTGTGCAACACTTTATCATAATCTTTGCACTAATATCATGGGGCAGGTAGGACAGGTGTCACGATCCTTATTTCATGGCCGAGGAAACTGAGGCTCAAGAAAGAATGGCTTGTCCAAACATTACAGCAACTAGAAACAGAGGTAGAGCTAAAAGTGAGTTCTAATCTCAGCCCAGTGCTCCCGTCTAAAGGAATGTCCCCAGGCTAGTACCTCAGGACTTGATAAACATGTGCACAGTCACTCTCTCCATCCTTGAATTTAATATGTGCTGGCCTTCTCCATTTTCTTCCTGGAGTAGCGAGCTCGTTTGTTTGTAAGCCTGTCTTCATACAGATGCCTCTCCAAATCTTTGTTCACAACACTTTTCCTTCCCTGAAATATTTCCAGCTTGGCTGAGTTTTTCTTTGAGTGTGATGACCTGAGTTGGCCATGTTTTGGTACATCTCTAAGTGATGTGATCCTAAAATGTTTTCTGAGAATTTCCAGGATCTGTGGGTACTGCAACACATCGCATGGCTGTTTCTAGAAAGAGTTACAGTAGCCCCTTGGTCAGAGGCAGAGCTGATACCCCTGAGTCCATCATCACAGATAACTAGTTGGGGGGTCAACCCCTCCCCCATGATTTTTTTCATTTGCTGTTTTTCTACAGCCTCACAGTTACTCTTTTGAAAATTTTCTCCATCAGTTTATCCCTTTTCCCAGAAAATCCCAGTGGGCATCCACAAGCTGGAGATTTGACTTTGAACTTAAGCTCCTTGAGAATGGGGTCACACTTAATTAATCTCCATACCCCCAGCACCAGTATCTGACATATGGTCACAGCAAAATATGTTAACTACACCAGGTGAGGTGGGTGGAAGGACCCTGCTCTGAGCTTCCCAGGCCAGTGAGTCCCGAGGAGGGCGATCGTGATGACGAGGTTGTGTGAAGAGCTCATGTCACATGAGGACAGGCAGACAGGCCCAGGAGTGTTTTGTGTAGAGGGAAGAAGGCGGAAGGATACAAGGACTATTACGGACACAACAGCTATTCTCAAATCATCAAAGGACTGACCTATATGACAGGTCCTCTTGTTCCTGGAGCTCCAGGGAGCAAAACTGGAACAAAAGGAGGGAAGTCAGCAGAGTTCTTGCTCTGGCTTCATAACCATGTCTAGTGGCTAGAAATGTCCAACAGACAAACAAGCTGCTGCTGAGGCCAGGGGTCCCCCTGACCCCCAAAAGAAGAGTCAAGCAGAGGCTGAGCATTGGCTAAATAAATATACTGTGAGAGGAACTCTTCATTCCGGCCCAGGCACTGAGGTGGCTGGCCTCTAAGCTCATCCCACCTCTATGATACTATGGTTTGGTCCCAGGGGTCTGGGTGACTGAGAATTTATTGCACACAGGGCCAAGGAGATAAGAAATACAAAACTTGTCATGTATTTTCAGACTAATATCAGCATCTTATCCTCCTTGGGAAATAGGACATGGCATAAGGGAGTCAAGGAAGCAATGAGCTAGAGAGTCAGGTAACTCCTTTCCTACTCTGCCCGTGGAATTCTGGGCAGCCGTGGGGAGCACGTGCAGTCTCCTGGGGTCTTGGGATCCACTACCTGTACCAGATGGCTGATACTGTAGGAGGGAAGATTAAAAGTTTGATCTAACAGGAGTCGCCATGTACAGAAAGTTGTTCTGAGGCTTGGGAGGCCACCCAAGATGGCCTTTGGGTGCAGCCTTAGACTAGAGCATCCTATCCCTAGTCCAAGTCCACTGACCAGCCACAGGCCAACAGTCTTCCCTCTTGGAAGCTGCAAACTAGAAGGGAGTGACACTCAGTAGGGGGAGAGAGAGAAAGGAGAGTAGGATAGAGCCTCTTCACAGCTAGATTCAATCAGCAGCCTGATTTATGTGTCTAATCTGTAAAATGGGCCAGAATATAGCAGCACAGAACATCATTATCCTTGTTTCCGCCTCGCCTGAATCAGCACTGTCTGGTTTTCTCTGTCTGCTCTGCTCCCACACCCTCAAAGATCAAAGAAAAATTATCTTCAGGCCACAAGAGATTTCCTTCCAGCCTGCAAAACACTTCCCAGCTAAATCCAATACTTCAGATGCTTAACGCCTGTGTAAATACCAAGGGGCTAGTCCCACGGTTCACATCTCCTCAGGCCCTCTCTCGGATCCAGCCTCATCTCCTTCCAACCCTGGCTTCTCTAACTTATAGGGCAGATCAAGGTACATGGGCCAGGCTGGCACGGAGTTCATACAGGTGAGGTTTGCAAGTCAAGCTTTTGATCTTACCACTCCCAATCAACAGTCAGTGAGGATCGGGCTTTGGGTTGATGTGATTTCTGGCCATCAATATCAAGCTAAACAAGGATCCAGACACAGGGCAACCCAGGCTAGCAATGAAGACATGTTCAAGACCTTTAGCCTCAGTCCTTCAGAAAGCAACATTTCTAATTCAAGTGCCACCTCTTCCAGGAAGTCTTCCCTTATTCTGCTAGTAGTAATTACTCTTCATCTGTTGCCCTGTACTACTCTGTTTATACTTATATCCTTAAAAGCCCTCACTTCATCCTTTCTTGCACATGTCTTTCTTCCTACATAACTGCTACATCCTTAGGGCACAAACTTCACCTTATTTATTGCTGTACCACCCATGTTTCTGAGCACAGAGACTTACTCACTATAAGCGTCAGTAAGTATTTATTGCATTGAGCTGAATGGCCTTTATAAATCCCAGGGAAGGATCAAGGAGGAGGCAGCAAGGCTCAGGAAATAATTAATCATAGGTTGATTAACAATGTTTCCTCTCCATTCCCTCCCCTCAACCAGCCAGGCCTCCTAAGAAAGAATGTGGCTCCCTCTGTCTCCCTCCTAGAGAGACTGGATGGGTCACATTTCAGGAGGGTACAAGTGGGGCCCAGAGACCAACCAAGAGGGATGGATCTAATCACACAGCCTTCTTGTGGATGCCTGGAGAACTCTGGCAAGAACGAGGACATCTGCCTGCAGTAGGAGGAGGGAAAGCCCATGCCTATGATGCCAGGGTCCTGGATGGGCTCCCTATGGGTGGGACTGGAGAGGGCTGGGAGTCTAACATGGTAGAGATGTGTGCCAAGGAGGGTGGCACACTCTTGCTGTCTACAAGTGATGCCCAAAGGCTCTTCAGATGGCATGACCCCTCAGGCTGTTGTGGAAGTGTTCACGTCTCAAAGCTTCCAGCTAGAACATTTCTAGGAGAACTGCAGAGATGCCACATGGACAGGTTTCAAGCCCAGGGCCTGATTTTTAGGAAGCCTCACTCATGAAGTGGGCATCCCTGAGAGAGGTGGGAGTGACGGTCGTTTACTTCTCTCCAGACTGTAACCCTGATTTGGTGTAGTGCCTGCTGCCCATGAATGATTCCCTTGGTGAACTTCCCAAGTCAACGGGCTGCAATGCCCCTGAGCCTAGCAGACTTCAGGACCCCTCTCTTCCTCATGCTGTTGTAGGCAAGCAGTGGCAGATACCTAAAAATACACTTTTTGTATATTAACCTCAGCAAAGTATAGTTAGGAGCAAAATCAAACTCAGATGTTTAAAGTCTGTTTTGTCTCATCCAAATCAAAACCTCCAAGCTAAGAAAACCAGCATGAGAGCAGACATCAATGTCAGTGAAAAGAGAGGTCATGTTCCTGATGAATACTGGATCACACCTGTACAAACCCAAAAGGCCCCCGGTCCCTAGGTTCCCCAGAAAATAAAGGCTGTTTCCCTCCTGGGGTGTTGGGGTGTTGACACAGAGCAGTGCAGGCAGAAATCTACTCCCCAGGCGGAAGGACCCTCACATGGCCCCTAAAGGACTACAAGAGCCACTTCCCTCCAGCTAAGACATCCTGTCCCTCATTGTCTTAGTCACAAACCGTGTTTCTGCCAGGGCAGAAGTGTGCTGGCTGGATGTTCCCAGAAGAATGTCCTGGGAGTGAGACCCTGCTGGATACCTTCCTGGGGAACTTTCCAGGCAACTCTTACACACACACACACACACACACACACACACACACACACTCAGCTCAGGTCTGCAGGCCCAGAGGCTTCTACAGCTAAGGTGGAGAGCCCTGCTGGGCCAGAGAGACACATCAGCAGTCTCACAGTGCAGCCTGCTGGGCATGACTGAAGGTGCAGCAGGAGGAGGCAGGGGCGAGGGTGCAGGGAAGGGTGTCTTGCCTCCCCTCCGCCCACTTTCACCACCTACGAAAGGAGCTTCAGCCCAAAATCTCAAGTTCAGGCTTGAAGGCCTGTGGAAGAGGGACATTTGGTCCTGGGGCTTTCAAAATGTGGACAGATCTCCCACTTCCGCTGAGCTCTCAGTTCCAAAGGACTGGCATAGGGGCTCTGCGTTCCCCAGGAGGAACAGAAGCTCAGTGTCAAACATAGGAGCCGGGTGCTCATGGAAATAGGCGGGAAATAGCTCTGCCAGGACTTCGTATGAATTATACTCAGCTTATATCAGACTCGCTGCTTCTGTACAGCCCTCAACACAGATCATATGGGCGCAAATTCCACGTGAGGCACAAAGAGGGTCCAACTGACATTAGGAAGTACTCAGGGAACAAGCCCCATCACTGTGTGGGGCCAGCGGTGGCTCAGGGAAAGCAGCCATGGGCAGTCCTGACAGGTGGTGGCCAGAAAGATGGAGACTGGATGAGAGAGAGAATGGTGCTGAGGGAGCCTGGGGCGTGGTATCAGACTGGGATGTGGGAAGTGAGAGAGAGGGCAGAGAGGAGGAGGAAAGAGGTGACTTTGACATCATCAGAGAACTTGAGATGGACCAATCGGAAGAGAGTGTGAAATGAGTTTAGGGTGGCAGCTGCTGAGTGTGGGTAGGTATTCCCCAGCCCTTCACATCAGTTTTCTCTTTGCAAGCCCTCCAGCTGCCTTTTCTTGGCTTCCCTGTCTCTGCTTACCCACCTTTGCCCCTAATGCCCCTGCCCCTTCCCTCTCTCCCCACTACTGTCACTCTCTCTGTTTCCAGCAGCCCTGTGAGGTCAGAGTTCCCTATACCACTGGGTAAACAACTCCCCCCACACACTACCCAGTGTCCACTCCTTCCAGCCGGTATCTGAGAGATGCCTGAGGCTGCAGCCTCCCCCTGTCTGGCCAAGCCGCTGGCCCAGCCCAGAGCTGGGGGCGCTCCCTAGCCCTCGCATCCCTGAGGAGCAGTGGCCGGCCTCCAGCTCCACAGTGCACCATGCCCCGTCTAGACACATTTGAGCTCTCTGTGCTCAGAAACCGCCAGGCCCCAGAGCAGGGCTCTGCTCCAAAGGCAATTCTTCCCCTGCAGGTGAGGCTGCTTTGGTGGCCAAAACTCAGTGCATATTGGAGCCATTTCCCACTTAGCTGGCGGCCAGTCACCTGAAGTCTCTGGGGGAAAGACAGGGCTCTCTGGTAAGGAGAATTTTTATTTTTTTAAATCATATTTTGAAAAAAAAAACAAATGAGTAGTTGGAGAAAACAGGCGACAGAGTGGGTGGCCACTTGAGATGCAGAGAAGAAGATCAAAGCCCACCAGGCATGGAGGAAGCAGCCTTGGTGTGGCCCAGAGAACAGTCTAGGTGGCCCCTGCCTCATAAAAGGCAGCCAGGGCCTGGGAGGTGCTGGGTGAGGGAGCCTTGGCCACAGGCACCCAGGGGCCCTGCTTCCCAACCCAGGCACTTTGGTTAACGGTCTTCAGCTGGAACAAACACCTGTTGTCAAGAGATGTCCAACCAAGCTCCCCGTTCCCTGGGAAGGCCCTCACGTCTCTGTGGGGGAGGTGAACCTGCCCAGGCTGTGGCCCCTAGACTGCTTTCTTCTTCTAAGAAGAAGCTGGAATTCCTCCCTCTGGACTCAATCCTTCTGGCTGCTGCCCCTCTGAGTCCCAGCCCGGGGCAATCAGCCAGGAACACTCTCTGTGTTTGCGTGCTGATTAATTAGTTCATTAGAAGAGCCACAGTGACGCTGTGGCAGTGAGTCCATTATTTCAGGAATGGGCTGAGAGTCATCTTTTCCAAACAAGCATGCTCTCTCAAATTTCCTCACAGATACTTCAGTTCAGCCTCCCAATCAATTTAGGACCACAGGATCCTGAAGACCAAGGAGGGACCGTGACTTGCCCAAAGAAACAGAGAGTCCCTAGTGGTCGGGCCTCGACAAGAACCCAGTCTCCAGACTCTCGGCCCAGTGCTTTCCCACTTGGCAGTGTTGCCTCCCAATGTTCCAGTTAGGAAAGAGGCTGAACTCTAAGAACACATTTGAGTTTCTAGAGCCCTCAACCCATTTTATGGTAGTCAGACTTACTGCATTCCAGCAAGTTCTTTAAAAGAACTGTTCACCAGTGTTCTGTAGGAGCTGGGGAAATTCCAAGGTAACAGGACATAATTTCAAGGGCAGCACTGAAGGAAGGGATGCCAGAACCCAGTCTCTCCTCCCTTCTAATTTAGAGAAGCCATAAAAAGCCCTCTCAGGCCAACCAGCTTATTCCTCACGTAATTTTCTAGGTCTTCCTTTCTCTTGGTCAACACCATGGTCACTTGGGCATAAACCAAGGATCTGCTTCAACTAGATCCTTCTCTAGGACAAATTTGAAGGGCAATAATAAGAGATATAATTTCATTCTCTTTTCCCCCTAAAAGAGCAGGCAGGGAAAGAAAGACTGTGGTGCTGAAGGACCTCAAATAAAAGTCATGGTGTATCAGTCGACATGACCTGCTGCCCCACACAGCCTCCATTCTCTTCCCTGTCCCTGAGCTACTTCTCATCCATAAGACACAGCAGGGAAATAATACAACCTAGCAAAGCAAATTTCTCTGCTTGACCAATAGTCTGCCAGGGGCTAAGGGAATTAACAGATATCATTCAGGATTTGAATCTCTAGAGTCTTCCCAAGAATCTCCTCCCACGTCTTACCTGATGAGGTCAATAGGTTGAAACTTATAAAACACTCCGTAGCGTGCCCATTCTTGATACAACAGCTAAAAAAGAAAAACAGGGAAAGAGATTAGAAGAGGGGCAACTATTCACCTTTGTCTATCCGAGCACATCAATATTTTACCCCCAAAAGCCATCCTAATAGCTTCAGTTGGATGACTAGCAAGTCAAAATTGAATTTCCAATTATTGAACATCTACTATGTGCCAGACACTGGATACAGCAGTAAACCAAACAAAGTTTCTGCTGTCATGGATTTTACACCCTGGTGTGTGGAGACAAATATAATATAAACAAAGAACACTTATATATGCCATGAACAAAAATAAATCGAGGCGAGGGAGTAGAATATGCAAGAGGGGAGTGTGGTTGGTGCTATTTTAGATAGAATGACAAGGGAAGGCCTCTCTAAAAAGGTGACATTTGAGTTGAGACCTAAAGAAAGTGGGGGAGTGTTCCAGGCAGGAGAACACTCTTCCTGTGCAAAGACCTTGAAAAATAATGCGTGTGGTATGTCCTGGGAAGAACAGGGAAGCATATGGCTGAGGTAGAGCATGGGGAGAATAATGGGAGATAATGTCAGAAAGTACTGGGGTGACCATTCAGAGGCTTGTAGGCCATGCTCAAATCTTTGAATTTTGAAAGAAGTCATTAGGGGATGTGCAGCAGTGAGGAAGAAAAGATCTGATTTAGACTGTGGCAGCTCACTCTGACTGCTGGAGGAGAACAGACTAAGGGTTGGCATAGGAATAGGGGGCTATTGCAATGGTCCAGGGAAGAGTTGACAGTGGCATGAACCATGAAAGTAGTAGGAGAAGTAGTGAGAAATAGTTGATTCTGCTTATATTTTAAAGGTAGAATCAATAAGATTTACTATTGGATTGGATATAGGGTGAAAGAAAATGAGAGCTTGAGCAACTGAGTAAATGGTGATTCTATTTACTGAAGTGGAGTAGACCATGAGAAGAATAGGTCAAGGACAGTGGGACCAAAAGTTCAGTTGGGATGTGTTTATTTGAGATGCCCTTTAGGCATCCACATGGGGATACTGAGTAAATAGCTGGTTGTAAAAGTCTAGAGTTTAAAGGAGACTTCAGACTGGAGATGCAAGTTGCAAGTTTGGAGTTATCAGAGAAGAGAACATTTGTAAAGTGGTTAAACTATGGATGCAGTCACCAAGAAAGGGAGAATGGACAGAGAAGATGTCTGATATCTGGGCCCAGTGCTCCAATGCTTAGAAGTCAAGGGGATGATGAAGAGCAGAGGACTCAGAGGAGCAGCTAGTGATGTGAAGGAGATCCAGAAGTGTGTGGTATCCAGGACGCCAAGGGATGATGGGTTTCAATGAAAAGAAAACAATCAGCAATGCCAAACGCTGCTGATGGGTCAGATCAGATGAGGATGGAGAAGCGACCATTGGATTCAGTGACTTATAACACAGTTACTCCATTGTTATGTTCCTTATTCTCCTTATACATCACATCTCCTTACACATCACAAAGAATACACCTACAACTCTGTCAAGGAAAAGCTGCTCCCATCAGCTATTTTGTATATCCACTTCAACATCAACCCTACAGGAAGCCATCTTTTCACCTAAGAATCTTTAAAGGCATGATATAAAAACTAAAATAAGAATTGGCATTCCCACTTAATGGCTATAGACTTCTATTATCATACTCTCTTAACAACCAAAAAATAGAACCAGAAACTACACAGATCCTGACACAGCAAACTGCACCCACAGTTACCATCATGTGCAAAGCAGGAAACCCAAACACAAAAAGGAGTTGCACCGTGCATAATGGGCAGAGGAAGATCTGAATTCGTGAGTTTTTACGATGCTCATTCCAGGCAAGTGACACCTACTGATCTTATTGTTATTATTGCATCTCCTTCTCCCCCTTATCTTGGGCATTTCTACTGCCCTGGGTTTTTATTCTCTCTCCCCAGTGCAAACCCTGGACTTACCAGCACCTGGTGGTCACAGTGACATCATTTGTGGCCCAAAGGGAGCCAGCTTGCGTCAGGAGATACAGGCAAGTTCTCCCTTGAGGGCTGAGGGACGTCACTACCAGCCTCAAAGGCCCTGGCCTCTAGAGAAACTTCTTCTCCAAGTCACTTGTTCAGCCAAAGCCTGAGCCTGAGGACACCTACCTACCACTACCCTGGAGGAGAAAACTAAAAATGCTCCAAGAAGTCAATATGGCCCGGTTGGTTAGGGCCCAAACTGAGAGCCAAGTTCACAGGCCTTACCCCTGGTTGGATCCCAGATCTGCTATAAGAAACCTCCCGAAAGTCCCTTTATCAGTGTGGTAGCCTCTAAGCCCAGAGCTGTATCCATAGTTTGTGGATACAGACAAGGATGAGCCAAGACAGCTGTTCGAGCGCCATGCAAACAGGCTAGATGGACATGGAGGACACCATTCGGCAGCCCCTGCAGGAGAGCTGGAACTACAGAGCATCAGCTCTGGGGCCTGGACACACATGCAGCTCTGCCTGGGCTCATACAGCCTTGCAGGGGAGGCAGGGAGAGGGGTGGAGAGTGCAACAGACCCTTCCCTACCTCCACAAACACTTAATTACACATAATTAGAGACCATGTGAATCATGCTAAACCTCAAGTTCCAGGGTCCCAGAACAGACCAGCAGTCAGGGTGAAGGGAGGCACGCTCTGGAGTCTCTGCCCCATGGGCATTAGAGTGGCGTGAGGAAAGTTCAGAAGCACAACCATGGTAACGTGTGACAATCCCTTTAAATTTGTGGAGTCTAGAATTTTCTAATGAAACTCTTGACAACTCCACTTTCTCCCTTAGAGTTATAGCACATCCCCTACACTGACTGGCCAAGCCTGCAAGCAGGTCAGGAAAGGTCTGCAGCTCCTTCTCAATGGACAGCATCTTGTTTCAGGGGCCCTGGGTTTAATTCCAGCCATGTCAGTCTGACCCCAAACCTTTATGGCAGGAAGCAACAACCCACCAGGGACAAGGGATACATCTGATGGATCACAGCATACAACCGGCAAGCCCAGACCCCTAGGGGTCACATTTGACAGTGGATCAGCTGGTTTAAGTATTTCTTGAGATGATAAAGGAGCCTAACTGTTAAAATCATTCGTAAAAATGTTTGAGGCTTGAGGCCCTCTCTCAGGCCACAGCTCCTCAGAGAGCACAGGACCTGCACCAGCAGAAAGGTGCCAGCTGTGGCCAACTCAGAGGCACAGATGGACAAGGTGGACCTGAATGGGAGAGAATGGAATTCTCAGCCCAGGTCCTGCAATGACCTGTTTGAATTTTTGGCAAGTCACTTCAAGCATCTAGGTCTTTTTCCTTTCATAGTACAATGAGAGTTGTGCAGGACAGGATAATGAATCCTCAAGTGAAACCATGAAAACAAAAAAAATACCGTTTTTATCAGAAAGGCAGACTCTCCTCACACACCTTTGAGCGAGTCACTTTATAACTGTCCACTAGAGAAGACAATCATTGGCAAAAGCTGGAAAACCCAGGACAAAGGGTTTCACGTCATGCAATGTTGCACCTTGGGTTCCTCCTGTAAGTGGATGTGAGCCACTGGGAGCCAGCAGGGCCAGGCAGCCCTCAGAAGATACTAACAGTCACTTCGATGAGATGTTTGAGAAAACCAGGTAGGTCTGGCTAATGTGGAATTAGGTGGCTGCTGGCAGCCAGGAGGGACCCACCCACACTCACGCTGCTCCCTCTTTCTGCTGCTCTGCTTTCTAGAAAGGTGGGAAACCCCTGCTCTCCAGAGGGAGGGAGCCTCTTTTTAATTAACCTCCAGAATTGGGGAGAGAGAGCCCTCCAGGCGCTAGCTGGGGCTGAGTCCACTGAGACCGCACAACTGCTTGAGCTGGAAGGGAAGGAGCTTGTATTCTCAGGGGGCCTCTGGGCTTGCCTGGAATCTTTCTACAAGGAGCCCAGGCCTCAGGGAGATCATGGGAATAGCCACAAATTGCAGGGAAGAGTGAAGGAGAACGTCCAGGTACTGGCAGGATGGGCAGTTTGAGATGCCCTTGCAGATTATCCCCAGAGAGTCCCTCTCAGGCTGCAGCTTCTAACCCTTCCACATGTCGTCCAGCACCAAATGCAAGGGTTCTCCCTCGCCCTCAACCAAAATCCCTCCTACAGCCCTCTCGGTGAACAGTAGACTACTACAATGCAATAAAAACAAAGAAATATACTGCCCTTATCAAGGATGTTGGCTCTTCCCTCTTCAGGATGCTTCAGGCCCCTACCATATACCACTGAAATGGGAGGAAAGAACCCAGCACCATGGAGAGAATCCCTCACCAAATACAAGAAGCTGTGTGGACCTGGCTGCAGAGCTCTGGCTGGGATTTTGACACCGAGGATTTAGTCCTGACTCGACAAATGTATAAGGACATTGGAACCAGTGTCCTCGCCTTGCTAGGTATGTTTCCCAGCCCAAATGGACAGAAAAAGCTTTCACTCTCGCTCATGGTTTCTCTTATTCCCCATCACAGCAACATGTATTTTCCTACCTGTGACCCTGGCAGAGGAAAACAAGGACACCAGGACTTGCCAGCAAACCCAAGGGAAAGCCACAAGAAAGGAGCCTGTTGTCTTTCAAAAACACTGAGCTCACCTTTACTGAGCATCCTTTTGATGTAAACTTGGGGAATTAGACACCAGGATGCATCTCCTTCTTGGCTGGTCTCTCCCTGCCTCCCAGGTTCTACCCATTCGACAGGTTGGGTTGTGCACTGGGGATAACTGTACTGGCCTAAGAAAAACATTTCCTGGGAGGAAAATGTTTTGTTCAAAGGTTTTGTTGTTAATAATAATAGAATATCATTGCAAAGACAAATACACATGTATTTTGGATAGTCTACAATTTGCTTCTCTGTGCCTCTGTGAAGATGAGAGAGGGCTGGCTGATTTCTCCCGTGAGTTGCTGTGTGTTCCTGGTCTCTGGAATGTTCCTGTGAAGTGCTCTACCTTGACAGGCCGGGTCACCACCCACCCAGCAGGAGGTTTCTTAGGTGGGCAGTGGTGGTGATCACTCTTTAAAGGGGAGGAATGTGAAATTAGAAAGTGGGAGGACAGAAAATGGTTGGGGTGAGTGAGGTGAGATGTGGGGAGAAATACTTCCTCCTTTTCCTTTAAATCTGATCCGGGACTTTTCAGGAAATTAAACACCGAGACTATTAGCATCAGATAGAAAACAGATGAGGTTAAGACATCGAAATACTAGAGCAGATTCCCTGGGCAGGCAGAGAAGGGACATGTGTAAGCAATCACAGCAGTATTTCTGGAAAAGACCTTTTATGTTTTTAATACTTAACACTTCATAACAGGGACTAATAGGCAGGATAAAAAGAAGGCTGCTCTAAAGGCAACTTGGGGGATGAATGATTTTCCAGACAACAGAGTTTGGGGGAGGGAAACTTCTTGGGCTGCAGTTCCTCACCCCTCCTGCCCTTGCCCACCCTCCTCTGCTCAGCAGAGTTGCCGAAGGCTGTGGGAAGCTGCGTGGGAGATGGCATGTGGGGATTGCCAGCCAGAGGGGGCAGTCACCTCTAAGGAGGCTGGGTTATCCTTAGGGCACCATGCCATGGCAGGGAAGGGGGCACACCCATGTTCCCAGAGTATCAGCAAGCAGAAGAAGGGGTCTAAGTGGAGGGTGGAGAGAGAGCTGTCCAGTCAGGAGCTGTGACTGGCATAGGGGAGATCCTTCCACAGGCACCCTTTCCCTCCCCTAGCTATATATAACCTCTAAATCCTAATTGCCCAAATACACAGCATGACTGAGCCTTCCTCTCCCTCAGATGTCTCATCTGAAATCTGGGAATGGCTATACCTACTTGTCTAAGGATGAGAAGAACTTAAAGATGACCTTCAAAGAAGGTAATGGCTTGAATAATAACACATTTTTAGCAGGATTCGAGGCTTAGAGGTGTCCCACACCCTACTTCTGTTTATGATGGCAGTGTTATCACGGGCAAGGTGCTCAGTCCTTCCGTGCATCAGTTTCCTCATCTATAAATTAAGGAATTTGGACTTTCAGTGTTTCTCAGTTAAGGCGCTCGTGTCACCAGAGAATGGGATAATGCTTTGGTGTGAGATGGTAGCATAGCTGGTCCACCAGGCTCTAAATACCAGCAGCACCCCATCCACACAGTCGTGTCAATGACCAGAAAACATTTCCAAGTGCCTGGAGGGCAGGAAGTTGTGGAAGAACTGCTGAGAAATATACAAGCAGATACATCGAACACTGAGGACACTGCTCTCTAGCCCCACACCCGTCCATGGTCTCTGTGCTCGAAGCATGCAGCGTGGCATAAAGCCAGCTTACCTTTCTGTCATTCATAGCATCCCCTGGGCCATCATATTCTCCCTGTAGGAGGAAAAGAGATGCTAGATAAAGCCAATGGAATTGTTAAAAGCAGAGAAAAGATTTTCTTTCCTCTTTTCTAACTTCATCCCTTTCTTTTCATTCTCATTTGAGGAAGGTCAAAAACATGGCATGGTAAGGAGCTGATGTTCCACTTTCTTAGTCATCGAGGCTTGCACTGCTTCCCGTGGACAGCTTCTCAGGCAGATAGTCCCCTCAGATGCTCCCGAGATCGACCTGTGCCTCCTCATAGCATCTGCAACGGTACAGCCCGTGTCTGCAAATGGGCATGGCACATGAAATCACCCTGTACCGTGTGCTGCTCCCCCGTCCACAACTGGCAGAACCTAAAATTGTATGTGACCACAGTGAAGATGCCAGTAAGAAGACTGCCATTTGGGAAATTCCTTCAGGCATTCGGGGATCCCCACCTTGGTCACTTCATTCGGCAAGACTCTGTGACAGGTGCTAAAGAAGTCACCAATCAAATCAACAGTACAGCTGAGGGGCATTTTGTTCATGGGCCAGTTCTTCATAAGTCATCTTGAAGAATGTCACTGCATTGTATTATGGGGTGTTGAGAACATTATTTCCAGTGAAAGTTTTAATTACAATCTTTTTTCTTCATTTAAATAGTATAAAGAATTTTGAGAGATTTCCTTCAAAAATGTTAAAAATTTTTTTTTAATCTGGCAGTATATATTTGCACATTAAGGATGAGGAATTTCACATCCACACAAAACTATCATATACCAACATCACTTTCAACGATTTAAGGTCTGACAGTCCAGGCTGTGCATTATCCAGGCCATAGACCTTCCTCCACTGCCCTCCACCCACCTCCAACATCTCCTCCCTTTAACCGCTTGCAGGCCGTTTCTGTCTTCTCACACTTTCCCCCAAAACAAAGCAGGGAGTGTTGGGAAAGTTCTAACACAACCAGTTCATTTCACCATTGGGGAAATAACTGGACAGAAACTGGCAAAAATCATACTGGGGCTGACGGTCAGTCATGAGCGGCCAGAATCAGCCAAGGTATTTTAATGTCGTGATTCATTCCTGCCTCGCCTCACATACATCCACCCACCGCGTCGCCTGTGGTTTCCAAGTGTTTAAGACCACGGGGAGCGTGCCGACAGAAATGGTACTCACGTCGTGAAGAGGGTAGGCAGCCTCATAGATATTGCTTGCTATCAGAGAGTTAATACCTATGGAAGAAAGGAAGATGGAAATAATAACTCTAGGGTAGGGGTTTCTGGACTTAACCTTTGCCTTTTGACGCATATTAAACCCTCACCCACCTCTCAACTGACAATCACTGCACCCTCCTCTATGGCCTCCGAGTGTGTTTTTGTCAAGATTTAGTTCTTAGTGTAACAAATATATATATATATATATTTGTTAATCCTCACCCAAGGATATTTTTCCATTTATTTTTATTAATAGATAGAGTGGAAGGGAGGGAGAGAAGGGGAGGAAGAGAAGGGGGGGAGGGATGGGGAGAGAGCAATAGAAAAATATCGATGTGAGAGAGACACATCCATTGGTTGCTTCCCGCATAACCCCAACCAGGGCCGGGGATCAAACCCACAACCCAGGTACATGCCCTTGACCAGGAATTGAACCCAACACCCTTTGGTCCATGGGCCACTGCTCCAACCGCTGAGCCAAACCAGCCAGGGCAAGAGCAACATTTTTTCATTTCTCAAACACAAAGTTATGTTTTGATATCAGAGATGCTCTCTCAAACCTCACATTACTCCTGTCCTCACACCCTCAGATCTCTCCAATCCAATAACTCTCCTCCTCCACCCCCTCCATGCCCACCAACGTCTATGTTCAATGATCGTGTGGGATGACTATATGAATTACTGTACGTACAATCAATAAAATATGTGTCAGAACATCCCACAGCACTTCATCTGAACTCATGTCTGGCACCTTCCTGTTCTTTCACAGAGCAGTGCCTATTACTGCCCATTACTAGGTCAGGAGTATGTACGGCAGTAGTTCCCAAAGTGTGGTCTGGGGAACCCTGGGAGTCCCCATGACATTTTCAGAGGGTTCATAAGCTCAAAACTATTTTTATAATGGTCCTGAGATAGTATTTGCTTTTTCACGCCTACTCTCTCAATTATATAGCTCAGTTTTATGATATCCAATGACATCACCCTGACAGCTAATGGGATGTACATTTATTTGCATGTCCTTGTGCTTTAAAAGTTTCCATTGTAACTTTTAATACAATAAATGTTAATCAATATAACCCATCTAAACAAAAGCCCTTTGGGTACTCTCAATAATTTAAAAGTACAAAGGGACCCTGAAACCACAAAGTTTGAAAAACCACACAACAAGGAATTCATTTTTTAATCTTAACAGTATTTCATTCCACTAGCAGAGAGCGACCCTATTAAATGTATGTTCAGTGAATAAATGACCCCATCCCTATAACCAGCACACTCACAGCAGAGAACCTCTGCTCAGCATCGAGGGGTTGTTATTTACTTGTTTCATTCATGGTTTTATTCAGAGACTATAAAGTGGTCTGTGTGTTCTGTCTGATTCAGGTGGGAGGGGTTATTTCTCACTGGCTCCAGGACCAAGGACCCTGCCATGCCAAGAGCCACATTTAATCATGGGGGGAGGGCAGAGGGGAGCCTCTGGTACACAGTGATCTCCCTCATCTCAAACACACTTTCTGCTCTGAATCATTCTTTCCAGAGAGACTATAGATAGTAGTGAAATGAGGAGAAAATTGGTTTTGGAGGGAAACACTTATGATGTCTAAACTCTAAGTAATCTGCATTTCCAGGGCTCTGGATAAAGGACAGGGTTGGATAACAAATCTAAACAACAGTTACTCATTAACAGTCATGGTTTTCCAACTCCCATTCCTACCCAATGCCCCACCTACAAGCCCAGAGACCTCAGAGGCTCTCAAACAATCCTCTCTCCTCTGTCAGCCTCCTCTTCCTCAAACTCTGTGCCCATTCGCCTCGGTTCTAGGATGCCGGATGCCAGAGAGACCAGCCTTGGGCCCCTGTGGGAGCAGAGGCCCTCAGGAGGCCACAGGGGCTGCTCAGCGGAAGTGACCATTTTCCAGTGAGTGGGGAGCTGCGTGTTTGGTGCAGCGGAAGCCCAAAGGGCCAGTCCTTTCCTGATTTTAAGCTTCCTCCTTGGCATGAACATAAAACAGAAGAAATAACTCTGGGGAGTGTGGGGATCAGAGGGTGGGCAAAGGGAGTGCGGGGGTGGGGAGGTTGCCCCAAGGCTCAATGAGCTGCAGATTTGTCCTACTCAAAAGACTACAGTTTCACTCTGAGCATCATTAATCAGTTCAAGAGCTATAACCACAGCAATGTGAAGCCACCCTACAATAATCAAGGGGAGGAGTCCCACGTCGGGAGGGGGTGGGGTAGTTCAAAGCTACACAAGGGCTGTCAACATGGATACAGGCTGAAGCATCACAGGCGAGTAGGGCTCCAACTAGACCGCACCCCATGCACTACCCCACCCAGTCCCTGAACTCATACCCCATGGTTGCCATGGCAGCAGTGTACACCCTGAAGACAGTCTCAAAACTGCATGGGAAAAGTTAAACAGGTGTTGAACTCTCCTGCGAACTCTCAACTTTGCTGAGCACAGTAGCTGAGTGTCTGACAGATTAGGCTAACAACCTGAACTTCTGAGTCCTGCCACCAGATCCTCAGAAAAATTTCAAATCATTAAAGGTCTAAAGCTGTGTACCCCACCCCCATCTCAAATAGAGCTTCCTGTGCACTGCATGCCTAAAGCAAACAGCTCACTTCACTTCTAGGATTTTGTTTGCACATTGTTTTGTGTCCCCCGCCCCTCCCCCCCCCAACCCCCCCGCAAAGGTCTACAAGGTACCTGGGGTCAGAGAGCACTCCCTTCTCACCTTTGTCTCTTATTTATGGCACCTAGTTCCCTACTGGGAACACAGAAGGAATATGGTTGTTAAGAGTAACCACCCTGTAGCTAAACTTATCTCAGTGACTCTTCCCATTTATCACAGGCACCCACCTTTCTCACTATTTCAATTTTCTTTGGCAATCTATGCTGATGAAGAAACTTTAAACTCCAGTTCACTTCCTAAGAGAGGAAGCCCAACAAATGGTTCTTTGCCTTAGAGTCAGTATGGTTCATGTTATCCTAACCCAGATAACCAGAGGCCCCACGTGCCACCATGGAATGTGTCTGTCCCCATGGCTATGGACCTCCTCTTTTTCAGATGGTGTCTTATGGGCAATTCCAATCACTGGCTATTGAGCAGAGGGAGGAAATAG
Source organism: Tadarida brasiliensis (assembly GCA_030848825.1). Classification (NCBI taxonomy): domain Eukaryota; kingdom Metazoa; phylum Chordata; class Mammalia; order Chiroptera; family Molossidae; genus Tadarida; species Tadarida brasiliensis. The sequence continues at coordinate 23,645,256 of CM061263.1, forward strand.
AACATAAGAGAAAGAGCAATGGGGAGGGGCGAGGCAAGTTGAACCATCATTATGCATCCACAATTTCACCCAAGAATGGGAAATGTTTTGGCATCTCTGGTCACCCACAGACTTCAGAAACCAAGACTCTGTCCCCAAACAAGCATGGAAATCAGTTTGAAATAAGAAGAAAAAAAAATCAAATGTGTGTATGTGTGTGTGTGTGTGTTTTAGGAGTCTCTCTGCTTTGAAAATTGAAATTCTGAATTTTTTCCTTCTTTTCAGCAGAACTGGGTTAATTGATTCCATCACACAGCATCCATCTGGGCATAATGGCAAAGCTTGCTTCTTCAGGATCACATCTATAGTCCTTCCTCTCTGCTCTAGACCAAGGAGAGAGAGAGAGACCCAATCTCTTTTCTTATTGCTCCTAGAAGGGGAGCCAGAGAGAAGGAGAAAGCCTGGAGGACGTTTTTCTTTCCCTCTCCCACAGAGAGGAGCAGTGCCGTGGCTCAAAGCATAGCTCACTTGGGACCCTCCCTAAATTCCATCATTTCACCAGGTACTCCATACCTATTGCTGTTGGAACTAGAATTCCCAAAGGGCAGGGTTTGTGCTTCCTCTTTGCTCAGCACTTGCCACAGCTTTGCACAGCCTGATCCAGCCAGACCTAACAACATGGGGTCACAGCCAAGAGACAGAGCAAGGTGGGCTCAGGCTCAGGACTGGTACCTGAAAACACACACTCACAACACAAACCTGAGGCCTAGCATTTAGCTTCCGAGACATCTCTGGTTTCCTGGACATAAAGGATCAATCAAAAGCACAGTTTATTAGTCTGCCTCCCAAAGAGAGTCTCATTAAATCTGCAAGTGACAGGGACTGTAGCTCTAGTCCCTCCAGGCCAAACTTAAAGGAAACTGATCCATTGGGACAGGTACTTAGAGGAATGGTGCTGAACTCCTGAAAACCCATTTGGTTTTGATCCCCCCAGAACAGGGCCCAATCTACCCAGCATTTTGCTTTCATCCCTATACTCCAGCCGGACGTAAATCTAAACCAGAGCCCCCAGACGGTGCACTGAACAGAAACTATATTTACCCATCACCAAATTGTCTTGACATGTGTTTAATTACTTAAATGCCTTTAATCCAAAGCCTTTTCTTCTAACAAAATTTAAACCAGTTCAGCTGGATGAATGATAAACCAGATGCTTACAGCACACAACATGGTCTAGCTTCAGTCAAAATAATTAAGACATCGTCTCTTGAGTGGGGAGTGGAGATGCCCAAAGCATACACTTGTGCAAATGCTCTAACACCAAAGTGCCTATGAAAATGTAGCTCCATCAGTCTGTAATTTTCTGTCCATGAAAAGGCAACAATAACTTCCATATGAAGGAGCGGGAAAGGTGTCTGTCCTCCTGTGACGTGATCAAGGAGGCTTGGGTTTCTTTCCGTGGTAAAGTGCACTTTAAAGACATTCCATGATGGGGTAAACTCCAGGGCCCTGAAAGCTGACCTGACTTATGATTAAGGAGGCATCACAGGCCTGGGCCAAGTTTGTGATGGCTCGCCTGCTACCACCGCCATGCAGAATGCAAACTCACAAATATCTTTAGTTTCTGAACATCATGTGTGCATTGGTCCATGACCTCTCGCTTCCACACCTTTGTAAATGATCTCTCTATTAATATTCCCACCCTGAGTTTTCCTGATTTGAGTGTGTCATTTGTTCCTGATTCTCTGGAGTGGCCTCCATCACGTCTTTTTATTATTTGCTTTCTTTGCATGTATCTCTCTTGCCAGACAGCCATGTGGCTTATTTCCTCTTGTCCTCAAATGTTACCTCAAAAGTAAGCCCCATAAAGACAGGAATTGATATCTGTTGTGTCTCTATTCCCTAGTTCTAGAATATTAATGACACATAGTAGGTACTCACTAAAAATTTTTTGAATGAATGAATGAATGAATCTAACATTGGGAAGACCTCAACTTCCACCTTTCTGTTGTGTCTAATTGATATCTGTTGTGTACTCTATTCCCTAGTTCTAGAATATTAATGACACATAGTAGGTACTCACTAAAAATTTTTTAAATGAATGAATGAATGAATCTAACATTGGGAAGACCTCAACTTCCACCTTTCTGGGAAACCTCTCCCAATAACTTCATTCATTTATTAACTGATTAGAGAGCTATGAAGAAGAGCCAAGAAACCCAAGTTCTAAATCTGGCTCTGAATCTCCAACCTTGGGCACTGAGATAAACTCTGTTGTGAAATGAGCTAACATCTGTTGAATCTATTTTTCATGGTAGTTTACAGGATCAAATGAAATAATGAAAGTAAAAGCGCTTTGAAAAGCACACAACTATACACGTGCAAGGGGCCCTTATTATTTGGTCATTATATATGGGTTACAGCAACACCTTATTTGTACAGACATCTCTTATCTGGTCAGCTCAGCTCTCACAACAGAGCACCCAGAAGAAGAAGTGTCTAGATCTCATGAAACCCATTCTCTAATGTTATGTCCCTTAACCGCCACAGAATCCTTCAGACCCTCCTTCACTCTCTCTTGATCCAAAATTCTAATAAGCTTGTTTTTCTGTCTCCCAAACAGCAAAGCAAAACTGAAAAAAAAAACTTAGAAATGGAGATTACCTGAGTCAAAAATTCAAGAAATCAGAGAGTGTGGGGCAAACAACCCTAGTAATACTTTGCTAACCCTTAAAGAAACATAAAATAAAACTTATGTTCTTAGTGATGATCCTGAATCATCCAGAAAAGGTTATGCATGCAATCACACAGGGAATATACGTTGACCTGTTATACATAAGAAAGCAGAAAATAGTATAAGATTTTAGAAAATTTTCTACACAAAGAGATGTTGCTGAAAACATGAAGAGCTAAACCGCTAACCATATTCCCCTTTCACTTTGGCTCAAGGTCAAATTCACAGCCCAGCTGCAGAAACTAGAGGGCCTTATGGTTTGAATATTTGTAGTCTATTTTTTTCCCTAGTTTTGACATTCCATTTTAATTTGTTCTTTTCCTGTTTCTTATTTTTTAATTTATTATTTATATTACGCTGTTTTATTGTTTTTCTTGTAAGCCGCCTCAGAAATTTTATGAAACAAGACAGGAAAATAAATAATTCAATACATATAACTTGTATACAGCTCAATGCTTTGCAAAAGTAGTCATTCAAAACAATACATCTTCCACAAAGAAAAGAAGTTATAATACTAAAAATAATTATTTTTGAATCATTATTATCTTTAGTATGTTTTCCATCCTCTAATTCTAATCTTTATCATCTTTCCCATTTTTTGTTTGTTGGTTTGCTTGTTATTAATCCTAAGATATCCTTTCCATCAATTTTTCTTAGAGAGAGTGGAAGGGAGGGAGGGAGAGAGAGACAGAGAGAGAAACATACATGTAAGAGAGACACATCAATTGGTGGCCTCCCTCACTTGCCACAACTGGGGCCAGGTAACGAACCCCACAACCCAGGAACATGCCCTTGACCAGAAACTGAACATGGGACCCTTTGGGTCAAGGGCCAATGCTCTAACCACTGAGCAACACCAGCCAGGGCTTCTTTCCCATCTTTTAATTTCCACTGTAATTGGGTATAATGGGAAAGGGAATAAGGCTTTGTAAGTTAGTCACAAAAACAATGACCACATAAAAGTCAATGCCAAGGGTGAAAGATCAACAAAAATACCTTGGAAAATAATTCCAAGCACTGTCCTGTTCTCCTTTTTTTTTTTGTCTTTTTATGAAGCAATAATCCTCTGGAGAATCTAAGTCAATTCTATACCATTTGTGCTTCTCTATACAACCAGAGACTAGGGCAATAAAATCAAAATTTACCCCATGGCTCACAGTTCCATATTATCTTCAGGCCTCACCACATTATCATAGTTTTCATTCTCCCTGATCTTCTAAGGAAGATTGTTTAAGTTGGCCAATGATCTTAGAAAGGACTTGATTTTCCCAGACAGAAGTCAAACAACTCAAAACCTGGCCATCAGGGTTCTCCTCTGCTGGGAAGCAGAGAAATTCAGTCATCTGTCCCTTGTTACAAAGCTAATAAATCATCAGTAGCTACTGTGGAACTACTAGACTTGACTTATTTTGGGGAAAGAAAGTTAGGGCTTTATGTATGAATTTGGGGCAGAGGGAACAAACATCAAGTCCATAACAATGTGTAACTATTAAGGAGTTTGCATTTTATCTAAGGGAAATGTGGATCTATTTTACCATTTCAATCAGGCCAGCGAAATAATCAGATTTGCATTTTAAAAACAGGTACATTTTATAGAATGGGTTAAAATACACAAAACTGGGGAGAGGAAGATGTCTTAGTGGTTGGGAGAGTAATTCGGGTAAAAATGCAGTTGATGTAGACTACGATAATGGTTGTCAAGAGGAAAATTATACCCATTTTAGAGTTGTTTGAGAGGTCAATCTAATAGCACTTTGGTATAATTTCAGGCTTGAGAAATTGAAAGCAAGTATTTATGGAAATTTGGGTTACACGGATGGGAGCTGTGTTGTCCCCGCAAAGGGAAACCTATATAGTCCTTTTGGTTCACATCGTGGCTGAGGTTCTTTCAGGGCATCTGCATGAAGATGTTGAGTGTGTAGGTGGATAGTTAGTGTTGAGAATTTAGACAGGGAATAATTCATCAGTTAATTTTCAAAATGCCCACGTCTAAAACACTGAAATCAACAATAGGTTTTTTTAATTAATTGTACAGTGAATTGCTTATTTAAGACTTAACTTAAAATACATTAAATGGCACTAAGGAAGAGGCTTTATAATATCTGTTAGCCTTAGTTTTTCTTCATTTTTCATCATGTTATAAGTGAAGGAAAACTGAGGCTGATAGACAAAATATAGCCTGCCACAATCTAACAGGGTTTAGTAGAGACAGAACTTAAACTGACTTCTCCGTGTTTCCCTGCCAAGGTCCTAGCAGAAGTACAGTGGTGTCTTAGGACCTCAGGTTCATCATGTGTCAAAAGGAGGTAGGCTATCCCTTCCAATTCAAAAGTCTATAAATTGGTGGCTAGATAACTATCATTTCTGTAGTACACAATTTGAAAGACTCAGCCTAACTTCACTTCCAGTTCGCAGCATACCCAAGGTAGGAAAACTAGGAGCAAGGAAACCCAAGTTCTGGACCCATTCTGACAGGGACTCAGCATGTGACTCTGGACAAGTCACTTGTCCTCGAACCCATTTGTAATCGGAGATTAGAATTACTGACATGCCTACTTTCTCTCGGGTTATGAAACTCATGTTAGAAAATTTACATTGATACTTAGACACATACATGGAAGTTAATTGCTTCTTCCTCTGTGTTCCCTTTACACTCTTGAACATGTCTCTATAATTGTCCCTACCAGATTATCTCATAATTATCCATTTATAAGTTTGTCTGCATGGCTAAACTAAGAGCCCCTCAACGGTAGAAATTAGGTCAAATTCATCTTGGCATCTCTCAGTTTCTATAACATCATTTGACATATAGGTGCTCAAGAAATGTTCTCTAGTGTCAAAAAAAGAAAGAAATTTTTGAAAACTACTCAACAACAAAATTCTTACGATGTTTGACTTGAGACATCATACACACACACACACACACACACACACACACACACACACACATACAACCCTCAGATTCTCAAAGGAAAAAAATCAGTGTTAAAGCAAAGAGTTTCTAATGACCTTTCAACAATCTGGAGGCTCTCTCTCAAAATAAACTTTCGTTCATGGGTACCTTCCAGTTTACAAAACTAACAGCTTCTTATTTAATCTTTACAGAAACTCTTCCAAGTAGGTATTATTATCCCCACTGAACATAAAGGAAACTGAGTTGCAGAGAAGTTATTTGTCCATGGACACAGAGAGTCAGGAACTCAACAGCTACTGCTATGAGACAAGCAGGGTAGCCACGTTTCATTAATTCATTAAACCAAACCGACTGAGTAGAATGTGCAAGGCAGACAGCTAGGTGCATTGGATCTTAAAAGATGATTCAGACACATCTCAAGGACTATCTTCAGAGTCTAAACCATGGACACAGAGAACCAGCAAGAAAGAGATTGAGTATGGTGGGAGTTCCAGGGGCGGGGGGAGGTGAAGGCATTAAAAGAGAACCTGTATGACAGTGATGTTTGGTCTAGGAATGGGCAAGAATGAGACTGGGGAAGAACATTCATTTCCAAGGGAACCACACAAGCAAAAATAGAGAAGATAGTAGTCACATTAACAGGAAGAGAAACGGTGGTGAGAGAAGGAAAGGAGAGAGGGGTAATAAGATAAAAATGGAATGTTAGATGTGCTGATTTTAAGGTTCTGGTGAATAGCTCAGTGGAGGTATCAATCCAGCAGTTGGAAATGTTGGGCTGGAATTGGTGGAAGAAACAGGAAATAATGATACAGGGTTGCAAGTCATCTTGAGAGAAAGAGAGAGAGAGAGAGGAGACCAAAGAAACATGGAGATGGCAACATCTAAAATGTTAAAATGTGGGAGAAAAAAGAGGAACCAAAGAAGGTGTGGCCCAGAGGTACAAAGAGAACAACAGCAGGTCAGCAGGTCAGCAGCCCCTTCCAGGCTATCTGCTCTCACAAGATCGGGGTAAAGTAAAGAAGGCATGGAAGGACACAGGAAGTGAAGGAAGATGAAGACTAAGAAAAAGGCAAGGAAATGTGGGAAGTCAGAAGTCACCTATAACATCTGAGGGATCACTTTTGGTTAAATTGGGGAGGGTGTGGAAAGATAAAAGGCAGATTAATGGAACTGAGTAGTGAACTGGTCAAGAAGTGAAGGTAAATCCAAGAACTTTGACAGAGGCCATGGGATACTGCAAAATACATTCTAATATCTCTTGACTCCTCTGGTTGTCCTTGTAACCAAGGACAAACCAAGGACAAATGGCTGCTCAAAGTGAGGGCTTCAGTTCATTCCATGGAATTGAACTGGACTAATTAATTACCTCATTCACGCACATCCTTTCCTTATAAGCACCATGCTCCAGACAAATAACATTACATAAAAAATTTGATTTTTAAAACTTGGAGTGTTATTTGGAATTTTGTAGCAAGATGAACACATCAAAGCAAATAGAGTCATACATAATTACTCCGTTGAGAGGTTCTGCACTATTCTTAAAATGCTCTCACCATATAAAACCTGCTTGATCCCTTCTTTAGCACCATTCCCTTGGTGCTGAGGCAGCTTATGAGCCCCACAAAAACCTCTCCAATAATAGCTATTATTACTGTCATCACTATTATTATTTTTCAACTTCATTGCCTACCTTATGCACTAGACTTGCCTTTAAATAACTTTGGACTCTAGCCCTGGCTGGTTTGGCTCAGCAGTTAGAGCATCAGCCCATGGACCAAAGGGTCTCAGGTTCTATTCCAGTCAAGGGCACGTACTTCAGTTGCAGTTCAGTCCCCAGTCCCAGTTGGGGTCGTGTGGGAGGCAACCAATCAATGTTTCTCCCTCCCCCCCCAATCTATCTGAAGATAAATGGAAAAATATTCTCGGGTAAGGATTAAAAAACAATAATAACAATAATTTTGGACTCTTTTCAACTTGAAGCCGCCTCAAAAACCAAAGATTTTTCACCACCGAGTATCTTTGGAAAGAAGTTCTCTCAAAGGTTGCAAAAGCCATTCTGAGTGATGGTAGCACCTTTGGAAAGAAAGTTCACCCTGCAGAGTGATTCCTGGGGAAAGGGCAGTGCTTGTGCATGTAAGCTCACGTTTTCACCCGGCTATTATACGTGACTCTGTGTAATCCGTCTGCAGCTGGACTGCCTGCCTTATAATACAAGTTCCCAAATACTGAGGTTCCTGCTTCAAAAACCAATGCCCTCAGATTTAAAAAACAAACCACAGGGCAAACAGATTCAGCCAGGCTGGGTGGCAAGAATGCCAAACTTAGAAGAGGCATTCAGGCTAATGTGTGGCTGTACACAAGTCATTCGCCCTCTCTGGGGGTCAGTTTCTTCACACATAAAGTGAGGGGGTTGGACTAAAGGACCTCTATGATGCCTTTCTTCTGGAATGAAGATCTGGGAGAAGTTATAGCAGTCTTGAGAGCAGCCCCAGCCCCTCCAAGAAATGGGACACCCCTTGTTCCTGGAGGACAAGGCAGGGTTTCCCAGCCTAAGTGAAAGCAGCCTCCTCCCCTCTGTGTGGGACATTTGGTTGTTTTGTTCTTTGCTGCCCACCAAGCTAGCTGTTGAAAGGACAGCCCTGGCCCCCTCAGCACCCATCAGCACTATGCCCGCGGGTGCGGGGAGGAGTCCTTACCCATCGTGTTGTTGGCTCGGGAACAGGCTGTACGCTTCAGGATCTCATGCACCTAAAACGGATGAGAGCAGGGTTGTGAGGGCCTTCACCAAGTGCGTCACTACATGCGGGGGGTGGGTGGGTGGAGGACCAGGCGGCTGGACCTGTTTCCAGCCAGGGGGAAGCCAAGCATGTGCCAAGCTCATGGACTGCTTGTCAAACCCACTCAAACTTGAGTGCTTTGAGGAAACAAAGAATCAACCCCCTCACACACTCTCCCCCCCCCCCCCGCCCCCGCCTTTGCCCCACCCTGAAAAAAATTAAGAAAGGAAAGGCTATAAATTGCAGTTACAAAAGGCAAAGAAAACACACCAGGGAGCCCAGACCCGCAGCGCCCCCTGGAGGGATCAGGAGGAGGCGCCTGGGTAGAGCAGGGAACCTCAGGAAAGACCAGGAGGAGGATATCTTCTCCACCAGCCCTGAGTAGCGCCACGCTGGGGACAGCACAGGACAGGAAGGCAGACAAATCCAGTTCTAGAACTGGTTCCTAAAAGGGGGGTCCTGAGCAGCTCCGTGGGGGTTCGTTGCCCCTCTAATGGAAGTATGTCACAGAGATGCTTTGAGTAACTATGAAAGCGTTTTGTAAGCTGGATAAGGGCCACCTATGTGTGGGCCATTGGTACTATTATTTCTGGTTTCTCCTGAGTCCTCAGCTTGCCTCCTCAATCAGAGCCTGTCAGACACTTCCTCAAGACTCCATGCCTCCGAGCACATCCTGGGCACTCAGCAGGCTGGCTGCTCAATGATGACTGCATCCTGAACGGACCAAAAAAACCCCAGACTAGGGACTTGCAGGGTGGCTCTCACATGGAAGGGAGGGGTGCTGAGAGCACTCTCAACAGAGCAAACAGGGACAGGGACAGCAGTGTAAACCTGCTGGCCAACCACTACCCTCCAGTGCCAGGCTATGAAGAGATGCCCAGCAAGGACTTCTGCTCTGGGACAAAGAGCTGGGCTGCTCAGATGCCCACAGAGAAGAGGCATAGGGAAGACATTTATGGATGTGGGCAAGGTCCCCAGGGCAGAATAGACCCCCAAGACAAAGCCCAAGCCTCTTTCCCTTCCTCTCACAGTGTGGGGTGTACTGGCAAAAGGGCAGGAAGGGAAGAAAGAAGCTTCCAGAAGAGATGAATGGGAGATGTATTACTCCATCATCATTCACACGCCCACATTCCACCCACAGACCTAGAGGGAATGGTAAATACATAACTTCTAGCAGAATGGGGCCCAGGAATGTTTAATTCATTTATAATACAGTACAGTAATTCAACAGCAATAATAATTAAGAACAGCATTTATATGCCATTGTATTATTTTACAAGCACTTTGCAATTATCGGGTAATCTCCACAACACCCTATAACTCCCTCACAGACGTGAGACCCAAGCCTCAGGGAGATTTAAGTGGCTCATAATAGCATCAGCCAAAAAAATGGGAAGTTTATGTTTTTTTCCATAAAAAGATGAAAGAAATCATATGCCCAAACCTTCCTAAAACACTAGGCGAAGGGACCTGAAGTATTTTCCTGCCCATCCTGCAAACAAAGAGTCAACACCCTGTTTTCAGTATGCCTTGGAAATGTGCTGTAGCTTCTTCTAATCACCTGTCCCTTTTTATCGTTCTTATCACCCTGTTGACTTGGAAGTCCTGCTAAGTATCTAACCTTTATTCCTCCTTCTGTTAAAACTTAAGTTCTCCCTTAGGAACCAATGGAAACACACCACCGTGTCTCTGTGGCATGAGTGAGAGTCCAGCATTCCTTGGGCCCCTCTTTCTCTCCTCTGTTCATAGGCTGAATGTTCTCTAGGTGGATAGAGAAAAACAGTGATCAGTGAATAAACTGATCACCCTACAGCTCAGACTGGGGCCACAGGGGCACAGGTCATATACATATTTTCACTGGAATTAATCATCCTACAAAATTCAAAAACTTGACTTTGAGTTTTTCAGGCAAAAAGACTGCAGAAGAACAGCTATAGTCATGAACTTTGGCTTTCTATTGAGTGGACTGGTAATTTTCTTCTTGGACAAACTGGCTGGTTCTGACATTCTCTGTGACAGAAATACGCAGGACTCCCTTGGAGGAGAAGAAAGCAGCATGGTGGCCCAGCAATGAGTCCTCATTCAGGCACTAACAATCGGTATGATTTTTTTTTAACTCATTGCTTCTCAGAGCCCCAGTTTCCTCAACTGTAAAGCAAGGGGTCACCTGACTAGCTGAAGTCCCCACCAGCTCTGAGAGTCCATGTTTTTGTGATTCCAAGAAGAAAGAACTCTAATGAGAAAACACGCCTCTCCACCCTGAGTGAGGGCAGTTGTTTGCTATTTTTCATATTTTCTTTTTTATTGAATGTATTGGGGTGACATAGGTTAATAAAATTATATAGGTTTCAGATGTACAATTCTATAATTATACAAATGTACTGTGTGCTCACCACCCCAAGTCAAGTCTCCTTTCATCTCCATTTATCCCCCCATATGCCTTCTATCTCCCCCCACGCCCCCACTCTGGTAATCACCATACTGTTGTCTGTGTCTATGAGCTGGTTATTTTTGCTTAATCCCTTCACCTTTTTCACCCAGCCCTGCACCCTCTTCCCCTCTGACAGCTGTCAGTCTGTTCTCTTTTGTAACTGGGATTAGAAGGCTCCTGGACATTTCTCCCCGTTGCTAGGCAACTCCGAGCAAATGACAATGGGAGGTAGCAGGGAGGGCAAGAGGATGTCCTGCCAAACTGGGTACTTGGTCTTCCCCCACCCCTTCCTGGGCTCACCACACCTGGTTGAGCACCTGGTTAACCTGTTTACTCACAATGCGGCTCCGCGTGGCATTGTCAAAGAAGGTGTCCTTATCCTGGATGTTGTACCTGGAGACACCAAGAAAGCAGAAGGTCAGCTCATTTAGTACCCTTGTCCTGAGACCACTGTCACCCAGGCCCAGAGCAAACTTTTAGAAAGCAACATAGCAAGAGGTGTGGGACACATGCACTCACACACACTCACAATGTGTATGTGCCTTTGGCCCAGCAACGCTGAACACCTACCAGAGAAATGTATCACAGAGAAAATAGCTCAAGAGAAGAAACAGGTTCCATAAATAAAAAAATTCATCACAAAGTTACTTTTAATAAAATTATAGAGATAAGATGCAATTCCAAAATCTATACTATAAATTATGATGCAGCCATTGAAAATTATGATTATTAAAACTTTATAAATAGAAAAATTTTAGATGAGAATAAAACAATATTCCACTATGATAAGTTTTAAAACATTTATTTTTAATCCTCACCCAAGGATATTTTTCCATTGATTTTCAGATAGAGTGTGTGGGGGTGGAGAGAGAGAGAAAGAGAAACACCAATGTGAGAGAGACACATCGCCTCATTCCTCCCACACGACCCCAGGCAGGGCCTGGGATCAAACTGCAACCGAGGCACATGCCCTTGACCAGAATCGAACCCAAGACCCTTTGTCCATGGGCTGATGCTCCAACTGCTGAACCAAACTGGCCAGGGCTATAAGTCTTAAAAATAAAAGAATATTAAAAGGATTGCTGTGCGTAGACAAAGGGAGTATAAACACAACAACGAAGAATATAGTGTTGGGATTATAACTCTTTGCTTTTCAAAGTTTCATTTAATGTTGTCACTATGTTATGTCAGTTAGTCAAATACCAGACTTCTAATTATGCAAGGCCCGAATCTGTTCTAAACTTCAAATAGTGACCTTTTGCTGAAAAGAAAAAAAAAAAACAGACAAAAAACCCCACCTGTGTAGAGTTAACCGTGCTTGGGACACTGTGCTAGAGGATACACAGGTGCACAAGACATGTTCCCAGCCCCAGGAGCCCAGTCACTGAGGCAGGTGTGTTTCCAAATAGCTGATGCAGAGCAGCACGTGATGCTATGGAGACCATTGCTATGAAAACACCGAGGATGGAGACCATATTTTGGTTGGAAGGATCAGAGAATTCTTCAGAAGATGGTATTTAGGAACTGGACTTGGAGGATCACAGAAGCTGAATGAATGGAGCTGTGTGGGAGTGGCAGTTTGGTGCCACGGCTGGCATGAAGGCAGGCCCAGGGAAGGGGGAGCAGGGAAGAAACACAGAGTGCAAAAAGAACAGCAGGCCAGGTGGTCAACATCCCAGTTCCAGTTCAGCCAATTAAGGCTGTATAACTTGGACAGACCCTTGGACCTTGGTTTCCTCTCTATAATAAAGGGATAGTTACATCTGGATGGCCACCTCACAGGGGTTGCAATATCATGATTTATAATAAAAACATATTTTGGTCTTTATCCACTGTCCCTGGCTCATAGCTCCCAAAACTTTCGAAATTTTCTGAGCCATCAGAGCAATGGAACATCTTTTGTTATAAAATTTGGTCTCTTGTCCTCAGTTCTTGAAATCACTTCAGACCCCTAAAGGTGAAATGGGTGTTTGTTCTTCATAACAAGCCTCTTTCCACCACAACTGGGTTTACGTCATTGAGGTGACTTTTGGAAAGCCCCTTAGGATGGAGGCTGGTTGCCAAGGGAACCAACATGAATAGAGAATTGAAACTTTCGGTCCCACCCCCTAATTTCTGGGAAGGGGAGAGGGGCTGGAGGTTGAATCAGTCATCAGTGGTCAATGATTTAATCAATCATGCTTATATAATGAAGCCTCCATAAAAACCAAAAGAAAGGGTTCAGAGAGCTTCCAGGTTGGGGAAGCAGAATTCTCCCATATGCAACCTGTCAGACTCCAACTCCACAAAGACAAAAGTTCCTTCATTTGAGATCTCACCTCTGCATCTCGTCATCAGACTGTTGATTTGTATACTTCAATATCTTTTGTAATAAACTGGTAACCTAGTGAGTAAACTGGTTTCCTGAGTTTTGTGAGCTGCTCTAGCAAATTAATCAAATACAAGAAGGGGGTCATAGGAACCCTCTGATTTACAGGTAGTCAGTCAGAAGCACAGGTAACAGCCTGGACTTGTAATTGCCATCATTGTTGGGGGTGTGCCATCTTGTAGGACTGAGCCCTTAGCCTGGGAAATTTGATGTGATCTCCAGGTAGATAGTGTCAGAACTGGGTTGAATTGTAAGACACCCATCCAGCTAGGGTTGGAGAATTTCTTGGTCACATGAGAAAACCCCTACACACATTGGAATTAGTGACCAGAATTGATACCAGAACCATTGGATGGGTGGGGGATCCAATGAGGGAACATAGGTAAAGGGAACAGCATGTATCTGTGCATAGCATCCTTACATGGCAAAGATGGGAGACATAGTATCTAGTGGCCAGCAACCCAGCTCCATGAATGTCATCTCCTCAAAAAAGACAGACTCTCATACATTCTCTGCCTTCCCATGCTCCTTTCTTTCCCTCTCTTGCTTGATTCTCTTATCGCTCCCAATAGTCTTATTTTCTCATTAGCTCCTTAAACAGAATAAATGCTTGACTGCTGCATCTTCAACTGCCCAACCATGAACCCCATCCAATGGTTTCCCAAATGGCCACCCCTGTGAAGCGCTCTTATTCCCTTGTCCAGGGTTGGGTGTGGGGAGGGGGTCTCCACAACATTGATACATGTGTGAGTAGGCAGCTGAGAATCCAAAAATCTGGAAGCTCCATCCATGTACTCTCTGGTTTATCATGGCAGTTAAAATACTAATGTTTATCATTCCTGCTCCCTGATTCTCCATTCATCCTACAAAATGACTGAAATGGCAGGCTTCCCAAGCGCCACTGGACAAATATGCAGGAGTCATTCGTGATAATCTCACTTAGGGAAGGAGACACAGGAAACATTTCCCCATGAGAGCATGCTTCCTCCCCTCTCTCCCAGGCATGGGGCAAACACCAAGTGGTGTTTGATTTTCTTTCCCATCCTCCCTAACATCCCTACCCCCACAGTTCTGATACTCACAGGTACATTTTCTCCCTGGAGAATGGGTAGGAGAGGTTTTTCATCCTGTTGTTACTATGCTCTGGAACTCTGGGCTTCAGGGGTGAGCTCAGCTTCTGCAGAATCTCGTTGAACTTCTTTGCAATGCAGCCTTCTGGTTTGATTTCATACATCTATGAAAGGCAAAGTCATAGGTCTAAAAGGAGACCACACCAACACTCAGAGAAGAGTGACTTACCAACCAAAGTGGCATGAGGCCCAGCTCACTGGGAGGGACCCCTCTGGGTATAGGAAGAGACTGGGAGAAACAAGAAGTAGGCTCCTTCCCTTTTCCTGTTGCTTTCACAAGGACATGGGCTCTGGACTCCCTCTAACTAGTTGTACTAATAGAGGCAACCAGTGTAAAGAAGTGAGCAAGGAGTCCAAACTTTCTTTGTGACTTTGTTATATTGTCATAAGAGAAATGGAAAACCTTCTATGTGACAGTCACCATCCTAAAGCATTTGACACAAATTAGCTCTGATGCACACAGCAACCCAGCTAGATAGACAATATTAGTCTCATATTTGAATGACAAAATTAAGGCTCAGAAAGGTGAGCTGAGTCAGCAAAGTTCACACAGACAGCTACGGGGTGACAACTTGGATTTAACTCATGTCAACCTAATCCAAAGTCTGTACCCCACAACTACACCATTCCCCTATGTAGTCACATAGCATAACTTTCTTTGTGTGTTACTCTTAGGAACCATCTGATAGATGAGTCTGCTTTCAAAGTATTAAACATCTAATGAATATCTGCCTTGAGTAAGGCATGGATAGGTACCAAGATAATCATTGATATTCATAGTGTATTTTTATAATACACAGAATGTTTTTGCATATATTATAGCTTTTGGTCTTTCTAATTTACAGATGTAGTCACTGAGACACACAGATTGTACTCATAGCAAAGCTGTGATGAATTCATGATGGCCACAAATTTTTTTACACAAATCCTCCTTTCAAAGGATGGCCTCTCTGCTCCCATCCCCTTAAGTCTGGGTGGGCTCTGTGGCTGCTTGACCAGTACAGAAGTAACACAATGCCATTTTCATCCTTCAGGAAGATGGGCAGCTCTGTCTTGGTCTGCCTTGGTCTCTCAAAGCCCTGAGCCACCTGTAGGAAGTCTGTAGAGAGGACTCAGAAAGGGAAAGGACTAGGCTGAGCCCAGCATCCTAGCTGCCCACCAAGCATCAGGCATGTGAGGGAAGCCTTCTAAGACCCTCATGTCCAGCTCAACCCCAAGCCAAATACCACCAAGTGACCTCAGTCAACACCACACGGAGCAAAAGAATCACCCAACCCAGCTCTGCTCAAGTTGATGACCAAAAACTTATAAGATAGAATAAAATGACTATGTTTTAAGTTATTAAGTTTGGGCTAATTTGTCATGCCGCAATCAATAATTAGAACAAGAGCCAACATCCAGATCTTCTGACTTGAAAGCTGCGTTTCTTCTCTATCATGATATCCTCAAGTTGCTTAAATCTGGACAGGCAGTAAAACATGTACAGAATACTTATAAGATGGATGGAGATAAAAGCCATAAAAGACATACAATGTGCTTTGAGGGTTCAAAGGAAGGAGACAACACATCCAGTAGAAGAATCAGAAAAATGTTTCATACAGGGAGGAGTATTTCTGTTGGATTTTAATTGAAAGGTAACCTTCTTTTGTTATCATTTTGTTCTTTTATAAAATAATGATAAGTTGGGGGAGGGAACGAATCACCCCTATCTAACAACTGAAACATAATCACAATTTGTTTCTTCCAATCCATTTTTCTATGCACTTTGATTTAATTTCAGTTATAAAATTTACACAGTTCTAGTAAACAAACAAACCCAAACAGTAGACATATATTCACTAAATGTTAGGTTTCCTTTCTCTTCCAATCCAGTCCTCTCCAGAAGAAATCTCTATTCATAATAGGAATTTGTTTTGTTTTTTTTTGTTTTGTTTTGTTTTTATCCTCACTCAAGGACATTTTTGCATTTATCTTTAGACAGAGTGGGAGGGAGAGAGGGAGGAAGAGAGAGAGAAACATCGATGTGAGAGAGACACATCGACTGGTTGCCACCCACATGACCTCAACCGGGGCGGGGACAAACTGCAACCGAGGTACATGACCTTAGCGGGAACCGAACCCGGGACTCTCTGGTCCACGGGCCAATGCTCTAACAGCTGAGCCAAACTGGCCAGGGCTGGAATATGTTTTATCCCGACTCTTTCAGAAATACATGTACACCTGAATCCCTTTCTAAACTGATTATATTTCACAACTTCTAGAATTTGCTTTTTTCACTTAGCAATAGTTCACAGATATATATCTTTCCAGGTCAGGTCATGTAGAGCAACCTTGATGAATACATAATATTACACAGTACACATGAATCTTAACTTGTGTAGTCATTTCCCTAGTGATGGGCATTGATTTTATTTTCTACGCATGCTTTAGCTCACTTGATCACACTTCTATTAACATGACCTTATAAATACTTTTCATGAATAAGGCTTGAACAGATACGGGCAAAGATATTCCAGGCAAACAAAAAAGCAGGAAAGTTCAAGTTGGGCTTAAGCAGGGTTAAATGGCCTGGTTTCTGTGGAGCAGGAGGTTCTGATGGGGACATAGTGATGGTCCTAGCAGAAAGGCAAACTGAGACCAGCACATGGAGACCCTGCTGCACAAGGCAATGGGAAGTCAGTGAAGGGTTTGAACAATAACAAAACCAGAGCAAGGTTGTGTAAGAAGAAGAAGAAGAATGAACCAGATTTCTGAAACAAGGGGGTTGTCTATTTCTAGGAGCACACACCATTTAGTAGGCATCTCCTGTGTGTCACTTGATATACATTAGCACTAATCTGAAAGATACGCTGCAAAGCCAAGAGGAGTTAAGTATCTTGGTCAAGATCATACATAGTACAAGCCATATAATAATTGCTGGAGCATTTGAACTCTGGGCAAAGCCTGTGTTTTTAACTGCTTTACTCTCCTGCTTTATTTGATAAAACATAAGTTACCATGGGAAAACAACAGTGTGGAATTTACAATATTGCCTCTGCTAAATCTCTTCTTCACACATATTGGTCACTGCAATGCAAACAGCTCATCTTTCAGGCATCTTTGGGCCTGGGGGTATGGGGTCAGAAAGATGACCCCTTCACATTGCCCCAGCACGAGTCTCATCGGTCATTTAGGGCAGGTTCTGACCAGGCACAGGCCCTGCATTGAGACTGCAATGATGTGTTAATCATACCCATAATCACGTGCCTTTAAATGGCATGTACGCAGAAATTAAGGTTTCAGAGCAGGAGGGAAGCTGGTGGACTCTGTCTTCCAGATGCCTTGGAATGACAGACTTGGACTGACCAAGGGTATTTCTTCTTTGTCCACTTCTCTTCATTTCCACCTCTGGTTTCCTAGTCTAAAGAGCTTTCAACTTTAGCCAAGAACTGGTCTCCCCATATCTTCTCTTGCTTAGGGTTTCTAGATCTAACAAATAAAACTACAAGATGTCCAGTTAAACTTGAACTCTAAATAAACAATAAATGATTTTTTTTATTAATTTATTTTTGTTACAAATGTTTCTCCTTTTTTCCCCATTGACACCCTCCTCCCCATCCCTCCACCCCTTCCCCAGCTTTGTTGTCCATGTCCATCAGTTATGCATACATGCGTATAAGTTCTGTGGTTTATCTCTTCCCTCCCCCCCCACCCCCTCTTCTGGGGGTTGTCAGTCTGTACCCTACTTTCACATCTCTGGGTCTACCCTGTTCCCCATACTGTTATGTTTATTATATTCCACAAATGAGTGAGATCATGTGATATTTTTCTTTCTCTGCTTGGTTTGTTTCGCTTAGGATAATACTCTCGAGGTCCCTCCATGTTGTCTCAAAGGATTTTTTAGTATAAGTATACCCCATGCCATACTTGGGACATACTAACACTCAAAAAGTATATTTATATAAGAACAACTATAATTTTTAGTATAAGTATGTCCAGTATTTGGGACATATACTAAAAGTGTATTCATTGTTTATCCAAAATTTGAATGTAACTAGGCATCTGTATTTTTTCTGACAGCCTTCTTGTCAGCTCTAATTCATCCCATTTTGGAGCCAGAGTGATGTTTTTAAAGCAAAATCTGATCATGTCACATCCCTGGGGAAAAGTCTCCAACAATTACCCATTGCTCTTATGATGAAGGCCAAAATTCTTAACACAGCCCATGAGATTCTGCAGAAGTCTCCACATTGTATTTCATGGACCCAAATGCTTCTCTGTCATAGCACTTATCATAGATGTTATTTTACATTTATTTGAGTGATTATTTGATTAATGTCCAACTGCCCCACCAAACCATATCTCCATGAAAGCAAGACACTATCCAAATTATTCCCTACCTTTGCATGAATGAATGAATGAATGAATGAATGAATGAATGAATGAATGAATGAATGAATGACAAATATCTGGGGAACTAGCGTTGATGACACAGTGGCTGCCCCTGAAGGAGCCAGGCTTGGGACATAACATCCATAAAGTAACAGACCATGATAGAAATAAACCAGGCTGAAAGAAAAAAAAAAAAAAAACTCAAAAGCCCAAAACCTCTCTCTGGAAAGGGACTCAGGAACCCAGCCCCGGCAGAGGCCAGGAATCCCTATATTCAGCTGGTGTAAATTAATGACCCAGCAATCATCTCAGGGCCTTGTTCTGGCAGAAGGGTAGCTAAGAATCTCTAACTAGTTCTTGACCCTCATCTTGGCAGTGTACCTGGAAGCGCTCACTTAGGGAGAAAGGCTAGAGGGTGTGGGCACCTGTCACGTCTTCAGAGAGATCAGGAATGGAACCAGCACACATTTTGACTGTTTCTTGATGAGGGGAGGTGCTCCACATCACTGAGAGTAATATTGTCTGCCTTCAGAAAAAACATAGATGGCATAGAAGGCCAGCATCCCCCAGAAACCTCAAGGTAACGTCTGCTCCACAGCCCTGACCAAAACCCTACCTGAACATGCCCAGGCTGAAGCATCATGCCGACTTATGTTGGAAAGAGATGTCCCAAACTTCAGAGACTTTGAGGGGATGGAGCCAGACACATACCCACTATAAAACACAGCACGGGTGGGTGACCCCGTGGCACAGTTATTGTGGACATTAGGCTTCTCCTCCTTTTCCACCTGGATTACTCCTCCTTCTCCTTCACCACTAGCCTCAAGTATCAACTTTTCCAGGAAACCTTCCTTGGCCCCTCACTTCCTGTCATGCTTCCTTAGTGCCCTGTGAACGAATACCTGTGTCATAAAATTTGTCATGCTCTTCTCTTAGTCTTGTTCACCTGTATGTCTCCCCAACAAACTGTGGACTGCTAGAGAGAGCAAGGTCTACAATCTGTGTGCCTGGCACACAGCAAGAGCACAATAATGTCTACTGTGTGAATGACCTGGGTCCTGGTCCTTGATGATATAAACTAGCTGTGTGACTTTGGGCAAGTTATTCTCCCTCTCGGGTTCTTCATTTCTAAAGAGAAAACTAGGGAACTTCTACTTCCCACACTCCCCACTGTGATGGAGTAACGGGGACCAGATTTACCATATCTGAAACAACCAAAACGTTCAGAGAAAGAACATGGAATAATGGTTGCTGTGGTTTAAACATTTGTGTCCCCTCAAAATATCTTGGAAGTTCTAATCCCCATAGTGATGGCATTAGGATCTGAGATTTTTAAGAGGTAAGTAGGTCATGAGGGTGGAGCCCTTAGGAATGGAATTAGTGCCCTTATAAAAGAGAACTCACAGAACTCCCTAGCCCCTGCCATCATTTGAGGACACAGCGAGATGACATCAGCTATGAACCAGGCAGAGGGCCCCCACCCAACCATGCTGGCACCCTGGTCTCAGACTTCCAGCCTGTAGAACTGTGAGAAGAAGAAAAAAATTCTGTTGTTTCTAAGCCACCAGGTCTGTGGTATGTTGTTATAGCAGCCTGAACAGAATACGACAACAGTTTTCCAGTTACTGGACATCAGGAGTTCCTGAGAGATGGGAAACAAATAAGGTGAGTCTATGATTGCTCCAGCTCACTACCTTGAGAGGTTCTGGGCCACAATGCAGGAAGGGGAAACAGGTGGAGGCCAGCAAACTCCCTGAATTGCAGAGACAAACTATAAGTCTGGGGAAACCAAGAGAGCTAGAGTTCATAGGACAGAGTGCCCGAGAGACAGCCTCACAAAGAACCCGAGAGATCTGCAGAAGGCTCCCACCCCCACCCCACCCCCAGCATTTGGCAGCATGGGCATAAGAAAACTACCCAAGACTGAAAGGATTGGAAATAGCACCTATTCCCACCCTCCAGAATGGAAAGCCTCATTATTGCCAGGGCATTGGGTAGAGTACTCAGGTCCACACTCAGTAGGGGAGGTAATTAACCTAAGACTGAGCCCTGTTCCACACCCACCCAACAAACCATAACAGACAGGACTGGATTCAATGGCTTTTAATGTACCGTCCAAGTCTAACATTCTACATTTAAACATTTAATGAAAAAGACACATTCATTCACAGCAAACAGTTCTAGCCTTTTCCTAGATGCCAGGTGCTGAGTTTGGTGGTTGATTGCACCCAGTGCTAGAGAAGTACAAAGATGATGATGATGCCTTCCACATACACAATGCTTTGCAATGCAGCCCGCCCTTCCACAGGCACCGTTTCACTGGGGGCCACAAAAGCTCTGCAAGGTGTGCCGGTCAAGCAGGATTAGCATCGCTGTTCTACAGATGGGAACACTGAGACTCAGAGGTGCAGGGAACTGCCCGAGTTCATGGTGAAACCAGGCCTGGAACCCAGGTTTTCTGACTCCCCCATCCAGGCTCTTTCCTTAAACTTCTGAACCTTAGAAGTGTTCCATTATCCCCAGAGAAGGAAGCAGGCTGGAACTCCCTTGTGGTCCCCACCAAAGCCAGCAGGCCAGGCTCCCCTCTTGTGTGCAGCAGGATCCAAGCAAGGGACCCAGTCCCCTTTATTATTATTAATACAATCAGCACCGGCATCGTTATTACTGTTATTCTTGGACATCAGAGAATTATGAACATCCTCAGAAATGGCAAGACACATGTTAGCCAGCTGTTCCCCATTATGCCCTCCCTGGGTACATGATACGCCTTTCATGTGCTTAAAATCATAAATAATTTTTAAAGTATGTTGCTCTTATTTTTTATTCCAGGGCTCAAATGTGGTTCTCATAAAAGTTCGCTTTGGCCTCATTGTCACAGTCTAAGAGGTTTACTGAAATTTCTTCTCTTCTAACTTCTTTTTCCCCTCGTCTCGTTCTGTCTCCCCTTTAGAGAGGCACGGCAGTGTGGTCTCAGGCCTGATTTGTTTTCTTTCTACATTGGAATCGTGTTCCTTCCTGGGATGCAAGGAACCAAGGCTACAGTGATGTCTACCATGGACTCGTACATGTTACTGTCCCCATTTTACAGATAAAGAAACAGAGGCACAGAACGTTTTACTAACATGCCCAGTGTCACACAAACATTTGGAGATCTAATGACCCCAAAAATCAAGAAAAGATCATGTAACAACAAGTGATATAAACAATATAATCTTGATTATCCATGAGTCACTTATCTACAGTGACCTAAGAGGATCTCTCTCTGCCACTGGTAGGAAAAGTCAGCAGGATGAACACAGGCCAGGCAGAAAGACAGAGTGAACCCAGCTGTACACATGCATGCTGCTTACACCCCACAGCTCAACAGACATCAATTCAGATGACCTGTCTCTTTGAATTTATTTGTGATTTCTTCTACTCCTCCAATCACTGGATAGCTGAGTGTCAACTGTTATCATTCACAGCATCTCGCTTATTCTGAGAGGCTGAAGATTATCATCACACTCATTTACTCACCTTTAATGTCAAAAGGCACAGAGAAGTCAATAGTGTGGAAGGTGGCACCACCAGCCACTAGCTGGATGGGGATTGAAGCCTGTGGACTGCAGAGTTATAAAAAAGAGAAGCTAAAGATGCAGCAGAATCTGAACACTGTTGTCCCCGTTGGTGCCTGAGAGAGCAGAATGAGAGATACGCGCGTGCACACACACACATGCAAGCACGCACAGAACTGGACCTTAGGAGTTCCATGTGTAAGCACACTGACCCTTGCGAGTAAGTCTTAAGCTATTCAACAATCAAAATGCAAATAGCACCTAGAGCCGTGAAGACCAGTGGCGTTCTAGAGCCCAAGGGCAGATTCTGTGCACACGAAGAACAGCAGCTGGTCGGTGTGTTCATCCCTACCTGTGCCTACAGGTCAATTTCCTGTCTAGAGCAATGCTGAATGTAGACAGTAATATATTTACCAAGTGCACATTCTCCGATGTCTAACTCTGTATTCATTTATGGTTTTTAATTCTGTTTAGTATGCCTTCTAGACATAAATGAATGTTTGCTGACTTTTAAAATGTGGGATAAAATCCAAACTATTTACATGGCTGACTAGGCCCATACAAGCTGTGCCTCCTGCCTCTCCCACAGCCTCCACCCCTCTGCCCACAGTCTCCGTGCTGCACGCACATTGGCCTCCTCTCAGTCCCCCTCTCAGGCCAGGGTTTTCTTACTTTGGGGCTGCAGGACAGGTCCTTCCCTCTTCTGGAAAGGTTCTCACCTGCCCTCCCCACCTGGAAAACTCCTATCCAGCCCTCAGGTCTCAGCTCAAATGGCATCTTCCTTCACCCCATCTAAATTAGTTTCCTCCGATTGGCTCTCTGTTCACCCCCTTCTTTTTCTTCTGTGGGTGTCTCCCAGCTCATAACCAGCTATCTAACTTCTGAATCCTCAACACACCGAAGCCTCATGGAGCCAGGGCCAGCTGTAGCCACCACTGAATCAAGAGCCCTCAGCAGAGTATCGCATACATCATGATACTCAATAAATATTCATTGGATGGATGGATGGATGGATGGATGGATGGATGGATGGATGGATGGATGGATGGATGGATGGATGAATGGATGGCTGGCTGGATGGATGGATGGATGGATGGATGGATGGATGGATGGATGGATGGATGGATGGATGGATGGATCGATGGATCGATGGATCAATGGATGGATCGATGGATGGATTGATGGATCGATGGACAGATGGATGGATGGATGAAAAATGTGAACTCCCAAAGGGCTATGAACCCTTATACACAACCAAGCCCCATTCCAGGCACAATTAGACTCTTCCCACATGTTTTATGGTAACTGAAGGGACTACTGAGGACCTAGGTCAGGGGTGACTACTATGGGACATGTGTCACTATGCCGCCACTCCCCACCTGGCAGCAGCCCCAAGGGGTCACAGCATTCCTCCCTAACACCCTTGGATGGAGCCTCAGGGCCCATCTGAGCATCACTCTCCAGCAAGCCACCCCCAGTGGACCAGGTCTGTTGTGTGCGACCCATCCTTTCATTCATTCACAAATACTGATTTAGTGCTTGCTCTAAGGAAGGCCTGCTCCTGGTGCTGCGAATGCAGCCAAACAAAATCCTTGCCTCACAGAGCTGCCACCATAGTGGGGACACAAACAACAGCAAAGAAACAAAGATATGACTCAGTACCGGGTAGTTGAGAAAAAGCAAGAGAACGGGATGGAGAGGGGCAGTGGGGCCCCCTCACACAGGGTGGTGGGGAGGCCTGTCTGAGGGCATTTGAGCTGAGGCCTCCGTGAAGTGGGGGGTGAGTTCTGCGGTGAGAAGGCCTCCAGGCAGCCAGAAGGAAAAGGAAAAAGGCCCTGGGATGGACACGTGCCTGGCATTCTGCAGGAACAGCAAGGGGGCCGGTGTGGCTGGAGCAGAGTGAGCGACTGGGGAGTGTGGGAAATCAATTTCTGTGTCGGAGCCCCTGACACACACACTGTCGCTCCTGGCCCTGCTCTGGCTAGCAGCCCTTTAATGCTCCTGGCAGACAGCACACCCTCGGGTTGGACCTTGACCCGGCCCCCGGACAGACCTTGTCGATGCTCCCACCTGGACTTTGCACCCACTTGCCCTTCTCGGCACTCTCAACTGTGAAGTCCTGGGAAACACTTACCAACCACTCTGGGGGGTGGGGTGAGGGTTGCTAATTTGTAACATGTGCTGATTTCCATGGTGGAAATGTAGTAGCCCCCACTCTCTTATCCACAGGGGATACGTTTCAAGACCCCCAGCGGATGTCTGAAACCACCGGTAGTACCAAACCCTTTGTTTTTTCTTATACATACCTATAATAAAGTTTAATTCATAAGTTAGGCACAGTAAGAGATTAACAACAATAACTAATAATAAAATAAAACTATTTTAACAAGCTACCATAATGAAAGTTATGTGAATGTGCTCTCTCTCTCTCTCTCTCTCTCTCTCTCTCTCACACACACACACACACACACACACACACACACACACACACACAAATAGCTTGTTCTGATAACCGAGAAGGCTAAGTGACTGACGGGCAGGGAGCATATTCAGCGTGGAGACACAGGACAAAGGGATGGTTAGTGTCCCGTCCCAGGCGGGATGGAGCAGCATGGCATGAGATTTCATCACGCTACCCAGAACAGTGTGCAATTTAAAACTTATGAATAGTTTATTTCTGGAATTTTTCATTTAGTGTTTTCAGACTCTGGCTGACCGTGGATAACTGAAACCATGGAAAGCAGAACCGTAGATAGGAGAGTTGCCATATGCCCACCGTGCACAATTCCAAGCTATCAATGGTGTAACAACCAGCTTTCAAAATTTCTGAAAACGTAACAATCTTGTATCAAGAGCCACATGACCCAGCACATCACTGATACCAGTTCTTACTGGGTGAGAAGAGCTCTGCCCATGAGCCCCGAGTGCCTGAAGCTGCCTGCCCAGGGCTGCTTCTCTGCCTCTCCCTCCCACTAGCCCTCTCCCATACAGCCACAGGGCAGCATCGCCAAGCTAGCAACCATGGAGAGCGACTCAGGTCCCAGTAACTCAGCACAGTCGGGGTTTACCACTGTGTCCCGGCACAGTTATCGATAGCTCTTTCACTCCCAAAGGGCTCCACTTCGGATGATAAATTCAATGGTCAGACTATCCACTGTCCCTTGCTCTCAGCCCCACCAGCACTGGGTCCAGTATCTGGGTCCCAGCCAGCCCCAGCCTGGCCTGTGCTACCCCAGTTCAGAGAGACATGAGTGAGGCTTTAAAAACAAGCAAACAAAATAAAACTCTGCTTCTATTTCAATATTTGTTTAACCACGAGTCTAAAAATAACTTAATTTAAAAAATTCAAATTTACTTCCCATTACATTTTTCAGCTTTACTGTTTCCAGCTTGACTGTTAATGAAAATGTCATTGCATTTCCCTATGTTCCGCTTCACTGTGGTCTGGCCAGGCCTGCGTGCACGTCTAGATCACGGCCGTGTGCCGTCCCAGGTCCTTACTCCAACCGCAGCACTTAGGCGGCACCAGTTATTTTTTTCTGATTTTTGAAGATGAGAAGGATTACAGAAAACAAAAGAATAAAAATTCAAAGTATTCTGCACTCTTTCCAACGATTTAAATAGCAATCAAAGAGCATGCATCAAAAAGCCCATAAAGATATCAAATGTGAACCGTATCCTCTCCGCGGTGCCTCTATTAAAAACAAATGCTTGGGAACTGGCAATGACAGTGGGGAAAGGCCCCACCCACAGCCAACCTTATGCAAACAGCAACGATTCTGGTTCATTTAAAAATTATTGCTGGTAACAATAAAAGGAATCTGTCCTGAAAGGCATTTTGAAGGCTGAGTACACAGTGACCCTCTGTCCAGGACCCAGGATCACAAGTTCTCCATCCTTAATAAAGCTTATGGAATTTTCCTGCTTCTCACTTTCTGGTCACCAGGGAGAATTCACTAAACTATCCAAATAGTCCTGAATCACCACCCAATAAAAGAAGGAGTTGGTCAGGGTAAGGAGGGAAAAGTGTCTCCCCTGCTCCTGAATTTTGCATGGAGCTGAAACCCCTGCTATTAGGCCAAGGATCACAGTCGCAAGAAGATTTGAGGGCTGGGGGAACAAGAATTATTTGGCATCAAACGGTTGATCACTCTAGTATTTATTGAGCAGCTATTATTTATGGAAGACCATACTAGAGTTTACAGGGAATATATAGGTAACATAAACTATAGTTTCTGCTCTTGGAGGATTATGGTACATTTGGAGACACAAGAGTAAAGCACTCAAAGCAGTTACATAAAAACTAACAGGTGAGAAAAGTACTGACTGTAGGTCAAGGTGACATCAGTTCAGCACATGAACAAAGGAGGGTCTATGAGGGAAGTGAGATTCGGGCTGGGGCACAAAGGATGAGTTTCTTGATTGTTCATTGTTTATCTAGGGAGGATGGGGAAGTCATTCTGGGACCAGAGGCAAGTATTTAAAGCATCTGAGAAGATCCAGCCCCTGGAAGAAAGAGTCAAGTACTCTCTTTTTGACAAGAGTCTAAATCAGGGAGATCCATGTAGGCGCCACAGTAAGGCGTCGTTTGGAGAAGAGCAGTCCAGTGCGTGCAGTAGAACTCAGAGAAAACCCAGTGATGTGACCAGGCTCACGGTTCACGGGCAGCCCCAGATGAGAAACAGGCACCCACAGCCGAAGTGTGCCATCTCATTTACAACACAGCTTTGAAGATGGTTGAACACAATCAGAATGAATGGCCTTAAAGGTCATCTGTTCCCAGTTCCCTCCTCTAATATCAATGACAGGGAAAGAAGTAACCAATTCACAAATTGTCATTTGGTTTACATGTGGACCATGGCATTTTAAAGCTATTACAGAGAATTTAGGTTCTCACCTCCTTACTTTATAGATGAGGAAGCTATAATCCAGGACTGTTAAGTAACTTAATGATCTAGTCGTGGCATTGAAAATATAAAAAGTTGTGTGTGACCTCTCCCAGCAGGATTACTTAATTTGGGATGAAGTTTCCCAAAGTATGTTCTGCAGCCCACTGGTTCCCAGGATATCTGTTAATATACCTATTAGTAATATCAGTGTTCAGCACCAACCAGGTTGAACAAAATGAACCATCTCCTTTACTGCAAGGCTTTTCAGAACTTTTCACTGGTCAGAGAAGTTGTAAGAACTAGAATTTCTAGAGTTTGTTAGATGATGGAATTGTGGGGATTTTTGTTGAAACAAAAGACTATTATTCTACCGTATATACTTTGAGAAATGCTATTCTAGACTATGCTACCTCAAGCCCTAGTTATGGATTCTTAGGTAAAGTTAAAGGGTAGCATGACTTTGGAGCCAGACAGAAATGACTTTAAGTCCTGCATCTAACTCCTTCATGCTGTGTGACCTTAGGTAAATTTATTAATCTCTCTGAGCCTTAGTTTCCTCATCTATAAAATGAGCTAAGGCTAGTACCTGCCTCATATTGTCATTGTGAGGAATAATAACAAAATAATGTTTATCAAAGAGCAGAGCACATAAGAAGCATCAGCTTTATTTAAAACAATTAATTTAGCTATCTATCAACTTATATTTTTGGTTACTAGTTTTTTCTTATTTTAAGATATTTTGTTTCGATTTACACTGTTGAGAGTGGTTTCATGAACCTTTCACCTTAGAGTATAAAATGTTGGCAAGCTTTAAAACATGCGAACATTCTTATTTTACAGATACACTGCACTAAAGCAAAAGCCTTACCTTAATCAAACCAATGATTATTTTTGGAAATAGAAGCATAAATGGGAAAATAATTGTTGAAATAAATAAGCAGCTTTTCTTAGCCAGACCAGGTGTCCTTCCACCATCCATGTTAAAGTGAGCCTCTCCCAAGACTCTCCAATCTCATCAAAGCAGGAACAGAATTCAAAGTAGATGTAGACAGGCCAAGGTCACACAGGAGGATGCTTGCACAAAAACCCCTTTAGACAACCCCAAAACCCAGCCTCAAGAAGTGAACAAGCCTACTTCAAGCAATCTTAGAAGATGAAAAGTAGATTCTTGGGATACAGAGCAAGCCAACAAGCCTACCAGAGACCTGGTCTTGAGTTGTCTGTTTCTTGCTTTCTGCCCAAAGGAAAAGTGTATTCATTTCCTAGGGCTGCCATAACAAATTACCACAAACTGGGCGGGGCTTAAAACATCAGAAACATTGTCACAGTTGTGAAAGCCACAAGCCTGAAATAGAGGTGTCAGCAGGGCTGTGCTCCCTCCTAGGGCTCTAAGGAAAAAACCTTCTTTGCCTCTTCCAGCTTCTGATGGCCCCGGGCATTCCTTGGCTTGTGGCTGCATCACTCTACTCTCTGCCCCATCTTCACATGGAATTCTCCCTTGTGTATCTGTGTGTCCCAGATCTCTTTCTACACTTCTCTTAGGGTGGACTCATTGGATTTGGGTGCACCCTCAGTCCAGGGTGACCTCATCTTGAGATTTTTAGCTAATTGTGTCTGCAAAGACCCTCTTTCTAAATAAGATCACATTCACAAGTCCCAGGGTTGGGGCTTGGACATCTCTTTTTGGATGCCACTATTCAACCCGTTACAAAGAGGATTACAGATCCTAAAAAATAAGCCTTGCCATGGTTCATTTTATGTGTCAACTTGACTGGGACATGGGGTGCCCAGATATTCTGGGTGTGTCTGCGAGGGTGTTGTGGGTAGAATGAACATTTGAATGGGTAGACTGAGTAAAGCAGATTGCCCTCCCTAATGTGGTGGACCTCATCCAATCAGTTGAAGGCCTAAACAGAACAAAAAGGCTGACCCTCCCACGAGTAAGAGGGAGCTCCTTGTGCCTGCCTGCTGAACTGAGACATTGATCTTTTCCTGCCTTTGGGCTCAAACTGAAACACTGGTCCTTCCTGGGTCTTGAGCCTGCCAGCATTTGGATTGGAGCTTACACCTTTGGTTCCCCTAGGTCACCAGATCAACGGTTGCAAACCTTGGGACTTCTTAGCCTCCAAAATCACTTGGGCCAGTTCTTTATAATAAATATATATAATACACATGCATGCAAATCCTTTGGTTCTGTTTCTCCGGAGAACCCTGGCTAATACACAGTATGTAAAAATGGCCACACTGCATTGCTAGTCTTCATTCTCAAAGCACACGAGCATTGTATTTAGCATGTACAACTGACCACATTGCAGAGCTCGTCTTCCACCGTATACATCATGGAAGACCTGGACAGAAACAAGAAGGGCTGCGACCCTGGCTGGGCCGAGTCCCTGAAGCAGGGTGGACACTGTGAGCCGGGGGAGGCTCTTCCTGTGGAACTTTTTCAACAGCCACAGTTACCAAATCAGAATCTCTAGAGAGGCAGTAATAGCATCTGAGAATGACTTCCAGTAATTGACAAAGCTTAATGGAATTAATAGTTCCCTCTTAGGGGGCCATTCAGGATAACTAAATTGTCAAATGTCTGCTTTTTAACTGGAATTATATTAGTTAAGCAAGGTAACACCAATTTTCTCACTCTGATCAGGAAATTCTTAGTAGCAGTTATATGTGTTTTCAGTTCATGAAAAGGGGAAGATGAATTATTCCTTAATAAATACAATTTAGTAGATTAAAATATTTCAAAACATGGATTCCATGGAGAGGATTAAAGTATGATTGGTACTTCTGCTCTAACCTTTATGTTGAAATCAAGTTAGCTCATCAGAAATTTACCTATACTATTTTGTAGCACAACCCTCCCTAAACTGCGGTTTGACATTACATCCTCAGTTTTTATCCAGAATCAATTAAGAAATGGTTATACAGCCCTGGCTGGTTTTGCTCAGCGGTTAGAGTGTCAGCCCGTGGACCAGAGAGTCCCAGGTTTGGTTCCCACTAAGCGCACATACCTCGATTGCAGTTTGTCCCCGGCCCTGGTTGGGGTCATGTGGGTGGCAACCAGTCGATGTGTCTCTCTCACATTGATGTTTGTCTCTCTCTCTTCCTCCCTCTCTCCCTCCTGCTCTATCTGAAGATTAATGCAAAAATGTCCTCGGGTGAGGATACAAAAAAAATGGTTATACATTCCAGCACCATACGTGAACTCATTACTGAAAATATGTCCATTATATTACTCGTGTCTTTTATCTAACAATCATGCTTTAACAACAGGAAAAAGTTCACCTCCTCTGACAAAACAGATGCTCATTTCTATGGGTCATGTGAGCCACAGTCCTTTCTGCCTTGGCTACCAGGAACCTCAAAATGAAATTTGTCTTACTTGCATTAATCACCCTTATTTTCTATTTCAATTATCCTTATTTCCCTATACTTCCCTACTTCCCCCTCAATGACATAATTATTTTTTATGTATC
Organism: Tadarida brasiliensis; assembly: GCA_030848825.1. NCBI lineage: Eukaryota > Metazoa > Chordata > Mammalia > Chiroptera > Molossidae > Tadarida > Tadarida brasiliensis. Next base: position 23,675,882 of record CM061263.1, read on the forward strand.
CTTGTTTTAAAGGATCCATTTGTATTTATGCTTTTGGTTGTAATCCACCTCAAGTCTTGTCTGGGAAATAGGCTAAGATCTGAATCAAATGACCCCAGATTCATGGGGGCAGAGCCAGGAGTAGAACTCGAGGTCTCCACTTGTCACACCTGCTGTCTGTCCTTTGAAATCGGCGCCTCCAAGATGTCCCTCTTGTGCTGTGGGGCCGACTGACTTTCCCGGTGACTGCATCACAGACCTTGCACATGGAGCCATTATGTTTACAGACACCCCAAGGACCCATGCTGTAGGAAACAGAAATCCCCCAGCACGAAGTCCAGAGGCCATCTGTTCCTGCCCCTCCACTGATTTTGTGTCTGGGCTTCTGGAGGCCTTGGCAGATTTAAGGGACTGGGCTTGTTTCCCCACCTACACTACAGATACTGGCTGTGAAGGGACATAGCAGGAAGGGGCAGCCCCCATCTGGTGCTCACTGTGCTGCTGACACATATCACATACGAACAATGATACCAACAGCCGTAGTAACAGCACTTACCTCGTGTTGCATGTGCCTCTATGCTAGGCATCCCAACTATATCGTCACTGCTCCTTACAACAGCCCTCAGTGACATTTATTACTCCTGGTTTGGAGGTGAGGGGAGCTCTGAGCCTCCTTTCCAAAAATGTATGACTTGCTCGCAGTTAACAGCATCTGCTTGCATGGGAAGGACTCAAAAGCTAAAGTCCTTACAGGCTCTGGGGACCAGTATGCATGACCCCTGTGATATTACTCACTCTATTAATAATAACTACAAAAGCTTTGCCAAGTTGGACAAAAGTGATTTTCACCCATCTGAGGCATGCTTCTTCTTCTCAATTCAGTGGCTGGATTAACATGATGTCATTGATAAGAATGGACTTGGTTATCTCCCCCTTGTCCATTCCTAGCCCTGTCTCTGCTGCAGGCAGCACTTGGAGAATAAGTGAATGTAGAGGTGAGAAGGGGAGGATTCATTCATATATATGCAAGTGAATGTGAAATAAACATAGATGTTGACCACAATCTAGAAAGGCCACCTTGGTAATGAAAAGAGATGAGAAAGCAACCATTTCAAACCTTCCCAGGCTGCTCGGAGCCAAAGGCCAGGCCTTCCCACCCTCTTCCTGTGCATGGATGCGTGTCCCTCACAAAATGCTGGCTCTTCTGTTGTTGTTTTTGGAAAACAAACGCTTCCTTCCAAGGTTCCCCCTCCCAATTAATATCTGTGGTCAGGACTCCGAGTCCCTGGAAGCATTACTATGGATTTGTCCAGGTTTGAGATCTTGATTTCGTGATTTCCTCCCCATCTTCCTAGTCCCTCCAGAGCCTGCTGAGTTATGACCCAAACTTCCACAGGCCTGGGGGATGTTCAGATGATCCCACACCAGGCCTCAGTCTTCCTCCACGTTCCACCTGCTGCCAGGATGTGGCTTTCTGCAAATGGAGTTTATTCTCATTGTGGTCACTTCCCAGACCCACTTAAAATGGAGACAAATGCTGCTGGACCTAACACTGACCCTCCATAGACTTCCTTGTCTCATCCTCCCCGCTAAGCTCCTTGCTCATCTCAGGAAGTAGGTTTAACCCCCACCCCTAGCATCAGGTCGCAAATTAACTTTTGAAAACATATGCGTCCTACCCAGCATACCAAGTTATGTTCCAGTCTCCTGGTTATGACACCCCTGTGAGGCCACTGAGAAGCCACTGTATTCTATGAATACAAAGAAGGTCAGTGTCATGTGACTGAACCCACAGAAGGATGCCAGAACAACACACCTGTGTCAAGTCTGGGGCCTAGAAACGTTGGGGGAAAATTCTTTTTTTTTTAAATCCTCACCCGAGGATATATTTTTTCCCCATTTATCTTCAGATAGAGTGGAAGGGAGGGGGAGAGAGGGAGAGAAACATCGACGTGAGAGAGACACATTGATTGGTTGCCTCCCGTACTACCCCGACCAGGGCCGAGGACAAACCGTAACCGAGGTAGGTGCCCTTGACTGGAATTGAACCGGAGACTCTTTGGTCTGCAGGCTGACACTCTAACTGCTGAGCCAAACCAGCCAGGGCTGGGGGAAAGTTCTTTCTGTTATACCTGGAGCCTTGTGGGAGCTTTGTTCTCCTGACCCCCTGGCCCGCCATATTGACATGCAGAATCTCTCCTGTGCTGATGAGTTGCTATTTGACACACCACTTAACTATTGTTTTGATGTCTGGGCATGTGCGTTCTTCATGGTGTGCCTTTGACTGTAAGCTCTCTGAGAGCATGGATTGTTTCTGTGCCCTTCAAGGTTTCTCCAAAGACTCTTCTACTGTGGGAGTTTTCTCAGTGTTGGCTGCCTATTGGGTCAGGAGGGAAGTTGACTGGGGGACTAGGAATTGAGAATATACATAAAAAGACTTGATAACACTGACACAATAATAAACTCCTGTATTTCCATAGCAGTGGGTAAGAATTGGATTCTTACAACAACCCTCTAAGAAAAATAGGGCAGGTGTTATTATGCCCATATCACAAATGAGGAAACTGAGGCTCTGAAAGATGACGTGACATCCCCAAATCACACAGCAAACAAGTGCAGAACCAAGGCTCAAAGCCCGGTCTTCTGAGGACTTGTCTAGTGTGGTGTCTACTACGCTGTGCCTCCAAAATAAAAAGGGAGGAGGGATGGAAGAAAAACAAAGTGCTCATCAATGCATGAACGGATAAAGAAGATGTGGTGTATATTCATGATGGAATATTATTCAGCCATGAGAAAGAAGGACATCCTGCCATTTGCAAAGCATGGATGAATCTTGAGCACATTATGCTAAGTGAGATAAGTCAGAGTAAGAAAAGTACTGTATGAAATCACTTATATGTGGTATCTACAAATCTAAATTTTGTAAAATGTTGGTTACCAGGGAATGGAGGGAAGGAAATAGGACAGATGGTGTTCAAGGGTAAACCTTGCAACTAGTAGTTAATAAGCCCTAGAGATCTAATGCCCAGCATAGTGAACATAGATAACAATATTATAATCACCAAACTTGCTAAGAGACTAGAACTTAATTATTCCAATCACACAATGAAAGAATAATTATGTAATGTGATACAGGTGCTAATTATCGCTACCATGGTAATCATATTATAATAGATAAATGTATCAAATTAACATGTTGTACACCTCAAATTTACACAGGTTATATGTCAAACATATTTGAATTATAAAAAATAAATGCAACAGCAAAAAATGGAGGGAAACTCAGAGATGGCTATGTTATAGGTCCTTGTCCTAATTATCTCATTTACAAATTCAAATGCAGGAACCACCTAAACTATAGATGGGAAGTTCCAATAGGGTAAATGGTGGGAGTATATAAATGCTGAGGGCAGATATGCTCTCAAAGGTATTGAGCTTGTGAAAGGACAAGCAGAGGCCAGAGGGAATAGAGGCAGGCACTACTTGGCGACTGAGCCTGGGCATGAGGAAAAGAAGAAAGTGGTAGAGAGATGAGAGGTACGGTAGGGTGTTCAGAGAGGGGGGCTAGGCAAAGGCATCAGGAGAAAGGGGTACAAGGAAGAGGGAAGAAGGGAAGGAAAAGCATGGGAGTGAAGGAAAGCTGGGAAGGAGAGCAAAGATGAAAGAGACAATGAGGGAAGAGTAGAAGAAGGATACACACTTATTCTGTGTCTCTAGGTTTCCTGCTAAAAGGGATTGTCCTAGGGAATGGAAGCAGTAGCATGGGCATTAGAGTTTTTGCTCACCTTCTTTCCGTGGATCAGCCAGCAAAGATAAAAACATAGGAAGCAAGATACAAATAGAATGAGATTAACAGAACATTAGATATTCAGATAACCCAGAGAAAGAAGAAGAAATTAGATAGATAGATAGATAGATAGATAGATAGATAGATAGATAGATAATTAGAAGAAAGAGAAGACAAAGGGTTGGCCAAGTTATGACACCACTGGAGGGAAGCAGAAGCCCCTATGCAAGGCTAAGGCTTGGGTCATGTTGCCAGCAGACTGGGAGAACATCAGTGGAGGAGGAGGAGCGGAGATCCAGAACAAAGATGACACACTGCATTTGAGGACAGCAGTAATAGGAGTGAAAGGTTTAAAACTAGGAGACAGAGAATGGAGCAGTACAATCGAGGCGGGGGGAAGATGACAGTGTGGTCCATATGAAACCAAGACATTCAGGCATGTGACCCCAAAACATTGACCTTTTATTGGCAGAAGTTTGTAGCTAACACTCATTCATGTTTATGTTCATTCATTGTTTAATAGTCACGTCTTCACCTGCCACAGAGGTGTTATCCATCTGAAACCTGTGAAAACAGAACCCCCAGACTTTATCTTTCTTGAGTAGGGCATTCATAATGGCATCCCACATGATGGTACTTGGTGAGTGATTTTTGTTGGGGATCATAAATCTGTGGGTAGTGAAGATGGTTGTAAGAATAGCCAACAATGCTAATCAGATGGTGTTGCTGACTATAGGGATGCTAATGATAGTGGAGATGGTGATGAAGGCAGGTGATAATGGTGGTACAGAAGACAACAAATATGGAGCTCTGATAATGGTGGGGAGGGTGGGGATTATGGTAGTTAGAACAACGAAGATGATCTCTGCAAAGCTTGGTCATTACTTGTGAAATGACACTGCAGGTGTGTGTGTGTGTGTGTGTGTGTGTGTGTGTGTGTGTGTGTGAGAGAGAGAGAGAGAGAGATACAGATACAGAGACAAAGAAACAGAGAGGGACAGAGACAGATTAAAGAGAGAGATCACCCATAGATCAGTCATGGTTGAACTACATTATCAGCTGCCGCAGGACCCTTCCTAGAGCCCTCTCAAATGTTCAAAGCCAATACCCACCCATTTCTCCTAAAATTCCTAATAAAAACAGAATGGTGAATCTGTGGCCATGTTTTCTTTCTTTTTGTAGGAGTTTGCTGGATTTTTTTTTACAAGAAGACTTCCCTAGAATTTCACTGGGAAGGTTTTTAAATTATACATAGTCTATATCGGCTGAAAAAGACCTCAAAAATCAACTAAACTGTGTGGTTCTCAACCTAGATATGGATCACACACCCTGGGAATTATTTTCATAATACTGATGCCAGACCTCATTCCATACCAACCAACAAAATCCAAATCCCAAGGTGGGACACTGGTATGAACATTTTGAAAATATTACCAAATAATTTTGATCAACTCTTCTGATGAGGAATCTTCTATTTTATAGAAGAGACGAGTGAAACCCACCACACGCAATACTTAGCGGCAGAGTTACAACCAGAATATTCACAGCAAGTTTGGTGCGATTTTCCCTACATCTGCTAACCCAGTCCGCATGGCTTGCTGTCTCTTCTCACTGCCACAGTCACTCTGAAAAAATGCCTGGCTGTGTTGGGACTCCCAGAAGAGGGAGGAAGAGGGTGTGATGGAGAAATCAAGAAGCTGGATCAGGGCAATGTTTGGCTTCTCGTGCAACACATCCCAGGTGGAGCTCCGAGGTGAAAGGATTTCCAAACCCAGTCCCTCTCCCTACCCCAACTCTCTTTCCTGTCCCACCCACATCATTGCCCCATACTTAGGGTCCCTGGGGAGGTAAGTGTGATCTCATCTCCACAAAACCCATGTCCCACCTGTCCCTGTTCCCAAATGATTCACAACCATCCAGCCCTCGGGAGGCCCCCAAACCCAGAAGCAACATGTTCATACTTTCTTGGTAGGAACTTTGATCTTCAAGAATTCTGCCTCTCTGGCCAGCACCTGCCACGGGGCATGTATCCGGACAAAGATGGATCCTTGGCTTTTACTCTGCAAGGTACAAAGGAAGAAGAAAGGAAAACACTTAAATGGACATAGCTTAAATTTCTGGCTCCCCAAACTAGAAGCCCCAACCTGGTATTTCTTCAGTTTCTAGTTTTTGTTCTCTTTAAACTTCACCAGGGGTCAGTCTCCTCCTACCCATACCCCATCCACCCATCCTGTTTCAGAAAAGTTCTCATCAAAACTTACAGGGTGGTGTTCCCAAAGTATGGTCCCTGGGGTTTGTTTGGTGGCTTCAGGGGAAAAGAAAAGTTAAATCCATTGTGTTCCCAGATTTGAAATGTGAGCAGTTGTGATTTTCTTGAAAATCCCATTAGCTCTCAGTAGCAGTTCCGTGGTTTACCTCTGGCAGCATGCAGTGAACAGCCTGAAAGTTGTCTCCAGGCACATGTTCTCACTGTTTGTTGTTATGTATGTATTTCTGTTCTACTGCTGTGCTGTGTCATAGCCCCAAATCACAAAAGTGGCTCACCTAAGCCAAACAGTAATTACATAAATAATAATGTAAATAGTATAACTCCAAAGAGTATCATAAATATAATGCATGAACAGGGCTCCAGTGTGAATAATGTGAACGTATATTTCAGGTCAAGTGATTCTGTGAGTATATTCATTTCACCCAGAAATGAAAAGTAAGGAGAGGAAATGCAGTGATGAGTACTTGAAAATTGGGTCTTAGCGACAACAATCGGTTTGGCCCTCATCACAGTGTCTGTGATAAAAAATTGGCCCAGTTGTGACATTAAGCTATCAGTTTCTACTCATCTTCAAATAAAACCTCAGATTTTTTCAGAACAGGAGCACACTGGGGAAAAAATACTTTCTGACATTCATTCAATTAATTCTGTCACTAAAGAATGAAAGAGAGCAGAACGAGTCGGGAAAATAGGCAAAAGCCCTATCATTTGTGAGAAGCATCTAAAAACTACCGGCAAAACTGATCACGAACACTGTGTCCACAGAGAAAGTAGAACAAAACGATAGCCAAATTCCTTCATCAAATGACTGTTGGAAACCACCTAAAACCTGCATCATAGTGGGAAGACACTGGGATACAGCCTCTGAGGAGCAGAGTGGGAACTGGGGACCTAGCGAGCATGCTCTACAGAGAGACCTGCTCGCTGCTTCCTGTTCCATGGACCCCCTGAAAACCCACGCTAGAAGAGAAAAGAAGCTTTTGTTAAGTTAATGTGTCCTTTGTGAAGAAGGATGAATGGAGACCAGTACTGAGAAGGCACCAAATCCATGTGCAGCAAAGGTGACACTGCGCACATAAAAGCAGTTGTTCCTATTGAAAATCATTTCCCAGCTTCATTCACGGAGACCAGTTGGTGGTCAACAACTCGCCCTCTGGTCTTGGTTTAGTGTTGACGACAATAAGCCATCCACGCAAAGCCTCAGACCACCTGCCTTTCCAGTGTGCCAGGCAGAGAAATAGTGACAAGAAGACTGTTTTCTCCTTGATGTACACTGACTCTGATGGTGCTCACAGATGTCTGTGAAAAGATGAATAAAATAAAAAGATATTTTATGGTGCTCATAATGCAAAGGAAGACTACTTCTATGATGTGAATGGTGGCTCTACAATATAGTCAGTAATTCAAACATCCAGAACCTACCCCCACTTTGGGAATAAAAGCTGATGATTTATAAGGAAGAAGAATAAAGAAGAAACCAGGATTTTGCAAGAATATTAAACTATGATATGAAAGTCTGGGATAGTCCAGAATTTACAAATATCTAAAAAGAATCAAAGAAACCGTGATGCTCATTGACTGAGTATGGACCATGTGTGAGGGCTTTAGCTCAGAATGTTCACAGTCCTAAGATGAAATACTCAACCTGTCCGCTGCCAAGTGGACATAATTATGACAAATCAGCAAGTAATCTCCCCGATTTCTATGTCCATCTATAGTTGCAATGTTCAGAACTATAATACATAGTTTTCAATCATTTGTTGCTACATCTAACTGTAATTTAAGCTTTTCTAATTTAGTGAAAACAAGAGTAAGAAAAGAAACCTTCTGTGAAACTGATCTACAGCCCAGCTCTCCATTATGGCTCAAGAAACAATGTTTTTGGTGAAAGATGGCAAACAGTACCCTCCCTCTCACTAAAATGAAATCAAAACTATTATCAATTTTAATATTTTTGTTTTGTCTTTATTTTTAATTTGTGGTGAACGCTCTTTTTTCAATTTTATATAGAATTAGTGGCTTGAATGTGTACCAAATGTCCATCAAGTGGTTGCAAATGTTCAAAGTTTGAGAAAGGGTTGGGAGGGCCAGGATCAAATCCCATGGCCTTGGTAGCAGATCACTAGTTTTCCTTTCCTTCATTTTTAAAAATAAGCATATGGCCATCTAAAATGAAGACTGTATCTCCCTTGCAGTTAGATGTAACCATAACACTAATTTCTGGTCCATGTGGTGTAGACGGAAGTGCTTTCTGGCCACCCTCTTCAGAGACAGCAAGTAGATGCCTTTTGCCCCTTCATCTTCTTCCTTACCCCTGATCTACTGCTTAGAACATAAGCACCTTAGACATGGAGGTCAAAGTCAACGTCAGAAGCAGCAAGGTATCAAGAGTCCTAACTCTATAGACTGTCACAGCAGCCCTGGGCTGTTTCCTGGATTTGTATGTGAAATATAAAATTCTACCTTGCTTAGCCATTGTGAATTTTAAAAGCTCTATCATTTGCAGCCCAACCTTATACTAATGCAACATTGTTTCCCAATGTAGAGGCATTAGTTGCCTCCAGCAAAGCATGCTTCTTCTCCGTTCTCCTCAAATGGAACTTGTTTCAAGTGAAAATAAAAACTAGAATGCAATTTTGTGGTGCTAACATCTAGTCATCATGTTCCTTTTATGCCATTTAATATTATTACCTTCTCATAAAAAGTAAAACAGGAGAGCTGATGTGAAATATTAGCTGGTGTGACTGGTTATGTCTCCTGAAGAAAAAAAATAAAAACCCTGAGCAGAACTTCCTCTCCATCCTCCTCAAATGCAACTTGTTTCAAGTGAAAATAAAAGTTAGAATGCAATTTTGTGATGCTAACATCTAGTCATCATGTTCCTTTTATGTCATGCAATATTGTTACCTTCTCATAAAAAGAAAACCATGAGAGATGATGTGAAATATTAGCTGGTGTAACTGGCTGTCTCCTGAAGAAAAAAAAAAAAACCCTAAGCAGAACCATCACAAAATGCAGAAGCCCTTTTCACTAATACAGGAATCTAAAACTGGAGGTTAATGTAGATTGAGGGAGAAGGAGAAAGAGGAGGAGGAAGGGAGGGAGGAGGGGAAGGGGGAATAAGAAGGAGAAGAAGGAGAAAGAAAGTTCCTTGTTCCCTAGGCCCAGATTTCATTCTGCCCTATATCTGGATTCTTTGATGCATAGTAGGGGGTTAGAAAGAGTCTGGGCTTCAGATTCAAATAGAGTAAGATTTGAATTCGGGACTTTATAGCCATGAGACATTGGGCAAGTCACTTAACCAAATAAGCCTGTTTCTTGATCAGAATAAGGAGGATGAGAAACATTTCAGAAGTGTTGTGAGGATTAGAGATAAAGAATGTGAAGTCTATGTTGTATATGTTGTATAGCCTGGAATGTGTACCATTCAATAGATGTCAGCCTTTACCGATTAAAATGACTATTTCTTGCAGGGACAGTATCTGAAACTTCTTTTGTGTTCCCAAGCATCTAGAACAGCACTGGGCACATAGTAAGTCGTCACTGAATTCCTGTGATTGACAGAAAAGACTTAGAGAAAAACAGTTCCTGTTGGATTAAAATTGTGGATAAGTAATCCTGGTTTACTGCCTTGAACTTTTTTTGTTTGTTTGTTTTGTTTGGGGGGGGGTGTTTGTTTTACCAATTTTTAAAGTATAGTTTGGTATATAATATTATATTAGTTTCATGTGTACAATATAGTGATTTGACATTTATATACCTTACAATGTGATCACCATACCAATTCTAGTAATTATCTATCACCCTGCAAATTTATCACAATATTATTGACTTTATTTCCCTTCACCTTTTTCACCCATTCCCCCACCCTTGTTTTGAAAATGTCTCATGAACCCTAAAAAATTCACAAGTTCAAAATAACATCAGAATTTGAGGACTAAAACAGAAAACATTATTTTATGAACCCAATACAGATTTAACATAAAATATCAGAGCATATAACCCATCCCTAAAAGAGATTTTATATATAAGTGATCAATGTGATTATAAGATAGGATCTGTGGCAAAATGGCTCTAACCTCTAAGGGCTACAAGGACTATCACAGAGATAGTGAGACCAACCCCCAACGGATTTATGGTTTACAACTGGTAGAAGACCAGCTCCATCCAACATGGCAACTAATTTCACCTTGCAGTAACCCCTAGCCTCATTCTACACTCACTGTAATACGTTAGCATACTAAACAATACACCCCAGTCGCCATGATCAGAAACAGAAAGCTCATATAAGGACATAATGTGGCCAATGGGGCTCTTCCAAGAAGTCTCCACCCCTTTCCTGGAAAATTCTAAATATCCCTTCCCCTTATTGAATGCGCTGTGCCTCAATTAAATGAGCCTCAAAAAAAGAAGTAAATCCCACTAGGGTGGGGCTGCTCTGTCTGTGGAGTAGCCACTCTCTATGTCACTGCTTCACTGATAAACTCTCTTCCACTTTAAACTCTATGCTGGCTTGTGTTTGAATTCTTTCCTGTGCAAAGCCAAGAACCCACAGTGGATTGTGGATCTTCAGGTCCCGAGAATGCCTGCATCATCTTGAGGGGCTCCAAAATCCTATCAGGTAATTAAAATTTAAGTCCACATAAAATGAGTGGTAACATATAAATTGGTTCTGGCCATCAGAGAAAGGAGAACCAATGCACAAAGATTTCTCTAGGAAGACCTGAGCACATCCATCTGAGGGAGGCATTATTTCAGTGTTAAGAATGTGAGGTATATGACAGAGCAGGAAAATTTCTCCAGCTCAGTTGGAATGACCCACAAACACTATGTAACTTCTTTCAGTGTGATTTCATTTTCATAAAACCCTATAAATTCTGTTTCTCCAATTCCTAGGTATCAGGAAGAAGGTACCCAAGAAGAAAGTGTGAGTACTCTGGTCAAAGGAAATGAATACTCCTCAATCATAACCTGACTCTTTTAAGTTGTGTTATCAATTTATTTCCTAGACCTGTTCACCACTAAGTAAACCAAGAGAAAACCAAGTTCACAAAAAGGCAAAGTCAAGTTACCACCTTGAACTTGTGTCCTGCCTAATCAGCCAGTCTCTCACTCTCTCCCTTCCTCTCTCTTCCTCTCTAAAGTTGCCTCAACAGTGGGCCTCATCATATGCACATTCTCTAAGGCACTGTCACCTCTTCCCCTCCTCCCCAGACTCCAGCCACACAACCCTTCTTACTGATTTCCAACTGCTCCAACCAGCTTCCCACCTTAGCATCTCCTCATCCAGCCGGCTTGCTACTTCAGAACCTCCTCAAATTCTATTTCCTTCACTACAAAGTCCTCCCCACCCCAGACCCAGCCAAGTCCTAATTGGGTCTCAACTGAAACATGACTTCCTCCAGGAGGCCTTTCCTGAACCCCTTGGCTCCCCTCTTGCCTGCATAGCTCCTGCCCTCCTCCTTCATAGCACCAACCACTATTGCAGTTACTATAATTAGGTATTTAACATTTGTCTCCCTAACTAGACCTTAAGCTCCATGAGAACAAAACCACATGTTGTTGGATGCTTTGTCCTCAGCAGCCACCACAGTACCTGGAACATAGTAAATGTTCAGTAAGTATGTATTGCAACTTCAATGCACTAGTAGGTTCTGTTTGGACCCTGTGACCAATATCTAAAAATTGGCTACCATAGCTTAGAAAGTAATGACTTTTCACCAATCAAACTGAAATGTAGTTCCATTTTAAGAGACTAATTCAATTATCCTTAAGTGTGACTACTGAATTCTTTCTCATGCTGACAACTAGTTATTCAAGTTTCCACCTGATCAGGAACTTTATGAAGACCTTACAGGTGGGGCTCTCCATTCCTAACCCCTGGTCCTCACAGCATTTGCAGATCACTGCTCCCTTCCCTAGTGGCCTCATGAATCAGCAAAAAATCATTTTGGTACTAAAAAACACACACACACTCTGAACTGAACTGGAACTGGGTATACTGGAAACTTCTCTGCCTTATAGGCTTATAAGAATGTTATAGCATTAACAAGAAAAATCAAGGATACTCTGGAAGATAAGAGATGTCAACTGTAAAGTCTTTGGTATTTTTACTTGCCAAGCATCAGACTTCCATAATGGTATTCAACATCTCCATGCTGACAGCTCAAAGCAGAACCAGCTGATGGGCACAGTGAATCTCAGAAGAGTGAACTGATTTGGCCAAAGGACTCTAGAGATGAAGAAATCTCCAAGGACACCCAACATATCTTTCTCAAGTAAAAGATGAAGACCTGGAGCTCAAGAAGCTGAGTTGCTTGGGCTTGCACATACAGATAGTTAGCAACAGAGCCCCAGATGGAATCCAGGTCTCCTGATGCCAGAGTCCATTCCACAATATCTGTAAGGGAATGGCATCACATGTCCCTGAGGGCTCCTAATCCATCTAAGGGCAACCTGAAGGCCCTCCCATCACAAGAGATTAGGTAGCTGAAGAGAGAAGAATGGCAGTGAGAGGGGGTGAACTGTGTCCCCAGCCACCTCTCTCCAGTGCTCCAGCTGCTGCTCAAGGCCCTCTGCAGGGACTAGAGGACACACGCTCCTCCTGGTGATATTATCCATATTGTTTATGTTTTGCTGTTGTTATCCAAAGATTGCATGTGACTTCATAAGACCATGTTCTCCCTCTAGAGAAACAAGAATGAATGGGAGGCAGCTCCAGCCAAACACTGGAAACTGATACTCCACAGCCTCCTTCCCACACGGTCCTGCCAAACCACCTCAATGCTGACCCCAGACGCCTGAGTGTACTCTGGTCCCAGGCCCTGCTGTGAGCCCAGAACATCAGCTGCAGCACATCATGACCCAGGAATGGAGCTGCCAGAGGAAGGGTGGGAAGGTGAGCATGTAGACACTGGAGAGGAGCAGAACAGGGACAGAATCTTCTAAGATATCAGCCACCCAGCCCATCTTGGATCAGCAAGGACCAATGGCATATGGTCCCTCAGGGAGCATGAAAGAAAGCCCCAGGGACTCACACGTTCTCACATCATCATAGTTGAGGTTCACACACCTGGAGGAGTTACACCAGGTGGTGCTCAGATTGTGGCCAGGGCAGCCATCATCACAGACTAAGGAGGAGGGTGGGGTGTAGCACTAAGACTCTTGAAATGAGAGCAGGAAATGAAATGGTCTTCACTACTGCTCCATATGAGGAACACATGCTCTACCTGTGCCATTGTTAAGACCAAAGTCTCCACTTCCCTTCAGCTATCAGGAACTTCCAACCTATGACCAGAGAACAGGCTCTACCTAGATCCCCTAAAGACACACTAACTTGGAATTAAGCACAGGGAAGAATGTCCTAAAAGGAGGAGGAAAGATGAAAAATTGCTTTCCTGGGAGGCCCTGGATGAGAGCAAGGGCTTCTCCTCTCCAACCCTTTCCCCACTAGGCCAAGGTGAGGATGGGCCAATCATCAGCAAAGGTGAAGGGCAGGACCAAATGTCCACTGAACCCTATATAAATGAAAACTCAGCCACTTTTGTCATATTTTTTTCAAAGCAAAGAGCCATCACCAAATCCCCTAGAAGAAGAAGGCATTCTTGGCTGGGATGATCCCTTGGGACAGCTAACAAAATGAGCAGGTGCCCCGAAAAGTTTATCTGGGACCTGCTACCACAGTCTCTACTCTGTGCATTGCATATCACTGCACTCTAGACAGGAGCCACCCAGAAAACCTTTGCTCAAAGCCCAGGTGAAAATGAAGTAGTGAGGGGAACATAGGAATACTTAGGAGTCAGACTCTCTTACGCACCAAGGCCTGGGAGAACTTGCTCCCCACCTAATCCTTGAGCTGCAATGACTCCCAAGAGCAGCACAGCACCCTGGAAGGAGTACCATATGGGGAGTCAGCAACAGAGTGGGATTAAGTGTTCTCCTGACTTCATTCTACTTCAAAAATCCCACAGAAGAAATGGGGAAAAATCTTTACCATGTAGGATAGGTCATGGGAAAGTCATGGGTACTAGGGCCTGAGTCTTTGGTGTTCAGCCCAGCTCTGTCACTTACCAGCTGCACCATTTTTGATAAGTCATCAAAGCTCTTGAAACTCAGGGCCATGTTAAAATAATTGTAATTAATAATAATAACACCTATAGGAAAGAACAATGGACTCTACACAGGGACATGTGGAATTTTGAGGGGATAGAAGATTTGTTCATTATCTTGATTATGATGATGGCTTCACAAGTGTATACATATGTCAAAGCTCAACATATTTAAATATGTGCAGTTTATTATACATCAATTATCCCTCAATTGATGTATAGACCAGGGAAAAAAGATTTGCAAAAACGTAAACAATGTCACACTTCTCACAATTTTTTTGTTTTGAAAATAATCATTATTTTTGCCCTGGCCCGTTTGGCTCAGTGGTTAGAGCATCAACCCGCAGACCAAAGAGTCACAGGTTCAATTCTGGTCAAGGGCACATACCTCGGTTGCAATTCAGTCCCAGCCCTGGTCGGGGTCATGCAAGAGGCAACCAACTGATGTGTCTCACTTACATCAGTGTTTCTCTCACTCTCTTTCTCTCACTCCCCCTCCCCAACCCCACGCTCTATCTTAAGATAAATGGAAAAGTATCCTCAGGTGAGGATTTAAAACAAAAAAAGAAAATATCATTATTTTTTATTAAAATATGTTATTTATATTAAATAAACATGATTTATTTAATAATATATTTATATTTTCACTTTTATTTAATTACTAAATATTAAAAAGTTACTTATGATTCCATGATATCTCAGAATTAAATAAAATTATATACATGAAAGTATTTTGCAAACAGTAAAGTGTGTGTGTGTGTGTGTGTGTGTGTGTGTGTGTGTGTGTATTGTATGGATTTTTTGAGTGCAAGCGCACAGGCAGCCACTGCCAAATCTGTGCCTTGGCGATCAAAGTGAAGAGCATGCCCCTGCTCCTTGGACCATGGAGCACATTCCCTTGACCTCCATGGGGATCTTGCCATGCTTCTTGGATCCCACCTGAGATAAATCACAGATGAGTCACAGTTGTTGGCATGTACCTGAATAACACCAAGTGAGGTTACAGATAATAAAAAATGTTTCTCTTTGGAATTTATAATGCAAAAAGTAACAAGCCGAACAGAATTCAGGAGCCAGAGAACAAATTTCTACCAAAAAAAAAAAAGAAGATAAAAATTCATGAGCCCTGAAGATGTTGGCAGAAAGGATAAGACCTCTCCCAAAACTAATGAAGGCTAGGGAGTTGACAACCAGGCTTTAGGCCCACAGGCCCAGCCCCAAACAGAGGCGAAAAGGTCATAGATAAACTATAAGGAAAGACCAGAGGAAAATGCTGCCTTTTCCTAGTCATCACAATAAAACTATTTTGGACAGTCAACATCCACAAGTGGAATCAGATGCTGCAGAATGCTAACTCTCATCAATGTGTATGCTTCCCGCTCACCCCAACCAGGACAAGCATTTCAATGCCCAGAGGAATGGAAGGCAGTTTCAGAGTGGTGGGCAAACGTCCCCTTGTTGGGTGGTTGATAGATACTTACACCAAGGATGATCAATAGGTCCCGGTTGGGCTGGGACATTCCCAGTTTATTTCTTTGGCATCATCATCCTATCCAGTTTAGCATTTTAGCATTATCAAAAATGTCCCAGATTTGGACAATAAATCATAGTCACCTATGGATCAGCAATGAACACCACAAAACTCAACAGCCATCAAACCTTTGGGTATGAATGTGCAGTATCTACTTCCTGACTTTCATTCCTTTGGCCCGTATGATAAATGTCCCACTCAGAGAAGTATTTCCAGGCATTTAAAAGCTCATCATATTACCTCTAAAAGTACCCATATCTCTAATGTCCCGCCTAACTCAAAACTTATGTGATTTTTTTATCCTAATACTTTTCTTCCCTCCTCAAGACACTTCTATAAAACCTTCATGCTATCAGTAATTAACTCCCCTCCTTCCCCTACACTGATGAGCCCTTGCTTTCTCTTAGCAGTGACTCACCTCTCCCCTAAGGAATATTTCCACTATTTCCTATGATTCACTCCTCCCAACATACTTCAATTCAACAAGTATTTATTGGGGAACAACCATGTGTCAGAAATGTGCTAAGAGTTAAGGGCATATAGAAGAAATATAAGCCATCATACCATCACGCAGCTTTCAGCTTCTTTGGAAACCAGATAAATATCTAACATACACAACAGATGAATAATTTCATGACTAAAGTTATTAATGTCCAAATGAACAGGACAACTAATGAATGCTCTTTTGTTTGTTGTCTTCCTTTTCACTCAACAATAATTGCCACTTCTAGGAATATATCCTAAGAGCCTGAAACACCAATCAGAAAGAGTATATGCACCTCTATGTTCATAGAAGCGCTGTTTACAATAACCAAGATCTAGCAACAGCCCAAGTGTCCATCAGTAGATGAGTGGATTTAAAAAAACTGTGGTACATTTACACAGTGGAATACTATGCAGCTGTAAGAAAGAAAGATCTCTTACCCTTTGAGATGGCATAGAAGGACCTAGAGAACATAATGCTAAGTGAAATAAACCAGTCAGAGAAAGATAAGTATCACATGATCTCACTTATCTATGGAATCTAATGAACAAATTAAACTAATGAACAAAGTAGATCCAGAAACAGGGAAGCAGGGAACAGACTGACAAACCTCAGAGGGAGGGGAGGGGCATGGGGGGAAGATAAACCAAAGAACTTATATGCATATATGCATAACCATTGATGCAGACAACAGTGCAGTGAAGGCAGGGAGGGAGGGAGGGAGTGGGGAGGAGGGTATCAGTGGGGGGAAAATGGAGGGACATCTATAATACTTTCAACAATAAAGATATATTTTTTTTAAATTGCCAGATTTTGCTCTGAGAGAAATACTCTTCCTGAATCTCAGCCATATGTTTTCAGTAGAACTGACCCCACCACCAACTCCAGGATAGGTCCAATTATCTTGAACCATCAGCACATCCATCCTTCTGGCCCAAGCAATCAGCTCTGGAATGTGTTTGTAATGCAATCAGAACCAATAAGCTGGGAGGAAATGTTGGTCAGGGTTTCTTGAGGAAGCAGCTTTTTCTTTCTGCCAGAGCTCTAGGGAGAAGAGTGGCAGTCAATTTGCTCTGAAAAGGAAACGCCTGGGTCAGCCATGGGACCATTGAGTAAATAAAATGAAGTGGACCCTGAAAAGGTTGAGTAGAAAGATGGAGAAATAGGGAATCCTTGGGGACATCACTTGAGCTGCTGAATCAGTCCTCAGCAGAACTACTTATTGGGCTTCCTGATTACATGACCTTATAAATTCCCTTTGTTGTTCAAGCCAGGCTGAGTTGGGTTTTCTGCAATGCAACCAAGAGTTGTCACTGATATAAGAAACCAATGGAAGAGCTGACCTTGGACTAGAGTCAGAAACATACCATAGAGGAGAGGGAACTTGAGTTGAACTTTGAGCATTGTATGATAGGATTTAATTTGAAAAAAGGATTGTGGGTGGCACAGAAAAGAAGGAATAAGATGAGAAAAAGTGCAAGAAACAAAGTGCAGCACATGGAGACTAGCCTGCCTGAAGCAGAGTGGACGCTGGGGAAGCCAGAGGCCGGAGATGTGGCCCGTGTTGGCCAAACTGCCCACCGTATTGCTGTTGCCCATGAACTTCACAATAGTGATCTTGATGGGTCAACACTGCCAGGGGTGGGAACCTTTTTTCTGCCAAGGGCCATTTGGATATTTATAACATCATTCGTGGGCCATACAAAAGTATCAACTTAAAAATTAGCCTGCTAGCCGGGCCGGTGTAGCACAGTGGTTGAGCGTCGACCCATGCACCAAGTTGCTGGTTCGATTCCCGGTTGGGGCACATGCCCAGGTTGTGGGCCAAATCCCCAGTGGGGGACATGCAGGAGGTGGCCAATCAATGTTCTCTCTCATCGATGTTTCTATCTCTCTCTCCCTCTCCCTTCCTCTCGCTCTAAAATCAATAAAGAAAAAAAAATTTTTTTAATTAGCCTGCTATATTTGGTCAGGCTAATTTGGTTAGGCGTGTGATGTTAGCTGGTACTGATTTTGGGGGCCTTATATGGCCTGTGGACTGGATGTTCCCTACCCCTGCCACATTCACCCAGCTTTGTTATATCTTCAATGGGTTAAAGGATGACAAGAATCTCCCTTGTCAGGGAACCCTGAGAGAATGCCTTCCCCCTTTCTCCGTGGTGCTCAAGTCAGGAACTTCTTCCCATTCCCCAGGGAGATAGAGAAATGCAATAGATGAGCAGTGACTGTCCATCTGCTCTGGGGTCAATCTGGGCTGTGGTCAACAGAATAAAGGAGCAAGCCTCCCATGTGCCACTGTGACCTTCCCCAGGTCAGAGGAGACAGATTTCTTAAAGGCAGGGCTCTGGCTCTTCCTTCTCGGGGCCATTAATCCTTCATAACAGAGACCTTATATTGGGAGGCAGGGTCCACTTTGAACATGAACAAGGAAGCTGTAAAATCTTCTGCAACACTGGTTATAAAGAACTTCAGCTAAAGAACCCTTTCTTCCAAAAACATATTTCAAGGCGCTACCCTAATTGAGTTTTGGAGGGCCAGCGTGCCACCTGCTCAGCCCTCCTTTGTCCCAGTGATGGTTTCTGTAGTTTATACACACTACAAGAGTTGTACCATTCCCTTTGGAAATGGGTGGGAGCTTCTGATTGTCACAATGACCAGGGAGCACCACGCCCATTTAGTGGAGGGAGGGAGGGATGCCAAACATGCTTCAGTGAATGTACTGGAAAGTCACACACAAGGAAAAGTGATCCTTCTTGAAATGTATAGTGCTCCACCAAGAATCACTGCCCCAGGGCTCAGGAAGCTGAGGTCAAAACCTCTGTGCTTCCCACAGATCTATCCGACCTGACATAAAGCCAGTGTAGGCAATTATCACATCAGTCCCCGACCCCTACCCACCAACTCACACTTGAGAGATATTGAGACAGAGTGTAAAGAAACTAGATTATGAGTAAAGGCTTTTAAATTCGCTAAAATCTAGATCGTGAATCTGATACTAATGAGCTGATCAAAGACACTCAGGAAAAGACCCATCACTCTGACGATAAAAAAGAATAGAGGAGGTGGTTCTTTTGTGGGCTTCCAAAAATATCCAAAATCAGCCCATCTGCCAAAAGTGCTATGAAAATAATCCATTAGCCTAGACTGTGTGGTTCGGGGCTAGGGGATAAAGTCAATGGGGTCTCTGAGAAGCAAGGTGCATTAAAGAAAGAGCTCAGAGACACTCAGCTTAAAATCCCAGCTCTGCCATTTGCTCCCTGTGTAACCATGGATACATTACGTAGTCTCTCTGAGACTCAGTTTCCTTTTTGGTAAAATGAAAGACAATAATCCAGAAGTGACAGTGACGTCACAGACTGCTTGTGAAGATTAGCAATAATACAAGAAAGATACCTAGCACAATGCCTGGCACATAATAGGTGCTCAACGCTAATAATAATTGGATTTTACAGATGGTGTCTCTGGGCCAGAGGAATTTGAATTGAGGGGGTTTGTGCAATCCAGTTTCCAGCATCCTCCCTTTTTTCCCAGAAAAACCTGGCTCCTGGGGCATTTTTCCCCTATATGAGGCGAGAGCCTGGTTTGGAACATGTCCTCTCTGTGCAGCCAAACAGGCTTTTCCACAGCCGTGACCCTGTCACACACACCGCTGTGGAGCGGGCCCCGCCTGAGACCACCCGTCCCTCCCCGTAGCCTCCAGTCTGGAGGAAAAGGGATCATCAACCATGCTAATTAAATCTGCAGATGATAACAAACTGGGCGGTGCTGTAAACAGCACCAGAGAGGATGGGGAAATAAATGAGAAGGGACCTGGGGAGTTTAGAAAATATGGGACAGGAAATAACAAAATGAGATTCAATGCAGAAGAATGCAAGTAACTCTAACTGGGGGGAATAATCGGAAACATAGACACTGGAGGGAGGGGGGCTGGAAAAAGGCTGAGGAGATGAGGGCTTGGGTGGGGTGGGGTGGAAGACAGGTGGCAAGTGAGACAATGGGCAGCAAGAGGTGAGCAACAAGCAGCAGTGGAGACGCCTAGAGGTGAGACCAGATGGAGAATGTGCTGGCATGGCTGAGCCGTAGCTCCAGACCCCTTCTGGCAGGGCCCAGTAGCATTCTCCAAGGCTCACTTCCAAAGGCGATCCTCCACTCAAGCTCTAGCTCAAGTCACACCTTCTCCAAAAAGCCTTCTGGACTCCTACAGTGCATTACCAGTCTCCTCACTCAGCACTCGTCTGTGACACGCAGCACAGCCTTTGACTGCCGGCATCGGTCCAGGTGGGACTCCCTTATCTCCAGCACTGCAGTGCACGAGCTCCTCCTACCATTGCCACGGCACCAAGCCCCTGGTAGGCTTTCAACAAAAAGACGGGTCAACGTCATCTCAAACAGGATGAAGAGAAGGACTTCCCTCTCCAAACTTTCGTGGGTCAAGATTATATCTGAGGCTTCCCCGTCTTTAACTCAAGGCCCTCAGTGCTGGCCCTAGAGAGAAATCGAACTGTTGCTGGGGTCATTGTCATGTCACGTTCCTACAAAGAAAGGCGGGAGCCCCTCATAAGCCCACGAATACCACCGTTCTCAGTGAACATGTGTGTTGTGAGGGATGAAAGAAGCAAATACCAAAAACAAGCTTTGAAACTCAGCCTCCTTTGGCATTAGGGACAATTCAGAGGGGAAGGTAAAAAGCCAAACATGCTGAAAAGTCTCCCTCAGAGAGGCCGATTGATGAAGGTATTTTTAGACTGCCTTCTGTGCGTGGTAGGTTCCTTATATCCCCAGCCTACAGGATGCCATCTGAGAGTTGTCCAGAGAAAGAAAGCCTCTGTCTTTCCTGCTTCTCAGTCCCACACTGAGTGTGGCTCAGCCCCCTAGGGCAGTGGGGGAGTCCAGGGAGAAGTGGTTGAGACCCAGGTCCAGGTGCCAGCTCTGCACTTGCCATTCGTGGTACCTTAGGCATGTCACATCTGTGCCTCCCTGAGCTTCTGCTTTCTGCTAACCTTTCTGCAGAGTTCTCAGCCCTTCAGCCCAAAGACCCCACCTTTCAGTCATTCTGTTACAATGTAATGCGATGAGCTGCAGGGCTCCCAGCTCCTGGGAAAACCCAGGAGTGACGCAGGGCGCAGAGAGGCACAGAGACTTTCACCGTCTACGTATCTACATAGAACTGCATTTCTTCTTGTCTTCTTTCCCCAAGGCTCCCATCCTTATTCTCCTATTCTAAAACCTGAAGGATAAAAGGTCCTACTTAGGATGAGGGCACCATTCTGCTGGATGAGAAATGCAGCAGAGACCAGTCAGTAGCCACCCTAACCGAGGAGGTTGCCTGCAGCTGTGCGTGTCAGAGGCATACGCAAAGATGCTCCATTAAGGGGAACCAACCATAGAGAAGATATCTTAGAGTTTGTCTGTTTACTATGACAATTCTCTAGCAGATGGCAGTAAAGTGTCCTGATCTAACAAAATCATCCTATTAAGACGATTTTCCAGAAATAAAAGTAAGACATCTTGAGAAAGAGAGACCTATTTCTAATTTGTGCCATATGGCACAAAGATACCATGTGGACCAGCTGGGCCCCCAATCTTAACCCCAGAGGCCGACCCCCAGGAAAACAGCCAGAGAGAAAGGATAGCAGCACTTAGTGTCCTTCCCATGGCCCAAAAGCAAAACCTGATGAACATGGGTTGTAAATGACTAGAACCCCTCCCAGGGACATTTACATGTTTTAAGGGATCCAATAAAATACCTAGGCCCCAGCACCACGCCTAGAGTAAGCACCCCAAACGGTTCACTGGAACAAATGGAACCAAAGGAGGAATTTCAGAACTGACCAGTGAGCAGTGGAAGAGTCCAGGTCTCCTAGGTCTTAGCCCACAAGAAGACACACTCTGGCCCTGGCTGGAAAGACAGCATATCCCACTTAGAATCCTTCACAGGCCTTGGACACAGGACATGCTCGGGAAGCTTCATGAGTGTTTCTGAGACCAGAGAAAGGTGAAGATGTACAATCTTCTAAGCTTGTTTTATTTATCCTGCGTTCAAGAGAAGCAGTCCAGAAACTAGTCCCAGGATATCAGGCAGCTTTAACCAGGTCCAGGTAAATGAGCTAGGAGTAAAATAGGTTCTTGGTTCTCCCTGTCCTGGCATCCAGATGTTTCTGAGAGCTCCCCATAGGGCCTGCCACCTGCCTCTGCTTGCTTTGAAGGGTCTGTGTCCTGGGCATTTCTTCATCCTGGCTTACCTGTCATTGAACCCACATCGTGTCCAGCTAAGGGAGGCCCTGGGATGTCCTCAAGAAGCTCATAGTCTAACCTCAGGCTCCCTCACTGGGGGACTATCAAGTGACTAGCTGGTCAGTCCATGACAAAGCAACCCTTTGGGGACATTAAAGGCTGGTGAAGATCTGATCCCATCCAGCTGAACTGTGACAGGGGTTTTGAATGCTGTATCCACAGTGACATCAGGCCCCTGAGGAGGCTGATGGGAGAGAGGATGGAGGTCCAGGAGCCTTCTGAAGAGGCTCAGTCACACCACCTAGTTGATGGTTGCATAACTTTGTGGAAATACTGAAAACCACTGGATTGTACACTTTGGAAAGGTGGGTTTTATGGTATAATCCCCTTTTTTTAAAATCATGTTACCTATAGAATCTAATGAACACAATAAACTGACGAACAAAATAGATTCAGAGGCATGGATACATGAAGCAGACTGACAGACCTCAGAGGGGAGGGGGTGGGAAGGAAGGGAAGAGATTAATCAAAGAACATATATGCATATATGCATAGCCCCTGGACACAGACAATAATGTGGTGAAGGCTGGGGTGGGGCAGGGGCTGGGTGGAGGAGGGCAAAGCGGGGGCAAGTGGGGGACATATGTAATACTGTCAACAATAAAATATGCAAATAAAAGAATAAATCATGCTACCCACAATGAAGGCCAGCCCTGTCAGGGCTCTGGACAAGCTTCCTTGACGTCCTTTTCCCAGGAAAGGGATGTGCCCACGGACCTGGGAGGAGGTACGGTATAATGAAAAAGAACAGGCTCCGGAACCTGACAAGACTTACAAATCTGTCTGTGTAGCCTTGGCAGTGACTGAACCACTCTGAGCCCTGGTCCACAGAATGGAGGAAATGAAATCCTTTGTGGGGCATTGTGAAGGTCGATGGGAAGAGGTGTGGGAACCCTGTCCACCAAGGCGTGCTTACAGCAGGTGAATGAACATCTTTGTTATTTCCTTCAGTGACAGGGTACTGTGTGCACTGGGAGGCTTTTTTTTTTTTCTTTTCAATATTTGGTTACCTGGGCTGGACAGCAAGGCTACTATAAGTGACTGATGTCTATATTGCTTTAAATAAATGAGACCAGATAAAGGGCACAAAGCAAGAGAGTGAGGACTGAGTTCTGCCTGGGTGAAAACTGTCATTTTTTGCCTGGAAGTGTCTAAAGCACTTTCTCTCATGACACCTGGTGTCCCCAAGCTCTTGAATGTTGACCTGTGTTGTTCTCTGGCTCTATCACGGGGCCAACAAGGCCACTGACTCCGGACAACTTTCGGATTGCTGCACAGATGACAAAAATCTGGGACTCTTACTTCCAACTAGCTTTGTACCGAGTGCCTGCTGAATTCACCTCCTGGTCCACATCCCTGACCTGTCCCTGCCTCACTGGAGGGATTGGGATTGGGGCCCATCCAGCATGCTAGGGAAAGCCAAGGAGAGTCTGCTTGGAGCTTGAGGGAGGCTAGGAGGAGCTTGTCCTGTAGATTGGGGATGGGCTCAGCTGGAGCATCCTCTAGCTGCTCCTCTAGCCTTTCCGTCAACACGTCAGAACAAATGAGGTGTTTCTGTCAATCAGTGAAGATGCATGGCATCCCGACTGAATCCTCCCTGAGCTGATGGAGCTGCTGGGGAGACACTCAGCATTTAAAGAAGCTCGTTGCTCAGGGGCGGTGAAGTGTTTTTGAAAAAATGATTCTGCAGGTAGCCAGAGCATGTGTGACAAACTGCATGGGGAGCAGGTCAGGGCCCTGTGACATCCTCACAGGCCTTCTCAAGGGGCCTCTCAGTCCCACTGACACCAGCCATCACTGTGGAGCGGCACATTGCCCTGGCCCCACCCCAACCCAGGGACACACAGAGAAGCTCAGATCCCATCAGTGTGCTCCAGAAGATGGGGAGAGGGGCCTCGATGCTCAGTGCTTTCATACATCCCTCCCAGGATGAACGAGAAGGGCCTCACTGAGAGGAACCATACAGAGACCTGGCCCTCAAGCAGCTTACAGACCAAGGAACCCTACAAGAGATTAAGAAATAAGACTGGGAGTCAGGGGCTGCAGAAAATTTCAAAGAGGCGGCTGTTGGGGAGGAGCTTGATCTTTGCAGCCCTTTCCCCAAAGAGCTAGGTCACGGAGTCAGTGTCCCAGGGCTCAGGTCACAACTGGGGAAGAGAGGCAGGACTTGCACCTGATCTGCCCTTCATTAGCTGGTTAAGCTTAGATAAGTCATCTCTCTTCCCTCACTTCTCTTCACTTATACAATCAGGCATGGTGTGAGGTGTTCTCTGCTTCTTTGATGCTTTACACTGAATCCATGCAATCTTGTTATAGCCTCCTGCCCTTGCTTGACCCTGGCCTTGGCCTCTCTCTCAGCTCTGTTGTGCAACTGTGAAAGCACCTGTGGGCACACAGCTTCCTCCCAGCTCCTGGTGCCTCATGCCCACCTGCCAGGCTTTCTGCACCTCACTTCCCAGGCAAAGCCTCACACGCGCTACAAAGCTCTCCCCCAGCAGCAACCAGTGTTCCTTTCTCTGAATTCTGTGTATCAGCTGTACATACACAAATCCAGAAAGCTCCTGAGAATAAGGTTCATGTCTGTTTTGTATTCAGAACTCTCACCTGCTGACGCATTATCTAGAGCAGGAGTCGGCAAACTGTTTCTACCAAAAAGCAGATGGCATGTATTTTAGGCTTTTCAGGCCTTATGGTCAATGTCACAACTATTCACCTCTGCTGTTGAATTGCACATGCAGTCATAGGCAATACATACATGAATGAGTATAGCTGGATTCCAACACAGTTTCATTTACAAAATAGATGGTGGGCTAGGTTTTGCCTGCAGGACACAGTTTGCCAACCCTTGATCTAGGACAGGCCTTAATAATAGTCACACCTCCACCTGCCCTCCTCTCATTGCTATGACTGTTTACATGTCTTCCCGCTATACTGGACTGTGAGCTTCTTGTAAGCGCCTCTGTGTCTTTTAACCCTTGAACCCCAGGCTAAGATTGTGCCTTACAGATTGCAGGCATCTAACAGATGCTTGTCTTATTAATGCTCTGATCTGATGGTACGTGTTTCCGTTGTCGTGACCTAAGGAGATCAGCACTTGGACCGAACATGAGCGATCATGAGGCAGACGGGCCCCAGTGGGAGGATGGCCCAGGGCTGAAACTCAGCCACATATGTTTGTACTATACCTGCCAGGGAATGCAGGGGAAGGCAGACTGGCCTGCTGGCCTCCACACTACTCCTGGAGGGAACTCCATTCTGCTACATCAAAGGGCGCATCTCCTGATCAAAAGTTTGGACCAGACACTCCACCCTCCTGGATCCATTTCACCACCTCCCACACTAACTATCCCCGACTGAAAGCCCTCTGGGGACTGGGATCAACCATGGAAGGCAGACATCTGTGGGGCTTCCAGTCCCTTTCATCTGAACCCATAGCCTAACACCTACTGCTAACACATCCATTATGTCGCATAGGTAAGAGAGAGCATCCAGACACATCGGGCCACCTGAGTCACAATACCCTCGTGATTGAATGTGATGATCACTATTCTATAGAAACTGGCTGAGCTCAGAGAGGCTGTGACTGGCTCAAAATCCCTGCAGTGAGCAGTACGATCAGGCTTAGGACATGGCCACCATAAAAAGCTGATGTGACCTAGGCTACACCTAGAATGACAGAGAGGAAGACTCCCCTCTGTTCTCACTGATGCATTTCCAGGGGACAAGCAAATCAGAGCCCATTCATAGGAGAAAAATAAGAAAAGTAAAAAAAAACTCAAAGCCTCATTTGATGAAAAATGGACGAAGGTGTTTGACTGGTTAGAGAGAAGTCCAGAGCAAGGGTGTGAAGGAGGGATCACGGTATCTGGCTTGGGCAGGGCCAGGGTCAGGGCCAGCTAAGGAGGAAGTAAGTATTCCTCTTAGACTACTGTCTGACCCTGGTCCAAACAACAGTCAAAATCATGTTCTAAGATATGATTAGGTTCTTGGAGCATTATTTTAATTATTTCACCTGCCTTTTAGAATAAGAGAATAAATAAACATGCCCTCATCGATTCCCATTTTAAAGTATAGAGCAAATGGTTATTAGAGTGAGTTAAATTGTGCCCCCCCCCCATTCCTGTCTACCTGGAACCTCAGAATGTGACCTTATTTGGAAACAGGGCCATTGCAAATGGAATCAGTTAAGATGAAGTCATACTGGATTAGGGTGAGTCCTAAATCCAATGACTGGTGACCTTATAAGAGGAAAGGATCCACGGAGAAGAAGGCAATGCTAAGACAGAGGCCGAGTTGGGATGATGGGCTACAAGCCAGGGAATACCACACACAGATTACTGGCAACCTCCAGAAGCTAGGAGACAGCTGTGGGACGAGTCTCCCTCAGAGCCTCCAGAACTTACCAACCCTGTTGACACCCTGATTGGATTTCTGGCCTCCGGAACTATGAGAGAATAAATGTCTGTTGTTTCAAACCAAGAAGTTGGAGGTAATATTGTATGGCAGCCTTAGGAAACAAATATAGTTATTAATTTAGAAACATTATTAATCTGAGCATTTCATGGAGAGGCAGTAGAATATGGTGGTTAAGAGCATATAATATGACTTCCTGGGTTCAAATCCCCAGCCAAACATTTACCAGTTGTGTGACCGGCAAGTTATATAACTTTCTTAGGCCTCATTTTTCCCTTCTACAAAATAATACAAGTATCTACCTCATGAGATTGTTGTAAGGATTCAATGCATTAATACATGTAAAGCACTAAGAACAGAGTCCGTATCAAGAAACATACCCTAAACATTGTAGCTATTACTATAAGCGAAGGCAGACCAGTGAGTTTGGGTTTTATATTTTGCTACAATCACTAATGCAATAGTGGACAGTTATTATGACTCTCTGTCTATTAAATGTAAAGCACTGTACCCACTGGATTTTGATGTATTTTCTCTAATTCTTACAATAATTCTGTAATGGATATAGAATAATCCTCACTTTATAGAGGAAAAAACTGAGGCTCAAAAAGGTTGAGTAACTTGCTCAGGATCGCACAGAAAGAAGTGATGTAATCAAGATTTACACTCAGTTCTGTCTGACTTTAATACCCTTCCATATCATGCTGCCCCCTTGGGCAGAAACCAGTTCTGCTCCCCCCACCATACTACCAGCCCTAGAACAAGGCCTGGACAATAGTGTGCTCCAAACATTTAATAAATCGATTCATTACAATATGAATGCCCTGGATATTAGCATTGTTGACTTTCTCTTAAGCACGGTCCACTCAGCATAGATACAAGTACCCAACACCAATGAAGCTAGACAGTGGTCCCTACATGAGCCAACATATTTATGGGAATATCACAGTCCCATGCTAATTTACATAATAATCCTATGTGAACACACAAATTTGCTGGAAATGGTGCACTTTGTTACTGAGAAGCCGGGGAAGGTGGCATTGAGATTTAGCACTCTCCTGAAGGAACATCTGTCCAATAACTTCATTAAATTTTCTATTCTCCATGGGAGATAGAGCAGGGGGCAAAGGCACACCTTCTAAAATTTGATGTTGAAGTCAATTGCTAATCATGTTCTGCACAAGCTTAACATTTGGTTGGAAGAAAGTGGAATTGGCCGTTGGGAACAATAAAAATGGGATGGTTGGTGCATCCACAAGCATGGAGGGCCTACAAGAACATAACAGAGTCTCTTCCTCCTTCTCCATTGAAAATATGGCTTAATATGAATGCTGTTTGCATTCCCTGCTCTCAGGTTGGAAGATGGGGAAAAGGAAGGGAGCAGGGTGAAGACCTAAGTAAAGCTGAGTCTATATTAGTGATTTTTCCTTCAAATAATTAAAGCAGCAAATGAAGCTGCAGGCAGACAAAGAAGAGTTGACCACAGCCAAACATGAGAAACAAAGCTAACTTCAGATGCCTCATGTTTTCTGGTGGAAGAAAAATATAGAAGAAAAGGTCTAAACAGGCAAGTGACTAGGTATCTGTAGCTCAGATACAGATCAGAAGAGAAAAAATAATCTTAGGGGCTATATAGCCACAACGTAGCTCTCTCCAGATACAACACCCATGTGAAGCACTAGGTTACAGGATAAAAGATGTCATCCCCACGCTCCGGGAGCTCACTGTCTAATGGAAAACAAATATGAAAGCAAAGTATTACAACATTTGCAAGGTGCAATAGAAGTGGGGAGGAGAAAACCTAGGGGTCAAGGAAAACTTCACAGAAAAGAGTGTGCTTGAGTTAAGACCAACACATTGAGGGAAGTAAGACCATTCCAGGGGGAGGGATTAGCCAGGGCAAAGGCCTGGAGGCAAGAAGCAGCAGAGCAAGTGATTTGATATGACTGGAGCCTATGTGTGCTGGGGTCAAGTCAGGGAGCAAAGGGACTTACTAGAGATAAAGCAAAGATGTAGGCAAGAGACCCACTACCACATGCTTAAGGGGTGTGCCTTTCTTCTTAGCTGCTTAGAAGCCATTGAAAAATTTTAAATATGGGATTGACTTGATCACATTTGCTTTTAGAAAGGGCAGTCTGATACAGCATGAAGATGGTTTGGGGCTAGGAGGGTGGGATCTAGGAACCAGTTAAGAAATACTACAATAATTCAAGGGAAGACAATGAGTGCTGGATTTAGGATGGTGGCATGGGGAAGGTGAGGTGGAAACAGATATAGGAAATTGGACTGACATGACTCGGTGCCAAATGGATGTGAGGGGAGGGAAAACTCTAAGGGAAGCTTCCAGATTCTGGAATGATTGAGAAGGGGAATGGTTAGGACAACCCCCAAGACAGGGAATCAGGAAGGTACAGGATTGAAGAGAAGATGCTGAGTTCATTTATGAACATGTTGAGTTTGAGATTTTCTAACATCTCAGTATTTATAGTCAAGAGACAGATATAAGAGCCTGGAGCACAGAGCATAAGTACAGGTTAAATAAGAATATTTGACAGTCATCATATGTATGTAGATAATAACTTAAACATAGCAACATGGGTGAAATTGCCCAGAAAGAGTATTTAAAGATAAGGGTAAAGAAAAGTAAAAAGGGGAAAAGAAAGCTGAAGACAGAACTCAGAACACAGATACTTTAGTGGTAGATAAGGGGAAAGAAAACACGAAGGAGAATAAGAAGGATGCCCACAGAAGCAGAGGAAATGCAGGGGGGGATCATGTTACAGACCCTGGAAACCTTAGAAAGAGAAATTATCAAGGAGGAAAAAGTGGTCAAAGGTGTCAAATGCAAAAGAAAGATCAAGTTAAAAAAAGGATTGAAATGGTCTTCTAGTTTCACTGAATAGAAATACCAAAATAAATTAGACAATAGAGAGTAGAATAGCATAGTCCCTAGAATTTAGTAGATATTTGATAAATGACAGATAGATGTATGGACGGATATTGACTACCCCCAACTGAACCCACTGTCTGCATAATGGATATTTGTGATGGTTCTATCCAGAGCCAAAGAGTTGGACAAAGGTGACCTCAGGAAAAAAGAGAAATACACAGTCCACAAAATAACAAGGAAAAAACTCATAGCTATTTTACCAAGGTCTTTTAAAGGTCATTCCATGTATCCCCCAGCTTCTGGCAGTACGTCAAGAGCAATTTTTAATGCACGCTATCGATAATATAAAGAAACCCACATAAGCATGCATCCAAATCAGACTTTCCAGAAGGAAGGGAGGAGTATGTTTGCATCTACCCTACCACCTCTTGCATCTGGCGGGGGAGATGGAAAAACTCGTCATCAGCATAGCTGCTGCCCCTGGAGCCAACAGCACAACCAGAGAGCCAAGTCTCTGTGAAATGCATCAGATCAAACTCAATGATCAATAATAAAATCAACAGCCTTCTCGAAGCCAAAGGGGTCGAAATTCAGAAGGGGCAATCCTGTAATTTCTCCTGGGGCCATACAGCACACTCATTTTCATGAGATTTATAGCTTTAGCCAATTCTCTGGATGCAGAACAAACCTTTAGACTAGGTAAGAGGCCAGGGTCAGGGGGAGTAATGATCTAACAATTAAAAGGGCTCGTGGATCCCCTAGAAACAACCCCCCCAAACCCCAGGCCCACCAGCTCTAACAAGAGAAATACAAACCACTTACAAGAATTAACCAATCAAACCAGAAAACCCAACAACCATGCAGTTCAGCTGGAAGAATGTTCCTTTATTAAACAAACTGTGTCTGGAACACTTCTGGTCTCATTGTTCCATCCCAGGCTGGAGACTGAACCTACAGACATAAATGAACAATTTCTATAATGCTCATCCTGGCACATAGAGACTTCCTGGCTGAGAACTGAACTAACTCTTTCAGGCTATGGCTGGAGGTGAGGGGGGTGGGAGTAGGGAGGCAGAAAAAGAGATTTTGAAAGAGGAAGGCTGAATGGCACTGAGAACAAATGTGGAGTCTTTTTCCTCAAGAGCCTTTAAGAATGGGAAGGAGAGGCGCAGGCATAAGCATCGCATACTCAGCTTTTACGACAGCAGTACTAGTAGCCCCTGACCTGTGTCAATGCGGCCACTGCGGTCATCACCTCCCCTGTGGTCTGGAAGAAATGATGCCTGTCTCCAACTCGAGCATCCATCCTCATAGACAAGAAGGAGGGAATTTACAACATCAGGCTTGTGGTCTGCGTTTCACGAATGGGAAACTCGAGTTTGCAGTGATTTCCCGAGACTGCTCAACTTCAGAACCTTCGATTCTGCTCTATCTCCTCCACTTCGCGGGGAAGGGAATTTGGAGAGCTGTAGCCCTTCACAATAGCTTCAAACAGAAAAAAGCTGGGATCTGCACTCCTCCCCACAGGCCTGGGGCCGGGACTGTGCCAGCTTCAGGTCCCGGCCCGCCGGCTAGACAGAAGACATTCACCGTTTGGTCAGACATCAGAGGCACTAGTGGCCAAAGGACCAGAGCCATGTGACAGGTCTTCTTGTCCAAGGTTCAGAGGAAACCAACATCAAAGGTAGGAGAGGCATTAACTGGGTGGTCTGAGAGAACAGTTAGGGAGGGGCAAAGGAATGGAGGAAAGGAGAGCGCCCAAACAGAGCTGTCTTTGTTGTCCTGACTCAAACCCAGCGGCAGACAGAGGCCCCAAGAGAAAAGGTGAGGCCTCACTCAATCTAAGGTCGGGGGCACTGCCTGGTCCTCTCTGGGGAGTGCCTTCCACTGGAGACATGACATACAGGAAGGACGACAGAGACAGGCAAAGGGAAAATTCTCAAAAAGAGGATGATGTTAAAATCCGGATGGGGAGACCGGAGAGCAGAGAAGGGTGCATGTGGCCAGACATGCCTCCCTGTGGCTTTCCTGCTAGGGTTCTGCATGAACCCCCTTATCATTAGGGAGCATTAAGCACCCACCACACACCTTACTGGAAGCCACCAGCACACACAGCTTGTGGGGGAAGTCAAAAATCTCAGAGTGGCTCCATCCCCTGCTTACTGCCAGTCCCCAGCTCCGGTGCCGAAAACTAAGCTCCATTAACTATTCGAGGCTCCGATACAGAGCCTGCGCTTACTCCAGTAAAAGTGAGGCTCACCCAGGAAGAAGACACATCCCCCAGGAACAGGTCCACCTGCTCTGTTGCTGAAGCAGACCTGAAGATGCCTCCTGCCCGGAGCTCACTCATACATTGACAACCACTCTGTGCACACACTGATGGAAATGTCACTTCGCTGTGTTTAATCCTGGGTAATTTCTCTTGCTCGGTCATTTATGCCATCGATTGGAAACAGCACAAACACTTGGGTGGGTGGGAATACGTGTGTGTGGGATGTCTGCTCAGCTGCCAGGCCTCTGGCAAGTATACAGGATGCTCTCCAAGCCTGGGAAGCAGGGTGGCTCTGGGCTCAGCACTCAGGTCTTCATTTCAAGTCCCTGCTCTTCTACTGCCTAGAATCGGAGCCTTGGCAAGACATGCCGTCTAGGCCTCGGTGTCTGTGTGAAATCGGAAGTTTGGATGAGATGACTGATGTCATAGGTCATCTCTACCTCTGACATTTTCTGGATTTATGTAATATACTTTAAACAGTGCCAGGTATTTATAATTAGCAACTACAATAGCAAATGTTGATTGAGCACGGCCTGTAACCTCATCAAAATGTTTGAGCTCGGGTACACTGTGCCTGCATCCACAGAACTGGTTAGAGCTGCAAATCTCACAGAGATGCGCATAGCTCCAGGAGAAATGACAGGATTGCTCTCCCTGAATTTCAACCACGGTGTGGCAGACACTTCTCTAAACCCTTCTCGTGCAGTATCTAACTCAATCCTCACACCAGCCCTGATACGCATATATTATAATCCCCATTTCACAGGGGAAAAAACTGAGGCACAGAAAAGTTACACAGCTAGTGAAAAATGGAGATAGGAAATCCCAGGCATCTACTCCAGACCCTGCCCACTTAACTCTGACATTCTGTGGCCCCTCCAGCAAGGGAGAAAGGGAAGGGCATTTCGAATCTGGGCCTCTCACCAGTCAAGGAACCAGGCTGTGCTAGATCACAGCAGTGTGGGCAGTGATTCCAGCTGCTGCCTCAAGGACGTTGTAAAATTCATGAGAGAAGAGGATGGAATTTCCAGCGCCCGTTCGGAGCACAGGAACAGCTTCAGTTTCAGAGGTGTCATGCTCACCCCATCCACCTGCCTCGTCTGCAGCCTCAGTGCCAAGTGCAGACCTGAAAGCCCGTCTTTTCAGCCCTCCCCCACCCCTCCTTCCTGCTGCTATAACCGCAAATGTCTCCCGATGAAGAGCCATCATGGTGGGATGGCCAGGTGGCCCAAAGGCAAGGTCCGGTCACTAGGCCCAGAGGCCATCTTTGTATCCAGCCCAGGACAGCTCACACGTCTACACCATTTCAGAGCTAGTGAGCAGACAAGGGAAACTCCTACCCCAGGAAACTCAGCCTGCTTCATGACGGTGCTGCCACCTTGCCTAACAGTGGGCACTGGAAAGAAACAGCAGCCACTCAGGCCCTTCTCTCTGACCCATGACCCAGGACAGCTCACTGCACCAGCAGATTGCTCTAAGTCATCTGGAGAGAAAATGGACCAAACAAAAATGAAGGGAAGCCAGCAGACAGGCCCACAAACCCACCCTTTTCCCCAGCATGGTGAAGAAGGACGAACAGTGCCAGGGCAGGGCTGCTGAGGAAGAGCTCAGCGACCCCAAGGCGCGACACCACCTTCCCATCCACCGCCACCATGTTCAAAAATCTGGTTCCGATTTGCTACAGCGTCCATCGCCTAAATCCACCAGAAAGCACTACATTCTTGCTCTACTATTTCATCTCCCTCTGGTCCAGCCTGCTCTGGCCTCATGTCAGATTAATATTCCTATTCTGTGGAAGCCGGACGAAATTGCCTTTGGTGGGGTTGACCTCTCCAGTTGGCCCCGGCTGCCTGGAAGTCAGCGGCAGCCACCACCCCTTCCCCACCCCTGGGGTCTGGAAGTGTAAACACTCAGGGTGGCCCTTGACTCATATAGAAAGTTATTAGGAAGGAGTGAGGCTTTACAAGGTGTCAGACCTTTCACCAAGCTTTTGGGTTGGGTGAGCTGATCTCTGATTTGCAGAAAGAGAGCAACTGAATGGAAAATGCACTAACAACACAGGCTGTGTCTAAGGTCCGTGCTTACTAACTAATGAGCGAGGCTGTGCAAAAGGAGGTGACTGTACGAATGAGAGCAGAGAGTAGCTAACATCTACTGAGCAACTTACCATATGTTAAGGCACTGCACTACACGCTTAAAATGTATTATCTCTCGCCCTGGCTGGTTTGGCTCAGCGGTTAGAGCGTCGGCCCACGGACCAAAGAGTCACGGGTTTGATTCCGGTCAAGGGCACATAACTTGGTTGTGGTTCGGAGTCCAGTGGGAGGCGACCAGTCGTTGTGTCTTTCTCACATCAATGTTTCTCTCTCTCTCTCCCACTCTATCTGAAGATAAATGGAAAACAAACAAACCAAAAAAAATAATAATAAATAAATGTATCATCTCATTTAATGTTCACAACAAACCAGCAAGTAGACACTACTCTTTTTCCCACTTTAGA
This sequence comes from Tadarida brasiliensis, assembly GCA_030848825.1. NCBI lineage: Eukaryota > Metazoa > Chordata > Mammalia > Chiroptera > Molossidae > Tadarida > Tadarida brasiliensis. The sequence continues at coordinate 23,710,409 of CM061263.1, forward strand.
GATGGGGAAATAAAAAAAGTGAGCCTGGGGAAGGCTTGGTAACATGCTCAGGGCATCAGTAAGTGGCAAAGCAAAGACTTAAATCCAAGTCCTTTAGCACTGAGCATACTACCAGCGTGGCTTGAGTTCTTTGGAATGTTCCTTAGAAACATACAATTTTTAATAAGTGACAACGGGAATAATTTTGAGGACTGTCCATGGCTAATTCAGACCCCTGAGCTAGCATAGTCTAGCCTCCGTCTGGCTCACAGTCCCTGATCATGAATCAACACATAGTCACTAAAACGGACCTTAGTCTATCAGTGCTTCAACCAGAAGTAACTGCAGATCCTATCGCCAAGGTGCCCAGATGCCCAGAGGGGCCAAGAGGACTCCAAGTAAAGTCCTGCCCTGGGACTCAGGACCTGAATTTTAGGAGGAGAGGCCCTGGACAGACCACCTCTCTCAGGCCCTTGCCAGCCTACCAATCTAAGTGCCTGGACCCTCAAACAGATGTTTGTACCCGTGTTCAGAACAGCGTTATCCACACTAACCAAAGGCAGAAGCAACCCAAGTGTCCATTGACCAATGAACAGATAAACAAAATGTGGTATATACATACAATGGATATTACTTAGCCTTTAAAAGGCAAGGAATTCTGACACAGGCTACACCATGGAAGAATGCTAGAGACATCATGCTAAGTGAAATGAAAGGACACAAAGGACAGTCATAAAAAGACAAACACTGTACGCCTCTACTTACATGAGGTACCTAGAAGAGTCACTCATAGAGACAGAAAGTAGATGGTGCTTGCCAGGAACTGGGGGCAGAGAGGTGGGGAGAATGGGGAGTTGGTGTTTAACGGGTACAGGGTTTCAGTTGGGGAAGATAGAACAGTTCTGGACGTGGATGGTGTGACGGTTGCACAGCAGTGTGAATGTACCTAATGCCACAGAACTGTACACTAAAAATGGTTGGAACGGTAAATTTTATGTGACTGTGTTTAAAATTGTATGTATAATGTTAAGTACATATATATATAAGATTCAAAATATGTATACCACAATAAAAGAATTTCTAGTAAATGTTACATCTCTTGAATCTAATAACAATTAAGAATTAGGCTTTAAAAAACACAGCAAGGAATAAGCAATGAATAAAATCCACAGATGAAAAGGGGCTACATTCACTAGCCTCAACCCCCTATGAAGTGTAATGATGGATTCCTTGAAATGTAGGAAAGTGGAAGTTAAATCTTCCGATATTAAATTATTTACGTAAGTAACTCTACCTGACATAGCAGCACCCTCAGTAAAAATGTATGATTCCAGGCAGATCACTCACGAAGGGGCCCTGAGACCGACCCTGGAAACCCACTGCTTCCACAATGAGGACTGTGATTCCTGGGGGCGGCCCCATTCCTCCGCAGAACATTGCCACTCTATTGCTGAGTCACAATTGGTTTTCTCTGTTCAGTCACTTTGTTAGTCATTCAACTAACATCTTATGCACACTTCCTCTGTGCCAAGCACTGTGAGAAGCTCTGAAAGTAAGGAAGGGGGAGGAGAAAGAAGGGAGCAGAAGAACTAATTTTTTTGAGCATTTGCAATATGCCAAGTACAGCGATAAGCTCCTTAAAAACCTTATCCTCTGAAAGCCTCACATAAGCTCTGTGAAGAAGGTAGTACTGATATGTCCCCCCCCCCTTTTTTTTTTTACTGAAAATGCCAAGTCTTAATGAGAAAGATAAAACTTTGGGCAGTTACACAGAGATCTGAATCCTGTTTGTCTGGCCCCAAAGCATGAGTAGTTAATAGTTATCCTACCCTGCTCACCCCTACAGATGTAGAGATTAATTCCACGTGATCCCAGCTGACACACGGCTGGGAACAGCTGGACAAATTAGTACTCGCACTGCAAGAAGAGACTCACTAAAATATGGCCCACTTATGAGTGCCCAAGAGCCCAGGCAGGAGTCAGGACAGCCCCACAAGGGGAGGACCCTCTCAAACTGGAAGTGCTTATAAGTGTCTTTATCTCCTTCCCAAGACTGTGGCTTTCTTGGGAGCTAGGACCATGTCTCCTCTTCTCTACACAGCCCCCTGTGCCGCACTGAGAGGGCTAGGGTTGGGTGTGCTGGTCACCAGATGGACAATCAACCCAGGAATGAGAAAGTGGGATTCCCAAGTAGCAGGAAAGTGAAGCCTGTCCAGTTAGTGCCTGACTGAGAGGTAAATCCTTTCTTTGAGTGGGCATTAACTCTTTAGGGCTTGTAGGGTTTCACTTAGCAAAGCACCCCTACAATGCTCTTTACTGCCTCCTAGTGACCTGGAGGACTCATGGTAGTTGTGCCAATAAGCCAGGCTCTGGGGCTCCGAGTTCAGAAATAAAAGACAATCAGGAATGTGTCTGTGAACAAGCAAAAACAGGTACACAGATGGAAAATAGGGCTCATCAGGTCTGTGCCTTCTCTTATCTGTGGTCCCTGAGGCTTAAAATTCCACTCTTTTTTTTATTTTTTTCTTTTCTGCTCAGACCTGCATCTTGGGAAAACCAGACCTGCCCAGAGGTGATCATTCCCACCAGTATTTAGTCCTTGGTAGCGGAAAATTTCCCCCAGGGGTCTGGGGAAGGTGGTACGGCCTCTTGTGGCTGCAGAGCGCATTCCTCTCACATGACAGCTGTTCTGGGAGATGCTGTTGCCCTCGATGCCAGTCCACAGGCTGAAGCAGAATGTGCTCTGAGCTGGTCACATTGGAACAGCATTGAGCAATGGAATGAGATCCTATCTTAAGTGCCTTGGGGCCTTCAGAAGAGGGCCTTCCACCCATTGCTCAGGCAGAGGTACACATTCAGAATAGACCAACAGACTGCTCTTTCTTTGTAAATACCCTAATCTGAAGTTAATTATTCTTGAGATGCTCTATCTTCTGGGTTTACCTAAAGGTACACATCAAAGTGAAAGAGAAGTCAACCCAGTAGTCCCTAATCAAGCCCTGTGTTGGGGACTGGGGAGTGGAATTGAAGAAGACAGAGTCACCATTCTCAAAGTGGAGATGAATATGCATTTTCATTATGCACAATTTTAACGAGGCCCCAAATAAAGGTATGTAGAGGAAACCAGGCATCACAGAGGAGGCAGGTGGGGGAGAATGCACAAAGGTGCAATGTCTGAGTTAGCACACCATGGACTGATGGATAAACATCTTACATGGCCTCACACACAAATCTGGGCTCATGTCCCTTTCCTGCAGTGACTCTGTCCCTCTCCAGCACAGCGGAATGTCCAGCGATGCACTCACAGGCTGGATCTCCTGCTGTCTCCTTTCTCTGGCAGTGACACAGAAAACAGTTTTACAAGCAACAGTTCATCCAGGACACGGGCCTCCCTAACTCACTCCATTGTTAAGTGTTTGCCTTTTTATTTGCATGCAGACCTCATTGTAGTCTCCACTGTCCCTGTTTGGGGCATGTCTGTTTACAGTCTGATATGCTGTGTAAGCACACTTCCGTTCTATTTCTTTCTTTGCCACCTCGGAATTACTTACCACTGCCTGAATTTGTTTTTTCTAAAATGCTGGTTCCTTTTTGTTGATCGTTTCTTTTGCTGTGCAGAAGCTTTTTTGAGAACCCACTGTATGAGACAACATATTCATCAATGATACATCTGATAAGGTGTTAATTTCCAAAATATATAAAGAACTTATACAACTTAACACCAGGAAGACAAGCAACCCAATTAAAAAATGGGCAAAGGACCTAAATAGACACTTCTCCAAAGAGGACATACAGATGGCCTATAGGCATGTGAAAAATGCTCAGTGTCACTAATCATCAGACAGATGCAAATAAAAACTGAAATGAGGTATCACCTCACACCTGTAAGAATGACTACGATCAATAAATCAACAAATAACAAGTGCTGATGAGGATGTAGAGTAAAGGGAACCCTTGTGCACTATTGATAGGAATGCAGACTGGTGCAGCCACTGTGGAAAACAGCATGGAGTTTCCTCAAAAAATTTAAAATGGAACTGCCATTTGACCCAGCAATCCTACTTCTGGGAATATATCCTCAGAATCTTGAAACACCAATCTGAAGGTATATATGCACCCTTCCGTTTATGGCAACATTATTTACAACAGCCAAGATCTGGAAGCAGCCTAAATGCCCACTAGCAGACAAAAGTGGATTTAAAAAGCTGTGGTACAGCCCTGGCCGGTTTGGCTCAGCAGTTGGAGCGTCGGCCTGAGGATCAGAGAGTCGGGTTCGGTTCCCACTAGGGGCACGTACAAAAAAAAAAAAGCTGTGGTACATTTACACAATGGAATATTATTCAGCTATAAAAAAAAAAAAAAAAAAAAAAAAAAAGAAGGAACTTTTACCCTTTGCAACAGCGTAGATGGATCTGGAGAGTATTATGCTAAGTGAAATAAGCCAGTCAGAGAAAGAAAAATACCACATGATCTCACTAATATGTGGAATCCAATGAACAAAATAAACTGACGAACAAAATGGAACCAGAAGCGTGGACACATGGGACAGACTGGCTGGTGCCCGAGGAGAGGGTGGTGGGGGTGACTGGATAAAGCAGGTGAAGGGATTAGCTAAAGAACATATATGCATACCCCATGGACATGGACAATAGTTTGGTGAAGGCCATGGGATGAGGAGGCGGGGATGGGTGGAGGAGGGCAAAGGGCCTGGAAAAGGGGGACACCTGCAATTATGTCAACATTAAATTTTTAATAAATACATTAAAAAATTTTTAAAAACAAATATAATGCTGATTCCTGTGATACACATTCAGATCATAGCTACGGTTTGTTGTTGTTTTTTTTGCCTTTATTTTTTTTTATTTAATTATTTTTGTTACAGATGTTTCTCCTTTTTCCCCCATTGACACCCTCCTTCCATTCCTGCCCCCCACCCCCGCCAGCATTGTTGTCTATGTCCATTGGTTATGCTTACATGCATAAGTTCTTCGATTTATCTCTTCCCTCCCCCCCACCCCACCTGAGGTTTGTCAGTTTGTACCCTACTTCTAAGTCTCTGGGTCTACTTTGTTCATCACCTTGCTTTGTTCATTATATTCCACAAATAAGTGAGATCATGTGATATTTGTCTTTCTCTGACTGGCTTGTTTCGCTTAGCATAATACTCTCCATGTCCCTCCATGTCGTCTCTAAGGATAAGAGATCTTTCTTTCTTACAGCTGCATAGTGTTCCATTGTACATATGTACCACAGCTTTTGTATCCACTCATCTACTGATGGACACTTGGGCTGTTTCCAGATCTTAGCAATTGTAAATAGTGCTGCTATGAACATAGGGGTACATATATTCTTTCTGATTGGTGTTTCAGGCTTCTTAGGACACATTCCTAGAAGTGGAATCACTGGGTTAAATGGCAGTTACATTTTTAATTTTTTGAGGAGACACCATAGTGTTTTCCATAGTGGCTGCACAAGTCGGCATTCTCATCAGCAGTGTACTAGAGTCCCCTTTTCTCCACACCCTCACCAGCTACTGGTTTTTTAACTGAAAAAATATCTACATGGCCCTGACTGAGTAGTTCAGTTGGTAGAGTGACATCCCAATGCGCCAAGTTTGCAGGTTCCATCCCAGATCAGGGCATACACAAGAATTAACCAATTAATGCATAAATAATGCTCCTCTCTATTTCTCGTAGTTAATAAATAAATTAAAGAATTATATATCTCCATGAAAAGTCTAGTACATATGTCTGATCATCCCCACATTCTGTGCTTTCGTCATTTCCAAGATGGCATGAACGACCGGGGTTCCTCTTTTGCCAACCATCTTTTTCTCATTATTCAGAATTCAGATCAAAATTTAGTTCCTCTTATTGTCTCTTCTGTATTCAAAAACATAGTCTATAAACAAATAAATTTAAGAGTTACTAGATGTTCCATGATGTTCTGCTTTTAAAAAATTATACTTAAAGCGGTTATCTTCATAATGGAAATTCCCCATCACAACATTTCCACAGGTTTTAAGTTCTGTATTAGAAAAGCATCAACCACAGTTCCTCTTTGGCCGAGGAATCTATAGTGTACTACTCCACAATGTCTTACCTCTTTTAACCTCCTCCTCTGCTCAACTAACAGATATCCACTGTCCTGTCACCCTCAGCTTATGAAACAGTAGACCATCGAGAACTTAATGTTATTAAAATACAGGAACTTGACCTATAGTCTATCCTGGAGAAAGAGTTTTCCCATCTTTATTGAAAGACAGACTATATCAGTGGTTCTCAAAACATGGTCTGGGACAAGCAGCGTCAGCATCACCTGGGAACTTGCTAGAAGTACAGTGCTCAGGCCCTACCTGAGATTAACTGAGTCGACACTCTCAGGGTAGGGTCCAGAAAGCTATGTCATAGATGAGCTCTCCATGAATGCTAGCTCTAGAAAGATGAAGAAAGTACACTAACCTGTGTCTTTTCTTCCGAATGCAGCTATATATTCAGAACAGACTGTATGGAGCAGCTGTTTGAGAATTCTGAGGAGTATACAGTAAGAGGAAGCTTGGGAGAAAAGAATAGACTTTGAACTAACACCAAACTGGTGTTTTTCCCCCTTCTGCATCCCCCACTTAGGCAGTCCAAAACCAGAAGTGGGCTTCATCAGCATGGACAGAAGGAGCCCCGGGGGAAGCCCTCTATTTCTGGCTCAAGAATATCAGGAATGAAGAAAGAGGCACAAAAATGGTAAATATATGAGTAAATAAAATACACCATTCTTCTCTTCTTGGATTCTGTAAAATATGTTTGACAGTTAAAAGTAAAAATGCTAACATTTTCTGGTGGGTCTTTCAATTTATGGAACTGTAATACATGAGGAAACTATAAGACAAAAGGAAGTTATGAGGTGCTCAGGCTCTACACACCTCTTAAGGTGGTAAAATATTGATTCTAAGTAGGCTGTAGAAAATGAGTCTATCTACTGTAATCCCTAGAGCTACCACTAATAAAAGTGTGTGAGGAGATACTCATAAACGAGCTCTCCAGATGATTCTGATAATGCTCACATTGGAGAACCAGTGGACTACAGAAAAGGATAACTTGAAATCTAACTGAAATTTGTCCTGGCCGGTTTGGTTCAGCGGTTAGAGTGTCAGCCCGTGGACCAAATAGTCGTGGGTTTGATTCCTGTCAAGGGCTTGTACCTCAATTGCTGTCCATCCCTGGCCCTGGTCAGGGTCATGCAGGAGACAACTAGTCAATGTCTGTCTGTCTGTCTGTCTCTCTCTCTCTCTCTCTCTCTCTCTCTCTCTCTCTCTCTCTCCCTCCCTCCTTCTTTCCCTCCCACTCTATCAGAGATAAATAGAAAAATATCCTCAGGTGAGGATTTTTTTTAAAAAGCCCGGCTGGTGTGGCTCAGTAGTTGAGCATCGATCCATGCACCAAGAGGTCACCGGTTAGATTCCCAGTCAGGACACATGTCCAGGTTGTGGGCCAAACCCCAGTGCGGAGCATGCATTGATGTTTCTATCTCTCTCTCCCTCTCTGTTCCTCTCTCTCTAATCACAGGGCCTAAGCCATAGCAAGTAAATAGACTTGTTCCTCAGTCCCACAGAGAAGTGAAAGAGCAGCTCTTTCCCTCCTCTCTCCCTTCCCCAGACTAATATCCAAGGCTGGAGACTGAACATTTGCACCTCTAGGTTGTGGAGGATCACCAGAGTTCTTTGTGAGGGGAGTTTGATGGAAAACATTGAGGAGTTTGTTACCTAGGTCTGACTACCAGTTGTAGTGGGAGGAATTCACTTGGTATTTCTGTGCCTTCGTTTTCCCCTCTTCTAAGCCCCACCACTCCACGTGGTCAGAATGAAGATGAAAACAGTAACACTGAAGATGAGAGATGTCTAATAGAACCCTAACTGGGATGACAACTAATATTTTGTGGGGATATTACCCGTCTCTAAAGAGAACAAAGAAATTTACAGAAATAATTCAGGTAATTCTCTCAACTTCCTTGTGAATGAGAGAAATAATGCCCCCCACCCCAGTTAATGATTTTTGGGCAACTGTATCTCAAAGAAATTGAATCCCTCATCTCAAACCCTAACTGGCTGGGATCTGTGTGCATAAAGAGGTAGGAAAGAGAAAAAAAACTTCTGGACTGAAAAAATAATTCAGGAAGAGATCCACTGAGGAAAAATTCTGATTGAAATAATCCATGGTTTTAAGTTCTAAAGAAAATTGTAACTAGAGATATAAATTTAGGAGTTCCCTTACCATAAAACCGGCAACAGAAATGTTGGAAATAAAATAAATCATCTTAAGAGTAACTGTAAAATGAGAAGAGAGCCTTGGAATAAGATTTGAAGAAGCCCAACATTTAACAATCAGTTAGAGCAGAATAACCCAACCAGGAAGACTTAGAGGGAGTGGCCAGGGAAGTAGGAGGAAAGTCAGGAAAGCCTGGAATCAGGGAAGGTAGTGTTTCAAACAGGAAGGAAAGGTCAACTGTGCTGAACATGGCTAATAGGTCAAGGAAACTGAGAACGAAAACAATTCTGTTAGTTTAGCACCGACTGGAGGAGCCTTAGTCATCTACACAAGAGTCTTTGGGGCAGAGTGGTGGGAACAGAGGCAAGTTGAAGTAGCTTGACTAAGAGGTAAAGAAATGGAAACAGTAAGTAAAAATGCTTTGAAAGTCTATGAGATATGTATTATAAAGTGCAGTTATTAAGATAATGAGGTCCTGGGAGCATCCTTCTAGATGAGATGCTGCCCAATTCATGAATTGCTTAATAAAGCCAATTAGATCTTTAAAAAAATATTAATGAGGATAGTCAAGCAGAGAATGGAATAAATTAGAGAGTCCAAAAACCATGTGCATGCACGCACGCACACACACATACACACACACACACACACAGTTGATTTATGATACAGGTAGTACAGCACAGCAATGGGGAAGGGTGGTTCTTTCAATAAATGATGCTGAGTCAATTGGATTTCGCATGAGGAAAAAATTACTCTTGACTCACTTCTCATGCCACACACACAAAAATCAAGTTCATGTGGATTGTAGATCTAAATGTGAAGGGTTAATCAATAAAGGTTCTGAAGATAACATTAAAGAATATATTCATGACTTGGATAGGTGACCATTTCTTAAACAGAACACAAAAAGCACTAATCATAAAGAAAAAGCTCAATAAATTGGACTACAATAAAATTAAGAACCTCTATCCATCAAAAGACACAATTAAAGAGCGAAAAGGAAAACCACAGAGTGGAAAGAAGATATTTGCAAAACATATGTTCAACAATGGACTTATACCAAAAATATATAAAGAACTCCATCAGATAAGTGAGGACAAGACAGATAATTCATATTTTTAAATGGTCAAAAGACTTGAACAAGAACTTCACAAAAGGGAATATCCAGATGGCTGAAAAAGAAAAATCATATGAACAGGTTTTCATCTCATTAGTTATCAGAAAATACAAATTAAAACCACACTGAGATACCACCACACATGTACCAGAATGGCTAAAATTTAAATGACTGACAATACCAAATGTTGACAAATATGTGGAGAAACTGGAACTCTCATATACAACTAATGGAAAGTATAAACTGGTATAAACACTTTGGAAACTGTTCAGTAGTGTCTACTAAAGCTAAACACTCACCATATGACCCAGAAATTCCACTCCTAAGTATATACCCATCAGAAATGCATTCACCAAAAGATATGTAAAAGAATAGTTATAGCAACACTATTCATAATAGCCTAAGGCAAGAAAAAAACCTAACATCCATCAACAGTAGAATGGATAAGTAAATTGAAGTACATTCAAACAATGAAATAAATACCAATATAATAATGAATAAATGACCACTACACACAGTAGTATAGATGCATCTCACACAATGAAGGTTGAGCAAAAAAAAAAAAGCCAGATACAGAAAATATACCGTATGATTCCATTTATATAAAGTTCAAAAAGTGGGAAAAACTCATGTGTGATACTAGAAGTCAGGACAGTCATAACCTTTGGGTGGGGACCTGTGACTGGGTAGAGGTCTAGGTAAGGGGTGCTTCTGGAGGCTGGAAATGTTCTATTGCTTCATCTGGGTGGCGGTTCCCCAAGTGTATCCACTTAGTGATAATTCATCAAGTTGTACACTTATAACTTGTGTGTTTTTCTATGTTACACTCCAATAAAAAGTTTATTTTTTTAAGCCTGGCTATGAGGAGGAGGAGTGAGCAGGTTGTAACTAGAGGAGGTAATAGGTTGAAAGAAGTGTTTCCAAAAATGGTGAAGGTGGGGGGTGGGGAGAGAAGCATGTGAAAGCCAGTTGCCTCGCTGTGGTGGAAGAGACCCCCTGCTGTCTGCCTGGACTCTGTCTGGACTCTGCGTTCTGCCCAACAGGTGGCCATTGTCAAATAAAAGAATGACAACAGCCAGCACAACAATAGCTGTCTGGTGTGAATGAATTGAAATTATACCTCTTTTCTTTTTTTTTTTTTTTGACAGATCAGCAAAAATTATATTTTTTGGTGTGTCACAGAATTTTAGTAATTACTCTGTGTGTGCCAGGAGATGGAAAAGGTTGAAAATCGCTGCTCTAGACAGTGCTTCCAGCTTAGAAGGCCAGCAAATAGCTCTCTAATAGTCATTTCTGACCACGTCTCAGAGGACTACAGACTTCGTGTTATTGAGAATTCTAACAACTCAGCCAAAGAGCCAAACTGCAGGATTTTCATCTTCAGAGGAGGAAACAGATGCATTTCATGGGTTAACAGCTGCCCCCCAAAATCACATGGCCCTAAGAGCCTTGATTCTGGGATCCTCGGTCAGGTAAGTCCCCAGAAGCCCGGGAGTAAGAAGCGTGCAGTGCCTGGCTCTTCAGCAGTCCCAGCTCCATCTCTGAAAGCCTCAGTTTCTACAAAATGGGAACAATTTCTCAATAACTACTACTTCACAATAAATTGGTTAAGAGAACATGAAAGTCTGGCATGTACTCAGGTGACCACAAATGTTTGTTCCCTTTCTCCTCCCTACTTCCCTAGGGAAATAGAAAGTTCTTAGAAGAGAGAAACAGCTCTGTCTTGCAAAGAGCGCCACAAATCAGGGGTGCAAAGGTCCCTAGGATTTCAGCCACATGTTCTTAAGACCATGCAGTCTCTGGCGTAGTGTCTGCCAGTCTGCAGGACAGCTAATCCCTCTTCCTTTGCACAGTGGTCCTTCAGATCACTCCCATAATTCACTCGGGTCGCTGTGTTTCTACACGCTTTGGGTGTGTGTGCTTTTCCTAGATCAAGGACTGGGGTCAGTGGGGGAGGTGGGGGCAGCACAGTGTGTGTGTTTGTGTTTCAAGCTGCAGCTGTTTATTTCCCCAGATGAATTTTAAAATCGCTCCAGATTCATCAGCATCTTCTGAGGAAGCCTCCTAACTAGCAGCATGTTCAAAACTCGGAAGCTGTGGTGGGGTGGAGAGGCAGAGGACAGGGATGGGACAGGAAGCATGAATTCTGTTTATATCCAGTTCCCTCGGCCACTCAAGTTCTGACGATCTCTCTGGAGCAGCATCCAACTCACCCCCATTCACTCCCTTGGATTTCAATGGAATCTCGGTGCACCGAGAGTCCCGTGAGGCGGGCGAAGTACAGCGGTGCCCAACCTCTCCCTCCAGCTCTGGTTCAAGGTAAAGAGTGAGGAAAGGTGCCGCCAAGTGGAAGACAGGGTTGTCTGGATACGAGAGATTTAACTTTCCACGCCTGATACTCACTGCCCATCTAGAGGGCAAAGGATGATTTAAAACGCTTTGGAAGTCAATGGACTTCCATGGGTCCCCATCTGTCAAATGAGCCAAGCAGTAAAGACTCTTGGAAATCCCTCCCCAACTCTAAACTTCTGAGTCATCAGGGTTTACAATAAAATAAAATTATAAAAACTAAATAAAGCCCGGCCAGTGTGGCTCAGAGGTTGAACATCGACCCATGCACCAAAAGGTCGCCGGTTCGATTCCTGGTCAGGGCACATGCCCAGGTTGTGGGCCCAGTCCCCAGTGGGGGGCATGCAGGAGGCAGCCAATCAATGTCTCTCTCATTGATGTTTCTATCTCTCTCTCTCTCCCTCTCCCCTCCTCTCTCTCTCTAAAATCAATAAAAGGGAAAAAAAAATTTTAACTAAATAAAATACACTTTTCCTTTCCAAAAAAAAAATTGGGGGCACATTCACTCTCCCTCAGCATTTAACTTGTGGCCCCTGCCATCCTGGCACAGCCCCCTCTCTGGACAGGAAATGGACCCCCAACCCTCTCATCTGGAGCTCAGTCACTTCATCTGCTGAGTATTTAATTAGAACTGGTGATGGCTGTTTGGGAAGAGCCAAGGCCAAGAGGTCAAGAGGCGTCTCCTTGTTCTCGGCTCAGGAGACTAAGAGAAAGCCGGACAGCTGGGACAGGTCTCACTCTAGGTCGTCCCCCTGCTGGCAGCACTTGATGGCTTTCTGTGTTCGTCAGTTCAGATGTTCTCCTGGGGAGGGCCTGGACTTCAGATTGGGTGGGGCCCCCTCAGCAGGGGAACCAGCTCTCCCCATCCCACTGCCTTCATGGTTTGCTTTCTGAAGGCCAGAAATTCACGTTTCCATGCCGAGCAAGCCTGCAGCAGCGGCTGCAAAAGGGACCTGGAGATGTTAGCAAACCCAGGCAGGAAGTAACAACGAGCAGATTCAACCTGGAAAAATGTGGCCGTTGCATCTGGGGATAAATAATCAGAAACACAAATACTCAGGTGGGAGGGAGATGCCTGGAACAGGAAGCAGCCAGACAGCATTTGGAGAGGAGCTTGCAATGTGATCTAGTGACAAAGAAATTGCTGGGGGATTCACGAGTTGGATGCACGGAGGTGATACCCCAACAAGAACAAGTAAGGAACAGGGGTGGAGCCAAGCAGCTGTTCTTTGCCTCCCTAGAGTGCAGGACTACGTGGACCAAGGGGTTGAGATGGCAGCAAGAGAGGTTCAAGTCAGACTCCAGAAAGAACCTGGTCACTGTGAAGTATAGGGAGATATTATCTAGGATGATGGAGAAGTGTCTGGGAAGACGTGTGGAGCAATGGGACACAGGAAGCCTGTTCCAGAGGCAGGGTCATGGACAAGATGACCTTCAGACATCTCACGCAGCCCACCAATGAAAGTGATTCTGCAGAAAACAGTGAGCTGACCTGCTCATAGATGCTGCAGAAAATAAGACATTCAAGAACCCAGACCAGCCAAAAACACTAAAATTTAAGGACTGGGAAAAGTCACCTGATCTGTCCTGAATCTGAGACAAAGCTGGGAAAAGAGCTCTGATCTGCAGACGACCAGACTCCCTCTTCCTCAGGCCCACAAGGAAGATATTTTCCAATCCTCCCACCGGTTTCATTGCTGAGGACATTGGAGTCTCAAAATGAGGCTCCCGAGACAAATTCCCATGTTCATTAGACCCAGTGGGGCCAATCAAATGCATGCCATCCAACCCGTTCCTTCACCAGCATATGGTTGCTCTGGAGGGACTGAGGTTAGACCTCAAGAAGAACTTCCCTCCTGAGTTTTGAGATACTGCAAGAACAAGCAAAAGAGGCAATGTATAGTCTCACTTCCACTAGTAGGTTCATAAGCCAGATGGTGCTTAGAGTTGTGTAGTAGGAGATACCCTTTGCCACCAACACACAGTGAGAGAGGTACAGGTGTGCCTTGCTTCAAACAAATTTAGGATTGAAAGTTCAGGTTAGAAAGCAGATAAATTAGGCTGGGTATTCATTTTCAAAAAGGACTCATTGTAACAAGCTACATTAATACACTTAAAATTTGATGAGAATGTTTAAAACACGTGTTCGATACAGCAGGTTAGACTTCTAGCTCAAACCAGGCACTAAGGTTCACCAGCCCAGTGATTCCAGGTGAATCTTCCTGGGGACCATTCAGCCTTCTGCTGAGGTATTTGATATGGGGTCTCAGCTCTTGGGTGAGCTTTCCAGAGACTCTAGAAAGAAGAAAAGAAAAGAGCAGCTGTCTTCATAGGGGGCTCTCTAGAGCATCTGGACAGCAGGCAGGTGTTGGAATCTCGTGCCAGTCCATGAAGCCAGGCCAGCAAAGGAATAGAGATCATTCAGATGGGAGAGTACCTCCAATTTATAGGCAGTCTCACCTAGACCAGAAAAAGACAAGTGTCGTAGGGATCTTTGGACCTGAGATTAAGGTACTAGAATACCAACTAACACAGCTTCTGACATATGCCTGACATCAGGCACGGCTCTGGGTATTTTGACATATGTTATCTCATTTAATCATTTGTTTCCTTGACAAATGTTACACTATATGCCAGTTTTGTTTGAAACAACTCAAACAGATGAGATAAGTCTGCAGCAATTGGAGACATCCTGTGGTTCGTCCAAGGTTATACATCACTTGGTGGCTGAGCTGGGGTTGGGATTCAGTCTAGTATTCCGACTTCGCTTTACATCAGAACTTTCTCCTTCAGGAAACCTTCCAGCCCTGCCCCTCTTGGTTCTAGTCATTACAGCAAGACTTTAAGATGTGTACAGACATATGTGCAGACGAGGTCTGTGCAGGCGATTTGCAATTACCCAAACCGGTGCAGGTGAGTGCTAACACAGATAAACCACAGCCCTGTGGTCCTGGAGGGAATGACACTCTGTGTTTGAGGGAGGAAGATCCCAGCACGTCTGTCTGATTCAGCTTGGCTTAGGCTAAGATTAATGACTGAATTAGCTTCCATTTCCTGAGCATCCTAACAGCAGGAGGGAATGACCCAGAATGCAAGAGGCTGTTAGCAGATTAACCATTCACCCTCCATAAGCAGCCTCCACATAGAATAAACCTGCACATTTGCAGGGGTCATCCTGCATGACCCTGAGAAATCTTCTGCTTTCTGTTTCCTTCATCGAACACTGACCTCTCCAAATGTGCTGACCGTATCATCGACCTCCTCCTTCACCCCAGACCAGCATAAGCCTCCGCACATAAGGGGCACTCTATCCCAAATGTTGCCTGGCTGTTACAGCATTAGGCCCCAATGTAAGCAGCTTATGACAGCTGGGATAAAGGAAGGAGAGAGGCCTGTCTGGGGCCATGGGGAAAGGAAAGAGCCAATATGGTGTGATTTCCAGAGCCCTGTTCCATCTGCTGGTGCCCAATACACCACCATTCACCTGCAGCTTTGATCCTTATTAAAAGTGCAATGGCTACAAAGCAGAGTTCTGCTGAAGGGTCTGAGTGAGACCTCAGAGAGGAATCAAAGGAGTAAGAGTGATGGGAAAAGCAGGCGGGGAGAGGCCACAAAAGAGGGGGGCTGAACACACCAAGACAAATGCCTCCTGGTCCCAGCATCATCCCTCCTGAGGCCTGCACACAGGATCATCCCAGACGTGCTCCAGGGAGAGCTGACATTCCATGCTGGCTCACTGTCCTTTACGCCGAAGCCCTAAGGTGGCTCCAGACACCACCCTGCACCCTGTACTCTTTCCCCCAGCCTCACCCTCCTGGAAACCCCTGCCACCTCTCCCCCCTGCCTGCTGGCTCCAGAACCATCCAACTGTCTCAGGGGTAGTGCTGAGCAGATTGATTCTTGGTGGGTAATTAAAAGGTATCAGCAGGAATCCAGCTGTTCCCCAACCCACAACCTCCCACCTAGGTAGGTAAGAGGAAAGATAGGGGTGGGCAGAACAGGGGACACAGAGGAGAGAGAGAATACTCTCAAGTTCAGAGGTTCCCTTCTCCTCTCCTGAACCTGCTTTAGCTGTTCACATCCCCAGTGATGAGAGTAAGGATGCCCCCTTCCCCAAACCAAGTTCAGAGGGCAGAAGCCCTAGCCCTGGAGAGGTGGGACACTGCAGTGACTGGGAGCTCAAACTCAGGGTCTGAATCCCTTCCTGGCACCAACTGCTTGACCTTGACCAGGTTATGCAACCTCAGTTTTCCTGTCTGCAAAATAGGTGCAGTAACAGACTTTATAGGGTTGTTATAAGGGTTCAGTGAGTTACTCTATGCACCTAGCACAGTGGAAGTGTTTGTTGTCATTACTAATAACTTCAAAAGCAACAGTAAGATGCTCAGGGAGGGAGGGTCCAGATTCCTGAGGCCCCTGTGGCAGAAGGGAGAGAACAGGTATCCCTGGTAACACTGAGAAGATTTCTAGCGCCTGGATGAAGGCAGGGTCTCAGTGCCAGACTGGCCTTCAGGAGATAGCCATTACACAATTCCTGATGTGCTTCCACAGGAAATAGTGTCTGCATCTTGTCCTGAAGGATTTTTAAATTGCATCATGGAGACTAACATAAACATCATTGAGTCCGTAACAACACTAATCACCCTGGGCTGTAGAATTTGCCCAGCATTACAGAGCCAGAGGGTGCTAACAGAAAGAAGAGAGAACTAAAGAGAAAGGAAGGATGGAAAAAATTTTTTAAAAGAAAGGAGAAAAAAAAAACTGCTAACAACCCCCAGGACTCAACCTCTTCTCCCAGCAGGTCACCAAAATTCACTCAACACTGCATCAGAGGGAGGAATAAGGGTTCAGGTTCATCACACAGGTCTCCTCACACACACACACACACACACACACACACACAGAGGGAGAGAGAGAGGGAGAGAGAGAGAGAGAGAGAGAGAGAGAGAGAGAGAGAGAGAGCGCCTGACTTCTCTCTCACTCTGTCTCTCCTCTCCCTCCCCCATCCCTAGTTTTTGCTCCCTTCAGCCCTCTCCTCAGGGTGGGTGGCTTTGAGGGGCTGCAGGTGGCTATGGTATGTCCTTCCTGGCTGGGAAAGGAGATGGAAGAACCAAAGGCAAAGCTACTGCCGAACAGGTAGGAATGGGACTCAGGTGGAGAGGAAGCTGAGGTTCCAGCTGCGAGAGGGGCAGGCTAGGAAAGGGGAGAGGGTTCCATCTTTGGAAAGCCTTCCCTGCCACCCCCAGTTCTTGGGGATCTCTCCCTCCCGTGAACAACTCTACATGTATTGTCTTTGCTACACAGTATACCTTTGAATCAATTCAGCAAACATTGTTGAGTATCTAGTATGTGTCAGACACAGCACGAAAAAATAAAGACTAAAATACCATTCCTATTTTCAAAGCGTTCAGACTATCGAGGGGAGGGACAAGTGAAGCTGCAGAGGGCGCACTGTTCCCATGATGTTGCCCAAGAACGAAACTAGGAGCGTAAGATTATGGACAGATACAGCAGAGCGTCAGACAACATTTGTAAATAATGGGACAATCTCTTTTCGATTATTTTGCAAAGAGAAAGCCTCAGTTTGATGCCAATATGTCTTTGAACCCCCTGACACTGGTTAAGCTTCTTTCTTTTAAAATTTTGCATTTATTTATTTAATTGAGGTATAATTGACATATAGTATTAGATTAGTTTCAGGTGTACCACACAATAAGCTTCCTTCTCAACCAAGAGTGAGCAGCACCCCCTCCACCACCAGCCTTGGACCTTCTGTAGCCAATTGTATCCAGACAGAAATTAATGATGTTATTTTATTGCTAGTGTGGTTTATTTTTGTAGTTACTGTCTATTTGTTGGCCAGTGATATTGGTTCTCCATTTTTGATAATAATATATTTCCTTTTAAAATATATTTAAGTTTAAAAAGTGAGCCAATCTGGCAAAAATATTCAGCAAATAACAGTGTAAATAGCAAACGCCTACACCTGAAATCACGAAACTGGTAAGCAGTGGTACTCAAAATCATGATCGTGATGTTGAAATAACTGAAATTGTAAGACCTTTTTCAGGGGGACCCAGAAAAGAAGTAATCAGCACACTTGGCTCCGTGAGTATATTTCTCATTTCCCAGCTAGACAGTTAACCCCTCCCTGCACCTCCTCCCTTTGGGGTTATCTAATCCACAATTAGACATGTTCTTTCATTCAGAAAATGGGAAGGAAATGCAACTCGGCTCATAGGGAGTGTAAAAACTAGGAAAATTAAAGCAAAATGTAGACAGATGAGAGAGCCCACTTGGACCCACTGGCAGAGAGGGGAAATCCAAACCAGGAAAGAACTCCACGCTGTTCCTGCAAAGAACTGCAAAATAACGGCACTTCATTTTATGACACTCTACCCCCAGAAGGTGTTGGCTTCACATCTCAGAGAAGAAAATAGACCCAGCGTGGCTGAGACTTGCTCAAAGGTGCACTCCGGTGAATCCCACTCACTGCCCTCCACACACAAAGTTCTTCCCACTACGTCCTGCTGCTGGGAAAGTCCAGGTGCCGGGCAGGAAGTAACTCCCACTGGTGGTCACAGAGCCGGGACCTCCAGGCCCCACTCACAGGCTGTGACCCAAGCTGGTCCAAGGACGTCCTTCCCAACTACTTGGAGCGCCATGAGGACGGTGCACAGCACACACAGTGTGCAACCACGATGAGGGTGTGTGCCAGGAGCCAGCAGCAAGCCCACACACGCTCTGAGGGCCCTGTGGCTTCAGCTCCAACCTCTGGGGCTTCTTGTGTCTGCACTTCAGAAAGAAGACACAATGGAACGGTCCAGTCGTCCAACTCCACTCCTCTGACTTTCCGTTTCTCTAAAGGTACTAAAACCCCACAGGCCCTCTCTGAGGCCTGGGGAGCCTCGACCCCCCAAAGGCCTGTGGAGGAGCTGAGTGTCAGTCCCCTGGCCAGGAAGCGCTCCAAGACAAGGGACCAACACAGCTTGGGCTAAAACAGCCACAGCCAGACCTGTGCCCTCGCCCCCCAACACCCGGCAGTGATGGATCCCCAAGCAGAAACTCAACAGGACAGTTATAAGAATATGTGCAGTCACTTCGTCCAGGCCCACACCAACCCCTTGGACTGTCGAGTTGGACAGACAGGCCAGCTGCTGGCCGTGGCGGGTAGTATGCAGCCAGTGAGATTCCCAAACCAACTATGCTCAAGGGACAGTGAGCACATTCTGGGAGACACCAGAATGGACCCAGAGTGCCCATAAATGGCCATTTTCATGAATCTTTCCAGGGAGAGTCATAACACTCTGGCCATAGCTGAGCTCCTGGGCAAGTCAAGAGGGATGGAGGGACAGGAAGGTGGGGTCTCCACAGGGCACTGTCCACTGCAGAAGACAGTGACCCAGCCTACTACTGGCCAGCTCGTCTTCCCTTTGCTTCCCCGTGCTGCTCCTTACAGTCGTGGTGCCCAGAACAGGGAAGGCTGGGAAAACACCAGAACGTTGCCTTTGTCCGTAGCCCGGATGTAAACAGGAGTATTATCTCCCCTGGAGAAAGGCCATCGCTCCACTCAGACTCCCAGCCCACTCACGCTTTGCTCATCCAGCACAAAGGTCAGCCTTCCCAGCAGAATGTGTCATGGATGCTCAGGAATGCCCGAGCAGGCAGGGGCCTTGGACACCTGCAGGAGCTGGTAGAACACCCCCAGGCCACAGTGCTGTCTGCAGAAGCTTTACAAAGGTCCTTAAATACCAGCAGGCTTAACTCCAACATTCAAACTAGGAACAATTTTAGTTCTAGACCCCTTAAGATAAGTAACAGAAAATCACAAGCAAAACTAAGTTGTGGAATGAAACGTGCTTGGCCAATTCTAAGTTTTCCCCTTAATATCCTTTTACTTCTCATCCGCTTCTTTCGCCCTCAATAAGCATGTAGTGACAGGCAGGGAATAATAGCTCCCAAAGGTTTAAGGAAAAGATACATCAGAACAATTTTAAATTGAGAAAAGTATCTTTACCAATGCAGCTTTTCGTTAAATTGAGAAAACTATCAATTTTTATATCAGCAGAGACTACAACACATATGTGATGAAAAGCCAGTAGTTTCAGGCACACGGTTTGAGAATTCCTTATTATACCTGAACATCTCCTTTTCCAGATGGAGAAGTTGAGGTTCAGAAGGAAGCCAGTCGGTGGCAGAATGGGACCTAGAACCCAGGTCTTCTGGCGCTAAGCCCAATCCTCTCTCCACTCCATTTCCTTCTTGGGCTCAAGCATACCACGGACTGAACTACACACTCCCAAATGCAAACAGCCGTGCAGGCCCCAGACAGCTTGTAGGAACTCGGTTGATGTCACAGCTGTGTGTACTGAACACGCCCCCCACACCATGCCCCTGCCTCGGGGCGTCTCAGGACCCTTCTCTGAGCCCGTTGATCTCCAGGGAGCAGCTGGGGGTGTCCCCATCTGGTCTCCCTTCACACAGCAGACAGGCAGGGCTGCTTCTCACACCCTGTGTCTTCTCCTTATTTAGGGGTTAGATTCTTTTTAGGGCCATGGAGCCACAGAACAGTCTGATGAAATCGATGGACCCCTTCTTAGAAGGCTTTTAAATGTGTAAAATAATTATACAGGGTAATGAGGAGACTAAATATGTAGAAATACAGTTATCAAAATATGTATACATAAGTATATGATATAGTAATATACGTGCTTCTTTAGCAACACATTAAATAGCAAGGCCTAGAGCACATCTACAAATCATCATAATTCCAAAGTAGTGATCATTGTACAGTCGTCCCTCGACACACTTCGACTTTCGCAGCTTCACTCTAAAACCGTGACAGAGTGAAGCCAGAGTCGAAGCGCGAGGTGGCGAGGGACAACCGTATATAAATAGAGTCCTACTTTGCGGAAATTCATGTATCGCGGTAGAGTCTGGAACTGATGAACCGCGATAAATGAGGGCCGACTGTAAATGCTTTTGGATATTTGTGCAACAACTACAGTGTGATACAAATCTAAGTGTGATTTCCATTGTTGACAACTTGTGGGAACTCATAGTAACAGAGGTTTGTGCCTGTATCCTTAATTGAAATCCATGCTAAGTTTCAGGTAAATGTTGGTGAAAATGAAGTACAATTTTCTACCATCCAAGTTTATGAATTCTATGCACACAACCCACGAGGTTTAAGAACCCCAGATGCTGCCACATAGCCCCAGCACTTGTTAGATACAAGGTTTAGGGCACCCTGATGAGCTGACCCGGGGAGCAGAGAGACCCTGTCTGCAGTGGAGAACAGAGGACACTGAAGGCCGCAGTGGCCCCAGAACCATCCTCGCCACCTATCGAGCAACAGATACGACCTCGGGTATCTCCAGACCTCGAGGCTCAAAGAAAGACCCTGCCATGTGCAACACACTTGAGCTAAACCTTGCGAACAGGCACAGTCCTCACCAGCATCTCCACCTGCAGAAGGTAAAGCCTTCCTGGAGACACGGTGAGAGGAGGCACAGCCCACTCATGTCTTCTGGGACCCTGAACGTCTGGCGGCAGGGAGAGGGAAGGTGATTTAGCCGAGAGCTTCAAGGCAGAAGTAAGACTTCTCCAAGTCACCATCAGAACTCTTCCAGAACTCTCTTCCCACCTCGTACGTTCGGCCTCACTGTGTGACTCTCTGAGGTCAGCTTCACTTCGTCTAAGAGACTACGAGGCCACTGAAGGGGGCACCAGGCCCTATTCACCTCTGTGTGGTCAGTTCTTGGCCCAGGACGTGGAACCTGTGGGGGCTCAGTGAATGTCTGTGAAGTGAACAGCAGGAGAGAGGGGCCAGACAGGGGGCCTGGGAGGTCTCCCCAGCAGCTGCTTTCCCCACGTTCATCTAGGAGCCTGAAATATCCAGCACTATCATGAAGAGGAATGATAAGCAGGACAGAGATTAACTGTTCCCTGGCCATCTCTTCATCAAATACAGAGGTTGATGTAAATGATAGTAGGAAACACGAATGACACTAAAATATTTACCCACCAGCAGAGCATATTATTAAGCCAGAACGGGCACCAGCCATGGGCCCCTGATAGTCATACCAGAAGCACCAGGTAGACATCAGTCTCCTGGGAAGATAGTAAGTTAACTACAAGGAAAACAGACCTAAGAGAGGAACTTAGCCCATCTTGACTTATTTGCATAGACTCTATAATCAATATTTTATTTCCTTAAAGCAGCAGTTTCCAACCTTTGTCATCTCATGGAATACAGAAACTAATTACTAAAAATCTGTGGCACACCAAAATATATATTTTATTGCCAATCTGACACAAAAAAAAATAAGTATAATTTTGATTCATTGGCACTGGACAGCTATTGTGTTGGCTGCCGTCACTTTTTTATTGGACAACCTAAGAGGAAAGAGGTCAGTGCTCCTGACTACATAGCCAGGTATTGCATGTTTTAAAAATTCTTGCAGCACACCGGTTGGAAATTGCTGCCTTACAGCATTAGTTAGCAGCGTGAGCTTGTGGAAGTCACATCCCGCTCTCTGACAGAATGGAAAGGAATTCCAAGCCCTTCTAGTTCTAATATCTGATGGTCCCATTTTCTCATACCTCACAGATTGTATCCGGTAACAGAAACCCAACGAAACAAATAGCCAGCCGAGGGGGTGCCCAGGCCAGAGCCCTCAGCCAGGTCCGTCACTGACCCTTGCCCTCTGCCACTAGAGGGTGAGACGGAGACATAATCGGAGCCCAGGAACTCCTTCCGGCCCCTTTGGAGGAATCCTAGAGACCACTGGCAGCCCTTGTGAACAGATGAAGGGAAGACACGAAGGCCTTGAGAAAGAGCCACACCAGCCCCCTGCCACCTCTAGTTAACCCCTCGGCCCGCTTTTCACTCCCCTCAATGTCCAGTTTCTTTCATCCTGGGCAGTGCCTATCTCCAAGGCAAATGGACTGTGGAGCCCAAACACTGCCCCCGGAGAACCATCTTAAGAGACTAAGGGAGCAGGAGTGAGGAGACCTGGTTTCAAGACACAGCCCAGCTCCCCGCCAGCTTGACAAGGCCCTCGTGTTTCCCAGACAAGGAAACCATAGGGGCTAACCACCTCACTGGGGTTGCCGTGAGCATCGAGTGAGAATAACGAATGTTAATTTTTAAATAATAAACTCTCTGAAAAAGGAAATGGATATTTACCCGGGTTTGGGGTACCTGACTTCCCCTCCTTGCCTCTCTGGTATTCCTACCCCCAGACTTCCTCGTGGCCTCCCCTTGGAGACCAGGTCCAACCAGCCCTGCAGGCTCTGCTCTGCTCTGCTGTGCTGCCCCGGGGGCAGGGGCTGCTGGGCCTTTGTTGTGTTCCCTAAATGTCCCTTGGGGCAGTTAAGAGAGGCAGGTGAGAAGCCCAAGGCCCCAGCATGCTGCTTCAGGGTGGAGCAAGTGGGATAGGAACACCTCCAAAGCCAGGGGGAAATCATCACATTTCCCCAGTCATTAGCACAAGTCAACAGCAGCGTGGCGGCGACCCACACTCGTGCGTGCGTGCTTAACAGCCATCACCAAGAAACAGTAGGGACTAGGGCGTCATTAAACTCCACATTCGTATTTTCTCTGCATTCCCTGTAGCCTTTCCTAAGGATGTAAACCCCTACTTCATTCCTGAGGAGGAAATAGACTGATTTTCTCATGGAGTCAGCAGGGGGATGGGACTCCCACCCCATAGAAATACATCACTCCCCTCGGGGCCTGACAACCTGCTCTCAATGCCTGAGGCACAGCAATGGACAGGAAGACCTCCAGGGACATTGTCACCCTAGAAAACCAAACAGCAAGCTTTTCCTAAGGATTGGGAAATTTCCTAAGTCCTAGTTTTCCCAGTAGAGCAAACTCAGGAGTTTTGCGAACACAAGCTCCCTGCGGGTCAGAGAGAAGACAGCAGCAGTGGTGTCCGTCTCCACCGGGTGGCCCTCATTTGCCCAAATCAGCAGTGAAGAGGCAGGTGTCTCTGTCGCCCGTAGGCATCTCCAGCGGTGTCTTTACATAAAATTCTAATCAAATGGCCAAACGTAGGAAAACTGTGGTTTAGTCACCTGAAAAAATACTGAATAGTCTTTAAAATATGAACGTGGACAACGTTGATACCTGGAAATACACACACAGAATCAAAACGTGAAGCACCAAAGGGAAGAGAAGCAGCAATTATCACCCTATCGAAAACGTGCCCAGTAGCAACTGAAGTCGGAAATGAATTCCGCAATATTCGATCAGAGTTTGGTGGGTGCCACTGACCTGTAAGGCTGAGTGAGTAATTTTGAATGGGTTTCTCATAGAAATCCCATTTTTTCCCCGAATATCTTAAAATCAAAGTGAGACCAAAGCCTAAAAGACAGCCCAGCCTAGAAAGGGTGGGCCAGCTGAGCAGGTGGGCAGCTGCACCTGTTCTCCAAACAGCTGCCAGGGGCAGTCAGGCAGTGTCCCCGCTCCTGAGAGGTGCCAGCTCCAGATGCAGCTCAAGGCACAGAGAGGAGCTGTTCAGACCCCAGCAGGCCCCCAGAAAGTTGTTCAGACCCTCAAGGGCTCCAGCTGATGCATCTCTAACCAGTATGTACCAGCATAGCACTGGGGTTGGGGGTGGGGCATAGGACAGAAGAAGTTCATGGACCACTGGTCCTGTAGGAGGGGACAATTCATTCTCAATCTTGTGGGGGGTGGCACACAGTTGGAGGCAATCTGAATGGCCATTATCATTATGGGAGTGACTGGTACATTGTAGCGACTGCAAACTGTTCATGTATTAGAAAAAATGGATTAGATGCACATGCAGACTGTCAACAGTTGAAAAATACAGTGCTGAGTGAAGAAAGTGGGAAACAGGACGGGCTATCAAGTGCCTTATATAAATTCAAAATGCAGACGGTGCTGAGAAACTGTCACTGCCGAGAGGAGCCTAAGGAGCTACGACAACCAAATGTGACGTGGTATCCAGGATAGAATCCTGGGACAGTAGGTACAAACTAAGGAAATACAAATAAAGTATAGATTTTAATGATAATGTGTCGATATGGCTCATTAATAGTGTCATATGTACCATATTCATGTAGATGTTAATAATAGGGGAACCGGGTACAAGGCATACGGGAACTCTGTCTCCTTTTTCCGTAACTCTAAAACTGTTCTAAACAATAAAGCCCGTTTTTAAAATGAAAAGAGAAAAATATGTAAAACAAGAACAACACTACACATTTCCCAGAAACACAAGGCCCTGGAGTGATCTCCTGTGGAGCAAGCAGGCAGCGAAGAGCGAGCCGGGAATTTAAATAAGTAGCAAAGGGGTCTTGGTGCAGAATGACGATAATAACGCACCATGACTGAGAAGTGTAATTAACTCAACTCGTTGCATCAGAGGTCCCCAAACTAATAACAATAATAAATCTGAATGGCCATTATCATTATGGGAGTGACTGGTACATTGTAGCGAAAACAGAGAGAAAACAGAGAGAGAGAGAGAGAGAGAGAACCCTGTAAGACAGTAGGTCCTGACAGCTGTGCGTGGTGGAGACCCTGGTGACGGAAGGGCCCGGAGAAGCTGAGTGACCTGAAATAGCCCCGTGAAGGAGGAGTTAAGTAGACCTTGAAGCCAGGGGTGGGGGCTGGGAGGTGGGAGCTCTTGGTGGTTACACAACTGGGACAACAATCCAGGGCCCACTCCACAGCTCTAACACTGGTCAATCCCAATCTCCAGCCAAAGCCAGGAAAGTCCAATAGCAACTAAAATAAAACATGCTGGAGGATGGCAGAGATTGGCAGGAATACTAGTAGTATTCCTAGTAGTAACAGTCAACAGGACAGTTAGATTTGAATTTCAGATCAACAATGAATATTTTTGGTGTAAGTCTATCCCCAATGTTTCATGGGACATACTTATGCTAAAAAAATATATATTTGCTGTTTGTTCTGAAATTCAAATTTGACTAGGAATTGTGAATTTTTATCTGCTCAATCTGACAACTCTAAATAGTAATAATAGCAGGAACACTGACTCCTTGCTGCTCTAGATACTTGATTTTAGTTGTCTTATGTCATATTCATAACAACCCAATAAAGAATAATGTATTGTTAGTCCCACTTCATACACATGGGAAATTTGACTCAAAAGGATCAAGTCACTTTCCCAAGGTTGTGAGGCTGGGATGTGAACATCTGCATTCGGACTCTGGAGTCCGGGTCTCGAGCATCTGCTGCTTCCCAATGGAGCGAGGAAACCAAGCCCGGCCTCCACACCCTGACCCCTACAGGCAGGTGTGTGCACTGCAGCCTGCCCTACAGCAGTGCCAAAAGTTCTCTGGCCCTCAAAACACGCCACTACCTCAGGAAACCGTCCCACCAGATCCCAACCAGAGGCACCAAGTGAACTTTGGGTTTCAAAAAGTGAAAATCATCACTCTCACAGCAAGGGAGACCCAAACAGCCCTAAAAGAGCACACTGTCCCCACACTGGTGGAAAGAATAACAAGAGAAGTAGATCCTGATTTAAGGGTCTGATAAGCAGCCTAAGTCAGCACAACTAAGGTCTGAGCCAGACCACATGCCATTCTGCCTGGGGACACAGAAATTAATGAGTGACCTCTGGGGGTCCCTTCCAGTTTGGGGACAGCATTAACTTCAATCTTACAAAACGGGTTTCTGATGAGAATGGCCCCTCAGCCCTCAGCATGACACCTCTTGAAAGAATCATAATGAGCATTCATTGAGCATCTACAATGTACCAAACATTGTGCTGGATGTTTTCATGGCCCTGGTCTCATCATGGGACATGTAGCAGGGTGTCTATCATTTTGTAGATGAGGAAACTGGGACTCAGGGAAGTCACTTATTTATTCAACTAACATTTGTTAAACACCTACTACTTTATTGTTTACTCTGTCCTAAGTGCTGGGGATACAGCAGTGAACCAAACAAGACCCCTGCCCTGGGAGCAGGTGGGGCACAGATAAAAATAAACAAACAAGTAAACCTCTCATGCTCTTCCAGGTAGCAGAGTGACGGGTCGGGGGTATTCCACCTGGGATGGTGAGGACAGATGCATGGAAGGAGCTCGCATTTGAGCAGAGGTGTGGTGTAGGGGAATGAGTATGCACAGCCCTGGGGAAGGGTGCGGACGCAGAGGGGACAGCCGGAGCAAAGGCCCTGAGGTGAGGGTGAGTAATACATACAAGATAAGACTGGTGGGCTGGAGCAGGTGCAGGAGGGTGGGTAGGGTAGGAAATGAGTTTGGAGAGTATGGTGATGGCAGGTCATTTTTAAAGGATCACTGTGGTATGGAGAAATGGATGGGTAAGTGAATGAATAAATAAATAGATGGATGGATGGATGGATGGATGGATGGATGGATGGATGGATGGACAGACAAATATGTAGATAAATGGATTTCCTTAGGCTGGTTACAAACCAGAGGTGAGACTATATGTAGCTCACATGTTTGGTTCCCAAATTATCAACTCAGTTGATTCAGTTCCCAAATAATCAACTCCCTCAGGGGGTCCCAGGCAAGCACATGCCTTAGTGAAATAGATCCCATAAAGCAGAATTTTGATCCAAAGTTCAAGAGGCAAACAGGGTCTTCATCCCAAGGAACCATTATGGAGAAGGCCCCAGGATGGGGCCTGAGAACACCAGGAAGAAATGTCTTGCCTTCAGTCTCTGCTAGGCTGACTCCCACAGAACAGACTGGCGCATGCACACACACACACCCCTACTTCCTGGGATCCCCTAGATAGAGTCACTAGATATACCAAGACTCTTCCTCAAGTCCTTGGACAAGAAAATCTGGTTTTTCCATCAGGAAAAACACACACACACACACACACACACACACACACACATAGCCAAGGCTCCCTGCAGGTGACACTGATCACCAGGAGCCCGGCCCGGCAGGGCCATCCCATCCCACAACCCCGTGACACCTGCCCAACCTCACCTCCAAGTCCTTCTCGAGCTCCAGCCCAGCCTCCATCAGGTTGTGCTCAAACTCCTCCCGCTGCTCCTTCCTCTCCTCCTCCAGGGCATCGAGCCGCCCCAGCTCAATGTCACGAGAGCCCCCAGCATGGGGCTCCTTGCCAGTCTCCCCGTTGGAGACGATGGCCAGCGAATGGCCAGGGGACCCGTGGCTGGGATGCGCCCCACGTTTCCGGTAGTGGTAGGCAAGCACATAGTCGACCTTCCTCTGGTTGTCATGGAAGTGCATGCGACTCGGAGGGGCCTCTGAGGACACTGGCTCGTTGTCATCCAGGTAGTTGTTGATGACCTGACCAGAGGAAACAGAGCGGGAATAGTGAGGTCTGGTGAGGAAGCGGTGAGAGACAGGGGAGGCTAACCTTGCTCTGGGCCCAAAAGGGCGTACTAGGAAGTAAGCCCCTCAGGCCCAGAGGCCCCAGCTGTCCCAATGAAAGGACAGAGGGGCCCAAATTCATCTGCCACACCCAGCCCACACACAGCCCTCCACCCACCTTTCCGCAGCCCAGGCATGGGAGCCTTCACACCTGCTCCAGCCTTCATGCACACACGTACACTCACGTACACAGACTGCACACGCAGCAGCAAACCCTGCACAGCCACATCACCTGCCTCCACACAGAGCCACAGGCCGCCTCTGGCACACGCACAGTCACTGCACCCAGCCTGCCCACACCAGCACTCCTGCACACACACTGTGTGCGCGTACGACACCTGGGTGCACTGACACACACAGCCCTCCACGTGCACGGTGGCACACCCACCCCCTTGCAGATCCTCCACCACGCATATGTACACACAGTACTCACTGGCAGGGTCTCTGAATCCATTGGAACAAAGGCCAATTTCTGGTCACCTGGCCCACCCCCACCTCTCACCCCACAGGGATTCACTATACACTGTGCCCCTCACAGCCCCACATCCTCCTCTTCCTCCTCCTCTCCAGCCACTGGCGAGGATCCTGCCAGAGATGGCAGCAGGGGACTGACCCCTGCTCTCGTCCACCAGTGGAGATGGTTCGTTGAGAGAAAAGGAGCAGAAAGAATAAGGCGGAGCAGAGGAGGGACCTGCCTCCCCTTTGGGTGTTTCCCTGTTTGTTACTGGTTTGATACCCAGCTGCCTCAGCAGCCACCTGAGAGGTCACCTGGGCAACCAGGCACAGGGGAAAGCCTCCAGAGCCACCACAGCAGAGGTGGGAGGGGAGCCAGAGTCTGCAGACCAACAGGTGGAATCACCTGGCCTCTCACGCCTCCTCCTTCCCTGTCCTCCTCTGACCAAAACCCCAGGTCTCTCTCTCTCTCTCTCTCTCTCTCTCTCTCTCTCTCTCTCTCTCTCTCTCTCTCGCACACACACACACACACACACACACACCACACACCTGCTCCCCCAGTGGAGTTGCCCCAGTCAAGAGGCTCCCCGTAGGGCCCCCCACAGGGCGAGCCATCCCCCCAAGCCCAGTACTCACAGAGCTGCTGTGGGAGCTTGCTCCACCAGAGAGCTGGCCAGAATCTTGGTTGGAACAGCCCTGCAGACCTGGGGCTCGGGGACCCAGCACCTTGAGGTATTGCTGTCCTTGTATGGGGCCCTGGCTGCCCCTGGCCACTGCCCGAGGGCTCAGCCTGCGTGGGGAGCCCGGGAGCAGGGGGATATCTGTGAGAGGGAAAGAAAAGAGGCAAAGCCACTTCAGGTGATGGGAAACCCAGGACTCAGAGAAACTGAGGCACCAAGGGAGAGACACAGGGGGTGGTCCTAAAAAATGGCCATGTCTCCTCAGAGCCTTAGTGATCCAGGGTCCCACTGGCCACAGGGGAGAGGACAGTGAAGAAGGAAGTGGGGGGGGATCTTTCCCCACAACACACACTCACACACACACTCACACACACACAGCTTAGCGCCACCAGCAGGAGCCCCTATGGATGAGGGCCATCACAATCTCTTATAATTCCCGGACAAGAGGGTGGCATCAGGCGAGCCAGGGTGGGTGGAACACTGTCTGGAGAGACACCCTGAGTTAATGCCAAAGGCTTAGGCTTCAGGGCCTCTCCTGGGGCAGCTGGAGCAGCCAGCACCGCTCCTCAAGGAAAGAGCGAGGAAAAGCAATGGTGGGCCCGCTGAGGGCGGGAGTGTCCTCTGACAAAGGGCAGCCTCCAGTGCCCTTGAGGGGTCCCCACACACCTGCTGGCTCCACCGAGGCCTCAGAGCTCCATGGCCCCTTCTCGGCCCTCCCCAGGCCTGCAGCTGCACTGCGCTGCTATTTCAAAAGACTGCCAGCATCGCTCTGGAGCAGCGGTTCCCAACCTGTGGGTCGCAACCCCTTTGGGGGTCAAACGACCCTTTCACAGGGGTCGCCTAAGAAATAACAGTAGCAAAATTACAGTTACAAAGTAGCAACGAAAATAATTTTATGGTTGGGGGTCACCACAACATGTGTAACTGTATTAAAGGGTCGTGGCATTAGGAAGGTTGAGAACCACTGCGGAGGGAAAGGAACCCAGTGGGTGATGGAACTGCGGCATGTTATAATTGGAGGGGACTGAGAGGTGAAACACCCCATCTCTGCTTTGCACCAAAGTCCCAGACAGGGGCCTCAGGTTGCCAAGGTCTTGCAGCTGATCAGACTCAGTCTCTTCCCACCTCTGAGAAACACTTCCAAAGAGAGAAGCATAGCCCAGTGCACCTGGGCTTACCTGAACTCTGCCACCTGGGCTTAACCCTCAGCTCCGACACCTGGGATTAACCCTCAGCTCTGACACCTGGGCTTAGACCTCAGCTCCACCACCTGGGCTCAGACCTCAGCTCCACCACCTGGGCTTAACCCTCAGCTCCGACACCTGGGCTTAACCCTCAGCTCCGACACCTGGGCTTAACCCTCAGCTCCACCACCTGGGCTCAGACCTCAGCTTCACCACCTGGGCTCAGACCTCAGCTCCGCCACCTGGGCTTAGACCTCAGCTCCACCACATGAGCTCAGACCTCATCTCCACCACCTGGGTTTAGACCTCAGCTCCACCACCTGGGTTTAGACCTCAGCTCCAACACCTGGGCTTAACCCTCAGCTCCACCACCTGGGCTTAACCCTCAGCTCCGACACCTGGGCTCAGACCTCAGCTCTACCACCTGGGCTTAACCCTCAGCTCCAACACCTGGGCTTAACCCTCAGCTCCGACACCTGGGCTTAACCCTCATCTCCACCACCTGGGCTCAGACCTCTCAGCTCCACTACCTGGGCTTAACCCTCAGCTCTGCCACCTGGGCTCAGACCTCAGCTCTGCCACTTGCTGACCCTGACACCTCTCTGAGCCTGTTTCTTCCACTGTAAAACAAGGAGAATCCAAAACTTGCAGGATTGTAGTAAGAATGAGAACTAGCAATGTGATGCTAAGTACCCGGGATAGTCATTAGCCTATGTGTGTGCAATAAAACGTGGTTATTATAATTATTCTTATTATTTTCATTTTAAACTGTGTGTGAGCATAAATCATACCTTGTACATCAAGCTTGGCCCTTGGCTCCTGCTGAATGAATGAGTGAATTAATTAATCAATTAATTAATTGACAAACAGCAGTTCCTCCTGGTCTCTTGAAGTAGAGCTTCTGTCCCGTTACCAGGTTGTGGAGCAGCCTCTGTGTGCCCAACTCTCTGCTGGGCAGTTTCAGTAAATTTTAGCATCTTTCATGCAGGAAACACAATGATGACCAGCAGAGTAAAGCTTTCATAATTTTTTTCTATATTGTGGGCTCTAGCCGGTACTGTGGGAGACCAGAAAGCGAGGTCAAGGTAGGCTTCCAGATGAATTAAGCCTACAGCTGGTCTTGAAAAGTGTGTGGCTTCTGGAAGACACTCCCTAGAGGCAGAACACAGTGCAGGAGTGGACATGCATGCCGGTGGTGCAACACGGGGCCTCCGGCTCAGGACATCAAGGGAGGGGCTGCTTCCTTGGCCTCTGGTCTTGCCTCGTCCCTCCTCCTCATGTCTTTCTGCATGCTTGCCCACCAACTAGCCCAGGGCAGAACTGAAAGCAGGACTCCACAGCTCAGGGAAGGCCTGATTACCTCCAGATGTACACCTCAAAAGCCAGACCATCCTGATGTGTACCTGGGCAGAATAAATGTGATGGTCATCAGGGTCCACCCTTCCTTCACAACTATATTCACATTCACAATTGTGACTTAGGACAACTCAGATTCAGAGTCAGCCCAAAGCTTCAGTCAAACCACTATCCAGGAGTCACCATGCCCTAAAGCTGCCACCTGGGTTTGAGGCTGGCCTCCAGGGCCCCACTAGCCATCCTGGCTGTTGCCTCTGCTTGGCCTCTGACACAGACATCACAGCTGCCTGGGCCTTGCTTTCATGTCCACCTTCTCCCCCAGCCAACGATTAGAGCACAGCCTGTAGTTCAGTCGTTCAGCTCCAGGAGGACATCCCAGGCACTGATGACACCGATGTGCAGATACCCAAGAGAGCTGGCTTACACCATGAGATGAAGCTGAGGGGAGTTGCGGGTGCAACCTGACCATTGGGAAGGATGGGGCAGGTGAACACACTCCAAGCAAATCCTTCTAAGAAGCTGAGAAGAGGTGAGTTGAAGTTGATCAGAAGTAAAGGCCACCATACACAGCTTAGGGAATGTGTTACTACTTAGAGAAATGTAATCATCCTTCCTTCACGGACCATTCACTTGGCTTTGACACTTGCTGCTTGAACAGCAGATCCCTGGGTGTTTATGTCTTAGCTGTCCTCCTGGGCTGTGGGTCCCCATCTCTGCATCAATTAGATGGGTGTTCACAGGCTTGGACCTGGGGCTTCTTCTCTATAGTTTCTTTCCCTGGACACTTTCACCCACTGCTATGGCTCCACTTATCACCTATGTGTTCATGACTCTCTAAACTTCTCCCTTAACACTACCTTCCTCTAGCCACCCGATCACCCATTCCCCTGCCTACCCGGCTTCACCAGCTGGATGCTTCAGAGCCCTCTCAAAACCAGCATGTCCAAAACCTAACTGAGGCTCCTCTCCACAAGGTGATTCTCTTCCAGTGTTCCTATTGCTATAAATGCTGTTACCGTGTACTCAGTCCACCTACCAGAAATCTACAGGCAGCCTTGATACCTTCTTCCCTCATCCCACATCCAACTTGTCACCAATCCTGTGGCTTTTACCCCTGAAATATTTCCCAGATCCATCTGTTTTTCACCACCTCCCTGAATATCACCCTATTCCAAGCTACCACCCTCATTCACCTGGATTACACCAATAGCCTCCCAATGTCCCCGCTTTCTCCTCTTCATTGTTCTCCACAAGGCAGCCAGGGAGTCCTTTCAAATGTCCCTCTGGCCATGACACCCTCATGCATGGACACTTCTGGTGCTTACCACCACTCTCAGGCTGGGAGACCTGCATAATCTGGCCTGACCACATCTCCCCTCACCTCTCCCCATGTCTTGTTGGGTCTCTTGAGTGCCAGCCACACTGTTCTGTTTTCAGACTCTTTTTTTCTTTTTTTTAATCCTCATCTGAGGACATGCTTATTGATTTTAGTGAGGGGGAAGAAGGGGAGAGAGAGAGAAACATCAATGTGAGGGAGAAACATCAATCGGTTGCCTCCTGTACACATCTGACTGGGGACTGAACCCACAACCTGGGTATGTGCCCTGACCGGGAATCGAACCAGCTACCTTTTGGTATACAGGATGATGCTCCAACCAACTGAGCCATACCAGCCAGGGCTGCTTTCAGTCTCTTTAATGCACCATACTCCCTCCCAGCCCCGGGACCCTGTGCATATTCTTCCCTCTAGCTAGAACATGCTTCTCCATCTAGCGCTCTTTCGGTCATTGGAGACCCAGAAAATCAAAAGTAGTACATTCTTCTTCCAAAAAGCTGCCCATCAAGGTGTAAGACAGGAATAATCAGATACTACTAATAAAGCTAATTTCCTTCCATCCCAGACATGGTTGAAGTCCACAAGCTGAGGTGGTACGGGGAGAGGGTCCCACAGACATATGTAAAGTCATCAGAGTAAGGCCTCTGAGCTTCATCCAGTGGCCTTCCTTGGTCAGCAGGAGCCACAGAGAGTGGGGCTCAGGGAGCACCTTTTATTATCTGGTGTCACCCAGTGACGATAACCCACTGGTAGAAGCCCATTGACTGGTCCACTCAATGGGACTCCCATGCCCCCAAGCCTTTGTCCAGATCCACAAATGACCACTCCAAATGACCACCCCATATGTGACTGGCCCCTCTTTCGATCGTCCAGGACCCTCAAAAGGCATTAGAGCATCAAGGTTGGGGAAGGAAAACCCTCCTCGTCGTCAAAGTGTAACCAGATGAAAATGACCTGAGGCCTCAGGCTCGGCGTGGACAGAGGGCAGTCCCACCTTGGCGGCAACACCTGCCCACACCCATATCCTCCCCAATCCATTCTCTTCCTCCACCCCCAGAGAGTCTATTAAAGTTATATATCACATTACTCCACCCTCCCACCCAAAGCCCTTCAATGATTCCCCATTGCCAGAGTATAGAATCTTTACCGTGAACCAAAAGGTGCTACATATATTCTCCAACCTTGTTCCTGCCCTCCTCCCCATTCCTCACGTCTTTGAAACTTGAATTTCCTGACTATTATTTTCTCCTTTTGTGAGGCCTTGAAGCACAGTGGAGCCATGGGAACACTTGATCATGGGGGTGGGGCTGCACTGTTTGAGATTAAGGAGGAAATGAAGGAAAGGTGGGCAGTGTTCTGGTCTTAGCCTGCTGTTTGGGGGGCACCTGAAGCCTGTCTGAGTGGTCCAAGACCACGGGGGAACAGTCTTTGTCAGGCCGAGACTAAGAAAATCAATAAATGCCAGGCAGTGACTTGGGACTACATGGGTGGAACGCGGGGGTAGGCTCTACAGAAGGCCAGTTGAGAAGCATGAAGGTTGACTTGACCACACTGTTCTCCTTCCCGCTGTACAGCCCTCCCAGGACTAGCCATCAGCACTCTGCCAAGGGCAGGCCCCTGCACCGAGCGAAGAGGGAGCTCAGCCAGGAGGAGCCTTGGTGCCTAGCCCTGGCATTGCCATAATTTTGGGAAAATATATATATTCTTTATGCTTAATTATTCCTTCCATGATTGGAGGGTGAGGGTGTCTTTTCCTCGTAGGATGAATGGGATAACAGAGAAAAGATAAAAATTCCTTGGAAGTACATGAACTATGGGAATGAAAGGATCCTTATCAAATCCTACTAGGAGCTTCAGTGCGTGCCCCTCCATCTGACTTCTCCACTTCATTCTAGGTGCTCTGCTCCAAGTCCCCAGAATTCCCTTTCTCTCCTA
Organism: Tadarida brasiliensis; assembly: GCA_030848825.1. Lineage (NCBI taxonomy): Eukaryota > Metazoa > Chordata > Mammalia > Chiroptera > Molossidae > Tadarida > Tadarida brasiliensis. Next base: position 23,745,438 of record CM061263.1, read on the forward strand.
CCCACCTGCTGGCTTACTCTCCACTTCCCCCTGGACGCTTTCCTGGATTACACAGGAGAAGCATCAGTCTATCCCCATCACAACAAGGGCACTGATTTCCTGAGACCACCACACACTTTTTTGCCCTATAGGTCCAGCCTGGCTGTTTTAGGGACAAACTCTGTTCCTTCCAGTTGGATCCAACCTCCACCATCCCACTGGGCTGCAGGTACCTTAGGTTGTGCTACAGAGGCAGATGAAGGAACAGGATCAGAGATTTTGAGAGAAAAATAGTAGACACTAAAGTCAGGGACAGGTCCCAATCTAAAAGAAAAAAACAGGTAGAGCTGGTTTTTAGAGTCCTGTCAATGCCTGCCTGCCTTTTCACTGTCTCTTCCCTGAGCTGCCCCAGGCCCCTCCCCACCTTTGGTTGCCTCCATATGCTAAGCCTGCACCTTCCCATCCCCCGTCAGGGCCTTTAATACCCATTCCTTCATTTGGCTATTGGCTGTCATGGCTAAGAAGCTAATTTACACCAAAGTACAAACAGCCCATGCTGACATCTTGAGATAATATACATGAAAGCATTTTGAACTCTTTAAAGGGCCCTACAGATGTCACTAGCCCACATGTTTGCAGGGGCAGGGGTCTTAGCTGAAGGAACACTCTCTAATGGCGGGCACTGGTACATTGTGTCAGGGGAAGGGAGAGATGCTGGGAGGCAGAAGTTCTTCCTGGGCCCTTCCAGTCACCCACAGCTCTGGACAGTTTGACAATAATCTTCGGGGTCCCAGCAAAGGCTCAGAGCTTGGAGGCGCCTCTGAGTAGGGAGCGGATGGCGGAGGATGTGGAGAACTTGTTAGAGAAAGAAAGTCTCGGGCAGCAGGTGATGGGGGAAACTGGAGCTAAGGGGCCAGGACACAAGCAAGAGGAAGGCAGGGCCAGGCTGGGCAGAGAACGAGCAGGAGGTGGGTTCACCAGGCATGGAGGGGGTGGGGTGAGTCATCAGGGCCCGAGGCGGTTCCTGGAGCCTCCAGGAGAGAAGCACAGGAGAAGTTCTCCTGAGGGAGCTGGATTCCAGGCATCGGGGCTTTTCCTCGAAGTGTTCCTCATGGCATCATCACTGTCTCTTTACTGACCACCGGCAGGTGAAATGTGCAGTGCTCTGAAAACTCGGGCAGCCTCTGTCACTAGCCTTTCAAAGCCACTGCTCTGGCAAAACCAGACTGGCCAGGGCTGCCCTGAGGGGAGACAGAGCATCCAAACTCTCCCAGGACAAGAACAACACTCCAAGTGGAGATGGTCCTACTAACAGGAAGGCCTTTCTCGGGAGCCTCAGAGAGAGCCAGTCACTTTCAGATTTTGAAGGCACTCACCCTGGACCCTCCCCAAGCATCCTGAGATGCATGGATTTCATTTCAGCTAGGATGGTCTCACCCTGCTTCCCTGCATGAATTTGACCCAGGACAACAGCCTAAGTTTGAAGCTCCAAGCTCGAAATTTGGACCCAATGGCCCTGCTGATTATCCCTCCTCTTGCCCCATAGGTCCTGCTAAACAGCATCTTTCTCAGCCTCTGCACCTGGCCAGAGAAATCAGAAAGACAACCCTTCGGTTACCTCCACACAAAGGGCTCAGTTCAAATCTGCATCCTCAGCTCTGCTTGTCTTATAGCCTGGCTCCAGAATAGCACACTCTTTGTGAATAAATGTTTTCAAATTGCAACATTATTCACAGTGGCCAAGACATGGAAACAACCAAAGTGTTCTTCTACAGATGACTGGATAAAGAAGATGTGGTACATATATACAATGGAATACTACTCAGCCATAAGAAAAGATAAAATACTGCCATTTGCAACAACATGGATGGATCTTGAGAGTATCATGTCAAGTGAAATAAGTCAGACAGAAAAAGTCAAGAACCATATGATTTCACCCATATGTGGGATATAAAATGGAAGCAATGAATGAACAAACAAACAAACAAACAGAAACTTAGGCAACAGTATGGTAGTTACCAGAGGGGAAGGGGTGGGAGATAGTAAAGGGCAGAGGGGGTCAAATATATGGTGACAGAAGAAGATTTGACTTTGGGTGGTAAACACACAATGCAATATACAGATGATGTATCATAGAATTATACACTTGAAACCTACATAATTTTATTAACCAATATCACCCTAATAAAATTTTTCATTTAAAAAAAATGTTTTAAAAGAACAGCCCTCTCACTCAATGCTCAAACATCCTTTTCCTGATGACGACCCTACCACAAGGGCATCCTTACCTCGAACCTGGCTGGATAAGTGCGTTTTCTAGCCTCCCTGCCACTAATCCTGCTCCCCTCAGATCCTCTTCAATCCTCCCCAGTCCTCCATCCTCCTCGCACACTGCAGCTAGTACTACCATTTTGAAACAATCTGACCAAGTTACTCCCATTCAGTGGATTTGCACACTTCTTAGGATGAAGACTAAACTGTCTAATACGACATACAGAGCCTTTCAAATTCTGGGCCCTGCCTACCTGTCTGAACTGCTTCATCTCCTAACATCCATCCACAGCCTGCCTCCGCGGCCCTCCCCTCTTGCACACACCATCATGCCATCCTCCAAGCACAACAACTGAACATTCTTGGAGTGGGGGGTATATATCATCTCTCACATCTCTATTCATTCATACCAGAACATTTTATTTCCCAAGCACTGCATAATATGTTGGAAATAGAAGGTTAAACAGAACATAGTCCTTTCCACCAACCCCTAGGTTTTCTCATAAGGAATGATGACTAATAAGAAAGGAAGATAGATTAGTAAGGAGATAATTTCAGGAACGAGATGAGAACAAAGTCAGAGTATGAACAAGGACCTACAGAAGCAGAAGCCCTCAACTCTGCCTAGAGCCTTCCAGAGTACATGAGTTTTGAGGTGCATCTAGAAAAGTAAGTATCTTCCAGTGGGCAAGGGAGGAAAGGAGATTCCAGGGAGAAAGGCAATCATTTGCATGGACCTTTGCAATCAGCCACTGGGCTTAGTTGTTTTGGATCATCAACCTCACAAGAGCAAAGAGTGACTGCCTCCATCTGTTCCTTTTCCATCCACATAATCCCCTTAGTATCCAACTATATGGTGGGATTTGAGGGGCACAGGAAGGACCCCTCTGATTTACAGTACAGACTTTTAAATGATTTATAAGGCCCTTTGCCATCTTTACTGTCAACCTTCCCAGTATTAATCATCTGCTAGTCACTACACACACACACACACACACACACACACACACACACACACACTCCAGAGACAATGAACTACCTGCAGCTTCCAGAAGGTGACACGCTTTTCTTATCTTTGGTCTTTAACATTGTTCTTCCTTCTGCCCCTAAACATCTCTCCTCAATTCTATGCCAATCCCAGTCCTCACTCTGTTAACATGCAGGGTTCACAAGTTATAATAACATTAAAGAATTATAAGCAGGGACGCAACATAATTAGAATTACATTTGAAAGATCATTCTGGCTATAGTGAAGATAAATGGGATGTCAGGATAAGGATGGATGGATGGATGGATGGATGGATGGATGGATGGATGGATGGATGGATGAATGGATCCCTAACTCCTTTGCTGCTACAGGTGACCCTTCATAAAACTTTTATTTCACTGGTCACTCTGCCACTCGAAAACCTCCATTGTCCTGAGGCTTACAAACAATGTGGCATTCTAGGACTTCCATATCTGGCTGTTACATACCTCTGCTGCTTAGTTTGTCCATCAGATAAGAACATTCCTCTTTAGCTAAACGTATCTCCAAACTGATCCTTCCCCTGTGCCTTTGCTCATGCAGTCATCCCTGCTTGGAATGTTCTCTCCACTTGTTTAAGTCCCATCCAGATAAAGTGCTACTCCTACACCCACCCTTCCTTAATCACTTAAGGAAGTCCTCAAAACATTCAGAAAGTTTGCCTGTATGTCTTTGCATTCCTAGCACAGGACTCTGGGTACAACAGAGGCTCGGTGAATGTTTGGAGGCAATGATGTAGGGAATTAGGGAATCCTTTATTATAAGTGAATTTTGAACAGAGTGGCTTCCCCTCTGAACTGAATGCAGACCTGCCCTAAGCATAACAACAGCTACAACAACCCTGACAGCTGACATCTCACATGTGCTGGGTACTGTTCTAAGCATTTTACATGTATCAATTCATTTAATCTTCAGGATAACCCTATCAGATAGGTACTACTGTTGTCCCATTTTACTGATGAGGAAACTGAGGCATAGAGTGATCAGACAAGTTTCCCAAAGTCACCAGCTAGTAAGTGGCACACTCACAATCCACACTTTTAACCACTGGGCTAATCTGTGCTGAGGAAGAGGGACAACCAAGACAACTTGATAAGTCTGTACTTCCTGACTAGACATTCTTAACATCCCTCACTCCTCTAAGAAAGCTTTTTAATAAATAGCATTTACAGTCAATGCTCACACTCAAAATCCTAAAAGTGAAGAGCAAGGACAAGAAAAGAATAAGAAATTCATTTCAGGAAGCACTTTTCTCAATGACAAAATCCACAGACTGGGACTTGGACGAGTTGCCCAAATGAAACCTACTCGTTGGCAGCCCATTCTACACTGTGTTTTGAAGTGTGGCAGATGAGATTAAAGTATAAATGGTCCTCCCTCTATGTTATACAGAAGTAGCCAGTCTACAACATAATTGGTCCAAACTGTTCTGTTAGCTAGTCAATCATAACCTGTTTTGCAAGTGCATTGGCATGAAAAGCATGATGATACAATGGTGAGCAAAATGTTACCCTCCTCCAGCCCCTCTATACTACACACACACACACACACACACACACACACACACACACACACACTTTAATGAGGTTGATTGACTCCTCTCCTGGGTGTAATTGGTTGGTTCTCTCAATGTCCCTCATCCTCCTCCACCACCCAGAAACATCTCCCATCTCTGACCCTTCTCTTCCTCCTGGGTATGACCAAGATTGATGATCCCTTTCTTATTCCTATCTCTCCTAAGAAGGTGGAACAGATTTCTGTTGCCTAAAATAGACTGGGTCCAAGGTTCAAGCCTAAGACAGCTCTTCCAATCATAGCTTCCCTTCTCAGGCTGCTGAGACCTTTGGTTATGGATGAGATCTGAGGGTTACAGAAGGATTCATCAGGTGTGAGGGACATTGATGAACCTGAGAATTTTATAAAATATTCCAAATCTCTACATTACAGCATTGTTAACTGACCCGAGTATGTTCATGTCATACAGACAGTTAGCTTCATCTGTTAGACTGGGCTCTCCTTGAGGACAGGAATAGTGCTCATCTGTTCACCACTGTATCCTTAACCCTGAGCACAGGACTGGCACACAATCGGCTATGGGAGCAGGGCAAGGGCTTTCCCATTTTGGAAAAAGGGAGTCGCAACAGCAAGCATCAACTAAGATGGTAATAGCATGTAGAAGAATTGTTCATGAACACACTTATGACACCTCTAGAAACTTCCATAATTGCTGGGTCAGACTTTAAGAGGGACTAGAGATCTCATAACTGAGGATGAGGGGAAGGCTTAAGAGACACATTTTTTTAATTTCTCACAACTCCACCTCTACTAGGCTCCTGTGGCCTATCCAAATATAGATCACTCTTACTTAAAACCAGACCATCCTCATTTGACTATCAGTGAAGTTATGACCACCATGTTCAGAACTAGAAGAAGTAGTTCTGGAGAAGGAGAAAAAGAGGCAACAAGACCTACTCTGTGGGGAGAAGGAGATAGACATGGAAAGTCAGGCTTAAAATACTGGGATTCAGCAGTTGGGAAAAGTGAGAACAAATGGAGACATTTGTTTTCAACCTTGAATGCAGATTGGAATCACCAACATGGGTTCAAATATTGATGTCTGGGCTCCACCTCGATTTGTCTGGAGTGATTGTATTGTGCCACCAGGGTTGAGACCACTGATCTGTAGAATCACTAACAAAATCGAAAAGGTGAGCACAGATCCAGTCACAAGGACTTAAAATATTAGAAGGAAGGAGAACCACCTAGAACTTAAGGTCAGCTTAAGACAAATAAAAACAAGTGCCATTTATTTTTTAAATTTTTGAATTGCCATTTGACCCAGTGATCCCACTTCTAGGAATATACTCTAAGAAGCCTGAAACACCAATCAGAAAGAATACATGTACCCCCATGTTCATAGCAGCACTATTTACAATAGCTAAGATCTGGAAACAGCCCAAGTGTCCATCAGTGGATGAATGGATAAAAAAGCTGTGGTACATATACACAATGGAGTACTATGCAGCTGTAAGAAAGAAAGATCTCTTATCCTTTGAGACGACATGGAGGGACCTCGAGAGTATTATCCTAAGCAAAACAAGCCAAGCAGAGAAAGACAAATATCACATGATCTCACTTATTTATGGAATATAATGAACATAACAGTCTGAGGAACAGGGTAGACCCAGAGATATGGAAGTAGGGTATAGACTGACACCCCTCAGAAGAGGGGGTGGTGGGGGAGGGAAGAGATAAACCACAGAACTTATGCGCATGTATGCATAACTGATGGACATGGACAACAAAGCTGGGGACAGGGTGGGGGGATGGGGAGGAGGGTGTCAATGGGGAAAAAAGGAGAAACATCTGTAACAAAAATAAATTAATTTAAAAAATAAATAAAAATAAAAAAATATATAAATGGAAAAAAAAATAAAATGAAATATCATTTGATGAAAAAAAAAAAAGTGCAATTTTCACAGTGAAGATAAACGTTTAGAACTAGAGACTTGCCTTATCCAGAGTGTTTAAAAAAAATTTGATGCTGCATGAACCCAGAAGCAAGGGGAACCTGTCATTTGAAAAGAAAAAGCTACCACACTTAGCAACCCGTGAGCATGCTGTGGCCCATTGGCCCATTGGCTATAGAAGTGGTGTGAGCTTCAACCAGGGCTAGGACCCTCCACTTGTGCAGCTTCAGTTTGGCTCCCTAACTTCTAAAAAAAAAAACGAACTTTAGCCTGGCCAATGTGGCTCAGTGGAACGAGCATCGTCCCATGGACTGAGAGGTCCTAGTTTGATTCCGATCAGGGCATATGACCAGGTTGGGGCTCTATCCCCAGTAGGGGGCATGCAGGAGACAGCCGGTCAATGTTTCTCTCTCACATCAATGGTTCTATCACAATCTCCCTTCCATTCTCTCTAAAAAATCGATTAAAAAAAAAAAAAACAGACTTTAGAATTTTTATCATAATACCAGCTTGAAAGTCAGAGGGAGTAGGAATGGGTACTGTACCATCCAAGTAAATTAAAATGCTAAATGTCATCAAATGTAGCTAACTTATGCCTAAATGATTTGATACAGATTACAGATGAACTGGAGGCAAGTCTACCAGCCTTAACAAATGGGAAGGCGAGGATGTTCTGCTAAATTGACAACAGAAACGTGAAATTCCAGGAGGAGCCTCAAGGTATGTATACAAGACCATCATAATACAGCATGCCTTTGAAAAGCAGCTTTTTTAAAAGGCAGTCTTTGGGCAGAAGTTCATCAACTCACCTAATTTCAGAGGATCATAGCCAAGTCCCATAACTAAGTACCTTGGTTAAATCCTTCATGATGAACTTTTTTAAATTTATTTTTTATTGTTGACAGTATTACAGATGTTCCCCATTTTCCACCCCACCCCATTTTACCCCTCTCCATGCAACCCTGGACCCCACCCCAGGCCTTTACCACACTGTTATCTGTGTCCATGGGCAATGCATATGCATATAAATTCTTTGGTTAATCTCTTCCCGTCCCCCCAGCCCCTCCCCTCTGAGATCTGTCAGTCTGTTCCATATTTCTATGCCTCCAAACCTATTTTGTTTGTCAGTTTGTTTTGTTCACAAGATTCCACATATAAGTGAGATCATGTGATATTGAAATTTTTATTAAAAGATATTTTTTTCATGTGAAACTATATTTCTAGTTCATATATTATTTTTATTTCTCTTTTTCTTTCTCTTTTTTGTAACACAATGTACTAATTTCATGAGAATGTATACTTAGATTCTGAAAAGGATTGAGTTCCCCAAGGAGAAATCAGTTTTGTATATAGTATCCAAAAGAATCAAATGGCTTGGGTTTCAAGGACAGGTGGAGTATGTATTTCACATTTTCCCATATATATTTATCCCATATATATTTATCCCATATATATTTATCCCATATATATTTATCCCATATATTTATCCCATATATTTATCCCATATATATTTATCCCATATATGTTTATCCCATATATATTTATCCCATATATATTTATCCCACATATTTATCCCATATATATTTATCCCATATATATTTGGGATAAATATATGGGATAAATATATGGGATAAATATATATGGGATAAATATATATGGGATAAATATATATGGGATAAATATATATGGGATAAGGTTTGATTCCCTGTCAAGGGCATGTATTTTGGTTGCAGGTTCGACACTAGCCCTGCTCAGGGTTGTGCAGGAGGCAACCAATCGATGTGTCTCTCACATCGATGTTTCTCTCTCTCCTTCCCTCCCTCCCTTCCATTCTATCTAAAAATCAATGAAAAACTATCCTCAGGTGAGGATTAACAACAACAACCACCATATATATATATGGGATATATATATGGGATAAATATATATGGGATAAATATATATGGGATAAATATGTGGGATAAATATATATGGGATAAACATATATGGGATAAATATATATGGGATAAATATATATGGGATAAATATATGGGATAAATATATATGGGATAAATATATATGGGATAAACATATATGGGATAAATATATATGGGATAAATATATATGGGATAAATATATGGGATAAATATATGGGATAAATATATATGGGATAAATATATGGGATAAATATATGGGATAAATATATGGGATAAATATATGGGATAAATATATATGGGATAAATATATGGGATAAATATATGGGATAAATATATATGGGATAAATATATGGGATAAATATATGGGATAAATATATGGGATAAATATATATGGGATAAATATATGGGATAAATATATGGGATAAATATATGGGATAAATATATGGGATAAATATATGGGATAAATATATGGGATAAATATATATGGGATAAATATATGGGATAAATATATGGGATAAATATATGGGATAAATATATATGGGATAAATATATATGGGATAAATATATGGGATAAATATATATGGGATAAATATATGGGATAAATATATGGGATAAATATATATGGGATAAATATATGGGATAAATATATGGGATAAATATATGGGATAAATATATATGGGATAAATATATGGGATAAATATATGGGATAAATATATATGGGATAAATATATATGGGATAAATATATGGGATAAATATATGGGATAAATATATGGGATAAATATATATGGGATAAATATATATGGGATAAATATATGGGATAAATATATGGGATAAATATATGGGATAAATATATGGGATAAATATATATGGGATAAATATATATGGGATAAATATATATGGGATAAATATATATGGGATAAATATATGGGATAAATATATGGGATAAATATATATGGGATAAATATATGGGATAAATATATGGGATAAATATATGGGATAAATATATGGGATAAATATATGGGATAAATATATATGGGATAAATATATGGGATAAATATATATGGGATAAATATATGGGATAAATATATATGGGATAAATATATATGGGATAAATATATATGGGATAAATATATGGGATAAATATATATGGGATAAATATATATGGGATAAATATATGGGATAAATATATGGGATAAATATATATGGGATAAATATATGGGATAAATATATATGGGATAAATATATGGGATAAATATATATGGGATAAATATATATGGGATAAATATATATGGGATAAATATATGGGATAAATATATGGGATAAATATATGGGATAAATATATATGGGATAAATATATATGGGATAAATATATATGGGATAAGGTTTGATTCCCTGTCAAGGGCATGTATTTTGGTTGCAGGTTCGACACTAGCCCTGCTCAGGGTTGTGCAGGAGGCAACCAATCGATGTGTCTCTCACATCGATGTTTCTCTCTCTCCTTCCCTCCCTCCCTTCCATTCTATCTAAAAATCAATGAAAAACTATCCTCAGGTGAGGATTAACAACAACAACCACCATATATATATATGGGATATATATATGGGATAAATATATATGGGATAAATATATATGGGATAAATATATGGGATAAATATATATGGGATAAATATATATGGGATAAATATATATGGGATAAATATATATGGGATAAATATATATGGGATAAATATATGGGATAAATATATGGGATAAATATATATGGGATAAATATATGGGATAAATATATGGGATAAATATATGGGATAAATATATGGGATAAATATATTGGATAAATATATATGGGATAAATATATGGGATAAATATATATGGGATAAATATGTGGGATAAATATATATGGGATAAATATATATGGGATAAATATATATGGGATAAATATATATGGGATAAATATATATGGGATAAATATATATGGGATAAATATATATGGGATAAATATATGGGATAAATATATGGGATAAATATATATGGGATAAATATATGGGATAAATATATGGGATAAATATATATGGGATAAATATATGGGATAAATATATGGGATAAATATATGGGATAAATATATATGGGATAAATATATGGGATAAATATATATGGGATAAATATATATGGGATAAATATATATGGGATAAATATATGGGATAAATATATGGGATAAATATATGGGATAAATATATGGGATAAATATATGGGATAAATATATATGGGATAAATATATATGGGATAAATATATGGGATAAATATATATGGGATAAATATATGGGATAAATATATGGGATAAATATATATGGGATAAATATATGGGATAAATATATGGGATAAATATATGGGATAAATATATATGGGATAAATATATATGGGATAAATATATGGGATAAATATATGGGATAAATATATGGGATAAATATATATGGGATAAATATATATGGGATAAATATATATGGGATAAATATATATGGGATAAATATATGGGATAAATATATATGGGATAAATATATATGGGATAAATATATGGGATAAATATATGGGATAAATATATATGGGATAAATATATATTGGATAAATATATATGGGATAAATATATATGGGATAAATATATATGGGATAAATATATGGGATAAATATATATTGGATAAATATATGGGATAAATATATGGGATAAATATATGGGATAAATATATATGGGATAAATATATGGGATAAATATATGGGATAAATATATGGGATAAATATATATGGGATAAATATATATGGGATACAATGTCTTTACCTGCTTTCTCTAACTCATACTAGCCAGATATTACTTGAATTAAAACTTTTGTAATAATAAAAAAAAGAAGCAACTGAATCTGTTGGCTAACTACTGTCACACCAGCTTACTATTCATTCATTCATCAAAAATCATTTAATAAGTATTTACTACATTCCTTCCTTGTCTTGTCCTGGGTGCTGAAAACATGATCTAGAGTCTACTTGGGGAGACAAGTGTGAAACTCTGAAACTTCAACACAGTAAAATAATGTGAATATGCCATACCAAACTTATTGTTTTTGATAGGCCCCTATGACAGAGACGACTCCCTGCTTACCAAAATCCATGTTTTATTCTTCTTCTCCCTGAGTACACAGCTAGACCATATTTCCTAACCTCCATGGCCATGAGGTTGGATCCCAGCCAGAGGAATGTGAAGAGCGATGTGTGCTGCTTCCAGGCCTCACTCATAGCAAACCTCCCGTGCATGTTCCTGAATGCTCCCACATGCTCTTCCCCCTTTTAGATAACTGGAATGGCAACTCTTAGGGCCACCTTAGAAGTCATAGCTGGAGTTGGCTGGAGTTCCATTACTCTGGGTCCCTGAAAAGCCATGTGGAAATGAGCCACCTCACCAACTTGTTTACCCATCCAAGACTCCTACTTTAGAAAGAAGAGAACTGTTCATGTGTTTTACTCATTAAGTATTTTTCAGTCTATTGTTACAGAAGCTAGCTGAGCAATACCCTAATACAGTACCTTTTGTGATAAATGTAGATAATAATACATAATTCCATGTACAAGTACAGTAAGTCAGCCCACTGAGATACCATCCATGTCAAATACTTATATGTCAGAGCCTTGTTCAACAGAGCCTTTCTCAAACTTCTCCCAATCTCACAGATTTGACAACCCTCACACTTCTGCACAACACAGCTGGGTAAAGATACTCAAAACTAGGGACTGGATATCATTTTTGTCTCTTACGGCAGCCTGGTACATGGTAGGTGCTCCGAAAGAGTGGATTAAAAAATGAAATGCTAAAAGAGGAGCAGAGAGGGATTTCTGGGCAAAATCATCTCTTCCACACTTTGTGGTATAGAATTCTGGAGCTTGGATTATGTTGAGTTTAAGTATTTTTGAGCAACAACAAAATTGTTTTTAAAGAAAATTTTTGGCCTTGACTGCAGGCAGTCCCATAGTCCAACTTTTTCTCAAGGCAAGAATTAAAATTGAGATCTTAACTTCTTTGTTAAAAATAAGTAAATAAAACAATTTCACTCTTTTCTAAATCATGAGAATCATTTTTGACTCTCTCATATTAAAAGTCCTGTCATTTCTGACCCTTGCCAATGACCCACATCTGAAACTGTTTGCTAACAAAATACTTTTTGATCAAAAGCTCATTGACAAGAACTTCTGCTTCCAGTAATAATAAAATAACTGGTACTAGGGCAGACATTCTTCCAAAATCAAATATAAAATAGGACAAATATATGAGTCAACCATTTTCAGGCACTAAACATCCATCAGTGTAGAAAAGCAATCCCTAAGGGAAGAAAAACTCACAAGGGTAGCCTCATCAGGACGAGTTACTGACTGGGTTTCAGGGAGCTGGAATTCAAATAAAGCAAGGAGAGCCCACTGAACTGAAGAAACAGATCAAGGTTTGGAGCAGCTAAAATGGCTAGAAATTAGGGGGTCAAATGCAAGAAGGGAGGAATTCGTGTGAAGGAAGGTTCCCAGATGTCTTTTTGGGGATCCTTCATGAGTCATTGGCTGGGAGCAAGGCTTCAAATGCAGAGGGTAAGATATGTGAGGCTTACCAGAGAGGCTGCTACAACACTGAGATCAGAAGAGAGATGCTGGAGGTCAAACAGGACTGGGAGATGTTGAAGTTCCATCCCAGCCAGAGTGGCAAGACCTCGTTAACATGTCCTAACACTCCAGGCATCCAGCTGAGACTCCAAGGGCCTCATTTTAAGAGTAAGAACCACACACCAGAGAAAAGTTTATTTTAGACTGTCCCTAAAAAAATCCTAATGGCAAGTCTTGCAAAGATCAATAGGGGAAACAGAGTTGAGAGGTTGAATCTTACCAAGTTACAGAATCTTGGAAAATACCTTGGAATTTCCACAAATATACCCTAACAAAGTAGCAACCAAACTTAAGTAAGATCAGCCAGTAACTGAACTGCCAGCTAGGAAAAAAATTTTTAGCCCAGCCAGTGATTGATTGTCATTCCATGGACTGAGAGGTCCTGGTTCAATTCCCAGTCAGGGCACATGCCTGGTTTTTGGGCTCAATCCCCAGTTTCTCTCTCACATCTATGTTTTTATCTCTCTCTCCCTTCCTCTCTCTAAAAAAATCAATAAAAACATATCTTTTTAATTTAATTTTTTTTAATCCTCACCCGAGTATATTTTTCATGTATCTTCAGATAGAGTGTGAGTTGGGGAGAGAGAAAGAGAGAGGAGGTAGGGGAGAGAGAGAAACATCAATGTAAGAGAGACACATAGATTGGCTGCCTCCCACACGACCCCAGCCAGGGCCAGGGATCAAACTGCAGCCAAGGTACATGCCCTTGACCGGAATTGAACCCTCGACTCTTTGGTCTGCGGGCTGATGCTCTAACCGCTGAGCCAAACTGGTCAGGGCTTTAATTTAACTTTTTAACCCTCCTGAGAAAAAGATAATATTGTATCACACACAATGTCTGTTTTACCATCAACATTTACTAGACATGCAAAGAAACAAGAATAAGTGATCCATAAAAGAGAAAAAACAAGCAATAAAAACTGATATCAGTCCTCTGGCCTTTTCCACTTAGTTCAAAGGGAGCAGGAACCCATGTCCCTCCCCACCACCACCACCACCCACATGGGAGATTCACACCCAGGTTGTCCTCATGGGAAAAGGCTGGTTGAGGCTACTGGATTGGACCTGTTCATGCACACAGACAGAGCCTGTGTTGGGTCTGGCCCTGTCAAGGGGACAGGCATCGAACACATGCCTGGGTTTCAGGCTCGATTCCCAGTAGGGGGCGTGCAGAAGGCAGCCGATTGATATTTCTCTCTCACATCAATGTTTCTATCTCTCTCTCCCTTTCTCTCTCTCTAAAGAATCAGTAAAAACATATTTAAAAAAAAAAAAACAGAAGCTGAGAGATCTGGTACCCGCAGAACACTTCAAGAAATGCTGAAAGACGTTCTTCAGGCTGAAGGGAAATGATAACATAGAAACTTGAAAAAGAACTGGTCCTGATGAGACAGGCATCTTGTTCTCATCACTCTTTCCTAGTCTCACTGTTTATGAGTCTAAAATAAATAGGACTTGATTACACACACACATGTACACACACATCTCAACAAACCCAAAACGTTAAAGCAGCTAGCATAAATATGTTCTAATAGGAAAGATAAGTACAATCTTAATGAGCGCAGAGAAGTAGAAACTACGAACATAAACAAAAACAAATGTAACTGTCCTCATACTTGCTGATTTCAAAACTTACTATAAAGCCACTGTGGTACTCACGTAAGGCTAGACATATAGACCAATCAACAGAACTGGGATTCCAGAAATAAGCCCTTGAATTTCAACAAGGGTAGCAAGAAATTGGGAAAGAAAGGAGGACATGGTACTGGGACAACTGGATATTCAATTCACATGCAAAAGAATGTGAATTCTTTCCTCACACCATACATAAAAATTAACTTTTCCAAAATGGATTATAAACCTAAATGCAGTAGCTAAAACTGCAAAATTATTAGAAGACAACATAGGAGTAAATCTTTATATCCTTGGGTTGAGTGATGGCTTTTTAGCTATTATATCAAAAGCACAAATAATCAAAAAGACAAATTGGCGTTTATAAAAATTAAAAATGATTCAAAAGATACGATTAATAGTGAATATACAGCCCTAGCTGGTTTGGCTCAGCGGTAGGAGTGTCGGCCCGCGAACCAGAGTCCCGGGTTCGGTTCCCGCTAAGGGCACGTACCTCGGTTGCAGTTTGTCCCCGCCCCAGTTGGGGTCATGTGGGTGGCAACCAGTCGATGTGTCTCTCTCACATCGATGTTTCTCTGTCTTTCTTCCCCCCTCTCTCTCTCCCACTCTATCTGAAGATAAATGCAAAAAAAAAAAAAATGTCCTCAGGTGAGGATTAAAAAAAATAGAGTGAATATATAGAATGAGAGAAAATACTCCTAAGTCATATACCAGATAAGCAACTTGTATCCAGAATATATGAAGAACTTGTATAACTCAACAATAAAAAGATAGATGGCCTAATTTAAAGATGAGCAAAGGAAGCGAAATAAGCCAATCAGAGAAAGACAAGTATCACATGAGCTCACTTATTTGTGGAATATAATGAACAAAATAAGCTGAGGAACAAAATAGATACAGAGACATGGAAGTAGGGAACAGACTGACAAACCTCAGAGGGAGGGGGTGGTGGAGTGGGCAGGAAGAGATAAACCAAACCAAAGAATGTATATGCATAACCAATGGACATAGACAACAGTGCAGTGAAGGTGGGGTGGGAAGGAGGCTGTCAGTGGAGGAAAAAAGGAGGGACATCTATAAGACTTTCAACAACAAAAACCGGTTTGACTCAGTGGTTAGAACATTACCCCTCGGACCATAGGGTCTCGGGTTTGATTCCCGGTCAAGGGCAAGTACCTGGGTTGCAGGTTTCATTCCCGGACCCAGTCAGGGTTGTGTGTGAGGCAACCAATCGATGTGTCTCTCTCACATTGATGTTTCTCTCTCTCTCTCCCTTCCTCCCTTCCACTCTTTCTAAATATCAATGGAAAAGTGTCCTTGGGTGAGGATTAACCAAAAAAAAGATGAGCAAAGGATCTGAGTAGAAATTTCTCCAATAAAAATGCACATGTGGCTGATGAGCACATGAAAAAAATGTTCAAAGTCAGTAGTCATTAGGGAAATGCAAATCAAAACCACAATGAGATACCACTTTATACCCACTAGGGTGGCTATAATTCAAAAGAGCAATAACAAGTGTCAGCAAAAATGTGGAGAAATTAGAACCCTCATATATTGCTGGTAGGAATGTAAAATGGTACAGCACTTTGGAAAATAGTCTGGCAGTTCCTGAAAAAATTAAACATAGAGTTTCCATATGACCCAGCAATTCCATTCCTAGGTGTATACCCAAGAGAAATAAAAACATATGTACACATAGAACCTTATACTTGAAAGTTCATAGCAGCATTATTTATAGAAGCAAAAAGTGGAAATTCAAATGTCCATCAACTGATAAATGGGTAAACAAATGTGGTATATCCACACAAAGGAATATTATTCAGCTATAAAAGGAAATGAAAAGCATATACATGTTATAATATGGCTAAACATTGAAAACATTATTCTAAGTGAAAGAACGTAGACATAAACACCGTTTATATAAAATGTCCAGCATAGGCAAATCCATGAAGACAGAAAGTAATTTAGCAGTTGCCAGGAGTTAGAGGGTGGGGGAAAGGTGAATGACTGCCAGTGAGTATGAGGTTTCTTCTTGGGATGATGAAAGTGATCTAAAATTAGACAGTGGTTGCACAACTCTGTAAATATACTAAAAATCACGGAACTGTACACTTTTAAAGGATGAATTTGATGGTATATGATTATACCTCAATAAAGCTGTTATTTTTTTTAAATGGAATTCCTAGAACTGAAAATTAGAATAACTAAAAAAAAAAAAAATTCATTGAATGAGCAACTGGAGAAGACAGAGAAAGGATCAGTGAAGTAAAAGATAGATCAATCGAAATTATTCAATCAGAGAATGGAGGACTAAAGATTGAAGAATAATTAACAGAGCCTTAGGAACCAATGGGACAACATTAAACGGTCCAACATATATGTAACTGGTGTTCCAGAAATAGAAGAGAATGAAAATAGAGCAAGAAAATAATGGGAGAAATAGTGGCTGAAATCATCCCCAAATTTGATAAAATACAATAACTTTCAGATTCAAGAAGATCAGCAAAATTAAGCAAGAAAAAATACAAAAATCACAGCTATATATATACATAATAGTTTAACTGCTCAAAACCAAAAATAAAATAACATCTTGAAAACTACCAAATTAAAAATATATTATACATGAACAAAAGAATGAATAAAATAAAAGTATGAATTAAGGCTGACCTCTTCAGAACATGGAGACCAATAAAGTGACACCTAGATGCTAAAAGGAAAAAAAAAATAACTGTCAGCCCATTATTCTGCATCCATCCAATGAAATTATCCTTCAAAAATGGGGTGAAATAAAGACATTTTTTCATAAAAACAGAAGCTGATGCATGGCCAGTGTGGCTCAGTGGACTGAGCATAGTCCCATGGACTGAGAGTTCCCAGTTCAATTCCCCATCAGGGCACATTCCTGGGTTTCAGGCTTGATCCCCAGTAGGGGGCGTGCAGGAGGTAGCCGATTGATGTTTCTCTCTCACATCGATGTTTCCATCTCTCTCTAAAGAATCAATAAAAACACATTTTTTAAAAATAGAAGCTAAGAGATCTGGTACCCACAGAACACTTCAAGAAATGCTAAAGGACGTTCTTCAGGCTGAAGGGAAATGATAACAGGAAGCTTGAATAAGAACTGGTCCTGCCCTGGCTGGTTTGGCTCAGCAGTTAAGAGCGTAGGCCCTCGGACCAGAGAGTCCCGGGTTCGGTTCCCACTAAGGGCACGTACCTTGGTTGCAGTTTGTCCCCGGCTCTGGTTGGGGTCGTGTGGGTGGCAACCAGTCAATGTGTCTCTCTCACATCGATGTTTCTCTCTCTCTCTTCCCCCCTCTCTCCCTCCCACTCTATCTGAAGATAAATGCAAAAAATGTCCTTGGGTGAGGATAAAAGATAAATAAAAATAAAAATAAAATAAAATAAAATAAAGAACTGGTCCTGATGGGATTGTCTTGTATCCCTTTCTTATATAGGGGAGGAAAAAAGACTGAAAGTCACTTGTCCAAAAGGACTATTAGCCGTTGAGTTATCTATATGCTACAAGCCACTACTCCTCATATTAGAGGTTTGACTCATTAATTGTTTATCTAATGGTTTGCAAACAGCATTTAAAAAAAAAAATAATAGGGTATCATGAACCAGAAAATAAAACAGAAATACCCTTTTAATCAGATACAATATAATAAATGTTCATATGATAATAATATACTTTCTAAAAACCTATTAATAAAACTATAGCTCATTATATTGGGCAATGTCTTACATAAATATCACAAATATCACTGTGACATTCTTCTTAAAATTTAATGTTGATGAACTCGTCTCCTTTTATTAGACAGTGAGATCCACGTAACTTATTGTCTCTTTTCTGACCTGCCTGTCAGAAAGCTCATAGATCAATTTTTACTCAATTACAGTACCTATTCTTAGTCTAGGTCTTGTGATATAATAATATGCTCCCAATCTTTCATTATTAGACATTTGTTAATTTATCCTTGTTTTAAGTTTTCTTGTACTTAAGTTTTTCTTTCTTGTAAAATGTTTGATGACTAATAAATAAAAATAGTTATCTGATATAAGCTAAAATCATGATGGAGTAAAAAGCAATTGGGGCAAAGAATAATTACCAAAATATTAAAACAGGTAACTTTTAGTTTTATTTCATGTATTTGTAGTTAATGTTTCTCACAATGAACTTGTATTATTTTTTGAAGTTATTTCCATTTTGCTTATGAATAACAGGCATCAGGGAAAGTGGGATTTAGTCCTTTGTCAGAGTGTAAGTGCAAAGATTTCATGGTAGTGCGCTTTATTTTCATGTTATATTAAACAGAAGGAGGACCTGACACCAGCTAACCGAAAACTGCCATCCTTTAGTAGTTTCAGCAGAAATTAACCTAGAAAGAGAGTTGTCAGACAGACAGAAATAAATTATTTTCTTCAAGTTTCTGGGAGAAGGGCAAGGTTGTCGGTAGGAGCCAAAGAAAGACCTTCAGTACATCTTAAAATACCGAAGTATTAAACGGACTAATTACATTGCTGTGGTCCGAACAGGCACACGCCTGACCCCACTCCTCCTTCCTGTATCCAACAGCAGTGCATGTGGCTGCTGAAGTATTAAGATCACCTTAGGGTACCGAAAACCTAGAACGTAAGGTCTAGACAGGCAGGCGTGTGTCTTTCTTGATCTTTGTAAGTCTAGCACTAAGCAAAGTATTTGGCATTCCGTCTTGCTCAATAGATGAAATGACAGACAAGCTCCACTCTAGGCCCCAGTCAATGCCTCTGGCCCTCTAGCCTTCCCCCACAGCGGAAGATCACCGAGAAGGTACATATGGAAACCGGACCAGAACCCGAGATTGGTGTTTGGAACACACCCTACCCCTCACACAGCCTCTTCAATCAGCCAGCAAAGTGGCCAGGTTCCCACACAGAGGCAATTCAGAGAGTACAGGAGGTTGCTGGAAACGATCATATCAGGTCCTTGGCTCCCAAAATGATGGGTGCATGGCAAGACACAGTGAGAGGAGCAAATGGGCGTTGGATGTCCAGCAGCTGGGGAGGGTGATAGACAGCTGGACAAGAGCTCTGAGGCCTGGTTCCAAGAACAAAGTCCAGGCAAATGGAAGAACTCAGAGTATGACAGTCCTCTGAGAGGGCCTCAACCTTGTCTAAGATTCTTCCCCCACCTGCCACTTGCCTTTGGCTTTAGAACTAACCTTGCTCAGTGGGACCGTCTGTCCTGAACCAGGGTCCGCATGGCTCCTGGAGGTATCTCTCCATACCTGCTCACAAAGGACTATGAGTGACTTCCAGTCACTTCGGTTTATTGTTCATGTCAATGGAGTGGGCACCTCCCCACTTCATGCCTCTTTCAAGAACCACCCGAAAAAAGACACCCAACAAAATCCCCGTTCCAGGTGAGCCCTGCCCTAGCGCACCTGTCTGCTCAGTATAATTTAGGAGGTGAGGCAGAATAATGCCCTCCTCCCCCAAACTCCACCTCATGAAAAACCCCTAGGAAAGAGGTGCCTGGGTTTCCCTGCACCCTGAGTTGTAAATGCCCTTCCTGGGGGCAGGTTGGGTAAGGGCTGGAGGAGACTTCCTGAAACTGGAGGGACAGCCCAGGGATGCCCAAGTCAAATTTGCTTGGGGTGAATCCGAACTCTGTACTCAGCAGACTATTTCTAAATTCAACTGTCAGTTGGCTGCCTATCCTCAACATTAAACTCCAGCCGCTTGTAAGGAGGAGAGGTAAACTCGCTGAGGTAGGAATGGGTAGTCCATCACCAAAAAAGCGCCTGCTCCAGTCCTCTGCCTTTTGTCCTACCTTTTCTCTCCTGGATAAAACTCAGAAATGGCTCAGGCGTCCCTCTGCTCCCCTACCCCGAGGGGAAAGGGATCAGCTCCCCTCGCGACCCTCTCTCCAGGTTCACTTGAGGTCACCAATCCCGAGTTAGGATGCCGTCCCCTTCACGCCCAGCCCCTCTCCCTCCTACAACTTGCCCTGTGTTCAGGACCTGGGTCCCCAGCAGGGAGGACTCACCTTGCAGCCGGGGGGTGGCCATGTGGCTGGCACACAGGACGCCAAACCCGGACTGCCCCGCTGCAGCGCTCGCAGCTGGACAGGCTTACTCCGCTGCGGGGCTAATTCCATCTCGGCTCAGCTGGGTCTGGACGTGCCCGCCCCTTGCCTGCTGCCGCCTCCTCCTCCCCAATCCCTCCCCAGCCACCCGGCCAGCGCTGCCAGAGGCCGCGCGGGGCTCTCCCGCTGAGCCCTGGGAGCATGGGCGCGGGCAGTGCCACGTGGAGAAGGGAGCTCGTTCCGCCGTAGGGTTGAGTCTGGGGCACCCGGTGAATGGAGCTGAGGGGCGACACAGTAAGTGCTGCCTGCTCTCCTCCACGGGGGAGGTGCCTCAGAACCTGGGCCGGGTGCGAATATCCAGCCGGATTATCTCGTGAACCGTCTGGCTGATTAGTTTCCAATCCCACCCGTAAAGCCTCCTTCCCGCCGCCCTGTCCCAGGGTGCGGGTGCGGTGCGGGGGCGGTGCGGGGGCGGGGGCGGGGGGCCGGGTGGGTGTCTCCGTGCACACTTTCCTTCACTCGACCCAACGCTGGCTGTCCCCACCTTTTTCTAGTCTAAAAGGACCAGGAGTCAAGGAATAGGCACACAAGGGACAGGTAGGACAGGAAGAGGGGCTGCAGGTTGTCGATGAGCCTGCCCTGGGACAGGGTTGAGGAGGGACACTGGGAGCCCCCTCCCACAGAACAGGAGGACTGCCATCTCTCTGAAACAGTTAGGTACCTGGCCAAGGCAAAGGGATGGACAGAACAGCTTCCGAAGGGCCATTCTGGATGATGGAATCTGCAATTCCAAGAGGCCCTGGAGCTAAACACGTTCCTTAATACCTGGGGCTCCCAAAGTGAGAAAGTAGATGTTGAAGTCCAGTGTGCTATTTATGACTACTGACCTTTCAGTGTGAAGAATGTTATCTCCCCACTTTGTATGAGGAGCTGTGGCAGTAAACGGGAGCAGACCACACAGAATGAGCCGGGGCAGAGCAGAAGGAAAATCAGAAGTTTTAGGTCCCAATCCTGGGCTTTATTCTGCTCACTAGGAGTAATCCTGGCTAATGTTTATTATAAGGACTTACTCTTCCCTCAGGCACGCTTTAACCTGCAGTAACTATTTAATTCCAAAGACAATTCTATGAGGTAATTGCTGTTAGTATACCCATCTTACAGATGAGAAGACGGCGGTGTAAAAAAAGGTCAAGCAACTTGCGTCTCAGGGTAGGTATGCCAGGGTCCCACAGCAGGCAGCCTGCTCCAGAGTCAGTGCTCAAAACCCTTTGCCATCCGGCTTCTTTCTCTCCCAAACAATGCCCCCCCCCTTCACTTCCAGGGACCTTCTGCAAGTCTTTTCAATGCCAAGACAAGTGGGAACCTTTCCACCACAATTCCATTATCCATTCTCTTTCCTCTCTTCCTCCAGCCCTTTCTTATCCCCTAGTCCCTGTACACTCCCTCCTCCTAAAACTCTCACTTTGAGGGACTGTCTCATCTGCTCTGAGAGTGTGCCAAAGAGAAAGTCCCTGAGACCAGAGGCAGACCCCACCCTTGGAAGACCTGAGGAGTAGGAAGGGCTCTGAGACACACCCCACTACCTCCACCAGTTTCTTTCTGTATCCTTTTTACCCTGCTTCCTGCCATTTTTTAAAAATCAAACATACAGCCTTTCTGATTCCGTTTTTTTCTTGATAGTGAATTGTTGTATCAGTAAGTAGGAGGAGAAATTCAGGCTATGGCGGGTAAGGCAGTTGGAAAATTGACACCTTATGCTAAAAAGGCAGCCTCTCTGCTGAGTCTCTCTGTAGAGGTTCATGCCTCCAATAACACCTCACCCCCAGGTGGAGTGTTAGGTGATCAGTCAGGAGAGAGACAGGTAATGCCCTGCACTGGATCTGGTTTCCTACAGAGACCTTAGAGGCTGCCCAACGTTGGAGGCAGGATGATGGATGGAGAGATGACAACCTTTGAATTATTGAACAGTTATATAAAACTTCTATCCATTCTTCCTTCCCTCTTCCCTACTAAACTCCCCACCAAGCCTATCTAACACAATCCATGCCATTTGCTTGTACTGTATATTCCCTTGAGGTTGGTCCCTGAAGTAATGGAAGTGGTTGATACCTAGAAATGCAGCAATCACTGGTTCCCATGATAGCAAGGGCTGACTCTGTAAGTAACAGGGACGGTGTAGCTCTGGTGAACTGCCCTGGAGTTCTTGCCTATGTGTCAAAGCACCTGAGTCTGAACTGGCCCCGCACCTAGCAGCTGTGTGAACTTTGGCAAGTCACTGGAGTTCTCTGAGCTACTTTCATCCTCAGTGAAGAGGCAGGGGGTTGGGGGGGGGGGGGGCAGCAGATTAGATAATGTCTAAATCCTTTCCAGCTCCATCATCCTTTCAATAAGTTGACTCTCTCATGTTAAAAGGATCTAGAATGAAGAATTCTCCATCAAATTCCTGTCACATATCCAGACCTTCCCTTTGATCTCATGGGCATTCTCTCCCCAGTTAGAATTTCTATCATCTTGCTAGCATATACACATAAACGTTTTTCTTTCTTTTTTTTTATTCTCACCCGAGGACACTTTTCCTTTTTTTTTTTTTTTTTTTTTTTTTTTTGTTCAGATAGAGTGGGAGGGAGAGAGAGGAAGAGAGAGAGAAACATCAACGTGAAAGGGACACATTGAGTGGCTGCCTCCCGCATGACCCCAACCAGGGCTGGGGACAAATCGCAACCCAGGTATGTGCCCTTGACCGGAATCGAACCCATGACTCATTGGTCTGCAGGCCGACGCTCTAACCACTGAGCCAAACTGGCCAGGGCAACTTTTTTCATTTTAAGGAAAGATAACCTCTCTTCGAGAATGACAGCACCACTCAGGGATCTGAGACTAGTGAAGCTTGGTGTTATCTGTACCTCTTTCCCTCCCACTAAGGACGCCTGGGCCGGCAAGGTCTTGGCATCCAGCGTGCAGCCTAAGAGAAACCCAGCTGTTCACCCTCAGAACAAGGGACGCCCTGTGCGCTGACACCGATGATAGAGACACTGCTTCCCCTTTTGAGCCTTGATGTCCCATTTTCATTCTTGTCACTTCTTACATTACTACAGAGCAATTTGCAGTTACCCTAGACTTTCAGGCTTATTTTATCCTCCCCACCCTACAAGTGACACTCACATTCCTGTTTTCCAGATGAAGAGTCTGTGTCTGAGAACCACTAAGGGACTGAGTTGAAGCCACACAGGAGAGTAGGGGCCTTATGTGGAACCCAGGCCTTTCCCCAAGTCTGAGGCTCACCGCCCATGGCTGACCTGTGGGGACGGGACCATGTTCCTGTACCTGCCAGCACCCCATCTGCACCCCTCAGTCCCAGCACCTCTCCTTCCCACAGGGGCCACAGAGGGGACACAAGAACTTAGCTAAGGGCTCAGAGAAACCCTCGCACACCCGGCCAAACCCCTCCTCCAGAATATCAGCCACCTTGACAAAGCCATGTTTTCTTGGCAGGAGCCTGGTTCTAGGGCGCTCTCCTCTGCACTGCATGGAGGCGAAGGCACCACTTTTTCCCAGAGGTTGGCAGTGCCACCCCGACCCTGGAGCTGGAGTGTTTTCAGGTGGAGCCTGTGCTTTCTCCTTCAGAACCAGTCTCTGAACCTGCCCACCCTGAAGTTGTCATCTCACCCTGGAAGACACAGTGAACCAATACATTAGCCTTTTGCAAGGTGAGAGATTGGCCTTTATTGGGGGCCCAGGAGGGCACAAGAGCAGAGCATACGAGGACCGGGCAGCACTCTGGCGGTCGGGCTGAGGCAGGCAGTGGCAGGCTCCCCGGCAGCGGCTTCACTTGCTGCACTTCCTGGGGGAGCACCGGCACTGCATGGCATTGAGGACCTGGTGGTGGACGATGGAGCCGTTGGCGCAGCGCAGGGGCACCTGCATGGGCTCTGTCTGCGTTGGGGAGCAGCAGGAGCACTGGTCCTGCACATCCTCCGTGTCGATGGAGTACACCGCTTTGCTGGCACACTTACCCTGCAGCAGGGCAGAGAGGGGCAGGGCATTGTGATGGTGGAGAAACCTGGGGTGTGCAGGACTCTGAGGGCGCCTGCTTCCCCCACCTGGCCTTCTCCAAGCAAGACAGATCTGACCTCCCCCGGGAAACCCAGGACAGCGAGGCAATTTGTAAAGGTAGGTCTCAGGGAAGTCTGAAATGTCCTTCATCCTTATGGTGCCATCACACCGATCTCTCTAGCTGCAATTTCTATGCCTGTCTGATACATCTTCAGGAACCACAGCCCCCAGCTTCCCTAAATAACTCTCCATTCTCTTTGAATCTTTCCTCAGTTTTTTGGGTGTTTTTTTTTTCCTTCTGGGGTCAAAAGTTCCCAGTGACTTCAATAAAACATGTGCTTTAACATAAAATGTTTCCAGTTCTTTTCACTTCTCTTCCCTGTGAATTTTCCAGATCCTTCTGAAATGTAACTAAGGAGATATCTCTAAACAAGGAGGCTTCCCTCCCCACTTAGGCCTCGTTGAAGTTGGGGGCCCTTACCTGGCAGTAATGAATGTCCACTTCCTCTTCGGACTTACAGTTTCCCACTTTGACATACTGCAGCCTGGCAGTGATATCCTTGCAGTCAGGCTCCTCACCTACAGGACAGGTAGGAGGTGGGGTTCTGTAGAACACTCTCCAGCCCAGTTCCCTCACAGGGCTGGAAAACAGTAACCAGATCACCAAAGCCAGCCACAGGGAAGGGAATTATGTCATCCTGGCTCACCCAGTCCTTCATATTCAGAGATATAGTTATTGCTGGATCTAACTTATTTAATGGTACAATTTTAATTGCAGGGGGAGCCTAGATTTGCTGTGCTTTGGTGATGTGGATGGATGAGACTTGCTTTTTATCTAATTGAAGACTCTACAAACCATAATGACTGCAACAATTTTCTTATGCTTATGACAGTATCCAGAAGCTAATGGGCAATGAAGTAGCCAATAAGTAGAATTAGTATCTATCCATTCCTGCCTTTGGGTTATGAGGAAAGGCCAATATCATGGCTCTATAAGGGCACTCACTGCCTCTTTGGGGGCCAGGAAGACCCTGGGAGCCCCTGTGGAGTCCTCTCCTTGGATATAGCTGCCTGCAGGTCAGCGGCATGGGCTTCCTTACATACAGATCTTAGTGACATTCAGTTCAGAATGCTACCTGCTCGTGGAGAATGCTAAAATTTAATGGCAGCTCATCGTTCCCCATCTGAACACTGGGAGGTCTCCATTCTTGGATGGCTCCTAAATCTAAATCAACCCTAACTACATATCAGCCTGCCTTCCAACTTCCAAATAATTTCATTTTCAAGTGAAAGCCTGCCAACTACATTAAGAGGATGAATAAGGAAAACATATTTAGGCCAACATACTATATTCTTTCTCTGTAGATTTCAATCCCTGAGCCTGGCTTACTTTCCTTATGAAGGGTCTCAGCCTCCTGAACACACTAACCAACAAAGGCCCTTTTTTGCTAGTTTTGCAGATAACAGTCTCTTAACCAAGTTCCTTCGGCAGTGTGCCTAGAGAGAATTCACCTTCTCTGATTGTTTCCTGACTTCACATTCTTAAACCATTCAGACAGGAATCATAGAAAGAGGTGCTTTCAGACTGTGTTTCCTCAGTCTGTAACTTGGTAACAGCAGTTACAGGGGCTGTCAGAGTAAGCCATCAAGAAAAGAACGAATTATTGAATGCTGAAGGTATTCATGTTTTCACTCTTCCTTTCTCCACCCAAAAATGAATATGGGCCTATGAACCCAAAACAGAACAAACAAAACAACACTAAAAAATTTTAGTCCAGCCAAGTAATTCTATCTTACAGCATTAACATTGGGATTCTGAAAGTTATTTGTGCTTGTGAACACAAGAATGTGTCGTAAGAACACTGTCTGATATGCAGACTTGTCGAGCCCCATCTCCAAAGCTGCTGCTGTGAGCTATTAGGACCACAGTATAACATAACTGCAAGGTCAAGAGGGACAGAGAGTGAAGGGAGCAGGGGGCAGGGGTTAATAAACTTAGACCAGCCTTGTAAATCATGGAGAGGATTCTATGTTTTCTGCAGCCCCCAAAACACAAGGTGGGTCTAACGTTGACCGGTGGTGGCTTCTCTTTCTCTCTGAGATAGTTGTGTGACACTCAATGAATAGAAGTGTACTGAGTCACTTCTGTCAAGATCATAGATCAAGGGTGCCTGTCTTCAAGGAGCTCCAGTTGGAGAGAGAAAATATTCTCTTATGGTAGGACTATGAGCAACCCAAGACTCTGTGAGGGGAAAGGCAGGCAACAGTCTGCTAGAGACAGTGTGGAGTTTGGAGGAAAGGGAAAGAGACTGATTCACACGCATGTGAACAGGGATTTGAGCAGGGGGCAGTCTAAGAACAGTCAGGGAGGAGTAGCAATTCCCTACAGGACTGAACATAATGACTGGCCGGTGATCAAGAAATATCTTTCTGGAATAAAGCTTACTCCAAAGAACAGTCCCTGGACTTGGTCTGATGGGTTTCAAGGGACAAGCTAGTGTAATGTACTTACATGTGTCACAGCAGGTGCCTGGAATTTTCATGATTTTCCCCTTAAGAAAACAGCAAAGTCCCAGATTAGTCACAAATAGTACATAGTGGTCAGCTTTCAGGTCACTACCCAGGCTAATTGCTGGCTCTGGACTCACGACCCTGAGTTTAAGTCCCTAGATATAAACTGTGCTTTCCCACCCCAAATGTGAGAAGAATGACCACCCTACCTGACCAGGCTGAAACAATTTTGATTATTCTGAATTCTCTCCCAATTGAATCATCAGGATCAACATTCTCAGGGAAGACTGGAAATCAGTCTGCTCTCTCACCTCCCATTCAAGGATCATGCATTCAGTCTCCCCCAAAGAAAAGGTATTTTTTTAAGTATCATATAGTGCAGAGAGTTTTATCCGTGCATCAGGATTGACATTGTAATTTCATTGATTCCTTTACTAGGTCAGGGATCTTCCTTGGACACTGGGCAATCACATCTGAGTTGGACTGCACGCTGACTGTGTTCTCAGAGTCAGAGATGGAGACAGTCAAGAGGAAAGCAGGGCCTGAGCTCCGACTACTCACTCCCTGGGCCAGACATCTGTGTTTATCCAAGGGCGGGCAGCCTGTGACCCTCTTCTCCCAGATGTACTCTCCTTTCTCATTGACCTTGCAGAGGTGACTGTCACAGCCATCCTGGAACATCTCATCACGCTGAAACCAAAGAAGGCAAATTTGAAGACAGTGTTTGGTTACAAAGCCACTTCAAACCATGACCTTGAGTCCATGGAGTTTCTGAAACAATTTGGAAGACTACAGAACAAGAATTAGATAATATCAATAAAGTCTCCACATCCAGAATACACAAAAAAAGTGGAGCCCTTCTACAACTTATTAACTATAAATAGGATCGTATAAATGTAGAGAATCCCCAAACTCTTCTGATCACTTAAAAGTTTAAAGAATTAAGTCACAGGAGGGTAAACTGGCTAATCAATAACTGAACTAGAGCTGAAACAGGCATCACCTCCCAACCCCATCAGTTAATTCTGGCTTTCCTAGATCAGAGTTTATTTCACCCTGATTGCCCTTCCAGTCTCATAGACATCAGGCTGGAGAAACTTCTTAAATTTTTTTCATTTTTATTGATTTTAGAGAGAGAGGAAGGGAGATGGAGAGAGAGAGATAGAAACACCAATGAGAGAGAACATTAATTGGCCTCCTCCTGCATGCTCCCCACTGGGGATCTGGCCCACAACCTGGGCATGTGTTGTGACCAGGAATCAAACCAGTGACCTCTTGGTGCATGGGTCGATGCTCAACCACTGAGCCACACTGGTTGGACTAAACTTCTTAAATTTTAACCAACTTCAAATCATGGGTCATAGACCAACTTGTCAAGAAGAGTGACAAAGTAACTAAATCAAAGAGATAATTCTTTGTCTTCTATAAGTTATCCATCTTTTCTTTACAAAATCAGAAACAAGTCAATATTGATTCAAATTTATCCCTCTTTTTGGAAGAAAAGATCCCCAAATAGGAAACCAGATGGTGATACAAGGGGGACACGAGTTCAACTGGCTCCCACCTTCAGTGTCATGATTTGTCCTCCCCTTAGCTGAATGGTGCACGCCATAGGCAGACATCTCCAGCAGCATTCACCTTGGACCTTCTCTTCTCTGTAACCCTGTATCCAGGAGTAAAAGCAGTCTTAGTTAACTTCCCCACAACATCCCAGTTACAGCTGGCTAACTCTGCCAGCTTCTCATCTCTCCTAGAATTCAGAAAGTCCACATCCAGCTCTAACTAACCTTTGTCAGTCCTCAATCCCCTGGATAGCATTTCTTCCCTCCACAGATGTATACCTCGCTCAAGTTCTAGCAGTCAGACTTCTTAAATTAGACCTCTCTCCTGAGCTCCTGTCTTATAAGTTCAACTGTTTACTTGACAATTACTTATCTTACTGTCATCTTAAGACTTATATCCAAAAACTTGATTTTTGCCCCACATCCCATCCTTGTTCAGTCTTACATATCACAGCAAATAATTTCATTACCCAGTTTCTCAAACTAGAAATCTGAAGTCACCCTTGACTTCTCCATTTTTTTAATCTCCCCAACTCGTCACCAAATCTTGCCCAAAAAAATGGATCTCAAACTCATCTGCTGCTTGTCATGGCCAGTGTCCTCTGGCATCACCCGGTCTAAGCAATCATCATTGACCACTGAACTCCGATAATAGTCTTAATTTGTTTCCCTACCTTTATTCTTGCCCCCTACTATAGGTCTCCATTTGCCAAAATGTCATTTGCTAGAATGACTTTCTTAAAATATAAGTCTAGTCATATTACTCCTCTGCTTAAAAACTCCCAAGGGAGCTCTGGTTCTAGTAATGGCAGAGTAGCTTATATTGGACTGACTCTCCTGCAGATAACAACTTAAGTTATTGATAAAACATTTAAAACAATTATTTAAAGACACTGGATGGCCAAAATCAGGAATAAACCGTAGGCTATTTGATTCCTGAAAGAAGAAACCATAATAGACAATAATCATGTTTAAATGGTTTTTCCCATGAAGGCAGTCTGCATGGCACTGGACAGCTGGAACTCGAGCAGAAAACTGTGGTTGTGTTTGCCAGAAGAGTCAGAGGACAGAGTGTAAAACCCCTAGGATAGCTGAAAACTAAAGGGGAAAAAAACTCAGAAGAGAGAAAGTCAAAAAGGAGAAGCCCCCTAACCTGCATATAAATTCCCTTCAAATCCTTGGTCAACTCCTGAATTACATGCACGAAGGAGCCTAAGAGGAGCCCAGGGACAAAACAACAGGTAGAAACCTATAGAGCTGTGCAGAAATTTCAGCTCCCACACAGCACAGAGGAACCAGGGTTTAGTCTGAATCCCACCAAGCTGAAGGAACTAGTTAAACACCTCAGGTTTCCATTGAAATTTCAAAAGAGCCAGGCCTTAGGATTAAGAACTGTTTCAGAACTAAGACATATGTCAGATAAGAACCATGTCACCCTTGGATCAAGAGAAATATTGAGATAGACCCTCTTTAACATCGTTTAAAATCTAGCCTTCTTTAGTTCAAGGTGAATTACCAATAATCTAAGTCAGAAGCAAACTTAACATTTGTCAGAGGAAATAGCAGAATTAAGAGTCTCTTCAATATATCTCCCACCAATGTCTAACACACAGTAAAACATTTCATGCAACGGAATGGGGGGAAAATTATCCACACTCAAAAGAATAATTACTCAATGGAAACAGACATACAACTGACCTTGATATTGCAATCAGTAGACAGGAACTTTAAAATAACTATGATGGGGGGTGAGGGGACAGAATGGGGAGGAGGGTGTCTAGGAGGGAAAAAGGAGAAACATCTGTAACAAAAATAAATTAATAAAAAAAAGAAAATAACTATTATAAATCTGTTAAAGAGTCTAGAGGAAAAAATTGATATAATGGGGGAAAGAGATGGAGAATTTCAGGAACAACCTGGGAACTTAAAAAAAAAAAATGGAAACCCTAGAACTAGAAACACAGCAACCTAATAAAAAATAAATTAAAATAAAATGTTTGAAAAAAAAAAAAACCCTCACTGGATTGGATTAACTGTAGAAAAGAAAAGATCAATGAATTTTAATACTGATCAATAGAAACTGTCCAAACTAAAGCCCAGGGAGAAAAAAAGGTTGGAAAACATATACAGAGCCCCGAAAACCAACAGAACAATCAAGTGGTCTAATATACATGTAATTAGAGTTCCAAAAAGACAGGACAGAGAAAATGAAGCAAAAAAAAATTACATAATAGCTGAATTTATTTTCCAATTTAATCAAAAAAATTCAACTCTCAGATCCAGGAATCTCCATGAATCCAAAATAGGAAAAGTATAGAGAAAACTACTCAGAAGCATATACTCAAACTTCTGGAATCCAAAGATAAAGAAAAACTGTTAAAAGCAGCCAGTAGCGCCTTGGCCGGTGGTGCTCAGTGGTTAGAGCGTTGGCCATGCACCAAAGGGTCATGGGTTCAATCCCTGATCAAGGGTATGTACCTGAGTTGCAGGTTCAATTCCAGATCCTGGTCGGGGGGTGTGTGGGAGGCAACCAGTCAATGTTTCTTTCACATTGATGTTAATGTTTCTTTCTTTCTCTTTCTCTCTCTCACTCCCTCCCTCCCACCCTTCCACTCCCTCTAAAAATCAATGGAAAAAAAATACTGGGGGAGGATTAACCAAAAAAAAAAAAAAAAAAAAGCAGACTGTAGGAAGGGGTTTGGGGGATGCACACAGGAAAATAACAATAAAAATGACAACTAACTTGTCATCAGAAACAATACAAGCCAGAAGACAGTGGAATAACATATTTAAAGCGACAAAATAAAAAACTTTCAACCTAGAATTTTATATTCAGTGAAAGAAGGCAAAATAAAGATGTGTCAGGTAAATGAAATCTGAGAAATGTAACGCCATTTGGCTCACACTAAAAGAAATGCTAAAAGAAGTTCTTTTTCAAGCTGAAAGGAAATAATATAATATGGAATTTCAGTTCTACAGAAGGAAAAACACTGGAAATTGTAAATATATAGGTAAATATAAAATACCATTTTTAGTTATTTTCTTAAATTCTATAAGAGACAATTTACTTTTTAAAGCAAAATAATAACAATATATTTCTTATGTAGAAGTAAATCATGTGACAACCACAGCACAAAGTATAGGTAAAAGACTACCTTTTACATGAAATGGTATATTATTAAATCAAGGTAGACTGTGATAAGTGAAGGATGTGTACTGGAGTTTCTAGAATAGCCACTATTATCTCTACATCAAAATATTTTCTATTCTCACTTGTGATTTCTTCTTTGGTCCATGGAATACTGTTTAAATATAAAATTATTTTTTAAATTTCCAAATATGGGGGTATTTATATTACTTTGTTTTTACTAATTTCAATTCAATTTAATTGTGGTCATAGGATACACTCTATATGATTTCAAATTTTTGACAATTATTAATTTTTTATGGCCCAGAATGTAGTCAAGATAGGTGAAAATTCCCTGTGTTTGAGAACATGTGTGCTATACACTTTGAATGTGGTGGTCTATCATTTTCAATCAGGTCTATTTAGTTCACACAGTTTTCCAAATCTTCGACATCCTTATTGATTTTTTCTGCCTACTTATTCTATCAGTTACTGAGAGGAAAACATTAAAATTACCAACTAACATTGTGAATAAGCCTAATTCTCCCTGTAGTTCTGTCCATTTTTGCTTTGTGGATTGAAGCTCTGTTATTTGATGCACACACATTTAGGATTCTTGTGTCTTCTTAATGAGTCTACTCTTTTATCATTATGAAATTACCTTCGTTTTTGATAACATTCCTCATCTTAAAGTCTATTTTGGTATTAATATACCCATCTTAGCTTTCTTATTCCTACTATCTGCCTGGGATATCTTTTTCCATCCTTTTATTTTCAACCTGTCTGTCTCTTTAAATTGAAAGTGCATCTCTTGTAAACAGCATACTAGTTGGGTCTTGCTTTTTTATCCAAGTCTGACAATCTCCATTTTTAATTGGGATTTTGTTTTGCCCATTTACATTTAACGTAATTATCCATATGGTTAGATTTAAATCTACCATTTTGCTATTCATCTGTTGTCTTCTCTGTTACTTGTTCTATTGTTAATTCTTTTCTGTCTTCTTCTGGTCTAATCAAGTTTATGGTTTTTCAGTATTTTATTTTATCTCCTCTATTAGCCTTTTAGCTGTTATTCTTCATGTTACTATTTTAGTGGCTACATTGGTTTATACATATACACTTACTCTCTGTATAGTTTATTGTAGGTATAGTATCATTAAAAATAAATTTTATAAAAATTTTAAAAATAAGATCTCCTATGGCTTCCCATTGCATTTAGAATAAAATCCAATCTCCTTAGTATGTCCTGCAAGGCCTGACATCAGTCTTCCCTAATTTTCTGACCTTATCTTATGCCACCATCTCCTTGCTCTTGACAATCCAACCCTGTGCATCTTCTAGAACCATGAACACGGCCACCTCCTTCTCATTCGAGGGCTTTGTGGATGCTGTCTCCTCCACCTGGAATGCTCTTCCCCACTCTTTATATAAAGAGCCTTTCCTCATCCTTTAGTAATCATTTT
This sequence comes from Tadarida brasiliensis, assembly GCA_030848825.1. Classification (NCBI taxonomy): domain Eukaryota; kingdom Metazoa; phylum Chordata; class Mammalia; order Chiroptera; family Molossidae; genus Tadarida; species Tadarida brasiliensis. Next base: position 23,779,201 of record CM061263.1, read on the forward strand.
AAATATCATTTCTCAGAGAGGTCTTCCAAGATACTACACATACACATACACTTTATAACACTTAACACAATTTGAAATTATCATTTGTCTGTTTAGTTTTTTGTTCTCCATGAAGTACAAGCAAGTTTCAAACTATGTCCATGCTGTTGGTCCTTGTCTCCCCAGCACCTGACTCTTGGCAGCCACTCCTACATTCACTGAGGAGATGAGTTCAGCTAGGAACCCTAGATATAGGCTTAACGTGAGACTCCTTCATTTATATCCGCATTGCAAAGAGCAGCAGCTTCCAGACAATGTGATTTCACTGTCTTGCAAAAATGCCCCCAAATTGGGAGACAATGTAAGATAACCAACTTCTTATTTTGCAAAGTAAGAGTATTTTAAACAATGTTAATAAAATAAAAGCCAAAAAGCTATCATCAGCTGTCTCATCATTGCATTAAAATTGAAGCTCTTTCAACTCTCCCCACCACTCCAAAAAAGTAAAAGAACATTATCTCAATGTTTATTTAAAGAAATTAGTTAAGTAAGAAATCAATAACATTGTCATTCTTTTTCTCACTTTGCCACATTTAGTAGTGACCACTTAGATATTCCTCTGTTGGGGCCCTGGGGCTTGTCTAACCTGAATCTCTAGTAGATCAATTTGGAGCCCCCAGACAGAAGGCCTGGTCCTCTCCACACCACTCCTTCACTGCACATGAGCTGAATGCGCCTAACCAACAGGAAAGTTAGGAGTGGATAAACTTGCTAAGAAATGAATTTAAACAATTTGCTACTCCTGATCAAGCTTCTGAGCTCGATGCGTCTTCAGGGAGTAGGCCGGAGAGAAAGCTGGTGAGGACCGAGCTCTGCACAAAGCAGGACAATGGGGGCCAGGCTGCTCACTCCCCTGGGAAGGTCACTGTGGGGGATTGAGGCCCTCAGGTGGTCTTTCGCTGGTGAGCTTTAAACTGTGTTTTCAAAAATGCACAATTCCTGGAAGGTGTAGGACGGAAGAAAATGGAAGAGAAAGAAAGCGATGGAATAAACATTATGCAGGTGAGTGGTTCCAGTCAGAAGAAGGAAATAAACTAGAGCTTAAATCTGGTAGGATTTCCTGGGAGCTTGGATTTGGGCATCTCTTGGTGAATGTTAGGAGAAGAGATAGGAAATACCCTCCGCTCAGTTACTCCCCAGAGAGGAAACTGGACAAAATCTTTACAGAAGTGAGGGGGCGAGGACAAATGGAGGTGGGGGCTGCAAAATGAAGGGACGGGGGCTGTGGGGGCAAAACCCATACACCAGAGAGGCAGAGGGCACGGTTAAGCCCAGAGTAAGGAAAAACAGGTGTGTGGGAGAAGAAAGAACAGGAGGAAGAGGGAGAAGGGAGACAGGGTAGCAGGAGAGGGGCAGTGATTTTAGAGCTGCAGTGGGGAGTTGGGAAAGAGGGACAGGAGGAGCAGAACCCACTTAAAGGAGTAAGTTGGTTTCTTTGCTGCCCTGGAAGTCGAAACCGCAGCTGCAACAGGTGACAGGGCTTGTTTGAGCCCTACTGGGGTTCCGGGCACTGCGACAGTGGTCTGTGTTCCATACACCAGTGCACACACACGGAGAAGGGCAGGGCTGAATGGGCTTTCACCAGAACCTCTGATCCTACGGCTCCAAATGTCGCCCTCACTCCTCCCAGGAGCAGCCGCTTCCTCTGCCTGCCCAGCCGAGCTCCCAGCCAGCCACAGAATTCACTTGTTTAGGTCTGAGCAGCCTGCTCCTCCTGTCCTGCATTGCCCCTAAAACTGCCTGCAGGCATCTCACAGCCCCTTTTCATGGACTGCATCAGCTGCCGAAGGCCCTCCAGCCTTACATCCCCCTGCTGTCCATGTCTAACTCTTGCTTCTGCCAGTCTGTTCCCCATTCCGCTTCCTGGAAGGTCCTCTATTCTACATTCAACCCCTTGCTCAATGTCAGCTCATGGTCATGCCCCTCCGGGATGCTTTCTCAGTGTTCCACGTCATACTTTCCCTAAGAGTTCATCTGGCAGGCTTGATGTCTACCACCCACCAGCACAAACCGCCTTCTGCTGGTCTCCTTTTAGGTATAAGCACTGTCTCCCCTGGGAGGAAATGAACACTCATTTCTCTGCAGACACTAACACTTTAGTCTGATGTAGGCAGTTCAAGCAGAACTACCTAAGCTTAATTCACCACAGCTCCCCACACCTGCAGGAGGCCTCCCTGAGGCCTTTTGTTGCACAGGAGTGTGATAAGACCAGTTTGGGATGCTGAGCTAGAATGGGGCAACTGTGGCCAGTTCCAGTACAGGTTAGCAGATATGCAGAAGGAGGGCTAACCTAAGGATTCCAAGAGGGAGGAGGTGAGTACACTGCCCTGGGGATATATCAGAATACTGGAGGAAAGGGGGAATTTGTGTACAGAAACCAAAGGCGTCATGTAGTTTAAAAATATTTAGAATCTCTATCTAGACTGGATTCTAAAGTTAGATTTCTATGAACACAGAGGAGGTTACTGTGCCACCTTCTGACCACCAGATGGCGCTGGTAGAGAGTTCGCAAGCTCGCCCTCTGGAAAGCCTGCCTGGTCCTGCAGGACAGCGTTGGTGTGGACCTCTTGCTGCACAGATGGTAGTTCAATGGACATCCAGGGTAAAAGGGAAGCCACAAACTCCAGACAGCAGTATTGCATTCTGTATTCAAGCCCAGTTCTATTCTAGGGGGTTGTTATACACACACATAAACACACAACCCTAAAACATCAACTGTGATTTTTTTGTATATATATATATATATATATATATATAATAAAAATACATACTTAAACTGGCTTCTTTCTAATTGAGGCAGGACTGTTATCTTTAAACCATTCTATCAAAAATAGCTGTGTCTACTACACATAAATTTTATTAAGCCCCTATGCTGAGCATGACACTATGCCAAGTGCCATGAAGAACACAGATGCAGAACAAACACTCTCTTGTCCTCAAGAACATTTAAAGTGCCTGTACAAGTGACCCTCGTCCCTGTCCCTAAGCCCTCCTGACGTCCCCTATGCCTCTGTGCTGCTCCTCTCAGGGAGGTCTCCTCTTACGAAGGTCTCCTCCCCAGACTCGGCCCAGACCCCTCCTGCTGCCTTGTAGAGCTGGAGAGAGAAGCCCCCTTTCACCATCTGAGAGAGCAGTCACTGTGTCCTGTGCCCCTGACTCCTCTGGCCAAGCTCAATCTCTAAACCGCAGGAGCCCCGGGCACAGAAGGCAGTTTGAGAGGGCGGCCAAGGCATCCTCTGGAGCGCTGGGTCCAGCTCTGTGGCCTGCAGCTAAGAATCATAATGAAAACAATGAGATGCTGGTTGTCATCTCCCAAACTAGAGATGATGATCTTACCCCAGAATCCACCCTCAGGAGGGATTCAGAGCAAGCATCATCATCGTGATCTGGCACAAGCAGGGCGGAATATTTTAAACCACCTAAATGTCCAATAATAAAAGCACAGGTTGTGGCGCATCGGGTCCAAAGAGCATCGTGTAGAACCTTGCGCGCAGTCGGCGTCTGATAAGTATTTGTTGACTGAGTAATCTTTAATGTTTTCAAAAATGGTACTGATGGTTTTTAAATGTGTGTAAAACAATATATAGAACTATAAATATGGCACCACACGCCTTGCAAATATTGTGTTTATTTTAAAAACACAGGAAGAAAATATTTGAAATGTATAAAACTAAATTGTAATTTCTAAGAGAGGAAATGTGGGTGGGTGACTTGGGCTCTTCATTACAGTTGCCAAATGCCCATAATCGGAGAATAACAAAAGCTTTATCTAAAAGCCCCAGTGAGGTCCCGTGGCTTGGGCCCACAAGTATTCAGTCCATCCCCTGGCTCCCCGACAACGCCCTCTTACCGGGGAGCAGGCCTCACAGGTGGTCTTACTGCACTCCAGCTGGAATCCAGAGATGGCCCCCACCTGGACGGTGCAGTGGCAAGTCGTGCACACATCAATCATCAGACTCCTCCCAGGCTGGAACCAGAGGCACCATGGTCAGGCCTCCCAGCACCCCAACCCCTGACTTCCCCACTCACCTCAGCCCCATAAGCTGTCTGCCTTATGGGGGGTGGGGAACCCAGCCTCCCATAACTGCCCTGAGCCATCACCCTGACCCTCTTGCTGTCCAGTGGCCCACTCCCTTCCCTGCCTTCCCACCTCAAGGGTGGCAATGGTAAGAGCCAGGGCTTTCGTGCCAGAGAAGGAGCCAGGGCAGTGGGAGTGGGGGATAAGCTGAAATGTACACAGTGACTTCAGAGCACTCCTCCGTACACAGAAGAAATGCTCACGGCCTGGAGGAGGGCTGGGGGTGAGTGCTGGACAGGGGCCCAGGCCCTAGAGTTAGGAAGACCTCCCAGGCTGGGCTCCAGGACACTGGGAAGCCCTGGCAGCAATGAAAGTGCATTGGTCTCCTGGGTTTCTTTCATTTCCACATTAGAAAGACTGAGTGGTCCACGCTTTCCACAGCATCCCCCGCCCCTGCCCCACTAACTCGCCCAGGAGAAGGAGCAGCTCACCGCGATGATGGTGCCATTGAGCATGCAGGCCTCCACGGGCTCTGTGGGAGAGAAGTGCAGGGCATGAGCGTGCAGAGCGCACCCTGGCCTCCCCACCCACCCCATGGCCGATCCCTTCAGGGCCTTGTCCTCCGGTCTGGGCCTCTCTCCTACATCTGCCATTCACCCTGTAGGCTCTGTGGGTCCTTCTGTCCGAGCCGCAGTGGCCTCCTGCCCCAGGCCTGGCAAGGAAGGGCAGTCTGCCTATTTCCCACTGCCACCCTCAGTGAGAAGACCCCGAGCGTCCTGGAGGGAATGGCGCTTGTTTAAGTGATTCACACGTAAGGGGTGAGTGGGAGAATGTTTGGGTTTGTGAAGAACGAAATTCTACTCTGGGAACTTTAAGTCACAAGATCAAACCACACAAAGAACTCAGAGCAGGCAGCAGGTAGAGCGCTGTTGTTGCTGTTTGCTCGTTGGTGGGGTTGGGGGTGGAGAGGCAGCACAGTGACTAACCACAAAGGTGGTCTCCAGAGTCAGAGTGTGGGGCCCAATCCCAGGGCTGCAGCTCACTAACTCACGTGAGCCAGGGAAGTCCTGGCAGTACCCGCCTCCTGAGGCTGTCGTGCAGGTGACATGAGACAGTGCAAGCCATCACTGAGCACAGTGGTGACCTTCAGGAAACTGTTATCTTTCTCTCATCTTATTTGCTTTGTCACAAAAGTATTAGGAACAGATGGGAAGATTTTGATTCCGCCCATTTCCCTGAGTTGCTAAAAAGGCAAAGAATCCAGGTGGGCCCTGGACAGCACGCCTTACTGCAGTGACAGGTGGGGCAGCACTCTGAGGTCGCACAGCTCAGCTGGAAGCCCGTGGGGCAGATGGGAACATCCAGCTGGGGGCAGGAGACGTTTCTCTGTTGCACAAAGACCTCCTCTTTCACTCGAACACACTCATTGATGAGGCAGGGGTTCTCCGGGGAGGCCCAGTGAGAGCCAACCTGTAGTTAGAACACAGGAGTTAGGAAAGGCTGGGGCTGAGGTCCCAATGGGAGTGCGCTGTTCCCTCAGGGAACTGGCCTCGGCCCCAGAGGTGTGTCCTGGCTTAACATCTAAGTCCCATCCATAGGGTAAGGCCCACAGAGGGGATGAATGGGGCTCATCTCAGGTCCTTCAGTGACTCTGGGTCACAGTCGCCCTGACCAAGATCCTAGCGCGGAGAACTGTTGTCTCCCACAGACACCTGAGTGAGCACCTTAGGAAAGCTTGGGATGCTCCCTGCCCCCTTCCACATTGGCTGTGAGCTGAGCTCAGAGACTCTAGGGCTGGAAAGCAACAGCACAGGTTGGCACAGAGATGAGGAATGAATCTTACTTTTTTTTTTTTTTTTTTTTTGGTATGTGCCCCTAGAGAGAACCAAACCTGGGACTCTGGTCCGCAGGCCAATGCTCCAACCGCTGAGTCAAACCGACCAGGGCTGAGGAATGAATCTTAACCCATGCCAGCCTAGAGATATTTTCCACTCATCCAGGGAGACAGCAAGAGACTGGGGTGCTGGTGTCTGACCCCTGCAGCCTGCCACCTGTCCCTGAGCTTCTAGGGCTGTGCACAGGTGGCCTGACCCCATAGTCGGCTCCAGGAGCAAGGAGCATTCAGCATGCCCAGAGCATGGCTCAGGAAAGTCACCGTGAAGGGTCTGCCTGGAAGGTGTGTCACATGAACGCTGTCTATGTGCACCAGCTTCCAGATGCACCAAGGTGCACTCCCCCACCGCCCGCTCAGGCCCTGACCTGCTTCTCTCAGCTCCTGCTCACTTTTACCTCTTCCAGATGAGGAGCAGAAAATGCCAGACCTTGCAGACACTGTCTTCACTCTGACTTCTCACTCACCCTGACCAAACCTTCCTGCTGCAGGCATGGCCCCACGCTCCAGACCTCTCCCCCTGGTTATTACCTGCTGAGCCTTGGCCTTGGGGTACATCGAGAGGGACGAACCCCCACCCACCCCTGCTATCCCTGACATGTTCCCAGCAGCAGCAGCAGAGCCGTCGCTAACACCCAGGTCTTATAGAGTAGGTGCAGAACTGAACTGGGGAAGAAAACTCAGGGCCCCTTTGTTTTATAGTCACTGGCGTGTCTGAAGGGAGATGTGAGACAGGGGTGGGGGAGGGAGGCAGGCAGACTAAGCCCCAAAGAGACCTGCTGTCAGCCCCCACCAGGTGGAGCAGCCTCTGACCTGAGCTGGACCCTGGCCTGGGGAGGAGGGACAAAACCTGCCTGATTCCAGGATGGACAGGAGCTAGACAAATAAAAGGGCAGAGAGGAGGGACACGGGGCAGGGAAACCCACAGGGAACTCAGATCAGAAGGAGGAGGTGGGAGCCCATGAGGAAAACTCAGTGCGTCACTCTGTTGTTGCTGAGGAGAGCAGAGCAATGGGCCTGGGCAGGAGATGGGCAGGTTCAGGGCAAGACAGTTACGCCTCCGGGTCTTCCTGGAAGGGCACAGCGGGGAAGGCCCACAGGGGTGCCTCACGCTCTCCCAGCACCTGCCTCCCAAGGTTCCAGGGCCTCGAACACCCACTGCACCCTCGTGAGTCAGAGTGACAGACTTCTACCATCCTGGCATCTGGACTAAAATCCCCCAGGAAGGAAGCCTCTGTGTTTCAGAAAATGGCTTGATAATCATCCAAAGAGAGAGCTTGGGCTGCTTTAAGAGAGGGACTTTGGCTGGGGTGGGAGGCCGGGCAGGAGAAGGCAGGGTGGGGAGATGGGGGCTGCCAACAAGGCAAGGTGCTCAGCCAGGGTCGCAGAAATAGCTCAGGGACTTTGGGGACAGAATAGCGTTTGCTGCTCCGAGACAGAGGTCGGAGGAGCCTGCCGGGGTCGAGGTGCACCATCTAGCGCCTGCAGCCTGTGGGTTTGGTGGGGTGACAGGCCCATGGCACATGCAGGGCGGTGAGGCTGTCCCCACACCAACCGCTCAGGGGAGGCAGGACCTCAGATTCACAGGTAAACAGGAGAACATAAATCCCCTGGGAGTTCACAGAACTCTTAGGGAGGGAACTGGGCTTCTCCCAGAATCAATGAGATGGGAAGTCTGAGGAGATCTTAACTAGTTCCTAAGGGGCAAGGTAAGCCCAGCTGATGTCTGGATGACACTGAGAGCTGCTCAACCTCCTGCAGGGAAAGCAAAGGGCAAGGGATGAGCTCTGATTTTACAGGTGAACCACAGCCAGCACTAAACCACAGAATGGACAACCCATCCTGAGGTCTGACCTACATCCTTCCAGTACGACTGGGAGTCTCCCCGTGGTGAGCCGATCACCACCTCACAGGCAGATGGCAGGCACCTTCCACAGCATTCGCCTTCATGGCGGACATAAGTGAAGCCCTGAAAACACACAAAGGAGAGTGAGGTCAGGCCAGCAGCAGAGGCACAGGTGTGCTCAGCTGCTTGACAGGTGCCCCGAGCCCTGGAGTTTTGCAGAGAGACAGCCTCTAGACAAGTTTCTACCATATGACCTGCACCCTCCCCAACAGCTGACTGGACTGGACTGGGGACTGGACAGAGGGTCCAACACTTGGCATGAGCTGAGCCCATCGGTTTTCTTCCTGAGAGGTCCATCTATTGAACGAGTCACATTAGAGCAAGATGACTCTGGATCTGAAAAGTCATGTTGAGTTGAAGCCAGATTCAATAAGGCCATGTGCAAATAAAATGTTTGAGAAAGTAAAACTTCCCCCCAGAGGAAGCTGACCTGCAATCAGGAGCTGGAGCCGATGGGCAGAGAGAAGCGGAGGCGGGGCTCGTGGGACAAGTGGGGAGAGATGTTGTGTGACCACTTATATATCCTGTACTTCATTCCTGAGAGTTTTATTTTAGCTAGCTTGAGTGGATTCTGTTCTTTGCGATCAAAACTCCCTACTAAAATGCAAAATGTTTTGGGTACCAATTTTATAAAAATGACCTCTAAACAGTACTCTCTTCACTCGATAGCAAGTTATTCCCATTGCCTCCCATGGCCTATGGGAGGGGATAGAGACCAACAGGTTTCCAAAACTCAGCATTCCCAGAGGCACACCTGGATACCATAGCATCATCCTCTCTCAAAGTTGCCTAGCAACTCGCTCCTCCTCAGTATATCATTGCAGGTAGATGAGCTGATGGACTCCCTATTTCTGTATTTCCTCATAAGCCCTCCCTTCCACCATCAAACCATACATTTCCAAAACAACATCGATAGCACTATCTTCTCTGCTGTTAACATTTACAGAAGCAACCACAAGATGTGTTACTCTTCTTTTATCCTAAGTATTTACTGATAATACTTATAGTAATAATAATAGCATTATACCAGCAAGCAAAATCTAACCCCCAAATTCTCCCTGCACAGGATTGCTTCATTTTTCTAGGATCTTATTAGTCTTAAATGTGCAAGAATAGAGTCCCCAGAACACAGAGGAACCTTGGGCGTAGGCCACAATGAGAAGAATTTAAAACTGAATTGGGGAACAGTAATCATATTGTCTGTACCTCAAATTATAAACACAGTCTGAAAAATCAGCAGTCTGTGTGAAAACACTGTAGGACATTAAAACTGGGACAAGCTCAGAAAATTCAGAACATAAGTTTGTTCTAGGGATAGCCTAAGGTGATGGCTGAAGAGATAGGAAAAAATCATGTCCTCTTTTCTAGGCATTTAACTCACATCTCTGCTCAAACACACTCCACAGCCCTCTAGACTCAAGGGGGCTCCATACAACATGTGCAGTAGCCGAGGCCTGAATTACAGAAGGATGACACTGCAATCCTTTCTTCGTGCTTCTTTCTTTTCCCCAGCCCCATCCCCCTCCTTCCCCCTCCTTCCCCCTCGCCCTGGTCTTGAACCAGAGTTTACTAAAGAGGCTTTTATGCCTCTTCCTGGGGTCCCCTCCCCTACTTCCTTACCCTGATTGCTGCACACAGTGCCTAGCGTCTCTGTGCTCCTTACCAACTGGCAGCTTTCTTCACAGGGCTTCTGAGAGCACTGGGCCACACGCAGGCCCATCACGGCATCCTCCATGTCGGTGCAGGTGCACACGTCGCAGCCCTCCTCCCAGAACCGGCCAATGGGGTAGACAGTGCCTCGGTGGACACACACCTGCAGACACAAGGTTTCCGTGAGTGAGCTCATTCAGTGCATTAGACAGGAGGTTAGAACGCATCCACTATGTGTTGGAAGTTGCTCTAGGCTCTGAGAATGTAGCAATAAATGAAATTAATGTGGTCTCTGCATACATGCAGGGATGCTTATAAAGTAGATTTTAATAAGCATGAAATCTAGACCTGCTCCTGCTCCTCCAGAACCTGGGCACTTAGGAACCTTGAGCTGGAAAAGAGTCCAGAAGGGACCAGAGGTCTAGAGCACTCCAGGCAAATGAGCATGTGCTCAAGCCCTAACAGGCTCCAGGGAAATGTAGCTATGGCTTCTCTTTGGCATTCACTGCGGGGCTCGCCCTCAACAGTCCTGCAGCTGCAGCTCTGCTCAGGTCTTCCTACTGCAATTCTGGTTCATTTCAAGTTCTGCCAATTACATCTTTCATGATAGCTCTTTTTGGTGGATCTCTTCCCTATGACTGCTATGTGCTTTAATACTCGTACCATCTGTTGATACTTTGTTGTATTCAGTGTATGGACTATTGTCTTATATATACTAGTGAGACTATAAGTTGACTACATCTTACATTTCTCCCATAGCACCTAACACAGTACCAGTTTCGGGACAACATAGTAGTTGCTCAGTAAATATTGGATGGAAGGAAGGAAGGCAGGAAGGAAAGGGAAGGGGAGGGGAGGGGAGGGGAGGGGAGGGGAGGGGAGGGGGGGGGAGGGGGGAAGGGGAGGGGAGGGGAGGGGAGGGGAGGGAGGGGAGGGGAGGGGAGGGAGGGGAGGGGAGGGGGAGGGGAGGGGAGGGGAGGGGAGGGGAGGGGAGGGGAGGGGAGGGGAGGGGAGGGGAGGGGAGGGAAGGGTGGATGAAAGGATGGATGGATGGCTAGACAGATGAATTGATAGCAATTAACAAATGAGTAAACCATTCACTAGTCTCTAAATAATTCACTAAATCATATTATTTCCTTATCTAACTTAAGGAAATCTCTTTAAAGGCCAGGCCATTTCTTATACCTTGTTTGTAAGCTCAGCACCTAGCCATGCTGAGTACACAGTAGGTTCTCTATAAATACCCCCGGGCTAACTAAATTTCCATTAGGCTGAGATAGAATGTTCACTGCTCAGCCACCAGCCATACAGCTCTCGGCTCGGGCAGGAAGGCAAGTCTCCCATGAGGAGCAGATGTTTGGCCGTGATCCCAGCCACAGCTGAGCAGCCCCTACCTTGTCAGGAAGGCAAGTGATGGTGGTGCAGCCACAGTCATTGGTGATGGCCGAGGACAAGTACCCCAGAGGGCAGCTCACCGTGGAGTTGACACAGTTGCAAGCACACTCATACTCATCACAGCACTGGGTCTTCCGAAGGGTCAGTGTCCGGTGTGGGGGGCAGGAAGGTGGGGACTCCCTTCTGCACTCCTCCTTCCTGCAGGCTGAGGAGCAGTACAAGGTGACACCCTAGTCCTGCCACACTAAGCATTGAAACCCACTAGGGTCTGTGAGTATTCAGCTATTAAATAAGGACCCAGGGAACTCTAGACCCAGAATATTAAATCAGACACGCAGGTGAGCCCAGTTCAGGGGCTGCGGGGCAGTCAGTCATCCCAAAATGAAGTTAGTCTTCAGAAAAATGAAAACATGAATCCAAAGGAGAACTGTGAAGCTAGGAATTTTAACGGAGAAGAAGTGAAGGCTATCCGGTCCCCACTCTACCACCTTCCCACGCGCATCTGGAAGGTGCCGGGCTCTTCCAGCTACTGATGCTCAGAGGCGGCAGATGTAGAATCTCTAAGACCCAGACAGGCCTGGGCACGCCATGAGCTGGTAAGCATTTTTACATGCTGGTAGCTTATGTGATCCTATCCCCACCTCAGTACCTAGAACAATATCCTACAGTTTTAGGTCCTCTAACAAGATTGAATGAATGCCATCAGTCCGTCAAACCCACAATGTCACATCATAAATGCCAAATCCCACCCTGCGTCCTTGGCCTAGGCACAGCCTCCTTCAAATACGAGGTGTCCTCTCACCCTCAAGGTCTCACATCTAGGAACTTGGGAGAGATTCTAAATCAACAGGACAAGAACTCCACTTGACTCAAAGTGGGTACTCTCTGCAGCTAAAGACAGAATTCAGTTTCTTGACATGTCTTACTTTAGTCCAATCTTATGCTTAAATTATAGTACTTAGTGATTAAATATAGAAACAAGAGGGGGAGAAACCTATAAATTTGTTTGAGAATAAGTTCTAATGATGAGGACAAGCCAAGGAAACACTCCCTCCCCTCAACAGTGTCTGGGAGGATGGGTAAATAAAGATTAGGTCTGGAGACTTCACCTCAGACCCAACTACCTCGTAATACAGCCCAAGAGGGGCATGCCGGCAGCTGGGAGGATTCAATCCAGGTGTGACCTCAACCCCTCTGTTCCAGGCATACCCAACCCCAGATTCAGCTAACTAGAATACAGGATGCCTTCCAGTCCAGGAAGGAGTGGCCGCACCACCACCTCCTCATCCACAGAGGCTTTACCACAGGTGAAGTTGGGTCTGCACTCTCCGGGATTGGTCAATGTCGGCTGGAGGCCACCTTCACAGTGAGGCACAGGGGGCAGGTCACAGCTCACCAGGTCACACACTAAGGAAAAAGAGACATCCACTCAGAGTTCAGCAAGGTTACTCTTGTATTACCTGTGAGTGGCACCCTACATTCTTGCTCATGCAGACTTCTGTTTTTGGTAGATGGTGATAATGAGATAGAGGTAGAGACTGAGATAGAGGTAGAGGTGGGGGGGGGGGGACCGACAGATGATAGGTGGGTAGGTAGGTAAGTAGATAGATAGATAGATAGATAGATAGATAGATAGATAGATAGATAGATAGATGATAGATAGATGATGGATAAGATAGATGATAGATAGATCCATCCAGGTCAGAAGAAAGCTCATATGGATTACGACTGTCATCTGCTAGGATTTCCAGATCATAGTCAAGTCACCTGACCCCTTTGGACCTCTGTTTCATCTTCTGCAAAGTGGGAAATCTACCTCATAGAATCAGTCTGAGGGTGTCATGAAATGATGAAGGCAACGTGCCTGGCACATTGTAGAAGCTTAAAATGTCTACAGAATGAGGGACTTGAACTAAATGATGCTCCTAGCTCTGCCTACTGTTAACATTCTCAGACCTGTTTTACACAAGCTGTTCTCAGTTAGGTCCCCTACACACACACACACACACACAGGACATCTGTGTGCCCCTGATCAATTTCATCAGCATGAATAAATTTCTTAGATTATTTCATTCTTTTGTAGATCCTTGCACTGTCCCTTGATCTATTATTTGCTCGCCCCCTAAGATCTGCATCACTGCAAACTGTACAAGTGTGTGCTTTATGTCTTCATCCAGACCATTAATAAACACACTGGGCAGGACAGGGACAGGGCACCAGAGGTTTCCTGTCATGTGAACCATAATTCCATCAGCTCTGGATTCATTTAATTATATCATTATTCAGCCCATTATTCACTGTGCAGTTTGTGAGCCAATAATGAAACCCTTTGACAAATAACTTGCTGAGATCAAGGTGCCCTGTCTGTGGCCTTCTCTACATCTAACGTCCTCAGAAAGGAAAAGGAAAATCGGCCGCTTTGGCATATCTTTCCCTCACCACTGACTACCCCATTCTTTTTCTAATGCTTTCAAATCTGACACCTAATGATTCACTGCAGAATTTCCCTAGGTAGCAAACCCTATTTTCTAGAGGTTACTCTTCCCATTTTTTGGAAAAGCCAGTCAGCCCTTACCCACCTCCTTCACCCATCCTGTGCCTGAGACCACATGCCCCTTGCAGCACCCCATCGTTCACCTGAACGGGGCCTGAGCCCTGGAGAACGCCCAAGGGGGGACACATACCACACTCATACTCCGGGCAGCACTGGTCTGCGTTCTGGTGGAGGCGGGCCACTTCACACGGGCGACACGTGGGAGCTGGGGAAGAATGCCACAGAAGTCAGAGAAATAAATAGTGGTACAGCCTGGAGTAGGATCTAAAATAGTGCAGACTCTCAACAAGGGGAAGACAGTAGCCCAAGAACATATATGCACAGCCCATGGACACAGACAGCAGAGTAGTAAAGGCCAGGGGAGGGGTGGTGGGGGCTGGGTAGAGGTGGGCAAAGTTAGGGGGTGGGACAGGGACACCTGTAATAGTGTCTATATATATATATATATTGCAGACTCTCGCCCTCAAGGTATCAGGCCATGGGACCGCTGACGGATGAGGCTCCCCCGTCGTCCTATTGTGTCCTTGAATGTGCCCTCCAGGACACTAGTCTGAGGGCCAAGGTGGGACAGGAGGGCAGGGTTAACCTCTGAGAGTAGCTATTGCAGGTACAGAAGAACGGGAACCCCAGCTCAGAGAGGTGAAGAAGGGGTCTGGCCTGGGAACGCAGGCAGGGCCAAGGAAATCCACATTTGGATGCGGTGGCTGCGGCCTGGAGGGCGCCCCGGGGCGCTGAGCTCACCTCTGGCCGTGGGGCAGGGGTGCGAGGTGCAGTTCACCTTCCGCCCACTGAGGCACGTGCAGATCTGGCAGGGCTGGTGCTCTGGGACCCAGGTTTCCAGGAACTGCAGGAAAACGAGGTTCAGAAGGGGCCCAGGACACTAGGGCAGACAGCCCTGGAGGACAGGGAAGTCAGGTGCTGGAGGAGCGTGAGGTGCCCGAGAGGCAGCCCACTGCCTTGTAAACCGAGGGGATGGCAACGGCAGATTTTAGAAAACGTGGAAGCTCTCCTTGCTGTCTTCTCAGATGGTGGTGCTAAAACTAAGCAAAGCGAGAAAACGAGAATTCCTATATCACACCGTCAGCCTTTTCTGGAACTTCTCTAACACCGTGGGGCAGGAAGAGGTGTGGGGAGGACCGCAAAACTGTCAGCACCGTCACACTGTTGGTATTGGAAGTGACTAGAGCGGTCACTCTGCAGTTTTTCGGATGGGGATTCACCCAGTTGGTAAAGCAAGGTTGCCAGAGCTGCACACAGCCTCCTGAGGGCTCTGAGGTCAGGGAGGCCTCACTCCTCCGTGCCAGGGTGCCTCGCCTGGGAAGTGAGGGCACTCCAGCTGGCCTCACAGGACCGTTGTGGGGAGCGGGAGACTGTCACCAGCACACGTGGGGACCGCAGAGCCAGGACTGGGTCTCCCTCGAGACTCAGCCCTCAAGTTAAATTCAAAGTAAAAATTAAATGCAATTGAAATTGCCCCTTGAGTAAACACATTCTTATCCAGTATCTCAAAGGCCTCTACAAAGTTTCCAGGTCAAGATAGTCTCACTTAGCCATCTGTTTCCATGGTCAGCAATCAGTCCTCTGAGAAGGAAGGTCAGAGGTCTCCAAGTAAAGCACCTTCCCCCACGCTGCCCAGCCTCCTCCAGATCCAACCCTCCAAACCCCCCTCACACACCTCCCACTCACTCAGAAATAACAGCCAACATTTGAAGAGCACCTGCTGCGTGCCCCTGTTTTAGGGGCTTTATATAACTACTCATTGAATCCTCACTGCACCCTGTGGTGAGGATATTTCGATCATTATTTTCACTTGTCAAAGGAAGAAGTTGTGGCACGTGTGGTCCTAGGATCACAGCAGCAGAGCTAGGATTTGAACCCCGAATCCATTCTTCTACACTGTGCTCTGCTGCCTCTCAGTAATAATTAGCTTTAGATATGTTCAAGATATTTTTCCTAGGAACTTCACATTTATTCACTTTATGTTTTTTATCGTAACCCTGTCGGGCAAGTACTATTATTATCTACACATACAAATGATGAAACTGAGACACAGAGAAGGAACACGACCAAGTGGCACACCCAGGACTTGAACCTGGCTTTCTGGCCCCAGACACCATGTGCTCCACACCTGCCACTCACAAGCAGTCACAGTGCCTGTCACAGGCAGGTCACACCGCCGGGGCTGCGGGAGTGACAGGCACTGAATATCCACCGTCACTGCACCCAGATGGCTGACTGTCAACTTGAGCAGATAAGACTCATGCATGAAAAGTTGCATGAGGTCAATAAAGTGTGATACATCCACACCCTGGAATACTACTCGGCCATAAAAACCAACTGTGAGACACACAGCACACATGGATGGATCTCAACAGTGTTATGCTGAGTGAAGGAAGCCAGGCCAAAAAGTAGTATATACTGCATGATTCCATTTATATGAAATTCCAGAAAATATAAACAAAGTGACAGAAAGCAGACCAGTGGTTGCCGGGGATGGGGATGGGGGCCAGAGGATGTACTGAAAGGGGCACAAGGAAACCTTCGGGAGTGATGAAGGTGTTCATCGTCCTGGTTGTAAAGGTGGTTTTACAGAAGTATGCAAGTGTCAAACTCATTAAAGTGTACCCTTTATTAGGTGCTGTTTATTATGTATAAACTAGATCTCAATAAAACTATTTTTAAAATCAA
The DNA here is from genome assembly GCA_030848825.1 of Tadarida brasiliensis. NCBI lineage: Eukaryota > Metazoa > Chordata > Mammalia > Chiroptera > Molossidae > Tadarida > Tadarida brasiliensis. The sequence continues at coordinate 23,795,342 of CM061263.1, forward strand.
AAATAAAGGGTCACAGGAGGGCAAAAGAAGAATCCACTAGGGCTAGGGGGCTCAGCGAGGCCTCCTGAGGGTGCGCCTGTGAAGGGTGGGAGGAGCCTGGGCACGGTGGGGATCACAGGTGGGAATAGAGAGGAGTGTTCCCGTGGCCAGTGGACAACTGCAGAGGTCTTCCCTGCCCATCTGGGGAGACTGAGCTTAACTCGGTGGGCAAGGGGCAGCCCTGAAGCTTTGTAAGCAGGACTCTGCTTCCCAGAGACAGTGTTCAATAAAGGCCAACACGTGAAGGCAGCAGGGTGGAGAAGAGAGGGACTAGGAATAGGAAACCACAAAAGAGGCTGCATGGGGCTGCTATTCCCGCGTTTCTGCAAGGGGGTCCCTCAGAGGTGGGAGCGGAGAGGCTGGGCAGAAGGGCAGGGGCGGGGGACACCTCACATCTCCTCAGGCCTCTCGGTGATGCTAAGAAACGGCAAATGGAGCGGTCTGTATTCCGACTTTTAAATGGCAAAAGTGGTAAGGTGAGAAAGAAGGGGGTCATCGTTTTTATACGTTTTGAGGGTTTTTTTTTTCTCTCTTTTAAAGGAGACTTTTTTAAAGCCTCTTTTTTGTGAACTTCAGATATCTAAATTTAAGAATAAGTAATACAACTTTACAACTGTCCTGAGAGTGGGCAATACCACAAAAGATGACCAAAAGCAGGTGCTAAACCTCCTCCTCCAGGGGTTTTTATTTTCCCAGGAAGCTTTAATGAGGCCAGCCTGAGACAGGAGACAGAATCTATGGACCCTGAAAAAGCCCTTTCTGGCTGTACACGGGCATAACCTGCCAGGTTATGCAGCACATAGGCCAGCAGATGGCGCTCCTGCATCAGCACAGGCCAACTCCAGGCAGCCCGGTCTCACCCACCAGGTTCCAGGGCCAGGATGCGACAATTACTGAGACAGCAGAACAGGTATGAGAGCTAGCTGGAGTTAAAGATGAAATCGAGGTCACAAAAGAGCGCCCTACAGAGAATACGGCAAGGGAACCTAGAAGTCTTCAAAGCCCAAGGTCAGCGAAGGGATACAGGAAGTCATCATGCACCACAGCTGAGAATGTGAGAGAAGATGCAAATTAAACGTACAGGTTACGGTGGGGGCGGGAAGGAGGGGGTCAATGGGGGAAAAGAGGGACATGTGTAATACTTTCAACAATAAAATAAACAAATAAATGCACAGGTTACAGAACACCAGAGACCAGAGAGAAAGGGCGGCTCCAGGCACTAGGCTTCTGGGTGATGGAGGTAGTTCGCACTGAGCTGAGCTGAAGCAGTGTTTACCCAGCACAGCGCCCCCCTGCCCCCCAACACTGGGAGAGAGACAGTCAGTGGGGCTCTGGATCCCTTCTGAGCTGGCTACAGAGGCTCACATCTTTAGAGTGCACTTTGTAAACTAAACAAGAGCTATGGAAACTGGTAAATATTTTGCCCTTCCAAAGTTACCACAAGAGATTTATACCCTGGTTTATTTCCCGGAAGAAAAAAATTCTAGGCTTTATTTTTCAGTTTAAAAAATTTCACTTAATGGAAATATTTTTCATATTAGATTTTTTTGTTCTTCCTCTACTTTGAAAGTAAAAGCTGCAATTGCAGGTGGCTGGATAAGATATTTGTTTTCCTCCATGTAAGCTATATTGTCTGAAATAACAAAAACTGGCTGTTTTTGTGCATGAACCTTCATAGTTTTTTATTAATTTTATGTTACTTGATTTTAAAATATATTTATAAGATGGTTTCGATGTCAAAAATACTGTAGCCCTGGCCAGTTTGGTTCAGCGGTTAGAGCGTCGGCCTGCGGTCCAGAGAGACCCAGGTTCGGTTCCCGCTGAGGGCATGTACCTCGGTTGCAGTTTGTCCCCGGCCCTGGTTGGTCGTGCGGGTGGCAGCCACTTGATGTGTCCCTTTCACGTCGATGTTTCTCTCTCTCTCTCTTCCTCTCTCTCCCTCCCACTCTATCTGAGCAAAAAATGAAAAAATGTCCTCGGGTGAGGATAAAAAAAAAAAAAAATACTGTACTATTTGGAAGTGTTCTTTATACAATGTGAATGCATAGTCCAGTGTGTTGCACTGAAGATGAGGGAGCAGTGAAAAGGGGAAATGGGGTCAGAGAGGAACGGAAGAAAGAGGGGTAGAGATACTAAGATAAAATTCACAAGCTTTCTGCTTTCAGCACCCTGCAGGCAGCTGATGCTCACGGAGCCAGAAACACTTTGCAAACTTGAGCTGACTTCTCATTACAGAAGGCCAAGGAAGAGGGCAGAGATCATATCTGCCTCCCTCTGAGAGCATCTTACCACTACCAGCAAAACCAGTCTGAAATAACCACTGGGTGCTAGCCCCACCTGTCAATGGTGCACATCACTGAGCCGAGCGGGAGTCCAGGAGCCCTGCAAAGCAGGGAGAGCAGTGCACGCTTTTGTCAGCTCGTCTGCGGAACACTGTGGTTCAGGAAGCTACTTAAAGTGGCCAGTTGAAATATAGCAGTGGAGTACGACTGGGCTTCCCTCTGAGTTTATCTGTTCCACAGTGAAAATAAATGGGATCTACCAGAATAGAGCCCAACAAGAAGGCAGAGCAGGTGGAGCCACCCAAGTAACAGCTCAATGGATGCCCATGCTGACCTGACACCTAGTTAGCTCACAGTTTAGCTCATAGTTCCAATGAGATCAATGGCAGGGCCAGGACACTATGGGATGACCTGGTATAGAGAATAAGAATGCCAGTTTTATCACCTTGTGCCATCTGAGCCTCAGTTTCCTCATGCATTCAGGGACATGTAATAATGACTCTACGGAGCTTTGGGGAGAATCAAATAAAACAGTCCATTTCCTGGCTTACAATGTCAGGGACAGAATAGTGTAGTTACTGGAATTGTTGCTCTCATCATTCCCTGGTTTGGTTAGCTAGCCTTACCAGGAGTTCTCCTAGTTATGATTAAACATAGTGGTAAGTCACCAAACCCTATCACTTCGTGATAAAGCCCTCCTTGGTGATGATGGAGATGTTAGATCTTAGGTTCAGCACACGATCATGGAACACATTCTCCTTTGCTAGAAGACAAAGGTAGTCCTCCCACCACCACGCTCTGGTAACATCACCGTCAAGGATGAAGGACAGGAGCACAGCACGCTCACATGTGCACAGACACACACCCCGGGTCCAACAAATACACATGTTGTCAACTTCGAAGGGATACAACTGCCATCTTAGGACAGGGAGGATCCTTTCTAAATGAACCAATAACTCCTAACAGAGCTAAAAGAATTGATGACTTCCAAGCAAATCAGCCCAGAAAAGACCTAGTACAAGGGCAATTTCGTATATTGGAAAGAGCAAGCTCTGGGGAGTCAGATAGCTTCAAATTCCGAGTCCAACTCCCGGCTCCGTCACTTACACACTGTGTCCATGGGCAAGGCCCTGAGCGCTCTAAGCATGTTTTCTCATAGAAGTTCTGTGAGTATTTATGAGATGATGCAAGACATCCAGGTGTTCTGTGGAATCCTAGTCCCAGGGGATGCTGTGTGAACACCCATTCACGTGCGCGCGCGCACACACACACACACACACACACACACACTCATCCACCACACATACAAGTTCCACGTCAAATAAGTTTGAGAAGTGAAAACTCTCTTAAATACTTACAACACATTAGTACATTAAAAGCTCTAGAGTCCTGCAATAGAGAAACCTGTTTATCTTGTTTAGCTAGTGTTCTTTAAATGCTCTTGACCACAGGTAACTGTTAATATCCTGCAAAACACACCTTTGGAAAATATTGAGATAATAAATACATAGTGCTTAGTTTAATGCAAGATACGTAATATATCTAAATAATGGTAGACATCACCATATAAAATATTCTTTTCCCATCCCCTCATGGGTTCCTACAGCACCTATTTACATAAATATGATGATAAAGTAGTAGTAGTAGTAGTACTAATGTATTAACAAAGTATTGTTAACACTTTGGTGTTTGATCACAAAGCTAATACATGACAGACTCAAGATAAGAACCAAGATCTGACTCAAAAACCACTATGTCATATAGCTTTCCTATCCCTCAGTGACCCTCTTAAGAGTCGAGCCCTGCAGCCAAAGTTAGAAGGGGCCAGTCACTGGTGAACACTTCATCGTACTGACCCCAGAGAGAAGCCACCCCGTGGGAGGTGAGAGACCAGGGCTCCTACCTGGTGCCGGACTCCATCCTCACCAACACACTGGGTGCAGGCCTCTTCAGGGACACAGCTGCCTTCCAGCATGACTTGGTGTGAGGGGCAGAAGCAGCCTTCCGACGGATGGTCCCCACAGGAACTCGAATTGCCCTCACAGTGCCGGGGGCAGCCGTGCTCACAGTGGTTGTACACCAGAGATGGTGAGCACGACATAGCTGCAGATGGAGAAGGGGTCACTCTGGGTGGCTCACACCAACCAGGGGCACACAGAGGCACAGCTCATCCAAGGCGGTTGGCTGATCATCTCAAAAACTTGCTGGGACAGAGATAGCTAGTTTCTCCCCATTTTAATTCTCCCTATCACCCAGAACAAAGACTACATTTCCCAACTTCCCTTGCAACTAAGTATAGTCACGTGACAAAGTTTGGACCTGTGAACTGTAAGAGGGAGTGCAGAATCCCATAACAGCCTCCAGGGCCTTTGTCCCTTTCCCACCCTTTCCCCATTCTGCTTCTTGGAACCTGGGTGTGATAAGAAGAGCTTCATCTTAAACCATGAGGAAAAACCACACTCAAGTGAGGGCAGAGCAAAAAGCCAGAATCCAGTCTGAGGCCCAGAAACAGCTGGAGCCACCCCCCTCTGATCGCCATGTGACAGAGAATTTTATTTCTCTGGTGCCTGCAGCCAAACCTGACCATAAATGATGACACGAACCTGTGTGTCTGTAGGAAGTCTCGTGGTTCTCTCTTTCGAATACATGTATATTTAATGTTTAAAAAGCCCTCTTATTTATTGTTGTTGTGTTTGTTGTTGTTATTGTTAATCCTCACCCAAGGATATTTTTCTATTGATTTTCAGATAGAACGGAAGGGAGGGAGGGAGAGAGAGAAAAATCAATGTGAGAGAGACCCGTCGACTGGTGCTGGGGATTGAACCTGCAACCCTGGTACGTGCCCTTGACCAGGAATTGAACGCTCGACCCTTCAGTTCACGGGCCAACCATCTAACAGCTGAGCCAAAGAGGCCAGGGCTAAAGAGCCCTCTTAAAATGAAGTAGGGAATCCATATCTATGACAAGTTGCCTTGAGAGAGAAGGTACAGGTGATTCACTCCTCCCACTCAGGCTCTGCTCAGCCCCTTCCTCATGTTCTCATGGTGCGAAGACAGAGAAGGTCTCCAAGGATTTAGAGCATCAAGGGTTTTCCTATGCACCAATAAAAGTCAGGAGGTAGACAAAGAAATTAGCAAGCAGAGAAGATGTTGTCGGCAACTCAGAAAATAACATTTGCCCCTTTATCTGCAGGCTGATTGAAAGGAGACAGTATCATCCACGTGCACTCAGAAAACCAGAGTTCAGAGGAAGCCAGGGGTTGTCTAGTCCAACTGTCTCATTCTGAGATGCAGACGCTGATGTCCAGAAAGACTAAGAGAACAGCCCATCACCAGCTGAGCCACGACTAGAATGCCCAAGTCCTCCAGGCCCAGTTAGAGCTGCTGACAGCTGTATGATAATAAACCCTGAGATTCCGAGATGCTTGTACATATTGATTTCCCTACCCGCCCCCCACCCCAAAAGAGTAAGGGATTGTATTAGATCATCGAGAATGTGGACGTTCGGTGTTTTTTACACTTCAGCACCCCTTGAAGGCAGGAGCCACATCCGTTTTACTTTGGTGTCCTCTACATGTTAAAAGATAAACACCGTTCCGCTGCTGTGGCTCAGTGGTTGAGCATTGACCCATGCACCAAGAGGTCACTGGTTCAATTCCCAGTCAGGACACATGCCCGGGTTGTGGGCCAGATCCCCAGTGGGGAGCATGCAGGAGGTGGCCAATCGATGTTCTTTCTCATCGATGTTTCTATCTCTGTCTCCCTCTCCCTTCCTCTCTCTCCAACATCAATAAAGAAAAAAAAAAATGATAAACACAAAGTCCAAATAGAGAAGCTGACCGTGGAAGGCAGATATCTATACCAGCAATCCTGTGGCATCTGTAACTAAGAAAATGCTTGGTATTCAAATGGCAAAATTCCACTCACACTCCAAAATTCTGCTCAGGCATGGCCTACGCTGGGAGGCTTTGCTAAAGCTCGGTGGAATTTTGAATTCAACATGGTTGATTGTCCTGTACTTTGCTGATGCCCATCTGCGTCTAACACATTAAAATCACATTTGTCTGAACACTAGAAATACTAATAGAAATGATTGCGCTTTCACTTACACAGAAATTCTACATTCCAATTACTGATACGTCTACCATCTTATTTGATCCTAACTGGAATCCTAGGTAATAACAAATGCAGGATTCTGACCCTCCTTACCCAGATAAAGAATTTGAATCTCAGAGAAGTTGAGCAAGCACACAATTCGTTAGTATTCACAATTTTTAGGGGTACTTAAGGACACTCACCACAAAAATCAGTTGTCCTCCAGTCAACACAGACCCCGTTGGTCCGACAGAGATGGGCATAAGAGGCAATCACCTCACACACTTTCTCTGGGTGGCAACTGTCCTGCTGGCAGATGTCATAAAACGTGGCTGGAGCAAGGACCTTGTGGCACTCAGCGAACAGTGCGGAGAGGAGGACCTGGCAGTGGGAGGTGCTGGAGACAGGACACTCCACCTCAGAGACAGGTGGGCATGTCCTCCCCGGCTGCTGCACAGTCCACTCCTGGATGAGCGTTTTCAAGTCTGTGGTGACCGTGCCATCCCTCAGCATGAAGGCATTGGCCCCATTCTCGTCACAGGTCCCTGGAGAAACAAGGAAAGACACGCTCGGCGGCTGTGGCTGCCCACACATTGGTGCCAGAGACCTGGTCGTTCTCCATCCCCACCCGTGCCTGCATCTTGCTACTAGACTCAGAAATACAAGCATCCAAGAGTCGTGAGAGTACAGCCATGAAGGTTTATACACATAAAAGGGGGGCGGGGTCAAGAAGATGTCCTTACCACAGAGACCATACATCTTTGAAGCGAAGGTCTTGGGGCTAAGCTGCAGCTGGAACTCATTGTTTTGTGGAGTGAATGTGAAGATGTGGCCAAGACGACTGAATCTGATCTCATACATGATGGCACCATAGACGCTGACTTCCATGTCCCCACCCATGTAAGGGACAGAGACCAGTATCCCATTCACCCCCACCTGCCCAAAGAAGAAAATAATTCATCAGTTGTTGTAGCGATAAGGAATCCTAGAATTTCACTCTTAGCTTCTTCCTGAAGTTGCTAATAGTCTCCAATATCCACCACACTCAACTCCAGTGTTATCCACAAACCCTGATATTTATCAGCAGCTCTTCTAAAATAAAGGAGTTCTGCAGAGCTTGGCAAGAGAACAGACTATGATAATAGTGTACAGAGAGCCACACACCTGGGACCTGAGTACCCAGTGGTCGAAGTGCACCTTGAACCTCGAGTCTCTGTGCACCCCACAGGGCAGGACAAGCCCTTCAGGATAGGCTGGGAAAGGTGCTCTTTTGCCAGCTCCTCAGCTCAGTGTCTCCAGGAACATCTAACAGGGTCTAGTTTAAGTCCTTTTTTCAGTCCTTTTTTTGGTCATTAGAAGCTCTATGGAGGCCCCACCACACATCATATTCAAACATATTAAGATGTATTCACATCTCACAATAAATACTATTTTTGCTGCAGAGATTTTGGAAGGCTGTTTCTCTTTTTTAATTTTAAGTTTTTGGCGATGAGTTACTCATTTAATATATGACTAGCTATGATTTTTCAGCGATTACTGTGAATATTCAAGAATTCTTGCGAAATGAGATCTAGCCTATAAGTTGTTTTCACATAATGAAATATTTATGATTTCTAAATGAACAAGTAAGAAGTTGGCATAATATAACCTTTTATAAACATTTAACCAAACATTTATTTAAATCGGTTTTTCAGTTTTCTTTTTGAATTTGGAGCATACGTTTTATCTAGGCACTAAATATCTTCCTTTGGAAAGCTAACAGGCCCGAGGGACTGGGCTCATGATGCCTGCTGGGTAAACACTACTGCTGTCAACCCCGACTTCCTACCAATGCCAGAAACGGGCACTAACTTCACAATTTAATGCTACCAAAAGCTGGTACCAAATCTGGGCCCAGAACAACATGAAATCACACCCAAACAAGGGAGATGGCAATAAGCCCCTCCTGAGAAGACAGTGCTCTGCTAGTTAGGCAGAAGGCTAAGTCCCTACCAGGAGCACCAGCTAAAACCAACTGCCACCAGGTCCGCGTCGCTGCCCCCAGGTTCTGCCGCTGCCTTGCTTAGGACCCGCGGAAGGCACCTCTCACCTCCATGTCGCTGTGGAGCTCAACCGAGAGGCCGTTGTGCTTCACCTCAATGGATTTCATGCACGCCTGCCTCACCCCAGGGCTGCATGCGCCGTTATGGAGAATCACCTCCAGGTCCTGCTCCTTGTTTTGAAATAGAACATACGAACAGCTGCCAGTCAGCTTGAAGTTCTGCCCATCAAAGGTCACGATATGCCGGGTAGAGCTGCCCGTGCACACACCTGGACAGGGGAGGACAATGAGGGACGGCATCATCCAAACGCCTATACATACCAAGAGGCAGTAAGTGTTACCAAGGTGCCCGCAGATAAACAGAGTTGAGAGCTGAAGGGGCCCTTTGAGGTCCTAGAGTTTAATTTCCTCCTTTGTACAGATTAGGAAACGGAGATTCTGAGAGGTTGAGTGCCTTAGGTAAGTAACACTTGGTCATTAAATATTTTCCTAGAGAAGGCTTAGAAGAACAAAAATTATTACATAAAAAAAATGTGGTAAATTACAGAACCATATTTCCCACAAAAATTTTTAATGTGCGAAGTGAATGCTCTGCTCTGCCTTGGCCCAGGAAACAAAGTGAAGTTGTGGGAGTTTATGACTCACTGAAATCATGAGGAGCTAAGCAAACCATGAGCTCACAATCTCATTGTAAAGAAAGTTCACCTAAAAACACATGTATCCTTTCAGCGGCCAAGTGACTAATGGTACAAGTGGCCATGTTGACTTGATCCCTTAAGAGATCGCACAAGAGAAATATTTCCAAAGCCAAAACAAATGGCTGGGTCTCAGCACTCCCACACTTGCCACTCACTCATTCATCTAATCAACAAATTCTCAAGGTTCCTATTAAAACACCACTTGGGAATAGTAATCATCTTGCATCTACGTAAGAGGATTCAGTGAAAATTCCCCATGGAAAGCACCACTGCCTTACAGGATTTGAATGCTAATTGTGGACCTAAAAGAAGTTGGAGATCAGCTGTCCAGATAAACCATGATCACATCTTTGGTGGTGGGTAAATAAAAGCCCAAGAACTGCCCTGGCCGGTTTGGCTCAGCGGTTAGAGCATCAGCCTGCGGACCAGAGAGGCCCAGGTTCAGTTCCCGCTAAGGGCACACTAAGAGCACGTACCTTGGTTGCAGTTTGTCCCCGGCCCTGGTTGGGGTCGTGTGGGTGGCAACCCGTCGATGTGTCTCTCTCACATCGATGTTTCTCTCTCTGTCTCTTCCTCCCTCTCTCCCTCCCGCTCTATCTGAAGATAAATGCAGAAATGTCCTCGGGTGAGGATAAAAAAAGCCCAAGAACTTAGAGGCATTTCAGTGAGTCAATGAGGCTGCACGAATGTCCTTCACTCCCAGACAGGCCTGGACAATCTCCACCTGCACGAGCGACCTGGGTACCAAGGCCACCCAGCCGCTGACGAAGGATGGGTCTAGATGTACCATCTGTCAGAGCTGAGCAGCCAGGCATTTCCAAGTGACCGTCTTGAATGCCCCAGCCTGCTGACACCCACGCTGCAAGTGATTCCCAAATACTTCAGCTGTGAATATTGTCGAGTCTTAGGGAAGCCAGCCCCAACTTCCAGGAGAATGTAATAAGTCACAAGGGAAAGACATGGTGTCAGCTCACACCTGGCAAGTTAGCGAGAATGGCTCTACCCTTCATAAGATAAACGGTTACTATGAAATGGGAACTTCAGAGCCAGAGAAACTGGGGACTGAATTCTCTCCCACCCTTTGCTTGCACGGTGACCTTGGATAAATTACTTCACCTCTGTGATCCTCTCTTATCTCGCCTGCTCTTTTTGAACTGATAGGATTTCCAGGGTATATTTTTAATCAAAAATGGCAAAGCTTATTTGTAAAGAAGGATAAACCAGAAATCAATGAAATTGGTTACCTCCATGGAATAATAGGTGGGAATGAATAGGACAGATGAAGGAAAGAGAGGAGTAACATTCCTGAGTATAGATGCTCCCCGACTTACAGTGGGGTTACGTCCCGATAAACCCATCATAAGTCAAAAATGCATGTAATGCACATAACATACTGAACCTCATAGCTCAGCTCATCCTCCCCTGACGTGCTCAAGACACTTACATTAGCCTAGTTGTAGCCTTACCTTAGCAAAGTCATCTAACACAATGAACACACTGGAGAGCATGGGTTGTTCACCCCCGTGACCTGTGGCTGACAGTGAGCTGCGGCCCGCTGCTCTGCTCAGCATCACCAGAGAGTGTCGCACCGCCTACAGCTAGCCCAGAGATGACCAAAATTCAAAATCTGAAGTACAGCTCCCACTGGCTGCGGATTGCTTTCACACCATTGCAAAGTCGAAATGTCGTTAAGTCGAACCATTACAAGTCAAGGACCATCTGTATACTTTTCTGTAGTGTTCTGACATTTAAAACCATGATAATACATCACACATCAAAACCAAATAAATAAAACCAGCAAGGATGGGGATGAGGGAAATCCATAATGGAATACAAACAGAAACTAATTAAACTAATGGCAATGAACAACGTAACTACACTGAAGGGAGCAGGCAGCCTAAATAACTTGGGGGGAAATTTACTATGTACTCAGAGAATAAAGGCCAAAAAAAAAAATTTATACATAAATACAATTATACAATCTAGTTAGTAGATTGGTTTTTCATAAAAGTATTGGTTAGCAGTTCTGAAACTACTTTGTGTGTGTCCTGGGATTAAACCAATATATAAATGGAGTGTGAATAATGAGAGCCAGGCTTCCGCCTAAGAGAGGAAGGGATGTGGACATGTCGAAAGGACACAAGAGCCCAATTGAAAGGACTCCCTGTGGCCAAATCTGGGACCATCTGAACAAAAAAGTAAATAATGCTAGTAATCGATTTACCCCATAGAATAAAATAAGAACTCATGAGTCCATATTGATGCAAATAATTAATTGAATTAATAAAGAACCAAGAAGACAATCTCTCCCTTTCCACAGAATTCAAACTAACAAATGCAGAGGGGATGACGGAAGTTGAAAGTCGCTAGCTGGCAAGCATCAGTGGAAGAACTGCTTCAGGCAAGGACTATCAATGCATGCTAAACACAGTGGGTAAAAACACATTCCCATCATTTCAAAGTATCTCTGCACATGATGATGATTAAGTGCAAGGAGGAAAATAATAACACTGCAGTGGAGAAACCTGGTGAAGACCACCTTAACCAAGTGATGACACTGAGCATCACTGGTAATGGGACAGGATGACACCGTGTACCTCCTCTGGGTACCCCAGAAGCAACACAGTACGTCTTCTGGGACATTCTGGACAGAATGTGTAACCTGAATTTAACCCAGATTGAGGAACATTCTACAAAACTACTAGCCAGAACTCCTCAAAACCTCAATGTCATAAAAATCAAAGAAGTACTAAGGAATTGTTGCAGATTTAAGGAGACTATGGAGACATGACAACCAAATATAATGTACGATTCTGGGTTGAATCCTACACCTGAAAAAAGGGACACTTGTTGGACAATTGGCAAAAACTGAATAAGATAATAGTATTTTATTGGTATTAATTTTCTGATTTTGATCATTATACTGTGATCACATAAGAGATTACAATCTGGGTAGAGGTATACAGGAATTCTTTATACTACTTATGCAATATTTTTATAAGTCTAAAATTATTCAAAATAAAAAGTTTAAAATGTTTTTCAAAACTAAAATAGCCAAAATCTGGTGTTATCACTCCTGAAGTCCTTCGCTCATTTTAAGGATATAAAAAGAGTCAGAGAGGTATTGATGGGTCAGATTTTAAAAGAGATTTACTTGGAGTCTCATATCCCCACATGCCCCACCAGGAGCAAATGGGACACCGAAGCCTAATGAGCAGGACTTTTAAGAGGCCACTCCCAGAGCGGAGTTTATGTTCCATGCACTTGTGAGACCAGTGTCTGACACATGCCTGAAGAATCTGAAAGGGAGAAGCTATTGCTATTGGCCAGAGGTGGCCAGGCAGCAACAGAGAGACTTGCTACTGTTTGGGGATTTAGGTGCACTCCACTCCAACGGTGAGACAAAGGTGTATGAGTCCTGGGGACGAGATATAGGACCTACAGAAGAAATGATGGCCTGGGTTGTTCTAAATTTTATCTTAAGAGACCTTCTGCTATAGGGCAGAGAGGAGCCCACAAGAAAGAGAGCCTACGACAAGTTTAATGTAAAAAAAAAAAAGGAAGAAGAATATCAGGGAAAAGCATCAACTAGCCAAAGCACATAGACTTCTTGTACCCCAAAATTGGGCATCAGAGGAATGCAAGGGAGCCTCTTAAGAAACCCTCAAGAGAGCTGGCAAGAATCAGTGGCTGCCTTAACCACCTGCCAGGCCAGAGAGTGCAGAGCCTTCTCACAGAAGCAGTCACATAAAAACCTCCTGAACCTTCCAAGCCCCCTACCAGCTCCCCTCTCCCTACGCTCCAAGCTGGAAAATAAGCTGACCTCACCCCTTTCCCAGATGCAGGCAGCCCAAACTGGGACTAGGGAGGTGTTTTAACTCTAACTCCAGGTCAAGGCTTTGAGTATTACACAGGAGTGGGCATCGAATGACCAAACTGAAACATTTTTATGACTTAAAGTGAGCATAGAACTCATTATGGATAAACACAAGTGACATGAGGTCTGGTAGAGTGCTCATCCAGTCCAGGGAGAAAATGCATCCCACTAAATAAATTCTAAAGGGAGAGTGAGGTGTAAAACACAGTTTTTATTACATCCTACAAGTGTGTCTGTTCAACATAAAAATTATGACCTGTTCGCTGCTCTCCACAAGTTTGTATGAGATGGAGTTGAATCTGTCCTCTTCTTAAACCAGGCCACTGTGATGATATACCATGTGCACCCAGCTCCGATGCAGTTATAGGTGTGATAGGAGTTTTCTGGGGGAATCTCTCTCGCTATGATACTTCTGCTATATAAATTCTCAAAGGTTGACTGGCAACAGCCAAGCTGAGCACTGACCTCAGAAAATCAGTTCTTCCTTCCGGTTATGCATAATATGGGAAGTGCCCTCCAAAAACACAGGAAGAGAACAGGGATCCCTGGGACTGAATAAAAACATGTCCAGAGGGCATGAGAGGGGGTGAACATGGGTAAAGGTAGCACTGTGCATGTGGTGAGGAGCGAGAGGGTGCTTCTGGGATGGCCAGCTTCTGGTCTACCTTTCTGCACAGCCCAGCTAAAATCCCTGCCCTTTTCATACTGTCTAGGCTGGGGAAGCAAAGGACTCACAGGGACAGGTCCAGCGGCAGCCACAGGTCTCTTCCACTCTGATAGGGGACTGGCTGTTGGGGCACGAAGGCCTTGGCCCCCGCTCACAGTTGACCCGATGACTATTCAGCAAGGTCTGGCCACCTGGCAGGCAAGTCACTGTGTGGCACTGATCTGGCAAGGTCCAGACATCCCCAGGCTGCAAAAGAAAGAGCCACATTTAGGCAGAACATAGGATGAGATACTCCAACTCTAAGCCCATCTACCAGGCCAAGATCCCTCCGAGGACATGGAGACTAGGACTTGGACATAGACCCAAATGGCAAGGAGACAGGAGACAGAACACAAGATTCACAGGTGGACCACCCCAAAAAACAAACAGAAAGCAATGGTAAGAAGGAGAACTGGACCATAAGGGAAGAAAAGTAAACATGGAGGGACAAGGCCCCAAAATGTACATTTCTGATCTTTCTTTCAAAGAAAACAGAAGGGAACTTACCCTCTTCTCATTCCCATCCTCATCCACGCAAACTCTAACGAACCCTGAAACAGATGCAAACGAGATCTGAGTTCTCACCCATCAGCCAGAAATTCTGAGCCATTCGCGATGTCTGCTTGGGCTCATTCTTGAAGTTGACTTAACTCTGAAAAAAATCTGTGTGGGTTTAACAGTGAGGATGTGGGTACACTTGATAAGAGGTGTGCGTCCTGTGGTCCTTCAGGCAGGCTTTGTGGTTATTTATCATTGTGATGATAGCAACAGTGATAATATAGCAATAACTATGGTTCATAAAGCTTTTTCATGGTCAGTAGCTCCTTTTCCTCATCCATAGAACAGTGCCAGTGGAGGGAGTAGGGAGGAAATGAGGCCAGATCCTGAACACTTGAAAGATCTTGAAAATTCCTACCAGGAGGAAAGGGTAATAACTCTGTAGTAGGTTTTGACTCAACACTAATTACATTAGGAAAATACACCAAACCAGTTCAAAGAAATCATATATGATTAAAAGATGGTTTCTAACCTTAAATCTACTTACACTATGGTGCTTTGATATTAGATTCTGTTATTGTGTTTCTAAAGCCCTACATGTCCATGCTGAGTGAGAGTATGGGGCATGGGGAAGAAGACTGTGATCTGCAGCATGTTGAGGTTCCCTGTTCTGTCTTCCACATCTTTATCCAAGATCCCTGTGCACAATTAAGCATGCACTCTTTCTGCTAAAGTTTGGACACGTAGTTAGACTGAAAAGAGGGCTACACACAGCCAGCTTTCTTGTAGCCGCTTGGAGGTTCATAGCACAAACTTTCCATGAGCAGAAACGTAAAGGTCCTGGTCTGCACAACAATCTTCATTCAAGGCCAAATCTGCACATAAATACCCTCCGGTCTCTGAAATGGGCTTCGTTGGTTGTGTTGTTGTTTGTTGAGGAGGGGAAGAAAAATATTACCAGACTCACCAGAGCACAGCTTGTGGAGGAAGGAATTGCCCAGGGTGACCAAGGCGTGGAGGTCTTCGATTCCAGGGAGCTTCACCACGTTGGAGCTGGCGTCTGGGCCTGCTAAGGTCCTCAGCTGGGCTGGGTCATACCGATCCCCAATTCCAATGGGGAACACTGTCACTCCTAGAGTGAGCAGAGGAACAAGAAAGGGTCTCTGTCAACCTGCTTAGGTCAGGTGGGCACAAAATGGACTGGCCTGAAGCTACACGCTGTATCTGGAGTTTCATGGTTTCCAGGCTGATCACATACACGTGCCCTGTGAGGAGGATATTCAGTCAGCCCACAAATGTTACTGAGCTCGTTCGTACCCTGTGGCAGGTACGAGCAGTGAACCAAGGGGTGCAGTGAACCAAGCAGATGAAGTCCTGTCCTCACGGAGCTTACACCAGAGACAGACAGACAACAAACACACAAAGAAGTAAATATCTAGCATTTCAGACGTGGAGAGCGCTTAGGAAAAGACAAAACGGGGTATGGGAGTGCTCGGGAGGTTGGCGATGTGTTCAGTGAAGAGAGGACGTTTGAGCAAAGACCTGAGGTAAGGATGGAAGGAGCCCAGAGGATATCCCCAGAGCAGACGTGTGATGCAGACTCTGGGGTGGTGGGAGCAGAGCAAACAGGCAAGGGTGTGGGGCACAGACCGTGCCGAGCTCCCTGGGCCACAGTGAGGACTTGGCGTGTTCTCGCAATGAGATGGGGAGCCAGCCAGGACTTTGGAGCAGAGCAGTGGCGTGAGCTGAAGGGTCCCTACAGCTGCTGTGTTGATTATGAAGCACAGGGAACAGGGTAGAAGCTGGGTCCCAGTTAGAAAGACATTACAATGGTCCAGGTGAGAGGGGATGGGGGATGTGGTGGAGGTGGCATGGCGTGGTGGGGGTCTCAATATATTTTGAAGATGGAGCTATAGTTGGCTGATGAATTGAATGGGGGTAGGAGAGAAAAAGAGGAAGCAAAAATGTGAGGTTTTGGACCTGAGCAACTGGAAGAGTGGAACTGTCATTTTTTAAGATGGAAAAGGCTGCAGGAGGAGGCGAGTTGGGTGTAAAGATCAAGAATTCCATTTCTATTGAGTTGCCTGTTAGAACACGGAGTTGGAGTTGAAGTGAGAGATCTAGGCTAGAGACAGGAATTTCGAAGTCAGCAGTCTATAAATGTATTTAGACCTAGATACTGAATGAGACCACCCAGGGGTGAGTGTAAGAAGAGAAGAGAAACTGTCCCAGGGTTGGGCAATGAGTGTGTGCCCATTCACAGATGAGAAACTGAAGCCTTGAATGGCTGAATCATTTGCTCTAGGTCACGTCTGGTTCCTCCACACCACAACTGCTTCCTTTCCTGATGTCAGTCTTTCTTTGGAGTCTTAATACTCAAGGAGAAATGTCTCCATCCTGAAATACCTCCAATCAGTTCTCCATAAAGTTCTAGGCGTTTGCAATTTGCTTAAGGTTAGAGCTGGTTTTCTGCCCGCAACTTTTCAGCTCTTGTAAGCTGGTGGTATCATCCAAGCAGATAGCCTTTCCCTCTTAGAGCCCTTTTCCCGAAAACAGTAGATTTCATAAACATCCATTCAATGAACATTGAGCGAACATTGAGTGGCCACCTATTTTGTGCATCATACACAGATGATACGAAAATAAGCAAGATTTTGCCCTTGCTTTCAAAGAACCACCAGTTTGTGCTAAAAACAGATGAGTAACAAAAACCAAAAAAAAAAATACAATGTGATTTGCGTGTTTGGAGTAGTTCAGATGCGGTGCAGAAAAAGGCGTGAACAACTCGCAGGAAGACATCAGAGAAAAGACAGCTCCGCAGCAAGGTCTGAGAGATAAACAACGCTCCAGATGGCCCGGAGAGGACTTAGCACCGCCCACTCACCGGCCCTCCCTCGGCACCACACCGCCTACCTGCGCTCACAGCTGTTGACATTCACAGCACAGGTTCTTATGTGACACCAAGCTGGGCCGCACCTGTTTCGCCCCCTTCCTAAAGCGGCGGCCTTTGTCTCTCGTCCCTCCCGCACGCCCCAAACCCATCCTCCTGGTACTGGAAAAGGCCTCTGAACACATGAAGTCCCTCATGGTTCCTAAGGACCCATGTGAATCTCTCTGGCCTCAGACATGCAGAGAGTGGTGAGAGACCAAGGACACCACTTTGAAAAGGAAAAGTGTGACGTATGACCCACCCCTGGACACAAAGGGAAAATGTGGAGCAATTAAAGGTTAAAATCTAAAGAGTGCAGACAAACGAAGGGTTAACACACTTGTATTACTGCTTGGTTTCCAAATAACACAGGGATTGGACAATTTCCTCCTGTTTGAAACCAGGCCCCTTGTGGGTCCTGAGCATGTCAATCAGCCAGGACACCGGGAAGTAACACCCTCCCACTTCCGGTCCTCGGGCAGTTTGCGCAGCCTCAGGGCTGCACGCTGGGCACTTACGGTTGGATCTGGCGGCATCGGCTGCTGCGGCCACCGAATCCGTGGAGACGCCCATGACCAGGATAACCACCGCCTTAGAGGCGCCAGGCCTGGCACCATGGATTTCTGAAGTGATGTATCGCACAGCAAAGCCCAAAGCATCCCCTGAGAGTGGAGAACAGACCACACAAGTCAGTCCTGACTGCGGGAGATGGCGTTTCTGAAGCCAGCTGGGCATCCTGTCTCGAGGTGGATCCTTAGGCCACCAAAATGGAATGATTCAGAGACTCGGAAAGTCTCACACACAAGTAAGATCCACGTGAGACAGGAAAGAGCATCTAGGCCCTCACTTGACAGGAAAGAAAACTCAGGCTGAGAGCAAACGCTGGCCCGCGGCACCCCGTTACCAATTTGGCTGGGGCCTCCCTCCTGCTGCATGTAGTCCACGAGGCTCAGCAAGTGGGTTTTCTCCTGGGCCACGTTCCACGGCACGTCGATGGTGGTGATGCTCCCGTACTGCAGCACTGACACGTGTGTGCGCTGGGGCCCTGGCCGGAAGAGAGCACAGACCACGCTTTGGAGCAGGTGGCGCCCCAGAGAGAGCCCCTTTCTAACCTGCTCCTTCGGGCGCATCACTCACCGATGTTGGCTTTTGAAATGAAAGCCTTGGCAAAACTCTTCATTTCATCGAAGTAAGAAGCTGGAAAGCCGGAGGAGCCGTCCAGGAGGAGGACCACATCCAGGGGCTGGCTACAGTCTGCAAAGAGATCAGGAAGAGAAGCACACCGTGCCAGCAGGGGACTGGCCACTGGGCAGACACCCACATTCAGGGGGCAGGCATGCCACTGACCACGTGACACCATCCAGGGGAGGTGGTCCTGCAGGATGGCAGCATGAGCCTGGGAGGAGGGAGGGGGGCCCACGGGGGCCCCAGGTTTGGAGGCACAGGGAAGACTCCAGTGCCCGATGAAAGCAAGAGGCGTCTGCTCCCTCAGTAACCAGAGTCTGCAACTCTTCTGGAATTGAGTGCAATACTGGAGCAGCAAAACAGGGAGATGGCAAACGGAGATGGAGAGACAGCAAACCCCTGGAAAGTGAGCTTGTGTGGCCGCGGTCTTATGGGTGGGTCAGTGCTATAAGGTATTGACTATAAATGCCTGGTGCTCGCGTCACTGTTCCGGCAGAGTCACGATCATAGTGACGAAACAAACTCTGGCCTAAACACCATTCTGAGACTTGATAAAATGATGGTATTACTGTTCTCCTCCACAGAAATATTGCAAGAATTTAAATAAATCTATGGCTCTGATGAAAACAAGAACAAAGGAAAAAAGGCACTGATACCAAGGGTGAGGCTGAAGAGACATTAAAAGAAGGCTACTTATTCTGGAATGACCCCAGACACACCAAGTAAGGATGTTCGAGAACTGGGGACGGATTAAACATTAGTATCCATTAGAAGGCAGTAATCATGGCAGAAGTGGGAAGCACTTTTTGAGCACTTGCTATGTGCTGGGAAATGTTCTAAACATTCTTCAAATAAGTACTATTATTATCCCCATTTCACAGATGAGGAGACTGATATACACAGAGGTACTTGCCCCAAATTACCCAAAATTATTACAAAAAAATTTCCCCCAAATTACCCAGCCTGGTAAATGGCAAAGGTGAGATTCTGGCTACAGAATCTGAGGACTTAACCTGCTACCTGTCACCTAATTTCCTGGCCTCGCCCCAAAGAATGTCAGCTACTTCGAATAGCTGTATCCATCCAGTGTGGTCAAAAAGCAGACAGTCACATTTAACAGGTTATCTCCAAGGCAGGGAATGGGATTGGGTGGGATGAGGCTGTGTGGTAAGCAAATATTTTTTACCCCATATCTTTGGTATTATTTAAATCCTAACAACAGACTTGCATTACCTTTGAATTTACAAGGAAAGATCCTTCCCAGTAAAGGATCACAGATACATCTCCCTGCCTGGGAGGTAAGGACACAGGCACTTGGAGACAGGATGTGGCCAAAGGCACAGAGCAGGGAGCCAGGACTACAACCCAAGGGTCACATCTCCGCCAAGGCCACCCCCAGCCTGGCACTTGCGCGAGGGACCCACATACCTGGGGCGGGGGGGAGGGTGGGCTTCTGCAGCCCCTCTCCAGAGCAGCACCTCTGCAGCACCAGGTCAGGAGCCTCGCGGGGGAGCGTCTCAAAGTCCTGGATGAGGATGGGGGCATTGGGCCAGCCGATCCTCTCCAGCTCCTGCACGTCGGCATGAGGGCCCACTCCAATGGGCACCAGCTGGATGTCTCCGGGCATGCGCTTGATCTCATCGGAGGCGGGGTTCCCTGTGACCATGTAGACCAGGTTAGGTGCCTCCTCCCGGTCGCCCTGGCTGGCCAGGAAGCTGTGCTCAGACACGTACTGCAGGGCCAGCCCCGTGTTGGTGCTGTTGCCGCCCTGGTAGCGGATCTCGCGCACCCGCTGCAGGACGTCCCCCTTGGACTGCGTCTCGCGAAAGGTCAGCTCCACGGCCACTGTGTATGAGTACTGCAGCACGGTGACGTGGATGCTGTCCTGGGCCACGTCCATCCGCTGGATCACCTGCTCCATGAACTCCTTACTCTTGTTGAAGTTGGCCTCGCCGACTTGGTCCGAGCCTTCCAGAACAAACACCACATCCAGAACCATGGAGTTCCTCTTGGGTCCCAGCGTGGAAACCCCCGTGTGCTCTGGACCCACTGTGACTCGTGCCACAGGAGGGGCCTGGGTAGGGGCAGGCGCTTCGGGAGCAAGGTCACAGAGGTAGCTGGTGATCTCGTCCCTCAGCTGCTCCAGCTCGTCCACACTGCTGAGCACGAAGGCCTTGTTCTCAGGGGCCTGCTTCTCGATGAGGCGGATCTGCCTGAGGTTGACGTGGGGCCCAATGCCCACCGGGACCACAGTGACTTTCTTCTTCCTCAGGCCCTGGACGTAGCGGACCAAGTTCTTGGCCAACTTCGGGGGCTCCTGGCTGGCCGTCAGGAGCAGGGCGATGCGGGAGGCCTCGGGGCGGTCAACCTTGCCGAAGATTTGGAAGAGCGTGTACTTGAGGACCTCACTGGTGGAGGCCACCGCGCTGCCCGCGTACTTCACCTGGCTGGCGATGCGCCGCAGCTCCGAGGGCCGCTTCCGGTCCCTGAGCTGGATGTAGGCATGGGAGCCCTCGTGGTACTCCACCATGGCCACGCGGATCCACTTCTGGGAGATGCGCAGGCGCTCCATCATGCTCACCACGAAGACCTTCAGCACTTCGAACTCGGCCTCCGACAGCTTGGAGGAGCCGTCCAGCAGGAAGACCAGGTCCAGCAGCTTGCTGCAGTAGAAGTCGTGCATTGGTGGCTCGGGGGTGTCCTCCACGTACGGGGTGGTGGGGCTGACCGGGCCTTCCGTGGGGGGTACCTCGAGGCCTCCGGGTTCCCTGCAGGCTTCACAGGTGAGGTTGACACCATCACAGTGACTGAGGAGGGAGAGAAACAGAAACGGTTCCGGAAGAAGCTCTGATCACTTCTCAGCCCTGCTCAGATCCATTGCACGTATGTCCATGCACCTGCCTGCCTGGCGCACCTGAACTGAGCTCCCAGAGATCACTCCCACCCAAGTGAGACATCACCTGTTAACATACGTCCCCAAACAGCATCCCTACAGAGAGAGAGAGAGAGGGAGAGCGCGAGCGAGTGCAAAGGCTTCCCTGGATTCTATAAGCCAAGCTTTACCCTGTACTGGGACCTGAAGAAGGACCTCTGTTGCTTCCAGGCCATCCACACAACCACTGGAAGTTTATTATGTTTTTTTTTTTCAAACTACATCTCTAGCAATATAAATATTTAAGTACAATCCAAACCTTTTGCCAAGTAATTCCAAAGACAAATGTTGCTCTAAAATGTTGACACTGACCAGGACTTGTAAATGTTCTACCGAAGATAAATGCTTTACAGTATTTATTATAACAGAATTTAAACTGTATGAATTTTGTACCATGTTTAATATGTTGGGCCTTCAGGAAGAAAGGAAACACTAGACCAAAAACATCTTTGGAAAGATGAAGAACGATTCAAAATCCCAGCTTCAGCTAGCAGAACAAAGCACTTGAGAGTAGTGTGTGGGGGTCTCCAAGATGTTAGACAGGGAAAGTCAGTGGCTCATTCGTTCATTCCGCCAGCGGACACATGGGAGCACCTACCACGTGCCAGGAACTGGCTGGGCCCTGCACCCGGCCCCAAGCACATACCATGAGTCTTTAGCAGAGCAGGTGCCACTAAACAGATTCCTACACTACCAGTCCAAATTTCCAGTCCCTTCTGGACACTTCTCCTTTCAGCAGTGTCCTGGACAGTGGCAGGCTATGCCAGACCCCAGGTAAAATCCCGGCATGGACCTTCTCTTCTATGAACTCTTGGTCTTTGAGGCAACATGCCTTCAGTACCCCCAGTAAGGCCAACCCCGGGGAGTGTGCCCTGCGGCTTGCTTCTTGGTGGCGACGCTGCAGCCTGCTTTGGAACTTCTGTCCACATCTGACGGCCTCTGCAGCATGTCCCCGGGTAGCTGCCCCTCCCTGTGTGCCAGTGAGAGAGGTGGGGAGACGGCCCTCCACTCTCATGTCCTGTGGTCTGAGCCCCCACCAGCACTGGGCCCTTTCTTTATTCCTTATGGTCTCCGTTTCAGCATAGGAAGAACGGATAGGCAGGGACTTACTGGGAAGTTAATTCCCACCTCCTCGTGGTCCACACGATTTATTGCTTCAATCTTTGTTAGCAGTGCGTGAGTGACATACTTTCTAGTTTCCTGTGTTTGCTGGAGAACTCACCCCGGGCAGTGTTCGCTCTTGTTTACACAGATGGCTGTGGCGGGATCTGACTCTGGCAGCTGTGGCCACAGCCCCTCCCCGGTGAACTTAAGTTCTCAAGTTTAAGTTCCCATAAGAAGTGGTATTGAATATAAGAATATATCAACATCCAAATGCATGCTCCTTACTTAGGAGCAGGACTTCAGAAGCTCTGTGCTCCTCCTGGGGACTCATCCTCACCGCCCCAAGCTCCCCCGTTCCCAGAGGCAATCGGGCAAGAACCCGGGGTGCAAGGGTGGGTGCCTTCCCTCCCAGTGACCAAAGCCCTGTCCTAGGACCTTGGTTATGGCCCAAAGGTGTCTCTGTGACACTGAGGGGTCAGGGCTCTGCCTCACCTTCCTACCCTGCATCCCCACGTCCAATAAAACAGAAACCTGACTGTCACAGATGCCTGTCCCAGACTAGACCCGACCTCCAGGAACAATGAGAGACTTCACCCATCCTTCAGCAAGAAGAGATTTAGAAGCCTAACGGTTTTCTTAAGAGATATTTTCTGGCCCTGGACAGTTTTGCACAGTGGTTAGAGCATCAGCCTGCAGACCAAAGAGTCATGGGTTTGATTCCGGTCAAGGGCACGTACCTCACTTGTGTCTCGGTCCCCGGCCCTGGTCGGGGTCGTGCGGGAGGCAACCAGTCGATGTGTCTCTCTCACAACAATGTCTCCCCGCCCCTGCCCCCACTCTATCTGAAGATAAATGGAAAAATATTCTCGGGTGAGGATTTTTTTAAAAAGAGAGAGAGAGAGAGAGAGATTTTCTGGAGAAGCAATCTAGTCTGTCCTTAAAGAAAGAGAAACAAACTAAACAAAAACTACCTCTTGACTCACATAGCGAGGAAGTTTTCCCAAAACCTACACCTCTGAGCAGGTGCCCAGAGGAGACAATAAGACTGCTTTCAAACGACCAGCCTTTACCAAATCTGGCAGTGCTCAGGGTCGCCGGGGCTCAGGGTGATTTTCTTTCCAGGGGCAAAGCGCCGGCCGGACACCTCACACACGGGGCAGTCTTCGGGGTCAACGCAGGTTTGCAAAAGCTCATCCAGGATTTTCCCTGTGCGACAAACCTCTCGTTAGGAGCCAAATCTCTCACCCTGTCTGCAAGGAAGACTTACCTTTAGCTAAAGGGACCCGTCCCGGAAGCCACCTGCTTGCCCCGGGGTCACCTCCCACTTGGGGAACAACCCTCCTTCTCTGGGAGAACTGATTTCTCCCTCTGCAGAACGGAGAAGTGAAATCTCTCAGTGCACGTGAGATCTTATCTCTTTTTGAGGGTCTTTTTTGCTCCACCAAAGAATATAGTTAATAACTCTAGATCTGTGCTGGCCAATACAGAAGCCAGTAACTACATGTGGCTAGATTTACATTTAAATTAATACTACATTAAATGAGAATTCAGTGCAACGGACATGCGAGCCACATTTCAGTAGAACCTCCCATCACTCTAGCAAGTGCTATCAGAAAGTGCTGCTCTGGGCGCGGAGCCCGTACACGAGGCACAGAAGCTCGGTACAGGAGCTCGACTGGACGAAACTCACAGCTGGCCTGGCTCGGAGGGAAGGACACATGGAAACGGAAGCCAGGTTACAGGGTGGGGATGGGGCACCCCCAGGCAAGGCTGAGAGGGCGCAGGACAAGGAATCACCTTTCCTGACGACCTGTCCCATCCCTCCAGCCCGCCCCCACCCAGGGCAGGTGACCGACCTGGAGGGCAGTGTGCGTGGCAGCCCTCCACACACCGCACGGGGCAGGCCAGTGGCTCGGGGTGCTGGCACGTGGCGGGACAGGCAGGAGCACAGCTGTTATAGCGCCACTCGCACTCGTACCCGTTCTCCCGGAGATTCCTCTCCTCGCAGCTCTGGGCTGTGTAGACGGAAGAAAGGAGCGTAAGCATGAAAGCACGGACAGTCCTGTGTGAGAGAAGCCAGGACTGCAGCAGGCCCCGGGCCGGTGGTGGGACCGGAGGTGGGGCTGGCTCTGGGGGAGGTGAGGAGCACCCTGGGAACTAAGGAACGCCAGGAGTCACCAATATCAGAGGCTTTGGACTTTTAAAGCACCTCAACCAGGCATCTAGTAGTTCTGAATCAATTTTCCATGTAAAAACAATCAGCTGCTTGCACCAGAGGAAGGAAGACCCTACATAAATGTACGAGTCAATCACTCACATTGACAAATATGATAGTGTCTAATTAAAGACATATATTCACTTCCTTCTTCTTTTCATCCATTTCCTCTTCTCCCTCTCCCAGAATTTCTCCAGAATAAGGTTCTCTACATATGAATGTCTTCAATCCCTGTGCCCTGTCCCTCCTCACTCATCCGTATCTTAACCTCCTTCTGCCCTCCACCATCCATCTCCATGCTAGAACTCTGCCTTCTCTCCCATGAAGGTCATCCTGCACCCCACTTTGAGGTCTTAGAGTCTAGCTACATGAGGGTTGAGGGGAGGTGGCTGAGACCCTGAGGGACATCGGGACTCACGACACAGAGTGGCTGTCCTCCAGGTCACCACTTTGCCGTGCTGGGCGCACACATGAGCGTAGGCAGCAATGGTGTCGCAGAAGCAGGCACAGTCCCCAATGGACTCACAGGAGCAGGTGTCGTAGATGCAAACATCCAGGAATGGCTCGGGGTCCACCTGCAAGGGAGCCTCAGGGTGAGCCAGGCCTGGGACCAGACTGGGGCACTCTGGCTCTCGGTCTGGGTGGGAGCGTTCTGGTGGTCAGAGTGGGGAAGACCGGCTCCGGGGTAGAAGGGAACTGTGGGTCAATGCTTCCAAAGAGGGAATGGGTAAGAAGGCAGAATTCGTGGCTTCTAATCTGTATTCCAGCAAGACACATTGAGTAAAGCACTTTTGCCAGTCTTTCATAGAATAGATGTGTCTAAGAATTTTTCAAAAGAACATTTCTTTCTATCTATCTGTCCACTTACCTGCCCAGTCATCCACCCATCCCCATAACCCATTCCCAACTTCATGGTTGTCTGGGTGTGTTTTACATAAACACAAACACACAACACTGCTCATTCTCTTTCCTTGCCTCCGTTCAGCAAGGGGAGGAAATGCCTAAGGACCCACTCGAGTTGCCTCATGAGGTGCTCTGGGACCAGCATGCTGGACAGCGGAACCAGCCTGCGTATCCCTGGGCTCCAGCCCCAAGTCTACACGAAGAGGTAGCCTACCCACCATCCATGTTCAATCACAGGGACCACGCCACTTCCCTTCCCCCACACATGCCACCACACACACTGCCTCTCTCAGGGCCGCTGTGAGAGGGACAATCCAGACGCTGAGTGGGCCGTTATCTCCAAGGCCTGCCAACACCCTGCCTCCCCTGACTGCCCTCAGAGTCTTCCAGGTCAGATGCCCGGGATTTGCACCACCCAGGGAATCCTGAGCATCCTTTGGGGTCCTCGGGGACTAAGTCGTTGAATGGATAGAAAGAGAACCAAGATACAGTTCCAACCAGGTGTGCCCACGTGGGTGGTGCCACACAGCAGCGTGTCCATGTTTGGGGAATTCCTTACCCCCACTGGAGAGGAAGACACAAAAACAAGCCATCAAATGAGGCCTCAACATCCCTGGAGCTAAGACCAGAAAGGAGTTTTTTTGAGACAAGACCTAGGAGCTAAAGGGTTTTATGAGGGCAGAGGATAGGCTACTCAGCTCTGAAGATATCGTGAGGAAATAGGAAAATAAAATTCCTGGCTCTGTGTTGGAGACAAGGTAATTCACGGGGGCACAGACCCTAAGACTGAGGCCAGAAAGAAGCAGGTGCCCAGTAGAGTTCTGCCTCACAATCAGAGAAAAAGGGCTTGCCAGGTATTGTTTTCCTCATAAACTGTCAATTATCCTTTTTGTTTCCCAGCCTGAAGCCAAGAAAGGGAGTAAAGAGGTGACCCGACGCAGGTCACGTCAAAGGCTCCCAGGCAGTGTCCAGAGTCAGGCGTTCGCGCTCTGAGCGCCCGAGCCGCTGGCCAGCCCTCGGCGCTCCTCCACCCCTGGTTGCCCGCAGCCCTCACCAGCCTGTTGCAGTCCTGGAAAACATCACTGGTGAGGATCCTGCAGGAGGAATCCACCACACTCTGCTTCACGATGTTGTTGTGGCAGGTGGCGGGGGATGAGTCCAGCGGCACCTGGGGAACAGGGCAAGAGAGCACAAATAGACCAAAGCAGCCAGCCCAGAAGGATCCAAGAGACCCTCTTCCCGGCTCTGCCACCGTGGCAGTGCCCAGCACCCAGCACCTGCCACCCGCCACCCGCCACCCGCCACCCGCCGCCCACCACCCACAGCCTGCACGGAGAGCCCAGACGTACTTTCCTGGTGTCGGCGCACTGCGGGCTCACTTTCCAGGAATTCCCGAAGTCCACAGGGTCTTCCTCCACTTGGAGATTGCTGCCGGTCAAGTCATTGTTCTGGACGCCATCGAAATTCCCACAGAGGCCACACACCTGCTCCTGATGACAAGTTGAGAGCATGAGCATTGCAAACCTCAGGGGAAATTCTGATTCAGGGCAAGGAGGGCCTAGACAGCAAAGGAGGGGGGCTCCTCTGAGGAAGAGGAGATGGGAGGGCGGGGATGGAGACCCAGAAGAGACCAGAGGGATCGGCAAAGCCTTGCCCTTCCCTGGCCTTCTCCTGGCCTTCCTCACTGACCTCATTTTAAAGTTAAAGAAAAAAGATCATTCACAAAGAGAGGCAACCTGCCCGTGTCCCATAGTTGTCCAAGGGCAGAAGTGGGGATCAGGCAGCCTTGGCCCTGGCGTCTCCAGTGTAAGCCATCGCCTCCCCAGTAAGGGCCTGAGCAGACAGGGGAGCTGGCTCATCATTGCATCCGTGACAGTGGAGAGGTCTGAGGAGAGGACACTCTAGTCCTACTTTATATTACAGACGGGGCATCCCTTCCCTGGAGAACAGCAACCTGTTGGAAGCAGGCTGGCCAGGATGCTGTATACCAGGTACCACCAGGGCTGACACAACATCTTATTCATCTTTGTGTTCACCTAGCCTAGTGTTGGTATACATGTCCTAAACAAGTAATCACTGAATGAATGGAAATCATCCCATAAGAACTATGGGAAGAACTGGAAATATTCGGCCGGGAAAAGAAAAGGTGCTGTGCTCTTACAACATAGTGGAGCCCTGTCTTGAGACAAAGAGATGTGACTTATTCTATTTTGCTTCAGTATGGAGGTTTGGCTTGGCACAATGGGTATATGTTACTGGGAAACATGTAAGAATACTCCCACAGTTGGACAAAAGGCCCACGGTCTTTACATGGCCTGATGGCCCCCACAGTGTGGCCCCTGCCTCCTCCCTACCCTTGTTAATGACTGTTCTCCCCAATCCCCTCCACTCCAGCCACGGACATCCTTGCTCAAACACTCTAAACATCATCCACCCTACGGCCCTTGCACGTACCTAAATTCTCTCATCCAGATATCTGCCACTCCCTCTCTTCTCTGAAGATTCTGCTCATACATCCCCTTTTCAGACCACCCACCCTCCCCTGAGATGTTAGGAGGGGCAGTGTCTACTTCCTGCTATTCAGGAAGCTAAAGAAGGTCCCAACGACAAGTCACAGATAAGACAAGGAAGAAGCGGAGGAAGGCCACTGACCTGGTATGTCTGCTTCAGCACCACGGAGATGCTCAGACGGTGGTCCCAGACCACAGAGAGCGCCTTGCCCAGCAGCAGAATGACATACCGGCCAGACTCCACCACCTCAAAGTGAGTTTCATCCTTCATGGACCTCTTCACATTCACCTGAAGGAGGACAAAGTGTGAGGCAGGGAGAGGGAGTACCCATGCCTGTCTCCATGGCTCTCCAGAACCACAGCCATTCGCCCCATTCAGTAAGAGCTCATCCCTTCAGGGCCAGCACCTGCCTGGACATTTCTGTGTCCGTCTCGCCTACCACTCTCCAAGAATCCTCTGACTAAGGGACAACAGAGGTGGCAGCAAATCGTAATTACGAGATTAAAAATACAATGAAACCAACTAGCACAAGACCATCTATCACTTCACAGAAAGGGTTTGTTGACACTTGATCATTAAATACACATGGCCCCTAAACAGGTTTTTAATGTGGCAATGATTTTAAGCATCCCTAGGCAATTGATTTTAAAATGTATCCCTTTACAGAAGTGAGCACTGGACTCTCTCCTTTCCTTCCCCCATCTCCCACTCCCCAGAGTCACTGTCATCAGGAGTCAGAGCTGACGGAGAAGAGAGAGGCTGAGGAGCTCGGCGCCGGCAGCAGGAATCACAGGTTTCAGTTTGTAGGACTCTGACCTGAGTCCTCGACTGGCTGAATCCTTGCCGGTGCTGAATCCCCCAAGCCCGGTCCAGCGGCTTAGCTATCTAGTTCATAAAACTGAGGCAGATGCTGTCACCCCTTCGCAAAGGTCCTCTCCTTAGCCACACACACCGTGCAGAGCTGATCGCTGGTGCACACCTCCTGTTCAACACCACCACCGTCATCTGTCCTAAGCAGAGCTGCCCTTCAATGGAGCTGACGCTGCTGACTCAGAGTCGGCAGGTCACACTTGCTGAGCAGTTTTCTTCCATGTGGAGGCGTTTACCTCCCATCCCCTGACATCAGTGATGGGTGTTTGCAGAAGGCAGGGATGCAGGCTGAGGCCATGGGACACAATGGAGATACCAGAGCAGGTGGGAGCCCAGACCCTGCGTCTCCCTAGTACTAGCTATAGTGGAATCCAAACTGCTCTGGGGACTGCCCGCCCCTTCAGATGCAGGCTCCTGAGCCCCACCCAGACTGCCAAGTCAGAATCCCAGGGGAGGCCCGGAGTCCACACCCTAAACAAGAGCTCCTCAGCGGTGCTCATGTACGCTCTGAGAACCACGGCAAAGTTCTTACTACCAGGATCTGGTTAAGGCTCCTTCAAAACAAAGACTTGTCTGAAAACATGGAAGTAAAAATCCTCAAAACACCATCACTTCCCAAACGATACATATTTATGTATGTGTGCATGTATGTATGTATAATTGTCTTTTACATGTATTACATACATACATATATATATACAAGGGACAGCCCTCCTGCCCTCCAGACTCCACTGCACCCTCCAGAGGGGAGCACGGATTCCTCCCATGCGTGTGCGGGTAACGCTCTACACCTTCTCCACACGTCTCTCTGCACCTCACTGCACTAACCCGGGTCGTGCCATGTATACATATCTGCAACGTGTTCTCAGAGAACATGTCACAGTCAGATGACACCACCCATCTCATGCTCGTTCATGGCTGCACGATACTCCATTCACGCACACTAAACCAATGCTGGGCCCCTGCTCTTCACCAGCCCGCAGAAGAACAAAGGGGGCCTGAGGCAGACGGGAGGGGCCAGCACTCACCTCCCCATCAAACAGTTCGATCTCTCCTCCTTCCACCAGGATGGTGACCCGCTTCTTGCATTTCATGGAGGGGTAGCCGCATCCCTCATTCCCCACCAGGATCCGGAAGGTCCCGGGGTTACTGCCACAGTAATCCTAGGAAAAAGAGGTACCAGCAGGAAAATATTATTCCTGTCGCCTCTCTCCAGGTCAGAAGATTGGCAGTAAGTCATCTCTGGTGTGGGTGGCGGAGGCTCGGCTGGTTGGTGCCACTACCCTGCATGTGGCTGGTCAGTGCCCCTGCTCACTCCCAGCATGCTCTGCACATGCTGGTCAGTTCCCCTGCTCACTGCAAGAGAAGTTTATAGGCATCCACGTAGAAGGGAGAGGAAGGCAGAGGGGCTCATGCCCTCACTCACCAGCTAGGATTTCCTGGGTTCTTTCTCATCCTGCTGGGCAGTGTGACTTTCCTGTGCCCCCCCCCCCTTCCTGCCCATTCTGATTGCACCAGGTTAGAAAAGAAAATGTGGAGAATGCAATAGAATCATAGGGCAGGAAGCAACCCCAGGGTCATTTCCACCATCCCCCGCGCAGGGCCGCTGAACGGGCCATGTGGGTTACTCAGTGCACAGGGGTGCAAGCCCGGCCTCGCTCCCCGACCACTGGGCGCCCTGGCTGAGGCGGTCTGCCAAAAGGAGCGGATGCCTTCTTCTAATTCTGCTTTGGAGCTCATCTGGGCTGACAGTACCTCTGCCCCCCAACAATCCCAGTCAACAGAGGAGCTCCTGTCCTGTGTTTATAAGTCTCCACCCAGGTCAACTAAAGGAAGCTGGACAATCACTGTGACTTCCGAGCCCTGACGTCTGCAGGCACTTTCTCGGGGGCTGGACAACCACTCCAGCAGAAACCAGAGCTGTTTCTATGGACAGAACAACAGACCCCGTCCGACCTGGAACCCGCCGGGCTGCAGTCGGCACCGCCCCCCGAAGGACAGCGCGCGGCCCTCAGCGCACCTGCACCAGCACGTACTGGCACTCCCCGGGGAACAGGTATCGCAGCCCGTCGAAGGTGCGGTAGTGGGCCGTGCCCAGCGTGGAGCACGTGGCGTCACACACGTGGTCCGTGCAGTTCCACTTCCGGTCCCGGCAGACACTAGGGCAGGGAGGCAAGGACGTGAGGGTGCGAAGGGCTCGTCTGGGCACCGGGGACTGAGGAGGCCGTGACAGGACGTGCAGTGCTGCAGGTGCCACCAACCTTCCAGGAAGCCTCTAGAAAAGGGACTTGAGAGGGCGGCGGCCTCACGGGGGCGGGGAGGTGAAAGGGGTGCGGAGCCGTCCCGCACTGACACGTTAAAGCACAGGGCCCAGCAGGAGGGGGCAGTCGTGCTGCACTCCATGGCAGAGGGAAACTGAGGCAAAGACGGGCACAGGAGACCCGCGGCCTCTGCAGACTACCTGCCATGGGTGTGCGGAAGCTCCGCCTCCCCGGAAGGGCCTGCGAGCAGCCAGAGAGAGGGTCTCTGCAAAGAGACACTGAGGCTAATGGGGGAACCAGGAGGGCCCGGCGGTGCTGAGCTGGGAAGATAGTGATCACTGAGACCTTCTGCCGGAGAGGTTTCGTGTGCACATAGTCATATGGCTAAGTCTACAGTGACCTGCCGACTGCCACCCGGTACCGGAGCGGACAGGAGGAAGCCCACTGTGTGTCAGAGGCGTGAGCTCAGACCTCAGGTTGGGAGCTACGCGCCTTTCTGCCTCTGTCCACGTGGGCCTTTCCGTAAAGCTGGGCACAGCCCCAAAGTCAGAGGTGCCGTGAATGAGCAGAGCAGAGGGTCATGTAAAGGATGGCCAAGGACAAGGGAGAAGAAAAGCCAGCCGCCGTCACAAGGTCCCTTGTTCAAGCTATGCCATTACAAGCGCACTGGCAGTATGTTTTGGGGGGCAAGAAAGGGATCCTCCATGCCCTTTGGCAGCTTGGTCACACGTACAATGACTGGTCTGGGGCAAGGTCCTTATCTTCTGCAGGCCCAGCTCTCTGAATGGAAATGCTAACCCCCAGAAGAATGTCTCTGCAGGTGAGCACAAGTGATGATAAAGGTTCTCCCCATTGTACAGATAGAGAAACAGAGGCTCAAAAAAAGAGAAAGAGTAACCGCATTCCCTCAGGGTGCTGGAGACAAGTGCCAGAGGCCCTTGGCCATGTCTGCCCCCTGCGTCTTGACCTTCACCCCTGCATCTGCTGACTCCACCCGCAATGGTTCAGTCCCCAAAAAAGCCTCTCCCAGGGCCTCACCAGGTGTTGCAGTCAATCTTCACGGTCTCTCCCGGGGCATACTCTTTGCCCTGGTGGAAGCAGGGACACCTTTCCAGGGCCACACATCTGTTTCCATGCCGGACCTAAGGGAAAGCAATCCACAGTGAGTGATCCAGAGCCCTGCTAGGAAGACAGCCTCAGCCCGAGGTCAGGCCAGGGAACCCGCGCCCCGGCCGGTGCTTGGTGGACACAGGCACCCCTCTACACGATGCCCCCCAGCTCAGCTGAAGACACTCTGACCGCTGCCCTCTGCCCTCAGACCCTGCTGGGAGCATGTGACCTGGAATCCGAACAAAGACTCTGGTAACGTGTGTCTGAAAACCTTGAGATGTGCACATCCTTAGCCCCAGTAGTTCCAGGTCGACGATCTCTCCGAACGAGAACGAGTTATGGACAAAGGTTCATACAGAATGATTTATCACTGCAAAAAAAATAGGAGCGACCAAGTGTTCAACAACAGAAAAGTGATTAAATCTATTAAGGATTCACCAGGTAATGGGGTCCCATGGAGCTATTAGAATAGTCCTTTGGGAGAATCTTAAAAGATGTGAGAAATACTTATGTTGTTAATTTTTAAAACAGGGGAGAAAGAAAACTGTATATACATATGGTCCCAATTAAGAAAAAATATATATTTTTTTTAAAAAGAGACTTAAAGGAACTATAGAAGCTACCTCCAGATGGTGAGCTAGGATAGGGGAATTTTTTTTTTTTAGCTTAAAATTTTTTTTCCAAATGTTCTTTAATGAGCATCTACTATGTTTATAATCAAAGAAAATGGACAACATAGTTAATAAAATGAATGAATGAATTATTAATGCACTTAATACCCTGGAGATGAACATTGAAGGCTGGCCATAGGCAGAGATGGACCAAACCGAGAGTCTGGGAACTTGTTCAAGCCGCACATGCGCCCTCCTTGCGCAGTCCCCTAAGATTCTGACACCCTCCCCACCATGATGCTCTACTTCCCTGTCCACCCCACCCCCACACAGAAGTTACTACATGAGCATGTTACACTCCTCAGGTCTGTTGGTGTCAGGAAAAAAGAACTAACACCTCACATGCAACAGAATTTTCACTGATACAACACCTAAGGCAAGAGAAACAGGGGAAAAAATTAATACATGGGACTACATCAAACTAAAAAGCTTCTGCACAGCAAAAGAAACAAAGATCAAAATGGAAAGGGAACCCACTATATGGGAGAGCATAATTGCCAACAATACATCAGATAAGGGGTTAATCTCCAAAATATATAAAGTACAAAAACAACTCAACAAAAGACAAAGAATCCTATTAAAAAATGGGCAGAGGACCTAAAGAGACAACTCTCCAAACAGGACATACAAATAGCCAAGAGACATATGAAAAAATAATGTCACTAATCATCAGAGAGATGCAAATTAAAACAACTATGAGGTATCACCTCACACCTGCCAGAATGGCCGCCATCAAAAAATCATCAAACAGCAAGTGCTGGCGAGGGTGTGAAGAAAAGGGGACTCTAGTACACTGCTGGTTGGAATGTAGACTAGTGCCGCCACTATGGAAAACAATATGGTGTTTCCTCAAAAAATTAAAAATGGAACTGCCCATTGACCCAGTGATCCCACTTCTAGGAATATATCCTAAGAAGCCTGAAACACCAATCAGAAAGAATATATGTACCCCTATGTTCCTAGCAGCACTATTTACAATTGCTAAGATCTGGAAACAGCCCAAGTGTCCATCAGTAGATGAGTGGTTAAAAAAGCAGTGGTACGTATACACAATGGAATACTATGCGGCTGTAAGAAAGAAAGAAAGATCCCTTATCCTTTGAGACAACATGGAGGGACCTGGAGAGTATTATGCTAAGTGAAATAAGCCAATCAGAGAAAGACAGATGCCACATGATCTCACTTATTTGTGGAATATAATGGAAAAAATAAGCTGATGAACAAAATAGACCCAGAAACACAGAAAGAAGGTTCAGACTGACAAATCTCAGAGGAGGGGAGTCTGGGGGAGAGAAAAGATAAACCAGAGAACTTATACGCATATATGCATAACCAATGGACATAGACAACAATGTTGTGAGGGGGGCGGGATCGGGAGGAGCGTATCAATGGGGGAAAAGGAGAAACATCTGGAACAAAAATAATGTAATTTAAATTTTTTTAAAAAAAGAACTAACACCTACTGGCCCCAATGGGCTCGGGAAGAGCTGGCCAAATCCACTCTGACCCCCACGTGTAGATCTGCTTCTGTCCCAAATGCAGGAGGTGGCCCCAGATGTCTGCTCTGGTGTGACCTCCCCCCGGGCGATCTAAAAGAGCCCTGGGTCACCGCAGGTGAAGGGACCATGGTTGATTCTAGGGCGACCTGAGGGGTGAGAAACTGCTAGTCTGGATGGCTCAGGATTTGTGTGATCCAGTCACTCCCCAGGCAAGCCTGGGTTCCCAGGGCCTGAAACTAGATGAAGCCCTGGGAACAGGTGTTCTCGGGCTGAACCAAGGGCTTTCGTGTGTGTGTGTGTGTGTGTGTGTGTGTGTGTGTGTGTGTGTGGTGTTGGAAGGGGATGGGAAGAATAACCTCCACTACTTTACCATCACCTTCACCCAGCCTCAGTTGTTTTCCTGAGTTCTTAGAGCCTACGTGCAGGGGCAGGATAGGGGTGCAGAGAGTGAGGAAGGTGTCAGTCAACCACATCCTTGATAGCTCTTACCTCCTAGGACCACTGTTCTTGGAAGACAGTGAGCCTAGGTGCCTCGTAGGGAAGATGGAAGCTTGGTGGGATCAGGGAGGGAAAATGTCTGTCTATTAGTCTTCAAAGGCTGTCCCAATTAGGGTTCATTCCCACAGCCCCCCAAGCTTTGTCAGCTCTGACTTAAGGCTGAGGCCTGCCACCTAGTGACTACTCTAAGAATAACATAAAAATGCATTTGCTGACGAACAGGAACACTTGCTCCTGCCATTAATGGAGACCAGAAAACAAGCCTCACATGGGAAACATTACGTGAGACACAGTGATACAGGATGCACCGGGGTGGGTTCCGGGAAACAGCCCTCACCTCACCTCAGCAGACACGTGCTGTTCCGCCACCTACCGCAAGCTGGGTTGAGGGTTCCCAGGCCTCTTGGTCGGCATGCTGGATGTTTTTACCTCTCTTCAAGATAGCCAACCCACTGACAGAGAGTCCTGAGCATCGTGGCCCAGGCAGCCCCTCCCCTGGCCCAGGGCTGAGTCCCAGGCAGCCAGCCTTCCTCCGGTGGACATAAAACTCGAATCCCAGCTTGGCCGTGAGGTTAAACTGCCAACTCCTGTGCTCCCCTCATGCCCTGACTTATTTTTTAAAAAGGAGATTACTGATTGGTAGGTTACAATATTAAAATAGGATTGTGTGATTCCACTTATATCTAAATTTTAAAAAAAAGGAAACAAAACAGAAACAGACTCATAGATGCAGAGAACAAACTAATTGTTGCCAGAAGGGAAGGGGATGGGCAAAGGGCAAAAAAATGCGGAGGGGAGGATAAGAGGTACAAATTCCATGTTATAAAATAAATAAGACATGGGGTTGTAATGTACGGTGTAGGAAATATAGTCAGTAGTATCGTAATAACTTTATACAGTGTCAGATGGTTACTAAATTTATCATGGTGATGACTTCGTTCAGTGTATAAAAGTTGAATAACTAGGTTGTATGCCTGAAACTGTATGTATGTATTGTTTGTCCACTATATTTTACTAAGAGAAAGGGCCTTTTGAGTGAGGACTGCTGGAAAGACAACAGAGGCATGGGAATGGATCCCTCAGTCAGAGCTGGAGGGAAGACAACATCACCTTAAAAGGACAGGAGAGTTCACTGGCCACACCACAGCAGGAGGCTCCCGACGTGGGAGGGAAGGTCAGATAGCACCAGCCCAGCCAGAAACGCCCAGCGAGTCCTAAAGCAGTCAAGAAATTCATGGAGATAGGACGATGAAGGCACACTACAGGGGATGGACAGGCTCTCGAGAACAGGCCAGACACGCGGACGAGGCCAGCATAGCAGTTTCTGCGTGGATTCTGCGGCACGTCCCTTAAACTTCATGTGTAAAATGGAGAGAACCATCTCTGCCTAGTGTTTGTCCCTTTGGGTCACCAAAAGGATATAAAATAAAGTCGGCAAATGTCCTTCAAAGACTTCAGAAAAAAACAGGCAGAAACAGTTGTCCTAGTATTCACCAGGTCACGACATCTTCAGTAAGAATGGTTCATCCTGAGAGCACGGTATCGGGTCCTGA
Source organism: Tadarida brasiliensis (assembly GCA_030848825.1). NCBI lineage: Eukaryota > Metazoa > Chordata > Mammalia > Chiroptera > Molossidae > Tadarida > Tadarida brasiliensis. The sequence goes on from CM061263.1 coordinate 23,831,818, forward strand.
TCAGCCCCCCAAAAATCATGAAGTAGAAAGACACTGGTTTTGTTATTCTTCTCTGAAAAGGCCCCATCTCCCCCAACCCATCCCCACACATGAACACCACAGTGACCCATTCTCCAAAATCTTCTCTGCCTTCCAACTGTCCTTTATTCATTCTCCCACCCCATCAATACTGCCAACTCAACGCAGCTGATTTCAACTATATGTTTGCTAGGAAGAAAAAGAAAACCTTATGAAATAATTCACATTAAGGTGTGAATGACTTCCCATGAGGATTTAGACGGTTGTAAGCTTCTTTAAAGCTCTTGCTTATTAGCCAAAATGAATGTATGCTTCTTATATTTCAGTAAGTCTGATTAGCTGATAAATTGGAGGAAGTGTGGGAGATATTTTTAAGATAGGAAGGCTTTCTTAGACCTTTTAAAATGATATCTCACCGGATTTACAGTGCCCACGTGTGAGGTCCGCCCCTGAGCCCAAGCTCTATATTTCACAAAGTGGTGCCCAGTCTTTCCCGTCCTCATATTGGGCCCGTGAGAAAACTGGGCATCAAAGAACCAGGGAAATGAACACACTTCCCAGCTGCCAACAGGTTTCCTCATACCAGCAGAACTGGGTGCCAGTTTGGAAATGTAACCACTCGATTTCAAAAGGTAAGTGAGACTCTCTCGTACAGTGGGACTACATTTTCTCCATAGGACCTCATGGCCCCACCTCTGAAGAATTCAGCGTGGGAATCAGAAGGCCAGGATTTCCACCATATAACTATATATTTTTAATTGGTTCTGTTTCCTCTCTTTCTTCGGTCTCCTTCTGTGTGATACAAGGGTTTGAAATCCTAGGTTTTGGGGGTTCCTTCTTTCTGTTTCCCCTTAGTGGTGCTCCTAGAGAGGATTTCAGCTGAGGCTGGAATGAGGACTGAGCAGTAGGTGGTGCTTTTCTGCCACCTCGTGGTAGAATCAGGTAATAGTCTAACTTAAAGGCAAGTAGTTCACTCAAGAAAAAAATGGGATATTTTCTAGTGTAGTCCCCTCATTTTATTGATACAGTGGGCCTCAGAATGTGGAAAACAAGGTCTCAAAAATATCTCCCAGTGTTTTCTAATTTCCTAGATTATCTCTATTCACAATGTGACTTATAGTTTTCCTCCATGAACTTATTTGCCACTGTCATATCCTATCCTCCCAACAACCCTTCTAACCCAATTTTATAGGTGATCAAACTCAGACACAAAGATTTTAAGTGACTTGCCACTCAACTAACTAAATGTCAGGAGCCAGGATTCAAACCGAGAATTTTGGGCTCCAATTCTATGCCATTTTTATGCTTTTCTCCACCAACCATTTATCAGGGTGTCAACCACTTATCAAAAGCATGCCCACCGTCTTGTTGCATGCAAGGAGCCCTGTGCACTGGTGGCAGGAGCAGATGCAGTCTGCAGCTCGTGAAGTGGACCAGAAAACCTGTGCACTGCACAGGTGTCGGGCTTGGGACAAACTGCAAGAGGGGGAACTCTCTCCCTGCCCCCAACATTTTCCAGCAGGTGCTGCTGGCCTTACAGTGAACATGGAGGGATGCTCTGAAAGGCAGTCTTCAACCAAGAGCCGTGCTGCTCGAAGTGTGGCCCACGGGCCAGGGCCGGTCTGTGATGACTTGAGCACAGACGTGGAGAGAAGGTGTTTAGAAAATCATGCCAATTTGACTGAGTAATATATCATGTCTGTCATAGCTAATAAAAACTAGGGGTCATGCTTTGTATGTGCTTGCTTTCTGTTTCATTTTTCTGATCATTCTATTGTCTTTATCAAAGCTTTGGTCCACACCGACTGGAAATTTAAGAAAACGGGCCCTTCATGAGTTTCTCCTGTGGACTAGAGGAGCAGATGGGTGCAGCCTCTGAGACTGGCCCTCGATTATTTATGAAAACAACGATTAAAGCTGTTCCTACGATTCCACAGCTCTTTCTGGCTTTAAAAGTGCGTTTGCAGCCCTGGCTGGTTTGGCTCAGTGGTTAGAGCTTCTGCCTGCGGACCAGAGAGTCCCGGGTTCAGTTCCTGCTAAGGGCACGTACCTCAGTTGCAGTTTGTCCCCAGCCCCGGCTGGGGTCGTGTGGGTGGCAACCACTTGATGTGTCTCTGTCACATCGATGTTTCTCTCTCTCTCTTCCTCCCTCTCTCCCTCCCGCTCTATCTGAAGATAAATGCAAAAATGTCCTCAGGTCAGGATTAAAAAAAAAAAAAAGTGCATTTGCATACACCCTTTCAGGCCCACAGAAAATGTGATGAAGGCAGAAGAGGAATTATGTGTCCATGTCGCAGATCAGGCAACTGAGGCTCAGAGAGAGAGCGAATGACCGTGCAAGAGCGAGGAGCCAGAAAGTCGTGAAGCCTGGACTGAGAACGCGGCCCTCTGACCCCTGTTCCTACCGGGGCTCTTTCTGCTCTCAGTAGATCTGCTCCCCAGGAAAGAACTACTTCCTCCCCCCTTTTCAAGTCCTCAGAATGCAGAATTCCTGACCTCTTCCCCCAAACTCTCGGTAACATGCCACAACCTCACCACCTTCCACGGGGGACAGGCCAAACAGAGAAACACCCTTGGGAAGGATGTCTGCACCGTCAGATGGGCCCCCAAAGGGTGTTTCCAGATCCCCTTTCTTTGTGTTGTGTCCAGGAACACGTGTCCTGCACCTCGGCCAACACACGGTGCACTTAATAAATCACCCAGACTTTTCTGCTCCGCAGAACCTGGCCTCAACAATTTGCACGTTAGTCAGCATTATAATGAAGCAGTTGTGAAAATAACCCAATCTCTTACGCTGTGAGCTTTCAAGTTTACAATCCCCCGAGGTTGAGGTGAGAGACACCTCGATATATGATAGATGCCCAAAGGCTGTCCTCCGATCGTGTGCCAGAGGCTTGGGGAATGCCCGTGCGCTCCTAACAGTATGTCCACATCCTGTACTTGAGGTCTCGCTCTCCACTGGGCCTTTGGGACAATAATGCAATTATGGTGGTTATTAATATTTAAGACTATCTGTACTGTTTCCTTCATTTAAAAAAAAAGTTCATTGAAAAGAGTCCCTGCTTGTGACAATCTCCTGAGGGATGTCCCTTTTCTTGCTTGAGCCTCCTCTGATGTAGGAGCATGTCACCTCTAGGTATGGAAGGGACAGTCTAAACAGGGGGCCCTTGGGGTAATAGAGCAACGTGGAAGCCTGCACTCCTCTCTCCTACTTCTCCTCCTTATGTACCTCCTTGAAGAGCCACCTTCTGCTAAGCCACCAAGCAAGGCCGTCTAGTTTGAAGGGTGCTCCCTGGCCAATCTCTAGCTCCCTCATTAGGAAAGACAGTTCTAGAATCCTGAGAGGCTAAGACAGAGGGGGACGCCCAGGGGAGAGTGCGTGACAGCGTCTGTCTGTCTTGGAGGAGAAAGGGTTGGTTGGAGGGAAGGAGAGAGACCACCTGCCCTGCACACACAATGGCAGCCTTCCTGAGGGCCACTGGGGATGGGTCCAAGTGCCCTCCACAGAATACTGGCAACGCCTGTGGCCCAGGACACTGCCCCTAGGCCGAGGTCTGGGCATCATGAATGCCCTTTACAGCCATATGAGAGCCATCCTGCCCCCTCCTGTCCTGGCCTCTACAACCCTGCCCCTCACCACTCACTTTGGGTCTGGGGAATTGTAGTCAGGGAAAGCAAGAAGGCAGGATGCATTTGAAAGAGAAAAACTCAGAATCTCTCGGGTTTACAGCGTGACAAGAAAAACATATGTATATTTTTAACTCAAGACAGCCTTAGATTAGACTTGGGAGGAAGGTTTAGACTTGGGCATGCTCAGACCATGGCCACCACCAGGAGGCACCTAGGAGCCAGGTGGCCGCAAACCACTGTGAACCCTGAGATAGGAGACACCTACCAAGAAGGGCTCCTGGTGGCTAACTGGGCCCAAATTTAAAAACAAAACAAAAAACAGAATCTAGCAGCCTTTCTACAGAGGGGCCTCTCACCCAAACGCACTTCAGGGAGAGGCCTGCACTGAACTGCCTGCCTGCGCCGTTTCTGCCGTCTGAACCAGCCCTTATATAAAGGAGTTCCTGGAATCTTATTTCAACCAATAGGACTGAGGCTTTCCCCATCCAATTGGAGCTGTTCAGCTCTGACCAACCAGAGCAGCTCTATTCTGACCAATCAGGACAGTGCCTTTTGAACCAATCAAACTGAGGATTTGGAGTCCTCAATTGCGTGAGGAGGAACCAATCAGGGACCAAGGGTGGGGACATCGGTCCAAATAAGCCAGCTCCCTTCTGGCTGGAAGAGAGAACTTCCCTTTTCCACCTAAGGCTGAAGATGGTCTCCCTGACCCAGCTGAAACACTGAAGCTATCTTGCCAGGGCAGAGTGGAGCAGACCTGAGTAGAGCAGACCATCAGAGAGCAGAGCAAAGCTGTCTAGCCAGAGAGGGGTCTGGCCCCAGGGTGGTCTGGCCCCAGGGCTGCTTCCCAGCCAGGCTGTTTTCACAGCTGTGCAATATCACAATTGAGCTGTTTTGCACTGAATAAAGTTTCCTTCTTCACTGTACCCCAAATTGAGGATTCCTGTTGGCGTTGAATTGGCACCAATGACCCTTGGTTGACACCACCATGCCTCTGATCACAAATGGAACCCAGCCTCAGACTCGTGGAATGTTAGTGGGCCAAGACCTCACCAGTCACTTTGCAGACGAGGAAAACTGGGCTCAGTGTGGGAGAGGGACCTGTTGGACCCATGGCTTACTGCTGGCATGGCAGGGACATCAAGGTCTTCTCTTGAAATAGAAAGCTATACACATACATTATATGCAAATCATATGCAAATGTGTGTGTGTCCTCTCACCTTCATACAATGGAATTCAGCTCTTGGGAAAATTCTATTGGAAATGCCCATTTTCACTTGTATTTTCTAAAAATTCTTGCTGTGGCCTTTCTGTGCACTAAGCAATTAGGATCTCATCAGGATCAAACCCAGATACTTTCTTACGATCTCCCTGACTGTGGCAGGTGACAGCCACAGGACCTCCCCCAGCCCAGCCCCCACCACACCAACACTGCCCAGTTACCATCCTGGTTTAACTCTTGATTCTTCCTCTCTCTGCCTGCAGGAAAAGGAAGGCTGCCAACACCTGGCAGCAGTGGGTGGCTCACCATGTCCGGGGGGCAGAGGCAGCCGGAGACGCAGGCCGTGCTCATACACTCCAGGTCGTAGTTCTGGCAGGTTTTTGCACACTCCAGCCCTTCAGCCCGTGGGTTGTCAGCAGGACACACAAACTTGACCATGGGGTCCCGACAGGACAAGCTCCTTTTGCCTTGGAGATTGGAAAACCAAACAGGCCATCAGTGATAGAGTGAATAGATCTACCTTCTACACTGTCCTTTGGTCCCTAGGTGCTGTCACTTAATTCCAGAAACACGGCCCATTCCCTGGGATGCGGTGACACCTGACCTCCCACTGGGTCTAGCCCTGAGCCAGGTTCCCTGTGTGGGACCCGATGGCAGCCTCATCTACTCAGCTCAGCTTCTGACCTTTGCCTACACCGAAAGCGTCTCTTCCGATCCCAGCATCCTTCTGACGGCCACGCACATCATCCCCCTTCGTCCTGCTGTAGCAGGTTGCATTGAACCAGGATGCGTGGCAGAAATGCCCAGACCCAAGCTTTAAAGGACCAGTGTTTCAGTGCTAAAAAGGAACCTCTGTGGGCCCCAATAGGACATTCTTTAAATTGTTACCACTGCCCTGGCCGGTTTGGCTCAGCAGTTAGAGCATTGGCCCACGGACCAGAGAGTCCTGGGTTTGGTTCCTGCTAAGGGCATGTACCTCAGTTGCGGTTCCTCCCCAGCTCCAGCTGGGGTCATGCAGGTGGCAACCAGTCGATGTGTCTCTCTCACATCGATGTTTCTCTCTCTCTTTTCCTCCCTCCCTCTTGCTCTATCTGAAAAATAAATGCAAAAATGTCCTCGGGTGAGGATAAAAAAAAATTGTTACCACTAATTGAGTCACAAAAGCCTTAAAGGAGCCTTTGCACACATGGCACCCTTTGCCTAGCCGCTGGCCATCCAGCAACTCTTTACATTTGCAACCCTCCATCCCTTGAGACGCCCACTGCCCTCCCCGCGTTGTCCTTCTCCACCTGATCGCCACCTGATAGTGCCATCTGATACACTACATATTTTACTTATTTGTTTATTTCTCCACCCCACCCCCACCTCGACCCCACCCACTATATGTGCTCCCTGGAGCAGGAGCTCTTGTCTACTTGGTTCATTGATAGATCATATTTCCTGACAATTGGTGGGAATCAGTGGCTGACTGAATAAGCGATGACAGCAGGGGACCGACACAGCACCTTTCTTTCGAAAACCCTGATGCACTTCACAGCGTCTGCATCTTACTGTGCACACCACTCACAGCCTCCTGTGGACACGGAAACTGAAACCCCAAAAAAGTTAAATGGCTTTTCCAAATCACACAAAATTCCAGGAATTTCCTGACTTTGAAAATGATGATCCCTTCCAGCGACCAGATGAGAAGACAGACCCAAGAGGCAGAACGGAAGGGAGAGGGGCGTGAGTGTGAAAAGGTGCTGCAGCGACAGAACGCATGAAGGAGATAGAGGCAGGCCACAGTGACCTTCAGGCTGGCTATGCGCTGAATGTTTGGGTCCCCCAAAAGTCCGTGTGTGGATACCCTAACCCCCAAACGTGATGATATTTGAAGGTGAGGCCTTTGGGAAGTGATTAGGTCACAAATGGGATCCGTGCCCTTATAAAAGAGACCCCACAGGACTCCTTAACCCCTTCCACCGTGTGAGGACACAGCGAGAAGGGCCCTCAGCCAACCACGATGGCACCCTGGCCTCAGCCTTCCAGCCTCCAGAACTGTCGGCAATAAATTTCTGTTTATAAGCGACCCAGGCTGTGGCATCTTGTTTATAGCATGCTGAACAGAATAGGACAAGGCATAAGTTTTTATTTCAATTTGTGAACTACTCAGCACCAGGCTGAGAGATGCCCCAGACAGTCACGTGGGGGAACAGACTTCTCACGCAGGCCAAGCTGGTAGACAAACACATGGCACAGAGCTGGGCCACCCGGAGAGAGGGCATCTTGAAGAAAGTAAGAGGCAGAGAGAAGAGGACAAGCTAGAGGCTGAAACAGCCCCTTTATCTGCCTAAAGGCACTCCCTCCCTCCACTGGGAGGTCCTTTCGAAGCAAGCATGATCCATAAATGTGAATATGGTCCCACCAGTGCCGACCCGGCCCCTTCTCCCTTCTGGGTCTTGTCCTTAAACAGCAGCAACTATTAGGACCTTCGAACTGAGAGTGACAGGTCCAAACTCCCCTCTTTCAAATTCACCTGAGAAGTTTTCTAAAGAAGTGTCCTTGACAGCAGATCCTTCAAAAAAAAGGAGGCCATTGGCCCAGCCGATGTGGCTCAGTGGATTGAGCATCTTCCCAGGGACTGAGAGGTCCCGGTTCGAATCTCAGTCAGGGCACATGCCCAGGTTGCAGGATCGATCCCCAGTAAGGAGCGTGTAAGAGGCGGCCGATAGATGTTTCTCTTTCACATCAATGTTTCTATCTCTCTCTCCTTTCCTCTCTCTCTAAAAAATCAATTAAAACATTTTTTTAAAAAAGAAAAGAAAATGGGGACATTGAAAGTGGATGTTTTTACCACAATCAAGGCAAGCAACTCACCCACAGCTGCTCGCTGGGCTAAGGTCACCAGGGGCAACCCAGAGGTCTCACTGAATCCACCTTGCAGATAATTCCATCTTTCCCAGGTCACAAGATAAAGTGCTCCCTGCCTCGACAATGCGGATTTACACATGCAGAGAAAGGCGTGTCTAGTCCTGAGAGTCACCGTACACACAGAAATTGTGGAGATCCTGACCCGTGTCTCAGCGGCCCGCCCATCCGACAGCAGCCCAGCTCTCTCCCCACTCCACGCATGGGAATCTGGACAGCGGGGCTGAAGAGCCCTTCCAGGGGACAGTACTCACTGCGGTGAGACAGGGGACTGCTGAGGACAGGGTGCTGTGGCAGCAGGGTTCCCGGGGCCCCTCCGGAGGTGCAGTGCATGAAGCCGTCCTCACAGTAGCTGTGGAGGAAACACACAGCCCAGCTTTGCAAGAGCAGCTACAACCGCCACCCGCTTCCCTGCCTCCCACTCCCTCTCTGGAGTGGTGGCTTGCTAAGGCCACCAATGACCTCCATGTCACTAAACTCAACGGAACTGTTTTCAGGTCTTTTACTTGATCCCTTTCAACATTATTCATCACTGTTGTCTACTCTATTCTTCTAGAAAAAGATAAGAGGTCTCTCCTGCTTTTCCTCCCACTTCCCAGTTGCTCCTCCTCAGCCTCACTGTTCCATTCACCCCTTCTGGTCTATCCCAGCTTCTCTCTGCTCCTCACACTATGTATTCTCCACACCTCAGCTTCCGCTACAGAGAGGACTCCCAAATTCACATCAGCAGCTGGGATCTCTGCTCTGAACCTCAGACCCATAGATTCAAATGCCTGTGAGATACGATAGCCACCATTGGTGTCGCAGACACTTCAAACTCAGTGTGTCCAGACTGAACTCGGGACCCTGACCAGGCCAGTGCTCCTCGGGGCTCTGATCACTGTGTGATAGCACCGCCCACGCATCACAAACCAGAACCCCAGGATCAGCTCTGGCGCTGCCTTCTCCCCACCCCCTACATCTGATCCATCTCCAAGCCCTTGGATTCTATCTCCTAAACATCTCTGGGATTCATATCCACTGCTCTGTCTCCACCGCCACAAGCCACCATCACCTCTCACCCGGACAACGCAAAAGCTTCCCAACTGATGTCCCTGCACCTTCTTGCATGTCTCAAAAACACACTCCTTCTGACATCCCAAGTATCTTTCCAAAACCTGTCACATCCCTGCTGGGAATCCTACAATAGCTCCCCTCGCTAGGCCTTGGGATAAAGGCCAAATCCCTACCATGGCCTCCCAGGCCCCTGCGATCTGACCCTGCCTGCCTCACCCTCTCTAACCCCATGGCTTTCTTAAACACAAGGGCTTTTGCACACCTCTTTTCCTCTGAACTAATGTAACACACACACACACACACCCTTCTTTGTCCCCACTACATTTCAAGCTTTCATAGTTTTCCTAGAACTTACCACACTATAACTTAACATGCATTTGAGTTTTATTTGGTTAACATCTCTCTCCCTGTCACTGGACTCTGAGATCCAAGAACGCAGAAGCCACCACTGTTCACTCACCGTTACACCCCAGCACACCCACAGGCTCTGCGTAAAGGACTCAGTCATTTTTTTAATTTTCCTTTTATTTCTACCCTCCAATCCCAATCCCATCCACTAACATAGGTATCTATTTTCCCAGTCTCTAGTCTCCTAAATGATCCCCAGTGACCCCCACATCCTGGTAGCCATACCCTTGTGTAATCCCCTCCTACACTGTACCAAGGTTGGTCTCTGTGACCAATAGTACATGGCAACAATGACACACCACATGTCACTTAAGAACAGGCTTCCAACTGGTGCTCGGTCTTGGATTACTCACTCCGAGGGGCACCACGTCGTAAGCAACTGTATGGAGAAGGCACGTGGTGAGGAACTGAAGCGGCCTGCCAACAGCCACGTCTGTGACTGGGAAGGACGCTCCAGCCCGTCCAATCTGCAGGTGACTGCAGCCCTGGCCACAGCTTCATCGCAGTCTCACACGGACACCTGAGCCAAACCACCCAGCCAAGCTGCTCCTGGCTCCTGCCCCTTAGAAACTGTGTGAGACTATAAATGTCTGTTGTTTCAAGCTGCTAAATTTGGGGTAATTTTTTAGGCGGCGGACAACTAATACAATCTTCTTCTGTTTAATATATACCTGAGTTTACTCTTATAAAAGATGTGATTGTTTTGCATGCGTATATGTTTGATGTATGTAAATGGTATCATCTTATATATCACACTGTGTTTTGCTTTTCTCGTTCAGCACCGTGTGTGAAAGATTCATCCCTGTTAATATACATCCTACTTGTGTCCTGGTTCTGCCTTTCTGCTGGCCTTTTTCCTTTGGTCTCTCTGAAAGGATCCTCCTCCGCCACCCCCTGACCCCCGACCCTCTGAACTCCCCAAATTCTGAACTCAGTCCTCTTTTCTGCTCTTGGGTCCCCTACTCTTAGCAAGCCTAGCTACTTCCGTGCCTATACCTGTTACCTCCCCACAAATCTTTTTCTCTGACCCAATCTCTCACTTAAGTTCCAAACCCATAATTCCAGTGATTGGTTCCATTCGTTCATCAAGATGCCCTCTTGATAACTCAAAGTCATCAGGGCCAAAGCCAAACTCATATCTTACCTCTTCCTACCGAGTCCTCTTGCTATTCTTGGCATCAATGTCCTCCCAAGCATTCAAGTTCAGACCCCTGGGGTCTTCTTCAACAAGCCTCCTCCTCCCAAACCTTCCACAGCCTGTTTACTTCCCGGTGTCTAACTTCTGTCCCCATCTCCATTTCCACTGTTGTTCCTTGCCCAGGGCCTTGCCACCTGCTGACCAGACTCTGTCAACATCTTCCCAAAACCAAGCTCCCTGCTTTCATACCTCATGCAGCTTCCAGAACCCACTCCCTGAAGCTACACTTTGATTCTATTTCTTCTTTGCTCAAACCTTCCAAGGTCCCCATTGCCTACTGCTCAAGCATTAGTCCTCACCCTATCTTTCAAACACCCCTGAACACGGTGCCAACCTCCCTCTGTTACCTTTTCTTCATACAACATATGTTCTCCCCGAGTGCTGACCTTGGTGATTGATGAGTACTCCTTGTGTGTTTCAGTCCCAGGACTTCACCCCCACCCCCCCTGCAAAGCCTGCCTCCCATAACTCTACCCCATCCCTGCTGTTAGGATCTTCCTCCAACACGGAAGCTACGTCCTGCCTTGAGTCTTCCCTAATTCCTCCCAAATGGAAGCAATCGTCCCCTGTTCTGAAGGAGTAGAGATTGTTATGTCTCTGATATGGTGAATCTACCAAATATTATACTTATTTCAAAACATTTGTTGTACCTACTTTTTGCCAAAACTGTGTGAGGTGTCGGGGATCAGGACCTAATGTATGTTCTCTACTCTTGGGGAGGTCCCAGTCTAGACGAATATACAACACATTTCACTGAAACCCAAGTCCAGTGGCCACAACTGTTTTAATACAAGTGTAAACAGCTGTTTGGGTACATGAAATTGAGAGGAGCTGCAAGTCAATCTCACTGGAATGACGAGAAAAAGCTCACACGCAGACCTGGTTTGAATCTTGATTTGAATGAATCAATTATAAATAGACATTTGGAGATAATTAGAAAAAAAGTGAACATGGATTGAATGTTAGATGCTATCAAGGAATTATTGTGAATGTTTAGGTTAGCAATGGTATTATGTTAGGGTTTTTTTTATGTGCTTATCTGTTAGAAATACATATTGAAGTATTTTCAGAAGGAAAGTACAGTAGCTCGGGTTTTCTGTAAACTATTCCAGCCGCAAAGGGGAGGAGGGAATACATAAACTAAGAATGACAAAGTGCTGATAATCACTGAAGCCAGGAAGAATGCATTAGGGCTCCTTACACTATTCTCTCTCTTTTATGTCTGTTTGAAATTTTCCATAATCAGGACATTTTAACCCGTCTCCCTAGTAGACTGTCAGCTCCTTTGGGGCCCACACTGTCTGGTTCATCTTTAGATCTCCCATCTCTAGCCCAGCACCAGGGACAGAACAGGTGCCAGGGAGTGCTTGCCCAGCAAAGCTTCCGCTAAAAGTTTCTCCTGTGACCATGACAACTCTACTGAAACTAGTAGTGACAGGGGCCCAGGCGAAGGGCAACAAGAAGCGGGCACTTTTTAGAGCTATTTTTCAGGGACACGCATGAAGCGGGTTGGGACAGCAAGCGCCACTGGGCAACACTTCTGTGATGTATTTTCTTCTAGTTCAAACGTTTCCACCTGAGACACGGACAAGAGGCTGAGGGGGAGGGGGACACGGAGAGCTCCCATTTCTTGTTCTAGAAAAGGGAAATTGAGATCCAGAGAAGGGAAATGGGGCCCAACACATGATAGTTGGCAATAAAGCTCAAGGAATCCTACTGCCAGGCTGCAGTTCCAGTTTCCTGTGGAGTAAGAAAGTCAGAAGACCTGGCTGAAGTCCAGCTCTGCTCTGACTCTCTGTGCAACTCTGGACAAGTGACTTCCTTTCTTGGGCCTCAGCTTACCCCTCTGTGAAATGAAGGACTTGGAGGACCATGTTCCTTTCCCTGGTGCTTGCACTTACCACATGGTGTGGTGGTCTGAGAAGATGTCTTCAGGCTGGAAGATCTCACCATCGTAGTAACAGGGGCACTGGGCCTTGGGCACGCAGTCTCCCCTCTCATCCAGGTAGAGCCCTGGGGGGCAGAAGCAGCCCTCCAGGCAGACCTCTGTGCATTCCTCATCCGGGTAAGAGAGGGAGCGGCAGGTCAGGTTGCAGGGGGTCCCACACTGCATGTACACCTGGCCTTGTGGGCAGCTCAGTGCTGGCAGAGAGAGGAGGGGAAGGAAGGCCTCAGTGGAAACATTAAGATGACAAGGACTGTGGTTCGAGGATTTGGGGTGACACCCCTCGCTGCTATGACCCCCAATTATATCTGTATGGTCACTGCTTTTCTTTCCCACTATGAGCAAAAGTGTATTTTTATGCTCACAAATGTCTAATATAATTAGGGACACACACATTTTCTCTGCTTAACCGGAGGGGCCATGCTCAGCCATCTCTGAATTCTCAAAGCCAGCGACATAGTAGAAATCCTGGTGGACAGAGAAGCTGTGAATATTAAAAAGAACTAGAATTGATGGGCGAGGGCCTTTCTCCCAACTGCTCTGGGCTTGGCATTTGAGGGTAGCTGGGGAAGGAGAGGGCCCTCTAACCACATTCGACATAGATTTTCCCCTGAACCAGCAGAGAGGTTGGGTCATTGAATAAATATTTAGGGCAAGGGTGGGTGAAGATGGGGTGTGTTGGGCAATAAAGATGGAAATCCCTTTCAATCCATTGAACCCACAATGATAGGGCACATTTCACCCACTGAGGAGCAGCTGGGCCTGAGAGCTGTTTTTACTCTCTAACAGGCTGTCTCAAGAGCTGGCCTGGAGCCATATTAAATGTTTCCTTCCCCAGAAAAATGCACATGTCCATTTAAGAGACATTCAGTGTGCTCCCAGTGTGTGCCAAGGGCTGTGCTGGGCTCAGGCTGCAGAGATGGCGAAACTTGGTCCCTGCCTTTAAGGAACCCATAGTCTTGTCTTCCCAAAGGAAGCAACCAATTTACAAGAAAAAGGTGTGTGTGCTTCTCCCAAATCTCCTCACAGCATCCCACAAAGTAGCTACGTGATCAGTCGTCGCCCCAGTTGGCGTGACCTCTTCTTCTGGATGGAGTCAGTGGTTTAGGGAGCTCTGTTTGTTTCTCAGATAGGGAAAGTGAGAAACAGAATGAACCCAGGAGTCCTGCCCGCCCTCCTTGGGCTCAGAGGACCAACCCAAGGCCATCTGGTTCACCTCCACATAAACCCATGGAGACAGATTTCTCTTCCCACCACCCTGCCCTTTCTGCCTTATCTTGACTTAAAGCCTCAGGAGTCAGAGAACAATCTCAGTCCCTGCTAACGCTGTTATCAGTGGAGGTTAAGAACAGCTGCTCCTGGGTGATTAAAGAATATTTCGGTAAGTCCTCAGCATTCTGGGAGAATGTCCTCAAACAGGAAATCCTTCAGATGCTATCACATACAGCTAAAGCATAATTCCTAATATTGTTGGACAAGCAGACTCACAAACATCACATCATTTACCCCTCATTACTTTCCCTAATTTCTAAACAGCAAACACTCACAAGGACCGGAAGTCTGGATGGGGGAAGTGAAGGGCTCAAGATCACGTAGCTGGGAAGTCACAGGCAAGTTGCCAAAAGGTCTCACCTTTAGTTCTTCCCGCTGCTGGCCTGTGACTCTGCCATCCCAGAGCTAGAGGGACGAGGGGCACAACTGCACGCATCTATATACTTGTTCCCTTGCGTCCCTACTTGCGTCTCTGCTCCTCTTTTTTGTGAGACCGCTTAGACTAGAAACGTGAGTTGGCTCAATAAACCCCACACCTAAAATGCTCTTAAAATACATGAGATTAAGTCCTTTCACCATTTCTCATAGCTCCTATTTTCCTGCTTCTGTCAAGACCAACATTTTTTTTCTCGAAACACGTCTACCTAGCCCTAAAAATGAGAATATCCACTACACCTTATCCTTCCAGAATACCCTCCTCACTTCTACACTTCACTACTACTAGTCCACCTTTGGAAACAACTCTTTTCTGCCAAAAAAAAAAAGGTGTCTTTTAAAAGCTTAATCAAGTATGCCACCTCCAGAAAGCCTTCCTTGGTTGCCCCATGCAATAATCTAATCATCATTTCACTCAGTGTGATGGGAGTGATGGGAACCAGACCCATCTGTGTCTCAAAAAGGAAGGTTCGCGTTTTATGCCACAGCCATTTCCTGACTACACTGGGCACTCAGCAAATGCCCCTGAGCAACACCAATAACAACAGAAAGTGAGCACAATCCATCCACTCAGGGAACCAGAGCGTGGGGTAGATTCCAACTCTGGTGCCAGGAACCTAACAGGGCAGAGTGAGACTCTAAAGTCAGCGGGGGACAATAATGTCATTCCATTTTATATAACTTTATACAATGCCTGAGATTTGGGCCAGAAGTCCACTGATGATTTGCCTGACGTTAAGAACAAAGGATTGGTGCGTGCCTTTCCCATTGCCTTCACCAGACCAGGGATGCCGGGACCCACTCACTCCACAGTCTGGCCAGACATGTAGCCAACACTAGGTGGCAGCAGCCACAGGAAATCTCAGCTTGGCCGGGACACCCGTGTTCTAGGCCTCCAAGTATGGGGTCCAACTTGCCCTCCTGAAACAGGCCAGGGTAGCTAGGCTGTCCCATGGGCAAGCCAATGCCCACCACCGTGTCCTGCTGGGAGATGGGAGGGGAACGTGACTGCAAATGAACTGCTCCCACACGCCGTGCCCGTCAGATGCCCCGGCCGGGTTTGGAATGCAGGAACGCACAGACAGTGCGAGTGAAGGACAAGTGCAGGGAGACCCAGGGCAGCCTCGGCACATTCTGCTGCGTTTCGCGGAGGGGGAGGCAAGCAGGGAGGGCACCCACCACAGAAGCTGGGCTCCCGCCATGCGACGTGCACGCCTTTCCGGGCACAGGCGGCGGCGTAGTTGGCCACGGCGTTGCACAGGCAGTCCCTGCCGTCCGAGCAGGAGCAGACGTCGTAGTGACAGTTCTGCAGGTAGGGCAGCGGGCCCACGGCGTGGTGGCAGGCCTCGAACTTGGAGGACGTCAGGAGAGAGCACGCCTCCTCCGCAAACTTGGCTGTTGGGGGAGGGCGAGAGAGGGGTAGCAGGCTTAGCGAGGGCCCTGCCACAGCCTGGGTGCCACAGCCTGGGTGCCACGAGCCCAGGGCACAACGAAGGCTCCTGCTCTGAAATCCTTATGCCAGCTTCTCCCACATGCTGCCAAAACAACTCTTGGCTCTGGGACTCTGGGATTTTTCTTCCGCAGCTTCTCACCCCTCAGGTCGCCCTAGAATCAACCATGATCCCTTCACCTGAGGGTGACTCAGGGCTCTTTTAGAACACCCAGGGGTAGGCCACACCAGAGCAGACATCCGGGGCCACCTCCTGCATTGGGGACAGAAGCAGATCTACCTGTGGGGGTCAGTGGGTTTGGCCAGCTCTTTCCAAGCCCACTGGGGCCAGTAGGTCTTTCTCCCAACTGCTTTTTTTCCCCAAGTTCTTTTTTCCTGACCCCAACAGACCTGAGGAGTGTAACATGCTCATGTAGTAACTTGGGAGGAAGGGGGGGAGTAGAGCACCCCGGTGTGGAGGGGGTCAGAATCTTAGGGGAGTGCTAAGGAGGGCGCATGTGCGGCTTGAACAAGTTCCCAGGCTAGGTTTGGTCCATCTCTGCCTATGGCCAGCCTTCACCGTTCACCTCCAGGGTATTAAGTGCATTAATAATTCATTCATTCATTTTATTAACTATGTTGTCCATTTTCTTCAATTATAAACATAGTAGATGCTCATTTAAGAACATTTGGGGGGGGGATTTTAACTGAAAAAAAAGAGAGAGAAAATTCTCCTATCCCAGCCCACCATCTAGAGGCAGCTTCTATAGTTCCTTTAAGTCTTTTTTAAAATATATTTTAAAAAATCGGGACCAACATATTTTTTTAATCGGGACCAACATCCTTCCCTAATTACGTTTGACTTAAATACATAATAAGCTGTATGTCCAGGGCACACCTCCGGACAGAAGGGAGAAATAGTGCCATGATGGGCTGGGTAAGCAAGGGACCTTGGTGTAGGGCTGAAATGTCGCCGCAGATAAATCTGCACAAGGTCACCCCAATGCATTTATCTGATGATAATTTAATTCAGAGTTTGGGTGACTGCTGCTCCGAGGGGCTGAGAAGGTCGGGGGGTGGGAACTATGTACTGTTCTTTTCATTCCCAGGGTTTGGCCCCCGGAAGGTGCCAGCAAAAGGACTTTGAAGGATAAAGAATGGTCCAGATGCAGACAATCAAGTGCTGATGGTAAAGACCAAGCGCCTCCTTCCCCCCGCGTGGGCGCCCTGTCGCGTGGGTACACCCGACCGTGGGGGCCCTCCGGGCCCTGCGGAGTCCCCGCTGTCCCCGGGCTCACGTACTCAGGCGCGGGTTGAGGCTGCACGGGTCGCTGTGCTGCTTCCGCAGGTCCTCGCAGTCCCCGTGCAGCTTCCAGGCGTTCCCGAAGTCCTCCACCAGGGGCTCCACCAGGCCCGCGGGCGTGCGGAAGTCGTCGCCCTTGTTGCCGTTGAAGTTCCCACACAGGCCGCAGGTCCTCCCCGCGTACACTGGGGACAGCTGCGGGGAGAGCAGGCCACCCTGGAGCAGCTGCCGCCAAAGCAGCCACAGCTTCCTTTCGCTGGTGGGATGGTTTTAATCAAAAATGCTCCCCGGGTGAAAGAGAAACACGAAGTTCGCAAACCACAGCGAAGCCCTAGGCTGCAGAGGAAAGAAGCTAAGTGCAGCAGTTTCCCAGCCGCTCCTTTCCTGTTCTTAACCCAGTCGCGTCACAGACCTGTCTGCTGGAAGGGATGTTAAAGAATATCAGTCATTTACCGATGGTGACATTGAGTCCCTGAGAGAGGGGGACTTGCCTGAGGTCACAGAGCTGGGACCAGTAGCCAGGTTGAGCCCCCTCCAGCGTGCTCTCTGCCGCCGCCGCCTGTCAGAACAGATGCCTGAGCAATGGGCCCTGACATGCAGGAACATTCTATTGGTCACACGCGTGGGCCACGCAGGCTGAGTCAGTTATGGTTCAAGTCCTCTCAGAGCTCATATTTGGTGACAAAGAACAACACCTTCCTATCTGTATTTAACTCGGCCACTGAGTGTCACTGAAAAGAAAAGGCCACGGGCCAAGAGGACTCTAGGGGTTGTGATCGGAGGAGGTGGGTCAGTGAGGAGTCTGGAGCAGCCTGTGAGGGTGACCAGGAGGGGTCCTGGGGTCAAACTCCAGGCCATTGGCATGCGGCTCCTTCTCCATCCTTCTGAGCCCAAAGAGCACACTCGGGCGAGTTGGGGAGTCAAGCCCGCCTCGCACACAGCACAGCTAGGGGCATCTGCTGGTGTCTATTGAGAGCCCTGGTTCAAAGAGGGTGCAGGGCTGGGCCCCAGAGTCCTGCCTCCTGCTCTGCCTGCAATTAATGCAGCCGGATGCGCTCCCTTCGTTCTGAGACCCTCATGCTTGGCCTGGGCCCCGTGTGATCATCTCCTGGGTGGCCCCTTCCAGCTTCCAGCTCTGACTTCACAAAACGCAAGATGAACCATCTAGCGGAAGGTTCTGGACTCATAAAAATGTATCCAAGTAAATATCATTAATGAGAAAGACATGGAGTAATGGTTCTTTGTTTGCTTTACAAACATCAAGTGTTGTCCCCTCAAGCACCTGGCTTCCCTGACCGCCCTATTCAAAACGCACCTCCTCTGGCCCGGCACATCTTGCCCCCTTCTCTGCTGTATTACTCTCCCCAAGATTTATCACCTTCTAATATGTGATATAATTTACTTGTTCATTTTGTCTATTGTCTGTCTCTCCCCACTGGAATTTAACCTAATGAGGCAAGGATTCTTGTCTATTTTGTTTCACTGTTGTAACCTCAGCCTAGCCAATGGTGCCTGTGGACACGCAATGAGTATGTGTTGAAGAAATGAATGCTTGAACAGATAACTGAATAAATTCATGAGTGAGTGAGGCTCTCCTCTGGACGCAGGCTGAAATGCAATGGCAGCAGTCAAGGCCAGCCCGGAGCAAAGCAGCAAAATTGATGACTCTTCCCCTCACCTGCATCTCAGCATCCTCTCTTTCCTCCTCATTCTCAGCCCTGAGTGACCTCCTATCCCCAAAGCACCCTCTTGTTCACCCCACCAGGCCTGGCATCACTCCCATCCCCCACTCTCTAAATGATCTCTTCTTCCATCTCAGGGGTCAGCTCGCCCGGGGTTGAAGAGTGGGTGTCCATGGACACTGGGCCAAGGCTGGCCGCCAGCCCTACATTAGCCCAACACCAGGGACTTAAAGAACACACCTGCTATTTGAATAAACCCCAGATCAGTGACACTTCTGACAAGACTGTCAGAGGGTGCTTTCTACACCACTCTGTCTAAGGCTGAGCAGGGCCTGTGTCACCTGCAGAGCCCCCTGCCTGGACCACCGGCCTCAGGACAGGGTGTCTACACCTCACCGGGAGGGAGGAGAGCTCAGAGCCCCTGCCGCACCTCCCCAGCCTCCTTTCCCATTGAGTGCGCTCTGCCTGCTCCTCCCAGAGTCCTGCCTCCACTGGGCGGCCCCCACAAACTCCGGGGTCAGCACAGTGACGCACCAACCTCCTGGCCCATCCACAGATGTCTCCTTCCCTCCTTCAGACCAAAACACAGAGGACGTTCCCACAGCCACGGGGTCATCTGCCCCGGTCCGGCATCTTGACCAGTGAAGTCCTCTTTTTGTTAGCTAAATGGACTGAAACCCACACCCAAACATAACCCTGTATCCCACTCCCACAGAGCCTTCCTATCTCTCCCCCAGAGAACAGCCCCCAGACAAGACTTGATGGGCCTACTGACTCGGAGAAATGACACAGACCGAGAGCGCCCTCTGTGGGGCGGGGTGGTTCCTGAGGAGTGAAACGGCCATCAGGGCACCTCCTTTCAAGACCGGTGAGCAGGAGGTGACATTAGAAACCAGAGCTCTACTTCTCACTCTGTAACCAAATGACCCTGGGACCCGGAGCAAGTCATTTTCTTGCTCCGGGCGCCCATCACAGGATCATACCACCAGCCTTGTGGAACATGGGACCTGGGGACACAGAAGGGGATTCTCCAGGGATCCTAGGAATGATGTAGGGCAGTGGTTCTCAAAGTGTGGTCTTGGGACCCATGGGGATCTCTGATGCCCTTTTGAGGGGTCCTGCAAGCCAAAATATTTCATAATAATACAAAGATAATATTTGGATTTCTCCCTCTCCTTCTCTTACAAGTGTGAAGTGGTGTTTCCCAGAAGCAACATGACATGTCCTATTGCAGAAGATCGAGTGCAGAGTGGATGTGAGGCTGGCTGTCTTCTATCAAGCCCGACATTAAAGCAATGTGCAGAATTGTAAAACAATGGTATTCTTCTCACTACTTGCTTTCGTTTTGGAAAACACAGTTATTTCCCCTCAAAAAAAATGTTGTTTATATTAATGTGTAGTGGGTTTATTATTTCTAAGTGGATTCATAAATACATGTTTTTAAATGTCTCTGATCTAATTTCTAATCTGGTAAATATCAATAGCTATAACCTTCATAAAAGATCTTGAGTCCTCAATAATTTTTTGTTGTTATTGTTGTTAATCCTCACCCAAGGATATTTTCCATTGATTTTTAGAGAGAGAAGAAGGGAGGGGGAGAGAGAGAGAGAAATATCAATGTGACAGAGACACATCAATTGGTTGCCTCCCACCCGACCCTGACCAGGGCCAGGGATCAAACCCGCAACCCAGGTACGTGCCCTTGACTGGAAATCAAACCTGAGACCCTTTGATCCACGAGCCAATGCTCTAACTGCTGAGCCAAACTGACCAGGGCAAGGTCCTCACTAACTTTTAAAGGTACAAAGGCACCTGAAGACCAAAAAGTGAGCAGCACTGGTCTGGTGGGCAGGACGATGCCCAGAGAGCTGCTGAGTTCTGCCACCGTCGGTGTGCAGTGCTGCACAGGTCTCCCAACCCCGGGGGCCCTGCTTGCTTGGTTTGTCAATGGCACTGACAATACCTGCTAGGGAAATTTCCAGAGGAAAACGTATCCGGAAGTTCTGTGAAACATACAGCCCGCTCTCCAATGTGACTCCATTGGCGAGCAAGAGGAAGTGGCCCTGGACTGCAGAGGCCCAGGGCCCAGGTGAGGGGTCTGGTGATTCCCAGTGCAGCCCTTCCCAGGCAGTGGGACGGCTGTGTCCCCCAGGGGTGCACCACACAGTCTTGGCTGTGAGTGCCAATCTGGCTCTCCCCTTGCTGCCCACAGTGGACACCCCGGAGGACACCCCTATTCCCAGGCCTTGTTGCAGCCAGGAGGCTGGGCAGCAAATCTGCCCTTCCCAGCCCCTTGGGAGGTCATCTCCTCTGAAGGCCCTGGGGTACCTGAGCCCCAGAGTGAGAACCCTTAGGGCAAACAAGGAGCTTCCAGACAGAAAACACCAGCCTCGCATAGACAACAGAAGCCTGTTTCTTGCTCTGGGGGCATAGGGCCTGCAGAGAAGTGAATTCTTCTCCCACACACAAAGCCACTCTGCCCAGAGCACAAGGGGCACTTTGTAAGGCTGAGCTGCAGGGAAGTGATCAGAGGGGATCTACCTTCACCAGCAGTCTGCCGCGGCCATCCCAGTCCATCTGCAGGTCTTCCCCGTAGCTGAGGCGCACAGAGGCCATCACAGTGTGCTGGATGCGGAGGTCACCTAAAACCGAGCAGGAGCAGAATTTAGGCTGAGATGGGAAGAGGGCAGCGTGGTGGCAGACAGGTGTATCCTGGGGAGAGATGAGGTGCCTCACAAAGGACTGTAGCAATGAAAGAAATCAGTTATAGGAAAGATGGGATGTTCAGGAACCTTAAGGGTGTCTCAGGAGGAAGGGTGATCAGGATGGGTGTAGTGCAAATAGGATTCCCCAAGAAGGTGCCTCCGTATTCTTGCTGTAGCCTGCCATTCCCCTGTAATGCCACAGGAGGGCAGCAGACGTTTGTGCATCTGTAGCTTGCACTTGGGTCCTGAGCCAAGAATCCATCTCCCACTGAATCCCTGATGCCTGAGCATTCCCTGGGCCCCTCTGCTGTTGCAGGAAACTTCCAGACTGAACCACTCAATCCTCACAGCTGAACGATACTGTGTGCCCTGGATGATCATGTCCTCTCGTGGGCAGACACACACAGCGTCAGACTAACACACAAGCATGCTGTGTGCCCACTGGCCCAAGTTCACCGGCTGTGTGCAATGCCAGGAGAATGGGCCAAGGAGTAGCCAATGGCCATGAAGAAGAAGAAAAGGAAAGGGGTCTGAGAGCCATTTTGAGGGTGAAGGTTGAGATTATGTTGGACAAAATGGTACAGTGCAGCCTGGCAAATCACTGGACAGGTAAGTTTTTCCCCGTCACAGGTCATAGGGTCACCTGGCTTTGTGCCATGGCATCCTAGGGTCTTACTCATCACTAGCCACCACCACCCCCCCACACACACACACACACACACTCACACACTTCCCAGTCTCTCAATGACAGCCTCTGATCCTTTTCCACCTCAAAGTAGAACCAGAAACATGAAGCCCAGCCCTCACCTCTCCCCTGTGGCTCAAGCTAAGTGAGAATCTCTTGGTTCCGTTTCCCCTCTACACTCGCTCCCAGGCCTGGAGCAACCTCCTCGTCCCCAGCATTCAGCCATCTTCCTCCACTTGTCCTCTTCCTCCAGGAAGCCTTCTTTACTTACAGGGATGCGTGCCAAGGATACCCAGCCTGCCCTCCAAAGATAGCACTCTCCCGCTTTTCCGCAGAAGAGGAAGCAGTGAGCACTGCTGAGGGGCGGGTGCTGTGGGTGAGCTGGGCAGCCCAGGCCCGTAAGAGGAGGAGGGACCCACCTTGCAGGAGGGGGATCTGGACGTCCTGGCCATCTATGGCAACTCCTCCCCCGTGCTTCAGCTTCACCAGGCTGTTGTGCAGGCTGGGCAGGCGGACAGTGACTGAGCGGGTGCAGACAGCATCAGGGTCATCGGCACACTGCCAAGAGGGGCATACAGAGTGACGTCACCACACCCCACCAGCCCAGCATCCCAGCCCAGGACTGGCCCATAGACTCAGAGAAAGACTACAACCCCAGGCAGCCTCTGGCCTTCTCACACAGAACAACTCCATTCTCACAGACCGATCTCTGCAAATGGTGCCCCCTACAGTTGTGCTACAAGAAGGTCCTATCTCCATGACCAGCTTCCCATGGCTCCTGCACCTTTTCCTGTCTCGTTCTGGTCTTCCATAAGGAACCCCAGGCCTCTGGCTTGTCTTGTTTCTTGGGCCTATTATTCCAAAATAAATCAGGGACTTTGATTCAGGCGGAGCCCTAGGCACCTGTATATGTCCTCACCTTGGCTCCGTACACAGCAGCTCAGTAAAGATGGCCCGCTCTCCCCACCCGGCAGTCCTCAGTCTGCCCCCTGATGGGCACCTGGCAGAGCTCACCTGCACGGTCTCTATGACGATGGAGAAGGAGTGGTCCTGGCAGTCCCGGGCCAGCAGGTACTGGCAGACCCCACTGAAGGTGAAGTACCTGTCATCAAAGCTCTTGAAGTGGGACTGTCCTGTGATGAGACACTCCCCTGCAGGGACACAGGAGGGGGAGAGAGTGGGAGGAGGGGGAAGTCTCCTGGAGTGACAAAGATGGAAGCTTGTAGGAGCTTTGCCCCTCACCCAACACCACAGCCGCTCTGCGAGATCTACGGGAAGATCAAGTCAGACCCCGCTGCTCACACCATTTGATCACCCAGTTCAATGCCCCACTTTATTGAGGAGGCAACTGAGGGAAGTGACAGAGCCACGCTCCTGGCTCCAGTTCCTGGCTCCCCCACAGCCATGCCCAGGAGCTCTGGCTCCACGGGGGTCAGGTGCCTGGAGCCAGCAGAGTGCTCACCCCAGGAGAGGCCCCTCTCTGCACTGGCATAGTGGGGGCTCCGGCCCCGGCCTCACCCAAATGCATGTGCACAGAAAGGTCAGCCTGGAGGGCTGATGAGGGGTGAGGCAGGCCCTCTGTGAGCTCAGCGGTGCTGAAGCCAGGACCTCATCCTCACACCCTCAGCTGAAGGGCAGCTCTGGGCCTCCTCGTGGGCAAGTCCTGCTGTGACTTCAGCAGGGCCAATGGGAGGCCAGGAGGCCATCTGCCCGTGATCTCACCACCACTCGAGCCAGTTTCTCAGCCCAGGCTGACACATTAGTGGGTGGGAACGAGGACTACCCTGCAACTCAGAGCCCTCAACTCACCCCCCACCCAACCACTACTCCATCCTCCCCAGGTCCCGCGCTGCTGACCCCCTGCACTGGAACCAGAGATCACACGTCCTGGGAAGTGTCCCCACCGGCCCACCCCAGCTCAGGGCAAACCCATCCCAAAGCCCACAATGACCCATTGAGGCTGAAGCGGGCATCTGGGTCCCTTCCCAACCCCCCTTTATGTATTTTCTCTCATCTTTGCTTTCTACTCCATAGAAAAATATAGACACAGACCATGGCTGTTCCATAAAGTAGCGGCCCTCATGCCCCCCTAGGTACCCCCAGCCTCCCCAGCGGAGGCTTGCTCCCCATTGCACTGATCTGCTCCCTTAGGAGGGTCCGTCCTAAAGCCAGTCCCACCCAGGCCCATCTTCAGGTGCTAGTGCTGGGCCCTGTCACAGTCAGGGGTCCCCAAAGACCAGGGAGAGTCCAGCTGCCCATCTGTCAAAGCCCCCAGCCACTCTCTGCCTGCACCCTGTGCCCACATTTGCACTGAAAGGCACAGCAGGCAGTCAGGGGCCACATGGCCCAGCTTTGGACCAGGTGTGCCCTCCTTGTGTGTGTTGGAGGCAGGGGTCGGGGTGCGTAGCCCAGGCTATGGTGAGTGTCCCTCTGCCTGGTCCTCAGGGCAGCTGACTCCTCCCAGCTCAGCATGGGTCAGGAGGGCACGCTCAGCCCAGAAGAAATGAGGAGAAAGTAGGGAGGCCCCAGACCACGCTCATCAACATCACCTGTGATGATCAGAAACACACATGTGGGCTGTGTCCCTGGTTCCTGACACAGAGCGTCTAAAATCCTTGGAGAATCCTGGGCTATAAGAGTGTCTTTGTTCTAATGAAGCCACGTTTGGTGGGTCGCTACCCAGCTTCAGGTTGGGGGCCAATCACAGAATGGACACGGCCTCACCCCTAAAATCTGGGGAGGGGAAGGGGCTGGAGATTGACTTAATATTGATTTAATCGGTCATGCTTACATAATAAAGCCCCAAAACAACAGAGTTTGGAGAGCTGCCGGGTTGGTGAACATATCCATATCCACGCAGAAAGGTGGCACACCCCAACTCCACAGGGACAGAGCTCCTGTGCTCGGGACCCTTCCAGACCTCACCCATGTATCCTTTCAAATACCCTTTATGACAAACCTGTAACAGTAAGTCCAGTGTCTGCCTGAGTTCCGTGAGCCATTCCAGCAAATATGGAACCCGAGGAGGGCATGGTGGGAACTCCCAGTCTGTAGCCCAGTCAGACAGAAGTAGGTGCCCTGAGGACCCAATACTGGTGATTGGCACCTGCAGTGGGGGGCAGTCTTGTGGGACTGAGCCCTTAACCTACATGGTCTGCTACTGCCAGAATTGAATTGTAGGATACCCACTGGGTGTCCAGAAAGTCAGAAAACTGGTTGGGAGCAGAGGGGTAAAAATCACACACGTGTCAGAAGTGCTGTGAGTAGAAATCAATAGATCATGCCTTCCCACTGCATTGTCCCCCGGGAAGGGCAGGAGCGAGGGTCCCTGTTCATAGAACAAGGAAGGGGCCAGGTCGTCCCAGCTGTCACAGGAAAGCCTTTCCTAAGTGGCTGTTTCTCAGAAACCACCCACGTTCTACAAACACCAGGACATGGTCCTTCGTGTCAAATGCCTTGACCCTGGTGCGGTAAAATGGGCAGGAATTTTTCCTCCAACCTTCCTCTGTTTCCTCAAGAGCACTCTTGTCTGAGTAAGAAACTGGACTTCCATTATTTTTTACCATGACCAGGAAAAGAGGGGTCAACAAGAAAATGTGCAAACATTTGAAAGCAAAATGTTCAGGGCTAGAATCTAATCCTCTGATCTGATTTCCTGCTCTGACCCCCACTGATTGGCGCTCCAAAGTTTCTCAGGAATCATAAATCTAAATATTTTACTGAGCTTATCTCCTTGGTACAATTGAGGGATGGAGCTGCAAACACAGGAAACCCAGGGACCCGGATGGGTGAGCTGCTGGGGAGCAGTTGGCCCTGGGAGCTGGAACATCAGCCAGAACAATGGGCCACATGGCAATGCTGACCCGTCCTCTGCCCCAGGCAGGGAGCGGGACACACAAGACATCGCCAGTCAGACGGTCAGTCAGCCAAAGGCAGCCCCCAGTAAACAGGTAGCCCATCGCCAGCCAGAGAAGGTGGGCAATAAAAGTTTGGTAAATGAATGAAAAGCAAGTGATTCTTTTTTAATTTTTTTTTAATCCAAGGATATTTTCCTATTTATCTTCTGACAGAGTGGGAGGGGGAGAGAGGGAGAGAAAGGAAGAGAGAGAGAAACATCGACGTGAGAGAGACACATCGACTGGTTGCCTCCCTCACGACCCCGACCAGGGCCTGGGACCGAACAAAACCGAGGTACGTGCCCTTGGCCAGAATCGAACCCGCGACTCATTGGTCCTCAGGCCAATGCTCTAACAGCTGAGCCAAACCGACCAGGGCAAAAGCAGGTGATTCTTAAAATAACAAATAGTAGAACAGCCAGAGTTAAAGCAGATCCACTATATGAATAAAGATGCTCCCTCACTAAACAAACACTCTCATCTGATGAAACACCGTACCTCTTCTAAACAAACCCTTTTGTTTGCAGCACGGAGCCTCCAGAGGGCTGCTTTGCTCAGCTCAGTTGCCTCCATCCTTTTCCAGGCAGCTACAGAAATACCAGCCCACAGACCTTTAGCAAAGCAATTCAGACTTCCTCCCAATGTCAATATTCACCGAAGCCTCTAACTCATAATCGCATAACCTCGACCAAATGTCTGAGGTGCATTTCTAAGTGTCCTGTGGGTATCATCTTGTTCACTGCTCCTCTGAGCTGGCTGGTCCTTCTTAGCCCTAGTTTACAGATGCAGAGACTAAAGCACAGGGGAAAACTCGCCCATGGCCCCGAAGGAATCAAACAAGGATTTGCACAATGGCATCTGTCTGGCTCCATGGCTCCAAGCACTTGACACCACCCAGTACTGCCCCTGGATGGGCTGCTGCAGCTTCTCCTAAGCCTAATTTCATGAGGTCCAATTGGGCCTGGTGTCATCCAGCTGGGTCTGGATACAGAGACTGGGTGGAGGAAAGCCCTGGCTATGAACGGTAATGGGCTGGCCTGGCCTGAAGGAGGTGTGAGTCCAGAAACCCCAGCGTGGGCTGGGCAGACCACAGGAGGCTTTCCATGGTGTGTACAAATGCACGCTCGTACTAGACAGGCATCGGCCCTGGTTTACCCATCGCTGTTCCTATTAGCCAGGAGGGAAGCTTACCTTCCTTCCCGGAGGCTTTCAAAGCAGGCAGCTTGAATCCCAAGGGTGAATGACAGGGCTATGTTAGAATGGATTAGAAAGTAGACCAAACCAAATGTATAACGAGTGTACCAAGGCTCTACCCTCCCCCTCCAGACTGCACAGGTCCACTGGCCTCCCACACCACCCAGCCCGAGGTAGGTTCTGGCTCTGTCTTACCCTCCTGCCCCACCTGCTCCATCCACATCCTGCCCCACCCCACTCCTCCCCATTCAGGGCTCCTGTGGACATCGGCCTGAACCTACTTGATAAAGCGGCTGCAGCTGTGTGTCAGTCACAACAGCTTCTACGGGATGAAGCTGCTGCTATCATCCCTCTTTTACAGATTAAGAAACTGAGGCTGAAAATGATTAAGCAGTTAGCCAAAAACCAGCCAGCTAACGAGTGGTGGAACTGGAATTCCAGCCAGGCTGCCTGCATCCCCAGCCCATGTCCCAGCCCCAACACTGTGCCACCTCTCTGTGCTTGTAGGATTCGGGACACAAATGGAAAGCCCTCCACTTACGCCTTCCCAGTTCCTGGAGGGAACCTGCCACACTCTTCCGCTGGGAGCTTGACACTCCACAGCCAGGGAATAGTCCCTATTGATAGGCATGCTCCTTCCTCATTTACCCTAACCAAACATTTATGGTTCACTGGGAACTAAATTAGCAGAGCTGCTCCGGGCAGTATGTTTCGCAGAGGAAGGGACGAGAGGGCTGCAGAAGGGGAGTCTGCAGGGATGGGGAAACCACAGTTTTGCCTGGACTGCCTGGTGCCTGACCAGAACAGAGGTGTGAGCGAGCAATGAAGATCTCAAGAGCATGTCACAGAAGCTCCTGCCCCTCCCCATGTAGACTGGGCAGGTGTTTTCTCCCTCCCACTCTCCATACACAACACTCTGTGCTAGGCAGCTTCTGAGATGCCCCACAGCCCCCACATACTGTATTCATGTCTTTCTGTGATCCCCTCCCCTTGTGTGCAGACGGACATGTTGACTTCTTTCTAGTGAATATAATACAGCCAAAGTGAACGATGTCACTTTGGAGATCAGGGCTTTAAAAGACTGTGGCTTCTGTCTTGGCTGTTCTCCCTCACTCTCTCTGACATCACTCATCCTGGAGGAAGCCAGCTGTCATGTCATGAGGCCACTCCAGGGAGGAGTCCACATAATGAGGGACCAAAGCCTGCCAAGCATTGCATGAGTGAGCTTCAGAGTGATCCCCTCACCCCGATGGAGACTTCAGATAAGACCACAGCCCAGTCAATCACTTGACTGCAATTTCAGAGCAACCTTGGGCCACACCCAGACTCCTAATATGCAGAAACCCTGAGATAATAGATGTGTGTTGTTCGCCAAGTTTGGGGGTAATTTGTTACACAGCAACAGACAGCTCGGATACTCTAATTACATTCCAGAGAATCAAAACCCAGCTCTCTATTTCTAAGACTCACAGGATCCACTCCTCCAGGGACTGCAAAGAAGCCCCAGTCTGCTCTTTGCTTGACTAGGAAAGCCAAGCATATCCCCTTCTAGAACCTTCCCATCAGAAGCTCTGCAGCAATCACCATACAGGGGGCATAAGACAGCCCCATTGCCAGCTGACTCATGGCAAGCTGTATAAATACGCCTGTGTGCTGTAGGTTGAAAGGGACTGGGAGGCAACAGCCAACTAAACTCCAGAACTAGAAACAGAGGTCAGAGCCAAGGCCTTGAATATGCAGAGCAATAGCTTAATAGTGGTGTTGGCAAAATGTCAAACCACTCAGTAGACCGCAGAGTTGGAGGTGGTTAGTCTCCCATCAAGGCTTCAGGAAAATTTCTTGTATCCTCAGCAAAGCTGTTTTCTAATTTTTGAATTGAAGACCAAGGGATTGTATTGTCTACCCCAGACCAAGCATTCCCTCATGTATAGTGGGTGTTCAAATAATTGTTGGATGGATGGATGGATGGATGGATGGATGGATGGATGGATGGATGGTGGATGGATGGATGGTGGATGGATGGATGGTGGATGGATGAATGGTGGATGGATGGATGGATGGATGGATGGATGGATGGATGGATGGATGAATGGTGGATGGATGGATGGATGGATGGAAGACCCTCCCTATAGAAAGTGGTTATTAAAAATTCCTAATCTGGTAGTCAATCTGACAAAGTACAATGAGATGAATTCCTAATTCCATCTGCTGTGGTTCACAGATCTTACATAAGAACTACTTATTATTTAGATATTAAAAGTTTTTTCACAGGTCAATTGCAGCAACCTCATATGTCTTTCAAAGGGCTCCTCGGGTCTTTCACAGGGTTTAATTATGTTACATTGGAGCACTGATATCACTTACAAGAGCAATCATGTGTCCTTTCTGCTTCCTTCAAGAATTGCACAGATGATAGACTGGCTAGTTGGCCATTCCTGGGCCAGATTAATTGACCTACCTCTAGTGCCCACTTTCCATCTAGTTCCAGAATTTTCCCAGTGTAGCGGGCACTGGGTAAGGTTCTAAGTGACCCTAAAGCCACAGCCCCCAAATATGATCTTAGATATCCAAGCGCTACCCCTGTTAGCCCACCAAAGCCAATGTGGCCTCTTGGGGAAAGCTGTTTGCCTTGCAATTTTTTATTGCACTCTAAAATATGGGGACCCACAAAGTAGTATCCAGCATGCAAGTTGAGGCTGAGCTGGTCTTTAACTAAGTGTGGGGCCTCTCCAGAGCTCCTGAAGGATGGGAAAGATCCTCCTGCAAAGGGATGAATCAAGGACTAGGAGGGAAAGTAAAGGGAAGGGCAAAGTAGAAGTCAGGCAGTTGTGAATTTGAATCCTGTTTCTGTTGCTTAGCAGCTGTGTGATCTTGGGCAAGTTATTTAACCTCTCTGGGTCTGTTTCATCTTTTGTAAAATGAGAATAAATTGTACCTGCCTCATAGGTTGTTGTGATGAGAAAATACATGTAAAGTGCTTAGCATATTGCCTAACACATAGCAAACATCACATGAGTGACCACAAAGGAGGAAACCATCAGGAGAAGAGCTGTGGTCCTTGGGGAGGGGGGTGAAGCAGAAGGGAGCTTTGAATGGGCAAAGTCTGCAGTAAATAAAATATAGAGTTTGGGGCCAAACAGAGGAGAAAGTAAAGGGCAGAGATTATACGACAACTTTTCCTAAATAGATTTTTCCATGGTGGGGACAGGGTAGGAGGAATTATTTGGTGGTCCAATTTTCCTAGCTCTTGAACTTTGACAAGGTCTTCATATCAGGCATTCCAGAAAATTCCAGGAATTCTCACTTCAACCTCAAAGAATTACCAGGCCCTTCTTCCTCTTAATTTTCCAAAGAATTTGAGTCATCTTTGTTCAGTCAACTGTGACCTTACAGTTTTTACAGTTCATTCAACCTTAATCCTTTTCTCATCAGGTGATGAAAAAAGAAAAACTTTAGCGCTGGTGATTTCTCCCTCAGCTGGCCCATGAGTGGGTTGGCATGCTGGTATCTAAAACCAGAGCTGTGGTCAAGGGGGTGTATCCAGTCCATGCAGAGAAGCCGCCTTCTCCCTGCCTTGATGTGTGCCTAGTAAGGAAGGACGTGCCTCTCCATTCAGAGAAGGCAGAGGATGAGCAAAAGGTCGCCTACCTGGACATTCTTCATTGCTGCAGATCCATAGGCTATTTCGGCAAATGCTGTTGGGAGAGAAGCACAGGTCATTAGTAGTTGTGCAAATGCAAGGTACATGATCGGTTTTGGAGTTCCCCACAGATTCCACAGCCCCCAAAGGAAGGGATCAGGGAGAAGAAAGGAGCTAATGCTGGAGGGTCAGTATGAGGTGAAAGGTGTATAGGACAGGGCTTTGGCCACGAGCGAGCTTGGAGATAGTGCCAAATGGAAGAAACCCTGACAGAGAAATAGACAAAACAAAAAAGCTAGGGGGTCCAATGTCCCTGCCCAGGCACTAAGCAATCAAATTCTTCTCCCCACCCTGGCAGGGTGGCTCAGTTGGTTGGAGTGTCATCACATACACCAGAAAGGCTGTGGGTTTGATTCCCGATCAGGGCACATACCTAGGTTGCAGGTTCGATTCCCAGTCAGGATACACATGGGAGGCAACTGATCAATGTTTCTCTCTTATATTGATGTTTCTCTCTCTCTCCCTTCCTCTTTCTAAAGTCAATAAAAGCATATACTTGGGTGAGAATTTTAAAAATTAATTCCTCTCCCCCAACCTTAAAAGCACGCGTTCTCTCTCTCTCTCTCTCTCTCTCTCTCTCTCTCTCTCTCTCTCTCTCTCACACACACACACACACACACACACACATAGTGGAAGAGAGGAAGGGAGAGCTGTTGAAAGAGACAACACCAAGAACCATTGGGCAGCCCTCGGAGACTCCTAGCAGACTGCCAAGCAGGGGAAGACAGCAAAGAGAAGAGACCTGGTGACAAAAGGCGGAGTTATGTCCTCGAGTGCAGGGGCAGGTGAAGTTAACCAGAGGAAACATCCAGAGGGGCTGCTTCTTTTTACGTACATTTTTTCTTATTTTTATTGATTGACTTTAGAGGGAGAGAGAAACATCGACTTGTTGTTCCATTTATTTATCCATTCATTAGTTGATTCTTGTATGTGCCCTGACCCGGGATCGAACCTGAAACCTTGGCGTTTTGAGATGATGCTCTAACCAACTGACCTACCCAGCCAGGGCCAGAGGAGCTTCTTGAGGAAATGGTTTGAGCTAAGCAGAGGCAGCAGCCCAGTCTGGGCCTGGCCGTCTGCAGAGAACCATGGGGGGCAGGCCTGTGCGAGTGTCCATGGACACTGCTGCCTCCTTCCACCTAGTAGATACATGATCTCTAGGAAAGGACTCTCTGTGGCTTGCTGACTGTCACAAAGTCCCTCTTCAGAAGGAGGGTCATTTATTATAGCACAGTTTGCGGGAAAGCTAGAGATGTCGTTTGCATGTAAAGTCTTTTTCTCCCTGATCCGGCCTCCTCTAAGCATATTTGTTTTGTTTTGTTTAATTTTTTTTCTCTATTGATTTTTAGAGAGAGAGGAAGGAAGAGGTAGAGAGAGATAGAAATATCCATGAGAGAGAACATGGATTGGCCGCCTCCTGCATGCCCCACACCGGGGATCAGGCCCCACAACCTGGGCATGTGCCCTGACCGGGAATCGAACCAGCGACCTCTTGGTGCATGGGTCGATGCTCAACCACTGAGCTGCACCAGCATACTTGTAATATAATCCTTGCTTTCGATCATTGACTCCCACACCCTTCCCCCAACCTCCCCCACCCCATCTCAACCTCTTCTCCCTCAGCCCAGGCCAGGTCCTCTTCCCCCTGCTGCTACCCCTACTGCCCCAGCTTCCCCCTCTGCGCCCCCCACAGCCCCTGGACAGCTCTCCAGACCACACTGCAGCCCCACTTACCAGGTGTTGCAGTCCCGGGGGAGGGAGGCGCCTGGAGGGTACCGCTTCCCTGAATGCACACAGGAACACTCCTCGCTTTCCACACAGCGGCCTTCATCAAGGAGCTGGCCCTCTGCGTGCAAGGGCATCAAGGCACAGACTCAGCATTGTCCCCAACATTACTCGTCTCACAACTATAGACTCCCCACGGGTGATCACCAGCTTAGAGCTTCTTCCAGGAAGCTCAGAGAATTGCTCTGTGAGGTTAATCTTTCCCATTAGGGCAACACGAGGAAGGGGTTGTTAATGGAGAACAGGGGAAGAGTTTTGTTCAAAGTCTCTCAGTAGGGAAGTCATGATCTTGGCTGAGGACTTCTTCCAGGAAGGTCAGAGGACATGTGTGACATTTACCTTCCACATTAACGCAATGAGAAAGGGGAAGATCATTCATCTCCCTTCTACAGGTGAAATCAAGGCAAGAGTTTTGTTCAAGGTCTTCCGATAGAGAAGTCATGAGTCAAAGCACAGGACTCACTTTTGATCGTTTAACAGGGTTGTCACCGAAGCTCACAAGGCCTCTCCTGAGAAAGACTCCCTAGTGCAGAGCTCTTTTTCAGCTGAGCTCATATGGCAAACTCAGAAAACATTTTATTTTTTTTTTATTATTTTTTTATAATCTTATTCTTTAATTAATGCAATTTGTGCTTTTTTTTATTAATTTATTTTTGTTACAGATGTTTCTCCTTTTTTTCCCCATTGACACCCTCCTCCCCATCCCCCCACCCCGTCCCCAGCCCTGTTGTCCATGTCCATCAGCTATGCATACATGCGCATAAGTTCTGTGGTTTATCTCCTCCCTCCCCCCCATCCCCTCCTCTGAGGAGTGTTAGTCTATACCCTACTTCCACATCTCTGGGTCTACCCTGTTCCTCAGACTGTTATGTTCATTATATTCCACAAATAAGTGAGATCATGTAATATTTGTCTTTCTCTGCTTGGCTTGTTTCACTTAGGATAATACTCTCGAGGTCCCTCCATGTCGTCTCAAAGGATAAGAGATCTTTCTTTCTTACAGCTGCGTAGTACTCCATTGTGTACATGTACCACAGCTTTTTTATCCATTCATCCACTGATGGACACTTGGGCTGTTTCCAGATCTTAGCTATTGTAAATAGTGCTGCTATGAACATGGGGGTACATGTATTCTTTCTGGTTGGTGTTTCAAGTTTCTTAGGGTATATTCCTAGAAGTGGGATCAGAAAACATTTTAAAATACCTTTCTCCTAGCCCTGGCCAATTTGGCTCAGCAGTTAGAGCATCGGCCTTCGGACCAAAGGGCCTCGGCTTTGATTCTGGTCAAGGGCACATGCCTGGGCTGCAGGCTTCCCCAGCCCCGACCAGGACTGTGCGGGAGGCAACCAATCGATGTGTCTTTCTCAACATTGATGTTTTTCTCTCTACCTCCCTCCCTTCCACTCTCTCTAAAAAATTTAAAAATCAATGAAAAAAAATTTTTATAAAATATCTTTCTCCCAGACCAGTTCCCTGACCCTTAACTGAGAAAACAAAACTGCCATCAGATCGGGCCACGAACCCAGACCCTGCTTCTGTGTCCTAGACACACGTGCTTTCTTGAATGCAGTACCATGGGAAAACATAAATCAAAAATAAATCCCAGCTCAATCCCAGACCACTATATGAAGACTTTTAAAAAATAAATGGAAGGCCTGTGATGTCAGCAACGGGAACTAACGCAAGTGGCTTTCATCCGACTTCCCCAAGCCAGGAGCACAAGGTCTCGGGTTTGTAAGTCAAGTGGGAAGTGTGTTACCAGGGCAGCTGCAGCCGTCCACGCATTGCTCCTGACACACTTCAGTGATGTGCTGGCTCTGGCAGGTTCTGGTGCAAGGGGACACGCACTCCTTGTACTCCATGCCCGCGGGGCACGCCGGTCCTGGAACAGAGAGCGCAGGAGTCTCCCCAGAGCAGTCCCCTCCACGCAGCATCTCACAAGCCACACTTAAGCCCCCATGGTCTGCTTCCCTCTGTCTCGAGGGCCCCAGGGGCCCTCTCCATCCCAGTGACACCTCAATGGCCAATGGCCCTTCCAAGGCCATCCCACCCAACCACCCCTACCCAGAAAGAACATCTTTCATCTTGTAGAGCCTAAGACCCAGCAGGGTCGCCTGGGACCACCACCCCTTCCTCTTGATCATCTGTTCTCCATGAACAACTTGGCTTTTCTTTTTTTGCACCACTATGCTCTGTCCCTTTCAGCCAAAACCCTCTCAGGGTGATACCAAACTCCTCTAGGCTGAAAATGAATGTCCTCATGGGGACAGGGAAGGAGTAAATGATGTCTTCATCACATTCTCCTCTGAGGGCCCCTCTTCCTCATAAAATTGGCCCCAATCAAATGCCCCACCCCGTACAAGGCATACACCAGTCACACCCATCTCCCTATATTGATTTCCACTGAGCTACAGGACTGCCTTCAGAGCTGGTCACCCAAGCCTCTGTCCTCCCTGCTGGACCCAGCAACTCGTGGGTCAGGGCTGGCTCTCCTCCTCTCTCTCCAACCCCATGGCTGTCTGATGCCCAGGCCAAATGAAGGACTGGAACTCTTTTCTGGGTTTCACAACACCAAACAATTGCCCCAAAACCCCTCTTCTCCAAGATAGATCAGGTATCTCCCCCCGCCTATCCCCAAAGGCCTAAAGAGAACAGCCTCCACCGTCACAGGAGAGGCCAGCAGCTCATAGCCACCTTTCTCCCACTCCCCAGCCAGCATGAAAAGCTCCAACTGATAAGCTGAGAAAACCCAAGCTGAAACTGTGTGTGTGGTGTACCCAGCTGGCCGACTCGCACACCTCCACCAGCCCCTAGGACCCGTGTAATTACGCAGACTAGCTGCTCATCTGCACGGCTCCGATCAGTGCAAAGTCTGGGGAGAGCGGAGGCTTCTTGCAAGGTGACCGGACAAGCTCCTATTTAATCATGATAATTTGGGGATAGTGCTAAAGCCAATGACTAGGGACCCAATGAGATTAAAAGATCAAAACCACAGGCGCCACGAGGTGAGGTGGAGGGAAGGGGGAGCCCTGGGCCTGGAGGACAGAAGGCTGATTTAATGAAAGGGAAGAACTTAATGAAAGCCTGCCAGGATCTCCAGGATCAACAGGGACAGCTTGGCCAACTCCCTGCTCTTCGTCGATTCAGACAGGCAGTCAGCAAAGACATTCGTTGAAGCTGCCACACTGCTGAGATTCTGGTCGCCGAGAGAGAACATCTTTGTATCCAGGGGACGGATTTTCTGAGGGAGTCGTGGGGAACCAAACGAGGCATGACGTGAGAACAGAGGCAGGAGAAATGACACAGGGACCTTGGGAAGGCCTTTCAAGCCTCATCACAGCCTTGAAGGGAAGGGACTCCCTCTGCGGGCCAGCACTCTACGGCCAGGTGACAAAGGGCAGGGGCCGTGTGGGAACTGAGTCCAGAAACGTGGCGGCTTTGCAGGCACTGGCTGGCTGGGGTACGGTAAAGCACACGATTGTCACGCAGACTGAGAGCTTCCTGAGGGCACCCCAGGACTGACACCACCTTCCCCAGGCCCCGAACACCTCCCCGGCCAGGGAGGGTGGCAGAGACTCACGGCATGCGCTGAGCTTGGTCCAGCCATACAGCACCATCCCTTGCTGGGCACAGGCCCGGGCATACTCTAGGAGGGCCGCACAAGGACACCTGAGCCCCTGGGTGCACGTGCACAGAGTCCTTTCACACAGGGCCACGAAAGGCTCGGGTGGCACCAGCGGGTGGCAGCGGGCGAACACCGAGGCACTCTTCAGAAGCTGGCACTGCTCCCACGGGCCCTGCAGGAACAAGATGCCACCTCAGCGAGGGCCGCAGCATGTGACCCTGACTCTTCACTGCGGTCACTTAGTGTCCCCCGAGTGTGGCTCTGTGGGGACCTCGCCCTGCCCTGGACACAGGGAAGTTCCCTCACATGGGGACAGTGCCTGGTACCTAGTAAGTGCTTATCAAGAGTGATCAAATTAAACAGTCCATCAATCAACGAAGGTCACCGCCTCAACGGAGCCCTGGAAATGCAGAGTCCAAGGCCCATGTACTGTGGTGACAGACAGTGTCCCCTGAAGGGAAAGAGCAGAGAGGGAGAAACTAGTGGACAGAAGGCTGAGCTTGGAGTTCGTGTGGCTCCAGGGTCCGGGAAGGCTGATCAGCTCCGGTCTTGCACTGACCTGGACACCTCTGCTTCCTGACATTGGTCTTCTCCACTGTAAATGAGGTGGGACCAGTTTTATAAAGTAGACATTCCTGGGCCTTATGCCCAGAGATTAAAATTCAGTATGATGGGGACAGAGTTCAGCAATTTTTTTTTCCCCAACATTCCCCAGAAGATTCCTGGGACCAGACGAGACCAGTTCCCATCGTCAAACGCATGCTAGGAGTCTATAAACTGTCCCAGAGACACTACCAGGCCAGGGCTTTTCTTGGGTTCTGGCACTTTGTTGATACCCTCAACCCCATAACACAAGGCAGGCTTGGAACTGTTGTCCTTGATTATTCCTGTAGCGTATCGGTATAGACAAACACTCCTATATGTTGTATTTGCAAACATCTCTGTACTCTGTGTTTCAATGATTCTAAATGCGCAACTTTTTATTTTTACAGTCTAACATCTCTGAAATTGGAGTGCAGCTTACAGCTGATATCATACTTGAACTGGCAGCTTTTTCTTTCTAAGTGATACACATGGAATAATGGTGTGCCTTAGAATCAACAATGTCTTCAATTCGACGCTACATGGTATTGCCACTAGAAGCGACTCCCACCGGGCGTGTCATTTCTTCCACGCATAGGCGCCTCTCCGCAGGAAGCCGGCGGTTAGTGAAAGGACTTCAGCTGAGAGGTGGTGCTGTGGAGAGCCTGGAGGAACAGAAATCTGACCCAGTGATGCTCATCATCCTCAAGAGCCAACCTGGCAGCACCAGGGACAGGGACTTGCTGTGGTAGTAGGAAAACCTGTGTCCTGAGCTGGGGCCCTGCCCTCCGGCCCAAGCTGCAGAGTCTGCCATCAGAACCACGCAGGCAGGGCAGAATGTCACAGACACACCCTGATTGCAGCAGACCCAGGATGGCGGAGGAGGGACGAGGACGGCCCAGGGCCCAGATGGCCCAAGCAGCTGGGTGTGGCTGGCTCCCTCTGCACCTTAGAAAGCTGCAGCTGGGACTCGTGGGTGAGGATGATTAGCAGCTCTGTGCGTTGGAGGCTAACTGCTGACAGCAGACTCCCGCCGTGACCCACCTTCCTGACTCACTCCTCTCAGGTTGGAGGCCCAGATCCAATTCCGCCTCTTCCCCATGCGAACAGTGTGACCTTGAGCTGTTCACGTAACCCCATCTCCTCTGGAAGATGGGGATGGTGATAATAGCAGTGCCTACCTAAAAAGTCTGAGGTGAAGGTTGAATGGAACGATGCATGTAAAGGTTTAGACTAATAAATGGCGACCCCATGTCATCATCATCATCATTGATATCTTGGCCACCAGAGAGATCCCTTCCACTGTCCATCCTGCCATCAGATTTATCCTCCAGAATGGCGAGCAGGTCACCAACAGGACAGAAGGACATCTTTGACCCTTTCCCCCGTCTCCATCTCTCTGGGCTGTAGAAGGATGAATGGTTGCCATGGCAACATTGTCACGTCACTACTATCTTGGGGCTCCATGGTGAACAGAAGAGCTGCTTTGGCTATTCTTTAATTTGGAGGGGTCACACCCCACCAGAACAAAGTGGGTAGCTTTCTAGCGGACGGATGAGGAAGGACCCACCCTGTTGTCATAGGCAAGTCTAAGACTCTCCGGAGGCTCAGGGGAGGAGGCCTCAGCCACACCATCTGCCCCATCAGAAATGACACTCAGAAAGTGGGATGACTGGACTCTTAAAGGGCAGCTGAGGCCACCCTGAGAGGGCCAGACGCCCTGCTCTTACCTACCTCTTTCCCCACCCACAAGACAAAACCAGAAAACAAACAAAAAGGCAACCCAATGAGTTTTTTCCTAGTGATTGCTGCCATCACCTGGTATGTGGGGCAGTGGCTTGGAGCCGTCTCAGCACCACAGAATTAACCCCTGCAGGCACGGGGACCGGGCACCGGGGCTTCTCACCAGCAGGACACAGTAAAGCCAGAGGAAAGAAGAGACTCAGGCGTCCCGTGTCCCTCCCCATCAGAGCGACAGTGGGCAGAGTCCAGCACAGCTCGTCTCCAGCTGGCCCCAGTCCATTTTTTCCTGTTCAGAGGAAAAGTGGGAACAGTGCCCCGGCACACTTCTGGGGAGGTCCCTTGAGGCATTAAATGGTTTACAGAAAGTCCTACAAGAAGGGTGTTTTCTGATTATTTGTCTGCAGGATGGGCGTGGATTTCTACAGAAACAGCTACCTCCCTTCTTAGAATAATTCCTTTGGCCTCTCTGACATTTGCACCTGAAATCTGGCTAGGATTTCTTTGTCAGCCCTCCAGCCTTCCTCTGCAGCCCTGGCCTGCACTTGGCCTAGAAGAGGGACCACAGTCCGAGGGCCGGGCCGGACAGCCAGCCACCAGAGCTGAGCACAGTGGCCCCTCCAGCTGCTATCCCCGCCCTCCAGGCTCCTCTGTTCCATCACAGGCAGCCCTGGCAGCCCAGGTCAGTTCCCAAGACAAGATGCACCCACAGACATAAGCCCAAGTTGGAACTGACATCGTGTCCTCTCAGATCCAGGGTAAAGGCACCAGCAGGTAGGATGTCAAACCTTCACTCATGAGCATTGTGTGGCCTCTAGGTCTCCAGCAGTGTGTCCAGGTCAATATAAAAGGCAAATCTGACTATGTCCCAGCCCAGCTTGGAGGACAAAGTTCTGGCTGCTTAGGAAGGTGGCGAGGCCAGGCCACCCGGGATCTGATTCCAGCCTCCCTCTCGAATCTATCCCTCCCCACTCCCCAATCTATCCCTCCCCACTCCCCATCTCCTACATTACTGATGGTTTCCTGTTCAGAGACCACCGCATCACCCACTCCCACAAACTGACCCTTCTTAGGACTGAAGACACCTTCGAAGAACCCCAACCTCCTCAGAGAAAGGTGAGATAAATATAGTCTTTCAGATTTGGAAACTGAGGCATGGAGAGAGTGAAGGATTTACTAGGTCAGCAGTTCAAAAAGTGTTGTCCAGGGACCCCCTACAGACTCCCAAGATGCTTTCAGGGGTCCACGTAGTCAAAACCATTTTCCCAGCAATACGAAGATGCCATTTGCCCTTTCTGCTCTCGTTCTTTTCCAAGTGCACAGTGGAATTTTCCAGGGGCTATGTGACATGTGACCTCACAACAGACTGAGTGCAGGAGCGGAAATCCAGCTGATTTCTCAGAGCCAGACAGAGAAGAGATTTGCACAACTGTGAAACAACGCCATCCTGCTCCCTAAGCGTGTTTTTTGGTTGTTGTTTGTTTAGAATGTATAGTTATTTTTATTAAAAAGATGTTATTCCTGTAAAATATCATGTGCGTGTCATTTTTAAATGAATTAATATGATTTAAATTTCTCCGTTTTAATATCTAATGTAGTAAATACCAGTAGCTATAACCCACACAAATACAATCTCTTTGGCGTCCTCAATCATTTTTAAGAGCGTAAAGGGGTCTTGAGATGAAACCATTTGCAAACTGCTAAACTAGGGGAGGGGTGACCGAGCAGGACTCAAACCTTGAATGCATGCACAGGCCAGTCACCTGCCACCACACCACAGTTCACGTGGTCTCTCACGGCCTCGGCGCACCCGCCCCCCACCGTGTTCCCTCGCAGTCAGGGTAGAAGACAGCGTAGTTCAGCAGATGTAGCGCAGTTCAGAAGCCTCGCCGCTCTGCAGTCCCAACCCTCTTCCTTCCGAAGTGCGTGACTTTAGGAAAATGATCAACTCTCTGCACCTCTGTTCCCTCGCCGTTAAAGAGGGAGAGTGTGGGGAGATGAAAAGTTGTCCGGGATCTAGCCTTCCCTTCTTCCTCAGTCATCGGAGCCTCGCTTTCCAGGTTCCCTGCGCACATGGGCACTGGGAATCCGATTCTGTCCCTCTGCCTCCCTCGCAGCCAGAGTGGCCGTGTGACTAAGCTTCGCCCAACAGAATGTAAGCAGAAAGGCCCTGTGCAACTTCCAGGGGTGTCCTCAAAGACAAGGTGCTTCCTTCTTCGCCCCTTCTCTCCCTACTGCTGGAACGTGGTTGTGATGCCTGAGGCTTGAGCTGCCATCCGGGCCATGGAAGAGAAGCCTCATGCTGAGGACCACAGAGAAATAAGACAGAAGGACCCTGGGTCCCAGCCCCATGGCTAGGGTCCTCTACTGGCCCTGGACATCGCACCCTGAGCCTCTCTACAACGAGAGAGAACTAAACTTCCGTGATGTATAAACCATTGTAACTAGGTGTCCTGTCACTCGCAGTGGAACCTACTTCTAACATAAACAGTAATACCTACTGTAGATGGTTGCTACAAAATTAAATTAAATAAGATTACAGGAAGGTAATCAAGTGCTTATAAGTATTAGCACTGGCCCGCTGTCAATATTAGCCCCACAGTTAGAAAATGACTTCTCCTCAGCTCTCTGCTCAACCATTCTGGCAGGGAGACAAAAGGACAGTCAGCTAATTAGCACACTTCCAGCATCTCCCCGGCTCCCTGCCAGGCAGGCCTCAGCTCCTCTGTCTTCCCTCAGCTCTTATCTGTTGTGCTAGAAGCTGGCGAGAGAGCTCCAGCCCCAGCTCCATCAATCCATGACCTCATCCTGCCTGGGTGGGTGCGCAGACCTGCTTGTGGCCCATCTAATCACATTTCCAGTTCATTACAGAAGGCCAGGCCTCCTCCCTGGAGATGCCATGCCACTTCAAGGGAGAGGGAGAGAAAAGAAACACACCTCGCCGGTGGCCGATGGGGGAGGGGCGGTGGGGAGAAAAAGCAGCAGCAGGAGCTCTGAAACTTAGCCACTGTGTTTGTTCCCAAAGAGCTGACAAAGGAGAAGGGAGGGGGCATTCCTGGGACCGAAGAGAACAAAGGACAGGCTGGTATATGAAGAGCAAGATTGTTCAGCTGGGCCCTGATCTTTCCAGCCCTGGTGTGGGTGCCTGTGGCCGCCCCTGGAGGAGGTGTGGAGGCGCCCAGAGCCTGAACTGGTCCAAACTAGTGGGTACAAGAATTCCTCCCTGGGGCAGGGCATCGTTTCTCATTGGTCAGCCTGCACGGATGGATGAGGGGGGGGTTCCTGTGTCTATTTATAACTCTGGCTGGCCTGGGATTCCCGCCCACGTTCTAAGATCTGGCTCACAAAGACCCCATGAAACTGGTTGATAGATTTCTACCACATAGATGGTTTTTGCAGAGTTAGGCATTCCTCTCTCTCTCTCTCTCTGAGATAGTTGGGGTACAGCCCTCATGAGAAGTAGGGTAACTGGCTATGTCCCAGAAGTCCCAGCCCTCCAAAGGACCCTCCTCACCCTCTTCCAGGTTTCCTCGGAGGCCTCTGAGCAATTCTCAGGGATCAAGGCAGGGCTCAGCTGGCTGGGAGGGCAAGGGCCAAGTACCGCCCCAGGTTCCCAGTCTGGGGTCTGCCTGAGCTCTGGGGATGGAACCCTCCCCCCATCCTGCTCCCAGTAAGGAAGGAAATTCAGCTCTTATCACAGAGCTCATTCCCCTGCACTGCCATTATACTTACCATTCTTTTGGCAAGGCATCGTTTACTACCCAAGATAGCATATGTGGGGTTCTCTTTCATGGTTGTTCAATTTCTCATGTGTCTTGTCCCTTGAACAAGATTGCAAATCCACCTTGCACAGATTTCCTATCACCCAAACCATACAACACATGTCAATGAATACGTACTAGTGGGCACATTGGATTCTTGCCCGTTCTTGTCCTCCCCCCGGGGGAAGGAGAAAGGAAAGAAAGCCACTTAGGAAATACTCTGTTGCAGTGGTTCTCAACCTTCCTAATGCCATGACCCTTTAATACAGTTCCTCATGTTGTGGTGACCCCCCAACCATAAAATTATTTTCGTTGCTACTTCATAACTGTAATTTTGCTACTGTTATGTCTTAGGCGACCCCTGGGAAAGGGTCGTTTGACCCCCAAAGGGGTCGCGACCCACAGGTTGAGAACCGCTGTAGAGGATTTTGAGACTGTTATGTTAGGGAAGCATTTGAACTGAAAGCTTGAGTACTAGGACCTTATCTGACCCTCCTCAGCGGTCTGTCAAATAAGTACCCTAAAAGACCAAGCACGTACTGCTTGATTTGAGGGAAATCTTTGAAACCTTGTAGCAGCCCCTGATCCCTGCCTGAAGGGTAGACCACCCCCCACACAAGGCACAGTGACTATGGTCACCCCTGCCCCACCACAAGCCCATGGGCTCACTGTCTCTTCTCCTGCTTTGGGTTCAGAAGACTGAGTTTTCTCTAAAGGAAAGGGGTGCTTTCTCAGTGCTGGGTAGCACTCAGTTCACGTTGGAGAGGGAAGGTTGAAATGCAGAGCAGAGGCTAAGTATCTGAAGACACAGAGGATCGGGGACACGAAGAACAGCACCCTAGATTCTTGGACCTCAGCAAAGCAGGCGAAGTAAGTCCTCCCTCCTTAGCCCACATGTAACTGGAGGGAGACTGAGAGAGCAGGTCTCACTCCGACAGGCATAAAGGTGTGTGTGTGTGTGTGTGTGTGTGTGTGTGTGTGTGTGTGTTCAAACCCCAGTTCTGAGCTAAACATCAGTGGAACACAGTGGGTGGGCACCCTGTCCATAAGCCAGGCCGAGTCACAGTGCTGTCTTCTGACAACTAACTCCACTGGGGTTCCTGGGTCTTCCCTTGAGATTCATTGACCTTCCCTGGACCAGACTCTTGGACCACAATCAGTTTGTCTATGAATCACAACGATTCTACCAAGAAAATGCGTGGAACAAAAGTCTTCCCAATCTCCAAGAAAAATCCACTCCAGGCCAAACATCCAATTTAGTGAATGGAACAGTCAGGGAGTGGAAGCAGGGTGCCAGGAGTAGGCCTCCCGTGCGCCCCCCAGCTCTGCCAGGGCACTTAACACCTCTGCCGAGACCTGGGCTTAACTTACCTCTCCTGACCTGTGAGCTCCCTCCCAACACAACTGTGAGCAGAAACAGTAGAAAGAACCGGGTCCCTACTTTGCAAATAAAAGGCCTGGGCAATGTTTCATGAGGACATGACGAGTGAATTGTATTGTCCTCAACATAACAGGTATTTTATGTGCCTCTTTGTGCTATCAAGGAGGCATGTTATGGTTATTCAAAGTACACATGAGTATTTACAAATGTTAGCTCATGCAGGACAGGTGACTCCCTGCAGGGAAGAGGGTTACAGGTGAACAGCGTGCTATTTCAGAGGAAGGGGTGGGGGAGAAAATGTGAAGACATGAGCAGCAAAAGTATCAAAGGAATAATGATTGTGTTCACCGAATAAACACCACATCCGGGGCCAGTGGAAAGCAGGCGATCTGGGACTGGCCGTGACTGGTGGCAGTACAATCGGATGGGAGCTCCTGAACAAGACATGGAGGGCACTGAGGGAGGTCTTTAGCTTCAAATGGGGATAAAAGAAAGGAGAGACGTGTCAGGGAACCAAGATGTGCTGCATAGGGCTGAGCTCTGCAAGAGAACTGGAAAGATCCCAGCAAGGACATCTCAAAGACTTGACTCTTACATTGAAGTTACAGCATCACCTGTCTATCAGGATAGAGCCTGTGGAGAGCATGCCTGCGGTGGGCAAGGGGCTGGACTAGATAGCATTCTGAGTTATCGTGAGCCTGTTTCTAACATCGATGAAAACAAATTTCTTCTGCTCCAGACACCTGCCCGAGGTTGATGCTGCTGACAGATGATTCGCCACTGGGGCTGAGTAATAACTGGTGCCCTCAGTCTTCTCAAGAAAGACTGGGCATCTTGAGGACCAACTCTGCAGAGGTGCGAGGAGAAGACCTTTTGCAGACGGCAGCAGCAAAAGCAGGATTTGGCCTTCTGCTCCGGGGAGGCGATGCTGGGGAGGAGGGTTGCAGGGACCATGCCTCCCCGTGGAAGCGAGGCTAAGGCCATGGGCATCCAGTATGTTCCGCAGGTCACACAGTGCACATTGGCAACACACCCAAGGGGCTACCATTCACA
Organism: Tadarida brasiliensis; assembly: GCA_030848825.1. Lineage (NCBI taxonomy): Eukaryota > Metazoa > Chordata > Mammalia > Chiroptera > Molossidae > Tadarida > Tadarida brasiliensis. The sequence goes on from CM061263.1 coordinate 23,876,430, forward strand.
TCACAGACACCATGTATGTACATGTACATTCCATGTACATGTATATTTATGATGGCAATTTCCCAGCAGGTGGTGGTAAAGTGTCCGAAGGAAGGGTTGCCTTTTTCTAGCGAACAAGAGCACTGTATGTCTAGTCCAGCCCCCTGGAGCCATGGCCTCCACGTTGCAGACGGGTCTGCCACACAAACACAAGGTCCCTTCATAATGTGCAGCCTTGTTGACATTTCTCCAGTCAGACAGAATTTTTTTTTTTTTAATTTAAAAGGAGACCTAAGGATCTTTCTAAAATGTTTATTGTACAGCAGAGTTGCCTGCAAATTAACATCAATTATTTGAGCACTTAAAGCTTGGGGTTTTTTATTACCAGGCCTGGCCCTGAGCTCCAGACTCCAGCGGTCCTGTCCTGTGTTTGAAAAGCCGAGAAAGCTGCAAATTTGCATGCACTCAAACAAGCCATTATCAGTCCCAGCAGACGGGCTCTGGGTTGTGTTGGCAAAACAAGGGAACATTCATCCCCTAGGTATTAGTAATATGACCTGGCTCTCAGAATGACTTGACTCCTTGCTGCCACCTTGGCAAGACAAGGAAGCACCAGAGAAGTGGGAGAAGAGACTCAAGGAAAGTGCTTAGGTCGGTGTAGTCTGCCCTGCACAGCGCCCTGTCGCTGCACAGGGCCCTGGAGCCACACGGCAAACACTTGCCAACGACCCGTTTACCAGACCTGACTTCTGAACCTGAGGCCCAGTGGGACGACGCCAGCAGTAAACACTAACACTTCCAATGATCACAATTAATCACCTCCCAGGAGAGAAGTCCTGGTATTTCCCAGCCAATGAGGGCGCCCCAGTCACAGGCAAACACAGCCCGATTGGCTAACACAAAGCCAGGCCTTGCTTCTCAGGTAAACAACCTGAAACCTGGAGTTCTGAGCTGGAGGAGCTTGTGCCTTGGGAGGTCTGGCGTGTTTGGGGGCCTCCGCCCAGCACTCAGACCTTGGTAACCAGTTTCTTAAGCTGCTCCCAGGACACTGGTTAATAGGGAGTTTTAGCACCCAGTAGACAAATTGAGTAGCAAGCTTGCAGCTGGAGCCCCCAAAAGGCACCCAGGGAGACAAACAAGGTTTCTGGTAGACTCTCCTCCCTCCTCCCCTCCCCTGCGTCTCTGGGAGACCAACATCTCAGCTGGGCCTCAGTCAGGTTCTCTATCTGAAACCCCTGTCTTCACCTCCCACTTCTGTGGATACGTGAGACTGTTCCTTTGTACTCTGGGGGTAGGGGAGCATTTGTTCAGCAAAGAGCCGGCCTGTGTTTGCAAAATAAATGTGACAAGAGCTCATATGCCCTCAAAGAGCCGATTCGGTATAAGAGGTACGTGCGTGGCCGGAACCCCACCTCTCTGGCTCAGGCACCCCCGCTCTTGATCTCCCCCCTGACTAGACACATTAAAGGGCAGGAGAGGTGAACCACCAGCTGACCACAGAACTGCAGGTTGGGTAATGAAAGACAGAAACGATAAAATCCCTCCTCCCGCCTCCTCACTGCACGTGATTCTTGAGGGCACTCAGTCTGATCTTCACCAGCTTAACAAGCAGCTCCAGAAGGAAGTGGGCGTCTGTCACTCCTCCCCCCGCCCCCCCTAGGGTGGATGGCTCAGGCACCTTGCTCTCCTTCTAAACTCCAGCTGTCCTCTGCTCCCCATGGGGATGGGGTGATAACTGGGAGGAAGGAGGACAAAAAGAATGAATGGGGAGCTCATGCTGTGGCCTTGGCCTCCTTCTCCCCACTCCCCTCTCAAATGGGGGCACCCCAGTGGGAACACAGACAGAGGGAGGACACCAGGAGGTCTTCCCTCACTACAGTTTCATCCTCCCAGCAGCCCACACAGGAGGCACAAAGGCCCTCTCTACCTGCAGACGGTGGAGGCGGGGTACAGTGTTGCCCACACCCTCCCTGGCTCACCCCCTTCTCTCCAAGTGGAAGGTCCTGGTTCTGGGGACCCTAAAGGGCAACTCTGAAGGGGAAAGAGCTGCTAACTAGCGACCACACCGGCGGAAGTGAGGCTGTGTGTGAGGAGTGGGAGATGCCACTGTGTGTACCGAGTCTCAGGGACATGGGCTCACACAGGTGAGGAGGAGGCCATGTGACCACGGAGGCAGCCACGGGAGTGATGTGGCCACAAGCCAAGGACCACCGCAGCCACCAGGACTGGAAGAGGCAAGGGGGGGGGGGGCGGATCTCCCTAGAGCCTTAGAGGGAGTGAGGACCTGCTGACACCTTGATCTTGGCCCAGGGAAACTAAATTCAGTCTTCTGACCTCCAAAATTGTGAGAGAATCCATTTCTGTTGTTGTAAGCCACTAAGTTTAGGATAATTTGCTACCTACCGCAGCCTTAGGAAACCATCACCAGCTGGTCACTTCAGGCCCACACCCTCCCCTGCCTGTAAAGTATCCCCCTTCCTGGTGATGTGCGGCTCCTCCTAGCTGCACTTCCAACAGTCACTCACTCAGCACCTAAAAAGGAACTGTTTTCTATTGGCAGAATTTCAGACAGGGGTCAGATGATGATGGCGATACGTGGGGACAAGAGAGAGGGCCTTGGAGTGTAGAGCAGAAAAGCAGAGTCACTCACTATACCAAGTGGTTAGGCCAGATGCATGTTTAGATGTCCAGGCCCAGAACAGCATTAGAAGTAGAGTTAACCAGACTCTAGCCACAGCTGGTTTCAGGAGCAAAGGGGCCCGTGGGAACCCTACATTGAAAACCAGAGGGACCCACAGAGGTAGGCCCATTGCTCCCCTAGGGAGAGGACTGAGACACGACGTCCCTCTGCCTCTTAACTCCAGAAGTCCCATACCATCCAGACCACATCCAGCCTGGGCCGTACCCACCTTCTCCATTTCCTCAGAGGAGACGTTGCAAGGGCTGCTGGGAGGCGATGCCCGTTTGCACCGCTGTTCTCCACTGCTCATGGCCCAGGAGTTGGCAAAGTCATAGGGGTCCGAGGTCAAGGTTCCTATGGAGAAAAGTTTCAGGAAAATGAAGCCACATTTGTGTCTGATCCAGGATGTCTGAGTGAAAACTCTAGGTCCGTCATCTCCTGAACCAACTTCCATTAGATTCATACATAGATATCTGGGTGGGAGTACTTTTTGTGCAGCGGTCAGCACAACATGCTACAGCACGGACATCAGAGTTCAGCCAGTGCTTGGTGAGGGGTGGCCAGCTGGATGGGCCAGTGAGGAAGACAATGAGAAAGGTGAGGGACGTGCTCATCCGTTCCTGCTTCTCCATGCCTTTGCACACCTCCTCTCTGTGTGTGGAATGTTCTCCTCCCCCTTATTGCCTTGACTGCTTCCACCCACTCTTCCAGATGTAGCTCCTGAACCACTTCCTCCAGGAAGGCCTCCTGAACTGACTCTGCTCCCTGTCTACCCTGCTAGCCTGGGTTGGGCGGGCCCCTTCTCTGTGCTCCCTCTATCAAAATTCTCATCATCCTTTATGTTGGCATCTTTTTTGCTTCTACTCAGCCCCCGTTTAACTCTGGGCTCTGTAACTCAGGGCACAGGCTGTGTCTCTTATCTCTAAATTCTTATCTGGCAGGTTGTGGATACTCAAAATATTTTTGCAGGGCGAAGGTAAGGATGTGACATGGAGACTGAGCCCTGCGATCACCGCATCCCTGCGCTCTCTCAGCATCTGTGCCTTGGTACTCACAACAATCACACTACTGTCCGCTGCTCCCAGCAGGCTGTGAGGGCCCCACGGCCTACAAGGCGTGGTGGACAGCGGCACCGATAACCCTGCTGAATCCTCATTTCAAAGGAACTTAATGGAGCCCTGAGGCAAGCAGCCTTTTGCACAGCCAGGTCTAGGAGAGTGAAGCTTGTTTCAAGGTCAGAGAATGTACTTGCAAATAGGAAATAAACTATCCCTGGGCAAAGGAAAGAGAAGAAGAACCTTAGAAATATAGTCATTTGGCACCTGGGACGTCAGAGAAAAATGTCCCGTCACAGATGTATTTACTTCCTCATTCCCAGAACCTGCGAATGTTTCCTTACATGGCAAATGACGTGATTAAGTTAAAGATCTCGAGAGGAAGAGTTTATCTTGAATGACTGAGTGCACCTTAAATGCAGTCACATGTATCCTTCAAAGAGGCAGAGGGAGAGCAAGCAGAGGCACACATGGAGAAGGTGACGTGAAGCCAGAGGCAGAGACTGGAGTGATACGACCGAGTCAAAGATTGCCAGCAGTGGTCGGAAGAGACAAGAAATAGGTTCTCTCTGGGGGCCTCCAAAGAGAGCACAGTCCGCCAACACCTGGACTTCCTACCTCTGGCCTCCCGGAATTCTGACAGAATACATTTCTGATGTTTGTGGTAGAGGGTAACTGCAGGAAACTAATACATGGGAGAAGCCAAAGGGAAGGGATCTTAAATCGGGGAGTTCCTGATGTGTGCCAGGCATTGTGATAGGCACTGCTCTCTGGGTTCTCGGTTACTCCAGGCCACACAAGCTAGCTCACTTTCTAACACACCGTATTAAGGAAAAGGCAGAGAAGTGGTTTTGTGTTGGGCGGGGAAGGACCTGGAGAGAATCAAGACTTCTGGGGTCTGGTCTCAGCTCTCCTTCTATGAGCCTATGTGATCTGGGGCTGAACCCACCATGCTTCTGAGCTCAATCTTTATAGGTCAGATAAGGGGTTAGACTAGATGACCTTCAAGATCCTTCCATCCCTGAACTTCCACGAAGTGAAACTCTAGGAGCTCAATCTGAAAGGAGGTATAAGGATGTCTAAGAGATAGAATTAGAAATACTCTTGGGAAAAGAAAAGTCCCTGAGAGCCTAGGTTAAAGCCCAGCTAGGTTGACTCCCATTATGTCAGGAAGCAAGGTTAACTTCCTGAGGACAAAAAATTGTTGAGTCTTTACCAACCACACAGAACTAAACCCACAATCCTCTGAGATGATTTCCAAAATATCACCAGAGCCCTGACTTTTCGCCAACAGGCACCATCTACCACGTGGAAGTTGCTATGGGGAATTCAAATTCGAACCAAGTCAGGTCTGAGGGGCTCCAGGATCTGGTGTGACGGGAAGTGTAGGCGGTGGGACGGAATGCTGAGAGATAAGGTTGGCGGGACACATTGAGGTGAGGAGCCAACGTGAAGGTGTGTTACAAGCACAATGCCTCCAGGAAAGCTTACCTTCTTGAGTCCTAAAGTCATCATCAGCAAGGATGTTAAAGTTGCCACACAGCCCACAGGTCTTGTTGAAGTATCTGTCTGACAGCAGGATTTGGAAGCTGCCGCTGCCGTCCATCCTGGCCACGAAGCCATAGGCCTCACTGGACACCTTGGAGTACCCAGCCTCCGTTTCTACGTACAGCCCTTTGGAGGCATAGGGCATGGAGACACTGGAGGGGCAAGAATGAGCTCAGGAAGTGGACTTCTCATAGAGTCTCTGGCCGTCCCTCCCGCCCTGCAGCCCCAGTCTCAGGCTAGGGGTTCAGACTGCAGTGCAAAGTGGCTAAGGACCTAGACCAGCAGTCAGGAGCCCACCCTGGCTCTCAGCCCACCCTGCTACTGGCTTCCTCTGGACACATTTACTTCCTCTCTCTGGGCCCCAGCTTCTTCATGTAAAAAACGAGAGGGGGTCTGCAAGGGGGATTTCCAGGGTCCTTTTTAGTTCAGGTAGTTTGGGCTTCTGACTTACCTCTGGTCCCCCTGCAGCACAGTGCCATTGACAAACAAGTGGATGTCAAAGAATTCCCCAAGATACACAGAGAGGCTCACTCTCTTGCCATTTTGGAAGTCCCCTGAAAGACAAGAGTCGGTCGTGGTGATTATTATTCAAAAGAGTTAATACATTTATAATCATCATCTCTATAATCTTATCTCAGTGGAAAACTAAGGACGTAACAAATGGACAACAAAATCTCCCCCAAAACCTCATTGCTCACTCATCTTCTTATTCACCTGAACACATTTCCTGAGTGCCTTCTGGATGCACAGCCCTCTAGTCGTCCCTGATATTTCTCAAAAGAAAAATGTGAAAGCATGACCTTTTTTCTGGGAGTTTACAATCTGAATATAAAGCAAAGACAAGCATGCAACTGTTGAATACAGGGCAAGGCAGCAAATAAAAGTAAGTTATTGGTAACAGGTACTCTAGGATGTATTATTTAAAATGTCCTCTTTGGCTAGCCCTAAACAGGCCCTTGTTTAACATGGAGATTCCTTCTAATGAACAAAATAAACTGACCAACAAAATAGGTCCAGAGGTATGGATGCATGGAACAGAAGAACAGATTTCAGTGTGCATATGTGTGGGGGGGGGGGGGGCAGGAAGAGAGTAACCAAAGAACATATATGCATATATGCATGACCCATGGACACAGACAACAGTGTAGTATGGGGAAGGCCTGGGGTGGGGCGGGGGTTGGGTGGAAGGTGGCAAAAGAGGAGAAAATGGAAGATGTCTGTAATATTGTCAACAATTTTAAAAAAGGAAAAGAAAAAAACTAATTGATTAAAAACAATAAAATAAAATGGAGATTTGTGAGTCCCACCTCAGTTTACTGATTTTGCCCTTAGAGATGTTTGGATAGCCAAACACATGATAAAACTGTCTCTGACAACATGACAGTGGTCCAGTTTTGAGGGGCAGACAGAGACACAGGCCATCGCAGTGACATGGACGCGGAAACGAGGCAGAGACCCGTTTGCAGCGTTACAAAGGCCTTGCAGTCCCACAGCTAGTCCCTGAGAACTGGTGCGGGCTCTGGGCCCTGGGAATTCCCAGATGCCTGGGTGGCCATGGAGACAGAGCCTTAGAGACTGAGCAGCTGATGGAAATAGGGAAGGCGAGGGCAGCCAGAGAGGACAGAGAGCGGAAGATGCTGGAGAAAGAGGGGGCAGGTGTGGGGCTCCTGAAGCAACGGGGCCTAGGGCCCAGATGGAAAGTTAACCTTGAAAATGAGGAAATGTGCCTTCTCCTAGCAGGGCCCGGGGAGTGTGGGCTCCAGCTCCTCGGCAAAAGAGGAGGCAAGAATGTCTGTGGAAAAGTCCAGGAAACTTGGGAGGTTTATTAACGTGAGGTCTTGCTGCCACAGCTGGGACCACTGAGGAGAGTCACAGCCCGGCAAAGGTCTGCGGGGAGTTCCCCAAGGGGGCCTGAGCTGGACCGAGGCTGCTGAGGACAGTGGCCACCTGGGACACACACACACACACACACACACACACACACACACACACACACCTCACCAACCAGAATGAGCCAGAAAAAAGACTTATGGTGAGAGTCCAGTGAGGGCTGCTGTCACATGTGAAGAACTAGCCCGGCGATTTTCAACCTCTTTCATCTCATGGCACACACAAACTAATTATTCAACTTCTGCAGCACACCAAAAAAATACATATTTTGCCGATCTGACAAAAATACAGGTATAATTTTGATTTATTCACACCAGACGACTATTGTGTTGTCTGTTGTCATTTTTTTATCTGACAACCTACAGGAAAAGAGGTCAGTGCCTCTGACTGAATAGTCAGGTGTTGCATGTTTTAAAAATCCTTGCGGCTCACCAGTAGAAAATCGCTGAACTAGCGCATTCTAAGAATAGAGTCTTGAATGATAGAGTGCTAGCAGCTCAGACACCACCAGGAAAGGCCCGGAGTCCACACACCTCATTCTGCAGAGCCCCCGACCCACAGGCAGGAGGTAAAAGGGATGCCAGCCAAGGTAAGGGGCTTTCGTCCTGTTTGACTAAAGAGTCCCGCCTGCCCTGCATGCTCACTTACAGCAGTTTTCGCAGCTGGCACATCTTTAAAAAGTGGAGCAAACTTTCTGACAGCCAGAAGTTAGCCAAAGAGAAGCACGCAGAACTAGGTAGTTGAGTAAAACGTTGATGGTAGAATTCGAGTGGTGAGTATATGGGTCTTCACTGTCCTGTTCTATCTATCACCTTTTCTGTATGTTTGAAAATGTCTGTAATAAAATGTTGAAAACACAAACAAATGGGACAGCCTGGCAACAACCTCCAGTTTGCAGTGGACCAAAGACTAAATCCCTTCCCCGGCCTCTGCTGGGCTGACACTGAACACGACCCCCGGCTTGGAGTGAGCTGGCTCCACCTACCAGCCACCTGCTGGAGACAGTACCGTGGCCCAAGAGGTCAGGGTATCCAGGTCCCTAATGACACAGAGCCCATCTCCTCATCAGTACAGTTCTCCCTGCCATCCACCCCCAGCCCCACAGAGCAGAAGGATGGGCGGTTCTGTCCCTGCTTCACTGGAGACCAGTATGTCGCCTCTGAGCCAAAAGCATCTCACTCCTGGAAGCAGGGGAGGACTCCCTGTGAACCGCTCCCTTTAGTAGGCTCTCCCTCACCTTCATGGAAATTCAGAAAGGACCACGAGAACAAGTCAGCCAGGAGCGTGTGGCTGGAGGGTGGGCAAGAAAGGCTTTGGATACAACCAGGAAGCTTGGACTGGGCTAGCACCCTGCAGCCACAGACCTGTCACTCTTCAAGGATTTCAGTGATGTAAAGTCACCTAACCAGTCACTTGTTCCCCAGGAGACAGAGCTGAGCAGGTGCATAGGAAAGCCCAGAGGTTACTCACTGCAAGATTGAAAGATAGAACCTGCAAGGCCGGGCGAGCCAACAGTGCAGCAGGAGGAGGAAGTCGATGAGAGAGAAGCAGGAGAATGTGAGACAGAACCCCAAGGCTCCCACTGCACGGCGCTGCATGGAGCCCCCCCCCCTTTCAGGTAATGATGAAGGTAGCCTGGCCCCACAGACATGGGACTTGGGTCCTCCTAGGTGGCTGACACTCGGGGTAATGTGCCCATCGTCACAGAGCTAGTGACCGATGACAGAGCTGGGACACAGACCGGGTGCTGGCTTAAGTATTTGAAGGGCCAGCTTTGTGTGGCCCCAGGAGAAATCAGCATTAGGAGGGGGCAGCCTGATTGGCAGCGCCCACTGCCCACCGAGCGCGGAGTGCAGCAGCACCCAGGGGGGGACATGGGGCTGGCTGCCCAGGATCATTCCCCATCTAGGGGCAGGGGTGGACAGGGGGCTGGGGTTGGAATCCTTAGTGAGGACTAAGCTATAAGGAGCCTGTGAAATTGCTGGCCCTGAACAGCTGAGGGAGGCCCTGAATGCAGTCCACCCTCAACCGAAGCAGGGGTCGGCAAGAGGGTGCTTGGAAGTGCGTCCTGGAGAAGTCTTCAGATCAGGAAAACACTGTGGCAGCACTGTGAATCTTGGAGATCATCGAAACAAGTGGCTTTAAACCTTTTTTCCCCAGAAAAGCAGAGTAAAAACACAATTTGCTTGCCAGGCCAGTGTGGCTCCGTGGATTGAGCATCGACCATGCACCAAGAGGTCACTGGTTCGATTTCTGGCCAGGGCACATGCCTGGGTTGCGGGCTCGATCCCCAGCAAGGGGCGTGCTGGAGATGTTTCTCTCTCGTTGATGTTTCTATTTCTCTCTCCCTCTCCCTTTCTCTCTCTCTAAAAATCAATAAAAACATATTTTTTAAATTTACTTTATGACCCAGTATACACACACTCACACATTTCATATATTTACCCTCCCCGTGTGCCCTGCACTTTGATTTTTTCTGATGTCTTCTGTTTCATTTCATTTAATTTTGTAAATGCTGGTGACAACCAGTAAGTTACTTTTGTGTCCCATAGGCCATGACTCAGTTTCAAAACACAGATGTGGTCTGGCTCCATTTCACAGGTGCAGAAACTGGAGGCCAGGTTCACAGCAGGGGCGCCCCACCTTGACAGTGCCGACAACCGGGTCCAGGGACTCCTTGTTGCGGGGCCGCGTCTACGCACCAGCAGCATCCTCCCCGAGCTGTGACAACCCAGAGTGTTCCAGACACTGCCACATGTCCTCTGGGGGAAATCACCCCAGTGAGAACAGTTGGTTTACACTGTCAACTTGGGGGAGAGCCCACACCTGGGTTTTCTGACTCAAGTCCAAATCTCCTTTTGCACCACGAAGCTGCCTGATGGGGCACCTGAGCGCTGCGGATTCAGTTACCCACTGAGGCAGGGGCGAACTCTAGATTTGCCTTCTCTTTTATTTGCTTTGTTCCCTCCCTGCAGAACTTGAGGGAATCTGATGCTGTGCGGCCATCAGGAAGACAAGCCATTAGAGACTGCCAGTGAGGCCGGGGGAGAGGGACAGTGTGGACGGGACACGGCCACACCCCACCTACCTGCAGGTCAACACTTACAGTAGCTGCTAGGGGGAGATGGGCTGAGTGTCCACCCCAAGAGACCAGAGCAAACCAGGGACACTCTCCCCGTGGCTCTTGCACTCAGTGACTGAGGAGCTAAGGGGGGAACGAGGTCTCCCCGCATGGTGGAGCAGAAACAGCTCTGAGTGCTCTCTGGGACGTTCCGGGTAGAGCTCACTCACCTGCATTCCTAACGAACACTTCACTCTGCGCCTGTGATTCTGACACAGGTGATCATTATCCACATGCTGAGAAACAGAAATCTGCTCTGATACCATTCAGTGATGAGGAGACCAGGCTCGGCTGGGGAAGTGACTCAGCACGTTGGTGGTGGTTTCTGGCTCCCTCTGGGCTGGCTTGCGAGCCAGATCCTGCCATGTGGCTTCAAAAGAGCCGTCTCTCCAAGCAGGACTCCTGCCTTCCCTTCCCTTCCTCTTCCCGTGTGCTGGTGGCCTTGGCCTGGGACCCTGGAGCCTGCCTGGCCAGGAGGGGTCTGGTCAAGGAAAGGGCCTCCCCCTTGCACCAGGTGGTCCTTCAGGCTCAGACATAAACACTTTATTCAGGATGTGTACAAGGTCCATGGACACTCAGAGAGGAATGGGAATTTGTGAGTTGGAACTGAGAAAACAGGATGTCACTGGAGAACAATGGAGCAGAGCTGTGTTCGAGGACACAGTCGCGCTCGAGGAACTGGACCACGAGCACAAGCACCCAAGCCTGCTGGACCCCTGGCCCCAGTCCCCTGAAGCAGCAGGTCCAGCTCGCCCTCCCCAGGCCCAGCCTCCTCATATTATTTCTCTCCTCCCAGTGCCTCCCCACCCACCACCACCACCAAAAACAGGGAAAAAATAGCCACTATTCTCTCTGATGTTAGCAGCACGATTTTTGGTGGGAATTAAACCAATCAACATGAAAATGTGATTGATCCATAGCCAGGTCTAGACCGATGACCTAGAAAACTGACGCTTGACAAGAACACTCTGTTGTAAGAATAAGGACCCAGGGCAGGGAGAGGAGGGGGGTGTCCCACTGAGATGTTTCAAAACAGAGAAGCCTAACACAGCCCTTCAATTCCTCCTTGGCCACGAAACCCAGAGGATGGCCAGAGAGGCAGGCCCGCGCACAAACCCACACGGATATGGTGGGGAGGGGGTGATGTTCCCCTAACCTTGAGAGAAACGGCCCCAGGGCCCAGCGGCCCCTCGTCTCCACCGTGTTCAAGTCCGACAAGTGCACACCCTGGGTTAAGGTGGCTGCTTTCCATCACTAAGGTTCGGGAACAGTTCGCGTGTGCAAATACTGTATTTCCCTTGATCCTCACAGGGTCCCCATTTTAAAGAGCAGGACATGGAGGCTGAGACACAGTGCGACTCCCCTAAGGACACTCCATGAAGAGGGACAGCAGGGAGCACAGGTTTTCTGACTCCGACTCCGGTTCTTTCTATGCTTCCGTTTCCTGCTGGGGACTGAGCCACCAGCTCCCCTGGGACAAAAGGCTGCAGTCAGCACAAATAGATGAGCGCAGTGCTGGAGAGGGCTGGAGTGGTCGGGGTGGAGGAGATTCGGAGGAGGTGACAGTGACAGCCCAGAGTTCCCTTCCAGGGGCTGCCCTTACCGGGGAGGAGTCCAGAGTGGGGTTTAATATGGGACAGGGCTTTTCCAACTTGCTGCTCAACTCCCTGACCCCAGAATGTGAACTCTGTGTCTGGTACTAAGATTTCATTATGTATTGTTCACACACCCATCTCCAGGATAAGGAGTCTGGAACAGAGCCGAGCTAGAACACTGCGGAGTCAAGACAGCAGTTCCTCCAAGGCACCTCAGTGTCTCCGTCGGTCCCCTTCCCTGGAAACACCACTGCAGCCCAAAGCCATAGGGTAGAGAGGGTGTCATTATTTCCTTCTTTCAAAATCTTCCGCCTTACCCTCCATTTCCACTGACACCCCCAGACTCATCTCAGGGAGAGGGTCTGTACCATCCCCACTCTGATTTTGATGGAGGACAGATAGATAGATAGATACATAGATAAATAGATAGATAGATAGATAGATAGATAGATAGATAGATAGATAGATAGATAGATAGATGATAGATAGATGAAAAAAGAAAAAATGTTTTTTCCTTATGATGAGAACTTCTAAGATCTACTCTCTTAGCAATTTTTAAATATTCCCCACAGCGGTGTTGACTACAGTCAGCATGTTGTACATTACATCTCTAGTCCGTACTCATCTTATAACTAGAATGTTGTACCTTTTGACCACCTTCCTCCAATTCTCCCACTCCCCACCTTCCCCTTCTGGCAACCACAAATCTGGTCTCTTTCTCCTGAGTTTGGTGTTACCTTGTTTTGGTTTGGTTTTTTGAGTCCACATATAAGTGAGATCATACAGTATCTGTCTTTGTCTGGCTGATTTCACAGAGCACAATGGCCTCAGGCTTCATCCATGTTCCGACAAATGCACCATGATTTTTAAGGTAGAGGAACCCACTTAAAATAAACATTGGGACGACCTGAGATGGGAGGACCTGAGCCTTCCACTCAAGTGGGGGTTGCTTTCTTTCTCCCCGATGTGGGTCTGTCCATTGCTATCCCAACCTCCCTGAGGCTGAGGACCCCACATTTGCTACATTGTATAGCATCCTTCACTCACACACCACACACATCTAATTAATTCTTAGAGTGGGAAGGTCACCAAACCCCGGTGCTCCATCACTGCCTCCAGCCTTGGCAAGTGCCCTCTCTCCCTAGTACAGAGGCAAATTCCTTCATCCTGACAAACCCAGGATCAAAACCCAGGACTTCCTTTTATTATTTGTCAGCCCTTGGGAGAATCAGACAACCTCCGTGAGTTCTCCATTTGTGAAACGGGGGTGACTACATGTGTCACTACATCTCAGAACTGCTGTGGGGGTGCAGAGATGACATGGCGCGGTACCAGCACTTTTCCAGGAACACAGTGCTCAACACTAGCATGACACTCTGAATTCCACCAAGAACATGCAATGATCCCTGCCTGTTGCTAGGGGCTTTGCTTGTTACAAAGCACCTCTGGTTCATCATTTCTCTCGATGCTTTGGAGCTCCCAGAGTGTTGCCTGGACCCTGAACAGTGGCCACAATCACGAAGCATGAAGGCTCTCTCCATCACACCAGGTTCCCATGGACAGAGACTCAGGGAGAAGCCAAGGGGAGCCCTGTGTAATGGAAAGGCCATTCCCACGGTGCTCTCTGCAGGGATCTTCAAGATCAGGCACTGTTGTGAGGAAACCTCCCCTCCCCTACCCCCTGAGGCCTCCCCACGTGCCAGGGCTGAGCTCAGCTGGCTGCCACTCTGTATTCCTCCTTTCAATGCCCCGAACTCACCTATGAGCGAGAAGGAGTGTTTCTGACAGTCCCCAGCCAGGAGGTAACTGCAGTCTCCAGCAAAGCTGTACATGCTCTCATCAAAGGTGTTGATGAAGTCATCTCCAAAGAGGCTACACCGGGCCATCGACGAGCTGCCAAGAGGCCCTTCTGCACAAAGGGTCCCTGGAGGGAGAGGCCACGGGTGAGCACAGCTGGGACCACCAAGGCCCTCCAGCCTTGTAGGAATGAGGCTGCATCTCACAGAAATTGGGCTGTGAGGAAGCACTTTCCATTCCAAACATGCCCAAAGCTGTTGCTTTCAGCCCCCAAATATGGCCCAGGTCTCATAGCAACAATGGAGGAAGAGTTTTTCAGGAAATCTATTTGGTTTAATGCCATTTACATACTCATTTAGAATATGATACATACTCATTATAGAAAATTTGGAGAATACAGAAGAAAAATACAAAAAAGTTAAAATCATCTGTAACCAACATTCAGCAATAACTTGAGTTAACTTTTCTGTTTGTCTTTCTGTTCTGTTTATAGCATATACACAACTGTGGGTTTTTTACAAATTTATGATCATCCTGTGCAAACCATAAGCAATTTCTCAATATTTTCAAGAATTTATCATATCACTGTGTATACTTCTAAAACATTGTTTTTAGTGACTGTGTTATACTTCACAATAAATATATATAATATAACCCCCTATTGTTAGGTTCTTAGCATTTTTCTAAATTTTCTGATATATAAACAGATTGTAATGACCATCTTTATACATTAATCTACTATTATATCTTGAACAGATTAGTTCTAAACGGATCAGCCTATGTGCCTGACACATAGAATCTATAAAGTATTAACTCCTGCAGGGTCATATGCTAACTCAAAGGGGACCCTCCTGCCACCCTCACTGTGTGTGTGTGTGTGTGTGTGTGTGTGTGTGTGTGTGTGTTGGCAGGTGGGCAACCACATCAGAAAAGCTCTTAAGTTTTCTGGGTCCCTTGGCACAGAACCCACCTAGCTAGAAGACGCAGAGGTGTGACCCATGTACGTTTTGCCCCAGACTAACCTGTGTGCAGCAGACTGGATGCTGCTGGCCTGAGTTGTCTAAGTGGAGACAGGTCAGGGTCAGAAAAAGGTCCCTCCTGTCACTCACAGACTCGGAATCTCAGTGACAGAAAGAAGACAGTGCAGTGCAGTGAAAAAGTGCTGGCCTGGGACCCAGGAGACCTGACCTCTGGTCTTGGCTCTGTGTGACTTTGGAGCAGTTTTCCTCTCTGACCCTCAGTCTCTTCACCTGTACTATGAGAAGTCCAGTGAGATGACCTCCACAATCCCTTCTAAAACTAGTAATCTGTCCAAGCCTTGGATTCCTTCCTCCCAGTCCTCCAGCCCCATCACATAGGACCTTCTGTGTGGCCCTTGTACTTCTTAATTCCACAACTGGAGACAGCACCTGCTCCTTGAGGAACACAAGTCAGGGCCAGGGGCTCTGTGAAACCTTCACAAGAAGTAACCAGGCAACCAGTGTCTCTGGCAGGGCCAGCACAAGCCTAACACAGGCTAGGCACACAGCTGCAGACACACCTGCTTCTTTCTGCAAGAGGGTTGTTCCCAATGGCCCGGGGCAGGAGTGAAGAGTGGGAGTACTTTGGTACCTACCTGGCAAGGTGAGGACCAGAGCAAGCAGCAACCTCGCAAGTCTGGCAGGAATCATCTGCAGAGAAGCAGGAGAAATGAGCTAGTAGTGATCACTGCCCACATAGATGGCTGTGGTGTGTGCTACTATCCATCGTGAAGTGGGGGGGAAAGTCATTATTTTTTAAGCAAGAGAGATGATTGATTGGCCCATGTTTGCCTTTGAACATGGAGTGCTGTCCCAAAAAAAGCCCCTGGCCAGAGTCAGCCCCAAGAGTAGCAATCTCTGTGAGCCAGGACCCCGGGCACCCTTTCCCAAACAGCAGTCTCAGAGCCATGACAGAGGAGGAGGGCACTGTCTTCTCTGCGTGTCTCGGGCCAGCCGGACCCCTCTCTCTCCCTGCGTGCCTGCAGAATCCAGGAGCTGAAGCGCACCTAACCCTTCCAGCCTCTTCATCCTTCCACACTTGGCAGCAAACGGGAGTAGGAACTGCCCTATGCTTTTGTTCCTATCCCAGATACCCCAACTTGGAGAACACTCAGGAACCATTTTTTCTGTCAGTCACCCCCACCGTACCATGAGCCCCTCACTCATCTCCATCCCCAGCACCCAGGAGATGTTCAGGCAGTGTTTGCTGAGTCGGTCAGATAAATGCACCGGAGGCTAACAGCCCTGAGCCTGGATAAGGGTCCCCACGGTGTGACTCCCAGAGAGGAACAATGGCTCTGGCTGGCAGAGCACACCCCACATCCCTTAGCACCCCTGTTATAGCCATCTCCTCTGGAAAAAGTTGCTACATTAAGTGCAGAATTTCTCACTTGAGATTCACTGGGTGTGACTCCTTTCCTACCCAATACCGCATCCAGCCAAAGAAAGAGAGATAAACCCCATCTATTATTCATCTGTGGAAGGAACACTTTGATGTCAATTATGGCCGAGTCTTAGTCCCAACGCAGATGCCTCCCCCCACGCTGCACATCAGGCTGCTCCCAGGAAGTACCAGAGGCGAAGGCAAAGCTTGCTTCAGTCTCGCATAGTTGAATAGTACAAGCAGTAAAGCCCGGGCAGGAACAGAAGCAGCCATAGGACACCCCCAGAGGCAAGTGGAGGGGGGGCATTAAGATGGTCCCTGGCTTTGAATCACCCTCTAAACAAGGCCCTTCAAGTCCAGGGAGTGAGAACCCCAGCTCTCCAGGGGAAGGGATCAGTCCTGGTCTTTCTCCCACAGCTGAACCAGCCCTCCTCCCAGAAGGCCATACCTTCCCCTGCAAATGGGGCTGCAGGTATCTCCAAGGTCCCTTGGGAAACTCAGCCACACAGCGGTGCCGCCAGCCCTAGGCCATGCTCGCCAGCAGCTGCGGAGCTGACAGACTGCTGCAGCTCGGTGCTCCTGAGTGACCCAGGGGCTGCGGACGCCCTGCTGCCAGGCAGATAAAGCCCAAGTTGTGACGTCCACCAACCCCCCCACTTCCCACCACAATAGCTGTGAACTGCCACAACAGGGGACTGGCCTCCTCTTAATGAACAAGAGGAAACAATGAACGGAAATGGTATTAGAACTCCAAGCCGATAAGGCTTTGAACAGTTTGGTGGGAGACCTCTTGGCAGCTGCCATAATGAGCTGCCTTGCCCTCCCCATGCCCCCCAGTACCCGGTCCCTGATCCTCCCCATACAGACAGGCTGGTCCAGGCCAGGGAGGAATCCAGACCAGATCAACAAGCTTCAAGATCCGGCTTCCAAGGCCAGATTTTAGGGAAGTTTAGAAAACACCTCAACCTGAGCCAATTTAGCTGCCATGTTTGGAGGAAGGAGAGAACCGATGCTTCCTGTCCACACTGGGTATGAATGATCCGGCTCTGGCCCCTGACAAAAACAGCCAGTTGGGGTCCTGGCCAGGATTAATGGACAAGTTAAAGATGAGGGGCCTGGCCATATGTCCAGGCCATTGTAAGGTGATGGCTGGGATGGTGTGCTTCTAATAATCCTCCCAAAGATTCTTCCACTACTCATCCCCTGATCTTACATACACACACACACACACACACACACACACACACACACACGTACACACCAATCCTTCTTCTCAACTTCCAATTCCCAAGAGCCTCATTTTCAACATCATCTGCTACATTTATTCCTGCTGAAAGAGGTAGCTGATAAAATAAGGGAGGAAGGTAACTCTCATGGTGGGATTCCAGGCACCACAACAGGCAGCCTAAGACACACGTAGATAAGGAAGCCCACCTCATTGCTTCTCAAGCGCTACCACCCGCCCTAAGACTTCGGGAAACCATTATGTCCCCAACCTCCTCCCTTCCCCACACACATCTCACGCTCCGCCACTCCCTTTACCAACCCAGGAGAGGAAGATGAACCTTCCCAAGAAAGAAATGATAGAAGAGGCAGAATTAGCACAATATAGTGAAAAAGGTACTTAAGGATTTTCATTTCTAGCTTTTTTTAATAACTGGGTATCCTGAAAATTTATCTACTACAAAATATCTTAAAATGCTATGTTGAATATGACAATGTTCTTTAAATGCACAGCTAAACAGGAAGGAAAATAATGAGTATCTCCAAGGATCAAGGAGAAAAAGGACCCAAATGAGCAGGAAAGGGTGCAGGCCTATGTGGTTAGCCATTCTGGGTTCCCTCCTGGCTTGAGGCTGAGCCTTGCAAGAACAGAAAATGAGGCTTGAGCCTGACCCCTGCACAGAGCTGACACCCTTGAAGGGACCCACCTTCCAAACGGTGGGCTACGAGAAAAAGTCAGCCACCAGCATAGAAGATAAGGAACTTGTCTGTCTCCATCTGTTTTGGAGGTGGGAAAATTGTCTTTCTCTAGAATTTGTAGCCGTAGGCCTGCACTCATGTAGGTTTCAGGTTCAAATTGATATTATCACATGGTCCAGAAACTCCCAAGCTGAGAAGTTGACACAGATGTTAGTGTGAGGTCAGTATCTGGGGTTCCAGGCAGAGACAAGCAGAAATCTATCTAAAAGGATACACACCTTCCAGCCCTGGCTGGTGTGACTCAATTGGTTGAGCATTGTCCCATGCACTAAGAGGTCACCAGTTCAATGCTCAGTCAGGGCACATGCCTGTGGGCTCAGTACCCAGTGGGGGGTATATCGGAGGCAGCTAATTGATCTCTCTCTCTCTCTCTCTCCCTTTCTCTCTCTCTCAAATCAATTTAAAGAACACATGTTTTTAAAAGGATACAACTTCTTCCCAGGTCACATATGATGCCCACAGATAAAGCTCTCCAGTGGATGAATTCAAAATTACACATTTTAAAACACTTGAGAAAACAATTCACCATGAGCAAGAATAAGCAGCCACAACCAAAAGCAGAATTAGATACCCCAGAAATATCAGATAATAAAATGGTCAAATAGTGATGAAAAAATTAGAGTATTTAAAATTATCATAGACTAAAGAGCAGGATTTGAAAATATAAAATAAGAAAACATCATGAGAAAAGAACAGGAAGACTTGAAAGAGAACTTTTAGAAATTAAAATATATAGTAAGTTGATCGAAAAATTCAAATACAAACACTAGACATTTCTAGAGAAAAGTCTGTTAGAAGAGAGAACTAAGGAAATTATTCAAAGAGATAAGGAGATATTAAAAAATGAGAGACATGTTATAAGACACATGCTAGAATAAGAAAATCCAAAGAGAACTGCTGAGGAAAAGTCCTTCGATGTAAAGTGTGTGCGTGTGTGTGTGTGTGTGTGTGTGTGTGTAGAATATATACATTATACTAGATGCAGTGCCTTAGCTTGAATGCCCCCAGAAGCAAGCCTTGAGAATTTGAGTGCAGATTATCTATTTGGGAGAACAGGAGACACTTGGCAGGGAAGGGGGAACATGATAGAGGAAAGGGAAAGCAGCCAATAAAGCATGTTTATTAAGCCAGCCACCACATGGGCAACTGAGCTTAATCCTATGAGGAAAGTCTGGCAAAAGGGTAAGACACATGCCTCAGAGTTACCCTACTCTTGGGTTAAGAGCACAGAGGTATTTCTACACCTAGAGCGAGCATTAACTCCTCAACACTTCTGTTCCTCGGGACATACGAAGAGTTAAGGTCAGAGGGATGTGGAAGCACCTGCTCTACCTGGTGAAATTATCATTCAGCGTTAAAGGAAAGTGGAGACTTCTTTTTTTTTTTTTTTGAGAAACAACAGTATATTTTACATTAACAGTGCTTTCTGAAAGTAACTACTAACGGGGTTACTTCAGAAACAAGGAAATTAAACCCACAAAGAAAATGCCAGAAGAAAAGGTAAACAAAGAAATTGGTAAATACTGGGGTAACTATGAGCAGGCAGTGATTGCATGAAAATAACAATAATAATGATAAATTGGAGAGTTAAAAAAAATAAAATGGAACCGTCCAGCCGGTGTGGCTCAATGGCTAAGAGTTGATCCATGGACCCAGAGGTCACCAGTTCAATTCCCATTCAGGACACATGCCCAGGTTGTGGGCCTGATCCCCAGTGGGGAGCATGCAGGAGGCGGCCAATCAATGTTCTCTCTCATCAATGTTTCTATCTCTCTCTCCCTCTCCCTTCCTCTCTCTCTAAAATCAATAAAGGAAAAAATAAATAAATAAATAAATAAATAAATAAATAAATAAATAAATAAAATAGAACCAAAATACCAGACAGCAATAGCACCTAAGTGGAGATGTGATGAGAGTGAAAGTGTATTAAGGTCCTGTGTTGCTCAGAAGAAAGAACGAGGCGATAACTCTAGACTTTGTTAAGGCTAGTATGCATAATAAAATTTTAAGAGAGACTACTATAAGAATAGAATTAAATGTACATGTTCCAAACCAATGGGGGGAAACAGGAAATAAGGAAATGTAGATTGACCTGGGAGAAAATATGGAAAAGCAGGACAAACAGCATAAATAAGATAATAAAATCTAATCATTGTTAAACAACAACAATTAGTAAGAGATTATCAGATTAGCTGTCTTTTAAAAGACACACAATTGCCCTGGCCAGTTTGGCTCAGTGGTTAGAGCATCGGCCTGCGGTCCAGAGAGACCGGGGTTCGGTTCCCGCTGGGGGCACGCGCCTCGGTTGCAGTTTGTCCCCAGCCCTGGTTGGTCGTGCGGGAGGCAGCCACTCGACGTGTCCCTTTCACGTCGATGTTTCTCTCTCTCTCTCTCTTCCTCTCTCTCCCTTCCACTCTATCTGAACAAAAAAACGGAAAAATGTCCTCGGGTGAGGATAAAAAAAATAAAATAAAACAATAAAAGACACACAATTCAGCAGTGTTCAAGAGACAAGCTTAAAACAAAAAGACAGAAACTGCAAGAGGAAAAAAAGAAAAAGGCAAATGATAACCAAGAAAAAGCTGATTATGCTATATTAGACAAAACACTATCACACAAGTCACTACTAGAGACAGAGAGAATAAAAGATGATAAAAAGACAAATGTACCAGGAAGATAGAATTGAAGATTCATATGTACTTCATAATACAAGCTCATAATGTACAAAGAAAAAAAATATTGGATTATAAGGCAAAGCAGAAAAACTTTGAGTAAAAGTCAACAACATCCACTATGGAAAACAAACCAAAACATCTTAGTAACCTACAAAAAATGTCCTTGACCTGAGAAACAGAGCAAACTTCAGAATTATGGTAAAATATAAGCCACTTTCCCTGTTAAAACCAAAACAAGACAAACATAGCCGGTATTATTGCTGCTAGTCAACATTGGATCAGATGCCCAGGCCAGTAAAGAAAAAAAGAGAAAGAAAATAAAATATAAGGTATATAGCCCGGTTGGTATGGCTCAGTGGAGTGAGCATCATCCCATGGACTGAGAGGTCCCAGTTCGATTCCCTGTCAGACACATGTCCGGGTTGCAGGCACAATCCCCAGTAGGGGGCGTGCAGGAGGTGGCCGATCAATACATCTTTTTCACATCGATGTTTCTATCTTTCTCCCTTCCTCTCTCACTCTAAAAAAGCAATAAAAACATATTTTAAGAAGCTTATGGTATATAGCTTCTAAAGGAAAAAGCAATGGTTATTATTTGAAGATATGACTCTACATAGGAAAATTCCAGGGATTTCTACATTTAAAAATCTACATAAGAATATTCTATGTAAGAGAGTTTTATGAGCTAAGCAGTTTGTTAAAACAAGGTTAATTTTAAAAATCTATTAGGTTCCTATATAATTATAAAATGCAATATTTAAAGTGACCTTATTAGTAAAACAGCAAATACAATAAAATCTGCATAATACCATTTGCAGAAAATCATATTTTGTTGCAAGACATTAAAGAAAACCCAATGAGAAGGTACACTGTGTTCATAGTAAGTCCCAATACTGTAAATTTACCAATTATCCCCAAATTAATCTACAAATCAAATACAATAACAAATGTAACAAGATCTTTCATGAAATTAGGCAATCTGATTGAAAATCCATTAGTCTACAAATCAAATACAATAACAAATGTAACAAGGTTTTGAATGAAATTAGACAATCTGATTGAAAACCCATATGGAAACAAAAGATTAAGAATAGCTCAGACACTTTCAGTTTTAAGATTGCCAATAAGAAACAAACAGTGTCTGTTATCAAAAAGACAGAAATAACAAGTGTTGGTGAGGATGTGGAGAAAAGGGACCCCTTGTGCACTATTGATGGAACGTAAATTGGTGTAGCCACTATGGAAAATAAAATTAAAAATAGAACTACCATGTGATCCAGCAATTTCACTTCTGGGTATTCAACTGAAGGAAACAAAAACACTAACTCAAAAAGATATATGCAGCCCATATTCACTGCAGCATTATTTACGGTAACCAAGATATGGAAATAACCTAACTGGCCATCAATGGATGAATGACTAAGAAAATATGGTACATATATACAATAGAATTTTATTCAATCATAGAAAGAGAATGAAATTTTGCCATTTGCAGCAACGTGAATGGACCTTGAGGGTGTTGCACTAAGTGAAATAAGTCAGACAGAGAAAGACAAATACTATATGATCTCACTTACATGTAGACTCTGAAAATAAAATAAAAACTGAACTTATAGATACAGAGAATAGATAGGTGGTTGCGGAGGGTGGGGGGAGTGAAGGGAGTTAAAAAGCACAGACTAAATAAGTCACGGATGTAATCTACAACATGGTGACTATAGTTAATAATACTGGGCTGTATATTTAAAATTTGCTGGGAGTAAATGTTTAAAGTTCTCATAACAAGGAAAACATTTTGTAATTATGCATGATGATGAATGTTAACTAAACTTATTGTGGTGATCACTTCACAATATATACAAATACCAAATCATTATTTTGTACATCTGAAACAAATATAATATTATTATGTCAACTATATCTAATTTTTTTTAAGAATTTTAAATGGACAAACAACTCAGTGGCAATGGATAAGTGACATGGAAAGGCAATTCACAGAAAAGGAAGAAACCTAGTTGGCCAGTAAACATATGGAAAACCGTTCAACCGCACTGATCACCAGGGAAATCCAAAATAAAACCTCAATTAGTTATCGTCCCATCAGATTGGCAAGGACACGGGACTGCTGGAACTATTTGCTCCTGTTAGGACAAATGGTATATCACTTTGGAGAAAAATGTAGACAAGATGCTCAGTCCCATGGCCCAGCATTTGCACTCCTAGGAATACTCCCAGAGAAACTTCCATCCGTGTGCACAAAGCAATTTGCACAGAATGTTCACTGCAGCAGCGAAGGCAGTTCACAAAATATGCAAACAACCTAAATATAGTTCAACCGAATGAATAAATAAGTCGCAGTACATGCATCCTGTGAAACACCGAATAGCAGTTAAAGAATCGTGTAGTCTACACATACCAACACAGATAAATCTCAAAAGTAATGGTGAGCAACAAATAAAAGCAAGTAGCTGAGGATCTCTACCACATGACAGCATTTATTTATTTAATAATATCAAAAATAGCCCTGGCCAGTTTGGCTCAGCGGTTAGAGCGTCGGCCCGCGGACCCGAGAGTCCTGGGTTCGGTTCCCGCTAAGGGCACGTACCTCAGTTGCACTTTGTCCCTGGCCCCAGTTGGGGTCATGTGGGTGGCAACCACTCAATGTGTCTCTCTCACATCGATGTTTCTCTCTCTCTTCCTCCCTCTCTCCCTCTCGCTCTATCTGAAGATAAAAGTGTCCTTGGGTGAGGATAAAAAACAAACAACAAAAAAAAAACTATGAATAAAATAATATCAAAAATAAGGGGCAAATTTGGAAATATGTTAAGATGGGACCAAAGTGGCTGGAACATGGACACATATCTTTATATTATCCTCTCTAGTTTTCTTTACGGTTGAAATTTTCATTTAAAAGATACAGCTCTGCGTTTTCTCAAAAAATTAAAAATTGATCTGCAATTTGACCCAGTGATCCCACTTCTAGGAATATATCCTAAGAAGCCTGAAACACCAATCAGAAAGAATATATGTACCCCTATGTTCATAGCAGCACTATTTACAATTGCTAAGATCTGGAAACAGCCCAAGTGTCCATCAGTAGACAAATGGATAAAAAAGCTGTGGTACATATACACAATGGAATACTATGCAGCTGTAAGAAAGAACGATCTCTTATCCTTTGAGACAACATAGAGGGACCTAGAGAGTATTATGCTAAGGGAAATAAGCCAATCAGGGAAAGACAAATACCACATGATCTCACTTATTTGTGGAATATAATGAATAAAATAAGCTGATGAACAAAATAGACCCAGAGACATAGAAAGGAGTAGTGTTCAGACTGACAACCTCAGAGGAGGGGGGCGGGGGGATGGATGAGATGAACCAAAGAACTTATATGCATGTATGCATAACCAGTGGACACAGACAACAACGCTGGGGTGGAGGGTGTCTAGGGGGGAAAAAGGAGAAACATCTGTAACAAAAATAAATTAATTCAAATTGGAAAAAAGATTTTTAAATAAAAAATAAAAGATACAGCCCTGAAGCAGTGACCTGGCATGCTGGCTTTGTCCTTACAAACGACAGAGTGACTAGCATCTTTGCACTCGCATCTTTCCACACATGGTCTTCAGCCTTAAAACAAATTCCTAGACGTTAAAAAAAAATGGCTGGGTCAAAGGGCACAAAAATTATTAAGACTTTTATACATCTTGCCAAGAATTATAGCCATTTCCCTTCCATAGCATTTTATTATTTTTGTGGACTGAATGTTTGTGTCCGACTTCCCAAAATTCATATGTTGAAGCTCTAACACCCAACATAATAGTATTAGGAGTTGGGGCTTTTCAGAGGTAATTAAGATTAATAAGGTCATGAGGGTGGGGCCCATGATGGGATTAGTCCCCTTATAAGAAGAAGGAGAGACACCTGAGTTTTCTCTTGGCCACATGAGGACACACTGAGAAGGCAGTCATCTGCAAGCCAGAAGGCAGGCCCTCCCCAAAACTGAATCTGCAAGCACCTTGATATTGGCCTTCCAGCCTCCGGAACTGTGAGAAATTAATCTCTTTTGTTTAAGCCATCCAGTCTATAGGATTTTGGTATAGCAGCCTGAGCTAAGACAGTTGGTTTTTTTTAATTTGGTAATTTAATTAGGAAACACTGGTATAAGCTTATTGTTTGTTGTTATTGTTTTAATAAGTTTTTATTGATTTTTTAGAGAGAGAGGAAGGGAGAGAGAGAAAAAAACATCGATGTGAGAGAGAAACATCTATCAGCTGCCTCCTGCACACCCCCTACTGGGGATCGAGCCTGCAACCCGGGCATGTGCCCTGACCAGGAATCGAACCGGGACCTCTCAGTCCATGGGGTGACGCTCAGTCCACTGAGCCACACTGGCCGGGCAGCTTATTGTTTTATTTTTTTTATTTTTTTTTTTTATTTTTTTTTTTTATTAATTTATTTTTGTTACAGATGTTTCTCCTTTTTTCCCCATTGACACCCTCCTCCCCATCCCCCCACCCCATCCCCAGCTTTGTTGTCCATGTCCATCAGTTATGCATACATGCGTATAAGTTCTGTGGTTTATCTCTTCCCTCCCCCCCACCCCCTCTTCTGAGGGTTGTCAGTCTGTACCCTACCTTCACATCTCTGGGTCTACCCTGTTCCCCATACTGTTATGTTTATTATATTCCACAAATGAGTGAGATCATGTGATATTTTTCTTTCTCTGCTTGGTTTGTTTCGCTTAGGATAATACTCTCGAGGTCCCTCCATGTCGTCTCAAAGGATAAGAGATCTTTCTTTCTTACAGCTGCATAGTACTCCATTGTGTATATGTACCACAGCTTTTTTATCCATTCATCCACTGATGGGCACTTGGGCTGTTTCCAGATCTTAGCTATTGTGAATAGTGCTGCTATGAACATGGGAGTACATATATTCTTTCTGATTGGTGTTTCAGGTTTCTTAGGGTATATTCCTAGAAGTGGGATCACTGGGTCAAATGGCAGTTCAATTTTTAATTTTTTGAGGTAACACCATAGTGTTTTCCACAGTGGCTGCACCAGTCTGCATTCCCACCAGCAGTGTACTAGAGTCCCCTCTTCTCCACACCCTCGCCAACACTTGTTGTTTGACGATTAGTTGATGGCGGCCATTCTGACAGGTGTGAGGTGATACCTCATTGTTGTTTTAATTTGCATCTCTCTGATGATTAGTGATGTTGAGCATTTCTTCATATGTCTCTTAGCCATTTGTATGTCCTGTTTGGAGAGGTGTCTATTTAGTTCCTCTGCCCATTTTTTAATTGGGTTCTTTGTCTTCCTTTTGTTGAGTTGTATGAGCACTCTATATATTTTGGAGATTAGCCCCTTATCTGATGTATCATTGGCAATTATGGTCTCCCATACAGTGGGTTCTCTTTCCGTTTTGATGGTTGTTTCTTTTGCTGTGCAGAAGCTTTTGAGTTTGATGTAGTCCCATGTGTTCATTTTTTCCTTTATTTCTGTTGCCTTAGGTGATGTATCAGTGAAGATTCTGCTGCGTATGATGTCTGAAATTTTGTTGCCTACATTTTCTTCTAGGATTTTTATGGATTCACTAGTCACATTTAAGTCTTTTACCCATTTTGAGTTTATTCTTGTGTATGGTGTAAGTTGATCGTCTAGTTTCATTTTTTTGCATGTAGCTGTCCAATTTTCCCAACACCATTTATTAAAGAGGCTGTCTTTGCTCCACTGTATGCTCTTGCCACCTTTGTCAAATATTAGTTGAGCATAATATCTTGGGTCAATTTCTGGATTCTCTGTTCTGTTCCACTGGTCTATATGCCTGTTCTTGTGCCAATACCAGGTTGTTTTGATTATAGTAGCTCTGTAGTATAATCTGATATCTGGTATTGTGATCCCACCTACTTTGTCCTTCTTTTTCAAGATTGCTGTGGCTATTCGGGGTCTTTTTTGGTTCCATATGAACTTTTGGAGTATTTGTTCTAGTTCTGTGAAATATGTCGCTGGTATTTTGATTGGGATTGCATTGAATCTATAGATTGCTTTGGGTAATATGGACATTTTAATGATGTTAATTCTTCCAATCCATGAACAAGGTATGTGCTTCCACTTTTTTATATCTTCCTCTATTTCTTTTTTCAATGTCCTGTAGTTTTCTGCAAATAGATCCTTTACTTCTTTGGTTAAATTTATTCCTAGGTATCTTAATTTTTTTGCCGCGATGGTAAATGGGATTGTTTTTTTAGTTTCTCTTTCTGTGAGTTCATCATTGGTGTATAAGAATGCCGTCGATTTCTTGACGTTTATTTTGTATCCTGCTACTTTGCCAAATTCATTTATTAGGTCTAGTAGATTTTTGATGGAGTCTTTAGGGTTTTCTATGTATAATATCATGTCATCTGCGAATAATGACAGTTTCACTTCCTCCTTTCCAATTTGGATCCCTTTTATTTTTTCTTCACGTCTGATTGCTGTGGCTAAGACTTCCAGTACTATGTTAAATAAGAGTGGTGAAAGTGGGCATCCCTGTCTTGTTCCTGTTCTTAAGGGAAATGTTTTTAGTTTTTGCCCATTGATTATGATGTTGGCTGTAGGTCTTTCATATATGGCCTTTATAATGTTGAGATATGATCCCTCTATTCCCAAATTGCTGAGCGTTTTTATCAGAAATGGGTGTTGAATTTTGTCTAATGCTTTTTCAGCGTCTATTGATATGATCATGTGGTTTTTATCTTTCATTTTGTTTATGTGGTGTATCACATTTATTGATTTGCGAATATTGAACCAGCCTTGCATCCCTGGGATGAATCCCACTTGATCATGGTGAATAATTTTTTTGATGTATTGCTGGATCCGATTTGCTAGTATTTTGTTCAGGATTTTGGCATCTATGTTCATCAGGGATATTGGCCTGTAGTTTTCTTTCTTTGTAGTGTCTTTTTCTGGTTTTGGAATTAGAATTATGCTGGCCTCATAAAATGAGTTTGGAAGTCTTCCTTCTTCTTGAATTTTTAGAAACAGTTTGAGAAGAATGGGTGTTAGTTCTTCTTTGAATGTTCGGTAAAACTCCCCTGTGAAGCCGTCTGGGCCTGGACTTTTGTTTGCTGGGAGAGTCTTGATTACATCTTCAATTTCCTTGGTTGTTATTGGTCTGTTCAAGTTTTCTATCTCTTCCCGGTCCAGTTTTGGGAGACTATATGTTTCTAGAAATTTGTCCATTTCGCTTAGATTGTCGAATTTGTTGCCATATAAATGTTCATAGTATTCGTTAACGATCCTTTGTATTTCTGTGGTGTCAGTTGTTACTTCTCCTCTTTCGTTTCTGATTTTGTGTATTTGGGTTCTCTCTCTTTGTTTCTTGGTGAGTCTAGCTAAGGGTCCATCAATCTTGTTTATCTTTTCAAAAAACCAGCTCTTTGTTTCATTGATCCTTTGAATTGTTTTTTTGGTCTCCATGTCGTTTATTTCTGCTCTGATCTTTACTATTTCCTTCCTTCTACTTGCTCTGGGGTTTTCCTTTTGTTTGCTTTCTAGTTCTTTAAGTTGTGAGGTTAGATAGTCTATTAGAAATTTTTCTTGTTTCTTGAGGTAGGCCTGTAGTGCTATGAACTTCCCTCTCAGATCTGCTTTCACTGCATCCCACAGATTTTGTGTTGTTGTGTGTTCATTTTCATTCGTTTCCAGAAAGTTTTTAATTTCTTCCTTGATCTCCTTGGTAACCCATTCATTGTTTAATAACATGCTATTTAGCCTCCATGTATTCAAATGTCTTTGCATGTTCTTGTTGCAATTGATTTCTAGTTTCATGCCATTGTGATCTGAGAAGATGCTTGATATGATTTCAATCTTCTTGAATTTGTAGAGACTTCGTTTGTGTCCTAACATGTGGTCTATCTTTGAGAATGTCCCATGTGCACTTGAGAAGAAAGTGAATTCTGTAGTTTTGGGGTGTAATTCTCTGTAAATATCTATTAAATCCATTTGGTCTAGTGCTTCATTTAGAGTCTGTGTTTCCTTGTTAATTTTTTGTCTAGAGGATCTATCCAGTGATGTCAGCGGGGTGTTGAAGTCCCCTGCTATGATTGTATTGCTGTCGATTTCTCCTTTGAAGTTTTCCAGAAGATTTTTAATGTATTTTGGTCCTCCTGTATTGGGTGCATATATGTTTACCAAGGTTATCTCTTCCTGTTGGATAGATCCTTTCAATATTATGTAGTGGCCTTCTTTGTCTCTAGTTATGGCCTTCATTTTAAAATCTATTTTATCAGATATGAGTATTGCTACCCCAGCTTTTTTTTCCTTTCTGTTTGCTTGGAAGATTTTTTTCCATCCCTTCACTTTCAGCCTATGTGAGTCTTTTGTTGTGAGGTGGGCCTCTTGTAAACAACATATATATGGGTCATGCTTTCTTATCCAATCCGCTACTCTGTGTCTTTTGATCGGGGCGTTCAGTCCATTTACATTTAAGGTGATTACCGATATGTACTTACTTATTGTCATTTTTGTTTAGTGTGTTTCTATTTTCCTTTCTATTTCTTCTACTAATTACAGCAGTCCTTTTAAGATTTCTTGCAGTGCTGGTTTGGTGCTAATGTATTCCCTTAGCCTTTTTTTGTCTGGAAAGCTCTTTATTTGACCTTCTATTTTGAATGATAGCCTTGCTGGGTAGAGTAGTCTTGGGTTCAGATCCTTGTTTTTCATGACCTTGATTATTTCATGCCATTCCCTTCTGGCCTGTAGTGTTTCTATGGAGAAGTCAGCTGATAACCTTATGGGGGTTCCTTTGTAGGTAACCTGTTGCTTAGCTCTTGCTGCCTTGAGGATTCTCTCTTTGTCTTTAATTTTTGGCATTTTAATTACTATGTGTCTTGGTGTGGGCCTGTTTGGGTTCTTCTTACTTGGGACTCTCTGTGCTTCTTGAACTTGAAAGCCTTCTTCCTTCACCAAATTAGGGAAATTTTCTGTCACTATTTCTTCAAATATATTCTCTAACCCTTTCTCATTTTCTTCTTCTTCAGCAACTCCTATGATGCGAATATTATTACGTTTCCAGTTGTCCCACAGTTCTCTTAAGCTGTCTTCCTGTTTTTTCATTGTTTTTTCCTTTTGGTTTTCTGATTGGTTGATTTTTTCTACCCTGTCTTCTAATTCACTGATCCGGTCCTCAGCTTCTTCTACTCTGCTTTTTAGCCCTTCCATTGTGTTCTTCATTTCTGCTATGTCATTCTTCATTTCCAATTGATTTATTTTCAATATTTCTATGTCTTTGCTCATGGTGTTGATGTCCTTACACATGCTGTTGAGCTTCCTCAAGATCATGGCTCTGAATTCTAGCTCTGTTAACTTGCTTAACTCCATTTCATTTATCTCAACTTCATTGGAGGTCTCTTGTTCTTTCGTTTGGCATCTGTTTCGTTGTTTTACCATTTTGGCTAGCTCAGTGGTTTTTGGAGCCTGCCAAATTTTCCCTGTGGATGTTGGTGTTCTGCTGTTTGTGGCTCCCTGTACTGGGTTTGGATGAGCGTGAGAGGACCCACGTTATACACCACTGTCGAGTCTTACTTTTCTGGGTAGAGTTGCAAGCCCAGAAAAGGTTCAGTTATCCTCTAGCTTTTTGCCTAGAGGCTATTAGTCCTGGTTACTTAAAGAGCCTTGGGTTCTCAGTTGAATGAAAACCTCCCTCAGGTGTTCAGCGTGAGAGGATTTCCCGAGGGTGGGGCAGATGCTGGTAGTTAATGAGCCTTGATTTGCATTTCAATGGCCCAACTGGGTGTGGCTGAATCTCCGAGGGAGGGGCTGCCGCCTCTCCCCAGAGCCCTGGGATGGAGTAAGACGACCAGGCCACAGTCCTGCGTGGCCGAAACTCAGCAAAAGCTCTGAGCGCCCTCCAAATCCCGAGTGTCCCCACACAGTTCCAGTCCAGTCCGCCCTCCCTCCGCCGGATTCCGAGGTGAGTGGCTGTGGCTGTTTTAGCGCTCTGTCCCGGCTCTGCGCTGTGGAGCCGGCTCGGGCTTTAACCCCGAGGGCAGGCACTGCTCACGGCTAAGGCCGCTGCTGTCTGTGGGCTCCCAGCCCCCCTCTCGCGCCTCCGCAATCCTACCAGGATCAAGTTAGTGTCCCTGGTTGTATGGTCCTCGCGAGCTGCTTTTCCGTTGCTTTTTCCCGACGATTTGACTTTATTTTAGTTGTATTTCCAGTTTGGTCCTGGGAGATGATCTGTGTAGCTTCCATTCACTCCGCCGCCATTTTGGAATCTAGCTTATTGTTTTAATATACATCCTTTTAATTATTGGGAAAAGTTTTCTAATATTGCCCATTTGTATTTCTTCTTTTATGAATCTCTTGCTTGTGTCTTTAGCACATTTTCAACAGAGATGTGTATCTTTTCCTATTGATTTGTAAAAGCTCTTTATAGATTAAGAATAGTATTGTTGTTTTTCCTCACAGTAATATGTGAATGTTCTTCACTTTGACTTTTGTTTATGCTGGGTTGGTTTTTTATGTACAGGAGTTGGGGGAATTGTGTGATGTTCCTTTGGGGCAGGGGTTGAGGGCTAGGAGACACAGGTGCAAAGAAAAAGTACAAAACACAAAGTGGAAGAAAGGATACACAGCGAAAGGTCAACTCTCCCTTCCGCTGGTGAATAACCACTGTCCCAGTGAGCCCTGAACTGAAGGACTTTCAGGGACATGGGGTTTTCATTACTAAAACTGGGACAGTTCTCAGCACACTGGGAGAGTTGGCCACCCTACCAACCCCCTAGCTTCCTTCTCAGAGGCAATACTGCTACCAGTTTCTTGGGTAGCCTTCCAAAAATATTACAGAAGTTTTAAACATTTATCTTCACATTTGAATGTGAATCACAGTCTATAAACCTGCATTAGCAAATTTTGTCACATCGCTTTACTTTCCTTAAATCAAATGAAACCTAACCTTCTTCATGGGCAGGGTGACACAAGAATCCAGGGGGTTAGGGGGTGCTCAGAAAATTAATCAAACAGCTGACACCTTTGGTCCACCCCTCTTGCTGCTTCCTCCTTTCCAAGCCCACACGACTCCTTTAACCTTCCAAGCCCTGTTGGCATGACCTCTGGGTCCAGCAGCCTCTGGATCCCCAGGCCCCTGCTCCAGCTCCATCATGAGCACCAAGAAAGGGTAGGCCAGCCAGGCGCAGCCGAAGTGCAGGGACACCGCCAGGGGAAGGCAGCAGGGTGAGTCCATGGCCCTCTTCTTCTTGGGACTCACACCCAATAGCGCACTTACCTGCCTCCTGGGTCCCCGTTGCGCACATGCCCACCCTGGCACCACCATGTACCCCAGAATATCTGCCCATTGCCCACCAGCATCCCTTCCCAGTCATCTCCTGTGCTCAGCTCACTTGGTTCCACTGTCTAAAACGCCTTCCCTCTCCTCCCACTCCTCCTCTCTGCTATTCACCTTTTCATGACCCTCCTCTATCCTGCAGAGAAAGAATTAGTCATCTGCTTCCTATACATTATTTCACTTAATCCTCTTGTATTCATTTTCTGGAGTTGCTATAACAAATTACCACAAACCCGGTGGCTTAAAATAACAGAAATGTGTTCTGTAGAAATCTGAAATCAAGGTGTCAGCACGCTTCCTCCTGAGACTCTACAGAACTTCCTTGTGTCTTCCAGCTTCTGGCGGCTCTAGACATTCCTTGGTTTGTGGCTACAGCACTCCAATCTCTGCATCTGTCTTTACAAGGTCGTCTCTTCGCCCTGTGTGTCTCCCTTCTTCTGTGTGTCCCTTATAGGGACTCTTATCATTGACTTCAGGGCCCACCTAAGTAATCCAAGATGATCTCATCTTGAGATCTTTGACTTAATCACATCTGCAAAGACCTTTTTTTCAAATAAGGTCCCATTCACAGGTCCTGGGGGTTAGAATGTGGACACACCTTTTGGAGGGCACCATTTAACCCAATCCACCTCCTGACGACCGTTGATCTGGGTCTGGATGCCGAGACTCAGATAGACTTAGTAACCTGCATAAGATCACATCGCTACAGAAAGGCCGGAACCCACCTCCGTCTGAGGCAAAGTCCAAGCTTTTTCCGCCCTCATCCCCCACTTTTCTGACTAGAAAACACTTTCCTGTCCTTAAGCCATGTCTGGATGTCTCTAGTGCCACTCATCTTATCACACGTTTTCCCATGTAAGTCTTACCTCCTCTAGTCTTTGCTCTCTTGGAACAAGGACCATTCCTTACTCATCTTTGTATCTTCCGATTTGCCTGGCATGGAGTAATGCAGAAAT
Source organism: Tadarida brasiliensis (assembly GCA_030848825.1). Classification (NCBI taxonomy): domain Eukaryota; kingdom Metazoa; phylum Chordata; class Mammalia; order Chiroptera; family Molossidae; genus Tadarida; species Tadarida brasiliensis. The sequence goes on from CM061263.1 coordinate 23,909,449, forward strand.
AAGTACTGCAGTGATTCTGGTTGAACTCCCTGTGGTGTTTAATGAGCACATATTAGTAAAACGTCACTGCAGGGCTGAAGCTGTTGAGAAAGAATTGCTCAACACCTAGGAAGCTGTCAGCTGCTCTCCAATTTGCCAGAACAGAGGTTAAAAAAAAAGCCCTCATCACTGTGGTCAGGGTGAAAATGCACAGGGACAGTCACAGGATTGCTTTTGGGGGACAGTGACATCAGACCAGGGTCAGGCTCCCATTTGGCATATCTGGTATGACACTCTACTTATTTCTAAATAACACTCAAATGTCTATTTAGCACAGTTTAACACCCTAACTGGAATACTGAGACTATTTCTCTAAATACAGGAGAACGCATGAACACAGCTGAGATCCTGATTTGCTAAGATTTCTGCAGAAACCCAAAAGGCAGCGGAGGGTGTGGCTGCCGCAGTGGAAGGAGCCAGGGCTTCGGTGCCACTGCAGAGTGATCAGCTCTCAACCCCGAACTCCACTGAGCATTCCTGGTGTCATGCTGTCACCACAAAGATCCTTGTCTTAGGAAAACCCCAAGTCAGAGGCCAAGCCATCAAGTTTTCCATTTGACAGTTTAAACCCAGTGGCCCTGGCCGGTTTGGCTCAGCGGTTAGAGCGTCAGCCCGTGGTCCAGAGAGACCCGGGTTCGGTTCCCGCTGGGGGCACATACCTCAGCTGCAGTTTGTCCCTGGCCCTGGTTGGGTCGTGCGGGAGGCAACCACTCAATGCGTCCCTTTCACATCAATGTGTCCCTTTCACATCGATGTTTCTCTCTCTCTCTCTCTCTCTCTCTTCCTCTCTCTCCCTCCCACTCTATCTGAACAAAAAACGGAAAAATGTCCTCAGGTGAGGATAAAATATATACCCAGTGATATAATAGATATTTTATATATAAATTGCAATTGATCAATTAGTACATTTAAAAATTGCCCAAGGAGCCTTTTCTGAGTGAATATTTCCACTGAGGTTGTTGGTCTTCCTGGGATTATATAAAGTTTTTTCTATAGAAAAGCACGCTATTTCAAATGAAAGCCTTACACAGTAGCCCATGGCCCTGATCTACTGAGCTACATTTATGTATGCAGCCAGGGGCCTAATTTCATTGGCCAATGTTTCAACAGTCTAGAACACCACTGTCTCCGCTGCTGTGACCTGTGGTGACCTCTCCCTCCTGTGACCTTATCGTATTCACTTGGCAAGGACTCACAAGATGTCTTTTAGCAATTTTTGTATATTTATAAACATGTGATGTGCTGGTGCCTTATCGCCACAATCAGACCACCAGTTCCATGAGAACAAGAATGGAATTTTAAAAGCAGCCTGCCTTCCCAGACTACGCCCCACCTCCAGACACAGGGCCAGGACCCTTAACAAAACCACCCTCCAAATCACTGAGCCCCCAGTCACCCTGCCCCACGTCCTGGTTCCGGGTTGTGGCGTATGGGATGTATGCACATTCCCAAGGCAGACAGCAGCCCTGCAGCCCTACACGGCGGAGATGGAGCTCTACGCCTCTCTGTACAATTTCTCCAATAAAAAAGTGTGCCAATGAAACCAAGCAGCGGTGATCGGGGTTGCTGTCTCAAAAAATCAAAGAATGAGTTCACGGACCAAGAGTAAGCAATAGGAAAGACAGACTCCTCGCAGAGGGCAGGGGACCCAAGTGGGCTGCCCGTGGGACTCTGTTGTCTAGGGTTAGATAAATACTTTGCTAGCCACTGATTTGTCCTTTCAAGGAATTCTGCCTTAGCAATATTCATACATTTTAAAGACTGTGTTTCCACCTGACTGGGTTTAGCCCTAGGTCATCTTTGGGGGCCTTAGTGGCTTCCCTTTTTAAGATAATTTAAACTTCTCCCAGGCTATTAGTGAGGAGGAGGGGAAACGCACTTGGAGCAACCTTATGCTTGCTTTTGATTTCTCCCCCAAATCCAATTATTCAGCAATCCTGTTGCCTTGCTCGCAGCAGAATCGCCAGCACTAAATTCTTCACAAATAAAATTCCTTGGAATTATACAATCAGTTGCTGTTCCCGCCCTTGACTGAAACCGGCCTTTCCAGTTTTTTTTTTTTACGTAATTGACCTGTGCTCCTTCCAAGAGCTTCTAACTTGCATTTCTATAAATGGGAGCTGGGAGTTTCTGGCCTTGAAGGCAAAAATTTGCCAGGTTGATTTTAGTTTTTAATTTGAGATCTGTAGAGTAATAAACCTCCAGATACACTGTGCACTGGGTCGGCTGCCTGTGTGCTGAGCTCCAACTCATCTTAAACTTCCCCCAGGTCTCAGCCTTTCCCTCCCATGGTCTGTCCCTCACTGCCCAACCTGCCTCTATCTCTTCACTAAGAGCCTACAAACAGTGCTGGAGGGTGAGTGGAGACGGCACTCATCTTCACCCAGGAGGATGGCCAGGGAAGGCTTCAGGAAGGAGAGGAATTTGAACTGGACTGGCTAGGATGGGTAGAATAAATTTTTAATAACTATAACTACTATTTTATTATTCTAAAAGTAAGGTGTAGTCATTGTAGGGAAAAAAGTATGGACAAATAAAAATAAGAAAATAAAAATCACCCACAATGTTAGCACCCAGAAACAACCACCATCAACCACTCCGCATGTTACTTTTCCTTTTTAGGAAATGTGTATATAATTTTTAAATAAAATTGTCGTATACAGAGGGTTCTGTTATGTGTTCTCTTGCTTTTGAATATATCATAAATATCTTTCGATTCATTAATACTGTTGTGTTCTTTTGCTTTGTTAACTGTTTCCTGTTTCACTGTATGATATTCAAAATTTATGTAATTAGTTCCATATTATTGGATGTTTATTTAGGTTGGTTCTCATTTTCTTTTTATTAACAAGGCTACAATGAACATCTTTGAAGCTTTGTCTATGCATAACCCTCAGGATTATTTCCAGAGTATGAAATTCCTTGATGTGGAATTTCCGGGTCCACACTCATCCACATTTTGAAGCCCAGTAGGATGTTGATAGGTGAAATGAGAGCAAAGGGCATTCCAGATATAAAGAAAGAAGTAAAGGTATAGAAGCAGGTGAAAATAAATCACTAAATGGACTGGTAATTAAACCATGTAAAGGAAACTAGTGGGAGATAAGATAAGAAAGAGTGGCAGGAGAATTTGCCAAGGACCTTGAGCCAGGAGGAGGGGTTTGTGTTTACCCAGCGGACTCTGGGTGAAACAATCTGGCTGCAGTTGACCTGGATTTTAGAGGGGCCAGATGGATGAAGGAAGACCGACTGGTCAAGTGGCTGATTGACTTTTCCAGAAGAGACACAGTGAGGACCTGAATGGGGCCATGGATCTCGAGAAGAGAAAAGCAGATACAGCCAAAGATGTCCACATCCTAATCCCCAAAACCTGTGAATGTCACTTTACAAAAGGGACTTTGTAGGTGTGATGAAGTTAAAGCTATGGAGATGAAGGATTATCCTGTATTATCTGGGTGAACCCAATCTAAGCTCAAGGGTCCTTATATGAGGAGGCCAGAGGGTCGAGTCAGGGAAGGAGATGTGATCACAGAAGCAGAGGTTGGAGTGGTAGGGGCCACAAACCAGCGAATGCATGCAGGCAGTGTCTAGAAGCCAGAAAAGAAAAAGGAACAGATTCTGCCCTAGAACTTGCAGAAGGAACACATTTAGACACAGTTCAGACTTCTGACCTCCAGACTGTAAGATGAATGTGTGTTGTTTTAAGCCACTAAGTCTGTGGTGATGAGTTACAGCAGCAACAGGAAACTAATACAGGCAGAGACAACAAGCCACACAGCCCTGCTCTCATGGAAGGTGTCCTGAGGCAGTTTTGCCAAATTAGCATTGAGAGGACAGTAAGTGCTATGAAGTTCCAGGAAAAGGGATCCATGAGGGCCAAGGTGTGAGGGCCCCTAGAGCTGGGCTTGAAAGATGAACTGAGAGACTAGGCACACATGGAAAGATGTGACTGCTGGAGGCACTTGGGACATCGCTGCCCAGAGGCAGGGGGCGGATGAGTTCAAGAGGGTTAATAGTAGTTTACAGGGTAATGGTAAAAGCTTGCAAAAGGCAGAAACTGTGAAAAATGAATTGCTTACATGACTTGCTCAGCCTTCTCTTGAATACAGATTATCTGGATTATCTGCAAGACCATGAATCACCCAGCCAATGCAGGATGAGATAACAGACCAGTCCAACTGCAAAGTGGGGAACAGGCCATGCAGAATATATCAACAGGAACTGCCAGAAGCTAGAAGCAGAGTATATAACCTACACCCCAACTGTTATTCGGGGCTGACTCCCTTTTTGGACTCTGCCCACCAGCCCCCAGGTGCTTGCAATAAAGTCATTTTGCTCTACATTGGCCTTGCGTTGTGGATGTGATCTCCCGCCAGCTCAGACCTTTTAGAGTTGACCTCTGCCTGCCTATGGAGTAAGTTCTCCAGAGTGTAACTACTAGTACAAATGTGAAGGGACCTCAGGGGAGGGAAGATTCCTAGAAGGGTTCATCTTGGCCTTTTCCTTATATCTTTGTAGCATCTCTTCTCCTATGTGAAATCCACAGGAGAGAACTTTCTTGGTTGGCAGTGCTCTCCAAATAAACACAACAGATTTCCCAGACCAGTCTCCCAGTTCCCACCATACACTGCCAGTACCTCGGCTGAAGGGAAGCCATCTTCTTTCATTTCCTCTCTTGTAGGGACACAGACATCTATGGAAAAAAATAGTATGCTCACTTCCTTCCTTCATGATCATCATCATAGTGATGACATCTTGTGGTACAATGTCAAAAGAATGGCACAACTTCAGACTGATCTTCTCACATTCTCAGTAACTATGACACCACATTATCATTGCCAAAGAGCTAGAGAGGGTTCAAAGCACTCTGTCTTGTGGAATTTCTGGTCCTGGTAGCACAGGAAGACTCCTGAACCCAGAACCACTATTCCAGGACCTGGGGTTCTAAATTTATAGACAGAAAGTTATAACAATTCTAAATTTGTATGCATCTTATTAAATAGCTTCAAAATATGTGCATTGATAAATCAACCTCAAAGTCTTTCTCAATTATCCATAGATTAAGCAAATAAAATTAGGAAAATAGAAATCTTTTTTTTTTTTTTAAACAATTGTTAAACCCAGTAATTGCACTCCTGGGCATTTATGCATATGAATGTTCATAGCAGTTTTATTTGTAATAGTCAAAAACAGGAAACAACGCAAATGTCCTTCATTACGTTAATAGTTAAACTGTGGTCTTTCCACACATGAAATGCTACTCAGCAATAAAAAAGAACTACTGATACCATAACATGTATGGATCTCCAGGGAATTACACTCAGTGAAAAAAGCCAACCCCAAGAGGTCACATACTGTATAACTCCACTTATATAACACTTCTGAAATGACAAAAGTATAGGAATGAACAGATTAGTGGGGAAGGGGGAACACAAGGGAGGTGCTTGTGGTTATAAAAGGGCAACAGGAGGGATCTTCGTTGTGATGGCCACATCTGGACATGGTGGTGGATACACAAACCGACACATGTGATAAAATTTTTCGGAACAAAATACTTACACACACACACACACACAATGTGTACAACTAAAACTGCTAAAGTCCGAATCAAACAGGTAATCTGCATCAATATCAATTTCCTGGTGGTGATATTCTGAAACGGTAAAGGCTACAGTGGACCTCTCTGTTTTGTTTCTTACAATTGCATGCAAATCTATATTTTTCCAAAATTAAAAATTGTTTTTGAAAAACAGTAAGTATGTTTGATTTAATGCATCTGTTTAGAGTTCTGTTCCCAGTAATTAGAGAACCCACATTATTCTCAGGTACGTGTAAGGTTACCAACTCAGCCCAGTTTGCCCAGAACTGTCCTGATTTTAGCACTGAAAGTCTGTCATCCCAGGAAATCCCTTGGTCCCAAACAAATTGGGCTGGTTAGTCACCCTAACATTTACAAAATCGATTATGCACAATTCTCAGCACATTTTAAAGAATAGGTAACATACACACCATATTCTCTGACCACAATACAATTAAACTGAAATTTTAATTTAATCAATTCAAACAATTTTTGAATCCTCATCCATTTAGAGATTTCCAAATAACTCACAGGTGAAACAGGAAACCAGAAGAGAAATTTTAAAATACTTAAAACGGAACAGTATGAAAATACTCCATAATAAACAATGCAATGAAACGGGTGCTCTCAGTTCTTAAAACCGGGGGCACCTTTCTGTAAGGCAACTTGGCAGCGTGGGATGTACCAGACTCCTTGAAAGTGTCCATACTCTGGATCCAGTAAATTCCACCTCTAGGTACTAACCAAAGGAAATTATCTACAATGAGGATGAAGATCTCATCCAAGATAGTCGCTGCAGCATTGTTTCGAATTGTCACAATGAAACTGCAAGCATCCTAAATGTCCCAGTTTAGGATATTAGTCAAATAACTTTTGGCATACACATGGGATGGATTATCACGTAGCCAGGAAAAACAGTGTTGAAGAATAGTTACGAATGACATGGGAAAATATTTACAGTCTAAGTGAAAGGAGATATAAATATGCCTATATGGTACAATCTCAACCATGTAAAATATATAGAGAAGACAACACTGGATAGAATATGCTAACATGTTTGCACTGTCATCTGCAGATGGCAGGAGGTGGTCATTTTATTTAAACTCCTCTGCATTTTTTCAATTTTTTCACCATGTGCTTGAATAGTACTTAATGTCTTTAAAATGACGTTTGCTTTTTTAATGTTACAAAATGAGGGAGAGGAAAGAGTTAAACATAGAAAGTTATTGAGAATTCAGCTTACAACGTAAGTTGCAGATGAGAAAAGGAGGAAGAAGAGGTAACCTGTGAATTCTAAGGAACAGGAGTAAGCAAGCTCCTTCTTAACCCAATTGGATTCTTGCATTCCTGGAAAAAGAATTTGAATTTTTAAAATGCTAAAAGAACACAGTAAAAAAACAGCTTGGCCCTGGCCTGTGTGGCTCAGCCGTTAGAGCGTTGGCCTGAGGACCAGAGGGACCTGGGTTCGGTTCCCTCTAAGGGCATGTACCTCAGTTGCGGTTTGTCCCTGCCCTGGTTGGGGTCGTGTGGGTGGCAACCACTCGATGTGTCTCTCTCACATCAATGTTTCTCTCTCTCTCTCTCTTCCCCCCTTTCCCTCCTGTTCTATCTGAAAATAAATGCAAAAATGTCCTTGGGTGAGGATAAAACAAAACAAAAAAACAGCTTGATTTACTTTTAATACCTCTTTACAATGAACCAAACTTAGCACTTCCCCTGTAATAGCCCCACACTGGAAACTACCCGAAGTCCACCAACAGTAGAATAGATACATCCAGTGTGGGCTGTTCACACAGAGGATTATAACAGAGTAATGAGAGTGATCTACACTCACCCACTACTGTATGGATCAGCCTCACAAACATATTGTTGAGTGAGAGAAACAAGACCTAAGAAAGTACTTACTGGATATTCTATTTGCATTGAATGCAAAAATTGGCAGAACAAACCTATGCTGTTAGAAATCAGGAGGGTGGTTTCCCTTGGGGGAGGGGTTTAGTGACTAGATGGAAGCATGGGGTGGGGGGCTTCCAGGGTGCTGGTAATGTTCTGTTTCTCCACCCAGGTGCTGGTGACAAGAGGGGGAGTTTAGTTTGTGAAAAAGTATAAAAGTATTGAACTGTGTGCTTATGTTGTGTACTTTCTCTATGAAAATTGTACATCAATATAAATTTTTCAAAATAAAAACATAATGGTGCTTGGAAGAACACTTGGAATTATCTTCCCTTAATTGAATAAAGGTCCTTGAAAAGCTATTTGGCTTCCTAGAAATTGTATTAATAATTCAAGTCTCCCAAGCAGTGTCCCAGACAGAGCAGCATCTACTGACACATCTTATGACCCTAGTGAAACCCACTTCCTGCTCTGGCTGGCTGTTCTCTGGACCCAGAGCTGTTTGCCTCTCCTGATAGACAAAGAGGCATCCCCTGCCCACCACTAATAATCAGTTGCTATAAATTGATGTATACAAGATATAGAATCTACAGACACCCTGTATACGTTTTGGGGGGACACCCTAGGTATGGACATCAACATAACATCACACAGTGGGGTACAGTTTGGCTTAAAGGGAGGGGAAGTAAAGGTGCAAACCCAGGGCTTATTCACAGGGGAGACCTTCCTTACTGGATTTCTCATTCTGAGGATCCTAACCCAGGCAGAAGCCTCAGAGTCAGGGTCCTGGAGGTCAGAATCTCTACCTACGTCATCCCCCACCTTGAGAAAGAGACTGAACTTCTCCGGCCTTCACTGTCCCATAAAGCAGTCAGATGTGTGCACATGACTCCGTGTGTGTGTGTTTCATTCCTGGATGTTTTTTTAAATGTTGAGCCAATATTAAAAACTTAGGGTATTTTACATTAAAATGTGGATTTCTGTCTTCACTTGGGAGACTGGCAGGTCTTACATCACTAGGCCACATGCTCATGCGGGAACATCAGCTAGAGATGAGGGTCTTCTGTCTTTGGATGGACCTGTTCTCTCCAATTTGCCAGTCCCTTCCCCATGTTATATCTCCAACAGTGAGCTCCAACACCTGTTGCCATTTATCATTCCACATGCCTTGTCATGTTTTAGGGTACAGAAACATTTCTTTGTAGCCACTTCCCTATCTAAAGTGGAAAAAGTAAGCTACACCAAGAGAGCTGAGTTTTAAGAAAAACAAGAGTGCCTGGCCGGTGCGGCTCAGTGGTTGAGCATCAACTCATGCACCAAGAGGTCGCTGGTTCAATTCCCAGTCAGGGCACATGCCCAGGTTGTGGGCCCAGTCTCTCTCATTGATGTTTCTATCTCTCTCTTCCTCTCCCTTCCTCTTTCTCTCTATAAAATCAATAATGAAAAAAAAATTTTTTTAAAGAGAAGAAAAACAAGAGCCATATTTCTTTGCAGAAGCTGATAAATATTCCTTTGCACTTGGCAAGCTTCTCTCAGTGGTTCTAGCTCAGGGTCTCTTAGATGTTGGCTGGGAGCCCAGTCATCTGAAGGCTTGACTGGGGCTAGAGGATCTGCTTCCGAGATGGCTCACTCACAGGCTGGTACGTTGATTCTGTTTGTTGTCAGAAGGTCTTGGTGCCTTGCTGTGTAAACTTCTCCATAGGGATGCTTAAATGTCCTCATGACATGATGACCAGCTTCTTCCAGTGCAAGTGATCCAAGAGAAAGCAAAATGAAAGATAAGTCTTTTATAACATAGCCTTGGGAGTCAAATTCTGTTATTTCTGCAATATCCTATTAGTTTCACAGGTTAGCGCTACTCAGCGTTGGAGTGGACTACACAGGATGTGCATCTGGGAGACACGACTCATTGGGGTCTACCTTAGAAGCTGAGTACCGCATACTTCTATGATGTTTACAAGAGACCTAACTAAAGTACAAGGACATGGAAATGTTTGCAGTAAAGTTGGGGTGGCTTTGTTAGACTTGAAAAAGCATTATTATGGATAGAAAGTGAAATTGAATAATGATTTTATAAGCATTTTATTTACTAAGAAGATATGATTATTATACACCTAATAAAATAAACTTAATAAAATAGGTCCAAAATATATCAAACAAAAAAATTAATAGAACTAAGGGAGAAACTGACAAATTCATCTTTGTACTGGGAGATGTTAACACACCTCTATTATTATTAACATCAAGGAGACAAAAAAAATAGAAAAGACAGGACATTTGAACAATACAATTGATAAGTTTGATTCATTGGATATATAGAGAATTCATGGAGAGATCCAAACAATTACGGATGACACATTTGGAACATTTATAAAAATTAACCAAATACTAAACCACAAAACAAGCCTCAACAAATTTCAAAGAATCAATATCAATGTGTTTCCCAGTATAATGCAATTAATTAGAAGTAGGTAACAAAATCTAATTATTTTTTAACTCCCACATGCTTGAAAAAATTTAAGCACACTACTAACTCATGGGTCAAAAAAAATCATCATGAAAAATGTAAAGCTCAGTCTGTTAAAATGAGCATTAAATTTGGAATGCCATTAGTTTAATGTGAAAGTCATGTTGGTTCATATGTTTAAGAGCAAGCTTTCTTACAATTGAAGAAAAAGTCTTTAAAGATATTTTTTTAAAGCCAAAAATGTTTCATATTGACATCCTTTCATGCAAAAAGTGGCTGGTTTAGTGACTTCAAGAATTGGCATTTTTTCACTCTGTTAAGGTATCAAGAGAAGCTGTATATGTATGTATATCAAGAAGCTATGAAGATATTTTTCTAATCCCACCTCAATGTATAAAAATATATATGTTAAGAAGTCTATATACTAGATCATATTTTTTAGTTTAATAAAACTAGTCACTATTAGAAACAAATGCTTTCAAGGATCTGTTTCTTAAAGCAGGAATCATAATTCTCAGGATTCAGTTATAAAGAATTGACTCACTGTGGTACTGGCCAAAACTTAATCACACAGGAGACTGTAGGAGACACTGGAAATATAATCTTCAGCTATGTGTCCAGCTAAGAATTACAGTTCTGTTGATAAAGAAAGAAGGCCAAAGTAACTATTAGAGAGGCATCAGCAGACTGTCACAAGAAAATCATCCCTAATTCAGACTACGAATCCAATATAACCAGACATGCACAGTATAAGAAAAGAAAATCACTGGCCAGACTTGCTCATGAAGTTAAAGTTAAAGTAAAAAGTCCTAAACAAAATATTAGCCACTGAATCCAACAGTACATAAAAAGATAATACATTATGACCAAGTTTTGTTTATTCCAGAAATTTAGGAGGACTTTAACATTAGAAAATCTATCATTGTGATGTAAGACATACTAACATATTAAGGATAAAAATACAAGCCTCTCCATAGTGGCTGCTCCAACTTACTCTCCCACCAACCATGTACAAGGGTTCCCTTTGCTCCACATCCTCACCAAAACTTGTTATTTCTTGTCTTTTTTATAATAGGTGTGAGGTGATGTCTCATTGTGGTTTTGATTTGCATTTCCCTGATGATTAGTGATGTTGAGCATCTTTTCATGTACCTGTTGGCCACCTGTATGTCTTCTTTGGAAAAATGTCTATTCAGACATAACGTAATGTAAATTGGTGCAGTTACTATGAAAAACAGTATGAATGTTCCTCAAAAAATTAAAAATAAAAATACCATGTGATCCAGCAATTTCACTTCTAGGTATTTATGAAAACAACCTAAATGTGTATGAATGGATGACTGGATGAAGATAATATTATATGTGTGTGTGTGTATATATATATATATATATATATATATATATATATATTATTCAGCCATGAAAAAGAATAAAATCTTGCCATTTGTGACAACATGGATGCACCTTGAAGGTATTATGCTTAAGTGAAATAAGTAAGACAGAAAAAGACAAACACTATATGGTCTCACTTATATATAGAATCAAGAAACAAAATAGCCCTGGCTGGTGTGGGTCAGTGGTTATAAGGTCGGCCCGTGAACCAAAGGGTCATGGGTTCGATACCTGGGTTGCAGGTTTGATCCCCAGCCCGTGTTGGGGCACGTGTGGGAGTCAACTGATGGATGTGTCTCTCTCTCTCTCTCCCCTCCCCCGCCCCCAGCCCCATTCCCTCTAAAAGTCAATGGAAAAAAATATCCTCAGGTGAGGATTAACAAAAAAAGAAACAAACAAGGTCATAGATACAGAGAGCAGATTGGTTGTTGCCAGAGGTGGGGGGTTGGGGAGGTGGATGAAATGGGTGAAGGAGGTCAAAATGTACAAACTTTCAATTATAAAATAAATATGTCATGAAAATGTAATGTACAGCATGACTACTACAGTTAATAATACTGTGTTGCATATTTTAAAATTGCTAAGACAGTAAATCTTTTTTTTTATTAATTTATTTTTGTTACAGATGTTTCTCCTTTTTTCCCCCTTGACACCCTCTTCCCCATCCCCCCCACCCCGTCCCCAGTTTTGTTGTCCATGTCCATCAGTTATGCGTACATGTATATAAGTTCTGTGGTTTATCTCTTCTGAGGGTTGTCAGTCTATACCCTACTTCCACATCTCTGGGTCTACCTTGTTCCTCAGACTATGTTCATTATATTCCACAAATAAGTGAGATCATGTGATATGTCCATTATACCTCAATATAAATAAATAAATAAATAAATAAATAAATAAATAAATAAATAAATAAGAGCCTCTCAATAGATGCAGAAAAAGAATTTGACAAATTTATTCACTCATCATAAAATCTTTAGCAAACTGGGAATAGGAGAAACTCTTTAGTCTATCTAATATTAACTAACAAAAACCTATCAGATACATTATTCTGAGGAAATGTAAGATCATTTTCTTTAAAATAAAAAATATGATAGGATGCCCACGCTTACCACTTCTGCTTAAACTACATTGGAATTCCTGGCCAATGCAACAAGATAAGAAAAATAAATTAAAGTCATAAAAATAAAAAAGAAAGAAAGAAAACCATCATTTATAACATATGATATAATTGTCCCAAAAGTATCTACAGAATGCAACAGAAATTTTGGCAAGGTAACCAAATATGAGATCAATATTTAAAATCTACTACATTTACATAAACAAGCAACAGAAAATATAATTATAAAAAAAGAAACTCATTTAACATAATTCAGAACTGTAAATACGTAATAGCAGATGAATAAAAAAATGCTCAATACATATAAGGGAAAATGATAAAATATGATTAGAAGACATTAAGATCTAAATAACTTGAGAGTTATATCATGTATATTTACATTCACTATCATAACCATGCAAATTAACACAATCATTTTGAATATCATTTGGAATTGTCTTGTGAACTTAAACATTCACATGCCCTACAATCCATGGGCACCAGGAAATGTGTGTAAGAATGATCATAGCATATTATTTGTAATGGAAAAAAATCTACATACAATATGATACCATTGTCATAAGGTTCAAATACAAGCAAAAGTAAATAATAAGTAAAGTCTGTGGAGATAATATATACACACACACACATACACACACACATGTTACTTTTTTAAAAACAAGGAAATAATAAACACATAATTCAGGATAGTAGCTACCTCTTGTGGGCAGGAAGGCATATGGAACAGGGAAGGGGCACACAGGCAGATGCAACCATATTGACAATGTTCTAATTCTTGGATGAGTAATGTGTTCACAGATGTTCATTTTGTTAGTATGTTTCATAACATGTATTTTCTATTTATTATTTTATATATAAGTTTTAAAAGAAAAAATTGTCCCTCCAAGGTAATAACCACCCCTTTTCTAAGGAACAGATAAGGCCTTTGTTACAGAAGGTGAAAGACAAGTTTGTGAACTGAAATGTTCCAGCCAAATACGACATGGACTACTGGACTAGGCTAGAAGCCTGGGTTGGCAAGATGTGAAGGTGAATCAAGCCAGAGGGTGAAGGGACATTTTGTACCCCAGGAAGTACAGTAGGCAGTAGCCTGCTCAGTTCCACATAGCTCGCTGATGGAGATTCAGGGTTCATGGACTACCTGGTGATGTAGAAGGAGCCAAGAGGGCAGACATGACGGGTGATGGGTAGCACCAAGGCCAGCCAGGCAGGTGAGGCTTGGGGTTGCAGCCAGCTCTGGAATGCATCCCCAAAATGATCAAAATGTGATTCTTACCACAGCAGAGGGACAGGGACAAGCCAAAGCCTTTCAAGTCCAGCTGAGCCTCACACAGGAACCAACTAGAATGTTTATCATCTTTGCAGATCAGAGTTCCTTGAAATAAAGGACACAGAGACTAGACCTGAAGATTAAAAAAAAAAAAAAAAAAAAAAAACAGATGGGGCAAAAGGGAATCTCACTTTAGGATAGTTGTGAAGAAAAGGGTACCCATTAAACCTAGTAAAATATGTAATTTTTAAATATGTAATTTCCTGAGTGATGGGTGATAGGAGCATCTTTTGTTACAATATTTGGTCTTAGTCCTGGGTTCCTGACACAAAAGCTTCTAAGACCCTTGGCATCTCCAGATTGATAAGAGTGTCTTTTTGCATGCTAATGAGATGGCTGGTGTTTGGGGACACCTACATAGCTTCTGGATGGGGACTGAGTATAGAAAGACCAAGGCATGATCAGAGGGTTGGAACTTTCAGCCTCATCCCCACCCCCACCTCCAGGGAGGGGAGAGAGGCGACAGAGATGAGTTGATCGCCAATGACCAATGATTTAATCAATCGTGCCTGTGTAATAGAACCTCTATAAAAACCCTAAATAATGGAATTCAGAGAACTTCCAGTTTCGTGAACACGTCAAGCCGTAGAGGGTGGTGTGGCCAGCGAGGGCCTGAAAGCTGCACCATACCTTGCTCTGTGTATCTCTTCCATTGACTTTGTATCTTTTATAATAAACTCGTAAAAATAAATAAAAGTGTTCTTCTGAGTTCTGTGAGCCATTCTAGCAAATTATCCAACCAGAGAAGGGAGGTTGTTATCAATTGAAACCTCCAATTTATAGCCCCTCAGCCAGAAGTACAGGAAGCCTAGGACTTGTAATTGTTGTCTGAAGTCGAGGCAATTTTGTGGGGCTGAGCCCTTTAACTCGTGGGATCTGATGCTAACAGAATTGAATTAAATTGTAGGGCACTCAGCCGGTATCAGAGAATTGGTTGATGTGTGGGGGGAACCCACATATATTTGGTGTCAGAAGTGTTCTGTGGATAGAAACAGATCACAGTGTGTTCTTCCTCATTTTATGATTACTGTGTACGTCCACAGATCACATTCCCTTTGCTAGGCTGTCAGCATGTTAAGGTTGGTTCTATACCTAACTTCTTTGTATTTCCTATGCTAAACTAAATATCTTTAATTTCCATGACTAAAGTCTTTTTTAAGTAAGATTTTATTGAGCCAAAAGTGTTAGCCAAAAGACCAGGCTTAGGGCATGGAGTCTAAACCACCAGGAGTATGACTAGGTAGAAAAGACAACATGAGCAACATCCGGAGTTGTGCAAATGTTTTTAGACGTCAAGTATGGGGAAGTCTGGAAGAATTTACATGACCTTTAGGCAAAGGGGCGGGAGAAGGTGAGTGTAGCCAGCTCTGAGAGAGCAGAGTCCACATGAAGAAATGTCCACTCCTGTGGAGTGGCTGTGGGCAGCAGTCCAGACAGCCCCCAGCCCAGAGGCTCCTGGAGTTAGATGGTGCCTGGCTAAAATAATCTGCGGAAACAGCCTCCTGGAAATTAATCCAAAATTCCAACAGGCAAAACAGGAATGTGAGAGGTCATTTGTTAGCTGGCCCACAGCCATTAACAGACTAACAGTTCAGTCTCTTTCTGTCACTCTCCGGAGGCTGTAATTTAATTTAAAACATCTCATGATTTTTTTCTTATCACCTACCAGCTTCTTTAGAACCTTATGCCTAAATACCTCAATAAACATTAATAAAATTTAAACTTTTAAATCTGGGGAAGAAGGAAGACACTTTGAACTATTATTGTCAGCCTCTAACCCTTTAGTATAAATTAATTTTCAGGATTTTCTTAAAGATAGATTTTGATAAAGGAATTGAAAGTTAAGGGGAAGTTTTTTGATTATGAGATTTCTTGAAGCAAAAGGGGGAAATAATATGTGTCCATTTAAAGAGATGATTTTTTAAGCCATGATTTATCCATGCCTTAAAATACTGTGGAGACATTCAAAATAACTAGATCTCTATAGGTGACATGAAAAGCTATCAGACAGATTGTTAAGTGGAAAAATAAACTTGCAAAACATTTATAATGTGATTCTATTTTCATTTTAAAAAACAAAGCAAAACAAAAAAGTATATGCATCTATTTAGAGCAGTGACACTACTCTGTATGATACAATAATGATACATACATGTCATTATAAATTTGTCCCATAGAATATACAATACCAAGAATGAACCCTAATGTAAATTAAGGGCTCTGGGTGAGAGTGGTGTGTCAGTGCATGTTCATCGATTGTAACAAATGTACCACTCTGCTGGGGGTGTTACTATTAGGGGAGGCTATGCCTGTGTGAGGACAGGGGGTATATTGGGGGTATAAGGTATACCTCTGTACCTTCTGTTCAATTTTGCTCTGAACCTAAAACTATTCTAAAAAAATAATGTCTACTTTTCAAAATTCTTTAAAGATAAAGCCTGAAAAATACCGTAACATTTATATGTATCTGTGTTGTGAAAAGGTCTAAAAGATATAAACAAAATCATAAACAGTGGTTACCTCGATGGCCACATTTCTCAAGCTCTAATGTGTGTACAGATTGCCTGAGAATATTGTTAAAAGTGTTAAGAGTCATATTCTGATTCAGTAGCTCTGAAGTGGGGCCAAGGATTCTGCAACTCTGACACACTCCCAGGCATGATAAGTTGGAATCAGCTCATACTGGTTTGCAGGAGCTGATTGAGACATTTTCAGGAATTTTGTGAATCAGTTATTCAATACAGTTATTATTTAAAATTAAGTTATATCTGCTTATAATTAAATAAATTACATTTAAAACAGATAATAAATACTCAAATCTCATCATTTCATAGTTTGCATTTTACTATAATCTTTACTCTTGAGGTTCTACGTACAGACTTCTGTATCTGTGTGGTGGACATACTATATAATCGTGTGCTGCTGTGTAACTCTTCCCAATTTTGCATTCAGGAACATCACATTGGTAGCATGAAAATTTTGCCATATGGCCCTGGCCAGTTTGGCTCAGCTGTTAAGAGTGTCAGCCCTCGGACCAAAGAGTCCCAGGATCCATTCCGATCAAAGACACGTACTTCAGCCCTGGCCGGTTTGGCTCAGCGGTTGGAGTGTCGGCCTGTGGTCCGGAGAGACCCGGGTTCGGTTCCCGCTAAGGGCATGTACCTCGGTTGCAGTTTGTCCCCGGCCCTGGTTGGTCGTGCGAGTGGCAGCCACTCGATGTGGCCCTTTCACATCGATGTTTCTCTCTCTCTTCCTCTCTCTCCCTCCTGCTCTGTCTGAACAAAAAATGAAAAAATGTCCTCAGGTGAGGATAAAAAAAAAAAAAAAAAAAAAAAAAAAAAAAAAAAAAAGACACGTACTTCAGCTGCAGTTTGATCCCTGGCCCTGGTTGGGGTCGTGCAGGAGGCAACCAATCAATGAGTCTCTCTCACACTGATGTTTCTCTCTCTCTCTCTCTCTCTCTCTCTCTCTCTCTACCCCTCCCTCCCTCTCCCCCTCCCTCCCACTATATCTGAAAATCAGTGGAAAAATATCGTCTGGTGAGGATTTAAAAAAAATAATGTTGCCATATGTAGCCATGGTGGGAGTATTTACCCCATGGGCATCAGCTACAGATCAGGGATTTTTTTCTTTTTTAAACTTATCTTTATTGTTGAATGTATTATAGATTTCCCCCATTTTTGCCCCCATTGAATTGACTCCCTCCTCCTACCCCTCTCTTCCCTTCCCCACACTACTGTCAGTGTCCATATGCACGTAAGTTCTTTGGTTCATCTCTTCTAGCACCCTCCTCCCCCGCCCCCCAGATCAGGGATTTTTTTCCCCAGCAAGCTAGTTGTTAAACATTACCAGCACACCCTGCTCCCAAGCATGCAGCACCAGTCTGGGGCATGGGATTGATATGGGAAATGTTTCAAGAGCAAGAGGAAGAAAGAGTGCAGAACAGGGAGGTTATGAACAATGAGTGCAAAGTTTTGCCACACTAAGTTTTCCTGTATCCCTAGCTTGTTAGTGGCATGCAATACCTAATAAATCTTTGCCAGCTATGTAAACACATGAATGCTGTGAAGAAGAACCAAGAAGAATTTCCACTGGAAAACACAGGATCACTCACTTCACTTCCCACAGGGGCTGGGAATGAATGAGTTGGATGTGCACTCCCGGGGCCCCTGGCAAGGGAAGCTCAGGACCGGCCCTCTGGCTCCCTTCCACCTTTTTGATATGATTCTGGTTCCCGGATCTGGGAGTCAGTATTTACTTAACTCCTCCTCTGGAGTTCAGCAAGAACTATTCAGCAAGAAAAACCCAAGGCTGGTCAAACTACTGGCCAAGTAAACAAATAGCTGGGCCTGGAAGTGGACAGCGGGTGCCCCAGCAGACTCCAACAGCAAGGTTTAGGCAAGAGATGGTGGCAGTAGACCAGGACAGGGTAGAGGGGGGATTCTGGTTATAATTTGAAAGTAGATCTGACAAGACAGGCTGATGGATTCTTTTTTTTATTTTTTTTATTAATTTATTTTTGTTACAAATGTTTCTCCTTTTCCCCCCATTGACCCCCTCCTCTCGATCCCGCCCCCGCACCCATCACCAGCATTGTTGTCCATGTCTATGATTATGCATACATGCATATAAGTTCTGTGGTTTATCTCTTCCCTCCTCTCACCCCTGATGCCCCTTCTGAGGTTTGTCAGTCTGTACCGTACTACTATGTCTCTGAGTCTATTTTATTCATCAGTTTGTTTTGTTCATTATATACCACAAATAAGTGAGATCATGTGAAATTTGTCTTTCTCTGATTGGCTTGTTTCACTTAGGATAATACTCTCCAGGTCCTTCCATGTTGTCTCAAAGGATAAGAGATCTTTCTTTCTTACAGCTGCATAGTATTCCATTGTGTATATATGTACCACAGCTTTTTTATCCACTCACCTATTGATGGACACCTGGGCTGTTTCCAGATCTTAGCAATTATAAATAGTGTTGCTACGAACATAGGGGTACATATACTCTTTCTGATTGGTGTTTCAGGCTTCTTAGGATATATTCCTAGAAGTGGGGTCACTGGGTCAAATGGCAGTTCCATTTTTTATTTTTTGAGATAACACCATATTGTCTTCCATAGTGGCTGCACCAGTCTGCATTCCCACCAGCAGTGTACTAGAGTCCCCTTTTCTCCACACCCTCACCAGCACTTGTTGTTTGATGATTTGTTGATGGCAGCCATTCTGACAGGTGTGAGGTCATACCTCATAGTCGTTTTAATTTGCATCTCTCTGATGATTAGTGACTTTGAGCATTTTTTCATATGTCTCTTGGCCATTTGTATGTCCTGTTTGGAGAAGTGTCTCTTTAAGTCCTCTGCCCATTTTTTAATTGGGTTCTTTGTCTTCCTTTTGTTGAGTTGTATGTGTACTCTATATATTTTGGAAATTAACCCTTATCTGATATATCATTGGCAATTATGCTCTCCCATATAGTGGGTTCTCTTTCCATTTTGATGGTTGTTTCTTTTGCTGTGCAGAGCTTTTTAGTTTGATGTAGTCCCATGTGTTCATTTTTTCCTTAGTTTCTCTTGCCTTAGGTGTTGTATCATTGAAAATTCTGCTGCGTATGACGTCTGAAATTTTGTTGCCTACATTTTCCTCTGGGATTTTTATGGATTCACGAGTCACATTTAAGTCTTTTATCCATTTTGAGTTTATTCTTGTGTATGGTGTAAGTTGGTGGTCTAGTTTCATCTTTTTTTTTTTTTTTTTTTGCATGTAGCTGTCCAATTTTCCCAACACCATTTATTGAAGAGGCTCTCTTACCTCCACTGTATGCTCTTGCCACCTTTGTCAAATATTAATTGAGCATATTGTCTTGGGTCAATTTCTGGGTTCTCTGTTCTGTTCTATTGATCTATATGCCTGTTCTTGTGCCAGTAGCAGGCTGTTTTGATTACAGTGGCTTTGTAGTATAACCTGATATCTGGTATTGTGATCCCTCCTACTTTGTCCTTCTTTTTCAAGATTGCTGTGGCTATTCGGGGTCTTTTTTGGTTCCATATAAACTTTTGGAGTATTTGTTCTAGTTCTGTGAAATATGTCATCAGTATTTTGATGGGGATTGCATTGAATCTGTAGATTGCTTTGGGTAGTATGAACATTTTAATGATGTTAATTCTTCCAATCCATGAACACGGTATATGCTTCCACTTTTTTATATCTTCCTCTATTTCTTTTTTTCAATGACCTGTAGTTTTCTGTAAAGAGTTCCTTTATTTCTTTGGTTAAGTTTATTCCTATGTATCTTAAATTTTTTGCCGCACTGGTAAATGGGATTGCTTTTTTAGTTTCTCTTTCTGTGAGTTCATTGTTGGTGTATAAGAATGCTGTCAATTTCTTGATGTTAATTTTGTATCCTGCTACTTTGCTAAATTCATTTATTAAAACTAGTAGATTTTTGATGGAGTCTTTAGGGTTTTCTATGTACAATATCATGTCATCTGCAAATAATGACAGTTTCACTTCCTCCTTTCCAATTTGGATTCCTTTTATTTTTTCTTCATGTCTAATTGCTGTGGCAAAGACTTCCAGTACTATGTTAAATAAGGGTGGCGAATGTGGGCATCCCTGTCTTGTTCCTGATCTTAAGGGAAATGCTTTTAGTTTTTACCCATTGAGTATGATGTTGACTGTAGGTTTTTTTATATATGGCCTTTATTATGTCAAGATATGATCCCTCTTTTCCCACATTGCCAAGTGTTTTTATCAGAAATGGGTGCTGGATTTTGTTGAATGCTTTTTCAGCATCTATTGATAAGATCATATGGTTTTTATCTTTCATTTTGTTTATGAGGTGTATCACATTTATTGATTTGCAAATGCTGTACCCTCCTTGCATCCCTGGGATGAATCCCACTTGGTCATGATGAATAATTTTTTTGATGTATCACTGGATCTGATTTGCTAATATTCTGTTAAGGATTTTGGCATCTGTGCTCATCAGGAATATTGGCCTGTAGTTTAATTTCTTTGTAGTGTCTTTATCCGGTTTTGGAATTAGGATTATGCTGGCCTCATAAAATAAGTTTGGAAGTCTTCTGTCTTCTTGGATTTTTTGGAATAGTTTCAGGAGAATGGGTGTTAGATCTTTGATTGTTTGGTAAAACTCCCCTGTGAAGCCATCTGGGCCTGGGCTTTTGTTTGTTGGAAGTTTCTTGATTACATCTTCAATTTCCTTAATTGTTATTGGTCTGTTTGAGTTTTATATCTCTTCCTGGTTCAGTTTTGGGAGACTGTGTGTTTCTAGAAATTTGTCCATTTCGCCTAGATTGTCCAACTTGTTGGCGTATAATTGCTCATAGTATGTTTTAATGATCCTTTGTATTTCTGTGGTTCTGTGGTTCAGTTGTTACTTCTCCTCTTTCGTTTCTGATTTTGTTTATTTGGGTCCTCTCTTTTTGTTTCTGAGTGAGTCTGGCTAAGGGTCCATCAATCTTGTTTATCTTTTCAAAGAACCAGCTCTTTGTTTCATTGATCTTTTGAATTGTTTTGTTTTTTTTAGTTTCTATGTCATTTATTTCTGCTCTGACCTTTACTATTTCCTTCCTCCTACTAGCTCTGGGTTTTTCTTTTTGTTTACTTTCTAGTTCTTTAAGTTGTAGGGTTAGAAAGTCAATTAGGAATTTTTCTTGTTTCTTGAGGTGGGCCTGTAGTGCTATGGACTTCCCTCTCAGGACTGCTTTTGGTGCATGCAATAGATTTTGTGTTGTTATGTGTTCATTTTCATTGGTTTCCAGGAAGTTTTTAATTTCTTCTTTGATCTCTTTGGTAACCCATTCGTTGTTTAATAACATGCTATTTAGCTTCCAAGTGTTTGAATGTTTTTGTGTGTTTTTGTTGTAATTGATTTCTAGTTTCATGGCATTATGATCTGTGAAGATGCTTGATATGATTTCAATCTTCTTGAATTCGTAGAGGCTCACTTTGTGTCCTAACATGTGGTCTATCTTCCAGAATGTCTCATGTGTTCTTGAGAGGAATGTATATTCTGCAGCTTTGGGGTGAAATGTTCTGTAAATATCAATTAAGTCCAACTTATCTAGTTTGGCATTTAATGACTCTGTTTCCTTGTTAATTTTTTGTCTAGAAGATCTATCCAGTGGTGTCAGTGGGGTGTTAAAGTCACCCACTATGATTGTATCACTATTGTTCTCTCCCTTGAATTCCTCCAGAAATTTTAAAATATATTTTGGTGCTCCCGTATTTGGTGCATATATGTTTACCAGGGTTATATCCTCTTGTTGGATTGATCCCTTTAATATTATGTAGTGACCTTCTTTGTCCCTTATTATGGCCCTCAGTTGGAAGTCTATCTTATCAGATATGAGTATTGCTACACCATCTTTTTTTTTCATTCCCATTTGCTTGGAAAAATTTTTTTCCATCCCTTCACTTTCATCCTGTGTGAGCCTTTTGTTGTGAGGTGAGTCTCTTGTAGACAGCATATATATGGGTAGTGTTTTCTTATCCAATCAGCTACCCTATGTCTTCTGATTGGAGCATTTAAGCCATTTACAGTTAAGGTTATTATTGATAGATACTTATTAGTTGCCATTTTTATTTTATGCCCTTGTTCCTCTCTCTCTCTCTGTTTCTTTTCCTTCTTACAACAGTCCCTTCAGCATTTCTTGCAGTACTGGTTTGATGGTGGTAAATTCCTTTAGCTTTTTCTTTTTGTCTGTGAAGCTCTTTATTTCTCCTTCAATTTTGAATGGTAGCCTTGCTGGATAAAGTAGTCTTGGATTCAGACCCTTGCCTTTCATTACTTTGTATACTTCATGCCACTACCTTCTGGCCTGCAATGTTTCTATTGAGAAATCAGCTGTCTAATGGGAGCTCCCTTGTAGGTAACTTTCTGTCTCTCTCTTGCTTCCTTTAAGATTCTTTGTCTTTAATGGTTGCCATTTTAATTATGATGTGTCTAGCTGTGGGTCTTTTTGGGTTCATCTTGCTTGGGACTCTCTGTGTTTCCTGGACTTGTATGACTTTTTCCTTCACCAATTTAGGGAAGTTTTCTGTCATTATTTCTTCAAACAGGTCTTTATTCCTTTCTCTGATTCTTCTCCTTCTGGTACCCTTATGATGTGAATGTTGTTATGTTTTGTATTGTCTCAAAGCTCCCTTAAACTCTCTTCCTGTTTTTTAATTTTTTTTCCCCCATTTGCTGTTCTATTTGGGCGTGTGTTTTTTTCTACCTTGTCTTCTAACTCGCTGATTCAGTCTTCAGCTTCTTCTAATCTACTATTGAATCCTTCTAAGATATTTTTCATAACAGCTATGTTATTCTTTATTTCCTCCTGATTTTTATTCATAGCTTCTACCTCTTTTTTTAAGCTGCTGTAGTTCCCACTGAGCTCTTCATAATTCTTATTAAGTTGCTTGTAGTTCTCACTAAATTGTTTGAGCACCCTTAAAATCATTGCTTTGAATTCTTTATCTGACAAATTGCTTTCCTCCATTTCATGTAGGTCCTTTTCTGGTGATTCCACCTTTTCTTTCATTTGGGTATTGTTTCTTTGTCTCACCATTTTAGCAGTCTGGTAGTTCTAGGCCCAGTGAGGGATGTTGGAATGTGTAGTCAGGTTGCTATGTATCAAATAAGGCTGCTGTGCCTCCCAGACTGTTCTGGTGTGTGGCACCTCTTGCCTGCTGTGGGTCCTGGATGATTGACAACTGGTGGATGGTATTGGTTGTCGTGTTAGGTGCTCTTGGGGTGTGTGGGTCCAGCTCATGTACTGCTGGTTTGCGTAGGTCCTGCTGGTGCACTGCTGGGTTGCGTGGGTCCCTCTGGTATTCTGCTGGGGTGCATGGGTTCCACTGGTGGGTTTCTGTGGTGCATGGGTCACGCTGGTGTGCTTCTGAGGTGTGCTGCTGCCTGCTGGGGCTCAGCTCCTGATCAGTCACTGCAGGGGGCAAGTGTCAGCTCCTGGTTTGCACTGCTACTGCTGCTGCTGTTGCCATGGGGTGCTCTCAGCTCCCAATCCTCTGCTGCTGTTGGGGACTGAGGATGCTCAGCTCCTAGGACTTTGCTGCTGCTGGGGGAGGGGCTTCACTCCAAATCTGCTGCTGCAGTTGTCAGGGGCATGTCTCGGCTGCCTGAGTCTTGCTGCTGCTTGGGCTGTGGCACCGCTCCTGATCAACCCCTGCTGATGACACTGGAGATGAGTCTCAGCTGTCGATCTGTGCTGCTGCTTCCTGGGGATGGATGTCCGCTCCAGAGCCTCTGCTCCTGGGGGTGTGTCTCAGCTCCCGAGCCTCAGCTGCTGTTGGGGGTGGGGTTCCACTCCCGCCCAGTCACTGCTGCTGTGGGGGAAGTTGCTTGGCTCCCGGCCAGTTGCAGCTACTGCAGCAGGCACCTCAATAGCACTGCTACTGTGCACTGGTCCGCGTTGACATAGTGGGGTCCACTGATCTGATAGTGCAAGGCACTCTGGTGGACTCAGGTCACTTGGCCCTAGCCACTCCCCACTTCCTCCTCCCAGAGAAGACTAGGGATCTTCCAAAATAGTGGGGCCTCCCAGCCACGCAGGGAGAAGTGCCCTGACAAGCCACTTACCTTGGTAGTTGGCTGCTCCCTGTCCACAGTACAGGAACCCTCTGCCCCACGTTTCTGCACTACTCAAGGTTGCTCACTCACACTCACGTCCACTCACTCCCAACTCACATTCTTTTTTTTTTTTTTTTTTTTTTAGTTTAAAAGGTCTCACATTTATTACTGAACCAATCTACTGCAGAAAAAGAAAAAAGAAAAATCATGTCTCCAATAATTTCTTAATCAAAATGCCCAACTGTCCAGACAGTAGAGATATTTTCAGTGATATGGTAAGATGCAGGCAACCTGGATACAGCATAAATGTGAGCCATCTCTCATGTGTGATTCCTTATAGACCCAGTTTGGTTCTTCTCCAATGCCTCCTCTTGGAGTTGTACCTGATTTTATTACCAGTTTTCATCCGAATCCATTGGGGAATGGGCCGATTCTGCTTTTGTTTCTTGGCCAGGAACCTCTTGATCCTGAAAGTCTTGTGAGAAGACATGGCGAAAGGAGAGTCACCCGCACGCAGCACGATGGCGGAGAAAGCCAACTCACATTCTTGAACAAAAGCAATGCATTAGTAATTAGCCTATTGAAAACTGGTTTACCACTTTTTCTTACCATTGGGTTCACCATCACATAGTCAGGCTACAGATTTGACTGCTATAACAGGTAACCCAAATAATCATGATTTAAATGAGATAGAGAGCATTTCTCCCTCAAGTACTACCTTGTATATAAGTAGTCCAGGCTACAGCAGTGCCACATGGTAGAGACCAGTCACCATTTATTTTTGCTCTGACATCCCTAGGGGCTAGTTGTATAACAAGGTCTCAGACAGCTTATCACCACATTTGTGCTCTGGACAGCCATGATTAGGAAGGAAGGGGAAAGTGGTATATAGGGGGGAGATCCCCGCCCTTCAAGAACATGCCCAGAGACTGCACCCACCCTTCCATTGGCCATGTGGCCATCTGGCTTAAAGGAGCCTAGGAAATAGAGACTTGTTCTGGGAGGTCATGTCACCAACTAAAATCCAATGACTGTGGAAGAAGGGAAGGGGAATGCAGGGCACAAGTAACAGTTCTGCCACACGGGTATCCAAAGCACTTTGGTGTGACCTAAATGTCAAGTTCCTTTTCCTTGTGTGAGCCTCCCAGGAAAGGGCCCAGCTCAATCCCTTTCATTTTATGCACAGACTTTTTCAACATATGACGCATGCTCACCCACAAAATTGTACTTGATCTTCACAATAGTCCATAAGGTATAGGTAGTTTTATCAGACTTTACCCATGAGAGAATCAGGCCTTAAAAGACGGGAAGATTGGCCCAGACGGTGTGGCTCAGTGGTTGAGCGTCAACCCATGGACCAAGAGGTCACCAGTTTGATTCCCGGTCAGGGCACATGCCCAGGTTGTGGGCTTGATCCCCAGTAAGAGGCAGCTGATTGATGTTTCTCTCTCATAGATGTTTCTAGCTCTCTCTCTCCCTCTCCTTTCCTCTCTCTCTAAAAAAATCAATAAAACATATTTTTTAAAATGCACAGGATCACAAGCTGATGAACATCTGGGATTTGAACACAGACCTTCTCACCAGATTCCTTGCCCTCACTCCTCACTAAGAGGACACGTGATGGATAATTATTGTGATATGAGAGAGCAATGACCCCTACCACTAATACCACCACATATCCGCCACATATATTACACTAATACAGACAATGCCCATCATTCTCGTTGAAGAAAAAAATCCACCCACCCCTGCATATCTGTGTGTGACTCTGAGCCAGAGGAGGCAGAATCGAGCAGCCGGGACAGATCCTGGGACCAACTGGATTCAGCCAACATCCCCAGTGCAGACAGCCTCCTTGTCCTCAGCAGAATCTGGGATTGGTGTCTGTGCCACAAGGTTCTTAAACATTTTTCATATCACCCTCGTGAGATTTATTCTTGATCAGTCCCAAGATGTCCTGTCATCTTGGAGAAGCTCTCAGAGTTTGAAGTTCTATTTCTACAAAAGAAATGAGCCAATCATGCCTCTCCAAGTCCCCCCGTCCCCCACCCCCCAGCTGGTGAGGAGACAGCTCTGAAGATGTTGGTACAGCCAAGAGAGGTGACAGCCAAATTTCTCCCCAGGCTCCTCCAGCATCTTTCACCCCAGCGTGCTCCCTCCCATACACTCAGTCTGTCCGTGCCGACTTCCACTCCTGAAGCTACAGCTCCCCACCCTCCCTGCTTGCAGACCCAGCCACTACAGTGTGGGCAGGCTTGGAGGAACTGGCAGAAATCACAGACCCTTAGAATATCAGAGCAGAAGGGACTTTAGAGACCATTCCATCCCGCAGCCACAGCGGTCCTGCATGGCAAAGCCTTGACGAACACACATGATGCGCAAGGCACTGCCTGAGGTTCTCTGCATGTTGCTTTACCTAATTCAGAAGCAACCGCCTGGCTTTGATTCCAGCTCTGCCACCTAGAGCCATATGGCCTCAGACAAATGCGACATCCTCTCTGTGCCTCTGTGTCCTCATCAGTAAAACACAGATGAGAGCTCTACCTTGTAGGGTCATTGTGCTGATGAAATAAGCTAATACAGTTATTCACAGTAGTGATGTTCTTTAAAGTTGCTGTGAACACTGACTTGGCGAATACTGAACCACTGCTCCTAGGGAATTACAGGAGGGAGAGGTTCTCGCGAACTGTCACATTTTCATCAACCAATCAATACATAACCTTGTTTGATGTGTGTTTCTGTTTAAAGACACTCTAGTTAATATACATTGTTGATTCATTAACACTGAACTCACAGCCAATAGCACTATAACTCATGCCTACATGAAACTTATGTAACACACGTATTTGCTCCTAAGGTGGTACATCACAGACTTCTTGCACTTAGGAACACTAGACAGCACCTCAGCCCTACACTTCAGGGCCATTTTGAACACTGAAATCACCAACAAAAAGCCAAATATGAGAAAAACATGGCATCAAATAAACCATAAGAAGAACAGTATGAGCCCTGGCCGGCGTGGCTCAGCCAGCTGGTTGGGCAGAGCATCGCCTCAGCTGACCTCAGCTAGGAACGCGCACGTCAGGCAGCTACATTGCTCAGGTCTCTGCCCATGTTCTGAATGACTGTAAGTACTGATGTTGGGGTTACAAATACATTTTAGCAAGTAGGCAAATCTCAAATACACATCCACAAATAATGAGGATCAGCTGTATATAGAAGACCCGTAGAACAGTGCTTTGATCAATAGTGTTACTTTGTAAGCTCTACACCACCTGCTGAGCTAGGCCTTGCTGTTCCCATTTTCTAGATGAGGGTAGTGGACCCAGGTCACAGAGCTGGTCAGTGGTGGTAGCAGGACTTGAACCCAGGTGCAGCCTGGCTTAACTATTTTCTGTGCTGCCTAGAACGCGGGACCCCTGCTCTGCCCATACGGCCTCTGCACAGGCACAAAGGCGCTGGCGGATATACACACAAGGCAGGCCCCGTGCACACGAACAGCATCCTCTGTGTTTATATGACAGCTTCCTTTCCCAAACCTCCTCAGCTCTGAGAGGCCTTCGCAGCAAGAGGTTTCGCAGCTTCCTGCCAAGGCCATGGCCTTCCTCCTGTTTGGAGGCACTCTTCCCATCCTTTCCTGCCCCTCAACTTCAGCACCTCCCACCCACACGAGCCACCAAGGTAGTCTGGCAAAAAGGCTTGGGGACCAGTAGCTGACTGTGGATCTTCTCGACTGGCCTTACCCATCTGAGAACAGAAGTCTCAGGAGAAAGAATGGCGAGGAGGCAGAGTGGCCCAACCCAGGGAGCACCCACAGGCTCCTCATGGTGCAGGCTGGGCAGACAGAGGCAGGTGTGAGGACATGACTGACGACTGACATGAGAACCGGCGTTGGGAGAGGCCCTGGTGCCCACATTCTACTAGGTCTTCAGTAAAGCCAGCGTCTGCCTGGACCAGACAGGTGGCCCTACCACCCTCCCAGCCCCAAGATTCTGAGTGGGTTTTATGTGCCCCCTGAACCCTAGGAAGATGTGCCATTGTGCAGCGGTTTGCATTTCTGTTTACAAGTTACCAGCAGTCAGTAAACCATGGCCTGCAGGCCAAATCCACCGGGAGCCTGTGTGTATATAGCTCACTAGCTAAAATGGTTTTTACATTTTTTAAGGGTTAAAGAAAGAGAGAGGGAGGAGGAGGAGGACAGGAACCCATGCGTCACCCACAAAGCCTAAAATGTTTACTTTTTGTAGGAAAATTCTGTCAGCCCATGACCCAGATTGACCTAGATGTGAAGGCTTGCACCCACCCATCTGTGACATTGGGTGTGTTATTTAACCTCTATATGTTCAATTTCCTCATCTGTAAAGTGGATGCACTAATGGCACCTATGTCCCAGGGCTATGAGAATCAAATCAGGTATAATCCTTGCCAAGCCCTCAACATAGAGCCCCCCGGGCTGCTGCACATGACAGAGTGCTGGCAGTTGGTGACTGTGGCGGTGGCAGTAGAAGCACAAAGTGTGTAGTAGGAAGACAAGGAAAAGGTCCCATCCTGACTGACCGACTGTCCCCATGTTACAGAGAAGTGGGGAAACTGAATCATGGGGGGTGACTCATCTGAGGTCACCAGATATAAATAGGATGCCACCAGGACAGCTTTCCACAGACTCGTGAAGGTCCTTGGCGCCTCCCACCCACGGCCCCTGTCCGTGTCTCCCATCCCCTGCTCTGCACAGTCCTGCCCACCGCCCTTCTGCACTTCTGTCTGGGTCCCTCTTTCACAGGACTTCACTCTTTTCAAAAACCTGATTGGCCCCCTCTGTTGTATCAGTTGTTTCATATCCTAGTGGTGTTCTCATTTCACAGGGAGCTCCTGGACCTCTGGATACCCAAAGGTATTTATCTCTAATTGTTTAATGTCAGCCACAGTGACAGGCATTAGGGCCTGCTGAAAATCACAGATGCTACTTCAAACCAAAGCATTCCTTCATTTCACCAGGTTACTCCCAACATCGGGACCGAAGCCTCTCAGATCCACTACGCGAATTCAGTCCGACCTGCTTTGCTCACACTCTGGAACAGATCTAAGCATGTGACTTGGCCACGGAGTTCAGCTCAACTCTGGGCCAGCTGGCCTTCCGAGGCCGCCCAGGCCCCCAGCCATCTCTCACCACCTCCTGGTGCTTGAGGGAGGCAGGATCTCCCAGGGGGCCTGTGAGAGGGCCCAGGCCACTTCCACCTTTTGAAATGACCAGTACATATGTTATAAAATGAAGAAGTGCCCAAGCAGGGTTACAAAACTTGTGATCTATGTTAAATATTTACATTGCAAAATTAACGCTTTCAGCCCCAAAATATAATGCAATCAAATGATGCTAATCTACAAAATAATTTCAGGATTTATAACAAATATTCGTATCTCCTGAACTCTTAGGCGAAGTGGCCCAGTGGTGAGTGAGATGGGAGTTTAAAGTTGAACAGCACGCGGCTTCTCTCAGTTCTGTTGGTGCGTCTCTGTGCCTGATGACAGCATCAGTTTACTGCAAGATAAAATCCATGGAAGTAAGACCCAAGCTAAGTAGTGAAGCTTCCCTTGCCTGGCTCTCCGGGGAGAACACCTAGATGGTTTTCCTCCTGCCAGGCCATGCTGAGTGGCTGCTCTCGCCCAAATCTTGGACCTGGACTCTCTTCTCCTCCATCAGGCTTGCCTCAAAGGCCACCAGCTTCTCCTCCTAACCAGGTGTACAATTCTTTTCTGTCCCAGGAGACCTGCCATCACCACACTTTGCCCTCTCTCCCCTCTCTCTGCTTCTGGGAGAGTCACCAGTTTCTTCTCCTAGTGCTCAAACAATAGCTTTTTTTTTTTAAGATTGAGTGGAAGGGAGGGAGGGAAGAGCTAGAGAGAGAGAAATAGCGATATGAGAGAGATACATTGATTAGTTGCCTTCCACACGACTCCGACCGGGGCTGGGGATGAAACCTGCAACCCAGGTACGTGCCCTTGACTGGGGATGAAACCCATGACCCTTTGGTCCCCAGGCCGTCGCTCCCACTAAGCCAAACTGCCAGGGCTCAAACAATAACTTGTAAGTACAGTATTAGAAAGGGAGAGAACTTGACTGTGGATCAACACTGCCTCAACCAGGTGATCAAGGTCAACATCAACAGTCACAGGTCATGTTGATACTATGTACCTTTGACATGTAATGATAACAGCACTATACCTCTGTGATCTTCCTACCCAGAACCCATAAACACAGCCTAATCATGAGAAAAACATCAGACAAATCCCAGTGAAAGAAAATTCTACAGAATTACTAACCAGTGCTCGTCAACATTGTCAAGGCCATCAAAAACAAGGAAAGTCTGAGAAACTGTTACAACCCAGAGGAGCCTGAGGAGAAATGACAATGAAATGTAATGTGGTATCCGGGATGGGATCCTGGAACAGAAAGGGACATTAGGTTAAAAAAGAAAGAAAGAAAGAAATCTGAATAAACTATGGGCTTTACTTAATAATACTAGATTGATATTGGTTCATTAATGATGTTGTATGTATCATACTAACGTAAGATGTCAATAATAGGGGAAACGGAGCACAGTGCATTCAGACACTCTTTGAACTATCTCTGCAAAACAGTTCTGAAAATCTAAAACTGTTCTAAAATAAAAGGCTTATTATTAAAAACCGACTCATGAATGAATGGGTCATTTCAGGCTTACCCACCTCCAAAGCACACAGTACATGGAGGGCAGTGTGGCGGAGTGGTGAAGAACATAGGCTTCTGCCCCAGACATGTGAGGTCTGAGACCTGGGTCTGCCACTAGCTGCGGATGTGTCCTTGGGCACATGACTGGACCTCTCTAAGCTTCGGTTTTCTTTCACATGAACGGGATGGGGGTGAGAACAATAGCATCTATTTCATGGAACTGTTGACAAGATTAGTGTGTAAAGCTCTTAAACAGTGCCTAAGTCAGAAAATAGTCACTGTGATATTCACATTTTGTGTGGCCAAGAGATAACATCTGAAAGGGAGGCTTGCCCATCATGGGGAGAGCTACGTGGTCAGAGGCCTTCCCACGCCCCTCAAATCATACCACGAAGATGGCTACCTCTTCCTGAGGAGGATGAAGTCCAGGAGAAGAGGAAGAAGGTGGTGTCTGGAGACCTTACTCAGGAGCCTCCTTGGAATGCCCGGGGGAAGTACAGGGTGTCGCTGTGACTACTATAAAGGCATCCTGGTCTCTGTGTTCATGACCGGGGCACTGGTGAGCACAATGGCCGGAAGAGCTACTCACAGCCTAGCAAAACAGACAAAGTCTGCCACCTCCCCTCACCACTCAGAAGAGCCAGTCATCAAATCCTGCTGAAGCATCCCCACCTCCACCAGGAATGCTGGACGCACCACCCCTAAAACGAACAGCTGCGTAGCCTGGGCCTCCAGCGTCCCCTCCAGCCAGGCCACAGCAAGGCTACCTCAGAGTGGCCAGAACAGTCTAGACAACCTGGTTTCCACCGAGCCCACACCTCAGTATTTATGGAGCACCGTCTGTGAGCAAGTCCCTGAGGTGCCCTTGCTTCCCTGGCAGATGGAGTAGAGGCTTGTGCTGGGCCTGAACTGGAAGTCACAAAACTGGGGTGTGAGTTCTGCCATGGTCGCCCATGCTGGACGGTTTTGAGCTAGTCAACTTGTCAGTGCCTCAGCTTCCTGGGAGAAATGGTGCCTGTCCGAAATATCTCACAGCCGGGGGGAATCCTGTGGATGAAGGTGGTGGTGAGCCCTTGCACCTTGCGAGCAGGACTTGCAAGGAAGGCAGCTTTGCAGCTCTGAATCTCTGCCTGTGAGGCAGCGAGTGACTCGGAAGGCATCTGCTACTCTCCAAGCACTTGCACACAGAACCCACGGATACTCACAGGGGAGAATCGAGCCTCTTTGAATGATGAGGAAACCGAGGCCCAAAGTCACCCAGCGGGTTGGTGAAAAAGCTGACCCTGGGAGCAGACTCCTCCTCCAGTGTCTCGTCATCATCTCGAAGAGACGAGCCTCATGTTGCTTTCAGCGGAGTCGGGGCACAGGATTCCTGAGTCTGCTCCTGGCCTCTAGCTTTATCCTTCACTCCTGTGACTCCATTTTCCTTATCTACAGTATGGGGAGCATACACATGAAGAGCATTCAATATGATTCAGGCTAAAGCTGCACCTGTGTGATGGAGCACCTGCTTTGTGTGAGGCACTTTAGCAATAACTGTGATACATTTTTTAAAAAGCCACAGTCCCTGCCTTCAAGGAGCGCATAATATAATAACAATAACAAATAAAATTTGAAGAGTACTTTGCAGTGTATCTTTCCTTTTCTCAGCTTCCTTCAGAATGATAAGCAGGTGTTCCTGGCCCTGTTTTCCCAGCAGGGCCTTGAGGTGGGAGGAGCTGGCCTAAGTGGAGAATTGTGGGGCGAATCTCATTACACTTTGCACCTGTCTCTAAAAACAAAAATGAATAAAACAAAAACGGAGCATAAGACAAAATCTGATGATGACTATTGTTCCATTTAGGACTCTCTCGGCTGCAAGTAACAACAAACAGAAAGAAACAAACCCGGAACCCAAACATGAGTTCACGTAAATAAAAAGTCTAACGGAAGGGCTAGCCTGACTTCTGGCATAGCCCAACTGGGGTTTACACTACCACAAAAAGCTGGTTTCTCTCCATTTCTGGGCTCAGCTTTGATCTCCTCCCCGAGCTGATGTCTTCTCAGGCCACGTGTGATGGCAAAACAGGGAGTGTGGTGCCTGGTTCAAGCTCATCCAGGAGGGAGCCCCTATCTCTTGCCCAGAAAACTCAGTTGAAGTCTCATTGGCTCTGGGTTTGAAGACAGACTGTGGCTTTGGCCAATAGGGCTGACTCACAGAGCTGGATCAATTCCACCCAACCACAAGGCCGGAGGTGGGGAAGGGGAGGTTCTTAGAGGAAATTTGAGATACTGTTTTACCCAAAGGGTGAATGGACACTAGATGGCCTGACTACCCACATGTGTAAAAGTGAATTATAAACTCTGTAATCTGCCTTTTCTGGATCCGGTGGCTTTGTCTCTGATTCTATGAACCTCCTCTCATTGGGTAACAATTTTGCCCTGTTAGTATCAAAACCACAACCTCCAAGGATACTATCCTAAGTGTTTTCAAGATAGGAGAGGTTAAGTAAAAACATCACGGTCCTGAAATATCAGATTTTATAGCTTGTTATGGGCAATTGTTGACCGATACTTTCTGTCTTCTAAGCAGGGTGCTGGGGGCGGGGTCCATCTTTCCCTTCTGCTCACTTCCCCATCTACCCAATATCACCAAAACTTGACAGATCTAATTCAGAAATGCCTCTCAGTTCTGGTCCCTTCTCTCCATCCCAACTGCCACTTCTGCGATGCCACCCATCAACCCTCTCCCGGACTTACAACCATGTCTTAACCAGCACCCCTGCTTCCATCTCTCCCCACTCAGTCTACATCATCGCCAGGCTATTTCCCCCCCTAAATGCAGTCTAAGCCGCACCCCGACTGCATCAGGCAGGCTTCCAGAGAGAAGCAGAGGGAACACCTTCAGCGGTTTTCTAAAGAGAGATTAATGCAGCGCTAAGTGACCCGACAAGGGGTAGAGAAGCATCCAGGGACTAGCAGGACAGGAAGACTCTACCTCCCTAGGTCCAAGGGGCAAAGAGAGGAAGACTTGTCACCATAGTCAAGCAGAGCTAAAGTCACAGGAAGGGACGCCTGGCAGAAGCTGTAGCCACAAAAGGACCACTGGCTGGAATGTGACGGGGGTAGGGCTGGGGAACAAATGTCCTCCAACCAGAGGTGCAGAGAGCCTGGGTGAGGCAGTGTATGGAGGTCAGAGGAGGGTAGAGAATGGGTGGCTGACAGGGAGGAGGCAAACAGAAAATAACCAGTACACACACACACACACACACACACACCGTGAAGCCTACATTTACTCCTCTTGCTCTCAGGAGCAAGCCCATGTTCTCAAGGCACTCTGGCCACACTCTCTCCCTATGACCTTAGGTCCCATTAGTTGCCTCCATACTCAAGGCCATTACCCCAGACTGATGTAGTCCTTTCACAACTTCCCATCTTGCCAGGTGCTAGTCCTACAGCTTATTTTATGCTTTCCCCATTCCGCACCCCCTCCCCTTCTCTAAATGTCAAACTCCTGTTCACCCTTCAAGGCCTTTCTCTGATGGCACCTCCTTCGTGGAGCCCACACTCAGAGTGTCTTCTCTGTCCCCACTGTCATCTACACAGACGCCATCAGAGCCGCCATGGCCTTGTTCTAGGACAGTTTTCTTGTCTGTCTCCCTGTCCAGACTGTGAGCTTCTTGAGGCTGGGCATTAGGTCTCCATCCTTGGCCTAAGCACAGTATCAGGCACGCAGTCGGGACATAAATATTCATTAAATCTGTGCTAAAACATGAGGAAAAGTCTTTTGTTTCCTTCTAATCTTCCCCTATTTTTTTGCTCCCACAACTCAGAAACAGGAGAGAGCAGAAATAAAGAGAGAGAGAAATGTGTACCCCAATATCTACCCTGTACTTTTCTCTCCCAGTCTAGTTCCAGGCTCTGCCTTACTTAATATGGGGAACCTTTCTTCATGGTCTTTTCATTACTGAACAAAAGGCTGGGTTTGGGTTGAGAGGATCTAAGGAAAAGGCTTTATCTACTGGGCCCCTGCCCCACCCCCAAAGCATCAGTGATACCTGAGTAGCTTCTGCAGGACTTTCTGCAATAGCACCCACCCCACCCGGGAGAGGCCCCAGCCAGCTTGCATGGTCACTAGGGGGACTCTACTGCCCCTGCTTATTATAGTCACAGACATTTTGTCAAAGCATCTCTGGCAAGGCCCAGGGGCACAAGACTCACTCCTTCCTCTTTCCTTCATGTATTCATTCATTCATTGAGTGCCTCCAGAGAGCCAAGCGCTGAGGACACAGCAGTGAATGAGCACAGAAACTCCCTGGCTTCCTGAACCTATAGTCCACTGGGGGAGACAGATACTGAACAAGTAATAGTAGTATGATGAGCCCGTAGAAAAGGAGAGAAGGGGAAGGAGACAGGGAAGGAAGGAGCAACCAAGAGAACAAATGAAATAAAAGAAGGCCCAAAGCAGAAGAGTCATCATAAATCAGCTCCCCTCTTCTAGCCTGAATTCCAGAAATCAAAGGACCTAGAGAGGAAGCATTAATGAGCCGGGAGAGGTATTGTACAACGGTAAACCCCCTCCCATCATCTGCGGGTTTGCATCTATCATTTCATTTACCTGCAGTCAATCACAGTACAAAAATATTAAATTCCCCCAACCACCGACACCGTCATGGCTCAGTGATCCAGGCTCACCCCAAGCAGATGGTCTTCCTTCTGACTGTCATCAGAAGGTCAATAGTAGCCGAATGCTACATCACAGTGCCTACGTCATTCACCTCACTTCATCTCAGCACACAGGCATTGCATCCACTCACATTATCACAAGAAGGGTGAGTACAGTACAAATAGGTAACTTCAAAGGGAGAGAGACCACATTCACATAACTTTTCATTACAGTATATTGTTGTAATTGTTCTATTTTATTATTAGTTCTTGTTGTTAGTCTCTTACTGTTGCCTAATTTATAAATTAAAATTTATCATAGGTATGTATGGGACAAAACATAGTATATATAGAGTTTAGTACTATCTTGTGGTTTCAGGCTTCCACTGTGGGTCTTGGAACATTTCCCCATAGATAAGGGAGGACTACTGTATTCATTTCATGGGGCTTCTATAACAAAGTACCACAGACGGGGGTGGGGGGTGTTAAGTAACAGAAATGTATCGTCTCACAGTTCTGGAGGCCAGAAGTCTGACGTCAAGGGGTCAGCAGGGTGGGTTCCTTCTGAGAAGTGTAGGGAGAAAAGTCTCATGCCTCTCCCCTAGCCTACACTGGTTTGCTGGCAATCATCGGTGCTACTTGGCTTGTAGATGGCATTCTCTCTGTGTATTCACAGTGCCTTCCCTTTGTACCTGTCTGTTTCTCTTCACATGGCATCTGTGTGTGTTAAAATACACCTAACCAAAAAAGTACCATTTCAATCATTTTAGGTATAGAGTTCAATGGCTTTACACACATACACAACGCTGAGCAGTCATCACCTCCACCCGACTCCAGAACTTGTTATCATCCCAAACTGAACTCTGTGCCCCTTAAACACCAGCTCCTGGTTCCCCTCCCCTTCTAGCCCCTGGTAACCACTATTCTGCTTTCCGTCTCTATGAATATGACTATTCGAAGTACCTCATACGTGGAATTATACAATATTTGTTTTTTTGTGTCTGACTTATTGCACTTAGCAAATGTCTTCAAAATGTATCCATATTTGCATGGGGAGCTTTCTCTAAGGACACCATCATGTTGGATTAGGGCCCACTCTGCTCCAGTATGGCCTTATTTTAACTTGACTAATTAGGTCTGCAATAGCCCTATTTTCCATTGCTCTCACATTCTGAGGTATTGAGGGGTTAGGACCTCAACATATGAGTTTGGGGGGGACACAATTCAACCTGGAACAGATATGCACTGACCAAGACAGAGACAGGAGATACAGAAAGGGCAGCTCTGGTGGGCAGAATGGGAGGGATGAATGAGCACGTCTTTGTTTTGTTGACCCCCTAACCCTGCTGTACTCCTGGC
The DNA here is from genome assembly GCA_030848825.1 of Tadarida brasiliensis. Taxonomy (NCBI): domain Eukaryota; kingdom Metazoa; phylum Chordata; class Mammalia; order Chiroptera; family Molossidae; genus Tadarida; species Tadarida brasiliensis. Next base: position 23,946,567 of record CM061263.1, read on the forward strand.
AGGAACACTTCTCTGGCACATTTCCCCAGCCTGGATGACTCACTGGACAGGAAGGGAAGGGCGGGAAGGCTGGCTGCTGAGCCAGAGACCCCTGACCTCTAACCAGGCCTAGCATGGCCTCTTGGGGAGCCCCTGCACACCAGCTCTCCCCACTCTTTGTATCCTGCCTGACTAGCAGGTGGCCACTCAGCCCTCAGAGGGAGGTCAAGTGGGCCCCACTCTCTGTTGACAATGCCCTTATCCAGGGGCCCAGCTGTCCTGGCTGAGAGGCTTCCGCTGCAAGTCATTCATCCATCCTCGCATATGAGCACTCGCTTCCCTTTCAACAAATAAAAATTAACACTCACTGTGGGCCCAGGCTACAGGCCCTGGAGATACAACAGCAAACAAAAGGAGCAGTCATGTCCCCATGAAGTGTACATTCAAGTGGAAGGAGACAAAGACCAAAAAATCAACGTTCACGGCCCGGCCGGTGTGGCTCAGCAGTTGAGCGTCGACCCACGCACCAAGAAGTCGCCAGTTCAATTCCTAGTCAGGGCACATGCCCAGGTTGTGGGCTAAATCCCCAGTGGGGGGCATGCAGGAGGCAGCCAATTGGTGTTCTCTCTCATCGATATTTCTCTCTCTCTCTCCCTCTCCCTTCCTATCTCTCTAAAATCAATAAAGAAAAAAATAAAAATAAAAAAATCAATGTTCACCATGTCAGGTGGCGGTACGGGCGACAGAGGGAGCAAAGCAGGGGAAGGGGCTAAGGAACGCGGTAGGTGGGCTGGGCTATGTCATATGTAAAGTTGAGAAGCCATCAATAAGGGTAGGTGTTTTCATTGGAGCAAAGGTCCCAAAGAAAGAAGAATCCTGGGGGAGAGGGACCAAGCTGAGAACTGCAGGTGCCCAGACCAGAGAGGGGGTGCGCCTGTTTATTTCAAGAAACATCCAAGAGTCCAGGTATGTGTATGGCGGAGGAGGGAGACCCTAAGGAATCTGAGCTTTATCCTGAGGAACTGGGGATTAAAAAAAAAAATGAGACCAAAATGTCCCATGCCCTCAAGGAACTTCTAGTCTAGGCTTAGAAGTGGAGCAGTTCCCAGAAGGAACTACCAGTGGAATTCATGCCAAAGGTGCTTGGAACCCAGCTGACCTCAAAAGAAGTGAATGTACTCATACTTCCAGTCCTGGGGAAACACTGCATGTCTCAGTTTAGAAGCCTGGGTTTCTGTGTCAGGCTTATTGACTTACGACCCTTTGTCCCAAAAGGAGTTGTTTGTTTATCTTAAATTTAAATTGGGAGGGAAGATGTAGTAATCTCTTGGTTAACCACTTTAGCCTTGAATAATGGACTGATCCAGCCACAGCCAACCCTATGTCACAGAAGGGAGGATACAGTGTGTGTGTGTGTGTGTGTGTGTGTGTGTGTGTGTGTGTGTGTGTGTGCACGTGCAAGGAGGTGCATAGACACACCCTCCCCAGCTGGCCTTGCAGACCAAGAAGCCGATAATGTCTCCCTCCCACCATCTTCCCTGCTTCCCTTCAGCTGTTGACTTTCCTGGAACTGTTCCTCTCTGCTGGAGGGAAGGACAGGGGGTAGGTATAGGAGATGAGAACAGCAAGTTCCTGCTTGTAAAAAAGAAATGAAAACACCTGCCTTTCAGGATCCTGGTGAGCCCTTTGGAGAGTGTTTGTGGCAGAAATGTATATACAAGCAACTGGGGTGGGGGGAGGGTGTGGTGGAAATGTAAGCAGAGCCCATGTAGATGCTGTGATCTGAGCCCATTTCTGTGGCTCTAAGGATCTGGGAAAACAAGCTGCAGATCTGGACAAGTTCATGCGGAGAGGGGTGCAGTGCGATGGACAGAGCCAGAGCTAAAAATAAGGCAGTTTCCGTGCAGAGCAAAAGCGTAGCATCTGTGGGTTTGTGGGGGGGGGGGGGGAGAGCAGAGTCCCAGCCCAACACCAGGCATAGTGAGGCCAGAGAAGCAAGGAGGGGTGGCTGTGCCTTGGTCTTCAGCAGTGAGAGAGGACTGTACTTCCTCCAAAGAGGAGAGAGGGTGTCCCAGCTGGGAAGCCAAAGTAGAAAGGCCTGAAGTTGGGCAGGGAAGGACTGAAGACTAAGACTGTCCTGTACTCCCAGGATAGAGGGGGGCAGCCTCCAAGAAGCAGCTGAGGACCTCAGAGGTAGGGCCCTGAGCAAGAGGGCAGGGAAGCAGGATGTGTTGAGGGTTCACCATGTGCGGGGCGAACACTCAGTGCAAAGGGTCTCACAACAACCCTGAGAGGTAGGTGTTTTCATTCCTTCTTTACAGATTTTGAAAACAGGATTCAGAAAAGACTTACATCATCTCTGGGCCACCAGACCAAGTTAAGTGGCAGAGCTGGGACTGGACCCCACATTTCTGTCCCCCACGTCTATACTCCTGCCACCCCTCACTCATCGAAAAGGCAGAAAGGCTGCCACTGGGAAGGGAAAGCATCCATGTGGCCCCAGAGGGCAGAACAAAGACAGGGGTGGGCTGGGGCGGAACCTTTCTAATAACCAGAACTACCTAATAGTAGAGTGTCTGGCTTTAGGAGGGGGTGAGCTCATGCAGAGCTGGCTGTTGGGGACATTGAGGGGATCCTGGAGGTCCCCATCACTCTGAGAGGCTATGCTGTGTGGTAGCAGCATAAGAGACTGCCAGGGTCCAGCTGTACCCTTGACACGCCCTTAGCACAGCAAGGAGGGAACCTCAACTTCAGAAGGAGTGAGAGAGCAGTCTCTTGGGAGCTGCCTATTAATGAATCAATCACTCAGACGGTATGCCATCCTCAACACCCAGTGCAGAGACAGCTGAGCAGAGCTCCGCCCTCACTCTGTCGACCACTGTCCAGGGAAGTGGGGCTCGAACACAAAAGGAAACAGGCTTGAAAGATAAGAGGGGGTGTTTGCTGCAGAAACAAGGGCTGATGGAAAGCCCATGTGACCTGGAGAACCCAGGGAAAGTTCTTTGTTATGATAATAATAATGTTAGTAGTAGTATTAACAGATGTCATTTCTTTTTTTTAATATGTCTTTATTGATTATTTTTAGAGAGAGAGGGAGAGATAGAAACATCGATGTGAGATAGAAACATTCATTGACTGCCTCCTGCACGCCCCCTACTGGGGATCGAGCCTGCAACCCGGGCATGTGCCCCGACTGGAAATCGAACCAGGACCTCTCAGTCCATAGGCCAATGCTCAATCCACTGAGCCACACCGGCCGAGCTGTCATTTATTTTTGAGCATTCACTATATGCCAAAACTGTGCTCAATGTTTTGTAAGCATTGTATGGTTTAATCCTCAGAGCAACCCTATGAGACAGGTGCTCTTATTGACTTTTTACAATCAAGGAGACAGGCTCAGAGAAGTAACATAAGTCACCCAAAATTGCACAGCTAATATGTGGCAGAGCCAGGACTCAAGCCCAGATATGTCAGGCTCCAGACCCTGTGTATAATTGAGGAACTAATGCTTCTGCAATCTCTGGCCCGATACAGAAATGTCTCCAAGATATAATGTGGTCAGTTTCCATTGCAGCTGTAACAAATTACCACAAGCCTGAACATACTCATTTATTACATTACATTTCTGTAGGTCAGAGGTCTGACACATGCGTCTCACCGGGCTAAAGTCAATGTGTCTGCAAGACTGCCTTCCTTCCTGGAGGCTCTGGGGGAAATGCGTTTCCTTGCCTTTTCAGCTCCTAGAAGCTGTCCTGTGCCGTGGCTTGTGGCCCCTTCCTTCAGCTTCAAAGCCGGCACTGTCTTGTCTCTCTGACGTTTTGTCATACCTCCCTCTAACTACAGCCAGGTAAGGCTCTCTGATCTTTAAGGATCCACTTGATGAGTCTGGGTCCACCTGGAACTCAGGGTGCTCTCCCCATCTTAAATCCTTACCATAATCACATCTGCAGAGTCCCTCTGGCTACATAAAGTAACATTCACACATTCCGGGGATTCGGGTGTGTATTTATTCTCACTTTTTGGGAAGAGGCTGAAAAATGTCAAACAAATCCCAGATATCATATCATTCTAGCCATAAAAAAAAATTCAGTATGTATCTCTAAGAGATAGGGTTTTTGTTTTTGTTTTTTAAATACATCACAATGCCATCATCACATCTAATAAAATTAGCAATATTTCCTTAATACCATCTAATGCTTAGTCCATATTTAAATTCCCCTGGTTGCCTACACAACTCTTTTTTTAATAAGCGGTCTACCTGAATCAGGACCCAAACACGACCCACACGTTGCACTTGGTTGCTATGTCTCCTAATTTCTCTTAATCTATAACAATTTCCAGGAGGGACATTTTCCCTTTAAACTATTTTTATATCTTTATTTTCAATCATGTAAATGAATGATCTACATAAAAATTAAATGCAAGGAAAATGCATGGAGAGTTAGCCTTCCCAAGGTCCCCAAAGGGTGCGGAGTGAGGGAAAGCACCCCAAGCAGTGGTGACTCAGGGCAGGGAGGACAGTGGTGGTGGAAAGGTCCCACCAAGCTCCAGGTGGTGGACGGAGCCGGGCAGCCAGGGGCTGGCATTCCTGGGGGTTTCCCGGCCTGCAGGGCAGAGTTGGGTGAAAGGGTGGTGGGGACACCAGCGACCATCTAGCCTGGAGCCGCCTGAGGAAAGTCCCCAAAGCCAAGGATGATGTTATCATTCTAAATGAGCAAGGCAGTAAGAACCACAGGAAACCCACCACCCACCAAATGGAGCCCAGTGTCACACCAAAGCATACCCACACTGAACAAGAGAAGAAAGTGGGGACCGATAAACATGAAGGACAGAGGGAGCCAGCGACACCAGAAGTCAGGAGACCTGCGTTCTGGTTCTAGCTCTGCCTCCAGCCGCCGGCACTGTCCCATGAAGGCCACCTGTGGACACATTCGCTTCAGAAACCATGGCTGGCCCAGCCGGTGTGGCTCAGTGATTGAGCGTCGACCCATGCACCAAGAGGCCGCCAGTTCGAGTCCCATCATGCAGGGAGGCGGCCAATCGATGTTCTCTCTCGTCGATGTTTCTGTCTCTCTCCCTCTCCCTTCCTCCCTCTCTCTAAAATCAATAAAGAAAAAAAAAATTTTTTTAAAGAAACCGTGGCTGGAAAGGGGTGGAATGAGTAATAATACATATCAGTATTTGCTTGAATTTGCATATAGAAGGGTACATAAAAACCAAGTGACAGTCCAATGAGATCCCGAGTGGGGGGGAGTGGCAATCCACCCCACTTAATATTGCTGACAGCCAGATCCCCAAACCCCGCTCCTACCCAGTTCCCCACATTGTCCCTGACCTAAAAGACGGTTTGCTGCAAGCTGGATAGGAGTTCGCTGGGAACAGGAGAGTTACTGTAGACAAAGGGAATGCCAGGGTCAAAGGCAGAGAGACAGTAACGAGTCCAGTGAGCTCAGAGAATGACAAGGAATACGAAGTGGGATCTTGGACTGGATTCTGGAACAGGAAAAGGACATCAGTGGGAAACGCTGGTGAAATCTGAATACAATCTGCAGTTTAGTTAGCAGTACTGTCCCAATGTTAACGTCCTAGTTTTGATAAAGAAACCATGCTTCTGTGAGATCTTAAATTTAGGGGGAAGATGTATGGTCTTTGCAACTTTTCTGTAAAACTAAAATTATTCCAAAATAAAGAAGTGATTAAGAAAGAAGAAAAATAGTGCAAAATGGCTACAGCATTTCAGGAGCCAGAAGCAGGGAAACGGGTGACAGACGTCAGCAGAGTTCAGATTACCAGGGGCTTCCCGTGCCATGAAATGGGGTCCAGACTTCACCTATCTGCAGGCACATTCTCCCTCTCTCTCTGAACCCTCCTCATGGGCCCCCAGTGGACAACAGAGACAGCTTCTTACCTTCAGGTCATCTTAACTACATTTCACCTGTCAATATCTGCCTGAACCCACACAAGTTCCCAGGTCTCACACAGACACACACACACACACACACACACACACACACACACACACACTGCCCGTCTAGGAGGAGCCTCTGTCCAGCCTTTGATCCTCCTCCTGAATCCAGATTCACCACCAGAGCAGAAAGCAGTAGCCACCCCCACCCCACATGGCCCTTCAGTTTCCCCATTTGAAAAATGGAGATAATAAGACTATCAACCTCATAGGGTTGTTAGCAGATTAAACGAATTTATCTGTAGCAGAGCAGCATCTGGCATATCGTATGTATCTATGCAAGTGTCAACTCTTTGGACTTATTTTTTCATTAAGTGTCTATAGAACACCTACTATGGATGATGCTAGAGGAACTAATCATCTAGTTGGGGAAATTTTTTTTTTAAAGATGCATGAAATGTGAAATTACTATGCAGGAAAAGATCTGATCAGAGTCTAGTGGGTGATTAAGAAAGAAAGTGCTCCAGGAGTGCAGAGAGGGAGGGTCAGAGTGGGCGGGGAGGACCGGGGTGCTGGGGAAAGCCGGGACAGAGCTGGCCTGAAAGAAGGGGAGTTCCGCTGCACACTGGAGAGAAGAGAGGAGGGTGGGCCAGGGGCTGGGCTGAGGAGAGGAGAGGGAACCAAGTTGTAAATACAGCTGACCCTTGAACAATATGGGGTTGGGGCGCCAACCCCCTGCAGTCAAAAATCTGAGTATAACCTTTGACTCCGTGAAAACTTAACTACAGCTGTCCCTCAGTAGCCGAGGGGGTTGGGTTCCAGGATTCTCCACTGGACACCAAAACCTCAGCCGCTCAAATTCCTGTAAACAATAACATTAACAGAGCCAGAGGAACTGCCCTGGGCGTTTTATACCTCAGACCCTTGGAATGTTAAAGACAGGGCAAAAAACGTTTTGGACTGGGCCTAAGCAACCTTGTTTTGGGGAGGGGGGGAGGGGACTATTTGCAAACATAACAAGAAAGCAGTTATTATGACTACTGGAAAGTTAAAAACATTGTTTAGAATTAACATCTCTATATTATCTTATCTGCACCAAAAGAAATGCCTTCTTTCTATTGATGTCATGGTCCCCTTCCCCTTCTCATACATACCCATTGCCTTCAGTGTGGCCCAAACAGCTATTCTTATTGTTCTCCATAAATGCTTGTTACCTCTCACTTTGAAAGTCCTTTTTATTTTTAGGTTAACATCCATTATACAAAATGACATAGAACGTCATCCCTCCACAGCCGTGGACTCCCCACCACAAATTGAAAACACTGTTTTTGATCCATAGTTGGTTGAATCCGCGGATGCAAAACCCAAGGATACAGAAGGCCGACTGCATATTTACTGGAAAAAAATTCACATGTAAATGGACCTGAGCAGTTCAAGCCCATGTTGTTCAAGGGTCGGTGGTACAGGTTAAGACGGGAGAGCAGAGGCCTTTAGGATGACCTCAGAATTAGGATTTCGTACATTCCACAGGTCATTGTGTGCTCCCTGTGCTTCAGGGGCCGCTCAGGGCACTTGGGCAGCCGGTAAATAGTACACCACTAAGAAAATTCTCCCCTCTGTTAGAAAGTGGTAAGTGCTATGGAAACAATTTAGAAGTAAAAAGAGCTGGGAGGATTTTGAGCACGTAAAATGAGTAGACAAGAGCTAAGAAAAGCTCTAAGAGTTATGGCAAAAGGATGATATTATGGATGAAAAAGGGGGGGGTTCTCTGGAAAATAAGGTGAGGTTATCATAAATTCCTAACTGAGCAGGTCATGGTGGGTAGTAAAAACCTCAGGCACATAAAAGAGGTTTTTTGGTGTTTTTTTTAAATCCTTGCCCAAGGATATTTTCTCAAGTATCTTCAGATAGAATGGGAGGGGGAGAGACCCCTGGGGACGAACCGCAATGAAAGTATGTGCCCTCAGCCGGAATCGAACCCGCAACTCTTTGGTCCGTGGGCTGAGGCTCTAACGCTGAGCCAAACCGGCCAGGGAAAAAGAGGTTTATCTTTGTCTTATGCAAGTTCTGTCCATTGTTTCTGTGCATCTAGGTTAACACACCTTTGAAATAACCCTCCCGCCCAAAAAAAAACACATAATCTTTTAACTCTCCTGTAATTCAGACCCCACCTTGCTTCTCCCACCTCCATGTAACCTTCCTTACAGTCCCTCTTTAGTTCCAAACGCATAAAAGAAGCGGTAAACTATTATTCAAGGGAACATGTCTCTCAGTCTCTTGTGACCTTGCTTCCAGGCGTATCCTCTTTTTGGCTCAAATAAATTTTTATTAAAATTCTCTATGTGTTTCTCACATCAACAACATTAAATATTAGTTACTTACAACACCTCCCTGCCCCCAGTCTTCTAAAGAAAACAGACCCTAAAAGAACTATGATTTGTTTTGCTAAACTGAGGGGGTAGGAGGTGAAGGGTATAATCTGAAAATGCCAAGTGGACAGGAGCACGAGGGCCAGGCGGCGGGCAGGGGGCTGGGCTGGGGGCGGAGACAAGGCCAGAGTGGCTGCCACAGAATAAAAGTTAGAAAAGTTAGATGTTCTAAAAGGAATTTCAGAACAGTGTTCTCCAGCATGGGAGCTGCCATGCCTCATCCACCTCTCCATGAACTCTTCATAAACTCCACACTGTACATTAGTGTTCTCCATGCTGATTATATGGGCATTGAATGCTGTTGGGGGAAAGCCCCAAAAGTCTAAATTCAGGATTGATTCTGAAGAACTGACACGTAGCCTTATTCAAATTCATAAGAGCTTTAATAGGAGAAACTTACATGGGCAAGGCAGCTGCTGGCTCCCAGTGGTGGTTGGCCAAGAATAAATCCACGCCCCTCCCAGGATAGGGTCTCTTGTTTATAGGGGGCTAACAGTAAAAGCATGCGGTGGGTAGTCACGTAGACCACCGTAAAGAATAATGCATTTCTGCCCTGGCTGGTTTGGCTCAGCGGTAGCCTGTCGGCCCGCAGACCAATGAGTCGCGAGTTCGACTCCAGTCAAGGGCACGTACCTCGGTTGGGGTTTGTCCCCAGCCCTGGTCAGGTCCTGCGGGAGGCAACCAATCGATGTGGCTCTATCACATAGATGTTTCGCGCTCTCTCTCTCTCTCTCCCTCCCTCCCACTCTATCTGATAATAAGTAGAAAAATATCCTCAGGTGAGGAATTAAAAAAAAAAGAACAATGCATTTCTAAGTTAACAGATAACGTCAGGCAGTTATCCACATTCTATACATTCATTAACCTCCTTCCTGGGGCCTGTGTTTTACCTTTGGGTGGCATTTGGCTTTCTGGGTAGTCAGCCAAACCAGTAGCTACAGAGAGTTAAACAGTCACAGAAGGTGAAACAGGGACCACCATTTCCCAGATGTCTTCACTGCTGGAGGCATACTGCATCTCTGAGCTCCCCTACAAATGCAATGAAAGAAGTGATGAGTGAGAGCAGAGCAGCCCAAGTCCAATGCCATGACTGAGACAATCTTGTGGTGTGTGCAGATTGGACAGGTGAATGACAGGGAGGCCAGAGGAAGGGTAGGACAATTGTTTGAGCTGAGGAAGAGTTTCAGAGACATGGATGGTCCCCATTGTGGGTGGTGGCAGGAGGAATGAAAACTGAGAACCCAACATGGGGCTGGAAACAGAAGACCTGAGATCTGATCTTTTTTTTTTTTTTGAAATCTGATCTTTACTCTGTCATTAAATCACTGCCTCCTGCTTCCTTATCTTTATATTTTTTAATTTATCTTTATTGTTAAAAGTATTACAGATGTCCCTCCTTTTTTTTCCCATTGACCCCCTCCTCCCCACTCCCATCCCCCTCCTGCCTTCCCCACACTATTGTCTGTGTCCATTGGTTATGCATATATGCATGTTATCTCTTCCCATCCCTCCCCCCCCCCAGGTTCATCAGTCTAACAACCAATTTGTACTCCTTAATCCCTTCACCTTTTTGCCCATCCCCCCCAACTCCCTCCCATCTGGCAACCAACAAAAAGTTCTCTGTATTTATAAGTCTGTTTCTGTTCTGCTTATTCATTTTTTTGTTTTTTTATTTTTTGGTAGATTCAATTGTTGATAGACTTATATTTATTGCCAATTTATTGTTCATAGTTTTGACCTTCTTCAAGAAGACCCTTCAGCATTTCATATAATATTGGTTTGGTGGTGATCAACTCCTTTAGTTTTTTCTTGACTGGGAAGCTCTTTATATGGCCATCGATTCTAATGATAGCTTTGCAGGATAGAGTAATCTCGGTTGTAGGTTCTTGCTTTTCATCACTTTGAATATTTCTTGCCACTCCCTTCTGGTCTGCAAAGATTCTTTTGAGAAATCAGCCGACGGTCCTATGGAAGCTCCCTTGTAGGTGACCAACTGCTTTTCTCTTGCTGCTTTTAAGATCCCTTGATGTGTCTTGGTGTGGGCCTCTTTGGGTTCATCTTGTTTGGGACTCTCTGTGCTTCCTGGACTTGTATGTCTGTTTTCTCCACCAAGTTAGGGAAGTCTTCTGTGCTTTTTCAAGTAGGTTTTCAATTTCTTGCTCTCTCTCTTCTCCTTCTGGCACCTCCATGATGCAAATGATGGTATGCTTGAAGTTGTCCCAAAGGCTCCTTACATTGTCCTCATTTTTTTTGGATTCTTTTTTCATTTTGCTGTTCCGATTGGGTGTTTTTTGCTTCCTTATGCTGCAAGTCAATGGTTTGCTTCTTGGCTTTACCTACTCTACTATTGATTCCCTGTAAATTATTCTTTATTTCAGTTAATGCCTCCTTCATTTCTGACTGGTCCTTTTTTATGCTCTTGAGGCCCTCACTAAGTTCATTGAGCATCCTTATAACCAGTATTTGAACACTGCATCTGTTAGATTGTTTATCTTCATTTCATTTAGATCTTTTCCTGGAGTTCTGTTCTTTCCTTTCATTTAGGACATGTTTCTTTGTCTCCTTGTTTTGGCTGCTTCCCTGTGTTTGTTTCTATGTATTAGGTAGAGTTGCTATGTCTCCTAGGCTTCATAGGGTGGCCTATTGTTGTAGGTGTCCTATAGGATCTAGTGGCACAGCCTCCCTGATCACCCAGCTAGACCCTCGAGGTGCACCCCTAGTGTGTGGACTGTATGCTCTTCTGTTGTAATTGAGTCTTGATTGCTATTGACACATCAATGGGAGGGATTTACTCAGGCTGATCAGCTGCAAGGACTGGCTGTGCCCACTGACCACTGGCCTCTGACTACCTTGGAGGATCAGCTGTGCAGGGGCCCACCACTCAGAGCAAGACTTACTTCAGCAGGGCTCTGGTATCCACAGAGTCCACTCATTTAGTATGTCACTTGTGGAGGTGGTTGGGTGGTGGTGCTTCCATATGGTCTGAAGTTGTAAAATGGGTGTGCTGGCTCTGGGGCAAGATCAGCCACTGCCTGTGTTCTACCCGGGACCACCAGGCATAAGCGACAAAGCAATCTGCAGATGGTTGCAGGGCACATACAAGAATCAACCAATGGCCCTGGCCAGTTTGGCTCAGTGGTTGGAGCGTCGGCCTGCGGAAACAGAGAGTCCCGGGTTCGGTTCCCGCTAGAGGTATGTACCAAAAAAACCAAAAAAAATAAAAATAAAAAATAAGAATCAACCAATGAATGCATAAATAAATGGAACAACAAATTGATATTTTTCTCTCTCTTTCTCTTTTCCTCTCTCTCTCTCTCTCGCTCTCTCTTCCTTCCTCTCTCTCTCTAAAATAAATAAAAATTTTTTTAAAGAAATGAATCAAGTGCAATTGTACTCTAGGGAGTGCACCAGAGACACTGAGGGAGAAGTGTCTGGAAAGAAGGGATGGTCAGCAGGGTCAAATGCTACAGCAGCATCAAGGAGAAAACAAGCCTCCAAATGGCTACTCCTGTGGTGACTGGGAGGGCCTCAGTGGCCTGTGAGAATGTGGGTCCTGCCTGTTGCCTCCCACAACTGCAGCGATGAGCAATCCCAGGGAAAAGAGGGGTAAGGGATCATAAGGCCCCTGCATGTTCAAATATTACCACCAGGGGGAGCACAAGAGCCGAGTGGACCCTCTTCCTAAACCAGGGTTTTTTCCCAGAAACAGGATGCCCTGAGGAAAGAGAGGGAAAGTTTTCCCACTCCAGCACCACAAAGCCTGGAAGGCCTCCTGTCTCCATGTGATCTCTGACTCAGGGGCTTACACAGATTTTCCCCTTCCAGCTAAAGCAAACCATATTTTTGCCATCTCTCCTTTTCCGTGTTGCCTGTAGAACTAAACAGCCTTTAACAAACATACTTTAGCCCTCAGGCTTATTGCACTGTAGAATGTCAGAATGGAGAGAACATCTAATCCAAAATGCTCATGGCACAGGTAAGGAGACTGAGGCCCAGAGAGAGCAAGTGACTTATCCAAAACAAACTAAAGGGTCCCACCAAGAACACAGCTCAGGTCTCCTCACTCACACTTTAAGGACCCCTTGGATTGTATATAATGTGGCATTTAACTATAGCCCCTGCCCAGCTGTTTCTTTAATGTAAATAATAATAGTAATAGTAACAACAGCAACATCCTTGAGCATTTCTGGGGCAGGCACTGTATTAAGCCCTGCTGTGGATTACCTTATTCAGTAATCATAATTACCCTGAGAAGTAGTTTCTATTATAAGCTTAAATATTTACTAAATTCCTCCCAACTGTGCTTTTAATGAGGGGAGGGATTAGAATATAAAAAGATAAAATATTTTCTTTCCTTAGACCTGTTCTTCCAAGATGGGTGAACTCTGACTGTCTAGCACAATGGAACATTGTCTACTTTTCTACCACCCACGTGCCTCACATACTTCCATGCCCCAGCCACCCTCGGTGAACAATGGATTGGGTAAAGCATTACCAAAATTCCTCTGTTTGGCTGCTCTTGGCATTAGGCAGCCTTTAAGGGAACCCCGTTTCCCTGCTCCTTCTTCCTTCTCCTTTGTTCCGAGTCTCACCCACTGTTGGTAGTTTCTGGGCACAGCCAGCTTCCGGTGGTTACATGCTCTGTGCCTTTGCACAAGTTCCCTCTACCTTGAATTCCCTCCTGGGCTTATCTGCTGGCTTGCCCTCCAAAGTCAGTTGCTGCAGTGTTCCCTGCACTGGGAAGCCTCTCTCCTGACTCACGCAGAGTTGGGAACACAACCTGTGCCTCTACCTGTTCCTAGGCAACATCACCCCCATACAAACATTCCATAGGCTTGTGCTCATCTACCCTATACATGTGGGGTAGAGGTCATTTCATCTGGGCATACTGTACAGTATGTGAAACATAGCAGGTGCTCAGGAAATGTTAGAATAAGCACAAATGAACAAAGTTCTCCATAATCTGCTTCCTGTTACTCTGACTCTGATGTCCCTTGTCCCTTCTTCTGATTTTGCCGCACTCTCTCTGGTCTCACCCCACTTCAGTTCACTTCTCTTTGTTTCTCACCTGAGCCATTCAACAGCCTCCTAACCGATCTCCACTCAGTCCTCAGCTCCCCTTTCATCTCCTGCTGTTTCCCTCGCACCACCAGATTGCAGGTCCCCAGGTACAACACCTCAACTTTCAGTCTAATTCACCAAACTCTGAGCCAAGGCCTAGACATACAAATGATGGTCCTTACCCTCAAAGGGAGAACTGCCTGCCCCTCCTGCCCTCCTCCACCCAACTACCTAAGGTACAGGTAGGGATTGAAATAAATCGCACCGCCCCTTAAACACTTTAGTGGCCCCTCATCTCAAAATGCAAAGTCCAGGACCAGGAGATTCCTCTGTACCCTACCCCTTGCTAGGTCCCCACTCTCACCTCCCCATGTACCTCCCCACACTGTGAGCTTTGCCCAGACCCCAGACAGCCTTAGCCCCAGGCTTTACCCAAGACTCTCTGGGTCTGCAACAACTTTCCCTATGGTTCTGCAAAGCTGTTTCCAAGTCTGGTTCAGAGGCCTCACCTTTTAGCTCCCTTAGCCCCCACCCCCACCATCACACACACAGCACTCTGATCCCCTTATCAGGCTGCCCGAGCCCCTCGGCAAGTGGACTCAAAGCTCCTGAAGGACAAAAACATGATCAGCTCCTGTCTGCTCCTAATAATAGGCCCTCTTAAGTAGATGGTGAAATGTGTTTTGAATGAATAAATCAATGAGACTAATCTAGCAATGAAAATCAACAGCTAGATAAGAGCTATGAAGTGCTAACACTGGCTGTTTCCAGTGGGTGAAATTTTTGCTTGTTGGTATTTTCTGATGTTTCTCTAATGAGTAGGTTTTGCTTTTGCAATTAGAAAAAGAACACTCAAGGAAACTTCACTTTGAAAAAATATATACAAAGGGGTTTTGGGACTTCAAAAGAAGGAGGAATCTCCTCTCTTTGGTGAGAAACTACAAAGAAATGTTTAAGGAGCCATAGCATTTCTACAAGTGAAGAGAGAAGGGACGGCCAGCTTGAAGGAGCACGCAGAGCTGGGCACAGGTGTGGGGTGCCAGGTAGGGCAGAGTGTTCCTTACAGGTGCAAGATGAGGAACTTCGACTTAGGTCCTTGTGTGTGGGGCACCAGAAAGCTTTTGAGCAGAGGAGAAACATGCTCAGAACTCCGGAGCTTTCAAGAGGTAGCACTGAGCAAAGTCCTAAGAGCAAGAGCGAGGGTGAAGCGGAGTAGAGGCAAGGACAGAAGCCCAGCTACAAATTCTCTTTCCATCTCGGGGCATCTAATCCGCAAGTCTAGGATGCTCCCCGGACTGCCCGATCCTCTGCCATATTACTCTTCGGTGATGGGCATTTGCGAATCACTTCCATAAACCGCCGACCTATCTGCCCACCTGAACTACAAGCTTCTAATTCCTCCCACTCCACAAGCGGTGCCAAATGCGAGTGTGCTCAGCGAGGGCAGGTCTGCAAGGAGTCGCCCCATGGAGACATAGAGCCTGGCAGCTTCCTTTCAGATCGAGGCCAAAACAAGAAGTGGCCTCACTGTGCGGGCAGCTGGCCTTGGGTAAGGGGACTCTGCCCCGACGACCTGACCTGGGGAAGGTCTCCCGAAGTAGAGGGCTCGGGCGGGAAGTCCGGAATCTACAAGGCGAGAACCGGAGAGGTGAGGCTTCCAGATAACTCTCAGATAAAAGCGGCAGGGAGTGGCGGAATGGCAAGGTGGTTGGGAGGAAAGAGAGAGGATGGAGGACGAAGGGGACGGCTTATTTGGTGGGGAGCGGGCTGAGCCGGAGGCACTGCGGGAAAGCGGGGAGGCCGGGACTGGGGCTGCGGGGCCGGAATGCCGGGACCTGGGCGGGGAGCGGCCGCAGGGCGGGGGCGGCCCGGGGGCGGGGGCGGGGCAGGTGGGGGCGGGGCAGGTGGGGCCGGGCAGGGGCCGGGGGCGGGCCCACGGCACATGCGCACCGCCGCCGGCCGCGCACTGGAAGGAGTGGTACTTTTTAAAAGTGCAGCCCCGAGGCCAGCCCGCAGCCGCCAGCACCTCGGTCCTAACCTGGTCCTGCCCGTCCCGGCCGCGCGCCCCCGTCCCACACCAGTGCAGCCCAGGCCAGTCCAGCTGTCACCATGCCGGTCAAAGGAGGCACCAAGTGCATCAAATACCTGCTCTTCGGCTTCAACTTCGTCTTCTGGGTGAGTGAGCGAGACAGCCGCGCGCTCCTCTCCGGGGCCACCTGTCCGCCCCGGGGACCCTATCCGTGGTCGGGTGTGTCGGTAACTGGCACTGCCCGCCCGGTAGACTCGGGGCAGAGGAGCAAGGGCGCTGCGGCCACCAGCTGGCTGCTCGGCTGGGTCCGGAGACGGGCGGGTAGGGCACGTTCGGAGGGGGCTCACCGAAGCCGGGCAGGCCAGGGGACGCGGGGCCCCCGGGAGCTGGGGCGTGGAGACCGGCCCCGGGCCTCTCCTTCGCGGAGGGTGTGGGCTGGGGTGTGTGTCTGCCCCTCCGAGCGCAGGGGGTGTGATGGGAAAGGCGGTTGGGAGAAACGGAGCGCCCCTTTCTTGGAAACCCAAGACCCTGGCCAAAGAAGACCTTGGGCGGCAGTGCAGTTCGCGACCGGGGTGGGGTCTCACAGTGGCGGAGTCGCGAGGAGGGGAGGGGGGGATGCGGACGCTCTAAGGTGGCGCAGGGAGGCTCCGCCGAGAGCTGTTGGCACTTTTACACTGGAGACGAAGGGGCGCGCAGGCCGTCGGTGGCCGGGACCCCGTCCCAAAGTTGGAGTTGGGGACCACCCCTCTTCAACCTCAAAGAGGAACCACCCCTACCCCCGACTCTATTCTCTCAAACTTTGGTTCTGAGCCGCCGAGAGAAAGGCCGAGCTCCCTGAAAACTACCTGAAAGACTAGCTTGTCTTGATTTTTTTTTTTTTTTTCCAAGGGCGATAAGTATCTGAACTGGGGAGAATTCTGGGAGAGTTGGGGAGAGGATGGGCAGATGCCCGTGGGCGCTTTAGTGGAATGAGTAGTCTGTATTTCTCCATTTCCGGAAGAGACCAGGTGTTGGCCCCAGGCTCTGAGCATCTTCACCTGGAGGGGACACCCAGCCAGCAGCTCCAGGACTCCTGCCGCTGGCCTAACTGTGCCTCTCTGCAATGGGAAGTCTGAGGGAGGCAGCAGAAAGGGGGAGTGTCCCTCCACACCTTCCCTTGGGGGATTAAGGGACCACCCGGAGACTGAAGCAAGGAATAAGTTCTGAGGGCCACATCCCCTGCACACAGATGGGCAGGATAGTATTTGCTCCTCGGGAGGGACTTTGGAAAGGCAGCCCCTGTGCCACTCTCAAGAGAGATGTCTGTAAATACAGGGGCATGCCACTAGAGGCTTGTAACAAAACAAAACAAAAAATGTACTTATTCCCCTGGAGCTGGTCACTGGGTCCCCATGGTCTCCATGAACCTGGAGCAAGTCTCCTGGGATTTAATCCTCTTTCTGGAGCTGACTAGGTAAGAGACTGAACTGTCCTTGCAAGAGTCACCATACCCAACACATGCACTAGTGTGGATGGCACATAGGTGTACCCCTGCCCAACCCTTGCCAGCTTTAAGGATACCCTCCTGTGGTGGCACCTCCCCTTCTTAGTGTTCCCAGCAGCCAGCCTGCTAGCTGCCAGGCTTGGTTCCCTCCTCTCACCAACTCCTGGCACCAGACAAGAATGTCAGAAGTTGGGCGGGCCCTGCCCCACCCTACCCTTGTCCTTTAGGGAGTTTTCCTCTCCCCTCCCTAGCACAGTCTCTCCCCTATCAGTCTGCTGGTTAGTCCTCAGCCACCTGCCTAGGCTGCATCAGGGTTTGGGGTGAGTGGAACCAGTGACTACCGGTGTGCCTCCGCACTCCCATCCGCACATGCAGGAACCTGATGGGAGGCTCCCAGGGCCACTCTGGTATCTGCTGAGCCTCTTCCTGCTCCAGCCTGCCACCCCATCCATATTCAGAGCTGCCTCTGCCTGGGCTAGATGCTGCTGATCAGCTATGTCCTCTGAAACAGAAATGACTCACTCTGGTAATGTTTGGGTTCTGAACTAGGAATGACTTTAGAGATTATCCAGTCTAGCCCTCTTATTCACAGTGAGAAAGCAGAGAACTGGAGAGTGGGTGATTTGCCCAGGACCACAGAGACAGCACCAATGCTACAAACCCTGGGTCCCTTACTCTAGTCCTGTCCTGCCTCCATCGCAAAACCAACAAGCGGGACCTGGTACTGGGGTGGGGTGGTAAGCAGTTCACTGCGTTTTTCTAAATTAATTATTGTTCAGTAGTATCAAGGTCCCTATAGAGATGAAACTCTCATCCCCTGCAGGGGTGGGGAATTTTTTTCTGCCAAGGGCCATTTGGATATTTTTAACATCATTCGTGGTCCATACAAAATTATCAACTTAAAAATTAGCCTGCTATATTTGGTCAGGCTAATTTGGTGAGGTGTGTGATGTTAGCTGGTATTAACGTTCCCCACCCCTGCTAGGAGATGATGGAATAATACTACGATTCACTTGTGAAGCATTTTATAGTCTGCAAGTTCAAGCCGTCATGATACAACCAGAGCAGGAAGCATTATCCCCATTTTACTGATGAATAGGAAACTAGTCTCCAGAGAGGTTAAGGGACTTACCCCGGGTCATGTGACAGGATAGCATCAGAAAGCAGTTTGAAAGCAGGTCTGGTTGGCTTCAAGTCCAGTGCACTTTCCATCCCAACCTTTCATACCCAACTGAGTAGGGATGGAAGAAGGGTGGGAGCAAGCTCTCAAACATCTTTTAAGGGAAGCTGTGGATCCAAGGGAACTGCTTGGGTTATTGTGGTCAGCACTTCCCTTTCTCTCTTGAGATGAGGAATTTATAAACTTGGAATTGGGAACCTGATGTGGGCCTTGGAAAGCAGGAGTTTTGAGGCCAGGGCCCACCGGCACCTCCTGTACAGAGGATGCTGAGGAGGGTGGTCTGGCAGGGATCCAGAGGGGGAGCCCGCCTCAGTGGCAGTGGGATGATCCCGGCTGGGTAGGTGTGTGGGGGGGTGCCTCTTCCCTGGCCCCTACTTTCATCCCTATGGGACCCTCAGTGCCTGCCATCCCCCAAGCAGGGCCTCTGATGCCCACAGCCAAACCAGCAATCAGTCTGTTCTTCCAATGTTTCCGGAACCCTAACTTCCCAGCTCTATTTCCATTGTTTCTCCATTTCCTTCAGACCTCCCTGTCTAACCACGCCCAAAAAAAATGTTGAGAAGGAAAACATTTTACTGTTGTCAGAGTGGTGAACTCTCAAGCTATAAGGGGGGAACCAAGGCTAGGGCCCAGTTAGGAACCTCTCTTCCTGGTCTGTTCCCCACCACCTCCCAAATCCTGAATTGAGAGGACTCAGTTTCTACCCCCCACCTCCCTCTGCCCCTTTGCTCACTGCCTTTCATCCCTTACTCTCCCTCACTGATGGAAATAGCAGGGGACTTCTCTTTCCCAAGAAATAGTGTTGCCTTGGACCTAATGGAGGCTTCTTAAAAGCATGGGCAGGGACCCAGATGGGAATCTAGAGACTGAGTGTTAGTCCAGCTGTGTCTCTAGTACACTTTGAAGTCTTGGGCAGGTCATTTTTTTGCTCCACACCTCAGATTCCTCATCTGTAAAACCAATGGGTTGGAGCAAATGGTCTCAAAGGGTCCCTTCAAGCTCAGTCTGCACTGCCTAAAGCGATAGGACTTTCCCACACAACCCAAAGTGGAGTCAGGAAATGAGATGTACAGTGAGTACTGAGGCTTGTCCTCAGAGCTGGGGACCTTTACCTCTGGGGCTTGGTTCTTACGTCTCTTCTGTTAACTCACAGTTCCCTCTGCTCCCCCTGAGTGGGGTCTCTCTGTCTGGGGTCCTCTGTTCTCATCACTGTCAGCCATTGTGGTAGTACAGGCTAGCGGTCAGAGCACCAGCTCTGGATTGGCTTTGCCTGTCACCAGATGGAGCTGGTGCCTGCCCCATGAGAGGGGGTGGAAGGAGAGAATGTGTGTGATGCATTTAGCACTGGATGCAGAGTAAACTTCCGGTAGCTGGTAGCCGTTGTTGCTCATCAGGTCAAAGTAGGGTGGGAGCACGGTCCTAAAACGTGTGGAAGTGCAGACCACAGGTTAGCCAGGAGCACGCATTCTTCCAGCTCTGGGCTGGACACCGACTCCATTTCATGTGTGGTTGTGCGTTTGGGGAGGGGCAGCCCCACTTCTGAAAATAAGACTGCAGGGTCAGAGATTCAGGATCTGAGCAGGGTGTGGACCACTGAGGGGGTGGCAAAGCCCCTCCCACCTTCTTCTCCCAGAAACTGTTGCCTCCCAGTGACTGTTGGGCTGAGCGAGCAGCTGGGGCTTTGAGTAAAATGGCTTCCTGATTTTGGCACCCAGACAGCGGAGCTCTGGGAAAGCCGGCTGTGTTTGTACTGAGGCTGGCAGCCTTGGGGAGAGGTGAGGCCAGGTGTCCGCATCTGCTAAGGAGAATTAGACTCTCCCCTGCCCAGGATCTTGATGGCTTCCCCCCGCTTTTCACAATGGTTGCAAACAACAAAGAATCTGACTCCTGATTTTTGGGGAGTTGGTGGGGAGGATTCCTCTACACATACACACTCTACCCCTTTCTTTTCAAAGTGGCCCATGGGCACCGTTCCAGCCCTTACTCTTTTGTACTCAAAGGAAGCGGCACTGTTAAGACCTGGATTTGGACCGGCTTTGAGAGCAGGCCTGTTGAAGGCTGTCAGGCCAGGGCACCTACTCTGCTAGCTGACTCTTCCGCAGCCCTCCCACACCAGCCTTCGCGCCCTCCTTCGAGGGGCTGGGACTCTTCCCTCTCATACACAGAGCTGTGTGTCCCGGGTTTGATTTCTCTCTTTGTTTTCCTGTTCCATTCCATTTCCTAAGGAGGTGTGGCTTTTGTCATTGGTCGCACAGTCTGGAACTTAATAACACCTTGGACTTAACAAAAGCCTCTTTTTTCTAAAGAACGCAAACCTTGACAGTCTTTTTCAAGTGTGCCCGGCTGTGAGGGTAAGGGGCCTGAGGTCACAGTTCCCGTGGCTTCTGCGGTCCTGTTGTCTCCTTGGTGGCTGTGTGTTCTAGATCCACCTGTGTTGAGTCGGGAGAGGAGAGTGGAACAGTTTTAGGGAGTTGCATATTTATGTTCTGTGTTCCTTCTCCGCCCGTGTTGGGGTCCACGGGACTTTATGTGGACCTGCCACGGGTCTTTTCCACCAAAGCCCTGCAGAAACAGCCTGTACCTCTTACAGAAGAGCGATGGCTTTATTGTTCGGGGGTTTGAAAATCTGGGTAAGAGACTATTGGAACCCTGTTCTCAACTACCCAGAGCTGTCCTTTGCAACTAAGGGAACTCAGGAGACCAAAAGGGCTAATCTTCACAATACACTTTTTAAATTTACGGTTTTGAAGTCTGACTGCAGATCACTTTCCTGATTCATTCCGTGGAAAAAGTAATGCTGGTCCAGGGACATTTTCATTTTCCATCAAGTGATGGCATGCAGCTGTGGAAAGCAGCATCCTGTCTCCAGATGAGATAATTTTACAATAATTACACCCATCCGGTAATTTCTCTCCTTCCCCCAACAAAATACTTAGTTCTGGATTTTTAAGTACTGTATATATGCTGTCATCCTAGACTGGTGGATTTCAAACCTTTTTTAGGGAATTTCATACAATCAGTGAGACCTGCCTCCAGAAACATGGTATGTCCCTTTTTTTTTTTTTTTTTTTTTTTTTTGCCTTTTTTCTGGGGGTCATGGACCTCAGATTCTGAACACCCTGTATTGGGTTTTCTCCGTTGGTTTCCAGATTACCCCTGCTCTGTCTTGAATCCCATGTTTCTGCCATGAGACGTGGGTTGCCTCAGTGCTCCCTGGGAGTTAGATGGGGGCATAAATGGAGGACTTTGAGAAAGGCATTAGAGTTCTAAGTGCCCCTGGTGATCAAGCCCAGACTGGGGAGCTGGCTTCCCCACCCATCCTTGCTCTGACTCTCAGCTTAATCATTGCCCAAGGAGTGGCTTTGACTCTCGATTAATTTAACGAGTGTTTGCATTTCTAGTCCACATGAAAAATCCAATTTTATGAGCTTCTAGCCAAGTTTTGCTTCTTGGGTTAGGGTTTCCCATAGTGTGGGTGATTTGTCTTTGTTTCGGAAGAGTGGAATTCTCTTTCCCTCCTCCTCCTTCCCACTAATGGAGACAAGAAGCCTTCACCGACCTTCCCTGGCCTTGCCCCTGAGGACTTTGGAAAGGAAGAAGTGTCTCCAGGAGACTGTTTGGGGACTTGGACTCCTGAGGAGATGACAGGCAGCCTGGTTTTGTTAAGTAGCAAGGGAGGATGAAGCCATGATTTGGAGAGGGGCCAGATGTATTTGATTCCAGAGAGATTTGAGGACTGTTGGCTTGGAGAAAAATCAGAAATCTGGGTTTTTAGGGTTCTTGTTCAATCCTCTTGCCAAGCATTGTGCAGGAGACAGAAACAGTGGCTCTTGCTGGCTCTGTTAGCAAAGTAACCCTACAAAGCTTACCCAGCGTACATCAAGGTTCCAGTGAACACCTGAAGCCCAGGCAGGCCAATGGCCCGTGCCTCTACCAAGCCCCTGTTTATCCTCCAGTCTGAGCTGCACATCAGTGTCCAAGTGCAGAAACACAACATGTGGATCCCAGCGGAAAATCCTTGACTGGGGGTTAAAAGTATGAGAAAGTGCCTGGCCAGCGTGGCTCAGTGGATTGAGCAGCATCCCATGGACTGAGAGGTTCCGGTTCGATTTCCAGTCAGAGCACGTGCCTGGGTTTCGGGCTCTCCCTCTCTCTCTCTCTAAAAAATCAATAAAAACTTTTTTTTTTAATATGATAAAGTAAATCAGACAGTTTTATTAAATTCAAAATAAATTCCTATAGCATTGTAGTGTTAATTCATCTTTAAACCTATGTTGATTGAGTCAGTAGTATGAAAAGTGATAAAATTGATTTATTAAAGCTTTAAATGAAAAGATCAGGAAAATCATACTCAGTTGTGAACTCATTGCTTTTCAAGTCAATAGAAGTTTGGTGTTTTTAAAAGATACTTTCTATAGACTGAATGTGTATCGCCAAAATACACGTGTTAAATCCTAAAGTCCAACGCAATGGTTTTGTAAGTGAGGCTTTGGGGAGTGATTAGGTCGTGAGGATGGAACCCTTGTGAATAGGATTAGCACCCTTAAAAGAAGAGGCCCTACAGTGCCCTCTTTCCTTCCACAATGTGTGATTATAGCAAGGAGACAGCCCTCTCTGAACCAGGAAGCAATTCCTCACCAGACACCAAATCTTCTGGCACCTTGATCTTGGACTGCCCAGCCCAACCTCTAGAACTATGAAAAATAAATTATTGTTGTTTGTAAGCCACCTAGTCATATGGTACTTTGCTATAGCAGCCCAAATGGACCAAGACATACTTATCTACGGGTTCAAATCAAAACCACCTCTTCTTCCCTTCTAGGAGAGCAATCGCAATGTGCCAGTTTTCACATGCACCTCACGTCAGTGCCCCCTCTGATCGGTGGCAAGCCCCCTCACCCCATCAGCAGCCCTGCTCCCGAGAAGCCCTGCTCCCCTAGAGCACAGTGTGCTCTCCAGAGACAGGAGCCCTTCCCACTGAGTGTCTTCCTCCTGCTCACCCCAGTGCGGTGTGAACGACTTCCTTCTTTGATGTGGGGCCGGATTTCCACCTTACACTCAAACGTTTTAAAGCTTCCTTTCTACAAGCCTGGGGAAATCTACCCATACTCTACTTTGCCCCTCCAATCAAATTATGGCCCCGACTCTCTAAGACCACATAACCTCTGGTCTCCCACAGACCAGAAAACTCATTTCAAGTAGAAATTAAATTATCTCTAATGACTTAGAGATGATTTGGGGAGGGACCCTGAGTATTATGGGAAGCTGGCATTCATGTTGTAGATGCCTCCCAGGACCCCAGGCCCAGACCTGCGGTGATGCCATCTCATTCCCTTAGCCAGCAGGATGGTGCCGTGTGGAAAGGGCAGAGGCTCTGTGTCCCACCTTGGGGTCATTCCTATAGGGGATACAGGGACAGTGACCACTTGATGGACAGGGTGGCCAGTGGGCAGCTGCAACAGCATCTGCACTTGCCGGGCCTGCAGTAGTAGTGACGCTGGGATGAGAGGAAAATGTGCCAAGTTACTCTGGAGAATTCTTTCCCAGACCAGTGCTTGTGTCCATGCTGACTTTCTGACAGCAAGGGCGTGGCCAAACTCTCGGGCCAGAGGCCAGCAAGAGAAAATGCAGACTCTCTCTCTCTTGATTCTGTCCACCTGTGGATCCCTCAGAGCTGGGCCAGGCTCAGATGGCACCTGCAGGCCACGTGGCCTTTGCAGGTGCCTGCCTGTGGGTGAGAAAGGAGGGCCCTCTGCTCTTGCAGGTGGGCTGTCTTGGGGCCTTTAAAGGCAGAAGATGGCATTTTTGATATGGGATCAGATGTGGCTGTGAAGGAGAAAGGACAAAAGTGAAAAAAATCTGGCTCTGAAATTCACAAAATGGCTCAAAAAGACAAGCAGGTTAGCTAAATGATTGGAAATTTGGGCTTTGCACTCAGACTATTTGGGGTTCAAGTTCTAACTCAGCCATTTGTTTGCCATGTGATCTCAGAACCTACTTAACTTCTGTGCTCAAGTTTTCTCATCTAAAAAGTGGACGTTAATGTTACCTACCTGGTGGGTCTACTGTGGAAATTCAGCAATACAAGAGAAGTGCTTTGAGCAGGATGTAGGACATAGCAAATATTGGAGTGCTTGCTACCTAATAATTAAGAGACCTAAAGTGAAGGCAGGGGTCATGGCAAAGGGATAGGGCAGGTAATAGGTTAGACACAGCAGTTTGGGAACCTTGGCTCTTGTCCCCTTGCTGGCTTGGTACTCAGAATGTCCTATGATGGGGGAAGAGGGCCATTTGCCAACACTGCCAGTTCATGCACCATGTGGCATTGCTTGGAATGTGTAAAAGGAGCATCTTCCACTACTCGGGCCATGCAAACAAGTGGTAACCGATTCCACGGATGGCATGAGAGGTAGCTGGTCTGCATGGCTAAGGTGCATAGGCAAGAGCGTGTGTATGTGTGTGTGTGATTGCCAGACATCTTAGTGAGGCGTATGAAATAGAGAACAAATGAGTGGTGTTCTGGAATTTAAAGCAAAACATCTCCCAAACAATTCCCACATCAGATAATTTTGGTTACGATCAGAATGCCTGCTTTCAGCAGAAAATGGATTTATGGGCTGGCTAGTGTATACTACATGTCTGGCAAGCAGGCAGCGGAAACTTGAAACGAGATTTCTTGTTTAGAGAGAGGTTACCTTGGGCACAGGCCTTCCCTCCCAACCCCTCAGCCCCAAGCTACTTAACACCAGCACATCATATTAGCTGAACTTTTTCTCCTCTCTTAGGCAGAATAAGGGCTCTGGTTTTCAAATGAGGCTGACTTTGTCCTTGGAATGGAGGATCTCTCAACACTTGAACTTACTCAGGCCAGGTCGCTCCCTAATCTCCATTGAAGTGTGCTGAGAAAAAGTTTCCAAGGCCCTTCATCCTCCATCACACCCCAGAGAGGAGACCACGCTGCCTCCCTTCCACCAGGGATGAGACACGCATGTGACAGGAGGAGAGAGCTGACAGCTAAGTCACTCCAGACCAGCTCTGTGACCCTGGGCAAGTTACTTTACCTCTCTAAGCCCATTTTCTTCATCTCAAACTGGGATGATCAGAACTACCTCGAAGGGTTTCAGGCAGTCCCACCAGCACTCTTAGGTCCCAAAGGGTTGGCACAGCCTTACAGTAGAGCTTGTGTTCCAATATTCCTCTTCTTCCTGGGAAATCTCTCACTTGCTCCTACAGGTAATGTGCCCATTATCCCTGTACTAGCCTGAGCCCGGGCTTAAACATTCTAACACAGTTGCCCGAAAGAGCCAGGCATAGGGAGAGGATGGCACCCACGGGCTGTAGCTATTGAGCCGCCATCACCCCTCCCCCAGGGGGTCCCCAAGTGCACTAGGATCCCCAGAAAGGCGGCTGCAGGGGCAGGGGCAGGCTGAGGATATGCTTAGGATGCCAGCAATGCAGGCAAGCCCAAGGAATTGTGGGGCAAGTAAGCACTTTTTTGAACTTGTATATATTAATTTTATAATTTTGATTTTTGTTTTTGACTGTTGAATTATCTAGGTGGTAGGGTAGGTGCCATAATCTTCTCAGTATTCAGGGCACTAATCTGGCCACAAGAGGTAAAAGTTGGCTTCCCCAAGGACCTGGTTCTGGCTTCTTGGGGATGGTTGGATTTTTTATTGTTGCCGACCTGCCATCGTATGTAAAAGAGCAACATGTGGTCACACACACACACACACACACACACACACACACGATTGTTGTGGGCGGAGGGAGTTGACTTATTAGAAATGAAGATTCCTGGCAGCCAATTGGTGACTCCTTAAACCTCACTTTCCTCTTTTGCACAATGAAGGTCATAATACAACCAAAGTCTTCGGGCCATCAGGAGGAACAATGGGATATTTAATGTAAAGCTGTTATTGTGATGCCTGGCTCATAGCAAGAGCTCAGATGTCAGCTTCTGCAGCTGCTATGAGTTATTATTACAATACCTCTCAGAATTTTTCAGAGACTGGGGTTGCCCTAAACATTCACACTCATCCATAGCTTGTTGCTTCCGTTTTGCAAAGCTGTGTCACACGGGATTGCTCAAAGCTGAAACTTTACTGCTAGGCTTCATCCTTTTCAGAAGATGAATTAGAGCACTTGTCTTTCCGTCTGTCTACAAAATACCCATTTCAGAGATTTCCCCAGTCTGGGAAAGGTGGGTGAGGAGAGGTACCAGCTTTGCACTTTGCTGGAAATGGCCCCACAAGGCTGCCCAGTAGGTAGAGGCTCCCCTTTGGAGTTTAACTGGGAATTTAACAGGAATCGAAAGAAGAAATCTATTCCGCTTCCAAACCAAGAAAAGTGGCCTCAGCACCTTTCCTTCAATTCACTTGTGCTTCCCAAAAAGGGATGGATCCCTCTTATCTAGAACTTTCTTGACACCTTGAAGCAGGTCCCAGAGAGGAGCAGAAAAAGTCACCATTGCTTCTGTGTGGACACCATGGAAGAAAAGAGAAGGAGGGAGAGCTGGCCCTGAAAGGTGCCTTGTCCCCGAGATCAAAGACTGTGGGCTTGAGACCACCACCTCCTGGGCTCAACAGAAGGAGAGAGAGAAACCCAACAGAGAAGTTAGTGGTCCCTGCCCTCCCTGCCTCTGGCCTTCCCCTCAGCTGGGGTTGATGCCCTGAATCTGAATCACTTAGCTGCCATAGGCAGATTAAAGTTTTGGTCAGCGTTTTACCAAACACAACATGTCCAGACCACCCTCTCTTTTCTCAAGAAAAGTTCTTAGGAACCACAGTTCTTCCCCTTTACCAGGCAGCACAGTGCTGGGAAGAGGGCAGATGAGCTGCCCACGTGGTCACTGTGAGCTCCGCCTCCTGCTGGCTGGGGCCCTTTCAGCGGATCGTTGCTGAACCTCTCAGAGCCTGTTTCATCTGTAAAATAAGAGTGACAAGAGGATTAAATGAGATAATACTCGTAAATCACCTCCTATTATACGGGACACACACAGACAATAATTGCTACTATTATTATATTGTTTCTTTTCCTTTCCTTAGCTTCTGGAAGGGTTGCTAATGGACAGAAAAGCTTGCCAGAGGTCAGGTTAACACTAAAGCTAAAGCTAAATAACCTACAACGTCGTTGACCCATCAGCCTCGGCATGTTGTCTTTAACATTTTTTAATTTCTTAGAATTTAGGATGGTTTGAGGAAGAGGCCACTCCCACGCACGGCCTGGCCTAGAGAGAACACTAGCTGCAGAAATCAGGGTGAAGTTTTTACCAAGGGTGTCCTGTTTCGACACTGCAGGATTCATTTTGACTTCTTGGGGAGGAGTGTTCGTTTGCCCAAGAAGCTTCCAAGATTTGGCTTCCAAGATTGTTGGAAGCCAAATGCAGGTTCTAACTTGAAACATTTACTGTGACTTCCCAGGCTCAGTGGGTTCAAGATGGAGTTGTTCAGCCAGTGTCTGCCTTGCTTCCTCCCTGCTTAACTGTCCTGTATCCTCCCCCCTGTCACCGGTGCAGCAGTTCAGGGCGGTCCTTAGGCTGAGTCCCCAAGGCCCTACAGTGCTAGGCCGCAGTTTGAGCCACACCCTCTGGATTCCACAATGTGAAGTGGAATGGTGAAATCCTGCTCCCTGTTGAGCTGAGCCTGTGAGCTCTCCGACACACGCACGAACCTTGAGCCCAGAGAAAGCTCACACCCCCGCTCCAGGGCTGCATGCCCTCCCTCATCGGCATTGAGAAAGCTGGCCTCTGGGTTCAGAACCCCCAGAGAGAGCTTGTCCGTGTCTTTCCAATTGTTTGGTGTTTATGTGAAGACCTAGGGCAGTGGTTATCAAACTTGAGTAAGGTCAGAATCATCTCGGGGCCCCCACCCCACTCAACGTGCTCATTGACTAAGTCTGAGATGGGGACAGCACCTTGGCATGTCCTACAAGTCTCCAGGTGCTGCCACTCCTGCAGATGGTCTGGAGACCACACGTGTAGGACCACTGGCCTAGAAAAAAATTTCCCAGTGGCCTTTGAGGATACCAGCTTCTGTAGATTTGCTCACTGCCCTAAGGTGGGGAGCTCAGTAGAAGCCCCGAGAGCAGAAGTTGCCTAGAGGGGGAGGCAAATGTCTCAGGATGATCATACTCACTGGGGGAATTGTTCTCCGGAATCATGATTTCTGGGGCTTTGCAACTCAATAAAACTAAAGTTAGTAATGTTCCTGGTTGATATCTTTAAATTCTTCTGTGAACAGTTTACTTGTGATCCTTAAAGAAAGCAAACCGTGGCAGTGTTTGCTGCTGTGTAGAGTCAAGTTCAGTTGTGTTGTTTTACTGTGTGTGGGACTGGGTAAGGGAGGACTCCGAGACCTCTGTTCCTGCCCAACTGTCTTTGCCCTTCCAAAGACAACAGCTCCGGCACTGATTTGGAGTTGGGGGAGGAGGACGCAGGAGAGGATTAGAAGAGGCGGTGGGGCTTGGGCGCCTGTTTGTTCTTGCTGGCAGTGCCAGGCCCAGCCTCCTGACAGTGAATCAGCCCATCTGAGGCTTGGCATTGGGTGGTGAGCCAGGGTTGCCATGGAGATGGGTGAGGCCCGGAGCCCACAGATCTGGGTGGCCTGACTTGTTTTTAACTGTTGAAGCCTGTGTGAACATAGAGGCCCTCATCTCCACTTCTGAGGCTTTCTGAAAGCGTGGCTGGTATTTTGGGCCCAGAGAAGGCTGGTAGGGGAAACTTGCACCCTCAGTATTCAGTCTCTCGCTGACTTTCTGGGCACCGTGGGCAACCATGCCCAGAGGTCTCCTAAGTCCAGTACATTAAAAAACAAACAAAACAACCCAGAGCTAATACCTATCTTCTGAAGAAGGAAGTAAAGAGGTAACATCCCCTTCCTCTCTGTGATCTGCTCCTTTCATAACTCCTTTCTGCAGAGCTCGTTCAGCCACAGAAAGCAATCTGTAATCCAAGGAAGGACAGAGGCCTCCAGTCTTAGCCAACAATCTCCCTTTAACCTTCCTTCCCCACTTTTTCTTGGCCGTTCCCATCTGATCCTAGCAGAGCTCCGGAGACCGTGTCTGGGTGTGAATAAGGTAAATGTATCCACCTCCCCACCACACAACACTCACTGGCTCTCACAGAAGCCAGAAAAGAGAACCCCAGCGTCCTGACTTGCCTTGCTCCCGCCCAGCCACCTCCTCCGATCAGAGGAGGACACATAACTGACGTCCTCCCAGTGCCATGAATTGCCCCACTGTCGTCTCGTATATTTCTCACGGGTCATTAGGATCGCTGGCATTATCATTTTCCTCCCTACAGAATCTGGCTGGCGATAGCACATCACAGTTTTCAGAGTGTTTTATATGCATCACTCCATTTAATCCTCACCTTCAGCCTCGGTCAAAGGCAGGACAGGTTTCATATAATTTTTTTTTTTTTTAAACAAACGAGAATGCTAAGGTTCAAAGAAGCTAAGGAAAGTGTTCGGTGTCATACAGCTCCTAGGTGGCAGTGCCAGAATTAGACTCAAGTCCACACCCTTCAGTTGGTCCAGCGCCTCTCAGCAGGGTTGTGCAATGCCATCCACTGAGTCACCTGGGAACGCAGACTCCCCGCGATGGAGCTAGGGCAGGGGCATCTTTAGAATTCCCAGGTGATTCTGACATTCGCCCTCTGTAAACCAGGCCCTGGGTGACACAGGCATGCACGTGACAGCTAACCGAGTCAAGGTCACCTGCCCCTTACTGAAAAATTTTGCAGCATCTCTTTGACCACAGGCTCACCCAAGTAACCAAGCAGCCGTGGCTTCTTCAGGAGGACAAATGGGACATAAAAAAGGAAGTGCCCCCATCTTCCCCGACCCCATCCTGTCACTACTGCCCACCTCCAGCCCCTCCCAAAGTGGCAGCTGTGACCACAGGTCTGAGGCTGGCCTCCCAGGGAAAGCACTGTGGAGAACGATCTGCTCCGCTTTCTGAGACAGCCGGATAGAGAGTGTGTAATGAGCATCTTGTCCTTTTAAGAAAAAGTTGTGACCAGTCAGATCGTATTACAGAAGAAAACAGGGACCTGGAGGAAAGGGTGGGGTTCTCACCAAGACCACCCAGGTCATTTGCCACAAGAGGAACTTTCACCGAAGCGGGATTTGTCCCACAGGCAGACGTGTTTCTTTCCACCTGAGGGATGGGTTACAGTAACCCCCCACCCCCAACACACACACACACACACACACACACACACACAGAGAGAGAGAAACACCCTCCTCATCAGCCAACTGCTCTTTTCCTTGTCACCTCATCATCTTTCTGCAAGTTCACTTTAAGCGTTTCTGTCAACAGGGCCGCCCCTTCCTAAATAGCTGCTCAGGTTCTAACTGGAACCAGTTTTGCAGACGTGGGCGTGGGGTCCAGAGCAGCCAGGTGCCCTTAGGCGGCATTACTCTTTGATACGTTTTCAACCCTCCTTTGGAACTGGAGACGTTTCCTTTAACTCCAGGTGTGTGCTTTAGTGTAAGGTTTCTGGGTCTGTCGCTGTAGTGAGACTGGCGTGACTCACTGAGATCCTGGTCTTTGTGTGGGTGCTTTCAGTGTGCTGTGTTCGGGGTGGTGAGAGAGGAGACCAAGAAACTGTTTGCTGTGGGCCTGGGCTTGGGGAAGTGCTGAGTTTCCTGTGTCCTGAAGCTGCCATACGCCCCAGGCAACAGGGCTGCCTGTGTTCTGTGCTCATCAAAAGTCGAGTGTCTAACTGGACTCCTTGGTGGAGGTGGTGAGGACAGCAGTGCAGGGACTTTTCATAAACTAACGTTTTCAAAAGACTGTATGTGAACTTGCCCCTGAATCTCATTGTGACATTCCCCACATACCCTCATGGGTTTTTCTCAGTATTTTCTCTGGGTAAGCCATTGTTCTTTGTAGTTTCTGACTTTTCTTGTGAGATGTTAGAAGGTGGGTCTGGATGACAAGCCAGATAGGAAAGGAGGCTTGTCCGAGGGAGAGGACCGGGAGAGGACGTTCTGATGGGTCTCGGCGATGCTCTTCCATTGAAGTAACCATTCATTTGCAGAATGATTATTTACTCATAATTGTTTTGTCCAACGTGTGGATGGGGCAGGGAGCTACTGAAATGAGTAAGAAGTGGCCCTGCCCTCAAGGAGCATAAGCTCTAGTTAGAGACACGAGACAAGCAACGATGAGAGGGAGGGTGTGAGGGTGCTGCGAGAACGAATGTGGAGCTGGAGGGATTGCTTCCCCTTGAGGAGAGACAAGGACATCTTGGTAGGAAATGACAGGCCTGGGTGTCCAGGCCCGCCTTCCAGGAGGGACTTGCATGAGCAAAAGCAGGAGCACATGAGACGTATTCAGGAAACTTTGAGTGATCCCGTCCATGAAGCAGGCGAGGAGGGGGCCAAGTTGAATGTCATCATGCTGCTGGGAGATCAAAAATGTGGAGACAGAGCAAAAGCCTTGAAAGTTGGCGACCAACCTAAGCTGTCTGCAGCCTTTCAGAGTGAGGTTGAAGGAAGAGAAGTTTTGTTTTCTGTTTGGTGTTGTAGGATAGACAGACCTGCCCATGTGTGTTGGCAAAGGATGAAACAGTGGCAGAGATAGAGTGCAGAGGCAGGAAAGAGTGGATTAATGGAGCAGGTTCTTGAAGGAGACAGGAAGCCTTGAAGGAGGTCCCATCTTCTTTCTATTAGATATATAGAGGGGCTCCAGGAGCCCCTCCACAGCACCACGTGACAGTCGGCACAGCTCCTTCATCTCCAACAGCATATGCCAGTTTTGCCTTTCCTTATTTTTTGTGACCCTGACTGTGTTGAGAAACTCTGGTCAAGTATTTTGTTTTTGTTTTTTCCATATGTTTTTATTGATTTTTTTCGAGAGAGAGGAAGGGAGAAAGAGACAGAAACATCAATGTGAGAGAGAAACATCGATGGGCTGCCTCCTGCACGCTCCCTACTGGGGATCGAGCCCACATGTGCCCTGACCAGGAATCGAACCGGGACCTCTCAGTCCCTGGGATGATGCTCAATCCACTGAGCCACACCAGCCCGGCTGGTCAAGTATTTTGTAGAATGTCCTCAATTTGGTTTGTGTTGTGTTTTTCTCATGGCCTATCTTCTAAGAAGAAAATGGATTTTTGGAAGAAATGAAGATATCTCCAATAAAACAATAGGGGAGAAAACTATCCTCTTTCTCCCTACACTATCAAATGGATGAGACCACTTCTGGCCCAAGGGCAAAGGAGCTTTTCTCAGCAAAACCAGAGTCTTTCTCTTTGACTGTAATTGAAAACAAGAGGTAACCGGGCAGGGCAGGGCCTGTGTCTGGGAGTAGAGGCACTGGATTGATTTCCATCCCCACCAGACCAGTTGGTGATCTTAGGCAGGTCTCAGTCCCCTTTCAAGGGCTCTGTGAGCAGAGAATTGTCCAACTGAGCATCTGCACCAACCTGCTGAGATCCTACAGTGATGGGCAAGAGTAGAGTAGCAGCCATGGTAACTGTACGGCCAACATTCCTGCCACACATCAGTTATTAACCTGGGAAGAAACCATCAACTTCCTGGCCTCCCAGACCCTGTTTTCTTATTTTATGGAGTCCCTTAATCATTGACTAGATGCCCTTTTTCAAAGGTCAAAGTTTGTTGGGGTTTTTTTGGTTCTTGCTGGTCCCTTCCCATTTGGTTTCTTCTAGTATTCAAGTAGTGGGGACAAGTGCCAGGTGGGGGGCTGGGGAGCCCCTCTCTGCCACAGCAAAAAGTGAGTTCTTAGAAGTACTCTGTGCTCCTTAGATAGTGCTGCCCCCACAACCATGGAAGCCATTACTAGGTGGCGCCAATTATATTCATCTCACAGCCCCGTGACCCCCCCAGCCATTGTGACCCAGCCAACTGAAACAATTTCTGTAATAGCATTACAGAAAATGAGGCAGCTCATGGCTTACACAGCATCTCCTCAGGCCAATTAACTCAGTGACCCAATCAAAAATATCAGCAGGGCCTAGCCGGTGTGGCTTAGAGGATTGAGCATCATCCCATGGACTGAGAGGTCCCGGTTCAATTCCTGGTCAGGGCACATGTGGGCTCAATCCCCAGTAGGGGGCGTGCAGGAGGCAGCTGATTGGTGTATCTCTCTCACATCGATGTTTCTATCTCTTTTTCCCTTCCTCTTTCTCTAAAAAGTCAATAAAAACATTTTTTTTTAAAAGATCAGCAGGGCTCATTCGTCTGGTGAACCCTGTACCCCCTGGCCTGCACCTGACCTCCCTTCCCCCTCTCTTATGGTGAGGTTTTAGGTATGAGACTGAGATCTATTACTGCTTCTTCCACTTCTCCAGAGCCAGCTGCTTTTCCTTCCCCAAGTCTGCAAAGTGTTCTGGCTGTGACAACAAGCAGCATAACGTGAGGTTCGGGATGGGGTCCAGACATGCAGGACCCCAATTCCTGTGTCTGGCCTTGTACTTGTCCAGGTGAGAACTGAAGTCGTACCCCTTCTGGTTCCAGTTCTCCAGGAAATGTCCTTCTTGCCACCTATGCGTGTAAACCAGATAAATGACTGGACTTCTACACATTGACTGGGGATCCTTGAAATTATAACATGGAAGAGGCTTTACCGGTGGAGGTTTTATTTGGGAGCCCTGTCGTTATCAAGCATAGCATCGCCCCCAAAGAGACCCAGCTCCTGCCCATGGGAAGCTGTGCACGGTGCAGCCTTCCTTCATCTCTGTAGCTTAGTTCTGTGGGACGGGATTGTTTTCATTCTTTTCATGGTGACCGGTTTAAGAACTTTCCTTGCAGAGGAAGGGGTGGAGTGGGTGAGTAATTTCATCAACCGGGAGAATGAGAGGACTTGAAGATAATTCTTTGATAAGCACAATCCTAGAGCAGAAAGGACACCACCTCTCTCAGGTCCCAGTTCCCTCAGCAACAGCACCACCAAGATGAGGGCGCGAGGGAGGACGGAGGAGGAGGTCTGTGGCTGAGTGCTAGCCAAAACCTGAAACTTCCTCTGGGTGTGTGTGTGAAGCTCCAGCCGACAGGGTTCTTGGGTCGATGCTTTCGTGTCCACAAGGAGGCCAGCAGCCTGTCCTCCATTTTCCAGGGGTCTGATTGTGGGAGAGGAGAAAAGCATCACCTTCTTTCTTTGAACTTTTCAGGACCCCAGGGGAGCTAGGCCAGGGCCTGCCCACCATGAGTCAAGTGCGTGCTTATTCAGTACCTGGGGTATGGGGATGTCGCAGCTGGGCCCCACCGTGTCCCTGCTCTAACGGCAGTGCTCCTGAGTCAGGAGAACCCAGACTGAACCAGAGTGTCCAGGCCAGGAGTGGGAGAGAGACTCCTCCTCCCCGGTGGAGCCATGTCTGCTATCCGGCTTAAGTCAGGAGACCCCCACTCACCTGCCTGTCTTTTCTCAGTAAGAGGAAAGACCCGCCACATTTGCTTGAACCCAACGCTCCCTGGTTTGTTTCAACTGTAAAATTCCTCCTCCTTCAAGCCAGGCACCCATGAGTTTTTCTCTTCTGTGCTGTCTGACCATGGGCCATGTGGTATTGTGTCATTCTTACTGATGTTTGGTGCCGCCTTCCCGAGGGTGAGGACTGAGAGGCTTGGGAGGGTGCTGAGCGACCGTCCAAGGGGGTGGGAGTGCAGTACAGGTGACCTGATGCTGATAAGGTCATTCTCACAATCACTTCTAGTACTTGTACTGTGTAATCGCCTTGATTTTTAGCCGTAATCCCAGCCCCTCGCTGGGGAAACACCCAGGGCAGTGTGCACCAGTACGGGTGTGCGCAAGGTTTTGATGACTGCAGGTGGAGGGCTTGGGTCGCCCTTTCCACTGTTGCCATCTCTCCTCTCCACCCAACACATCCAAAGCCACTGCCAAGTCATGGGGAAAAGAAGGGAGCAAACAAGGAAGGAAAGAGAGGCCTGTCCATACCACTGGGCTCTCTCAGCTCCTGGAGCACAGAACCAAGCTTCCTGAAGAGCAGGGCTCTGACACAGGATCTCTGTGGAGAAGGGTGGGCCAGCAAAACCGGGTGCCTGGGCACTGGCCCAGAGCCCACCCCCTCAGGCGTCTGGCTGGCCAGTGGAGCAGCTGGAGTCGCTCCCCAGCAAGCCCTGGCACGAGCGTGAGATGGAGCTCAGCTTGGCCCTGGGGGTGGGGACAAGGCTTGGCAGGAGGCCACCTCCATAGGCATCTAGTTCGACAGTGCCAGGCCAGGATTTGGCACCTCAGTTCAGTTCTTTATTGGGAAAGTCTGCCCTTTATGGTCCAGTATCTCAACTTGCCCACCTATGAAATGGGATTTCCATGAGATTGGAAGATTACTTGGAGGTTTCTTGTCTGGTGTTTGTAAGGATCACTCCTAAGGAAGCATGTACCTAAAACCTGGAACTGGGCAGGTCAGCTTGTAAGGTTTTCCTGGGTAAGAAGGGAAAGGACCAAATGTGACCAACCTTGGGACTTCGAGGTCTGATAAGGATCACCGCTGCCTCATTGGTGCATGGATGTGCCCTTTGAACAACTTTTTTCTTGTTTTATTGTATGGTATATACACAGACTAGTGCATAAAACATAAACAGTTTAAAGAATAACTATGAATATCCATGTCACCACCACCCTAGTCAAAAGCTAGAATATTGCCGGTGCCCCAGACCCTGCCCCCCAAGTGCTCTTCCCTTATGAGAAATCCCTCCCTCCTACTACAGGTCACCACCACTTGACTTCACAATAATCACTTCCTTTTTTTCCCCCTCTGTCATCTATATACACCCCTAAATAACAGAGTAACATTTAACTAGATAGAATCATATTGAATGTATTCTTGTGGTTCTTTCTTTAACATCATGAGATGCACTCATAGTATTGCATATTGCTACAGTCCGTTCTTTTTCACTGTTGTATAGTATTCCATTGTCCATAAAGTAACCATTCTACTGATGTGCTGCTAGTAGGTAATTATTTATTCCCAGTTTACTGACATTTTTAGCAAATGGATTGATCCCCCACTCCCATCCCCACACTGGCTGCTGGTACTACAGGTACATGGGTGAGGGGCAGAGATCAAGTGTGGTCTCACCTTTGGCACTCGGGGATTGTGCTCTCCCTGGCAGCCAGGATTAATGCCAACATCCTGTATTTCTTACAGCTTACTGGGATTGCGGTCCTTGCCATTGGACTATGGCTCCGATTTGACTCTCAGACCAAGAGCATCTTCGAGCAAGAAAATTCTCATTCCAGCTTCTACACAGGTGAGGTGGGGAGACTTGGTGCCTCCTCCAGCTGTGGCACTGCCCTGTTGGTCCAGGGACTTGGCCTTGGGAAGGATGTTTGCTCTGGCCACATTGGCCAGTCGTGTCCCTTTCGAGCCTTGCTTTTGTGTAGCTGTGCCCACAAATTTGCATTTGACTGATGTGGTTTCTTTTTCATGCT
This sequence comes from Tadarida brasiliensis, assembly GCA_030848825.1. Taxonomy (NCBI): domain Eukaryota; kingdom Metazoa; phylum Chordata; class Mammalia; order Chiroptera; family Molossidae; genus Tadarida; species Tadarida brasiliensis. Next base: position 23,983,050 of record CM061263.1, read on the forward strand.
GACTAAGTCTGGCATCTTGATTCTCTGATGTGAAGTTGGCTCCGCCAAACTTGCTGCCACTCTTGAGGGTGTAAGAACCTCTGTTCTGGGCCCTGCTTCCCTCTTCATGTCTTCTCAGGCTTAATCATCCCCTGAATTCAAAACACTTTATCCTGGGGAATCCCCAGTGCCAGGAAAAGGAGAGGTGACTCCTTCCCACTGTTCAGATAGGGGCTCTGAGGCCCCAAAACCTGCCTCCTGGACAACAGTCAACATTAGTAAGAGACTAGAAGAGATGCCAGCCCTCTGGACCCCTGGTGCTGGTGTTTTGAATTCAAGTGCTGCTGCTTTAGGGAAAAGGTTTCCAATTTAAGCAAGAATTGACTTAGCAGGTCTCTCTCAGAGGCTCCTTGGCATTTTTTCTAGCGTCATTCTGTCCCCTTTCACCGCTGTATCACCACGTAAACGCCTCCCTGACATGAGCGGGAGCCCGAGGCCTGTCAGAGGCAGTTGCCCGGTCTCTGGGATGACACAGAATCTGTGGCTCTCCTTTCTACCTGGTTTGGGAATAGGAAACATTGCATTTTCGAGAAACAAAAGCAGCCCCTATTTTTAGGACGGTGCTGTCATGTCATCAGGCTCAAAGTGTAAGTTTGGTCACTTCCTTCCCGCCCACCAACAAAGTTATTTTTAAAAAAACATGAAGAAAACAGTCTGAAGGGACTTATCGCCCCGGCCTTCAGGAAGAACACGACGGCTGCTGGCGTGCAGACCCCCTCCCCGCCTCCCAGAGGCCATGGCCCCCGGGCTCTCTGGATGGTTTCCCTGCTTTTATTATTTTGTTGTTGTTGTCATTAGTTGGGGATTTTTAGGGTGTGCCTCCTTATTGTGAGAAAATAGTGAGGGGAAGAAAAGCACAATGCACGTTTTTTTTAACGCTACACGCAGTTTTTAGGGAGCAGGTCTCCCTAGCACCCTGGCTCGCAGCGACAGCTTGCTTTTCGTGTCTGGGGCAGCCCTGGCCTGCGGAGCTGGAGCAGCTGGGGCAGGAGGGTGGGGCGGGGTGCCAGGGGAGACCACGAGCACTCCGTGTCCTGTCCTGTCCTGTCCTGTCCTGTCCTGTCCTGTCCTGTCCTGTCACACCAGGGAGCTGGGATCCGTCTTCGGGGAGAGCAGGTTTGCTGGGGGAATGTGGAAGCCAGGGCATCCATTTCAGGCACGTCACCCTAAGGAGAAACCCAGGCTTCTCCCATTATTCTCTGCAGGGGGCCTTACTCTCATACTCTCCCACTAACCCCTTCTCTGTGTGTCATTCAGTCTCACACATGTTGTTATACAATGTAATCCTGGGAGCTCTTTATGGTACATGGACTGATTTCCATCTCATTGATGGAGAAACCAAGGCCTAGAGAGTTAAATAACCTGTCCAAGCACATACCCTCAAAAGGCATGCATCATGCTGTCACTTTTCACCGCTGTGTCACCACGCAAACACCTCCCCAACGTGAGTGGGAGCACCGAGGCCTGCATACCTTCAAAAGGCAGGGATAGGATTTGAACCCAGTGCTGTGAAAGGTGCTTCTTGTATTACCTGTGCTAGATTGTGGATAGGCCTCCCCTGTGCAGGAATGGAAAATATCTGCACTGACTGGACGTTCCCCAGTGCTGGGGACAGGGCGGGGACCCTTTTGGCCTTTGACTTCACCCAAATTATAGCTGGAGGAGAGGAACCCCAAGTATCGGTGGCCCCAGCCAGCAGATGACAGGTGGGAAAGCCATGCCGAATGGCAGGAGAGAGATGAGCACACTGTTTGGGGAGCCCGGACCTGCCTCACAGGATGCAGGTACCCCAGGTCATTGCAGGCCCTCCTCACCTCCCGCCCCCTACCCCCCATGGCCAGTGGTCCTACCTTCAGTGACTAGGATAGGGATTTGAAGGCACAATCCCAAAGAGACACAGCAATCCCTAGTTGGGGGCCAGTGGACGCTGCCCCCTTAAACTCTAACAGAGGAAATGGGCCCTTTGCAACTGGACCCCCTGCCTAGGAAAGGACTCAGCTTTGAGGACTTCATTTAGCTTGCCGGAGCCCAGGGAACAGGGTAATGCAAGCGACACAAGAACACCAGTCAGCTGGGTGGCCACCGGGCTCTAGCTGGGCCCTGTTCCTCACTGCGTGCTCTGGGAAACTAAGTAATTGTCGTCCATGAGCAAAGGGCTGAGGAGGCTTCATACACTGTGTCCCCTTCCCACCTGGACTGGGACCCAGCCTTGGTGTTGACCCATCGCCCCTCTTCCAGCAGAGTGCCAGCTCCACCCAGCTGCTATTGCCAGCATCAGGAAGTGGCCATCCCTGGCCCAGGGGCACTCACCATCTGTAGGGCAACCCACAGGCCAGCCTGGCCGTGCAGCTGACCCGTCAGGAAACCTGAAGGAGCACAGCTTTCAAAATAGAGAAAGAATGTGTAACCAGACAGAGAGGCAAATGAAAAAGAAACTTTCCAACATTCAAAACAGTCCATAGTGGACTAGAACAGCTGACAGACAGCCTTATATGGGCCTTCTCTGCAGTTCAGGCCCTGGCAGAGTCAGCCTGTCAGCAGTATTCGTAATCCCAAGCTGCAAACATGCTGGGGAACTTCGTTTTCTTGGTCTCAGGCCAGCAGCCCTTCTTAACTCCTTGGTGTCCTCCCAGAACATAGCCACTGAATGAGGGCACGGGTGAGGGGGCAGTAAGCCAGAAGCCATGGACATCCACCCTCCCAGGGACCGTTTCCCTTTTATGATGCTGTGCCTGATGATTTCCAGGACACAGCATGGCCTGCAGTCAGCTGACTTCCCCGTTTCCAGCTTGTGACCTGGGGCATCTTTGTTTTGTTGCTCTGAGCCTCGTCTTCCCCGTCCTGAAACCGGCAGGGTATACACACCCACACCTCACGGAGGCAGAGAACTCCGTGCTTGGCAGATGGGGTTCACGGTGGTGCTCATTAATGAGAACAGTCATCAGTGGGATGGAAAGGGACCAAGAGAGCCGTTGGGAGCAGAGTTGGGGTTCCTGGGAACCCTGATCGTGTTCATGGGAGATAATAAACTGTTCTAAGCAAGTGGAGGCCAGAAGCTGTGCTGGGTTTTGTTCTCCACACAGACAGGTGTGGTGAGTGCTTTTTGCAAGATGGGGTTGAGGTGGTGACAGGAGGCTGGTGTGTCTGTCCTCTCCCCAGCCAAAGCCGAGAGCCTGATAAACAGGTGAAAAAGAATGCCCTATTTCTAGTGTGAAGGACACCCTGGCATCTGCCACTGCTACACCAAGAGCTTTTTAAAAAACTAGCTCTAATGTCAGCCTGGAAAAAGCAGAATAAACAGCCCTTAAGCAAATTAATACAGTAATCCTAGAGAAGGCTCCATGACAAATAACTTTTTCCATGAGTCACACAGCAAGCCCATAGTCACTTGTTTTATAAAGGGGAACACTTTGTCATCTGTGATGGCCGGCCCTTGCTAACGAGCTCTGGTGGAGGCTAGGAGGAGCTTTGCAAGGGAAATCCCTGGATGGCCCTTTTAACAGCAGCCCACTCCCATGCGTCCAGGGGGCGCTTGCAGATTAGCCGGCCCATAGCTGCTGCTAAAATCCCCATAAACAGCTGCCACGGAACTGGAGAGGGTGAAGCCGAGACACCCCAGATCGCCAACTGCTTGAACAAGATTTAAAACCCACGATATCCTTTGTCCTAATGTCTTCGTCAGCTAAGCCCAAGAATGAATATTTCATATTAACTGAGGCTCATTGGGAGGTCTCTCTCTCTCTCTCTCTCTCTCTCTCTCTCTCTCTCTCTGCCTGTCTGCACCAGAAATGCTTTTTCCTGTCACGGCTCCCCAATGCTGCTCAGCCAACTCCCCGACTTCTGCCAGGGTCTCTGGGCTTCCCACCTGGGATCTGGACTTAGAGAAAACATGTCTGTCTGTTCATTCCCACTCAGTACATTCCGTGTGCTTGTAAATCCTTTTGATCTCCTAATACCCCCTCTTCACTCAGCCCCTGCTATGGAGCTCAAAGGAGTGACTCATCCCTCGTTGTCTTGTCCCGATAAGATGGGGAGAAACTGGGGCCGGGTCAGTACCTCGACATGCTGGTGTCCGTGTCAGAGCCCTCCCCGCAGCGCCCAGGCGTGGGGCTGCGCCGCCTCTCCGAGAGCAGCCTGGGGCCCCACAGTACTGGACTGCCTGGGAGGATGGGACTTGACTCGAGGACAGGCTGCATTTGTCCCCTTGCCCAGTCTGGGCCAGGCATGCACGGGAACAATACCCATATTCATACAACATAGGGGTTTGCCAGTCAACCCACGTGACTTGACATCACGACAGATGTGGGGGGAGGGGGGAGAGACAAATGCTCCCTTGTGTGCATTCTGCTCGGTGCTGCCCGTGAGCTTCAGCTGCAGGCAGGCTGCACAGTTTGGTGTCTGCAGAGCCGCAACCCCGTATTAGGGGTACAGATGTGGGACAGTGAAGTCACGGACACCTGCGGAGGGTTCTCACTGCAGTATCCTGTTGTGTATTGTGTGGAAATATCATAGATTATCTCACTTCCAGCCCCTACTTCAAGAAAGCTGCCCTGGTCCCAGTTAGCAGGGAGGGATCAGCAAGTATATAAAAATTCATCACTGTGATTATTAATCATTGTCACCCATCCTTTGCATTCTTAAGATCAACAGTAGGCCCTGGCTGGTTTGGCTCAGCCATTAAACCATCGGCCCACACACCAGAGTCATGGGTTCGATTCTGGTCAAGGGCACATACCCTGGTCAGGGTCGTGCAGGAGGCAGCCAATCGATGTGTCTCTCTCACATCGATGTTTCGCGCTCTCTCTCTCTCCCCCCCCCCACCCCCATCTGAAGATAAATGGAAAAATATCCTCGGGTGAGGATTTTTTTTTAAGGTATACAATGTGATGATCTAATAGACTTATATCTTGTGAAATGATTGCTACAGCAGGGATAGTTAAACACTCGGGTAAGGATTTTTTTTTAAATTAAAAAGAAAAAAAGATTAACAGTAGCTCATGTTTGTTATGCACATTTGGGTTTTTTGTTTGTTTGTTTGTTTTTAATCCTCACCCGAGGATATTTTTTCCATTTTTGTTCAGATAGAGTGGGAGGGAGAGAGAGAGAAACATCGATGTGATAGAGCCACATCGACTGGCTGCCTCTCTCATGACCCGACCAGGGCCAGGGACAAACCGCAACTGAGGTACGTGCCCTTGACCGGAATCGAACCCGCGACTCATTAGTCTGCGGGCCAACGCTCTAACCACTGAGCCAAACCGGCCAGGGCTGTTATGCACATTTTGATTACATGTCACTTAATCCTCACAACAACCTCGTGTGGGCATTAAGACAAGACTCGGAACTTCTCTGCCCGTTTTTCCATGGGGCCTGCGTGTTGGACAGCCGCATGAGGGGGTGGTCCCCGCAGAACAGCTGTGACTTCTCCAGAATGTAACTGCAAGATGGGCCCCTCCGGGCATTCCCTGGGGGTGACCAGGGTTCGTATGCTCCACTGTGTGCCCTGCCCCAGGAATGTGCACTGCGCTGGGCACCGTCAGAAATTGTAGAAGTCACTGCCCCTCCACTGCTCACTAAAATGAGGGCCTAGAAACTGTGTCCCTCACCCCTCCCCTTTAACAAGAGGATCAGTCCTTTTCGCCCTGAACCTAGAGTAACCGAATGGCAACTGGAAGATCTCCTTAGTGTGCTATAAGGGAGGGATCTTTTTTTATCTTCGAGCAGCCAACCTCTCATTTTATTGATAAGGAAGTGGAAGCCAGGAGAGGGAAAGTGTCTTACCACACAGAACTTAGAAGCAGAGTTGGGACCAAATCAAGGGTCTCCTGACACCAGGCCTGTCTTCTTTGCACGAGAGCCAGCTACGCTGCTTTTGCCAACGTGTGCCCTTGGGTGTTAGGGACTGCGAAGGCCTCGCCGCACCCACAGCAGGGCGGGAGGCGCCCGCTCCCTTGGGAAGCAGGCAGAGCGGGCCGCCTGAGTGTTAAGAGCCCCTCCTGCTGAAAGCTTGTTCTGACAGTCTCTTCTGGCAGGCAGAGACAGCCGGAGGCTCAGCAGAGTCCCGGGAATTCACCCCGAGTTTGGAGGGTCTGTTTTAATAGCGTGAGAGGATTCATCTAGCTGGAAACAGGTGACAGAGTGGACCAGTTTGTGTCCTGAGTAGAATCTGGTGTTTCCCAAGGATATTCTTTGTCCCAGTTAAGGGGTGATAGGCACCTTCCAGGAGGGGTAAGGTGGGAGTGAGGACTCGATGGGATGAGGTCCTAGAAGAGAGATGGTGGGAGGAGACTTGAGAACAAAGGTGGAGGGGCTGTTTTTCAGGAGGAGGCACTTCTTCCCTGAGACTGGGACAAACGGGATGGAGGGCAGCACAGTCATAGAGAGGGAAAAAGGAATTGCAGGAAGTGGCTGGCCTCCACAGCAGTGTCTCCATGCCTTGTCCCCTGTCCTCTCCCCTCAGGAGTTTATATTCTGATTGGAGCCGGCGCTCTCATGATGCTGGTGGGCTTCCTGGGCTGCTGTGGGGCTGTGCAAGAGTCCCAGTGCATGCTGGGATTGGTGAGTACCCTTCTGTGTTCCCCACACCCACTCGGGGCACCCTGCCCCAAGATCCCATAGGACAGAGGGGTGGGATGGGGTAAACAGGGAACCCCAAGGGCGTGAGCTGTGCTCAGCCCCCCGGGGTCCCAGCCTCCTAGCCAGGCAGCGTCTTGTCCTCTTCCCGTCTGGAGTGTCTCTGTTGCATCCCTCGGGTGACTAAATGCCAGGACTTTGTTTTTCCTTTTCTCGAGGGCACCGTTTGCTTCTTCCCCTGAATGCACAGGTACCTTTGCCTTCTCTTGTTCCAAAAAGTTGTTAGAATTTTCCTCAAATCTCTGTGGTTTTTGTGAGTGAGCCGCGGTATTTTATCACCACCTGACTCCTGATGAACTCCTTAGAAGTACCAGTTCTGGGGCCAGCTGTGCCCGCTCCGTCCCTGCCGTGGCTTCTGCTCCTCGCCCAGGCTGACCTCGGACAGTTCTGTGAACGTCCTCATCTGTGTCCCCAGGTTCCCGGTCCCCAGAGCGTTGTCATTCTTCCTTGTTCTCCAGATTGCCCTCTGATTTTCCTGGCTAGGAGTGTCCCTCACCCCGCCCTCTTTTTGCTTTCTAGTTCTTCGTCTTCCTCTTGGTGATATTTGCCCTTGAAATAGCTGCGGCCGTCTGGGGATATTCGCACAAAGATGAGGTAGGTATTTTCTGTAAGATCTCCTGGGCCCTGCAGTGCTGTGGGTTTGGAAGTTTGGGAGGGGGGATGATGAGGGTGGAAGGGTGTCCTGGCTGGCCACTTGGGTCAGCTTGCATCCTGACTCTTATTTTACCACGTTCCCACACGCCCCTCAGAACGCGGGCTTCCCCAGGACAGGGAATGTGAGCGTTTATGCTGCCCTGGGCGGGTATTGTGCCAACTACCGCTTTGTGCCAGCCACTGTTTCCAGTTCCCCGACAGCGCTGGCACAGAGCAGGTGTTCGGGAAATAGTCATCGGGTCTGTGTGTCTGCACATGTGTGTCCCACTTCAGCAGCTTCCCCGGCCCCTCTGAAAGACAGCTTAGGGAAACATGGCTGTCTGGGCTGGACACCCTGGCCTCCTTCGCCGTGTCTATAAATGTGAGTCAAATGCTGTGCAGGGGCTGGAGATTCACAGACTGTTGTCCTCGCTTTCAGGACCTTTGCCACCTAATGTGGCAGAAAGACAGACATGTGATAAGTGTCATAGAAGTCACTTAGATCCAAAAGTCCCATGGGATTTGAAAGGGTGGGGTGGGGAAGGGGAATCTCTGGCTTCATGGAGAAGAAGGCATTGACCTGAATCTTGAATGAGAGAGATTTCAGGAGGCAGGTTGGTGGGAGACAGGGTACTTCCCCGCAAAGAAAGGGTCTGAGCACAGCTGAGCTTGGGCTCCATGGGGAGACCAAAGAGTTATGGGCCAGGATGGGCCACATCAGAACAATATTTTAGGAAGGGGACTGTATTGTCATGTTTAGCAAGAGGGAGGAAAGAAGAGAGACACTAGATGCAGGAACCCTGTTTTGTTTGTTTGTTTGTTTTTAAAGAAAAAGAATGATTGGATTATTCAGATGATAGAAGCTGCAGACCTGGAAATAGGAAGGGATAATTATGAAAAGTACTGAAGGGAAAATGCTGGATGTTGGTCGGTTTGTTGATGTTGTGGGGGTTGGGGGGGACCAAGAGACAGGCATCCATTAAATTGGGATGCACCCAGTTACAGGAGGAGGATAATATATCATTTATTTTATAATAGCTAATATGTATTCCAAAATTACTTTGTACCAGACACTGTGCTAAAGGCTTAACATGCAATGTCCCATTGAAATTTTCCCAGTAATCTCTCAGGTAGGGATTAATACCATCTCCACCCTAAATATGCAGGAAGTGATGTACAGAGGGATTGTTAATCTACCATAAGTCACACAGCCTCTGAGTGAAGAAAAGAAGAAGCTGGAAGCCTGAGGAAATGGCCCAATCAGGAGTAGGGTTTTGGTTTTTTTTAGATTGAGGACATTCATGTTGTTCATAGATAGAGGGGAAGGAGCCGAGTGGGGCTGAAGGGACCAACCATAGGTGCAGGAGAAGGGGAAATGGCAGGAGCGGGTTCCTAGAGCATGTGGGACAAAAGCGATGCCCCAGAGATCCCGCGAGAGGGCCAATCTGCTCGGTAACGTCTTCCGAGCAGGGGCATTTGTGGGCTGAGTGTGAAGAAGACGGAACAGGTGACATTTGTCCTGCTGCTCTCTCATCTGTCTGTCCATCACAGGTGATTAAGGAACTCCAGGAATTTTACACGGACACGTACATCAAGCTGAAATCCAAGGACGAGCCCCAGCGGGAAACGCTCAAAGCCATCCACTATGCGGTATGTCGTCTTTGCAGACTCCAACCGGTCCCCAGAGCATGTGCACACGGGCACTTGCTGTACCAGACCAGTGCGTCTCTAGTCCAGTCATTTTTTTTTATTTGTTTCTCTTACCCCCATCCCCACCCTTCTCTCTGCAGTTGAATTGCTGCGGTCTGGTTGGGGGAGTGGAACAATTCATCTCGGACATCTGCCCCCAAAAGGATGTACTCACAACCATCACAGTGAAGGTAAACTTGAAGAGCAAGACTTGTGCGCCCCTGCCCACTTGCTCTGGGCAAATCCCACAAGGGTAGAAGTGAAGAGCAGGGGTCGTGTGCCCTCTCATTCCGGGAGGACAGGCATCCAAGCGCTTCATAAGTATCTCTGCCATCTGTAAGATGCCAGGGTGACCACCTCATTTCTCCCCTGCCCTGGCGCCTCTGTGTCCTCCAGGGCAGCAAAACAGAGCCAGAGCAGGGAAACAGCAAAGCGTTCTAGCTGCCTGCAATGATTTGGCACCTGGAACTGCCCTTTGCTGCCCCACGGTCTGCCTCCCCCAGCACTCAAGGCATCAAGGACAGGAGTGTGTTGAGCCCTGGACATCTGCTTTGTAAATGGCTCAAGACTGTAAGCTAGAGTGAATGTCCAAAGTTCAGATAAGAAATAGACCCAGCCCTGGCCGGTTTGGCTCAGTGGTTAGAGTGTCAGCCCTCGGTCCAAAGAGACCCGGGTTCGGTTTCCGCTAAGGGCACGTACCTCGGTTACAGTTTGTCCCTGGCCCCGATTGGGTTCGTGTGGGTGGCAACCACTTGATGTGTCTCTCTTGCATTGCTGTTTCTCTCTCTCCCTTCATCCCTCTCTCCCTCCCGCTCTGAGGATGAATGCAAAAATGTCCTCGGCTGAGGATTAAAGAAAAAAAAGAAATACTCCCAAAGCAAGGGCTTACCCCTCTTTCTTCCATGATTTCGTACCCAAATATTTGGGAACCACCTCCTATAGCTCTCTTGGTTCTCCTTTCCATCCACCAACCAAGACACCTGAATACTCCTGTCCCGTCCCCTTTCTCTGGAGCCACCAATGCTGTGGGTGTGAATGGGTGCGTGGGAGGAAGGAGGTGTGCCCAGAGCAGGGGTCGTGTGTGACCAGGGTCTTGGTTTGCCCCCCAAGCCCTGCCCTGAGGCCATCAAAGAGGTCTTCCACAACAAGTTCCACATCATCGGCGCAGTGGGCATCGGGATTGCCGTGGTGATGGTGAGTGTCCTGGACGTTGCGGGGAGGCTGGGGAATGGTCCTCTTCGTAGTTAACATTGATTGATTAAGGGCATGCTCTGGCCAGGCACTGTGTTAATGCTACACATTTATCAACTGATTGAATCCTCACATTCCTGTGAGGTGGGAACTCTTAGCATTCCCATTTTAGAGACTAGGGAACGGAGAGGTTAAGTTGATCAAAGACTCTGAGCTCGTGAGTGAAGCATCTGGGATTTGAATTCAGGGTGTCTCCAGAATCCATTCTCTTAACCACTAAGGTTCAGGGGGAAATGTAAGGTGACGCCAATGCTGCTGGTCCACAGACCATGCGTGGATGTGGGACCATGCGAGGGCCTGGATCACCCCAGACCTGGGATGATCTTCAAAACATGTTTTCATCGTGTACCTGCTCTTCCTTTTCCCAAGAGAGTAGTTGAATAAAAGCTACCCGGGTGGGCAGCCCAGAGGAAGCCTGAAAGCATCAAATAATCTCCTCTCTAATAATCAGCTCCCAGAAACCATCAGGGTCCAAGGGTTCCCTGGGGTCTCCCCCTCTTTCCCCTGGAGGGAGTGATGAGGACACGGCCCTCCTCTGCCCCTCACAAGACTGCCCCAAAAGAGAGAATTGCTCCCTTTCTCAGTGGTAATTTGTACTTCTCATCTGCACCTACAAAAGCTTGGAGTAGCTTTCAGTATAAGAGAACAATACCTTTTAAAATAGAATATAAAACACGCAAATACACGAAGATGGAAGCGAAAGTTCAAGCCTGTGTGGACTATTGGAATATCTGAATCTGAGCATTCGGTTTAGCTCTGAGCTTGTCCCACCCTGAAAGTTCTCCAGGGAGCTGCTTGTACAGCCTGCATGAGCAAGTGTCTGCAGACTCTGAGTCCCGCCAGTCCGTGAGCCCTCCCATTATCTAGCCTACAACTCTCCTGCGTTGACATTTAACTCATTTGGCCTCCAGGTCACCATCTCCTGGTCCTTTGCCTTGGCCTGAATGTCTCATGTCTTTCCCTCCGCAAAGCCACCCTGTTCCTCCTTATCTTCCAGATATTTGGCATGATCTTCAGTATGATCCTGTGCTGTGCTATCCGCAGGAACCGAGAGATGGTCTAGAGTCAGCTTGCACTCCTGAGCAGGAAGTTTACCCCTGAAGACTGTTGGTTATTCTCCTGGGGTTTTGTTTTTGTTGTTGTTTTTTGTTGTTATTGTTTTCTTTTTTGCCACTAACTTTTAGTATTCATTCTGCATTTCTAAACAAGAAAGACAGTTATTCTGTGTTTATCTTTTTAACGCTTTGTTCAGTATTGATAGTTGAGAGATTGAGGGATTTGGTTTGCATTGCTTTATAAATTTTGGTTGTTTGTTATTGCTTATTATGTTAGGCAGAAATCCTGCAATGAAAGGTACTATATTTGCTAGACTCTAGACAAAAGATACTGTACATAAAGAGAATTTTTTTTTGTCTTTAAATAGATTTTTTTAAATGTCTATCAAATTTAATCAGATTGTAACTTATCTTGAAGACAATTTGATACATAATAAAAGATTATGACAATATCCTGGCCTGGTTTTGGAGGTTTTTGGCTTCCATTATTTATTTATTTTTTTTTTTTAGAGCTATATATTTCTCAGATGTCTTTCAACTGCTGTTTGCTTTAACTGAATTTATATGAGAAGTAGGTTGGAAGGTTGATCTTCCTACTTTACTAATGAAGAAATCAAGGTGTGCAGAGGTGAAGGGGTTCCGACCCAAGGTCACACAATTGTTAACAGAGTATCACCCAAGAGTCTTGCGGCGGCAGTGTGTTGTGTCTTGGGGATACAACAGTGAATGTGAGCTCCCTGAGGGCAGGGACTTTGTTTTATTCACTGCTGTGCCCCCAGCACTTAGAACCTAGTGTCTGGTGCATGATAGCTGTTCAATATTTGTTATCAATTAATATTTGTTGCTTAATAAATGAGTATGTATCCATCAGGGTTTAATCCGAGAAGCAGAATATTAAATATTATGTATATATATATAGAGAGAGAGAGAGAGAGAGAGTTTGTGACGAGGATTTGACCTTACGCAATTGTTGGAGCTGGCTGAGCAGTCTCTGTAAGATGCTGAGCCTGAAGCTCACAGGGCAGACTGGAAGGACAGATAGATGTGAATGGGGGGGGGGGGGGCAAGAACAAGCTGGAACTCACAAGCACAAGCCCATGAAGACAGACAGATCTGTGTGGGCTCTTGCTCCTCCGGCGTTGGTGGTATGGGTCCTGCCGAGACTGGGAACCTATGTAGTATAGCTAAACACGCGTTGACCAGGAGTTGGAGAAGCTGAAGTGAGCCCCCATAAAGTAACAATTTGTGTGAGCTACAAAATGACTGCTGCTTCATTTCCCTCCTCCAGACCTCCCACAAGGAACTCCTGGATCTCCTCCTGCTCCACCCAAACCAGAAACATTCAGGAAGGGGCATGCTGGGAAGTGTAGTTCAGCTTAACCAGGTTGCCCACTCACTAAGCCACCAGTGGGAGAGGTCTGCAGCCTGGTGGGCAATTCAAAGTTAGGCAGGCGACTGCCACAGAGGGACAGGAACACTATGAGAGGATAAGGACAGAGGCATACGAAACCTGTTTCATTTTCCACCCCTTGATTCAGTTTGGGTTCTTTCGTAATGTTAAAAAAAGAAAAAAGAAAAAATCAGAACATCAATGTTCCTAGCAGCATTTTTCATGATAGCCAAAAGATGGCAACAACCCAAATATCCGTCAACAGATAAATGAATAAACAAAATGTGGTCTATCTATACAATGGAATATTATTTCATACTAAAAAGAAACGACACATTCTACAACACCGGTGAAGCTTGAAGACATTATGCTAAGTGAAGTAAGCCAGAAACAAAAGAAAAAATACTATATGATTCCAATTATATGAGGAACCTAGAATAAGTAAATTCATAGAGACAGAAAGTAGATTAAGGATAACCAGGGGCTGGGGGAGGGGAGGATGGGGAGTTACTTTAATGAGCAGAGTTTCCGTTTCAGATAGTGAAAAATTTCTGGGAATAGGTAGTGGTGATGGTTGCATTGTGAATGTACTCAGTGCCACTGAAGTGTACACTTAAAAATGGGCCCAGCCGGTGTGACTCAGTGGATTCAGCATTGCTCCATGGACTGAGCGGTCCTGGTTCGATTCCCAGTCAGGGCACCTGCCCAGGTTGCGGGCTCGATCCCCAGTAGGGGGCATGCAGGAGGCAGCTGATCAATGTTTCTCTCTCACATCGATGTTTCTATCTCTCCCTTTTCTAAAAAATCAATAAAAACATTTTTTTAAAAAAAGGTTAAAATGGTAAATTTTATGTTATATTAATATTTACCAAAATTTTTTTAAAGATCAGCTGGGTCCTGGCCAGTTTGGCTCAGCAGTTAGAGCCTCGGCACTCAGACCAGAGGGTCGTGGTTTTGATTCCCGGTCAAGGACACGTACCTGGGTTGCAGGTTCAATCCCCAGCCCTGGTCAGGGTCGTGTGAGAGGCAACCAGCTGATATGCCTCTCTCGAGTCAATGTTTCTCTCTCTCTCTCTCCCTCCCCTCTTTCCACTCTATCTAAAGATCAATGGAAAAATATCCTCTGGTGAGGATTAACAAAAAAAATCAAAATAAAAGCTGGGTTGGCATCCTGAGTTACACTGCTGTTCTATGGCCCCAGGTCCCTTGTTTGAGCTCTAACTACTGTTTATGGAAATAATAGGTGAGAGTGAATGGGACTATGTTAATATGTGGCATGTTAACATATGCTTAATTCTAATACCCACTGTTTGCCAGCTCCCTCTAGGAAAAGCAGGTCCCATACACTACTTTGCTGAAGGTGGGGGGAATCAGTATAATTGCTACTATTTCAGTTGAGGACTACCTCAGTGTTAGACCCTCTCTTTCAGTTTGTCAGAAATAACAGACCAATGGGCTAGCTTAAGCAAAAGCAAATGATTTACTAAGAACACAGGTGGTGTCGTATGGAACCCAAGAACAGAAACACAATCGAGCCACAGGAAGATCCTGGAACTGTGGACGGACTGGCAGCTCTCCACTACTCTGCTGTTTGCTCTCCAAAGAGATCAGTTCTCTCTGCCACTCTGTCCACATGAGGTGGGAAAAGGGCTGGCCCTCAGCTCCCAAGCTTACCCAGAGACAACCTCCACTGGCCCCATTTGAAGCTTTAGAAGAGAACATCTGACCTAGTTTCAGTCAATTATCTATCCCTGGCCAGTCAGCTGGCAGGTAGGGGGGAGGGTGCATGTAATAGAGACCAGGCCACCCTCTGACCTGGGCCCAGGACTAGAAGACGAGGAATCATTGAGAGCTGGTGGCCACCTGGAAAGGAGCCAACTGGTCCACCCTGCCGTCAATCCAGTGAAACAAGCTTGACTTACTCCTGCTAGAAGGGTCCAGGTGACACTCTGGAGTTAAGGCAAAACCAAGATGGTGCATAGCTCTCAGGACCTGAAGGGTTTATGGAGCAAAGGCCTTTAGGAAATTTTAGGTCACAAAAAGGCAATAGACTCTGCCAATAGCAACAATAGCTTTGGGTCCAGAAAGAAACGCGTATAATCATGTTTGACCTAAGAATTAGGAAGTAATAAGAGCCATTTGCAGTGTATTGCTTATTTGTAAGCTTATTTAATTACTTGAAACTGTCCTAATGAATAATGAGAGTTGACTAGACTTGCATGGAACTTAAGGAACTTTGTGCCTGTAAATGTTATATTTAGTACGGTCTTTCATATTTCAAGTGTGTTATGGAACTCTCTTGCTTATATTTTTTAAACCTTACAGTGTCACACAAGTATAAAGTATTAATGACTTTGTTATCAAAATGAGAAAAAAAATTTTCACAAGCGTTTCTACTTCTGTATTGTTTTATTGCCAAAAGTTTAAATAAGCTGTTCTACTGCACTTGCCTTTTAAATGTCCAGTGTATTAACACTTTCCTTGATGTGCTTAGGAGATTGATCCATTAATTCCTTAGACTTTCTACTGGAGTTATTTAAGGGTGTCTGATAACATGGTGAACAGTAGACTGAGATGACCTTCAAGTGACAATGTCATTATTTTCTTGTTATGTCTTTAACTTGGTGATTAAGATCCAATTCTGTTTAAAATCAAACGGCATTAGTTGTAGGTTTCCCAAATTAGAAACCTATTTTAGTTAATATTTTAAAGAAATATGAAGCCATAACTATTTTTACTCTGGAGTGCCAGTTAATGAAACAAAGAGATTAGAGAGATGTTAAATTATTCATCATTTAATGGTGTTTATTAACAGTGTTTGTTTTCAGTATTTTAATATGGGTAATTTTTCACTTCCTCTTAAGAGGAATAATGTTTATTGACTAAAGATGGAAAATGGTTAAGACACCAATTATATTTCAGATCTTTGAATAAATTATGCACTCATTGTATAATGGATTTCATTTTTCATGAAATGTCTTAGATTTTCTACTTGTAAAATGGAGGTACTAATGGAAAAACAACATCCCTGTTATCTTTTGAGACACAGATCCCTGGCCCCAGTGCTTTTGGTTAAGGGAATAATATCAATGTTGAAGATCCCCCATAGCCTTCCAAGCACAAGAAATTAAGCAGAAAGAACTTCTTGGATACCTTCCCTGGTTAGGGCTGACTGGCTCAAGGATCAGCTGGGACAGCCACCCTAGATGAGACCCGCCCCACAGTCTTTACACCCTAAGGGAGTCTGCCGTGGAGTTCTTGGTGTAGATATGCCTGTTGAGGAATGTTCTCCTCAAGTAAGTGTGACCACACTGCAAAAGAAGTAGGATTGTGCATGTGGGCCTTTGAGAAAGGGAAGTTACAGAGGGGCTGTGAACAGTGGAGAGTCAGGTGCAGGTTCATGGGTCCCAAGCCAGGGATGAT
The DNA here is from genome assembly GCA_030848825.1 of Tadarida brasiliensis. NCBI lineage: Eukaryota > Metazoa > Chordata > Mammalia > Chiroptera > Molossidae > Tadarida > Tadarida brasiliensis. Next base: position 23,999,163 of record CM061263.1, read on the forward strand.
CAGAGTCTTAGGACTTTATTCCCCCAAGCTAAGTTTCCTCCACCTCCTCCTCCAGCCTGTCCCCACCCACCCTCAGTTATAATGCTGGCTTGGAGAGGCCTGAGTGGTTAATGGGATAGTTTTCACTAAAGCTTTGGCCTGCAAACCCCTGGAGAGCTAATTCGATTTCTTTCTTTTTAAATTGGATTTCCCCAAACCATCTGCTTCGCTTTTGGCAATGCAAGCAGGATCAGATCTTATCCCAGTGTAGAATCTTCACTATTCTGAAAGTCTCCAAGGAGCCAGAGCTGACCCTCTGGCCAAGCAAGGCAGTGAGGGACCAGTGGGGCTGCTCTAACACACCCTGCAAGGACGGCACTGGTTCAAAACCTTGGAGCATCCCAAGTGAAATCCAGCTCATGGGTCAACTAGTAGTCACATCCTCTGGATAACCTCCTCCAACACCCCACCCCTCATGACCAGCTCTTACAATGTCACATGCCCCGCCCCTTCCACAGTGTGTTCTGACAGGTCAGCAAGGGGTTTCAGTAGCGTGGAAATGCCTCATTTGGCAGCTACCTGGCTGCATAGGAGGCAGATGCCACAGCAACAATATAGGTACGTGCAAGAGAAAACACAGATTAAGATGATTCCCAAAATAAGTAACAATTTTCTCTACCAAGAGTCATGATCCAAACCATTGATTTACTAAGTCCCCTAGGCTAGGGGTCAAATCACTAAGGGCATTTATTTGGGTATTCATGTGATTTAATAAAGATGATACATTAGCACCCTGGCCGGTTTGGCTCAGCAGTTAGAGCGTCAGCCCGCAGACCAAAGAGTGAGGGGTTCGATTCCAGCCAAGGGCCTGTACCTCAGTTGCGGTTCATCCCCCACTCTGGTTGGGGTCGTGCGGGAGGTAAACAGTCAATGTGTCTCTCTCACGTCGATGTCTCTCTCTCTCTCTTCCTCTCTCTCTCTCTCACTCACTCTATCCAAGGATAAATGGAAAAATATCCTCAGATGAAGATAAAAAAAATAATAAAAAGATGATACATTAGCAAATTCATCAGATATGTACACAACATTCTGTTTGAATAATGACATAGGTGCCTTCTTGTGATGCAGTAATAATGGCCTAAGCCATCCAACTCTGGAGGACAGTTTTTCTCATTAGAGACACTTCAGTATTCAGTAGAATCAGGCTTGTCTGGCTATCATTTAAGGTTTGTGGGGTGAATTTAGTAAGAGCTTCTATGAGCTATAATGTCCTCCAGGCTAAGGGAGGGGACAAAGACAGTAGCCAAATAATTGTACCAGTGAAAGTGAGAACCACTTCATGCTCTTACAGGTGAGTACAAGTGTCCCTCCACACATCCTGACCCCACAAGGGCACACTCACGATCATCCTTCCACCCCTCATCTTCCCGTTGTCTCAGCCATATTCTGAGTCCCGTCCGCCAGCTGCTGTGTGAGAGGCTCTACCTGGAGCAGCCCTGTGTACGCTGCTAGGAGCTGAGTATATTGGGAGTGTATTGGGCTTCTGCCCCCTTCCAGAGCTGGGACCAAAATCCTAGGGGCAGTCTCCCCTTTTGTTGTCACTGCCACAGTGCCTGACACACACCTTCCTGAGTCACAGACACAGCTAACTAAATGGTAGCCCTGCTTGGGAGATGCCTGGAGCTTTAATCTGCTTCACTAGTATTTTGTCTTCTCGAAGGCAGCTTGCTGCTCGGCTCCCCAGTCCCACACGTGCCCTTTTTTTTTTTTACCAGGAGCCATAAAGAACAAAGGCACTGTGCCAGGTGCGGAATAAAACTTCTTCAAAATCGCTGTAATGGCTTATACCTCTTTTACACTCTTAGGGGTTGGATAAGCTTGCACTTTATCAACCACAGCCTCGGGGACAACATGCATTTTACTCAACCAACCAACTCCCCAAAACTTTACAGCAGGGCCTAGGCCTCGAATTTTCTGTGGGTTCCTCTCCCGTTTTCTCCCGCACAGATGTTCCAGCAAAGGCTGCAGAGTATCCTGCAGCAGACGCAAGTCTTCGCATGGTAACATATGTCATCTGTGCAACGGGCTCACTTTACTGATGTTGGGAAGGAGAGCAGGGACAGGTCTCAGGCTGCCAGCCCAGGACACATTGTGGGGCTGTGCAGGTAGCCTTGGGGAAGCACTTGGAAAGTTCATCAGTGCCTTGTGCCCCTCTCGTGTGAAGGCAAATTGATCTTATCAGAAACCTGGCCCTGGCCGGTTTGGCTCAGCAGTTAGAGCGTCGGCCTGTGGTACAGAGAAACCTATACTTGTCAGAGTCTTTTCCGTGAATCTCCTTGAAGATGAAGCACCTTGGCAGGAACACGTTTGCAGAAGCCACAGATTATAAAACAATAACTGTACATGACGAAAGACTTAGAAATGCTTGTGGTTACAGATCTGGTGAGAATTCATTATAAAGCAATCATCAATAAATCAACAAACAACAAGTGTTGGTGAGGATGTGGAGAAAAGGGAACCCTCGTGAACTGTTGGTGGGAATGCAGATTGGTTCCGCCACCGTGAAAAGCAACATGGAGTTTCCTCAAAAAATTAAAAGCGGCCCTGGCCGGTCTGGCTCAGTGGTTAGACTGTCAGCCGTGGGACCAATGAGTCGCGGGTTCAATTCCGGTCAAGGACACGTACGTCAGTTGCAGTTTGTCCCAGCCCCAGTTGGGTCGTGCGGGAGGCAGCCACTCGATGTGTCCTTTTCAAGTCAATGTTTCTCTCTCTCTCTCTCTTCCTCTCTCCCCCTCCCACTCTATTTGAACAAAAAATGGAAAAATATCCTCAGGTGAGGATTTAAAAAAAAATAGTCTATTGGTTTTTTAAAACAATTTAAAAGCGTTAATGTATATATAACAGGATGAAATGATAACATGAAAGTTTCAACTGAGACATCAAGATACAGTAGATATGAGATTCCAGAGTGGGATGCCAGGTGCACGGATTCATCTAAAGACCAGTCACACAGCTCTCCTGCTGTGGTGATATCAGCTGGGTGGCGGTGGCTTCCACGAACTTCCATGATGAGTTGGGGCTGTTCATTGGCGCGCAGGCCAGAGTAACGATTCTGACACTTAGGATGATACAGCTTTGATTACAGTTCGTGGTAAAGTCGTAGCTTCATCTAAGAGTGCACTAAAAGTGGTGAAATTTCTGAAGCTCTGATAAAAGATGTGGCGCACATAAGACAAACTCTGTTAAGAAGCATTGAAGAAAAAAGAAAAAGATAGTTAAGGAGGAAAAGAAGGGGAGGAGGAGAAGTAGGAAGAGGAGGAGGAGGAGGAAAGAGGAGAGGAGAGGAGAGGAGAACATGAGGGAGGAGGAGCACCCGGCTTCACTGAAACTGGTGAGCGGCAGCTGCAATGGCAGTTGTTCTGGCGTTTGGACAAAAGGCACTAGCACTGACCTGAATACCATTGCTTTGGTTTAGAAATAAAGAGGCGCCAACTCTGTCTGGTCCACTTTTCTTAATCTTTGAAGAAGTTATCAGCAATGAAGAAAATGCACAGGAGAATGAAGATGCAAAGATAGTATTTCAGCAAATGAAACTTAGGAATACTCTGAATCTCTTCAAAACAAACCCAACCCCATGATGTCAAAAGAAACCCAGGGGAACTTTGCTGTCTCTTCCACCATGCCCCCTGTCCCCTCTGGACCTAAGAAAACCTAAACTCAAATTCAGTGGCTACCACCCTTTTATATCAGGGTGCAAAAGCATTTCCTTCTGGACGAGCATGGGGTCCCCCATCACTTCCTTGCTCCCAGGTCCTCCTGGTGATGCTGATGCAATGGAAGGTATATTCATGGTTTGGCTCGTGAGTCACATACTGAGCACCCTCTGGGTTTAAAGCAGAGGCATAGAGCCGGGCTGGTGTGGCTCAGTGGTTGAGCGTGGACCCATGCACCAAGATGTCGCTGGTTTGATTCCCAGTCAGGGCACATGCCCAGGCTGTGGGCCCAATCCCCAGTGGGGGGCGTGCAGGAAGCGGCCAATCGATGTTCTCTCTCATTGATGTTTCTATCTCCCTCTCCTTTCCTCTCTCTCTAAAATCAATAAAGAAAAAGTATTAAAGCAGAGACAGAGAAGGAAGGTCACAGCACTTCAGTTAAGTACAGATATCTCTCTCCCAGGGAGAGTAGTTTATCAATCCTGGCTGACATAAGCAAATGTTTAATCATTTTCTCCATAAATAATTGACTGTTATGTTTAGTATAATTTACATCTCCTTTCGATTGTGGTCGGTTGGAAATTGTTAAATTGCCAATGTATAATTAGAGTCTGGTCAAGGAGACAGGATCCAAAATAGGTAATTCATCAGCATGAATTTAATATGGAGAATTGGTTACACAAGAGGAAGACTGCAAAACCAAAAAGAGAACAGTGAGGGAATGCAGAGATAATAACCACAGGCAACAGCTACCAGCCCAAGGCTGGGGGAACAGAGGGCAGAGGTGGGATTACGGGACCCTAGAAGCTCCAAGAAGGGGGTCTGCAGAGTTGGGACTAAGACCTCAAGGAGGGGCCATCTTCCCGCTGCTGTGGGTACCTCTGAGGGCTGTGGAGAGTCTGATTCTGAAAATAGTGCACTCTGTGCCCCTGATCACTGCCTGAAATTCCTAAAACCTCCAAATGGGAGCTCAGAAAAGGCAGGTAGGTGAGCAGAAGTGAGCAGATAGGAAAGGAAACGCTGGCACACCTCTTTCAGCTGCACAAGGAGAGTGATGATAACTAACTATGATTGGAGACTTTGACTGTTACCTGTCACTGCATCTAGCAATTCTGGAATGAAAACTGTGTTTGGCAACTCAAAGTCACTGTGGTACTTGTGAAAATAAACAAAAGAAAACCTTATTCAAATAGAGTCAGGAAGCCCTGAAAGTGTAGCTTTCATGAACATATGACCTGCTGTGCTTATTTTACAAATTTGGGCAGGAAGAAGCTTACTGTCCTACCCCAGGAGGGGAAGCTTTTCTCCTTGCCCAGCAACAGCTCAGCAAATGAGGAACCACCATCCTCAGCCAATGAGAAGCCACTGCCATCCTGAACTCTCATTCTCCTCCAGCGGACTTTTCCTCATAATCACCCCTCCCAACTTTTTCTCTATGAAATAACCCTCCCCTCCCTTGCTCTGCAGACTTGCCTGTGGTTAGCCATAGTTTGCATGTCCCAGTTTGCAGTTCCTCTGCTATTCCCAAATAAATTGATTTTTGCTGGTAAAATAACTGGCTATTTTATTTTAAAATTTGACAAACTTTACCCTAAAAGTCAAAGTCACGGGACTGCCACACATCTATCCTGGGCAAAGAAGAACTGCCCCCACAGAACACAATTTAGGAACAGGGTGAGACAAAAGAGAATGACTGCAAGATTGCAACCCATGGGCCCTACTTGCTTGGCCTACTAGCTGCAAAGATAAATTGCATGACACATAGCAGACACACAATAAATGACCTTATTATTGAAACCTAGGGCTCTGACACCTCCCACAATGCTACACTGACCATTAGATAAGAATGTTAGAACTCTATCTCAATGAAAGATGAGAAAATCCTCAGGTCTCAATTGTTCCAGGAGCAGGGCTGTCTGAAAGAGTACCACAAGCTCGGCTTCCTGCAGCTTAACCGGACTACCACATCCCCTGGGCTCGAGCACCCAAATCCACAATGGCTAGCCCAAGCAGCCTCTGGGTCCTTTCATTAACAAAGTTGCTTCCATATCCGTGCTTTTAAAAAGGCCAGGGTCTTTCTGACCCGGGCCTTGTAAATTTTCCCTTCCCTCACCCCCCCCCCCAACAAAATAAATGAAACTCATTCCTCTATCCATGCCATGGGGTGCTGCGGAATTCATGCTGAATCCCAGTGATTGACAGGTAGGGACCCAGAGACCGTTGGCATAACAGCCCCAGGTCAACTCTGGGGAACACAGAACAAAGTAGATTGACCCAGATATTATTCACAGCTCTCTATGTTCTGGTCTCAATCTTTCTACCCAAATATATATATCTCCACCGCAAATGCTGGCTCTGCCCCAATCAAGTCTCCTCTGAATCAGCTCTTTACCTTAATACACACACACTGTGCCCACCACCACTCACTGAAAGGCAGAATTGTAAAACCCACCACCCATGAAATGTAGTGATTTGTAGTTGTATTGAAGCATGAAATCTGCATTTCATGCTGTGAGGATGGTCTGTAAGAGGGAATCAATCAGCTGGAGAGGGAGGCTGTGGGGTGGTATTGCAAAGGCCTTGCTAGGAGTGAAACAGACCTGAGTTTAAATCCTGGCTCTGCTCCTGAGCTCTGAAGCAAGTCACTCAACCTCTGAACTCCTGGCTCTCCTCCACCAAATGAGAGGTAATGTGTACCTTGCAGGTACAAACAGAGCAGGTGAGGGGCTCAGTGAATGGTGGCTGACCTCAATATTGTGTTGCTATTCTCACTGATGAGCACACCTGAAGAGTATGAGTGAGAAAACCCGGCCCCTGTGACCTAATATCAGAGGCAGGTTGCTAGGGCTACTGAGGGAGGTTTGGATGTGCTGGTGGAGGGAAAAAAAAAAAAAAAAAGCCAGGTGCAGGCTCTGGACTAGGGAAGGGCAGGAAAGAGTTAGAACTAGAAATCTTTGAGCACGGAGTAAGAATCACTTTGTTATAATCCTCTACAGACATCTGGGACATTTTTAAAAAGAGTTTTGACTCTAGCCCAGCCGGTTTGGGCTAGTGGTTGAGCATCGACCACCAAGAGGTCGCCGGTTGGATTCCCGGTCAGGGCACATGCCCAGGTTGTGGGCCCAATCGCCAATGTGGGGCATGCAGGAGGCAGCCACTTGATGTTCTCTCTCATCAATGTTTCTATCTCTCTCTCCCTTTCCCTTCCTCTCTGTAAAATCAATTTAAAAAAAAATTTTTTTTAAGAGTTTTGACCCTGTATTAACGTCTTTCTCTCCAGCACTGCCCCTGTAAACTCTTGGTGATTTCAGGATTAACAACAGAATCTTTCCAATGACCTGGCCTCTCCCTTCCTCAGCCTCCTCACCCACTCTCATGGCCAGTGGCTTTCAAACTTGTTTGTCCATGATCCAACTATACGTATGACTCAGTGCACACACCTCGTATATAAATACCCACATCAACACATACATAAATGAAATAAAGTTTTATAATATGATACTTACCCTTGCTACATGCATTTTGCTCTCATATTTCTTATTTTGTTCTATTTCTTTTTTCTTTTTTTTTAATCCTCACCCGAGGATATTTTTCCATTTATCTTCAGATAAAGTGGGAGGGAAGGAGAGAGAGGGACAGAGAGAGAGAGAGAGAAACATCGACGTGAGAGAGACACATTGATTGGTTGCCACCCACACAACCCCAACTGGGGCCGGAATGAACCTCGAGCAAGGAACGTGCCCTTGGCCAGAATTGAACCTGGGACTCTTTGGCCTGTGGGCGGACGCTGTAACTGCTGAGCCAAACCTGCCAGGGCTCTATTTCATTCTTATACATGCACTAAATTAATTTTGTGATTCACTAATGGGCTGTCTCTCAATTTGAGAAACACTGCCCTAGATTTTTTCATTACATCATTCCAGTTTGAGAGATCAAAAAGCTGGGGAGGAACCAACAAGGAGACTGAGATGAAGTAGCCAATGAGGTAGAAAACAAAGAGACCCTTCATTAGCCCCATCCAAGAACAGTCATGTACCGCATAATGATGTTCTTGTCAACAGAGGACCGCATACAGGACAATGGTCCCACAAGATTATAATGGAGCTGAAAAATTCCTATCACCTAGTGACATCATGGACGTCGTAACGTTGTAGTGCAACACATTAATCTCTATAACATTTTTACCTGATAAAATTAAAAAGGTTATAAAATTTTAAAGTTAAAGTAAACTAAGGTTGATGTATCATTGAAGAAAGAAACATTTAAAAATAAGTTTAGTGTAGCCTAAGTGTGTCGTATTTCTGAAGTCCACAGCAGTGTACTATAACGCCTTCGTTCACTCTCCACGCACTCACTGACTCACCCAGAGCAGCTTCCAGTCCTGCAGCTCCATTCATGGCAAGTGTCCTATACATACAGGTGTACCATTTTTTAAATCTTTTATACCATATTTTTACTGTACCTTTTCTATATTTAGATATGTTTAGAGATACAAATATTTACCAGTGTGCTAGAGTTGCCTACAGTATTCAATGCAGTAACATGCTGTACAGGTGTGTAGCCTAAGAGTAACAGGCTATCCCATTCGGCCTAGGTGTGTAGTAGACTATACCATCTAGGTTGGTATAATGCCCTCTGTGATGATCAAGCAATGACAAAATCACACTGCAAGACTGTGTCACACTCCCTCATCTCTTCCTGTCACTCCAACTCATTGCCTCCAGTACTCCAGTTTCAACTATGTTCCAGCCCTACCCAGTGTCTCCATTCTTACCAACTTCTCCCTACCTCTCACGCTTCATGGTGTCACTTCCCCTTTATCTGATTTAGATTACATAGCTCATCATAATAATCTGTTAATTGACTCATTTAATAAATAGTTGCCTGGTTTTCCCACTCTGTGCCAAGCACTGTTCTAGGTGCTACAGATACCGCGGTGAACAAAGACCCTGCCTGTGAAGAGCTTTCTATTAGAGAGAAAACAGACAATAAGCAAATAAGCAAGAACATTTAAGCTATTTCAGAATAACAGCCAGTGCAAAGGCCTGAAGTAGGAGGGTACCAACAAGTCCCAGGGACGGCTCAGAGACTAGCAAGCCTGGAGCAGAGTGAGCAGGAGGGAGAGCGGGACAGAAAGAAAGCAAGAAGCCAGATGGTCTACTAGGCTATTCCAGGGACTTTGGGTTTTACTCTGAATGGGATGGGCTATCATTGCAGGATTTGAAGAAAGGAAGAATCCTGATCTGGTTTATGTTTGGAGAATAGATGGTTGGTAAACCAGGGAGGAAGAGGCAGGTTAAGATACTATTGGATTAATCCAGGTAAGAGATGAGGTGGCTTGGACCAGTGTAGTGGGAAGGAGGTAGCAAGAAGTAGATATAATTTTGAAGGTAAAGCTAATAGAATTTGCTGATAGGGTAGCATCAAGGATGATGTCAAGGTTTTTGACTTGAGTAGCAGAAAATATGGAGTTGCCTTTTACTGAAATGGGGAGACTTTAGGAGGAGATTTGGGTGTGGAGGAATCAAGAGTTGAATTTTAGATACATCAGTTAATAACCCAAGTAGAGAAATATGAGTCAGAATCTCAATATATGAAGTTCAGGAGGGTGGTCTGGGAAGGAGTTATAAACTGGGAGATATTAGCATCTACTTGATATTAAAACCAGGAGATTGGATGAGAGGACCTATCAAATGAGTGAAAACAAGAGAGAGAAGAGTTCCAAAGACAGAGCCAAGAGGTCAGGTTGATGAGGAGAAAAAGACACCAAGAAGGAGCAGCCAGTGACGGGAGGAGAGAAATCAGACTGTAGGGTCCAGGAATGCTGGGAGAGAAGGTGCTTCCTAAAGGAAGGAGTGATGCTCCAGGCCAAATGAGGATAAAGATGCTCAGCTTTACCAGTAATCAGGGAAAGGCACATCAAGACCATAGGGAGATACCATTTTATACCTGTCAACTGGCAATAATTTGAAGCCTGCAAAGACCATATGTGGAAAAAGGCTTTATTTAAATACAGCAACCGACTCTCTTACATATGACCAGTAGAAGTGTAAGTAGGTACAACCACTTTGGAAAATAACTTAGCTTTTTTTTTTTTTTTTTTTTTTTTATGATATTACAGGATGACATTATACAACCCAGCAATTCCACTCCTAGGTATCTATCTACCCAACAAAAATGCATGCATGAGCACAGTAAGAGATGTGTAAATAATGTTCTTAATGGTGCTGTTTGTTATTGCAAAGAGCTGGAACAAGCCCGAGAGCTCATGGCAAGAGAACAAATAAATTGTTTTCTTCACATGGTAAAATACTACAGAGCAGTGAACATGAATGAATCTGAGTCATATTTTTAAAAATTTGCTCATGGCCGGATAGTTCAGTTGGTTGGAGAGTCGTCCCGATACACCAAGCTTGTAGGTTTGATCCCCAGTCAGGGCACATACAAAAATTAACCAATGAATGCATAAATAAGTGAAACAACAAATCAGTCTTTCTCTCTCCCTTCTTCTCTCTCTATAAAATCAATTTTTTAAAATCTCATTTGAAAAAATAATAAAAATCTGAGTCAGCTCATGTACTTCTCTGCTCAAATCCCCCAGTGGCTTTCCATCTCTCCTCGAGTGAAAGCCAATGTTTTCAAGGGCCTGCGAACTCTCTGCCCAAACTGGTTTTACTGCCTCTCTGTCCTCGTGGTTTCCCTCTGGCTCAGGCCAAACAGGCACCCACCTCCACTTCCTGTTTCTTCTGCCAGGAGAACTTGTCCCCAGATACACATAGGTGCATTCCTCACTGCTTTTCAAATGCCATCCTATCAGTGAGGATGTCCTACCTAGCCCTCCTCATTGCAGTTTATCCCCCTTAACCTGCTATCTTCCTTTTCACAAGTTCCTATCACCCCAATTTGTCTCCCTCAATGAGAATATAAACTCTTGGAGGAAAAGACATTGTCTATTTTGTTTGGCAAGATGCCCAGAACTAGGGCCACCTCCAAGGTGTGCAAGGCCCTGAGCAAATATTCCTTTTCTGGGTCCTTGTCTAGATAAACAAATTGAGTCACACAAAATCAGCACCATTCTGGTAACTCAATCTCCCACGATTGCACTGTAGCCAGCAGAAACCAACTGACTCCAGGTTGTACTCCTGAACTGAGGCCCAGGGATGACTCCTGGGCACAAGTCCCAGAGCTCCTTGGGTCAAGTCCATGCATGGGGTAGTGAGTTGAAGAGCGCGCTGGAAGAGAAAGCAGAGAAATGGCAACCAGGCCCAGGTCTAAATGTGGTACTCCCTAGCACACAGAAGGTATCACTAAAATGTATTGAATGAATACACTGGCCTGGCCAGTGTAGCTCAGTGAATTGAGCATCGTCCCATGGACTGACAGGTCCTGGTTTGATTCCCAGTCAGGACACATGCCCGGGTTGTGGGCTCGATTTCCGGTAAGGGACATGCAGGAGGCAGTTGATCAATGTTTCTCTCTCACATTGATGTTTCTATTTCCCTCTCCCTTCCTCTCTCTATAAAAAAAAAATCAATTTTAAAAAAACATATAAAGTGTGTTAGGACCTTCTACCTGGTTCTAACCCTGACCTCATGTCTCTACTCTGGGCACCTGAGTGCTGTTTTTCAAGCATCATCATGTGCAGCCCGGAGGAGATGTCTCCTTGACAACTGCATGCTACTGTAGCTCTGTGGCCCTGAGTTAACCTCTTTACTTCTCTGAGCCTCAGTTTCCTCATCATAAATGGGGACCTCAACACCTGTAGGGATTAAACAGAAAGCCCCTGTGATAGTTAACTTTATGTGTCAACTTGGCTAAACCATGGTGCCCAGATATTTGGTCAAACATTACCCCGGATGTTTTGGGAGGGTGTTTTTGGATGAGATTGACATTTAAATTGGTAGACTTGGAGTAAAGCAGATTTCCCACCATAACGTGGGTGGGCCTCATCCAATCAGTTGAAGGTCTAAACAGAAAAAAAAACTGACCTCCCCTGAGCAAGAAGAAATTCTGCAGCAGATGGCCTTCGGACTTGCACCACAACATTGGCTTTTCCCTGGATCGCCAGCCTGACAGCCCACCCTGCAGATTTTGGACTTGCCAGCCTCTATAATCATGTGAGCCACATCCTTTACATACCTTTCTGGATATGTATGTACACATCTTATTGGTTTCTGTCTCTCTAGAAAAACCTAGCGTGTGATAGGTGTTCCTTCAGGTGACTTTCCCCAAGGCTGCTGTGAGACTAAAAGGAGATAAACTTTCTTTAAACTAGTGGGTCTTATCAGCTCTGAGTCTCATCAGTAATTCCAGCCTCCCTGCTAGTGAGGCATGACCTGTAATCCCCAAGAATGCTTTTTATTTTTTATTTTTTTCTTTATTGATATTAGGAAGAGAGAGAGAGATAGAAACATCGATGAGAGAGAACATCAATTGGCTGCCTCCTGCATGCCCCCCACTGGGGGCAGGCCCACAACCTGAGCATGTGTCCTGACCGGGAATTGAATCAGTGACCTCTTGGTGCATGGGTCAACACTCAACCACTGAGCCACACCAGCCAGACCCAAGAATGCTTTTGAGGGGTAATGGCAAACTCTGTGGTGGGAGCTGTTGGGTCCACATAATGGCTTCTCTAATTACCCTGCTGGGTGGTCAGGGGCGTGCTTTCTTGTAAGGGTGGGATTGCTGGGTGAAACGTCAGCATCTTCTTCCTCTGGGAGAGATGTTTCTCCTGAGTCAAATGTCCAGAGGTATAATCGAAGAAATGTACATCAAGCTAAAGGGCCTTAAGTATGGGGGTGCCCTTGGAAACGCTCTGGACACAGCCCTCATTTTGCAAATGAGGAGCAGAGGCATAGAGAGGGAAGGCCATTTGCACAGTTAGGGACAGAACCAGGAGCAGAGCCCTGGCCCACTGGTGTCATGCCAAGTAGTTTCAGGTAACTATGTCAATGAGAAACCAACAGGTTCAGGAACTCTCTCTAGATCACATTACAGTAAGTGGTGGAATCAGAATTTGAACCCAGGTTTCCCACACTTTGAAACCCATGTTCTTCTTGCCACGCCTTGGTGTTAAGGTTAAGAGACACCCCAGGCAGGACAGACACACACCCATACAGCTATTTGCATTCCTGTGTTTCCATTTCATGCTTCTCCCTTTAGCTTCTCTGGAACCAAACCATCACCTTGCAATTCTTTTCCCTCCCATAGTTCCAGGCAGACCTGCATCATTAAAATGTCACAGTGAATGGAACAGCACACATTTATAGAGTGCTTTCTGTGCACGAGGCATGGTGCACCTCAGGTCTAACGGGAAACGAACAGTTACGTGGGGGGACGAGGGCACAGACAAGAAAATGGGCAATTACCACCCAGAATAAGAAGTGATCTGACAGAAGCAGAAGAGGATACCAAGAGCCACAGTGAGGGCACTGAAGCTGTAGGAGGGACCTTAGGAAATTCTTCCCCAAGAAAGTAGGAGGGACCTTAGGAAATTCTTCCCCAAGAAAGTGACACTTAAGCAGAGACTAAGGTATGACCAAGTTGTTAACCAAGGAAGGGGCTGACCCAGTGAACAGCATGTTCAGGGCTGAGGCTTTCTAAAGCACTAATCTGATCAAACACTTCCTGCCCTGCCCCCGATTATCAGTCCAGTGTGACCTCCCCTTCCTAACTGAAAACATCCAAACTTCTAAACATGTCCTACATACAGTTGGGGGCAGCTTTGAATATCTATGGGACACACAATTGAAGATGGTGAGTAGCAATGAAAGCCAAGAGTCTTGGGTCAGAGGGAAAATCTGGGAAGGGGATAAGAGGAAAATCAACACTAATAACCACTGAAATGGATGAGCTCACCTAAGGAAAAGAGGCAGAATGGGAAGAGAAATAGGAACACCAAGACTTAAGGAACCAACATGTCCTAAACCTGGTTTTTAAACCAACATTAGGATTACATGAGCCAATACATGCAAGTACTTAGAACAGCACCTGACACATAGAGCGCAATAGGTGGTCCCTAGAAGAATACGATGAGCTGAGGAGCTGTGGGACTGGAAGAGGTGGGTACTGGGTGTAAACTAGTCTTTCAAGAAATTTGACTCTGAAGTAGAAGAGAAAAACAGTAGCTAAAGATGATGTGGGGTCATGAGAGGGTTTCCTTTTTTTTCGTTTTGCACCCCCTTCTACATTGGTTTCAGACACGCACACACACACACACACACACACACACACACACACACACACCACTGTGGAGGGAGGCCCGGAGCTACATTGGAAACTCCACACACCTGAGGGGGGACCGCCCTCCATGTTGGGGAGGAAACCTCACCATGCTACCTGGGAACCCCCACGCTGGGTAGGGTGCACCCGTGCTACTTAGGAAACCCGCACTCTTGAGGGGGCACAGGCAGCCCCGCGATGGGGAGGGAGCCCCCACACTACAGAAGGAACTTCGGGATTTGGAGGGTGGCTCTCACCTCTCCATGGTTTGGATGAGGCCACCCAGATATTTGGAAACCCTGAAGCCTCAGAGGGGCAACCCCAGTTTCCCTGCTCTGGGGAGGGATCCCCATGCCATGGAGGAAGCCCCACCATCTGGAGTGGGGAGAGAGTCCCCAGCAATACTTTGGGAACCTCATGCACCAGAAGAGGGTTCCCAGCCCTCCATGCTACAGAGACCCCCCGCGCTACTTGGCACTCAGGAGTGGGAGATGGCCCCCTCCCCCAGCAAAGAGGGTTTACTTTTTAAGACAGGTAAGGTCTGAGCATGTTCAAATGCTGATTGGAAGAACCAGGAAAGAGAGAGGTTGAAGACTTGGGGAGTTGGGGAGGAAGGTTATATGAACAGCAGAGTGGTCCCTGAGGAGGTGACCAAGAGAGGACCAGAGGGAGGTGAAGTGGGGCAGGTGCCAGTAAACAGGTGTGTGGGTGTGGGTGGGAGGCTGGGGGAACACCTCCTGTTTACTCCCTGCGGTAGAGGTGACCCAGCCACTGAGAATGTGGAGGTGGATGAGAGGCAAGGGAAAATGGACAAGATTTCCTAGTCTGTCCGGCTGAGAATAACCTCTCACTCAAAGGACTTCACCATTCACATGACAGTTTCTCAACATGTCCTCATTCCATCCTCTCAACACCCCCAAGGAATATCCTTGTCATACCTCTTAGTGGGAAGGACACTGAGCCTGAGAGGAGTTCAGGCCACGCGCACGCACAAACACGCACGTGAAAACTTGCACACACACACACAAATAGACACGCGCGCACACCCTTCCTGAGGGCCACGGGGGGCCCGGGCTGCCACCCACCACCCTTTCTCACCCTGGCAGAAAGCCTTTCCAGAATGCAAGTGAATGAAGGCTGCCGCCTTGTTACAGGAACAATCTCAAATCTCCCTCTACAAGCAGAAAAGTTAGTAAATGATTCACACGCAGAAAAAAAAAAAAAAAAAAAAAAAAAAAAAAAAACGAGGTTTGGGACAGTGGGAATAATATGCTAACATTTCTGTAATAAATGGGGTGGGAAGAATGTGTTTGCTTATATGTGAATAAAACATTTCTGGAAGGATGCCGAAAACTCAACTAGAGTGACCTCAGGGGAGGGAAGCTGCCAGACAGAAAGGAAGGAGAATTTTTAGTGTATTCCCTTCTCTGCCTTTTGAATTTTAAAATAGTTAAATAAGTAAATATATGCTTTAAAAGACAGACTAGTGGTTTGACTATTATGAGTAACACACTACTTAAAGCACACCCCATGACTGATCTATGTTATAATGTCATGACTGAAAACCCTGTTCCACTCTGGTCCTTTCGCCCTTTGCTTCTAGTCAAAATCTTGCCCGTACAGAGCCTGAGGCATCCCTGTGAACCACAGAAACCAGTGCCACAGGTGTGGGCAGCCACGGGCCCTGGCCACACCTCTGTGGGTGTGACAGAGCAGACCTCAGCAGGCTTCACCATCTGGGACTGCTTCCTTCACCTTGGTTGCTACAACCACTCTCACTCAATTAGGTCCAAAAAATGAGGGGATTCTTGCAAGGAATTGACAGCCAAAAGGATCTGAATTATTTTAGGCAGCCCAGAAACATAATTCAGAAAGGAGACAGTGCTTGGGACCCAGGGCACTCCAGAGCCCGATCACCTCTCTCTCGGGCTGTCTCTTTCTCTGCTCTTTCTGGACACTTTCCTGCTTCTGCCTCCTCTACCAGAAGGCCCAGCCCATCACCATGGCTCCAATATGGGGACAGCCACATCACCTGGGGCTGCCTTTGGGTGGCTGCCAATGCTGGACCAGTCATCTGTGGCCAAAGGAGGCAGGGCCACATGGTCCAGGACAGTTCCTCTCAGAAGGGACTGTGAGCAGGGTGGCCATATGGAACCCTAAAAATCCCTTGGACCCCTTTAGTCCAGGAGCTTTGGTTTACTCCTCCAGGCTGGCTTGGCCTCACCTCACCCCTGGGCACTGCCTCTCCTGGATGTGTTCCTGTGAACAGAGGCGACGATACCTTCCCCAAGTCTAAGCCAGAAAAAATATCTGATATTTGTTACAAGGAAGAAATTCCAGATTTATAAATACTTGACTACAAAGGGCCCACACAGGCACACCCCTCCCGCTCCTCTCCCCCTACGCCCCAGCCTCTGGCAGCCACCCTCCTTGCAGCCCTTGCCAGGACTCCCGCAGTGGTAAAAACATTTGGAGATTTGGGACAATCCCTGCACACAAAAATAGAGAAAAGTAAACCACAAAAACAACATGGGATTTTAAATCAGAAAGATCTAGATTTTATTTCTCCATCTGCCACTGACTAGCTATACAGTCTTAGGCAAGTCACTTAACTTCAGTTTCTCCGCCTGTGAAGTGGGAGTAAGGACACCTAATTCACAAGGTTGCCATGAGAATTAAAAGAAATCCTGCGTATGACAAAGCGTTGATGCTCCATAAATGACCATTTGTACCCTTCCCCCTTCTCGCTCCCTGCACTTTCCCGACTTCCTGCTGTAAATTCCCGCCGTTAAAGTGAACCAGTCCATTTCTGTTGGCTGCAGCCAAGAACACAGATTGATGGAGCCTGTGACCCTCTCTTCACCTCCACCTCACAGCCCCCACATAGTGGACATTTCTCATGTTTTCTGGCTGCCCAACACTTTTGAATAGCCTTTCTATGTTTGGTGAATCCCCTGTCTTTCATTTTGCTTTTCCAGGGCAGAAGCCAGGAAACCAGGTAGCAGGTATGTGACCCAGGCTCCACCAACCAGAGGCAACTAAATGAAGTTTCAAATTGTGAGTGAAGAAAGAGTGTGAGGAGTCAGGGACCATGTGGAGCCCAACTGGTGATGGAGGAGACAGAGGCATCGGATTTGGGGCCTGCTGGAGAGGAGGTTCCAGTGTCTGGGGACCAGTGTTGGCAGTTTGAGATGCACTGCCCATGACCAGGGATGGTGGCCTTCGCTGACATAGTCAGAGATATGGTCTGTGTAGCCTGCCAGCTAGGTTCTCTGGTCTTCCTGGAGGTTCCCTGGGAATCAAACATGCTAAAATTAATTCCCTTTCTGACCAAAACAACGAGTTCTATATTTTGCAACTCAGAACACTGACACATACATATATACAGTCCCTAACTGTTGTTATTTCAGCCTTCTTTAGGAGTAATTGACATATAAAATTGTAAGATACTTAAAGTGTACATTGTGGTGATTTGATACACATATATATTATGAAAGGATTCCACCCACCTAGTTAATTAACACATTCATCCCCTCATATACTTATCTTTTTTTATTGTTGTCAAGAACATTCAAGTTCTACTCTCTCAACTATTTCAATTGCACAACACACTGTCATAACCTATGGTCCCTGTGCGGTACGTTAGATCCTCAGATCTTATCCCTCTTAGAGCTGAAAATTTGTACCCTTTTACCAACCTCTCCCAATTTCCCCTGCCCCCCCAGCCACTACTTTTCTACATTTTGCTTCTGTGAATTTGACTTTTTTTCTTTTTAAGATTCCACATATAAGTAATACTGTGCAGTATTTGTCTTTCTCTGTCTGGTTATTTCACTTAGCATAATGTCTTCAAGGTTTACCCATGTTGTCACAAACAGCAGGATTTCCCTATTTCCTGTGGATGAATAATATTCCATTATATATCTTTTTTATCCAGTCATCCGTCAATGGATATTTAGGTTGTTTCCATATCTTGGCTATTATGAATAATGCTGCAATGCACATGGGAGTGTTGATATCTTTCTGATATCTTGTTTTCTTTTACTTTGGATATATACCCCGAAGTGGGATTGCTGGATGATATAGTAGTTCTATTTTTAATATTTTGGGAAACCTCCATACTGTTTCCTATAGTGGTTACAACAATTTATATTCTCATCAACAATGTACAAGGGTTCCCTTTCCTCCACATCCTAACCAACCCTTGTTATCACTTGTGTTTTTGATGACAGCCATTCTAACAGGTGTGAGGTGATATCTCATTGTGGTTTTGATTTGCATCTCTCTGGTGATTAATGATGCTGAGCACCTTTTCATGTACCTGTTGATCATTTGTATGCCTTTTTAAGAAAAATCTCTCCCTAGCCTGTTTGGCTCAGCAGTTAGAGCATCAGCCTGCGGACCAGAGAGACCCGGGTTCGGTTCCCGCTAAGGGCACGTACCTTGATTGCAGTTTGTCCCTGGCCCCGGTTGGGGTTGTGTGGGTGGCAACCACTCGATGTGTCTCTCTCACATCGATGCTTCTCTCTCTCCCTCTTCCTTCCTCTCTCTCTTAAAATCAATAAAGGGAAAAAAAATTTTTTTAAAAACTTTATTCGATTCCTCTGAGCATTTTTTAAAATATGTTTTTATTGATTTTTTAGAGAGAGAGATAGAAACATCAATGTGAGAGAGAAACATTGATTGGCTGCCTTCTGCACACCCCCTACTGGGGATCAGCCCGTCAACCCAGGCATGTGCCCTGACTGGGAAGCGAACCTGGACCTCTCAGTCCATGGGACCACACTCAATCCACTGTGCCATACCAGCTGGGCCCTCTGAGCATTTTTAAATTTGATTTTTTTGTTTTTGCCATTGAGTCATATGAGTGCTTTCTATATTTTAGATATTAAGCCCTTATCAGACATATAATTTGCAAATATTTTCCCCCATTCTATAGATTAACTTTTCATTGTATTGATGGCTTCGTTTGCTGTGCAAAAGCTTTGTCATTTGATGCAGTCCCTCTTGTTTATTTTTGCTTTGTTGCCTTTTCTTTTGGTTCAAATAAAAAAAAATCTCTGCCAAGACTGATGTCAAGGAGCTTGATGTTGAGAGTGGGATAGTGAAGTCCCAACTATTATTATATTGCTGTCTATTTCTCCATTCATGTCTATTAATATTTGCTTTATATATTAGGTGCTGCCATGTCGGATGCATAAATATTTGCAAATGCTATATCTTCTTGTTGGATTGACTCCTTAATCATTATACAATGACCTTCTTTGTCTCTTATTGCAGTCTTTGGCTTAAAGCCTATTTTGTCTTATATAAGTATAGCTACGCTTGCTTTCTTTTGATTTTCATTTGCATGCAGTATCTATTTCCATACCTTCACTTTCACTCTATATGTGTCCTTAAAACTGAAATGAGTCTCTTGGAGGCAGCATATAGTTGGGTCTTGTTTTTTGTTCCATTTAGCTCCTGTATGTCTTTTGATTAGAGGATTTAGACCATTTACATTTACTGTAATTATTGATAAGTATGATCTTACTGTTGTCATCTTATTGTTTTCTGGCTTTTTGTGATTCCTTTGTTCCTTTCTTCTTCTCTTACTCTCTGCCTTTGTAATTTCATAATTTTCTGTAGAGATTTTCTGTTTAGAGTCCTTTCTTTTTATCTTTTGTGTATTTCTACAGGTTTTTGCTTTGTGATTATCATGAAACATTTGCTTTGAGACTTACATAAAACATTTTATATTTATAAAATTATATTTTATGCTAATAACAGCTTAACTTTGGATGCATACTAAAGCTCTACATCCTTACTCTCCCTACACACATATTTTATGTTTTTGGTGTCACAATTTATATTTTTTTACCTTGTGTACCCATTAACAAATTATTGTATAGTGATTTTTAATACTTTGTCTTTTAACATTCATATCATATTTATAAGTGATTTGCCTATCACCATTACATTAGAGTATTCTGAATTTAACTATATATTTACCTATACCAATGAGATTTATACTTTCATGCATTTCTGCTATTAATTAGCATCCTTTCATTTCAGCTTGAAAATGTTCCTTTAACATTTGTTATAAGGACAGTCTAGTGGTGATGAACAACTTCAGCTTTTGCTTGTCTGGAAAACTCTCAATTCTGAAGGAAAACTTTGCAGGGTAGAGTATTCTTTGTTGACATTATTTTTTTCTTTCAGCACTTTGAATATATCATGGGACTCCCTTCTGGCCTGCAAAGTTTCTGCTGAAAAATCTGCTCATAGTCTTATGGGGTTTACCTTATACATAACAAGTTGTGTTTTATTGTGCTGATTTTAAGATTATCTTCTTCTCTTTAACTTTTGTAATTTAATTATAATTTGTCTTAGTGTGAGTTTCTTTAGATTCATCTTGCTTGGGACTTTCTGGGCTTCCTGCATCTGGATATCTGTTCCTTTCCTCAGGTTAGGGAAGTTTTTAGCCATTATTTCTTTGAATAAGCTTTCTCTATCGCTTCTCCTGGGACTCCTATAATGCAAATATTGTTCTTCTTAATAGTGTTCCATAAGTGCCTTTCATTATCTTCATTCTTTTTTATTTTTGCTCCTCTGATTGGATGAATTCCACTCTCATGTCTTCAAGTTCACTGATGCTTTCTTCCACTTTATCCAGTCTGTTTTTAAACCTTCCTGTTGAATTTTTAGTACAGTAATTATATTCTTCAACTCTGTGATTTCTGTTTGATTCTTCCTTTATCTATCCCTTTGCTGAAAGTTTCACCTTGTTTATGCCTATTGTCTTTTTCATCTAAGATAACATACCTTTGGAATGTGGGGTAACTTCAAATTTTCCAGACCCCTCAGGGCACAACCTATGCACCAGGGCAGAAACCACAAATCTCCTCATTGTTATTATCATGTTAATCATTGACTGTTAACTATCCTGTACCCACCTATGTAGAAGATGTATGTGTCTATCATTTTACTTTTTATCCAATCCCAGAGATTTCCCCGCTTTGCTTTCTCCCACCTCCCTAATCTATCACCAATGGATTTAATGTAACCCACTTAGGCCTTCTCTTTTTATTGTAATGTGTAAATTAAGATGCAAAACTGCCATTCTCTAGAGCATTGTCTCAATCCCTTGAGGTTTTGCTTCCTTTTCTTACATTGACAGTTCTTCAAGGAGAAGCTAGTAATTGTGCATTCCCTCACGATTGCATGTTGCTGTGCTGAGAATGGGATTTTTAGTGAATGTGTATCTCAGCCTTTTATTACCCATTTTTATGTAGGTATGTTCTCATTCACCCAATGTGTAGAAGTCACTTGGCTGATTTCTGGATTTCTTTCAGAGGGAATTCATCCATTTGCTGCCGCGGATTCAGGGTGTAAGTTCAGGAGCCTTCTGTGTCACCATCTTAAACCAGACGGTGCCTGATTGTTTTTATTTTTTATTTTTTCCTATTTATTGAATTTATTGAGGTGACACTGGTTAACTAAATTATACAGGTTTCAGGTGGACAATTTTACAACACATCATCTGTACACCGCATGGTCTAAGTTCTTCTAGCTGGGCTAATAATCAAATTAATAGGAGACAGATTAATAGAAGAAAATGTCCAAAATGTATTATGGATGTACATTTGGGGTGTCATAAGATATGAGACTCAATGACACACTGGGCAGCTGAGGTTTATATGCCATTTTGGACAGAGGACAAGGGAGGCAGGGTCTGAGATTTCAAAGGGAAAGCAGGCAATTCACAGGCAGATGAGAAAGAGCAAACATGTGGTAAACAAATTCTTGCTGGGCCACCCAAAAACAATGGGACACAGAGGAGAATCTAGCAGATTTTTGCTTGCATCCTCCTTGTCTGGGCAACACTGAATTCAAATACGCTGAGTAATATGCTAAAAGTCCCTTTCTGAAACAGGTTCTTCTATGTGAATTCCTTTTTTAAGGGGGAGGATCAAAGGTTCTTTCTGAGTCTTTGTTTCTTAATAACCAGCCTAAAATCAATATCCTAAAAGG
Organism: Tadarida brasiliensis; assembly: GCA_030848825.1. NCBI lineage: Eukaryota > Metazoa > Chordata > Mammalia > Chiroptera > Molossidae > Tadarida > Tadarida brasiliensis. The sequence goes on from CM061263.1 coordinate 24,021,089, forward strand.
TATATTTTGGGGTGGCAAAACTTTGGTCCCCTTCAAGTCCTCTTTGAACTGGAAGAAAATGCTGGTGCCTAAGTCCTACCCCTGAGAATTCTGATTGACTAGATCTGGGGCTCAGCCTGGGCATCGGGATGATTCCAGTGTGCAGCTGAGGTTGAACCACCCCTACTCTGAGGAATGAGTCAGTGAGATTTTAAAGAGCTGCTCATGCATCTTCTTGTGCAGCTGTGTTTTTAAACCTCTGGTGTAGATCTCACTTCTAACTGGCTTTGAATGGGTGTCCTAGATTCTTCCAACAGAAGTACGTGTCACAAATGAGAGCTGCTTCTGAAGGAGTCATGTCCCTCTCAGCCTCTCCCGGCCTCTACCTCAGTTTAAGGGATTTCTCTCCTTACCACACGTCAGTATTTTCACCCACCCAGTGTGGTTCATTTCTTGCAGGTTCTAAGCAAGTTGATCAGTCCTCTGAGCTTGTCACCTAGAGCTGAGACCCTTGAACTATGAGACTCAGACCAGCCAAGTTGGCAGCCCAAGGACCTTAGTGAACACTCATGTCTGTCTTCATTCCATGGGTCTCCACTAGACTGCGTTCCTATGATATGTGAGCTGGGTGGAGTGATTGCTTCCTCCCCTCCTCTTTCAGTCTTCAGTCCACCCTGGAGTAAAGCTATATCTGTCATCTCCCACCTCAATAGCCTTTTCTATTTGTCTTTGAATACTAGGTGTTATCCTGGATACTAGGTGCATATGCTAGGTGTTAGGCTAGGAGTCTAGGGACCTGTGTTCTGGATTAACTGTGTTCTCTGGGTCATACCACAACCTCTCTGACTCTCAATTTCCTCATCTATTAGATGGGCTAATGTATCCTGCCACCTCATAAGATTGCTGTGTGGGTCAGATAGGATAGTCTGCAAACATATGCTTCGGTGACTACTAATTGTGACACCAATATTATCTATATTCATCAAGTTGGCGGAGTGAGGGGTAATTTGCCCTTTCTTAGGGAACACCCAGCTGGTATTAAAGTCCCTGACAATGGTATACCATAGAATCTTGTCTCTCTTCCTCATTGAATCAGAATATACTCATTGAGAGCCTACTGTATGTACTAGCATGGTGTTAGGTGTGAGGGGATCTTCCGCTGTTTGTTGGGAAGTAAGGCAATCCACATAGAAAAAGAAGTGGGTAGTGCTAGGTGAACACAGAGTGCTGTAACAGTGAGTGCTTTAGAATTTCCGAGGGACAGTGTAGCATAAATGGTCAGAGAATAAATATTGTATGCAGAGGAAGCCCAGGTCAGGTTGGAACTGGGTGGAAGGAGAGAAAGAAAGATGTGGCCAAAGGAAGGGTGCCCTGAGAGATGCTGCAGAGCTGGGCCGAAGCGGAGGCCTGAGGGGGAGAAGGTTGGATTGGCAAGCCACCCTTCACCCTAGTTTCTATAGTAACCCAGCTCAGCAAGACTGACTGGGCATGGAGGCCTCTTAGGCACCAGCATCAAATAATGGTATCATAAAGCAGTAACTGAACAAGGCCATGGCCCCCTCCCTTCCTTTCCTTTGCTTTTCTAAGCAAAAAAAAACATCCTTCTTCCAGTAGTCTCTTCTGAAGGGACACCTGGTGCCCTACCCCTCTGGAATCCACCACTTACTGGAAACCATTTTTGATGCATTTACAAGGAGAGATGAATAAAAACTCCTTCCTCCTATCCCACTGGCATGGGGCAGAGGCAGGGCAGCCTCACTTTGCTATGTCCTTATGTTGCCAACACAGTAAAAGTTATGTGTTGACAAAGGTCTAAATACGTTAGGTTGCCAGGTCACCCCTCATCGATGGCTCCCCATAAATCTCTCTTCTTCTCTCGGGGTTTTCTGGCACCTTCTGAGCCACCTCATGCTGTTACCATCTCCCCATTTCCTCCCTCCCCACAATAGCATGGTCTGTCCCTGCCCAAGTACCCTCTACCCTTCACCCAGAGCTGCCATCCATTGTTCTCCTAAAAACAGTCCTTGGGAATGTATACAACAAGGGAAATCACTCTGTTTGCAACCAAGGAGGAAGGAAAGAGGGACGGGAATGGAAAGGGTGGGTGATGGAAAAAGTGACTTCCCGCCATTCCCTGGACTTGGGCCTGGAAGTCAGCTCAGCGCAGTTGCCGTGGTAACAGCAACCACTGGTTCCCCTTTCAGAACTCAAGAATGCTTGCTGTGCCTTTCCTCCCTGCTGATACCTCAGTCCACGCCTGGTATGGACTACAGATTCCCTGGGTTTAGCAGTTTGTGCCTCGGTTTCCCAGTTTGACCACAGGAAGTTAGACAGTGTGCTAGATATTCCTTTGCTCCTCCAAACCCGCCCTGTACCCTTTGCCATCTGCTTCGTATCCTAGCAGGCTGATCTTTGAGGACTGCTTCTCCTGGGCTCCCTTGGCTCCTGGTCAGCCAATGGGAGGCACTGGCAGGTCCTGGAGGATGAGTGGAGAGTGGAGCTGGCACTCATCTCCCTGGCTCACTTGCCACTGTGCTGTTGATGGGCAGTGGCTTTGTTCTCCTGAGGGCCACAGCTTTAGGCCTGGCTGCTCCTGCTCCCTTCCCCTTGCTTCCGCATGTCAGAGCGGCAGTGGCTTCCAGCTCTTGCCCCAACCCCAGGGTTCTTCACTATCACTGGATAGTTTCCCTCAACCCTGCCTGTCCCTCTATGATTAGCCCTACCAATAGACTTTCCTCAGTGACCCCTATGGATAAGTTCCCTCTGTTTGCTGCTGAGAACTGACTGATAAAGACAGAGACTGTGTCAACCACGAGGAAGAAAAGCGGTCGTCTCAGGACTCCTTTCTTGGAGGTCAGGGCTCTGGCAGGCTGGCTGTGTGGGTGGGGTATCCTTTTAGGTGTAATTTAAGATGTACCCAGAAGCCTGCCTTGCCCAGAAATAGCAAGGCTGAAATTCTGAAGCTAGAGAGCCATTTCTCTGGATTCAAATGTGTCTCTGTAAAGACCCCACATTCCCTAAGAAAGTGAGTCATTCATTTCTCAACATGTCTTGGTGTCATCAGGTAAGACATTTGACTGCAAGCTTTATAAATGCAAGAACTGTGTCTGTCCTCATTGTGCAGACATGGATAGCATGGAGCCTGGTAAAGAGTAGCCTTAAATATCTGTTGGATAAATTTATTCACCATTCAACAAATGTTTTTTGAGTGCTTATTATGTCGCAGGCACTGTTCTAGGTGCTTGGGATATATTAGTGAACAAAACAGATAAAAATCCTCCTCAAGCAAAACATACATACACACACACATACACACATATGTATAAACATATAATGTTGGAAAATTAGGAGTGCCATAGAAAAATAAAAAGAGCAGGTTTGAAAAATCAGGGCTGCTGAGGGAGGTGTTATTGAAGTGTTATGTCGGGCGGTCAGGGTGGGCCTTATTAAGAAGGTGACATCTGAGCAGACTTGAAGGAGTGGTGAGGGAGTGCTATGGCCATGAAGAGGGGAGAGTGGTGCACACAGAGGGGACAGCCTACAAGACTGAGAGAGGGGAGGAAGCAGTCACTCCACCCAGCTCACATGTCATAGGAACGCAGTCTAGTGGAGACCTGTGGAATGAAGACAGACAGGAGTGTTCACTAAGGTCCTTGGGCGGCCAACTTGGCTGGTCTGAGCTTCAGATTCAAGGGTCTCAGCTCCAGGTGACAAGCTCACACATGTGACAAGGGTACTTCTGTTGGAAGAATCTAAGACACCCTTCAAAGCCAATTAGAAAAAAGTGAGTTTTAAACCAGAGGTTTAAAAAACAGCTGCACAGCCCTGGCCGGTTTGGCTCAGCGGTTAGAGCGTCGGCCTGCGGTCCAGAGAGACCCGGGTTCGGTTCCTGCTAAGGGCATGTACCTCGGTTGCAATTGGTCCCCGGCCATGGTTGGTCGTGCGGGAGGCAGCCACTCGATGTGTTCCATTCACGTCGATGTTTCGCTCTCTCTCTCTCTTCCTCTCTCTCCCTCCCACTCATATATAAATAAAAATAAAAAATAAAATAAAATAAAAAACAACTGCACAAGAAAATGCATGAGCAGCTCTTTAAAAGCCCACCGACTCACTCTTCAGAGCTCAACCTCAGCTGCACACTGGAATCATCCCGATGCCCAGGCTGAGCCCCAGATCTAGTCAATCAGGATCCTCAGGGGTAGGGCTTAGGCACCAGCATTTTCTTCCAGTTCAAAGAGGACTTGAAGGGGACCAAAGTTTTGCCACCCCAAAATATACCTTTTAGGATATTGATTTTAGGCTGGTTATTAAGAAACAAAGACTCAGAAAGAACCTTTGATCCTCCCCCTTAAAAAAGGAATTCACATAGAAGAACCTGCTTCAGAAAGGGACTTTTAGCATATTACTCAGCGTATTTGAATTCAGTGTTGCCCAGACAAGGAGGATGCAAGCAAAAATCTGCTAGATTCTCCTCTGTGTCCCATTGTTTTTGGGTGGCCCAGCAAGAATTTGTTTACCACATGTTTGCTCTTTCTCATCTGCCTGTGAATTGCCTGCTTTCCTTTTGAAATCCCAAACCCCTGCCTCCCTTGTCCTCTGTCCAAAATGGCATATAAACCTCAGCTGCCCAATGTGTCCTTGAATCGCATATCTTATGATATCCCAAATGTACATCCATAATACATTTTGGACTTTCCTCCTGTTAATCTGTCTCCTGTTAATTTGATTATTAGCCCAGCTAGAAGAACTTAGAAGGTGGGAAGAAAATTATTTTTTGCACCCCCACAGTTTCAATGTACAATCAAGATTGAGAATCACTGCTCTCCAATGGGCTGGGAATCTTTGTGTTTAACATGCTCCCCAGGTCCACCTCACTCTGTGGAAAAGTATTTGGGAAACTTTGCCAACAGTAACTTTCTCTAAAGCAGCAAGTGCGGTCTACCAAACTAGCAAAGGGGAATAGTGGGGCTTAGGTCCTGGGGCAATAGGGATAACTAATAATGTAATAAAAGTCACACTCTGATTCTCTTCTGGCCCTGTGGCCCCTGAGGAAAGGAGTAGCAGAGCCAACAAGGCTTTCTCCCCCAGAGCTGTGAATAACACTGATCTTGGGCTGACATGTTTTTAACCCCATAATTGATGATTGGTAAATTACTGTGCTGACTTGTTTATAGACAGGGTAGAGATCAAAATAACCTCAGTAAATTGGAATACTCCCTGAACCAAGAAATTGTTGGGAGCTGGCTACGTGTCTGACAGAGTCCACAGAGCCTGGAGGTCTTGAGTCAGAGACTCGACCTCCCCCACAATCTCAAGGAATTAGGCTTGCATTGTGTTTGTGCAGCTCGGGGCTAAGTGTGACCCAATGTACCTTGAAATACCTGAGATAACAGACTGGGTGGGCCTGGGTGTTCCTGGGTGGGCCTGGGTGTTCCTGTTATCCGCAAGGCAAATTAATTCTATACAGCATTGTTGTAGCCCTGGGCATTATATCAAGAAGATCCTATTTTCTGTAAGGTATAAAAGGCATGTAATAAAGCATATCAGAGGCTGATCTCTGAGAACTCGGAATCAGTCACCAGCTGGCTTTGCTCTCTATTTGGCTTTAATTTGGCTCTGGTGGTCTCTTGGTTCTCTCACACCACAACAATCTTCAGCTACCCTGAAGATGCAAACCACTTACAGTGTATTACTAATGTTACCAAGAAACAACAGACCCAAAATGGAGTCACTTTTTTTAAAAAATTTTTTTCTTTATTGATTTTAGAGAGAGAGGAAGGGAGAGGGAGAGAGAGAGCTAGAAACATCGATGAGAGAGAACATTGATTGGCCACCTCCTGCATGCCCCCCACTGGGGATTTGGCCCACAACCTGTGCATGTGTCCTGACCAGGAATTGAACTGGCCCGGCGACCTCTTGGTGCATGGGTCGATGCTCAACCACTGAGCCACACTGACCAGGCAAAATGGAGTCACTTTCGCTAAGCCCCACCAAGACTTACTACATAACCTAATTGCTGTTTCAGCCTCTCTCAGAGTTATTGGAGAATTGCATGGATTGCCCTTCTTCATTGCTAGTGAGAGTGGGGTTCTCAAGACACCGATGGAATAAGCATTTCAGGAGGCCCCCACGAGAGGATAAGATGTGGTTAAAAAAAAAACACCTTTATTTTCGAGGAGTTGCATCCCTGGGTTTGCAAAGTCCCATTTCCCTTAGTCCAGTCCTAGAAGAGGTGCAGCTGGGGATTCAGCAGAGCTAAAAGCAAAGCCAGTGTCCAGAGCTTCAGTTCCATGGTGGAGCTGGGTCTGGCACAGCATCAGGCTAGATCCAGTTCATTAGTCCATTGTGTGTGAGGTCCACATGGCCATGGGCCATGTGGGCAAATGCAGGGGAGTGAGCCCTCTACAACAAAAGAGCCAAGAGTGCAGGCAAGCAAGAGAGAGAACCCCTTTGTTCAGAAATTTAAATATCAAATCTTCCTTCCCTTACAGTGGCCATGCCTATTATGGTCAATGACCATGTTCCCAGGTGTGACTGACCTACGTCACCCAGACTGTACTGGGCATGCACCTAAATTGCAGCTTCCCTTTGCTCCTTTCCTGTTATTAATTGGGTTATTGCAATATTATCAATAGGAGTTGAATTTTAAACCAGTCAGTCTGGAATTTCCTGGTCAGCACTAGTCAGGTTACCTGACTGATGAGACCCCTGCCTTCCCCTAAGGGAAGGTGACCTTGCCTGAAATAATCCACTCAACTTTCTTGTCCCACCCTCTTTCTGCCCGAAAAAACCTTCAATCTGTACAGTTCCTCAGAGTGCCCTTCTAGTTGGTGCTAGATTCATGAGTCTTAATAAAGCCAAGTAGATCTTCACATTTAACTGGTTGAATTTTGTTCTCTAACACTAGACTCCACCAGTATTTGAAGTCAGTCTCGTGCACACAGCCTGTAAAGTCAGGAGCCTGGGTTTAAGTCCCACATGCAAGTTACCTCACTTCTCTGCGCTTCTGTTTCTCCAGCTGCCATGGGAATGATAATAGTATTTGTCTTACTGTAGATGTGAGAATCAAATGAGGTAATTCATTCATGAAGAGCCCTTGGAACAATACTTGGCATGCAATAAGTGCCCTATAAAGATTAACTAATATACTAGATAAACACACACACACACACACACACACACACACACACAGTTATATATTATACAACTGACTGTGTGCCAGGCACTATTTTAGGCACTTTTCATCCACCTTGTGAGTGGGAGGCCCAGACCCAAGAGCTCTGGGCCTCCTTCCTGAAGCCTATGGACAAGTCACTTCCCTTCCTGGGCCAAATCTACAAAGCAAAAGCTCTGCAAGGTCTTTTGCCCCTTTAACACCACAAGGTTTGAGCCAAACCCTCTCTGGGCATCTTCTTCAACCTGCATTTAGGACGCAGGGGTTCCTATTCCTTCCAGCTTACTCTGAGAAGAGGAAAACACCCAGGCACACCCAAAAAACAGAGCAGGCTCTCTTCCAGTGGTTTTGGCAGGGGGTATGCTTCCCTCTGCGCGCCACCCACAGCCCAGCCCTGGCACAGAGAAGTCCCGCGGATCCCAACCCAGTTCAAGGCGTGTTCCTGAAGCGGTTCTGGAGAGATGCAATTCCAGATGGGAGGGTGGGGGACCCCTGCCCCGCAGGGAGTGCCACCATGGCCCAGCCCCAGAGTCTCCCAGGGGGGCAGCGCCTCGGATCCCTGATCTCGCCCAGAAAGGACGTCTGTCTCCTCCAGGAAAGAGAACCCGAGAGACCAGCTGCCCTGGGATTCCGGGGAGAGGCCTGACCCTGGCCCCAGAAAAGAAAATGCAAGCCACCAGGCCGAGTGTAAACCCTGCACGGGAGGCGGGTGGGAGGCCGAGCCGGGCTCCGGGCAAACCCCAAGGGCCCCTGAAGAGGGGCCGAAAATGAGGCCCCAAGGGGGCCGGGCCAAGGAGACTCGGCACACCGACAGGGCGGCGCCCGGGCCCGGCCGCTCCCAAGGGTCAGCTCAGTGAGGGCGCCGGGGTGCCGCCGAGGGGGAAGCGAGGGCCGTTGGGGGCGCCGGAAGCCAGCGAGGGCTGACTCATCCTCCCACCGCCGCAGTGAGTCACCCGCGAGCATCTCCGCCCCACAAAGCGACCACTGTCCACCGGGGCCGTTCCGCGGCGCCCCCTCGCGGCCACCTGGAAGCGCAGCCAGAGGCCCCGCGCCGCTGCCGGGTCGGCTCCACGCGCCCCGCAGCCTCCGGGCTTCCAGCGGCTTTGCGCCCTCTCGGACCCTCGCTCCGTTCTTTACTGGCTGGCATCTGAGCCGGGCACGTTGCTGACAGTGAGGGGATCTAACCGAAGACTATCTGGGGTTCACTGTAGTATTTTTCCATTTTCTTGTAGATATGAGCATTTTCAAAATAAAAGTTGGAGAGAGAGATTTGCTCGCGCTCTCTCTCTCTCTCTCTCTCTCTCTCTCTCTCTCTCTCTCTCCCCCCCACCCCCCCCCACCTCGTTTTTAAAAGATGAGTTTCCTGGCCTTCTCCTGGGGACCCCAAGCCACGGCCAAATTGGAGCTAGAAACTGGCACGTCCTACCCACCCACCCCCAGCCTCCAAGAGGAAAGACCAGGAATACCCCTTAGCTCCACGGAAGCCCGTGAGTGACCTAACCCATTACCTCTGTCCCCACCTGGGATGTGGGTTCTCCACCCCATTCCCAACGTTAAGCACAGTATTTTCATGCAGTAGGCCCTCAACAAAGTGTACTAAATGAAAGAATGAATGAGGGACTTTGGAGCTCAGGGGCCAGGAAGCAGACAAAAAGAATGGTGGGTCCCAGCCTCTCCTCCTCCAGCTACACTTACGCCTAGAAATCCCATAAGACGAGCTCATCCCCAAGGAGCTAAGGCATTAAGAGTGAGCACCTTCCTGCTCACCATGCCAGGCCCAAGCGGATTCCATGCCTAGCACCCAGCACTCTGACTCCCAGCCCTCAGTCTGGCACAACTACCCATTTCCCCTGCCTGGTGGAGCCTGGTCCTGAGACAGCAAAGAATTCACTGGAGACAACAGGGCACTAATGATAGTGGCCAATGTTTACCCAGTACCATGTGCCAGTCACATGTGCCATGCTAAGCCTTTTATGCATATTATTTTATTTAATACGAGGTAAGTGCTATTATGTGTTCATACTTAGAGAAGGAAAGGAAAGCTTAAGTAATGACATAATGACATTTGTGGAGCACTTAATTATTTAGGCAACACATTTAATTCCACAACAATTCGGGGAATGAGGGGACTCCCCACACATACCCTACACCCTTTACAGCTAAAAGGAAAAGTAAATGATTGTGCTCCTGCCGTGCCACACACACACACAGTGAATGAATATTCAAGGTCACACAGTTCTAAACCTCACACACCAAGTCCTCAGTTTCTTTCCATTTCCCTCCCTCCACAGTCACCCCCACCTCTCCCTGCCCCAAGCAACAAACGTGACTCACTCTTTTAACTCACTTCTCATCCAGATTCCAGTAGCCATGAGTAATTTAATCTGTTGACAGCTTTTGAATCTAGAACAAACCCAAACAAATCCCCCTGCTAGAATTTCTCCTCCTCCTCCTCCTCCTCCTTCTCCTCCTTTTTAAAATTGATTTTAGAGAGAGATAGAGGAAGGGAGAGAGAGAGGAAAAAAACATCAATTACTTATTTATGCATTCATTGGCTGATTCTTGTATATGCCCTGATTGGGAATCAAACCTGCAACCTCGGTATAATTGGACAATGCTCTAACCAACTGAGCTACTCCGCCAGGGCGAGAGAGGGATTTCTTTTTCTCCGTTATGTTCACTGCTGTCTCTCCGGCACCTAGAAGACTGAGTCTCTACATATCTTGAGGATCAATAAATTGGTGTTGAATGAATGAAACCTCTACACCGTGAGAGACCAGACCACCCCTAACAAACCTCAAAAAGATTGGAAGATAGGGGAATGAAGGATTGAGGTAGGGGTCAATTCTGCCCCTAAACCCCTCCAGGAAGGAAAGACACCTCCTAGGTCTGCTCTAACTGCCAGTCTTCAAGCCTCAGACCTTGTCAGTGTCAGAAATTCTTCCTCAGATCTAGCCTTGCCCTTATTCTCACATTCTCCACATACTTTAGGGGCAGGAAGTTGAGGCTGGTATCCTCCTGGCTCCTTGTGGCTGCTTCCAGAAGTTACATCCCCTACCACTCCCTTAAAAACATCCTTGAAGAGTCCAGCATCCAGCTTTAGCACCCTGTCCTTCTGGTGGTCATCTTTTGGCCTCCTGGCCACTCCTCTTCCTTTGACGAAGACTCAGCTCCTAGCTCATGTCTTGCTCTGCACCCCACTCCTCTCATTCTTCCAGGCAGTCTCAACCTCCATGTGGGTGACCCATCCATCTCCCTGGGCTCTCTGTTCCTGGTCCTCTTCCTCCCTGAGGACCACTTCCTCCACCCAGTCCCAGGTCACACCCTGGATCTTATCACTTACCTGAAACTGCTCCACCTCCCCAAGCACCCTTTCTATTATATTATTCTTTGGTCACCTGCTCAAGGACTGCCTTTGAATCAGTTCTTTGGTGACACAGAGACTTCAGCCCATCAACCCTCTTCTGGTTTCTCTTCACTCTCCATCCAACAGAGAGAGTAGATGGATCGTCATTAGACTCACTCCCTTGCATAAGTCCCCAATCTCCTTCCCTCTCCTTCCCATCATACTCTCTTAACAAAATCTTGGCCCTGGGAAGAACTACTCTGGCTGCACCAGTAGAGCTAAGCATTGCTGGAGGAAACACAACAACCAGGTGGGTGGGGTGCTATGCTTTCTTGCTCACCACCCTCCAGTGAACCCCAATGGCATCCAACAATCCTAACATGTTTTTTAATTAAGCTCTCTCTTCTACTCTTCTTGCTCCTCAAAACTGCACCTGGACCCCTGCCTCCTTCCAAATTTCACCAGAAGCTTTCTTCTCATGCCACTGGAACACAGAGCCATCGGACAAGAGCTTTCTCAACTTCATATGACCAAATCCACCCAACTACACTAGACCCCAGCCCCTGTCTCCTTTTTCTCTCCTGATACCACAAAGGAATGGTCCCTCCTCCCAAAGGCCAGCTGTCCACAGGAGCCCTGGTTCCCATCCTCTCACTTCCTCCTCAGTTATTTTTTAAAATATGTTTTTATTGATTTTTTAGAGAGAGGAAGGGAGAGAGATAGAAACATCGATATAAGAGAGGAACATCAATCGGCTGATTCCTGTATGCCCCCCACTGGGGATTGAGCCTGAAACCCAGGCATGTGCCCTGACTGGGAATCAAACTGGGACCTCTCAGTCCATGGGATGATGCTTAATCCACTGAGCCACACTGGCCGGGCCCTCCTCAGTTATTATTCCCACTCTGCTAACTGTATCTTCACCCTCTCTCCCCACCAAAGCATTCTCTTTAGCATCAAAGCATGGCCTTGTACAAATGCACTTTAAAAAGCCAAACAACCACCCAAAACTCCATTTTCCCTACATCCCTCTCACTCAGGATTGCCTCATTTCTCTGTGGTCCTTCAGAACCCAACTTAGAGCTGTCTGCTTATACTTTCTGCACTCCCTCACCTCCTCCCTCTCTCTTTCGGCCTCTGCCCTTACCTCTTGGCTAGAATTGCTCTTGTCCACATCCAAACATCTCCATGCTTCTCAGCCCCATGGAGCCCTCGTCCCATCAGTCATCACAGCAGACCACTTCATAATGGACCACAGTGGTGTGGGGGCTCCTAGGCACTGTGCTTCCTGCTTCTCCTCTCACGCCTCTGTCTCCTCCTCAGCTTCCACCTCCTCCATCCAACTCTCAACATCCAGGTCTGGTTCTGGGCCTCCATCTTTTCCATTACTCTCTGCCTCAGACATCTTGGCCATTTCATAATCTTAGACATCAGCTATATTATGGCGACTTCTAAAGTCTCTCTCCTGCCCACAAGACTCATATCCAACTGCCTACTTGACCTCACCACTTGACTGCTTTCCAGGACTTTACAAACAGAACAACACTGTTGACTGTTCTCCATCAACAGGCCCACCACCTCAGGACAGGTCACTCCCTCTCTGACCTGGATCATGCAACATCCTTGCACCTCTGATCGTCCTCAATCTCTTCCCTACCCCAGCCAGAGTGATTTTCTATTCTTCTAAATTTATCATTTCCAAAAAATCTTAATTAAAAAAGTAAAAACATCCAGATCCTGCTGATTACACCAAAAACAAATAAGGAAATAAATGATAAAAACAATCAAAAGCAGGATCTTGAAGAGATGTTTGCACACCCATGTTCAGGGCATCATTAGTCACAACAGCCAAAAGGTAGAAGCAACACAAGTGTCCATCAACAGATGACTGGATAAGCAACATGCACAATGGAATATTATTCAGCCTTAAAAAGGAAGGAAATTCTGACATATGCTACAACATGGATGAACCTTGGGGATATTATGCTGAAGAAAGAAGTTGCACACACACACACACACACAGCCTGTGTAATTCCACTCACATAAAGTATCTGGAGTAGTCAAATTCATAGAGACAGAAAGTTAAATGGTGGTTTCCAGGGGCTGGATGGGGGAGGAGGGAGAACTGTTATTTAATGAGTACAGAATTTTAGTTTTGCAAAATGAAAGAATTCTGGAAATTGATTGCACAACAATATGAATGTACTTGACACTAGTGAACTGTAAATTTTAAGAAGATGGTAAATTTGATGTTTCGTGGGGTTTTGCAATTAAAAATAAAATAGAAAAATATAAATTAGCTCATGCGTCTGCTCTGCTTTCACCCTTATGATGGTTTCCCATGTCTCAGAGAATAAAATCTGAATTCCTTACCTGGTCTGGAAAACGCTGATGACTTCTGCTTCCCTGTCACATTCGCCGTTGCTCATGGTGCCCTGCTCAGCCACTCTGGCTGCCTCTGAGATGTGTACCCAGGCTCTCTCCTCACTTCTTCCCACTGCAGGCTCTTTCATTCTCTACCCTGACCGAGCATGCTATTCCCTCAGACAGGCCTTCCCTCGCCAACCTAGCTGTAGATTTCCCCATTTTTCTATGTTGTTATCTTCTGTTTATTTCCTTCAGAGCACTTTTCTCAATTTGCGATCGCTTGCTTATTTGTTTACTGTCTGTGTCCCATTAACATGACCACCACAGTCACCACCTCCAGATGCTAAGCTCCAAGAAAGCAAAAAACAAAGTTGTTTGTTTCTCCACACATGGCTGGACGCACACTCGGCCTCTCATACATCTTTACCAATGAATGAATGAGTCTCTCACTTTTTTCTCTGTGTAGTAACAGCAGTGAGAGTCAGCCATTTCTGGAACTAAACCCCAGCCTCTTAGTAGCTGTGTGACCTGGGGCAAAGTATTTGAACTTCAGGTTCAAATGGAATATCTTGCAAGGTAGTGTGGGGAATTACTATGTTAACTAACATATGAAGTGCTTGCCACTGGTAAATATCAACAACTTAGTACCTAACATCATTATGTCCTCCACCTTCAAGGGGATACATTACATTCTCCACTTCAGGGGGAATACTACTGCTTTGGGGGCAGGGGTCACAAATTACTTTGAAAGTTTGATTCAAAATATAAAACCTTTCTCTAGATAGGAAAACACAGCTAACCATAGACATGCATAGTTTACATATAAATTCTAGATGTTCACTGACCATCGGAAGCCTGACCATAGTTACCAAGTTAAGAACCCTGAATATAGCAGAGAAAAACAAAATTAAAATAATGAAAGAACTGAGGGTTGGGTAGTGTTCAAGAATGCCTGGAGGAAAACAAGTACTCTAACCAGAACCACCCGTCCAAGGCAGGCATCCTCAGTTCTACAGTGCCCCCTGGTGGTGGGCTGTAACTATCACCTCCCAGCCCAGAAGAGGAAATAGGATTCTGTGGGAAAGTGCTCCAGAGTCCACTCTCTGGGTCTCCCTCTCAACACTTCATATGGCTTCTGTCCACCTACCTGTCCTTCAACCATCTTCTCTACAGCCCATCTCTTAGGCATTCAAAATCTCTTGGAGCAGTGAAATGTTTCCAAGGACAGTTTTATCAATGGGTCCTCAGGTAGACAGGTAGTTCCGAGGGGGAAAAGTGATCAACAATATTGTTCCCAACCTTTCACAAAATTTAAATATAGCATAGATTGAACTTCCGGTCAAGATGGCGGCGTAGGCAAACACGGTATCCCGTCCTCCCACAACCACATCAAAGTTACAACTAAACTACAGAACAACCATCATCCAAAACCACCTGAAATCAAGCTGAATGGAAGTCCTACAACTACGAAATTAAAGAAGAAGCCGCATCGAGACTGGTAGGAGGGCGGAGGCGCGACAGGCTGGTCCCACACCCACGTGTGGCGGATAAAAATTAGGAGGATACCTCGGCTGGGAAGGTCCTCCCTGAGGACTGAGGGGTCCCCGTCCCACACCAGGCGCCCAGCTCAAGGTTCCAGTGCCAGGAAGAGAAGTCCCCATAACTTCTGGCTGGAAAAACCAGCGGAACTGAGGCTGAGGCGGCTGGAGCCCCCGGCAGCTCCTCTTAAAGGGCCCGCGCACGGACTTACTCGGACTCACACCCTCCAGGCTCCAGCGTGCGGGAGGCAGCTTGAAATGCACCAGAGTCATATGGGGAAGAACTGAGCTGTTTGGCATTGGAGTGAGGGCTGGAGAGGCAGCTTTCTCCTGGACAGACGTGCTATCAGAGGCTTTTGTTCCTTTGGTGAGCCCTTCCCTGGGCCGGCAGACGCCGCCATATCTGGGACTCCAGCAACCTGGCTCACACTGTTGGCCCCGCCCCACCCAACTTTCAGGCCCACCCAAGCTGTTGCCAGTTGCTTTACCATAGGATTGGCATGTCTTGGATCCTGCTTCAGGTTTTTCTAAATTCTTTCAAACAAGCAGCATCTGGTCTCAGCCAGCCCCATACCTCTCGCTAAGTAATACATAGAAACAAACACAGGGAGGCAGCCAAAATGAGGAGACAAAGAAACAGGTCCCAGATGAAAGAACAGAACAAAACTCCAGGAAAAGAACTAAGCAAAATGGAGATAAGCAACCTAACAGATGCTGAGTTCAAAACACTGCTTATAAGGATGCTCAATGGACTTAGTGAGAACCTCAGTGAACTTAGTGAGGGCCTCAAGAGCATAAAAAAGGACCAGTCAGAAATGAAGGATGCACAGTCAGAAATGAAGGAGGCACTAACTAAAATAAAGAATAATTTACACAGATTCAATAGTAGAGTAGGTAAAGCCAAGAAGCAAACCATCGATTTGGAATATAAGGAAACAAAAAACACCCAATCAGAACAGCAAAAAGAAAAAAGAATCCAAAAAAATGAGGATAGTGTAAGGGGCCTCTGGGACAACTTCAAGCGTGCCAACATTCGCATCTTGGGGGGGCCAGAAGGAGAAGAGAGAGAACAAGAAATTGAAAACCTATTTGAAACAATAATGGCAGAAAACTTCCCTAACTTGGTGAAGGAAACAGACATACAAGTCCAGGAAGCACAGAGAGTCCCAAACAAGATGAACCCCAAGAGGCCCACACCAAGACACATCATCATCAAAATGCAAAAGGTTCAAGACAAAGAGAGAATCTTAAAAGCAGCAAGAGAAAAGCCGTTAGTTACCTACAAGGGAGTTCCCATAAGACTGTCAGCTGATTTCTCAAAAGAAACTTTGCAGGCCAGAAGGGAGTGGCAAGAAATATTCAGAGTGATGAAAAGCAAGAACCTACAACCAAGATTACTCTATCCTGCAAAGCTGTCATTTAGAATCGATGGCCATATAAAGAGTTTCCCAGACAAGGAAAAGCTAAAGGAGTTCATCACCACCAAACCATTATTATATGAAATGTTGAAGGGTCTTCTTGACGAAAAACATAAAAAAAATGAACAAACAAAATGGCAATAAATACATATCTATCAACAATTGAATCTACAAACAAAATGAACAAGCAGAACAGAAACATTCTCATAGATACAGAGAACTTTTGTTGGTTACCAGATGGGAGGGGGGTTGGGGAAATGGGTGAAAAAGGTGAAGGGATTAAGAAGTACAAATTGGTTGTTAGACTGACAAACCTCAAAGGGAAAGGGGGTTTGGGGGTGGGAAGAAATAAACCAAAGAACTTATATGTATATATGCATAACCAATGGACACAGACAACAGTGTGAGGAAAGGCAGGAGGGGGGCGAATGGGGAGGAGGGGGGTAATGGGGGAAAAATGAGGAACATCTGTAATACATTCAACAATAAAGATAAGTTAAAAAATAAATAAATATAGCATAGATTATGGCTGTCACAAACATCTGATTATGTTAATAATTATTGCATTCCTGCCCTAGCCAGTTTTGCTCAGTGGTTAGAGCGTCGGCCCCAAGGACCAAAGAGTCTAGGGTTCAATTCCAGTCAAAGGCATGTACCTCGGTTGCAGTTGGTCCCCGGCCCTGGTTGGGGTTTTGCAGGAGGCAACCAGTCGATGTGTCTCTTTCACATTGATGTTTCTCATCAATGTTCCTCTCCCTCCCTCTCTCCCACTCTATCTGAAAATAAATAGAAAAAAAAAAATCCTCAGTGAGGATTAAAAAAACAGTTATAATTATTATTGCATTCCTAATAATTATTACAATCTTAAAGTTTTCAGAACTGCTTTAATTGAGGGGGGCATGTACCTTAGCTAATTTTATTTTCCTGTGATATGCATATTTTTGTTTATGTTTTAAAATATGCTATATGTGTCCCCAAATTACAAAAAGTCATTAATGGCTTAAAGTGTTTTATTGACTCAAGTAGCAAGAAAGATAGTAATGTAAATCTGACAACTCAAAAAGTCATCTATACAGTGAACAGAATTTCAGTGGAAATATAATTAATATGTCTGTATGTGCTGGGACAAAGGAAAATGTAAAACAGATCATTCTGCACAGTAAGCAAAAAGAAGCTGCAGCCCTGGCCCACATGGCTCAGCTGGTTGAGCTTGTCCCGAGCACCGGAAGGTCGCTGGATTTAGGGCTTCATCTCCAGTAGGGGGCGTGCAGGAGCCAGCAATTGATGTTTCTCTCTCTCTCTAAAATCAATAAAAACATATTTTTTTAAAAAGAAGCTGCATATAGGAACTGCCACCAAGATTATCTGGAACCTGGGTTTTATGGACTATTTGCCTCTTGTCCTCAAGGAAATGTCAAAATATGGCTCCAAGGCATCAAAGTGTCTGTATTGGTTACAGTCAGAGCCTACTGATTTTTTTCCAGAATAAGCACCAAATAACATTTCCCAGGATAAAAATTTAATTTTGTGTTAAAGACAGAGAAAAGCACCAAGAACATAGCACAGCCCTCCAAGTTGGACTCGCTCCCCAGAACAGTTACAGGTACAAGACACTTGCACAACGACAGAAAAGCGGGACAAACCAGCTGTGAAGTCCATGACACAGATATTCAGGGAGAACGCAGTTTTACCAAACGTCACTGCTGGATGTCACACAGAACGGCAAACGACGTGCGAGAGCGAGCACCATCGGGTGTGCCTGCTAGCATTCAGTTCTCTGTGGTTGGCTAGCGTCCTGACAGTTGTGAAAGAGCTTTTAGAAGCTCTTTGTGATGGCAAAGAAGTCATTGAATCTTTGTTCCCTATCTCTGAAAGTCCCTACACTGGAGAAAATATTTGTGTTTCTAGAGATTATTTTGTGAATGAAAAAGACACACTGGAATCAGTACAGCTGGAGCACTGGCTTTGGGCGCAAGAAGGCAGGGAGTTGATATTTTAATAAAACAGGTTATGCCTCTCTTTGCTTCCGTTTTCCTTCTGAAAATTGGGGATGATGATGATGATGATGATGATAGTAATAATAATGCCTATTTCATACAGTTGTGGTAAAGATTAGTGAAAAAATACATGCAAGTTCTTAGGACAATGTCAGTCTTAAAGTACTCAATCAAAGCTATCTGTTGTTATTACCATCACATCAGTGCCAGTTTGAACACTGTTTCATTCAGAGAACCACTGATAGTCCTCGTATGCCTTCTGAACCCAATTTAGTGTTGAAGGAAATAGAAAACATTTTCTCCGTGATTCAAACTGAAGTCACTAAGGATACATTCTTTCCAAGGTGTTCATGCAAAAATAGTACAAGAAACTACTTCCTCCTCCCCACCCCTAGGAAATCTGCTGACGCTAGAGGGCAAAGGTGCTCACATAAATTTTGTTTTGCTTTAACATTTTTATTGAGATATAATCCACACACAGAAAATTTAGCGTTTTAAAGTGTACCCTTCAGGGGTTTTTCGTTTATTCACTATGTTGTGTAACCATCATCACTATCAAATTCCAGAACATTTCCATCACCCTGAAAAAAAAACCTTGTACTTATTAGCAGTTAGTCCAGATTTCCTCCCTCCCCCACCCCCTGACAACTACTAAGCTGACTTCTGTCTCTATAGATTTACTGGTTCTGGATATTTTATATCAGTGGAAGCATATAATATGTGGCCTTTTGTAGCTGGCTTCTTTCACTTAGTACAATATTTTCTTTTCTTTTTTTAAATTTATTTTTTCTTTATTGATTTTAGAGAGAGAGGAAGGGAGAGAGAGAGAGAGAGAGAAACATTGATGAGAGAGAACATCGATTGGCTGCCTCCTGCATGCCCACCACTGGGGATCGGGCCCACAACCTGGGCATGTGCCCTGACCGGGAATCGAACCGGCAACCTCTTGGTGCATGGGTTGGCGCTCAGCCGCTGAGCGACGCCGGCTGGACACAATATTTTCAAGGTTTATCCATGTTGTACCATGTATCAGTTCTTCATTCCTCTTTATGACTGAATAATGTTCCATTATCTGGATATACTGTATTTTGTTTATTCATCACTTGCTGGACATTTTGGTTGTTTCTACTTTTTGGTTATTGTGAATAAGACTGCTATGGACATTCATGTGTGTAAGTTATCGTGGGAACATATGTTTGCAACTTACTCAAATATTTTCTCTTAACCTTTTGAGGAACTGTCAAAGTATTTTCCACAGCAACTGAACCATTTTACATTCCCACCAGCAATGTGTAAGAGTTTCAATTTCTCTGCATTCTCACCAATACTTATTTTCCTTTTTTAATTATTACAGCTATCCTAGTGGGTGTGAAGTGATATTCCATTATGGCTTTGATTTGCATTTCCCTAATAACTAATGGTGCTGAGCATCTTTTCGTGTGTTTATTGGCCATTTATATATCTTTCTTGAAGAAATGTCTATTCAGCCCTGGCCGGTTTGGCTCAGCGGTTAGAGTGTCAGCTGTGGACTGGAGAGTCCCAGTTTGGTTCCCGCTAAGGGCATGTACCTTGGTTGCAGTTTGTCCTCGGCCCCGACTGGGGTCATGTGGGTGGTGACCACTCGATGTGTCCCTCTCACATCGATGTTTCTCTCTCTCTCTTCCCCCCTCTCTCCCTCCCGCTCTATCTGAAGATAAATGCAAAAATGTCCTCGGGTGAGGATAAAAAAAAAAGAAATATCTATTCAAATCCTTTCCCCATTTTTTAATTGGTGCCTTTTTATTGTTGCTATTGACAGTTATTTATATATTCTGGATATCAGACCCTTATTGGATATATGATTTGCAAATATTTTCTCCCATTCTGTGGGTTGTCTTCTCACTTTCTTGTTAGTGTCCTTCAACCCACAAAAGTTTGGTGTTTTTTATGAAGTCTGGCATAGAGAAATATTTATTATTTTCTTTGATTGTGCTTTTAGTGTCATGTCTAAGAAACCATTGCCTAATTCAAGATCATGCAGATTTTCACCTATGTTTCTTCCTAAAAGTTTTACTTTTAGCTCTTACATGCAGGTCTCTGATCTATTTGAGTTCAGTTTTGTATATGGTATGAGATAAGAGTCCAAATTCATCCTTTTACATGTGGCTACCCAGTTGTCCCAGCATCATTTGTTGAAAAAGTTGTTCCATGACCTGGCCGGTTTGGCTCAGCGGTTGGAGAGTCGGCCCCGAGGACCAAAGAGTCTAGTGTTCCGTTCTGGTCGAGGGTACGTACCTTGGTTGCAGTACAGTCCTCGGCCCTGGTCAGGGTCATGCAGGAAGAAACCAATCGATGTGTCTCTCTCACATCCATGTTTCTCTCTCTCTCTCTCTCTCTCTCTCTCTCTCTCTCTCTCTCTCTCTCTGTCTTCCTCCCACTCTATCTGAAGATAAATGGAAAAATATCCTCGGGTGAAGATTAAAAAACAAAAAAAAGTTGTTCCTTCCCTGTTGAATAGTCTTGGCATCCTTGTCAAAAATTAATTGATTTTATATATAGGTTTATTTCTGGACTCTCAAATCTATTCCATTGATCTGCCTGTCTTTATGCCAGTAACACACTGTCTTGATTACTATACTAGTGAGTTTTAAAATTGAGAAGTATGAATCCTCTAACTTTGTCCTTTTTTTTTTTCAAGTGTTTTGGTCATTTTGGGGTTTTGCAGTTCTATATGAAATGTAGGATGTTTCTCCATTTATAAAATATAAAAGCAGTTTTTATAGGGATTGCATTGAATCTATAGATCAATTTGGTGAGTATTGCCATCTTAAGAATATTAAGTTTTCCAGACAATGAACACAGATGTCCTTAGGTTTATTTAAATCTTCTTTAATTTTTTTCACCTATGTTTCATAGTGTACAAGTCTTGCACTTCTTTGGTTAAATTTATCCCTAAGTATTTTATTCTTTTTAATGTTATTATAGATGGAATTGTTTTCCTATTTCACTTTCAAATTATTGAATGCTGGTGTATAGAAAGGCAACTGAACCCTGGCCAGGTGGCTCAGTTGGTTGTTGGAGCATCGTCCTGAACACTAACAGGTGATGGGTTCGATTCCTGGTAAGGGCACATACCTAGGTTGCAGGTTTGATTCTTAGTCGGGGCATGTACAGGAGACAACAGATCAGTGTTTCTCTCTCACATCGATGTCGCTCTCTCTCTCTCTTTCAAATTAAAAAACAAAGACAAACATATCCTCAGGTGAGGATTGAAATAGAAATGCAACTGATTTTTTAATGTTGCTCTTCTATCCTACAACCTTGCTCTAACTGGTGTTTTTGTAAATTCTTTAGGGTTTTCTATATATAACATCAGGTCATCTGAACATGTAATTTTACTTCTTTCTATTACAGTAGATTTTGAAATGCAGGGTAACACTTTGTGACACTAATAATCTTAACAAAGAGTATTTCCTCAATTACAAACAGAGTACACCTTAGTGATGTATCATCAAAACCTATGACTCAGGACCCAAATTTCACAATTTTAGTTTTGGAGATACAGGATCAGGACTTCTTCAAGCGAGAACTCTGGCACTATTGCATCATTAAAA